>CM065809.1:29276571-30634285 GCA_033398695.1 Orobanche coerulescens | reverse complement strand
GGCAGGTCTCGGCCTATATAAGGCCTGGACCGAGTCATCCTTGCCATTTTTCACTTTTCTTCGTTTCTTCCGCGATTTCTTCAGCAAAAATGATGGTTTTGAGTAGAATCAACTTATAACAACATGTTTTGGAAGTTGGAATCATGGATTAACATCATCCTCCACCCGGACCGAAGGTAAAAACACATGAACTTTTGGTTTTTGGATGTTCTTGAGGTTTCTTGGTGTTTTGGCCGATTTGCTTCGTTTTGATTCAGATTATTGATAGAACTTTATTCTAAACTCGTAATCATTCATTATTCTTGAAGTTTTGTGGAATGAATTCGAGTATTTCCTTGAATAATCGATTGAATTGGACTATGCCTTCAAAGTGTTTGATGAAATGTCTCAATGAGTAGAACTTGGAAAATTTTACACGTTTTCATATGAATGATGGTTGAATTGATATTGTTGTGATGATTCTTGGTATTTACGAGAATTTTGTTAAGGGAAGATAATGAATTGGTGATCAGATGATTTGATTATATTGTTATGATTATGGAATCGTAGTATTCTCGATGTTCTTGGTAGTTTGTTGCGATTCATGATGTTATGAGAAGTATATATGTTGAAGACATTGTTAGGACCATTGAACACCGAATTTCGGCTTGTGTTCGTATTGTTAAGAGTTGATACGGTTTGGTTTCGTATGATCCAGATGTCGTTGAACCATCGAGTTTGATTAGTTGGTCATTTCGGTTGTTGATTGTTATTGAATGTATCGTTAATTAATTATTGCATTAGGTTGCGTTTAGTGATCGTTGAAGTTAACCGTTGTGCTGCAGACGAGTCGGGGCTGAGGAGTTTGTAGATGAAGACGGCGGTATTGATAGCGGCTTCGTCGAATTGTTATCAAGGCAAGTTATGCTTGCTCAGTTCATAATGTTAATAAATGATTTCGTTTTCATTTTATTTATGATTCATATAGCAATGGTATTATGGAATATATGAATTGTCGGAATGGTGGTATGTATGGTATTTTTGGAATAGATAAATCATAATGTATATGATTTTAAGGATGTCTATTGGAAATGGGAACGTGAATTATCATTTGGTCTATTGCATGAGAAGTTGGATATCAAGGTTAGATATCGTGTCGATGTTGAACTCGGGATGGTGGTTTGGTATTAGTTATGGACTGTACTTCATTTTGGATTGTCGGATAAATCATGTATTCGTTCAGGGCAGTTGGTCGTGGAAAGCTTAGCGTCTCCAGCTTGAGGTAAATTAATATTGTTAGATTATGATAATCATCATGTTGCATTATTGCATGTGTGTGTTGATATTTCATGTGGTGAGTGTGCACCATCGTTTGTTGCGTTCTGTGATGTGCTCTTTCTTTGAGCTGTAATCTGTTGGGCCGATGTGTTAGGGGATAAGACCTAAATGGCACCTATGTCCGGAGTATTCCTGAGTAGATGCTTCCGTGACCCTCGGCTGCTACCTTAGGAGTTTATATTATAGTCCGGAGTATACCTGAGTAGATGCTTCCGTGACCCTTTGATATAGAAACAAGAGAGAACTCTTCTCTAAAACACACTCAATTTATTTCTTTAACTTCAAGATGATTTAATAGATAGGAGAGTAATCTATTTATAGAAAAAAAATACAATATGAAATGATAATGTGAATGGTTGAATGTTGAATGTTGAATGTTGAATGTTGAATGGTTGGATGGTTGAATGTTGAATGTTGAATGGTTGAATGTTGAATGGTTGAATGTTGAATTCAATTATTCTAGATGGTGGCTTTGAATCATACTCCCCGGGTTACAAAGAACTCGCCCTCGAGTTTAATCTGCTTCATTATCTAAATAAGGTGAAAGATCAGCGGCGTTGAAAGTTGCAAAAACACCATATGTTCCAGGTAGTTCCACCTTGTAAGCATTGTCGTTGATTTTTTGGACAATTTTGAATGGCCCATCAGCTCTAGGGGACAACTTGGCATTTGGTTGATTTGGAAAACGTTCTTTTCGCAAATGAATCCAGACCAAATCTCCAACTTTAAAAATTTGTTTCTTCCGATGTTTGTCACGCTGAGTTTTATATTTCGAATTTTGTTTTTGAATCCTTTCTCGAACTTGTTCATGTAGTTTCTTGATTTCCTTTGCTCGACTATCTGCATCTGAACTGAATTGTTGTTTGTCGGTTGACGGAGTCAGATCAAGTGGACTAAGAGGTCGGGTGCCATATACTACTTCAAATGGGCAGTTTCCCGTGGCTTGATTAGTTGAATTATTGTAGGCAAATTCAACTTGAGAAAGAATAAGATCCCATTGCTTGAAATTTTTACCAACAAAACTTCGAAGTAAATTTCCCAATAGACGGTTGGTGACTTGGTTTGTCCATCATGCTGTGGATGACTGCACTCTTGAATCAAGCTTAGTTCCTATCTTCTTCCATAAAGTTCTCCAAAAATGACTTAAAAACTTCACATCTCGATCAGAAGTGATAGTTTTTGGAATTCCATGAAGACGGACTATTTCTTTGAAATACAAATCAGCAACTTGAACAGCATCATTAGTCTTCTGACAGGGAATGAAATGAGCCATCTTTGAAAATCTATCTACCAGAACCATGATTGAATCTTTCTGGCGTTGACTTCGTGGTAGTCCTAGAATGAAATCCATGCTAACATCTTCCCATGGTGATTCTGGTACTGGAAGTGGCATATATAATCCGGTACTTTGACGTTTAGATTTAGCCAAATGACAGATTCTGCATCGTTGTATATGCCGATTGATATCTCTTTCCAGTCTTGGCCAATAAAAATTCTCCTTCACCAGGGCCACCGTTTTATCTCGGCCAAAGTGACCTGCTAATCCTCCGTTATGGGCTTCCCAGATAATGGCTTCTCGCAGTGAACATTGAGGAATACACAAAGTTTTCCCTTTGAATAAAAATCCTTCATGCATGTAGTAATCTTGGGAGGATTGCAATTCAGTAGCATCCCATATTTTCTGAAAGTCATGATCATCCGGGTACAACTCCTTGATCATTTCAAAGCCAACTATTTTTGTTTGGAGGGTAGAAAACAGAGTATGGCGCCTACTGAGGGCATCTGCAACAATATTTTGAACTCCAGCCTTGTGCTTGATCAGAAAAGGATAAGACTATAAAAACTCACTCCAAGCAGCATGTCGACGGCTGATCTTCTGTTGAGAGTTCAAGTGTTTTAAAGCTTCATGATCAGAATAAAGAATAAATTCTTTATTCAGCAGGTAATGACTCCAATGGTGCAAAGCACGAACAATTGCATAAAACTCCTTGTCATATGTTGAATATCAGAGTTTAGCATCGTTGAGCTTTTCACTGAAGAAGGCTATAGGATGACCTTCTTGACTTAAAACAGCACCAATTCCAGCGTTGGAAGCGTCACAGCTAACTTCAAATACTTGATCAAAATTGGGAAGAGCTAATACTGGTGCTTCAGTCAAACATTTATTCAGCTTGTCAAAACTTTTCTGCGCGGCTTCGGTCCATTGAAACTTGTCTCCTTTTATGCAATCTGTAAGTGGGGCGGCAACTGAACTGAAATTTTTTATGAATCTTTTGTAAAAAGAAGATAATCCATGGAAACTTCTTACTTCACGGATTGATTGTGGGATAGGCCAACTATTGATTGCTTCTATCTTTTCAGGATCAACTCGTATCCCTTCAGAGGTGATGATATAACCAAGAAAACTAACTTCATTGGTTAAGAAAGAACATTTCTTCAAGTTGGCATAGAGTTTTTGTTCACGAAGAGTTTGTAGCACTTATCGTAGGTGCTCCAAGTGTTCGTCTTTATCCTTACTAAAGATCAAAATGTCATCAAAATAGACGATGACAAATTTACCACTAAAAGGTCGGAGGACTTGATTCATGAGTCGCATGAATGTACTCGGGGCATTGGATAACCCAAAAGGCATAACAGTCCATTCATAAAGACCATCTCTGGTTTTAAAGGCAGTCTTCCATTCATCTCCAGGTCGAATTCTGATCTGATGGTATCCACTTTGAAGATCAATCTTTGAAAAGATAGTGGAACCATGTATCTGATCTAGCAAATCATGAAGTCTGGGAATTGGAAATCTATACTTGATGGTAATTTTGTTGACAGCCCGACTATCAACACACATTCTCCAGCTTCCGTCTTTCTTAGGGACTAGAATGGCAGGAACTGCACACGGACTAACACTTTCATGTATTAATCATTTTTTTAATAGTTCTTCCACTTGACTTTAAATTTCAGCATGCTCCTGAGGACTCATTCTTTAGGCTGGTCTGTTTGGAATCACTGCTCTTGGAATGAAATCAATGGCGTGCTGGATGTCTCGTATTAGTGGCAGTCCAGATGGAATTTCTTTTGGTACCACATCGGGAAACTCCTCAAGTAGTTGTTTAATTTCTACTTGAATGATAGTCTCCTTATTTGACTCGAATAATAGAATAAAGCTCATGGTTTGAACTTTCTCTACAGCTTCTTTCAGTTGTTCCTTCGCGACTAGGGACACCAACGGTTTGACTTCATTCTTGTTTTTATCAAGCTCACTCGGCGACAGAGTAGCTAGCTTGATTTTTACTCCATCTTTGACAAAAGAGTAGGTGTTTGCATATCCGTCATAAAGCACTCGACGATCATACTGCCATGGTCTGCCTAGGAGAAGATGACAGGCATCCATAGGCACAACATCACACCAAACCTGATCCTGGTACTTCTGACCAATAGAAAATGTCACAAGGCATCGTTTGTCAGCTTTTACTGTACTTCCTTTATTGAGCCAATGCAACTTGTAGGGGTGTGGATGAATCTGGGTTGGTAGATTCAACTTTTCTACCATGTAACTCGAAACGACATTTTCGCAACTTCCATTGTCGATAATGACATCACAAATTTTTTTATCAGATGTGCAACGGGTGTGGAAAATATTGCGCCTCAACCAAGGTTCTTCATTTGTGGTCAATGTATGTAGGCTCCGTCTGATTACTAAAGATTCACCATGGTCAGCAACGGTAATTTCTTCATCATATATTGGATCTATATCCTTTTCTCCTTCGGATTCTTCTCGAGCCTCATCTTCCTCAGATACTTCATAGGCTTCTCCTTTGATAATTGTAATAGTTCTTCGGTTTGGACAGTTGGAGGCAATGTGACCAAAACCTTGGCATTTAAAACATTTGATGGCCTTGGTTTTGTTCTCAATAGAAGTGGGTTTGACAATGGGTTGGTTGGAGGAACTTGGTTGGTTGGTGGGTGTTTTGCGGGTGTAAGGTGGTTGGTTTGATGGAGAGAAACTTCTATAAGTGGATCTTTTGGGTGATTGCTTCTCTACTCGTATAGCAAGACGAATAACATCTTCTAACGACCAATATTGTTGAAGTTCAACACGATCAACAATATCATTCTTTAATCCTCCAAGATATATGGCAATCGTTTGCTCCTCTTTTTCTTGTATATCGCACTGCATCATCAGCTTCTCAAATTCTCTTGTGTAGTCTTCGATTGATAAATTCTTCTGACGAAGATTTTGCAGTTGGATGAATTTGCCTTGGTAGTATTGAGGAGGAAGGAACATTCTGGTTAATTCCTTTCGCATTTTCCCCATGTTTTGATCTTGCTTTTTCCTTCTCGATCTCATCTTTTCTTAAGATTTTCCCACCAAATGGAAGCATGTTTCTTTAATTTACAGCAATAATCTTCACCTTTTTCTCTTTTGGAATCTCTTTGCATTCAAACACTCTTTCGACTGTCTGAAGCCAATCAATGAAATCATCCGGTTGAAGTCTTCCTTCAAAGTCAGGAATGTCAACTTTGATGTCATCATGTCTAATCGGCGGTCTTTGGGGACGTCGGTTTCTAGGTGCTGAAGAATCACTGGAAGAGTCTTCATCTTCTAACTGTTGTTGGCGTTCATTAATAAGACTTGTTGGGCCTGGAAAGCGTCTTGTAATTCCTGAATTTGTCTCCGCATGTCCGCCATTTCAATGTCTCGTAGAGGTTGTCTTCGCGGAGGCATGTTGAAAAATGAATAAATTGTAAAACACTTGTTTCTGATGTGGAGTTTTTTTTTTTTTTTTGGGTCAGCTTTGACTATGACTGGTCAAACTTTGACTGATGATGTGGCGGTGAGGTGGCGCTATGGTGGCTCTCTTGACACGTGGCGTGAAGAGTGGTTCACGGTGTGACGTGGCACTATGATGTGGATGGTGACGTGGCGTTGTCTTCAACCTCAAATTTTCGATAGTTTTTTCGGCAGCGGTCCGGCGGCAGCTCTGCACTTTCCGGCGACTGGAATTTTTTCGGCGGATTTTCCAGCCACGAGAAATTTTTCGGCGAATTTTGCGGTGACCTTCATGGCGGCGGGTGGAGGCTCCGTTTGACGCTAAACTTGGTTTCCAAGGTTTTTTCGACGTGATGGCGGCGTTAGTTTTGTGAAAAGATGGCCGCAAAGTGGAGGTTTTGGCAGACGACTCTTTCTCACCAAAAAAACACTCAACTTTCCGTTGATTTTTTCACTCAAACTTAACTCTGGGATCTAAGAACTTGCTCCGGTACCAATATGATATAGAAACAAGAGAGAACTCTTTTCTAAAACACACTCAATTTATTTCTTTAACTTCAAGATGATTTAATACATAGGAGAGTAATCTATTTATAGAAAAAAATACAATATGAAATGATAATGTGAATGGTTGAATGTTGAATGTTGAATGTTGAATGGTTGGATGGTTGAATGTTGAATGTTGAATGGTTG
Organism: Orobanche coerulescens; assembly: GCA_033398695.1. Lineage (NCBI taxonomy): Eukaryota > Viridiplantae > Streptophyta > Magnoliopsida > Lamiales > Orobanchaceae > Orobanche > Orobanche coerulescens. Next base: position 30,627,510 of record CM065809.1, on the reverse strand, counting down.
AATATTGAATGGTTGAATGTTGAATTCAATTCTTCTAGATGGTGGCTTTGAATCACCCTTGGCTGCTGCCTTGGGAGTTTATGTGCTATTATTATATGCATTGTTGAGCATGCTGTGGTCTGTTGTCTGACGAAATACGACATTGTGGTCGTGTCGGTCTTTCATGATCGAGTTATTGTTGCCCTCTTGGAAAATCTTCTGATCCTTGTTGGATATGCGTTTCTTCGAGATTTGTTCTCATGTTGTATCGTGGCATACCTGGAGTCAGATACGTTCTGATCATTCATGTGTAGGATTTTCGAGACGGGCACGTGTAGCATATGTTGGTTTCGACCTCATATTGAACCGTGCACACGAGACGTACTTCGTGAGGCTGATTAGGTACGAGACCAGATGTGTATTGATCAATACCCGTGGTTGGCTTGTAGATGGACACATGTCCGGATCGAGCGTATTGTGACGTCCATCTTGAGTCTTACTGATTGGTCGTTCACAGTCCATGTATAATTGGATCTGTTCGATATTCGGATTGTCTTTGAAATCCCGTATATATGATTTGTATATGGTTGACGATTTTATTCTCTCGTGTATCTGTCGCCATTGAACCTTTATTAATCTCGTTCGGAGTTACCATATAGATGGTCAACTCATTGATATCGATCCTTTATAAATCTCATTTGGAGTTCACCTTGTCATTGGTAATCTCGTTCGCTATTGATCCTTATTGATTCTGTTTGAGAGTTGTCTCATCGTTGGTATTCTTGGTTATTAGTCCTTGATTGATGTTATTGGAGTTTACCGTGTCGTCGGTATTCTCGGTTGTTGATTCCTTATTATCCCTATTGGAGTTTACCGTGTCGTCAGTATTCTCGGTTGTCGATTCCTTATTGCTCTTGTTGGGGTTTACCGTATCGTTGGTATTTCCAGTTGTTGGTCCTTATTGATCTTGCTAGAGTTTACTGTGTCGTCAGTATTCTCGGTTGTTGACCCTTTATTGATCTTATTGGAGTTTATCGTATCGTCGGTATTTCTGGTTGTCGACTCTTATTAGTCTTGTTGGAGTTTACCGTATCGTCGGTATTCTCGGTTATTGATTCTTCGTTGATCCTTACCGTGTCGTCGGTATTCTCGGTAATTGATTCTTCGTTGATCTTGTTGGAGTTACCAGATCATGGTATTCTCATCCGTGGTTGATCCCTCGTCGATCTTGTGTGGAAATATCTTGTCATTGATATTTCCGTTGTGATGCATCGATTGTTTATCATTATTGATTGTGTGAGCATTCATGCTTGTATTGATATCGGGACTTGCCATTGTTTCGGGACAGTTGATTTGCAGATTTACCTTGTGATATCGGTTTTTATCAGGATTGGGATCCGATTGTGCGACCCAGCCGATAGAGTTAGTCTTGGCCAGAATATTCTATGTTGAGATATGATAAGTTTGGGAATTTTGGTATCGTTTCGGATGCAGGTGGTTACTTTTGAATTCATTCATCACTTAAGGACATGAGGCATGGGATATGGTAAGAATCGATTGTTATGGTTGTGACAGGTTGGTAAGGTTACTTCGGTAAGATTACATGGGGAAAGTTCTTACTCTGTAGATTACATTGATCTGTATTGTTTTTCTGATGTGATCGTTATCATTGTTGAGTATTATGGCTGACCCCGTCGTGGGCTTTATCTTTTAGGTACTCGGAGTTCGAGCTAATAGCGGTCGTGAAGGGATGAGCTTTCCGGTGATACTGGCTATGGCATGATTGTTCGGATTGTGTATTCTTTTCTGGTTTTTCTAATTCCGCTGCAAATGTATTTAATTATGTTTTTATCCGCTGCGTGTGTATATTTAAAATAGCTTTCGGTATTCTTTGAACTGTGTTTTTATCCGCTGCGTGTGTGTGTGTACTTTCAAAGGACCTTTTGGCATTTTTAAATGTTTGCGAAAATGATTTTAGCCTTGTGGGTTCCAATATGGGTGTGTTAGACTACGTGATTGATCGAAGGGGCGACCTTTGAGTGTTTCGTTTTTCGTGGAAGTATTGTTCTTGTCTTCGAATCGAGGCAAGTACCTTAATTGTTTTATATATTGATGTTATACATATTGTCATGCATATATGTCGTTGTTGTATGTCCACCACGTGTTGGTCCGATGGGATCATCTTGGGATCTATGCTAGCATGCGCTGGATAATTGGACGGGTTCTTCCACCACGTGTTGGTCCGACGGGATCATCTTAGGGTCTAGGCAGTGAACGCTGGATCATTGGAATTACCATGTGTATGTTGTGATATCATGTTGTGATGTTAATGTGTGTATGATATTATTGAGTTTCTCGCAGGAGAAGACTCGTGAATTCTTTTGTCATTTATGTTATTATTATTCTTCGTGAAATGTTGAATAATACGTTGTGGTATTTGTACTAGCATCGTTGTGCTAACCCCTTCGGGGGTGAACATTTCTTTATGTTCAGGATCCAGGAGAGCGGGGAAGCAACTACTGGAGCTGCATGACGACGAGGGTGCAGAGTGATGTTCCGACCGGGTTTATTTGTCTATTGTTTGTATCGTTTTAATAAGTACTCGAGTACGTAGTCGTTTATGATGATTTGGGATTTGGTGATGTACTAATACTTTTCCGTTGAACATTCGTCAGAATTGTTGTATCTTATTTCCGTTATTTTCATACGTTGGGATCTATTAATGTCTTTTCAATTCTTCAGCCTTGTAAATCCTTATGTAAAGGATTTACGGCGTTGTAATATTCCTGAATATATCGGGGGTGTTACATCAGTACTGCCCTCGTCCTGTGAGGGACCCAAAGTTCGGGAGTTTTTCTCCGCTCAGCCTTCAGATGTGCCAGTATCTCAGGCAATTAAGACGTTTAACCAGCAACTGGCATTTGTTCGACATCTGGTCAGAACATATGCGGAAATGATGATCCATTTTGATATGAGAATGAAACCAGAAATCCAGAGGTACATGTCCGGTGTTGAATATACCACTCTCCGTCAATACCAGGATAAAGCATTGGCGTACGAAATCAAGGAAGCAGCAATGGAGAAATTTATAGAATCCAAGAAGCAGAAAGTCTCTGGTAGTTCCACAGAGCACAAGAGCAGCGGGCCCTGCAAGGCCCAGTCATCCTTCCAATCGTTTAAGAAACCTCCACACCCATCCAAAAGCGGAAGGAACTTCGGAGCAGCATCAACCACGATGGATGTCACCGGGAAATGCTTTAACTGTGCCCAGACAGGGCACTATCGACGGAATTGCCCCTTATCGTGCGGTGTTATGTGAAGAGGAAGTCTTTTAGAGCCGGTACACCACAGCTAGTTCAGAAGGAAACCAGTATCCAACAGATGCAGCAAAGTGTTCAGATGCCTCATAATTTTGGCCGCGGATGAGGCAGATGACAATGGGACCGAAAGGGTACATCGAGTGCCGGATCTGTTCCCCCACGTCTGTACGAGATGAGGAGAACAGACGATCAGGATGCTGCTGTCGCATCAGGTACTGTTTAAATCCTTTCCCAACCTGTTAGCATCTTATTCGATATAGGAGCTACGCATTCATTTATATCCTTGTCTTGTGTAAATCGTTTGAATATTTCTGGTTTTCATAATTGTTAACCTTATGATGTGGGTTTACCGAGCGGAGAGAGGATTGTTGGAAACTTAGAAACTAAAGATTTCCCTGTATCTTTTGGAGGCAGAGAGTGGCTCTCAAATCTGACTGTGATAGAAATGCAAAGAGACGACCTAATACTCGGAGATGAGTGGCTTAATTGATATGGAGCTATTGTAAACTACCGAAAGAGGAATATCTTGCTGATTGCTGACGATGGTTCCAAAATACTGTTTGAAGGATGGAAACCAGGAAGCTCAGAAAAGATGATCAAGGCGATGAAAGCTGTCAAATTGTTGAAACAGGGCTGTACCAGATACTAGTGCTATGCAATGAAGAAAAAAATACGAAATTGTGGAACTTTCATCCATTCCTATTGTGAACGAATTTCCGGATGTATTTCCTAACGAGTTACCTAGAATACCTCCACGACGGGATGTAGAATTCACCATCGAGCTGGAACCCGGAGCGACACCAATTTCTAAGGCGCCGTATCGTATGGAACCTACTGAGATGTACGAACTGAAAAAGCAACTGGAGGAGTTACTGGACAAAGGCTATATCCAGCCAAGCATTTCGCCCTGGAGAGCACCAGTACATTTTGTCCGAAATAAGGATGGATCGCTTCGACTGTGTATTGACTATCGAGAGCTGAACAAGATGATGATTAAGAACAAGTATCCGTTGCCACGGATTGATGATTTGTTTAACCAGTTACAAGGAGCAATGGTGTTTTCTAAAATCGATCTGAGATCAGGATATCATCAGCTGAGGATTAAGGATTCTGATGTTCCGAAATCATCATTCAGGACTCGCTACGGACACTATGAGTTTGCAGTGATGCCGTTTGGTCTCACTAACGCAACTTCTGTATTCATGCAATTGATGAACCGAGTGTTCATCGAATATTTGAATAAATTTGTAGTTGTGTTCATTGATGACATTCTGGTGTATTCTAAGAGCCCGGAAGAGCATACACAGCATTTACGGATTGTGTTAGACCTGTTGAGAAATGAACAATTGTACGCCAAACTTTCTAAGTGTGAATTCTGGCTAAAGGAAGTAATGTTCCTCGACCATGTGGTATCAGCTGAAGGAGTCCGAGTAGATCCTCAGAAGATCGAAGCAATTATAGATTGGAAGCTTCCAAAGAACATGAAAGAAGTCCGAAGTTTCTTAGGACTTGCTGGATATTATCGTCGGTTCGTGGAAGGGTTTTCCAAAATTACCCGCCCACTTACTCGACTACTGCAGAAATCTCAAAAGTTTGAGTGAAACGAGTTGTGCCAGAATAGCTTTGATGAATTGAAGAAGAGATTGACGACGGCACCGATTTTAGCACTCCCATGGGGAACTGGAGGATTTATAGTTTACAGTGATGCTTCGAACCAAGGACTCGGATGCGTATTGATGCAGAATGATAAGGTGATGGCTTATGCGTCACGACAGCTGAAACCTTATGAAGTGAATTACCCAACGCACGATTTGGAACTGGCAGCAGTAGTTTTTGCTTTCAAAATCTGGAGGCATTACCTGTACGGGACTCACTGTCAGATTTTCATGGATCACAAGAGTCTCAAATACATTTTCAGTCAGAAAGAGTTGAACATGCGTCAAAGAAGATGGATGGAACTTATTAAGGACTATGACTTGGATATTCTTTATAATCCTGGCAAAGTAAATGTAGTGGCCAATGCACTTAGCCGCAAGCCTGTTTCTATTCAGATGCTGGAGACTATGACCTCCCAGCTTAGCATTCAACGAGAGATGATTCGAGAAGGAATTGAAGTATGGTTACAAAGAGTCCAAGGACAACTGTGCGTGATTGAAATAACTTCATCGTTAACTGAAGAAATCAAATCTAAGCAAGTAGATGATCCTCTGATGATTCGGTTACGTGATGAAGTGATCAAGGGAAAGGCCCCTAGATTCATAATTCATGATGATGGAGTTTTGAGATTTTGGAACCGAATTTGCGTTCCCGATGTCGATGTTTTGAAATAGATGATTATGAAGGAAACTCACAGCACGCCCTATTCTATCCACCCGGGCACCAGTAAGATGTATAAGGACCTGAAACAAAACTTTTGGTGAGGCAACATGAATAAAGATGTAGAGGAGTATGTCTCGAAGTGTTTGACTTGTCAGCAGGTTAAGATCGAGCATCAATGACCTACCGGAATGCTGAAGCCGCTCCCAATTCCTGAATGGAAGTGGGAGGATATATCGATGGACTTTATCACTAGTATGCTGAGAATCAAGACAGGAATGAACATGATTTGGGTGATAGTTGATCGTTTAACCAAATCAGCTCATTTTCTAGGCATTAAGGACACTTGGGGACCAGAGAGGTTGGCACGAGTGTTTATTACAGAGATAGTCCGATTGCATGGTACGCCGAAGATTATTATTTCTGACCGAGACGGCCACTTTGTATCGCATTTTTGGAAAGCAGTTCATAAGGCCTTGGGGACCGAATTGAACTTCAGCACAGCTTATCACCCGCATACTGACAGACAATCTGAGAGGACTATTCAAACGATAGAAGATATACTGAGGGCTTGTGCCCTTGATTGGTCAACTGATTGGGAAGTTCATCTACCGTTTATTGAATTCACTTACAACAATAGTTGGCATGCTTCCATTAAGATGGCACCATTTGAGGCATTATACGGGAGGAGATGTAGATCGCCCCTATGTTGGGACGATTCATCAGAATTGATCGGAACAGAACTGGAGTTGATCGTACAGACACGAGAGAAGATAGCCTTGATTCGTGAAAGGCTGTTGACTGCCCAGAGTCGACAAAAATCTTATGCAGACGTACGCCGTCGCCCATTGGAGTTCAGTACTGGAGACCACGTACTTTTAAAGGTTTCTCCTACTCAGGAAACCTTCCGTTTTGGAAGGAAAGGAAAGTTGAGTCCGAGATATATCGGACCATTCGAAATTCTTGAGAGAGTTGGGGAATTGGCATACAGATTGGCATTACCGCCATCATTGAGCCATGTTCATAATGTGTTCCATGTATCCCAGTTACGGAGATATATACCAGATCCTAGTCATGTCATTGATTTCGGAGAGATAGAAATCGCTCAGGATGGAACGTTTGAAGAAAGACCAGTCAAGATACTCGAGAGACGAGTTAAGCAGTTGAGGAACAAACTAATCGTTTTGGTCAAAGTTTAGTGGCCATGCCACGGAGTGGAGGAAGCCACTTGGGAAACGGAAGATAGCATGAAGTCCAGATATCCAGACTTATTTTCGTCTTGAGTTTCGGGACGAAACTCCTTTTTAGTAGGAGAGTATGTAATATACGGATTTATTATTGATTATTTCATCTGTATTTGAGCCTGTATTATTCGGAATTGTGATCTCGATAATTGGAGTATGATATTTCTCACATTTATATCTTCGAACATGAGTACAGGAACATGTAAATTTTCTCATGCAAACTCATGATAACGCACGCTAAGAATGTAGCTTAACGTGCGTTATCAGCTAAAACTAGCGCACGCTACGATTGAAGAATTGCGTGCGTTAGGCAGGCAATTATTGAGCTAGGCGGCTACCACATGTGCCAGCCGGACATGGGTCCGGATAAGATTCCCGCGGACGAACCTGGACAGTTTTGGAGTCAACGCTTATTAGCGTGTGCTAAGGATAGTAGGATAGCGTGCGCTAATCAGCTAATGTGCAGAAACACTATATAAGGGGCAGCAACCCATTTTACTTGGTTTACATTTCCTTCACTTGTCCTTCGTTCTTGAGAGACTAGAGAGCCTTATATCCTCCTTAAACACACTTAGACCACCTCTACTTGATCACTAAAGATTGGATGTCCATCGGTGTTTTCTTCATCTTAAGGTATGTTAATTCTCTCTCCAGCCTTAGATTCGTGTTTTGAAGAATAAGATGATCATGCTATCAAGATATTGAGTTCCATTGGTGAATTATTCAAACAAATATCATGTTTAGAAGTTGGAATGATTATGCTTATGGTATCGTCGTTGAAACATCGTAGTTGGAATCCTAGTACGTCAAATAATGAGAGGAATATTCTGAGATTGATTATCCGTATGAATAACGTTGCCATATTGATCGTAAACTTGGAGTTGATATCACTTTTGTTAAAAGAACCTTGGAAAGAATCATCTTAGGTTGTACCCTTTCTTACAAGTTAGAATTGGTAGTTCACCTTTAAGATGAAGTCTGAATGTATTAATGACTGTTTGATATATTTTTAAACAATCCGCAAGTGTACGGAGTAAGTGTAGAAAGCTGCGAGCAAGGTCATATTCCACAGAGATTATAATGATTCCGGTTTTATCTAGACGATCGAAAGTTGAATGGATGGTTAACGAAATAAAATAAAATGATGACAATAAAAGAAAATATCCAAATTAAGGAGAATTGTAAGAGTTTAGAAAGAAAGATTCCAAGGCTCGGTTTCCATTGATCACTAAGTTTAGTCGGGATTGGTTCCAAAAGTTCTAAGTGCGTTTCCAAAATGATAATCACAATAATATTTTAAAGTCCCTCTCGAGATGCATTAAAACGTAGATTAAACAACCTATAACAACGTCTCCGTTTACTATAAATTATCTAACTCCAAAATGTTCATAAGATTTAAACATCATCATAGCTTATCACCGATTTCTCAATCTCGTAAGTTACTACGTCAAATACTCGAAACCTATTAATGCCCTCTTCTCTCGAATTATGAGCAATTAAGTTAAACATGTAAAAACATTGATCAAGTGTCTAAACATGAATTAAAACCAAGTATTTGATAAAGAAATCACACTAGATATATATAATCATCAATCCCTCAAAACCATAGCAAATCAATGTACTCCCATGCCCGGAATCTAACGAGTTTAGCCGGACATGGTAATGAAAGAAAGATTAATAATCATCATGTTCATCATGTTCATGCTAAATAAAACAACAAATGAATAAAAGATAGGAAGAAGATAAAACTCGGATGGTGTCTTGAATGATCCCGGTTGAAGCCTTCAAATGTTCTTAAAGTGTTCTTCAAGAATTCCCTTCAAATCTCCTTCTTTTTGGATGAAAATCTCTTAATCTTGTGTTTTTCTCTCTCTAATCTCTCCAATATTCAGAATATCCCTTCAAAATTCTGGTCCAATACCTTTTATCAAGCCAAAAATGCCAAGAAATTCCATTCAAACCGTGTAAAATGTCAAAAAAAATGGACTTGCACCGAAAAATGACACGGCCCATGTCAAATGACACGGTCCGTATCATACTGTCCTAGAAAATGCAAAAACTATCTGGACAGCAGACCCGGCCGTGTCCTGTGACACGGCCCGTGTGCAGTCTGGACTGTAAAGCCGTGGTATAGAAGCCATAACTCACTCAATACACCTTGGAATTTAGCGTATAATATACCGTTGCGAAGCTGCTTTCATGAGGAATCTATACATATATAGAACACATCCTGATTCGAATTAATGAATCTGGAAATTAAAAAATACGACAGGTAGTGCTTCAATCTTCATCGTTTTAGGCCTCTTTCTCGCTCTTGATCGTCATAAACTCCAATATTGGCCATAAAAGCGCATATTTTCACCACAATCTTCGTATGGATACTCATCAGTGACATGGCCCGTGTCAAATTACATGGCCAAGTCTGTAATATCCGAAAATTCTACTACTGTTATTTAACATTATTTTATCCAAGTTATGTTGTACAGTGTGGTATCTGTACAGTATGGATAAAATAAATGAAGGACTGAGACATCTGTATTGGTACAATTATCGTACTTGGTTGACAATTACATTTAAGAAGTATATGTATTCAGTATGCCGTATGTTCGTATTCTGTATGTTGAGACGTTGGACAAGAATAGCTGAAAATGGCTAAGTATAGCCTTATTAGCGCATGCTGATATTCATGCATAACGCACGCTATCGTGCAGGATTAGCGCACGCTACGTTTATAGGTTAGCATACGCTAGTGCAGACAGATCGGAAGGAATCTGCATGTGGACCCGGCTGCTTTCGGCGTACGTTCTGATAAGTCAACGGATGTTGTAATGTAGTTTTAGCGCACGCTAATGCATGTTGATTAGCGCACGCTAACTGTATATTGGACAAAAAGGAATCTTATCCTAGTCAGAGCTGTCGGCGTGTGGACCCGTGTTCGGAGCATACAGACAAACGAGTCAACTGATGTTAGCGCACGCTAAACGCAAGGACTTGCGTACGCTAGAGAGTGTAAATTACGTACGCTAATGCATGGGCATTACGTACGTAAGCTCATGTACGAAGCGAGACAGTAGTCTCTGGACTACGATAGCGCACGCTAACAAAGGTCAGTTAGTGCACGCTAAAGCCTTAGCGCACGCTAAACATGAGATGTTAGCGCACGCTAGTAATGCAGTCTATATAAGGGACAGACGGGTATTATGAAGAATTTCGTCCATTCTTTCACTTTCAGTCGATAGAGAGAGCTTTGGGAGGTTCTTGAGGTTCCCAAGCACGGTGAGGTGGTGATCTTTAACAAGATTAAAGATGGAAATCATGGATTAAAGCTTCGTTCTTGAAATCATTGGTGATTCTTGGAAATGGATTCAACCTTGGAAATCAATCCATTCCTTCATAAAGGTAATCACTCTTCATCTTTGGATTTCGTTTTGGATTGAATGTTGATGATTATTACATAAACAAGTTTGACAAGCATGATTATGAGATGGATTACCGGAGTATGATGATATTAATATGATTCTTGTGATTTAGATTGTGTCGTTTGTTTTCTTGAGATAAGTGGATTATACTTCTCCTCAGTTTCGGATGTTGATGTTATTTTAGATGATTACTCTTTGTAATGGAAGATTAAGGAAGTGTGGTTACGTTCTTGACGTTTCGTGTATTAATATTAAGGAAGATGATATATGGATATAGAACTTGGATTATAAGTTGGATGATTGTTTATATGTTAAAGGATATCGGATTTCGTTGTTTTGATAGCTTTGAACATGATTCAGAATCACTTAGTGTTCTTGAAATCGCCATAAGTTGATCGGTATCTCAAAACATGCATCATCGGCATTAGCGCACGCTACATTTACCGCCTAGCGCGCTAACGGGAGCAACTTAGCGCACGCCACGTTAGGTGATTAACGTGCGCTAAGAAGCCGAAAGTGCGGTATTTTCGTGTTGTGGTTGTAAATTCGTCTTTGGTTTGAGTAGGATTGATTCGACTAGTGTTTAATCGAGATATTGTCGAGCCGTTGGGTTTGTGAATTGGTTTTACCGATTGTTGATTGTTATCAAACTTGTTGTCTATCGATTCTCGTAATAGGTTTAGAATATTGATCGGTGATTACAACCGTGTGTTGCGGTCGAGCTCGAGTATGTTCGTGAATTGCTTTGGTCGGGACCGAGGGACTTGTAGATGACGGCAATGGAATTGGTAACAGCTTCATCGGTATCGAGGTAAGTTATTACTTGCTCAGTTCATAATATTTAATGAATGGTTTCTGTTTCATTCGTGTATAATTCGTATAGCAATGTTAATAATCGTAATCACAGGAGATTTGAGATTATAAATCGTATTCGAGTTTTGGGAATCTAAATCATAATGTATATGATTTACTTTTGTTATTGGTATACTTGTATATCGAGCATATATTGTGCTAAAGACGAAGATATGAATTATCTGCAATCCGTGATACTTTGGACCGTCGATTATTGAGGATAATGGTTCATGATGGTTTAGACATTAAGATCGTTCTCGAAGGACTCGGGGCAAGTACTCTAATCATTTTTATCATTTGTGTCAATCATGTCGTGATACATTCGTGTATCGTTGTTGTCATGCATTTGTGCATTGTTGTTGTCGTGTATTGTGTATTGTTGTTTTGTGCAGTTGTGCATTGTTGTCATATGTCCACCTCGTGTTGGTCCGACGGGATCATCGGGGATCTATGCTAGCGCTACCGGATCATCGGACAGTTTTCCACCACGGTTGGTCCAGCGGGGTCATCGTGGGATCTAGGCGAGGAACGCTGGATCATCAGATTACCTACGTGTTGTTGTTGTGCATATGTATATTATGGATTTGCCATAAGTATACATTGTCGTTATTCTTGTGATCATATTGACGTTGTCATATGAGTATGCATTTGTAGGTCTTGTGTTAGGACCATGTCCGTATGTGGTGTTGATCTGATCTCGGATTAGACGACGTGATGGAAATGGTATTTCGTATCTTGAGGTATGTTCCGTATTTCCTTGATACTTGTCTTTGATGGACAATCGATTTTCGTATTGAAATTGTCGACGTCATCCGATGGATTGAATTGGCCAGAGTTGGTATAATTTCCGTATCGAGAGTTATGATAATGTTTTTGAGAACCTTGGGTATTGTTGAGATACCGCATGGATATTTTGGTATTATCTCATGGTGATGTTAAGGATACGAATTGTGGATTTTCGTAAAGTTAAGACGGTAAGATTACATTGGTCGTATTCTTACTTAGCATTTCCATTGATATGTAATTATTGACGTGATGTGATGGTTATCATTGTTGGATATTATGGTGACCCCGTCGTGGGCTTTCTTTTTAGGTTCTTGGATTATCAAGCTTGTAGCGGTCGTGGAGAGATGAGCTTCCCGGAGGATACTGGCTAGAACATGTATTTGTGTTTTGAGCTTCTGTTCAGTTGTTGTATTCCGCTGCTAGAGTATTTTAATCGTTTGTCTTTCTCCGCTGCGTGAGTATTTTTAAATGGTCTTTTGGTATTTGGTAACTTAGGTTACCTTGGCGATCGTTCTCTAAATCTATTCTGTCGGTACGTGTAAGCGATAGCTTAACGTATGTACTTAAACTGTTGAGTCTTGGCATTTCGGGCCTTGTGGTTTCAAATGAGTTTTTACGACAGTTTGATAAACGAGTTTTATAAATCTTCGAATGGTTTTAATAGATAATACCGTCGTTAGCCTCTTGGGCATTTTGTAAGTGTTTGCGAAAATTTCTTTCATCCTTGTGGGTTCCATCTCGGGGCCCACGGCGCTGTAATATTCCCGGTCGGATCTGGGGGTGTTACAGAATATGGTATCGGAGCAAGGTTGAGAAAACCTAGGCAGTTGGGTCGAGTTGGGTCGTATTTCTGTCGCGTCATTTGAGTTGTCGATTGAAAAATATTGGAGCCGTGAGTTTTTGTTGTTCACTCGGGCTTATGCGTTGTGCGATTTGCCAGTGTAGTACTGGTCTTGTTATAAACTTTTTCAAATGGTGTTAACGTGTTTCTTCAGATAAAGTTGTGTTGTGTTCTCGAGATTGCACTGAGTTTGCAAAATGTGTGTTTTGAAAATATCCATGTCGAGTAATTTCTAGAGTCGAGGCATGTGCCAGTATCACGGGGAATCGTCGGCTTCACGATCTGTAAGTAATTGGATTTTTGAATTTCATTAAGATTTATTGCCGTTCTAAGTTGATATGTTTTGAGATTCAGCAGATATCATGCGTTACGGTATAAGTTGTGATTTGGGACGGGATTGATGATCTCGAGAAGCTATGATTTTGGAAAATCAATATGTCGGTTAAGTTTTGGAACAATTGTGTATTCGGGAGAAGGACTGGAATTGTTGAGAAGAACATGTAGTCATGTTAAGTCATTTTGGAAATACATGAAATCGCTTTTGAGCATTTGAAAATGGTACTTTTCAAAATGAATGTTTTCTGAATGTTTTACCGTAAATGATTTTGGGCGAGACCCAATAGATTTTTGAAATTGTTTTATAACTCAAGACTTGGGGTCCGAAAAAGAGTTTCCTACTTTCTAAACTCCTTGTAATGCGGAACGAGATACGGGCTGAGACCCTAATATTTCAAAAGACTTTTCTGTTTTCTTAAAAAAAAAAAACTCCCGAGACTTGTAAAATACTTTATCAATCATTTACCTATTTCGTTTCTGCCTGTCGCAGTTTTGATTTACTTGTTCAAATGAAACTTCTCGGGAAGTCTTTCGTCGTGTTGATTTGTTTCAAGGCATTGTCATAGCATAATTGAGGTGATCCACGATGAAAAATGGTTGACGTTGCGAGTCCTATGTGGAAAAAGGAGTTTTTGTCGGAGTCTATACATTGAGATTTTGGATTCTATCGTGTAGTTTCCTGATGGAATATCAGTGGGATTTGTGACGAGCCGGATTGATATATAGGAGTACGGATGTGGTCAATCATTTGCATAGTTTTCATTTTAAAACTTCGAAATCGTGTGGATTCGAAGGAAACTGTTATCAAATACTTGGCACCACAAGCGATTTATTTTCGAGAATTGATTTGGTGGTCTTACCAAAATTTATGTTTTGAGTTTTGAAATTTTTGAAAGAACTTTCAAAATTTGTCTCCTTGACAAGATTATATGATTTCAAACTAGTTTTGAAAATGTGATTGATGTACATACGCATTGAATGCATAATGCATATCGTGGTGAAGTTCGAATGAGATTCACGAACCGGATAAGACATCGATGGTACGAGGAAAAGAGATTCGAACTTTAGTATGGCAGTTTGGTTATCCAGGGATGATCGGTTGATCTATTGAATGAGAGAGATATGATGCGTGTTGTAGATTCATGCACAGGATGTAATTTTGGAACTGTGGATTTTGTGAAACCGGGACATGTGTGTTATGTGATTCCATTGGTACGGTATTAGCGCGATTTTATCATAGTGAATTTTGAATGATTTCTTTGTAAGTATAGATTTGGGGAGGGTGACCCCATGCTGGTGGGTTTTGATATTGAGTGGTCGTTCCCACTCCATGTATGATTGGATATGTTCGTCGGTTTATGATTGGTTGTTCGTATGCCGAGGAGTATGTTCGACAGTTAGGTGTGTTTATTGAGATCCACTGTATGTGATTGGTTTGTCGTTTTGAGAATGCTATTCTTTCGTATATCTGTTTTCGTGGTTCTGTGTTGACCGTGTTGGAGCTTATCATGGTGATGATATTCTCGATTGCGTTTCGACCTTTGGATTGGTCATATTAGAGTTCATCATGTCAATGATATTCTCGATTAATTTATGGGTTGATCATTGCTGGTGATCATCTGAGCGTTCAGATTTTGTGTTGATATTTCGGGATTCGTTGCCATTGTGTTGGGCAGTTGTTTCACAGATGTATCGTGTATTATTGATTTGTATCAGGATTGGGATTTGATTGTGCGATCAGGCACAAGATCTAACACGGATAGATTATTTCATCGACGATAATATATCCGGTTGGGACTTATGGAATTGTTATTGCAAGCGTGTTGAGGCTTTTCAAGAAAGTCACTTGCTAGTATCTCCGAAGATCGTCGACTTGGCCATATGTAAGTATGCTATTTTGGTTATTCGGTAATAATGATGATTCATCGTTGTCGTGATTATTTTGGGATATTTTGGTTGAACGGTTTATTTGTTTTTATGACGGATTGCAAGTTTCGAGGACGAAACTTATTTTAAGTGGTGTAGTATGTAATATCCGAAAATTCTACTATCATTATTTAACATTATTTTATCCGAGTTATGTTGTACAAGTGTGGTATCCGTACGGTATGGATAAAATAAATGAAGGACCGAGACATACGTATTGGTACAATTATCGTACTTGGTTGACAATTACATTTAAGAAGTATATGTATTCGGTATGCCGTATGTTCGTATTCGTATGTTGAGACGTTGGACAAGAATAGCTGAAAATGGCTAAGTATAGCCTTATTAGCGCCGCGCTGATATTCATGCATAACGCACGCTATAAATGCGAGATTAGCGCCGCTTCGTTTATAGGTTAGCGTACGCTAGTGCGCATGAATCGGAAGGAATCGCATGTGGACCCACGCTTTCGGCGCACGTTCGATAAGTCAACGGATGTTGTAATGTAGTGTTAGCGCACGCTAATGCATGTTGATTAGCGCACGCTAACTGTATATTGGACAAAAAGGAATCTTATCCTAGTCAGAGCTGTCGGCGTGTGGACCCGTGTTCGGAGCATACAGACAAACGAGTCAACTGATGTTAGCGCACGCTAAACGCAAGGACTTGCGTACGCTAGAGAGTGTAAATTACGTACGCTAATGCATGGGCATTACGTACGTAAGCTCATGTACGAAGCGAGACAGTAGTCTCTGGACTACGATAGCGCACGCTAACAAAGGTCAGTTAGCGCACGCTAAAGCCTTAGCGCACGCTAAACATGAGATGTTAGCGCACGCTAGTAATGCAGTCTATATAAGGGACAGACGGGTATTATGAAGCATTTCGTCCATTCTTTCACTTTCAGTCGATAGAGAGAGCTTTGGGAGGTTCTTGAGGTTCCCAAGCACGGTGAGGTGGTGATCTTTAACAAGATTAAAGATGGAAATCATGGATTAAAGCTTCGTTCTTGAAATCATTGGTGATTCTTGGAAATGGATTCAACCTTGGAAATCAATCCATTCCTTCATAAAGGTAATCACTCTTCATCTTTGGATTTCGTTTTGGATTGAATGTTGATGATTATTACATAAACAAGTTTGACAAGCATGATTATGAGATGGATTACCGGAGTATGATGATATTAATATGATTCTTGTGATTTAGATTGTGTCGTTCGTTTTCTTGAGATAAGTGGATTATACTTCTCCTCGGTTTCGGATGTTGATGTTATTTTAGATGATTACTCTTTGTAATGGAAGATTAAGGAAGTGTGGTTACGTTCTTGACGTTTCGTGTATTAATATTAAGGAAGATGATATATGGATATAGAACTTGGATTATAAGTTGGATGATTGTTTATATGTTAAAGGATATCGGATTTCGGTGTTTTGATAGCTTTGAACATGATTCAGAATCACTTAGTGTTCTTGAAATCGCCATAAGTTGATCGGTATCTGAAAAATATGCATCTGTCCAGCATTAGCGCACGCTACATTTACTGCCTAGCGCGCGCTAACGGGAGCAACTTAGCGCACGCTACGTTAGGTGATTAACGTGCGCTAAGAAGCCAGAAAGTGCAGTATTTTCGTGTTGTGGTTGTAAATTCGTGCTGGTTTGAGTAGGATTGATTCGACTAGTGTTTAATCGAGATATTGTCGAGCCGTTGGGTTTGTGAATTGGTTTTACCGATTGTTGATTGTTATCAAACTTGTTGTCTATCGATTACTGTAATAGGTTTAGAATATTGATCGGTGATTACAACCGTGTGTTGCGGTCGAGCTCGAGTATGTTCGTGAATTGCTTTGGTCGGGACCGAGGGACTTGTAGATGACGGCAATGGAATTGGTAAACTTCATCGGTATCGAGGTAAGTTATTACTTGCTCAGTTCATAATATTTAATGAATGGTTTCTGTTTCATTCGTGTATAATTCGTATAGCAATGTTAATAATCGTAATCACAGGAGATTTGAGATTATAAATCGTATTCGAGTTTTGGGAATCTAAATCATAATGTATATGATTTACTTTTGTTATTGGTATACTTGTATATCGAGCATATATTGTGCTAAAGACGAAGATATGAATTATCTGCAATCCGTGATACTTTGGACCGTAGATTATTGAGGATAATGGTTCATGATGGTTTAGACATTGAGATCGTTCTCGAAGGACTCGGGGCAAGTACTCTAATCATTTTTATCATTTGTGTCAATCATGTCGTGATACATTCGTGTATCGTTGTTGTCATGCATTTGTGCATTGTTGTTGTCGTGTATTGTGTATTGTTGTTTTGTGCAGTTGTGCATTGTTGTCATATGTCCACCTCGTGTTGGTCCGACGGGATCATCGGGGGATCTATGCTAGCGCGCGCTGGATCATCGGACAGGTTTTCCACCACGGTTGGTCTGACGGGGTCATCGTGGGATCTAGGCAGTGAACGCTGGATCATCGGATTACCTACGTGTTGTTGTTGTGCATATGTATATTATGGATTTGCCATAAGTATACATTGTCGTTATTCTTGTGATCATATTGACGTTGTCATATGAGTATGCATTTGTAGGTCTTGTGTTAGGACCATGTCCGTATGTGGTGTTGATCTGATCTCGGATTAGACTGACGTGATGGAAATGGTATTTCGTATCTTGAGGTATGTTCCGTATTTCCTTGATACTTGTCTTTGATGGACAATCGATTTTCGTATTGAAATTGTCGACGTCATCCGATGGATTGAATTGGCCAGAGTTGGTATAATTTCCGTATCGAGAGTTATGATAATGTTTTTGAGAACCTTGGGTATTGTTGAGATACCGTACAGATATTTTGGTATTATCTCATGGTGATGTTAAGGATACGAATCGTGGATTTTCGTAAAGTTAAGACGGTAAGATTACATTGGTCGTATTCTTACTTAGTATTTCCATTGATATGTAATTATTGACGTGATGTGATGGTTATCATTGTTGGATATTATGGCTGACCCCGTCGTGGGCTTTCTTTTTAGGTTCTTGGATTATCAAGCTTGTAGCGGTCGTGGAGAGATGAGCTTCCCGGAGGATACTGGCTAGAACATGTATTTGTGTTTTGAGCTTCTGTTCAGTTGTTGTATTCCGCTGCTAGAGTATTTTAATCGTTTGTCTTTCTCCGCTGCGTGAGTATTTTTAAATGGTCTTTTGGTATTTGGTAACTTAGGTTACCTTGGCGATCGTTCTCTAAATCTATTCTGTCGGTACGTGTAAGCGATAGCTTAACGTATGTACTTAAACTGTTGAGTCTTGGCATTTCGGGCCTTGTGGTTTCAAATGAGTTTTTACGACAGTTTGATAAACGAGTTTTATAAATCTTCGAATGGTTTTAATAGATAATACCGTCGTTAGCCTCTTGGGCGTTTTGTAAGTGTTTGCGAAAATTTCTTTCAGCCTTGTGGGTTCCATCTCGGGGCCCACGGCGCTGTAATATTCCCGGTCGGATCTGGGGGTGTTACAAAGTCCGTGTTGGTCCATTTTGACTCCATTTTCAGCTCGATCTCTCGTTTCCGTATTGCTTGATATGTATTGGGGATTGAGACTTCGTTCTTCCTTGATAATGTCCTTAAAACACCTATAAAATCAAATAAAATGTACCCAAGCGTGATCGAGTCCAAAAAACACAATACGAGCACAAACGACACAATTCTACACATTTTAGGATCTTAAAATCCGGAAAAACCTTATAAAAAATGTGTAAAAATAAGTGTTATCAAAATCCCCCAAACTTAAACGTTGATCATCCCGAGCAATACACTTAAAAATAACCACTCTTAAGGGAACTCATCCCTCAACACACCTCAAAGGATCATTATGAAAATTCATCAATACGCCTCAAGTAATAAATAAGTCGAGTTCTATAAAGTATTCAAATCTCTGGGGTGCTTCCTTAACATCATAATCAATACTTGGAAGATATAAACCTCACCGGTCAAGTGTATTCACTCACTCTCAAAGTGTATAATGGGATAAGTGACGCTCAAAACTCATTCAATGAAATAAAAATCTCCATAAGCTTGCCAATCGTCTACATCTCTACTACTATTTGTGCATGCAAATTTGGTGAATCAAAAAGGACTTTATTGCTTGTAATGTGGGCTTTTTGGTTATGGTAGGATAATTATGGCTTAAAGTGACTTGACTTGAGCAAATTAGAACATCATCTCAATAATCACTTTGCTCAATTAGAAGCTCAAAATTTTGTTTTCCTTGGAATATGCTTCCTTCAACCCCTTGATTTTAATATAATCCCACTATGCGCTTTTGAAAGTGAGAATCACAACCTTATTCCTCCTTATTGCTCCATTTATTTTATTTCCTCCTTATCGCTCCAATAAATCTCGTTTCTTTTTTTCTTCTTTTTTTGTGCCCACTCTTTATTTTTTTCTTTTCATGTGGTGGACAACATCATCATTATAATCACAACATTCTTCCTTCAAATTTATTTTGATGAATCATTACAATTGAACCAACAATCTTCTCAATCGCCTCCACACATCTTTTCATTCTTTTGCTAATTTGTTCTAATAAGCTCAAGTATAGGGACAAAAGTTTATAATGGAACGGAAAGCTCATAATGTGGCTAACAAGAAATAGGCTTTAAGCTCAATCGGGCTAACTAGGGAAATAAATTTTCGGGTTGACCAAAAGTTTTGAAGGGTTTCCAATAAAAATCGCCTAAAATCACTATCACTAATTTGCACACACGCTTGTAGCTTTGAATAAGATACCAAGGCAAGTTCTAGAGTCTTAAAACATGAATGATACACTCGACAATGAAACTTGCATAAATAATGCACGAAGGCTCAAAAGCTCACAAGTTAGATTTGTTCATATTTCCAAGATATTAAACTATTTATTCAATTTCACACCTTTAGATTATTCTACAATTTTTCCTCTTCAAATTATCCTCGATTTGCATATCAAAATAACAAAATAAATCCCAATGTCTCCAAGAAAGAGTTCATTCTTTCGAGTTTCATCCAAGTACATGATACTCACAACACACCAAGTTCAAAAACAACAATTCACACCAAAATCCAAGCAAATCTTCACACCAAAATTCGAAAAAAATAGAAACAAACAAACAATAAAATAAACAAACAAAACAAGGTGTTAAAAAAACGAACAATATAAGTATATCTTGACCCAATATCTCCCCCCAAACTTGAATTAAAGAATGTACACACAAAGGAGGTATAACATTTAAACAATAAAAACTTTGGGTCAAGAAATACTTACAACCGGTCATATTGATTGGGCGGAGGGAAGTGGCCTTGTTGGACATGCCTCATGTCATACCTGTTCAGATTTGTCAAAAATCATATGCCCACCTGACCCGACCGTGTCAAATGACACGGCTCGTGTCACACCTGCGCAGAAAGTGAAAATCAACTGTCAGCCTGAACCGACCGTGTCAAATGACACGGCCCGTGTCGTACTAGCCTGGAAAGTGCGCTTCTGGTCTCCGGATCTCTTTCCTGCAAATTGGACACCTACAGTTGAACCGGTCAGTTCCTCATCAAGTAAAAATAAAAATAAAATGCAAAGAAGAACAAAATAAACTAACAAGAACCATTGGGTTGCCTCCCAATTAGCGCTAAGTTTAACTTCTTCAGCCGAACGCAAGTGTTGGGTTGCCTCCCATCCAACGCTAAATTTAACGTCTTCATCCAGACGCATGTTTCCTTCTCCCGGATCATTCGACGAGCTCTTACAATTCGATTTACGTGCAATTTTATCGGGAGGTTCTCCATTTGTCAATCCATCAAATCGAGGGGTCATCAAAAATACAACATTTTGACTATGAGTCCTAATCGTTAATTCTCCTCGATCTACATCAATTAAATCTCATGCAGTGGCTAAGAACGGACATCCAAGTATTACTAGACCATCTTGCTTCCCATCATCATCAAGCACTACAAAATCAACGGGGAAGGTGAACTTATCAATTTTTAAAATTACATCCTCCACAATTCCCTTTGGGTAAGCTACAGATCGATCTATGTATTGTAAGCTCACTGGAGATGGTCTCAACTCTCTTAATCCAAGTGCCTTGAAAATAGATAAAGGTAATATATTGACACTTAAACCATGATCAACAAATACATCATTTAATGAACAACCCGAAATAGCGCAAGGAATTGAAAAACTCCCTGGATCCTTAAGCTTAGTCAGTAGGCGCTCCATTTCTTTTTTCTTTGACGCCATGTCTTGCATGAAAATCTCAAATTTCTTCTTCTCCTCGATATGCTCAATATCGGACCGATTCTTCACCTCATTAATTATCAAATCAGCTTTATTAGATAACACGGTTGCATCTTCGTTTTCATTCTCCGATTCCGGTAGCTCTTCATTCATGGTGCACGAAAAAATAGCATTGCATTGTGCTTTTGGATTTTCCTCGGTGTTGCTTGGAAATTGGCCCTTTTGATGTTGGCTCCCCACAATCTTAGCCAATTGACCGATTTGTGTTTCTAAGTTTCTCATTTGAGCTCCAACGGTGGTCGCTAATTGAGTCACATGATTTTCAATCCGATCAAGCTTTTCTTCATCTCGGGTAAACCGACTTTTTGTTTCCATCATAAAAGTAGCCAAAATATTCTCTAGATTAGAATTTGGCTTGGACTCTTCTATTACCTCACTATTCGACACTTTAAATCCCGTCGGTGGTTGCAACACATTTCTCGAATTCCCATAGCTAAGATTCTCGTGATTCCTATTTGAAGGATGATAAAACCCCGGATGAGAATTATTTAGATAGTTATTGAAATTATGGTTATTGATGTAATGAGCTTCCTCCAACGGGTCCGGTAGTGGTGCACTTACTTTTGGAGTTATTTTTTCATTTGCACTCTTCGTCAGAACTCCCAAATGGTTGGTCAAAATCGACATTTGTGCAGTTAAAGCCTTTATGGGATCCGAATCTGAAACTTCAGCCACTCTACGCACATTAGTTCTCTCAGTAGGCCATTGATAGCTATTTGTTGCTACCCAAAATATTTATCCGAAGATTAATACTGCTGGAAGACGGATAGCAAACAAAACAAACAACAATTTGCGGGAGCACTTCCGAGAGAAAATGAATAAACACTATATTTGCCGGGGTTGTTAGTCCCGGGCTCGAATGCTCTCGCGAGATGTTATTAATACAAATATTCGTGGATACAAGTATTAATGTGAGAAATCTAGATACAATGAGTGTAAAAAGACTCTGTTAATCCGGCTCTTGGGCGAAGCTCGGTGTTCTTCGTCCCTGCCGATCGTCTTCTTGATGAGAGAGGCCGAGAGAAGAAGTACCGAATGATAGTTGTTGCCAAGAGTTGGAGATAGCCAAGTGTTGGGTGCTTTGCTCGTTTAGTGAGGCAAAAATCCGAGAGAAGCTGAAGAAGTCTCCAAGTGCAGGGAGCCTTCTGTATATAGGGGCAGCGGAGTCTTGTCTTCAGGCGGGCGATCACCTTCCAGCCATTATAATAATAGGGCGATCGTCTGCCGGCCCATATTATAATGGGGCGATCACACGGGCTGTCGGCCTAAAGTCCAAGATAGATGCTGGCAGTCTGCCTAAAGTCAAAAGCTACAGCCGGCAGCTAGTTGGGCGGTCCAATGAGGATCCAGCACGCGTCCGGAGTCAATGTCACATGCGGCCCTACTGACAACTTTCGGCGGGCCTGTCGGCTGGTGGACGGATGCTGACAGGGTGTTGTCAACGATCCGTGAATTGCGGATCTTGCCTCGGCCCTTGCACATGGTGTCTGTCCTGAGGCTCGGCCTTTGCCGACTGGATGACTATCGGCATGATGCGGTCGTCTCTAGCTGGTCATCAGAGGTCGCCATCGGCCAGTTGCTGAGGGTCGACATCGATTGGTCACCAAGAGTCGGTCGGCAAGTGCCGAGAGATGATCGTCCGCTAGTCAGTCGCCAGGAGTCGGTCGCCAAGTACCGAGAGACGATCGTATTTGATGTCGATCGCTCGGCCCCGGGACTTGTCCTGGGACCTTCGGTTGGCCGATTCATCTTGCCTGCGGGGCTAAGGCTAGGTCGCCGTCGGCCGGTCGGCGGTTTTACGCCTCATTTGCTCGCGATGGCTGTGTCGCCCGATCTCCGAGGCGATCGCCGGTCGTAGAATGTAATTCTCGACACAACACTATTCATGGCCATCTCTTCGATCAATTCATATGCTTCCTCTGCGCTTTTGGCTAGTAGTGCTCCTCCGGCCGATGCATCAACAATATTTTTCGTTTCTCCGGCCAACCCATTTTAAAAGAAACACATTTGTTGGTCTTCCGAAAAACCATGACGAGGACATCGTCTTAACAAATCCTTGAAGCGTTCCCATGCCTCATATAACATTTCTGAATCTATTTGTCGGAATTGCATTATTTCGCTCTTCAATCTCATGGTCTTGTTGGGCGGGAAGAATTTGAAAAGAACCTTTTCACACAACTCGTCCCATGTACTTATGCTCCCCGAAGAAAGAGTTCCAAGCCAACTACGAACCTTCTCTCTCAAGGAGAACGGAAATAGCTTCAATCTTATTGCATCGCTTGACACCCCATTTATTTTTATAGTGTCACAAATTTGAATAAAGTGGAATAAATGGGCGTGCGGATCTTCTGTGGCAAATCCACCAAACTGATTCTGTTGAACCATCGATATTAATGAAGGTTTCAATTCGAAATTTAGGACTTTGATAGGAATATGAGAAATTCCCCCATAATTTTGGTCAAGCCTCGGCCGAAATCCATCCTGAATCGATTGAATTCGAACTGCGGGCTGCTCAGCCCGTACGCATCCATTGTTCGGATTGTGGGCTATTATATTATCATTGCCCGTGTTGGCAATCGTATCTCCCATTCTTTCCATTTTGTTAGATAGATCTATCTGTAATTTCCGTGTAGCAACACTTGTTCTTCGAGCAAATGCCTCTACTTCGGGAATAAAGTTCTCCAAAGGTTCTCGAGAGAAGCGGGTGTTCATGTACGTCCTACAACACGACCAAAAACAATACGGAAGTAACAAAATAAAATAAAATGGAAAAATATGTCTAAAGTAAGACCGGAAACACTTATCGTAATATCAATACTAACAAAAATAAATTAGTCCCCGGCAATGGCGCCGAAAACTTGTTCGCTATATTTTTAAACAATCCGCAAGTGTACGGAATAAGTGTAGAAAGCGGCGAGCAAGGTCATATTCCACAGAGACTAAATATTCCTATTGTGTTGAGTACTAGATTATAATGATTCCGGTTTTATCTAGATGATCGAAAGTTGAATGGATGGTTAACGAAAAAAAATAAAATGATGACAATAAAAGAAAATATCCGAATTAAGAAGAATTGTAAGAGTTTAGAAAGAAAGATTCCAAGGCTCGGTTTCCGTTGATCACTAAGTTTAGTCGGGATTGGTTCCAAAAGTTCCAAGTGCGTTTCCAAAAAGGTAATCACAATAATATTCTAAAGTCCCTCTCGAGATGCATTAAAACGTAGATTAAACAACCTATAACAACGTCTCCGTTTACTATAAATTATCTAACTCCAAAATATTCATAAGATTTAAACATCATCATAGCTTATCACCGATTTCTCAATCTTGTAAGTTACTGCGTCAAATACTCGAAACCTATTAATGCCCTCTTCTCTCGAATTATGAGCAATTAAGTTAAACATGTAAAAATATTGATCAAGTGTCTAAACATGAATTAAAACCAAGTATTTGATAAAGAAATCACACTAGATATATATAATCATCAATCCCTCAAAACCATATCAAATCAACGTACTCCCATGCCTGGAATCTAACGAGTTTAGCCGTACATGGTAATGAAAGAAAGATTAATAATCATCATGTTCATCATGTTTATGCTAAATAAAACAACAAATGAATAAAAGATAGGAAGAAGATAAAACTCGGATGGTGTCTTGAATGATCCCGATTGAAGCATTCAAATGTTCTTGAAGTGTTCTTCAAGAATTCCCATCAAATCTCCTTCTTTTTGGATGAAAATATCTCAATCTTGTGTTTTTCTCTCTCTAATCTCTCCAATATTGAGAATATCCCTTCAAAAGTCTGGTCCAAGGCCTTTTATCAAGCCGAAAATGCCAAGAAATTCCATTCAAACTGTGTAAAATGTCAAAAAAATGGACTTGCACCGAAAAATGACACGGTCCGTGTCATACTGTCTCAGAAAATGCAAAAACTCTCTGGACAGCAGACCCGACCGTGTCCTGTGACACAGCCCGTGTACAGTCTGGACTGTGAAGCTGTGGTATAGAAGCCATAACTCCGTCAATACACCTCGGAATTTAGCGTATGATATACCGTTGCGAATTTTATTTCATGAGGAATCCATACATATATAGAACACATCCTGATTCGAAGTAATAAATCTGGAAATTAGAAAATACGACAGGTAGTGCTTCAATCTTCATCGTTTTAGGCCTCGTTCTCGCTCTTGATCATCATAAACTCCAATATTGGCCATAAAAGCGCATATTTCACCACAATATTCATCTGGATACTCATCAGTGACATGGCCCGTGTCAAATGACATGGCCAAGTCCGTGTTGGTCCGTTTTGACTCCATTTTCGGCTCGATCTCTCGTTTCCGCATTGCTTGATATGTATTGGGGATTGAGACTTCGTTCTTGCTTGATAATGTCCTTAAAACACCTATAAAATCAAATAAAATGTACCCAAGCGTGATCGAGTCCAACAAACATAATATTAGCACAAACTACACAATTCTACACATTTTAGGGTCTTAAAATCCGGAAAAATTTTATAAAAAATGTGTAAAAATGAGTGTTATCAATGACAATGGAATCTAGTGCATCAGCCTGAGATCACCGAACTTCACATGAGAATGATAATCGAGTTGAATATAAAAATTGTGATGATATTTATTTCCTTGAATTCAAAGATGATTGAATCCGTAAGATCATTCATAAGTTATGAATATGATATGTAGATGGGTAACATACGTTAATCACTGAGGAGTTCGTAAGTTTCATCACCGTTAAAATAGTCTGCTGCCCAGTAGTGAAACTTCCATGCACGCTTAGCGTACGCTAAGCTATGTAGATTAACGTACGCTATCGGGCATGTTTAGCGTACGCTACGTTTGCTACGTAACTTACGTTATGTCATGAGGCGAGTCAGTCGGCTGATCAGAGAGGATTGTTGATACATAGTTAGCGTACGCTAGACTTCATTGTTTACGTGCGCTAACGAGCAGGCTTAACGCACGCTACATAGAATACGTAGCGTACGCTAAGCAGTTCAGGCAGATTACGTTTTTTGAACTTCCGGCCGTAAATTGGATTGTTAGACATTCGTACGACGTTAGATAAATTCTATATTATTTCTTTTGTTAAGGTTCGAGCTTTGCAACGTGTTTAATCGAAGGGGACGACCTTCGAGCATTTTGATATTCATGGAAGTCTTTCTTGTCTTCGAATCGAGGCAAGTGCCTTAATTGTTTTATGTATTGATGTTATACATATTATTGTATATGTATGTTGTTGTTGTATGTCCACCTCGTGTTGGTCCGACGGGATCATCGGGGGATCTATGCTAGCGTGCGCTGGATCATCGGACGGTTTTTTCCACCTCGGGTTGGTTTGACGGAATCATCGGGGGGTCTAGGCAGTGAACACTGGATCATCGGAATTACCATGTGTATGTTGTGATATCATGTTGGGATATCATGTTGTGATTATCATGTGTGTATGTTATTATTGAGTTTCTCGCAGGAGAAGACTCGTTGGTATTTTGTCATTTATGTTATTATTATTCTTCGTGAGATGTTGAATAATATGTTGTGGTACTTGTACTAGCATCATTGTGCTAACCCCTTCGGGGGTGAACATTTGTTTATGTTCAGGATCCAGGAGAGCGGGGAAACAACCATTGGAGCTGCATGACGACGAGGATGCAGAGTGATGTTTCGGCCGGGTTTATTGTCTATTGTTGGTTATTTTAATAAGTACTCGAGTAGGTCGTAATTTGTGATGTTCGGATTTCAGTGATGTATTATTATTCTTCATTTAGATATTTGTATTTTTGGTATTGAGCCAGAACTGTCGTACTTTATTTCGGTGATTTCATAATTTGGTATCTGTCATTGTCTTTTCATTTATTCAGCCTTGTAAATTCTTATCTAAAGAATTTACGGCGTTGTAATATTTTTGAATATATCGGGGGTGTTACATGAGCAACCAACATAAGACGAGGAAGGCTTTGTGGAAGAGACCGATTAGAAGACCGCCGCCTAGACTTAGAATATTTGTTTTTATTCCGACTTGTAATAATTTACTATGTTTCGTATTTTGAATCATCTGTTATTTTCCGCTGCAAACTTATGATCACTGTAATTTGATTATCAACTTTTGTTACAACGAATCTTCGAACATCGGGTTAAGATCGTTGATTGAAAATTTTATCCAATCGTTATTTAGCTTCCGCTATTTATTGCTACACTTTATTTGATTGATCGACTGTTACCTCGCGCCCTCGTCCTTCTCGATGTTGGGGCATGACATATTCGATCCATTTTAAGACTATAAGACCAATCTGGACAAAAAAATAGTTTCAAAACCAACTGACGAGAATATATTTAAGACGAAAGTTAACATTATCCCAAAGAGAGAAGATCCTTAAGATGCAACCATGGACTTCATATTATGACATTTAGATAATATTATATACTTGGAAAATGTATAATGAAAGAGTCTAAACGAAACCGTGTGAATAATGGAAAATTGAAATTGATTGTATTAATAGAAGCAGATGGAATTAATTATATTGCATATCCAGAGAAATTATTCTCCTATCACAAAGATAACAATAAATGTGTCCTCCAGATACCCTACTATCCCGAATATATTACTCACTAATAGCTAACAACTTTTCTATAGTTCAGGGATATCATCAATAACAGAATTATTCCTATAATTCAGGGATATCCTGTAATACCCTCGCCTTTACTATTGTATTCTCTTATTTAAACCAAGTATCTTCACACCATATCTGTATTGTTATAGCAAATATATCGACGAATAATGTTAAGTTGGAATCATGGTCATTCATACTATATTAATTGTTGGGTGATATTGGGAGAATTCCATTTATGCTTGTTATAGCACTTAACGTACGTTAACCTATCTTCTTAACGTACGCTATGTACGTCGCCTTACGTACGTAACATACATATGTTAACGTGCGTAATGCGGAGATCCACTGCGATCGCCTTTGGCGGTGGGGCCGAAAGGGGTAGGTGGTGGGAGTCGATCGCGGCCCAAGTCAATGTCTATTACTTACGTAATAGCTATATAGTTACGTACGTAACGATTTGCCTGTTTAGAGGCAGAAAGATCTGATGAAATTGGTTACGTACGTAATGATCATAATATTACGTACGTAAGGACTGTAACGTACGTTAACACCTTTCTTTGACGTGCATGCTTGCCGAGTTCGAGTTATAAAAATATGACTTGCCATTCATTTCCTGCTCGACCCATTCAACCTCCCAACCGAGAAAAACGATTCCCTTCCCTTCCAACTCCGTTTCTAGCCCTTCTAACTTGTGTTGGAGCTTCAGACTTGATTGGTGACTTGGAGAGTTAGAGATTGAAGTGTATCCCTTGAAGTGTTGGTGTTGTTCTTCATTTTGAGGTTGGTCTTTCTTTAACTCATATCAAATCCATGCTTATGATGATGTTAGTAGATAAATACTTCACATAATGTTAGTTTAAGCTAGTGTAAACATGATAAGTTAATTGAATCATGCTCAAACTAAGTGAAGATTAACATTAAGGGTATTAGTGTTACTTCTTGATGTAAATAACTTCATAATGTGATTGTGTTGATAATGATATACATAAAACCTGATGTATAACATGATAATCGGAAGTTGATTATAGTCTCAACACTAGGAACATGTTAGGGATGAAATCCTTAATGATTAAAGGTGAGAAATGTTAAACTTGTCTTGAACATTCAATTGATTCTTGAAGGTAATATGGAACCATAATTTTGGCCTCTAAAACCAACACTTTGTTAATAAATTGTTGGAAGAATTATGTTAACTCTTTAAAGATGATCTTCACAAGATGGGATGAAGTTACTTTTAGAATTTCAAGTATCCAATGATATAACTAGGCTTTTAATAAATTCTTCAAAAGTAAAACAATAGATTTTGATGGAAGGAAGTTGTAATCTTCATATGATCAAGTTAATCGAGTTCGTTGATAGCTTAAAAGGGTGTTAAACGCTACATTAGTATGTTAATAATGTTCTTAAGAGGGTTGTAGTGAATATGGTGATACAAATGCGGTAGATGAGTAGCCGAATTCCATTTCATTAATCCGTGTATGTTAAGAGACGTAAATTAAGATGATGTTCTTAGTGCACTAAAAACTTGAGCTTATGCTTCATATAGGAATCAGTTTTTAATGTAATTATTGGTAAAATAATAAAGAACGTAATTAACACAAACTTATATCGTAATCGGAAGCGCCGATGATTTGAAAAGATGTTTTCACAATGTTACTTTGGTAATAAACTGAACTTCAAGTATTTGACATTAAGGTTAGACTATGTGAATGAACATGATAAACATATGATGATTTGTAATAAGAACATTAAAGTGATCAATAGGATAATTGATTTATTCAAGTAAATTTACGAATATTATTTGTGTAATAATACCGTTATCGTACGAATGTGTTGTTGAATGAATTACATTTCATTCAAGGTTGCTTGTTCACGTGAGTATTGTTAGATGAGGATACCGTTCTTTTGACCATTCAAAGAAGGACTATTCATCTACGGAATTGAGGCAAGTTATCTTGCTTGGTTATAATGATGGTTGAATTCTTGTGATTATTATGCGTTTCGTGTGTATGAAATGTTCTGATAATCTATGATTCGTGATATGGTGATACCCTTGATCATATTGTCATGGTGTTGGGGATGATATACCCGAAATTACCGTCCTTGTTACCGTTAGTCATTTTGAGCTTTGTTGACACTTCGGTGAGTTGTTCGATTCCTTGATAAAGGTGTAATTCGTTGAGTTTCGTTGTCATGTTGTATCGTGACATCTCTTGAGTCATATCTGCGTGCCGATTGGTTATGTGTAGGATTTTTAGTCGGGCACTTGATGATCATGCGTGGATGTTTTCCGCATTTAGATCGTGCACACGAGACGTAGTTCATGAGGCTAATTAGGTACATCGTCCCACGTATATTCTGGATTCCGTATACGGGGTGGACGTGCACGGACACATTTTCGGATCGGGCGTACTGTGACGTCCGTCTTGAGCCATATTATATGGTCGTTATTTGGTTATGTTCGACAGTTGGGACTGATTGTTTATACGCCTTCGGGGTATATTCAGTAGTCGATGGTTTTCTTTGAGATCAGTATATATATATGAATTGTATAATGTCATGAGAATTATTATCATGTATAGCTGACCCTGTGGTTTGGGGCGAAATACTTGTATTTCAGGGCGAGGAAAGGGCAAGGCACAGGAGGAGCACAATGGCAACGGAGGGTTTTGAAGGATGCTATTTCGGGGGGGCCCGAGTCTTTTGATGTTCGGTTATGTATTATTGTGATTTTCATTATATTTTGTGTCGGATGAATGTACTATAATCTGTTAGGTATTGCCCATCGTCATATGGTCTCAGATTTAATCGATCCTCGTACGTTTGCTCGTATTAAAGACATGTATAACTTATACTCCACATCGGGGGTTTTATTGTGGTACGGTGCCACGTTGTCAGGTTGTAAGTTTATATCGTGATATCGCCTGGTGGGTCCCGGTAGGGGGTCCACGGCACGGTAATAGCCACTGTTTTCGGGCTGTTACAGAAGATGGTATCAGAGAGTGTGTTTTTATTTTGAGTTATTGTAGAATCGAAATAGCATCAAGAAACCTTCGTGCCACGTGTAACCTGTGCAAGCGCCTGACCCGTCGAATACGGTATGTTCTCATGAACCATAATTTGATTACTGGCATGATATTGATGACGTATTGGTCTCCTTACTTATCTTGGCATCTTGCTAACATGAGGTAAAATTCATCTGTTTGAGGAAAACCTAAACTAATTATGTGATTTGAATTGTTTTGACTTGATGTTGATATTGAGTGTGTAGTACTTGCGGTGCCAGTGATTCTTTACGAACTGATATGTTGGATATGAAATTACCTGTTGCTATTAACTTAGCATGAATTATGATTGATAAATTGAACTGTACTTGTGACTTGATTCTTTAAGTATGGAAAGGAATCCGAGAGGCCGTGGCAGAGGGGGACGAGGCCGCGGAAGAGGCCGAATCCCGATACCACGAGCCAACAGACGCGCGAATGTAGAACAGAGTTCCGCAGGCACTGATTCGCCTTCTAGGGACCAATCACACCACACTGGAGAGAATGCACGTGTCGATCCTTACACCGTGATGCAGGGCATGATGGCCCAGATGACCCAAATGGGTCAGCTAATGGAAGCTATGCAGAGGAATACTAATGGGCAACAGCAGGGGCAACAGCCTCCGCCTCTGGTGCCTGGCGGGATCGTGAGCCGGATTATTAGCGACATATCACGACAGCGACCTCCGACTTTTGAAGGCTCATCTGAGCCTGCTGACATTGTACACTGGATAGAGCATTTCGAGAAACTGTTCGAGATGGTGGAGTGCCCAGAGGAAAATCGAGTTGCTGTGGCAGCCTACTACCTTAGTAAGAGTGCCCATACTTGGTGGCTTTCTGTGAGGCCTGCCGATGGCGCGAGTACTTGGGAGGAATTCAAGAATCTTATGCTAGATCGTTACTATCCTGCACCCCTCCGTGAAGCCAAACTGTCCGAATTACTGAACCCCGATCCATCGGAAGACGAGGATGTGTTAGCGATTGCTGAAAAATTCCAAGCACTTCTCCCTTTTGCTACGTCAGTTGTCCGTTCGGAAGCTGATAAGATCAAATATTTCCTCAAGAGGCTTAAACCCCGAATGAGGATGCAATTACTCAATCACCACTGTACGACCTTACCGGAGTTTATTGAGAAGGCTTTAGAGTATGAACTTACTGCGAAGGAGATTTCTAAGAAGCCTCGCTTTCCAACAAGAGATCCAGAACTGCACTCCAAGGAGACAAGAACTGTGGATATTCAAGAAACCCCAGCCTGTACCAAATCTTTCTGAACGGCCACCTATGGCACCGAAACCGACAGGAACGCACTCTCGGGCAATCAGCTCACCTGTCGTGTGTTATAACTGTGGGGACCAGGGGCATATCAGCTCTAAGTGTCCGAAGCCGGCCGTTGTCTGTCACACTTGAGGGAAGAATGGTCATCGTGCTCGCTATTGCCGGGGTGGGCTCGGGCGTGCTCCAGTAGCATCTCTTGCTCCAGTACAGTCTTCTGTTCAGGAACGTGCTCCTCCGTCCGCTTCTTACCAGACTACCGGGGTGAACAAAGGGATGGGCCGTGGAAATCAAGCTGGTACACCTTCTTCCGGGGTTGCAAAACCCAGAGTCTACGAGATGAAGAAAGCCAATGATCCCGAAGCCAGCATGATTGCAGGTACTCTCGAGATCCACTCTCAGCCCGTTTGTGTTCTTTTTGATACTGGTGCTTCACACTCCTTTTTGTCTAGTTCTTGTTTGAGTCGTTTGCATTTGAATCTTGTTACGGATTGTGAACCTTATGTAATTGGTCTACCCGATGGTAGAAGAATTATTGGGAGTCGTGAAGTACAGAACTGCCCGATTAGCATGAACAACCGTGAGTGGTTGTCCGACTAGATTGTGGTTGATTTACCTAAAGATGATGTAATCTTGGGTATCGACTGGATGGATCGTCACTATGCCGTGCTTAGCGTCCGTAAGCGAATGGTGACCGTCACATCGAATGATGGCATCGAGTGTATTTTTCGGGGTGATAATCCCAATCATTCTGGGAGAGTCATCAGCGCTATAAAGGCTGTGAGATTACTGAACCAGGGATGCATTGGTTATTGGTGTTACATGACCAAGACAACTGACCGACCAGTCGAATTGGTTGATATTCCAGTAGTTCGAGACTATCCAGATGTATTTCCAGAAGAGCTTCCAGGACTACCCCCACAGCGAGAGGTAGAATTCACCATTGAGTTGGAGCCAGGGACGTCCCCGCTTTCGAAAGCACAATATCGTATAGCCCCGACTGAGATGCAGGAGTTGAAAAGACAACTTGAGGAGTTAACTGAGAAAGGATATGTTCGACCCAGTGCATCCCCTTGGGGAGCGCCGGTGTTATTCGTACGGAAGAAGGACGGATCGCTGCGTTTGTGTATTGATTACCGTGAGCTGAACAAAGTAACAATTAAGAACAAATATCCTTTACCTCGCATCGATGATCTATTGGATCAGCTCCAGGGAGCCGCTGTATTTTCCAAGATCGACTTGAGATCCGGGTACCACCAATTGCGGATTCGAGAGTCTGACGTCCCGACGACAGCTTCTCGCACTCGCTATGGGCATTATGAGTTCGTTGTCATGCCATTCAGACTGACTAATGCACCCGCAGTATTCATGGAATTGATGAATTGAGTTTTTATTAATTATCTGTATCATTTTGTAGTCGTTTTTATTGACGACATTCTGATCTACTCTCGTGATCGTGAGGAGCATGAGTGTCACCTCCGCCAGGTTCTCGATGCATTAAGGCGAGAACAACTCTATGGGAAATTTTCTAAGTGTGAATTCTGGATGTCTGAAGTTATTTTTCTGGGACATGTAATATCAGCAGATGGAGTAAGAGTAGACCCATAGAAGACAGAAGCTATCCGAGACTGGCTACCTCCGAAGAACGTGAAGGAAGTTCGTAGTTTTCTGGGTCTAGCAGGCTATTACAGACGATTCGTGGAAGGATTTTCCAAAATTGCTCAACCGATGACTAATCTGTTGAGAAAAGATAAGAAGTACTTGTGGTCGGAAGCATGTCAGCAAAGTTTTGATGAACTCAAAAGTCGATTAATTTCAATTTTGTTTTGGTACTACCTAGAGGAACGGAAGGATTCGTGGTATATAGCGATGCATCGAGACAGGGCCTTGGATGCGTATTAATGCAGGATGGGAAAGTGATCGCCTATGCGTCCAGACAGTTGCGTCCTTACGAGGTCAACTACCCGACTCATGATTTGGAGTTAGCAGCCGTAGTGTTTGCCTTAAAAATCTGGCGCCACTATCTGTATGGAGTTACCTGCCGGATTTTTACGGACCACAAGAGCCTGAAGTATATTTTTACCCAAAAAGAGTTGAATATGAGACAAAGGAGGTGGTTAGAGCTAATCAAAGACTATGATATCGAGATCCTTTATCATCCAGGTAAGGTAAACGTGGTTGCCGATGCCTTGAGTCGCAAGACGGTGCAGGAGCATATACTGGCTCGTTTGACCGCCCAGAAGGAGTTGCAATTAGAGTTCATGAGACCAGATATTGAGGTCTGGATACAACAAATTCAGGGACAACTGTGCACACTTGAGATTTCATCATCCCTTGATGAGACGATCAGGACGAAACAGATGACGGACCCATTCTTATCCAGAGTTCGAGGAGAAATCAATCAGGGGAAGGCTCCTGGATTTGTGGTTCACGAGGATGGACTGTTACGCTTTAAAAACCGAGTATGTGTACCAGCAGACGAAGAGTTGAGGAATACTATTATGAAGGAGGCTCATGCTACCCCGTATTCCATACACCCGGGATCGAACAAAATGTATAAGGATTTGAAGCCGTATTATTGGTGGGGTAACATGAAACGGGAGGTTGCCGAATTCGTTTCGAAATGTTTGACCTGTCAGCAGGTCAAGATTGAGCATCAACGACCAGCTGGCATGATGAAACCACTTCCGATTCCCGAGTGGAAGTGGGAAGACATATCGATGGATTTTATTACTAGCTTGCCGACGAGCCGTCGAGGCATGAATACGATTTGGGTGATTATGGATCGATTGACTAAATCAGCCCACTTCTTGGAGATCAAGGATACTTGGGGCCCTGAGAGATTGGCCCAATTATTCATCAAAGAGATTGTGAGACTGCATGGCACCCCTAAGAGTATTGTATCAGATCGGGACGGACGGTTCGTGTCGCACTTCTGGAAGGCGGTTCATCGTGCTATGGGTACACAGTTGAACTTCAGTACGGCTTTTCATCCTCAGACCGACGGTCAGTCTGAGAGGACTATTCAAACTCTAGAGGATATGTTGAGGGCATGTGCTCTCGATTGGAAGCCCGATTGGGAAGCCCAACTACCGTTGGTAGAATTCACATATAATAATAGCTGGCACGCCTCGATCATGATGTCACCTTATGAGGCATTGTATGGTCGTCGTTGTAGGTCCCCTTTGTGCTGGGACAATTTGTCTGAATCTATTGGTACGGAACCTGATATGTTATTGGCAGCCCGCGAGAAGATTTCCCTGATCAAGAGTCGTCTATTAACGGCCCAAAGCCGCTAGAAATCATATGCAGATAATCATCGACGACCACTCGAGTTTGAGGTTGGTGACCATGTACTAGTCAAAGTATCTCCTACTAGAGGTGTTTTCCGATTCGGGAAGACAGGCAAGTTGAGCCCAAGGTATATTGGTCCGTTTGAGATCCTAGAACGAGTAGGCGACCTAGCCTATCGTTTAGCATTACCACTAGCTTTGAGTCGGATTCACAACGTATTCCATGTATCTCATTTGAGGAAGTATGTTGCTGACCCAAGCCACATTATTTAATTCGACGAGTTCGAAATAGCCGATGACCATTCGTATGAAGAACGGCCTGTGCAGATACTTGAGAGAAGAATTAAACAGCTGAGGAACAAGGCGATTCCCTTATTAAAAATTTAGTGGTCGAGACATGGAGTCGAGGAAGCTACGTGGGAGACTGAAGATAGCATGCGAGAGAAATACCCCGAGATGTTTACCCCTTAGTTTCGGGGACGAAACTCCTTTTAAGGGGGGAGTATGTAATACCCTCGCCTTTACTATTGTATTCTCTGATTTAAACCAAGTATCTTCACACCATATCTGTATTGTTATAGCAAATATATCGACGAATTATGTTAAGTTGGAATCATGGTCATTCATACTATATTAATTGTTGGGTGATATTGGGAGAATTCCATTTATGCTTGTTATAGCACTTAACGTACGTTAACCTATCTTCTTAACGTACGCTATGTACGTCGCCTTACGTACGTAACATACATATGTTAACGTACGTAATGCGGGAGATCCACCAGCAGTCCGCATTTCGGCGGGTGGGGCCGAGCGGGGGTAGGTGGTCGGGAGTCGATCGCGACAGCCAAGTCAACGGCTATTACGTACGTAATATCTATATAGTTACGTACGTAACGATTTGCGTGTTTTGAGGCAGAAAGATCTGATCAAATTGGTTACGTACGTAATGATCATAAGATTACGTACGTAAGGACTGTAACGTACGTTAACACCATTCTTTAACGTACGTAACGCCGAGTTCAGGTTATAAAAATATGACTTGACATTCATTTCCTGCTCGACCCATTCAACCTCCCAACTGAGAAAAACGATTCCCTTCCCTTCCAACTCCGTTTCTAGCCCTTCTAACTTATGTTGGAGCTTCAGCACTTGATTGGTGACTTGGAGAGTTAGAGATTGAAGTGTATCCCTTGAAGTGTTGGTGTTGTTCTTCATTTTGAGGTTGGTCTTTCTTTAACTCATATCAAATCCATGCTTATGATGATGTTAGTAGATAAATACTTCACATAATGTTAGTTTAAGCTAGTGTAAACATGATAAGTTAATTGAATCATGCTCAAACTAAGTGAAGATTAACATTAAGGGTATTAGTGTTACTTCTTGATGTAAATAACTTCATAATGTGATTGTGTTGATAATGATATACATAAAACTTGATGTATAACATGAAAATCGGAAGTTGATTATAGTCTCAACACTAGGAACATGTTAGGGATGAAATCCTTAATGATTAAAGGTGAGAAACGTTAAACTTGTCTTGAACATTCAATTGATTCTTGAAGGTAATATGGAACCATAATTTTGGCCTCTAAAACCAACACTTTGTTAATAAATTGTTGGAAGAATTATATTAACCCTTTAAAGATGATATTCACAAGATGGGATGAAGTTACTTTTAGAATTTCAAGTATCCAATGATATAACTAGGCTTTTAATAAATTCTTCAAAAGTAAAACAATAGATTTTGATAGAAGGAAGTTGTAATCTTCATATGATCAAGTTAATCGAGTTCGTTGATAGCTTAAAAGGGTGTTAAACGCTACATTAGTATGTTAATAATGTTCTTAAGAGGGTTGTAGTGAATATGGTGATACAAATGCGGTAGATGAGTAGCCGAATTCCATTTCATTAATCCGTGTATGTTAAGAGACGTAAATTAAGATGATGTTCTTAGTGCACTAAAAACTTGAGCTTATGCTTCATATAGGAATCAGTTTTTAATGTAATTATTGGTAAAATAATAAAGAACGTAATTAACACAAACTTATATCGTAATCGGAAGCGCCGATGATTTGAAAAGATGTTTTCACAATGTTACTTTGGTAATAAACTGAACTTCAAGTATTTGACATTAAGGTTAGACTATGTGAATGAACATGATAAACATATGATGATTTGTAATAAGAACATTAAAGTGATCAATAGGATAATTGATTTATTCAAGTAAATTTACGAATATTATTTGTGTAATAATACCGTTATCGTACGAATGTGTTGTTGAATGAATTACATTTCATTCAAGGTTGCTTGTTCACGTGAGTATTGTTAGACGAGGATACCGTTCGTTTGACCATTCAAAGAAGGACTATTCATCTACGGAATTGAGGCAAGTTATCTTGCTTGGTTATAATGATGGTTGAATTCTTGTGATTATTATGCGTTTCGTGTGTATGAAATGTTCTGATAATCTATGATTCGTGATATGGTGATACCCTTGATCTTATTGTCATGGTGTTGGGGATGATATACCCGAAATTACCGTCCTTGTTACCGTTAGTCATTTTGAGCTTTGTTGACACTTCGGTGAGTTGTTCGATTCCTTGATAAAGGTGTAATTCGTTGAGTTTCGTTGTCATGTTGTATCGTGACATCTCTGGAGTCATATCTGCGTGCCGATTGGTTATGTGTAGGATTTTTAGCCGGGCACTTGATGATCATGCGTGGATGTTTTCCGCATTTAGATCGTGCACACGAGACGTAGTTCGTGAGGCTAATTAGGTACATCGTCCCACGTATATTCTGGATTCCGTATACGGGGTGGACATGTGCACGGACACATTTCCGGATCGGGCGTACTGTGACGTCTGTCTTGAGCCATATTATATGGTCGTTCGTATATTTGGTTATGTTCGGCGATTGGGGTGATTGTTTATACGCCTTCGGGTATATTCGGTAGTCGATGGTTTTCTTTGAGATCGATATATATGAATTGTATAATGTCATGAGAATTATTATCATGTATAGCTGACCCTGTGGTTTGGGGCGAAATACTTGTATTTCAGGGCGAGGAAAGGGCAAGGCACAGGAGGAGCACAATGGCGACGGAGGGTTTTGAAGGATGCTATTTCGGGGGGCCCCGAGTCTTTTGATGTTCGGTTATGTATTATTGTGATTTTCATTTTATTTTGCGTCGGATGAATGTACTATAATCTGTTAGGTATTGCCCATCGTCATATGGTCTGTACCGAATTGGATCATGTGTACGTTTGCTCGTATTAAAGACATGTATAACTTATACTCCACATCGGGGTTTTTATTGTGGTACGGTGCCACGTTGTCAGGTTGTAAGTTTATATCGTGATATCGCCTGGTGGGTCCCCGTAGGGGGTCCACGGCACTGTAATAGCCACTGTTTTCGGGTTGTTACATATCCTTAGCCACGTTAACAGCAGAACTTTT
Source organism: Orobanche coerulescens (assembly GCA_033398695.1). Classification (NCBI taxonomy): domain Eukaryota; kingdom Viridiplantae; phylum Streptophyta; class Magnoliopsida; order Lamiales; family Orobanchaceae; genus Orobanche; species Orobanche coerulescens. The sequence goes on along the minus strand of CM065809.1, from coordinate 30,588,458 downwards.
CCCCACTCTCTTTCCTCTACGAACATACACTCTCCAAACATATGTATTAGAGGAATAATTCTGAGGCACTTAATTGCAAATAGCAGAAGCAAATGGGGGAAAAGAAATGGTGTCTATATTCACTCGCAATGTAGCATGCATAAAAGATATAAGTATTAAAACTTCACTTCATATACATTGCGAACTCCTCTTTATTCATACAAGTGACTGAACATTCTAACAATACAACCTTAAGAAGTTTGAAGTGCCACTAGTAGTTCAGCACGGACGAGTGAGTACTATGTTACTCGATATCCATGGCTTTTATTATAATTTTTACACAAAAATTATTACTATATGACATGAATTCAATACAATAGCATAGTTAACCATAGCTCCTGTATGTCAAACCTGGACTTTGAAGCTTTCTAGCCCTGGTAAGTCTTCCAGATTCAGGCCACCTACTCTATTCCTATAATTTACATGAATTCAATACAATAGCATAGTTAACAAAGTGGGACTTGGAGGAAAGTTAAAGAGTTCTTTTGTACATGGCTTTTCTAGCAATACCAATGGCCTGATGTATACTACAAACTTCTACGACTTGAATTATAAAACAGAAGAAAGAAGTTGGATTCAATTTATCGAACAGAAAGGGGAAAGACCAAATAAAATCTTATTATATCACCATTTTACAGAATTCCACGGAGAGAAGACCATGTATCTTATAGGAACAAGCCGACTTCTGTAGAAATTGAAAAGGACTAAGGATTGGAAAAGGACAGAGACAGATATAGAGGGCAGAGGTCTGATATTCGTGCGCCCTAGTCAGTCTTGAACACTCCAGCGGTGACAATCGGTTGCTAGCTTGAATCGGGTGAAGATTTCCATGAATGGAAGCTTGATACGGAGGGCAGAGGTACGATATTCTTCGATTTCACCGTGAGAGCCCAGAGATGAGACAGAGAGTCGTAAAGGGAGTAAACAGAAAAGGCCCGTGGGTACTGGGTACTTTTTATAATCGCTTTCCACATCGGTTATAAGAAAACCGATGTTAACTTTGACATTCACATCGGTTTTTAACGAAACTGATGTTAAACTATTGCAACGCACATCGGTTTCTATATAACCGATGTTAAACTATTCCTATTCACATCGGTTATATAGTAATGTTAAAATTGTAATTTCCACATCGGTTAGAATAATAACCGATGTGAAAATCAAATAAAATTACAATTACACCACCACCTTCTTTTTACATGGGTTTTTTTAAAAACCGATGTAAATTGGATGATGTTGAATCCTCTTTTCGTAGTAGTTAAAATTTGCCTCCAACGCTCTTTCATTTTCATAATATCTTCTTGCAAGGACTTATCAGTTGTTTCATTCTTATTCAATCTCACTCTCAATTCATTTCAATTATTCATATTAGACATATGTTCCGCACTAAGTTCATGTTGTTTGTCTTTGGCTAAGATGTTTCCAATCATTTAATCCTTCTTTCGCTAACAAACTTATATTGCTAACACATTTGAACAATTTACAACAAAAATAATATAGTTTATCAACATGTTTTGAATAACTAACCATTTTCTATCACTAGTCTCGCAATTGCTAAGTTTTTAGAATAATATGCATAGAAAAATGTCTAGAATTTATATCCATAGGTAAATCACAATCAATTTCTCTTATAGGGCCATTTTCAACTAAAATATCTCTAGCTTTGTTATCAAGATTTCTCCAATTTCTAGGATCATAAATATCAAAATGAGGAATAGTTTGTTCTTCATCAACACATAGATTTTCAGTATTAGATGAATTTTTCATATCACTCTAGGGTCCCTCAAATCATCAATTTTATCATTCTGATGTTCATAATTTTGATTAACTAAATTTTTTATTTGACTGATTCAAGCTGTCATGAGAATCTACATCTACCATTTGAATAACAAATCTATCAAGAGCTTCCTGTTGTGATTTTTTAACTCATCTTCCCGTTTTCTCTTTTTTTGTTTTTTCTTTTTTTTTTATTTCTACTGTAGAAAGACAAATTGGAATTCCCGGTATGAGAATATATGAATGCAAGACAAAGCTAATAATAGTAATCATTTTTTTTATTTATTGATGTTGGTCATAACCTTGTATGTCATGATAATATATATATATATATATATAATGGTATAGAAGAGTTTTAGATATTAGTTACTAGGTTGAGTGATCACCAAAATGGTGCTACAAAAACTATCGCATTTTGGATGTTAGCCAATAGGGAAGGGACAGACGATCCAATTGCGCCAATGCAATGATCAACACTTGTGAGGGCGTCTGCTGCGTAGACACTCGCAATAAAGATGTGACCAACCCCAAATTCGGCTCGAGTTTTCTGGAGGCTTTTGACGGTATCTCCGAAAAAGTTGGAGCACGAGGAGAGGTTCTTCTTGAGTTGAGGATCGGCTGCTTTGCTAAAGAGGGACTTGATCAGATTCGATGTCCCAGTTGTGTCGGCTATAGCATTGTTGATGGTGGTCTTGCCGAGTGTATCGATATCAAGCCCAGCAGCGCCCGGGATGGAGTTGAGAATTTTGTGACAGTTTGGAGGATTTCGGGTCTGGGAGCAAATTTTGTTTATGTCAGCTGCTGATACGGGAGAGATTGCAATGCACATGATGACGATGGATATTCAAGGAGAAATTTCGAGGAAGAAGCCATACTTTTTCTGAGCGGCACTCGACTATTCTTATTTTTCCTCTTCTGTTTGTTTGAGGTGGTTGGTCTATTTGAGTGAGAGATTTATTCAGTCATTCGCTCTTTATATAATAATATACGAGACTCATCATTCATTGTGAATATACTGCCATCAATACCGAATATCAAGCTAGCCTCAACTGATTCTCATCCGTTTGCTTTGATTACAGCCAAGAATTTCCTTATATTAATGACACACTAAAATATGGTCTCAAAGTTATTTAACATAATTTTTTTTAAAAAAAAGAATAATGTAATAAAATATGGGGTAAAATTACTAATTATGGGTGTGAACTTTTTCAAATTTTGCACCTATGGTAACAAATTTTTCTTGTATCATTTAGGGGTATGAACTTGTTTTCGTCTAACCAAGTTGGGCTTTTCTACCTGTTGTGTCCAGAATTACACTCTCCGACCGGTGATCGCCTCGGAGATCGGGCGACCGAGTCACTGCCGAGCGGCCGAGGCAGAACTGCCCACCAGCGACCAGGCGGCCGAGCCTTAACCCAGCGGACAAGCTAAATCGGCCAACCAATGGTCCCAGGACAAGTCCCGGTGCCGAGCGATCGACATCAAATACGATCGTCTCTCGGTACTCGGCGACCGACTCCTGGCGACCGACAAGCGGGCGATCCTCTCTCGGCATCTGCCGACCGACCCTTGGTGACCGACCAATGCCGACCCTCAGCAACTGGCCGATGGCGACCTCTGATGACCAGCTAGAGACAACCGCCTCATGTCGATCAGCGCCGATAGCCATCCAGTCGGCAAAGGCCGAGCCTCAGGACAAACACCACGTGCAAAGGCCGAGACAAGATCTGCGAATCTCGGATCAGTGACCACAGCCTGTCAGCGTCCATCCACCAGCCGACAAGCCCGCCGAAAGTTGTCAGTAGGGCCGCATGTGACTGACTCCGGACGCGTGCTGGCCCCTCATTGGACCGCCCAGCTGCCTGCCTGCTGGAGCTTTGGACTTTAGGCAGACTGCCAGCATCTTCCTTGGACTTTAGCCCGACAGCCCGGGTGATCGCCCCATTATAATATTGGCCGGCAGACGATCGCCCCATTATTATAATGGCCGGAAGGCGATCGCCCACCAAAGGACAAGACTCGGCTGCCACTATATATACACGGCACCCTGCACTCGGCCAAGGGTCTGCATTATCGCGATTTCAATATACATTACAGAAGCAAAACACCCAGCACTTGGCTATCTCCAACTCTTGGCAACAGCTATCATTCGGTACTTCTTCTCTCGGCCTCTCTCATCAAGAAGAAGATCGGCAGGGACGAAGAACACCGAGCTTCGCTCAAGAGCCGGATTAACAGAGTCTTTTTACACTCATTGTATTTAGATTTCTCTCATTAATACTTGTATCCACGAATATTTGTATTAATATCATCTCGCGAGAGCATTCAAGCCCGGGCCTAACAAACCCGGCAAATCTTGTATTATTTATCTTCTCTCGGAAGTGCTCCCGCAAATTGTCGTTTGTTGTCCGTCTTCCAGCAGTATTAATCTTCGGATAAATATTTTGGGCAAGAACAATTGGCGCTAGAAGAAGGGGATCCAACCCTCAAATTTTTATTCCAACCGTCTCGAAGAACACTCACTGTTCTCAGGGCAGATACTTGAAGTGACACTCACTGCGCTTCAAAGAAATCTTTCAGAAATCATATCTTCCGCCTCCGCGTCGAAGAAAGCCGGCCGACAGCCGGCGGACCCCCTTCCGTCCCGGTCAGAGCGCGGCCCGATGGTGGAAGGCGCCGCCATGATCGAGACGCTCGATCCCATCCCTGGACGGCGGCCCAAGCCTCTCGCTCGATCAGGTCCGAACCAAGGAACAGATCGAGGAGGTCATGGCCGTACTACAGGAGCGACGGAGTGCTCTCGACGCGCCTACTGCTATCAGCCCCTCCGCCGCCCGCCGGAAGTCCAAGCGGAAGCTCAAGGCGTTACTGGCCGAGCGATCGCCAGGAGGCTCTCATCCGCAAGAGGAGGCGCTCGCCAGCCGGGGCACCTCTGTCTTCGATCGCCTGGGCAGTGACCCGACCTGGCGACTGGGGTAGTCCGGCCCCAGCTACGAGACGACGGAGTTTGAGTCCGTCACCAGGAGCTCGGCCTACCCGGCTCCCAGAAGGCAGCCCAGCCGTCTGGCTCCCCCTCGCCAAATTGCCGAGGTCGGCAGCAGCGGAGTCCGGAGATCGGTACACGATCGCCTCGGCTCCCGCTCCCAAAGCCGATCCGCAAGCAACCGAGCCACGGCGATCACCGCATTGCAACGTCAGCTCGACGACGTGAAAGCGCTCCTGGAATCCAGGGCAGGCGCCATGAAGACGATCGCCGAGCCAAGCGAGCCGCTCGCGATCGACATCGAGCTCGCCCCCGTGCAGCACAGGATTGCTCCCCCGCAAACACCCGTGTACGAGGGGCGATCGGACCCCCAGACGCACCTGAGGAAGTTCAACATCTACATGACCGGGTGTGGGGCATCTGACGCGACCAGGTGCCGAATGTTCCCTATGACGCTGGACGACCTCGCCCACCGGTGGTACACCTCATTGCCACCTCGGTCCATTGGCTCCTTTAACGAGCTGGCGCACGTCTTCACGGAATACTTCGCCACCAGAGTCGTCCGGCCAGAAGGTCCCCTTCGCATGATGCAAATCAAGCAGGGAGAAGAAGAGTCCGACTCGGACTACATCGACCGGGTAGACGTGATCATCCTCAACGGCGAGCCCGTAAGCGATGAGACCGCCCTCTACGTTGTCCTAGGAGGATTTCAGGATTTTTTCGCCTATGTTCAGGCATCTCACGAAGACCCAACCGACGACCTACGCAGCCTTCCGGGCTAGAACCGAAGATTTCCTGTCCAGGCAAAGGCTTCTTCTTAGCCTAGGATTAGAGCGATCGGCGCCCGCGCGACGACCTCCAGTCTCCCAGCCCGATCGCTACTATCTAGCAGAGCCGGAGGACTCGCTCACCGCCAACAGTCCATCATTTAACATGAGGGACTAAGGCTCGCGATCGCCTCCGCCGCACATCATAAAGCCATGGTCCTGGCAGTCGATGGAACCGGCTGCTTCGGCCATGCAAGGTCCCTTTCGGCCGAGATCGCCCGCCCTTCGTTTAAATACGAGGCCGGCGTAGTCTGAGGGCTCTCCAAAATTAATCAGTGGACACATGCCATTACCCCCGTCTCAACGTACACCGTCGAGGTTCGTCATCTCCATGGCGGACCGAGGTGGAAGCAGAGCTAAACAAGTCGCGGGCGTGGAATTGATTCATCCAACGCTGCCCCGCGCAAGGACTCCTCTAGACTGAGACCGCACGCCCTTCGTTTAAATACGAGGCGAGGCGCAGCCTAACAGAGGACCCTCATAATAAAGTGATCCACGAGACACTCAATGTCTTCGCGCACCAAGACACGGTCATGGAGTCGGTCCATCAAATTCTGCGACTGTGCACGATTCCTCAAACAAGCGAAACCATCAAGTTTCCGAGGGGGATCGGCCAATGTTGTTTTTTGTAGGTACAGGACCGAAAGATAGCTAGCCAATCGACCATGATAGCCCAAGTCCGAATCCTAAGTCAGCTCAGCAAGATCGCCCGTCCTCATCCTTACACGATCGCCAGCACGAACCACCTCGCCCCATGTCTTCAACATAGGAGCAAGCTGGGGGGCAATTGTTGTGTCCAGAATTACACTCTCCGACCAGCGATCGCCTCGGAGATCGGGCGACCGAGTCACTGCCGAGCGGCCGAGGCAGAACTGCCGACCAGCGACCAGGCGGCCGAGCCTTAACCCAGCGGACAAGCTAAATCGGCCAAACAATGGTCCCAGGACAAGTCCCGGTGCCGAGCGATCGACATCAAATACGATCGTCTCTCGGTACTCGGCGACCGACTCCTGGCGACCGACAAACGGGCGATCCTCTCTCGGCACCTGCCGACCAACCCTTGGTGACCGACCAATGCCGACCCTCAGCAACTGGCGATGGCGACCTCTGATGACCAGCTAGAGACGACCGCCTCATGTCGATCAGCGCCGATGGCCATCCAGTCGGCAAAGGCCGAGTCTCAGGACAGACACCACGTGCAAAGGCCGAGACAAGATCCGCGAATCTCTGATAAGTGACCACAGCCTGTCAGCGTCCGTCCACCAGCCGACAGGCCCGCCGAAAGTTGTCAGTAGGGCCGCATGTGACTGACTCCGGACGCGTGCTGGCCCCTCATTGGACCGCCCAGCTGGCTGCCTGCTGGAGCTTTGGACTTTAGGCAGACTGCCAGCATCTTCCTTGGACTTTAGCCCGACAGCCCGGGTGATCGCCCCATTATAATATTGGCCGGCAGACGATCGCCCCATTATTATAATGGCCGGAAGGCAACCGCCCACCAAAGGACAAGACTCGACTGCCACTATATATATACACGGCACCCTGCACTCGGCCAAGGGTCTGCATTATCGCGATTTCAGTATACATTACAGAAGCAAAACACCCAGCACTTGGCTATCTCCCACTCTTGGCAACAGCTATCATTCGGTACTTCTTCTCTCGGCCTCTCTCATCAAGAAGATGATCGGCAGGGACGAAGAACACCGAGCTTCGCTCAAGAGCCGGATTAACAGAGTCTTTTTACACTCATTGTATTTAGATTTCTCTCATTAATACTTGTATCCACGAATATTTGTATTAATATCATCTCGCGAGAGCATTCAAGCCTGGGCCTAACAAACCCGGCAAATCTTGTATTATTTATCTTCTCTCGGAAGTGCTCCCGCAAATTGTTGTTTGTTATCCGTCTTCCAGCAGTATTAATCTTCGGATAAATATTTTGGGCAAGAACACTACCGCCAGGCCAGGAAAACTTGGCCTAACGTTAGGCGGTGTTAAAATTACATATTTTTCATATTTTTCGATTTCAATTTGTATATTCTTCTTATTAGAGTTGAACTGTGCGGATTGGAATCAACAAATATAAAAAATGCAATTTTAGTATCGGCCTAATACAAGACCAAGTTTTCCTGACCTGACGATAAGAAAATACATCTTAATTATACTAAATATTTGTTCATATTTGTCGATTCAAGCTGTATATTCTTCTTGTTAGGATTGAACTCTACGGATTGGAATCGACAAATATGAAAAAATATGTAATTTTAACATCGGCCTAAGGTCAGGCCAAGTTTTCCTGGCCTGACGGTAGAAAAGCACAACCAAGTTAGGGTATCCATGTATTTTCGTCAGTTAAAATTAACGGACTTGTTGACCTGTCTGTTAAGTGACAGTGTAGGTTTGTGCCTAATTGGTAATTTTGCCTAAAATATAGTAGGAATTTCTATCATGGTTCTAATAAACGCTAGGCGCTAGGCGTTCGGATTGCTAATGCCTAGCGCCTAGAGGATTAATCGGGGATTAATAGGATTGGTTGATTTATTTTTTATTATTATTTTAATCATTTTTATATATAAAAATTATATATATATATATATAAAATAATTAAAAATAATTAAACTTTAATCATTTAAATAGATATATAATCTATATTAAGTTTGAAATATTGATATAAATATCGAGGAGTCCATATTATCCATAATATCTCACTTTAGGAATTTATAGTACTATTGGAACAAAACAAAAAAATAAAAAATATAACCGCCTAAGTTGTAATACCCGTAATTTCGATTTCCGGTAATTTCTTTTTTTCGGCGAAAGTCCATTTTGATGACTCGCTCATGACCATTTCGTCATTCCGAGAATGATTAATTCTACACTTTTTGTCATCCGAGTTCGTTTCGGTGTCGTTTTGTTGAGTTCCGTACTTTTTGGGGACTTTTCCGCACTTGAGTTCGATTCTTGTGAATCTCGTTCGAAACTGCTGTTTCGAGTTTTCCGTAACTCCGTTTAACTTTGTTAGACGTGTTGTGAACTTCGGTTTGGTTATTCGATCATGTATCGTGATTTTCGGGTGTTTTGGGCAATTTTGTAATTTACCCAAAGTTGTGGGTATCCTCATTCGTATTTATTGCTTTGACTCTTTTCATAGTCGCGTGCGATTAATTGTTGCATGGTATTTCTTTTCAGATCGATGTTGTTGTCCGAGAGCATTTCGTTATGTTCGTTTCGTGCGTTTTGGGGAATTCGAGTCGTCGAGCCTTGGCGGCTAAGCACTGGCCGGCCACGTGCGGCAGGGACCGGCCAGACACGCACGAGCGTGGCGCACGATCAAGTGCTCGTGCCCGGTGCTCGTGTGTCGGCGGTTGGGCGCGATGGCGCGCCGACGAGCGCACGACGGCCGCCGTGCGTGCACGCCGTGCATCGGGCCGGGCGATATATGATCGGGCAGACGGGTTTTTCACCCATTTTCTCATTCTTCTCCTTCTCTTCCGCGGCTGGGTGTGTGGTTAACATGGAGCCATGTTGTTGAACAACAAATCCACGAAGTTCTTGAGTTTCTAACATCAATCAATCATCCTATATCATCCTTTGATCCAGCGAATCAAGGTAATCTTTCTTAGAACCCTAGTTTCTTGAATTTTGGGGTTTTTGGGTTTTTGTCCGATTCGTTCCGTATTGTTGATTAATCCATGATGGGTATGATTAATCTTAGTATTATTCATGTGTTTAACAACATCTAATCCTTGTTTTTCGTCGAATCAAAGTATTTTGACTCGAACCCTTGTTTTTGTAGATTTTTGGGATTTTCTTTTTGATTTCAATTCCAATCCGTTTTTGTTCAATTGATTATTGTATAAACGTTGTTTTGAACATTTTCTACGGATTGGATACTCGTATCTTTGATTCGATCGACCCGAGGGGTGATTTCTTTGTTCTTGGAGGGTCTCGAACATTTAATGATCGATTAAATGCTCGAATGAGTTCCCTTCGATAGTTTGTTGGGATTTCCGTTGTTTTGGCCTGGATTCTCGTCGTAACCATGTGTTATTGTTCCTTACGGAGGATTATAGGTGCTCGATGATTCCTATGTTGAATTCCTTTGGTGATTGATGATTCGTGTGGTGTTATTTTCGTAGTAATTGCGGTGTTATCGCGTTCTTGATAGTGTTCGGGAGTTCGGGGCTGTTCGACCGCATTCCATCCATCGTCTTGTTTCGAACGTGGTTCCTAGGAAAGTACCTTGTCCATACATCTCTTGTTTCATGGATATGATGATTGGTGATCGTCTTGGCATGTTTGTTTGTTGTTTGAAATGAGTTTTCAAAAGATTCGGTTTAGCCTTGTTAAAGGTTTGCTTTCAAAACGCGTGTGTTTTGTGAATGGTGTGGTTTGAGAATGACTATGTGAACTCTATGGATATGTTTGGTGTTGATGTTGCACTTGGTATTGCGTGTGGACGTATATTATTTCAATTCGGTACGTTGTAGTTTGACGTGGTGTTTTGCTAAGTGTTTGATGCCTCTGGGTGAATTATTTGAATATATGTGTTGTATTGTGCTGTGTGTGAATGTATGGATGTGGGCGGGGCCAACGGTGGCACATGGCATGCGATCATGTGGCCAGGATACAACAAGCGATTGGTCTAACCGTGAGAGCCTAATAAAAACTACGGTGGCACATGGCATGCGATCATGTGGCCAGGATGCAACAAGTGATTGATCCAACCGTGAGTGCCAAAGATAATCTACGGTGGCACATGGCATGCGATCATGTGGCCAGGATGCAACAAGCGATTGATCCAACCGTGACATGTGTGTGATTTGTTTCGCTAGCCAGCTCGGGAGGGTCCTTCGAGGCCTCGAGTGGGATTTGTGGCTTCGTCCCGGTCCTAGGCGACGCGCGTGCGCGATTATGTTTTGTTGATTTTTATGTCCGTCGAGGACACGTGATGTTGGGCTCTGGCCCTGTGAATTGTTTTCGATTTTCTATTTGCGAAAACAAAACCTTTGGGCTGTGACCCCTGTTGATTTTGGAAAGATAAGGATTCGGTAATCCTAAATTGTTTTCTATTAAAACTCTTGATGGCATTTCGAACTGTTTTCTAATTGTTTCCCTTTATTTGTGATCTTTCGATTTTGGAAAGCTTTGCCTAAACTCTTACCTCGGGAAGTATTTTCGTTATGTTTAAATCTTTGAGGATTCCTGATTATTATTGTTCTTGGAACTTGTATTGTATGGCTCGTATTCTTACACTTGTACTTGCACTAGAAAAACAGTGGAGTTTTGCTAACCCCCGAGTATTCGGGGGGTGGATGTCTGTATTGCATTCAGGTTTTGGAGCATAGCACAGGGTCAGCATGAAGGATGATGAAAGATGAACGATACTAATCACACGAGGACCCATTTATTGTCGTATTGGTCTAGCTGTATTTTATTTCCGCTGCAGTATTCTTTCCCTGTTGTACGGGAGTGTGTTGTATTCGACCCCTGCGTGGGCATGTATTGTAATTGAGTTGTATGTATTTATTGAAAGACCAAATCGGTCTACTGAGTCATTTTTAGCCTTAAAGGCATTGTTGAGATGTTCGACGTTGTTTACCAGCCTGGTAGATCCTTGAGGAAAGGGTCTACGGCGTGTAATATCCCTGAGTGGATTTGGGGTGTTACATAAATGGTATCAGAGCTTAGGTTGTAGAAACCTAGGCTGTCGGGTCAGTGGTGTCTGTTGAGTTTTGTCTCGTTGGATTTTGTTTGACTAAGTCGTGTTGCGACGCGTCGTCTGAGTTGGTTGGTCGTGATTAGTATCGTGGGGCGATCATCATCTTCATGCGACCTGTGGATGTAAGTCTCCCTCCTTTGTGTTGTGCCTCGTGTGACACGAGTTGCTGGTATGATTATGTGTTAAGTGATGGAATATTTATGTAGATTCTCGGTTTCGTGATGTGTTTATGTGACTCTCATATTTCGTTCATATGAGGAGTAGTGTTGCTGGATTGTGTATGTTGGACTGTATTATCCGCTGCGTGAGTTCTTTTGTAATGGCTTTCGGTATTTTACCGGCTGAGTTTTATTTCGAAAATCGATTCCCTTAACCGAGTTTTTGGCATTATGGCCTTGATCGTTTTGGCGAAATTCTTATGACGGTATTTAGTATTTTGTAAATGGCTTTTGTGAGTTTTTGAAATATTACCGTCATCGGCCTTTTTGGCGTTTTTGTAAATGGTTTTTAGCCTGGTGGGTTCCGGCGCGGGACCCACGGCGCTATAATGTTCCGTGTAATTACCTAAAATTGTTGGGCATTCTAGCCAATTGAATTATTTTCGAAAATCTTGAGTATCTTAGAAAATAAATTTCGAGACATACGTTTAAAATGAATTGTTTTCTCGTGGTACTTCCAAGGTGCCACAATATGTTTCAAAATTCATCTACCTCGATGACCAAAGTGTTTTGATATATTTTCATTGATTTAGAAACGCTTTTGCTTAGGCCCGAGGGTCGAATATTTCCGAAAGTTTTTCACGAAAAGAAGGTGTCCTCATTTTTATCGAATGCGAAATGGTTTTCCAAAGTCTCGATAACAATGTTTCATGTTTGTACTTTTTTTTTGAAAAGTAATACTCAAGATCAACTGGTATTTCCAAACTGTTTTCAAAAGGTGATTTTCGTTTTTAAAACCCATCATTTCCTGCCTGTGGTCGGAGAAGGTGTGTATGATGTTGGTATTGTCGTTAGGGTGTTAGCCCTCCGAATTGTGATTGAATTGGTGGCGTGAGCGTTGAGGCGTTGCCACGCATTTGTTGTACTAGCCCTCTGTGAGGGGTGTGAACTGGTGTTTACTGTTTGTCGCCTCGTGGTGATTTGCGTGTTGTCGCACGAGTGTGAGTTGTTAAAGTTTGGGCTTGTACGTTTGTGTACATGTGTGATTGTTTCATGATGGTTGTAATTATGTGCTGGTTATCGTTCGGGCCGTTGAGGTCGCCGAACGATACCATCGTTGTTGTAGTGTTTGTGTGTGTATTACTTTACGATGGTAATCGTTGTATATGATATGTGTTATGATTCCTTGTTGTGTTGAATTGGCATCTCCGGTTTGTTGTTTTATGATGTTATGTTCCATTGTATCTAGCATTTGTATTTTCGGTATGCCGATCCGAGGCATTTCAACCGTGATGTGCCGGGGGAATGTACGTGCAATTTGTCCTTCTCGTCAGTAACACATTTCGAGTGTGGACTCGAGGGACACCGAATTCAGTTTTGCGAATTGGCTACCGAGACTTTCGGAGTTCGCGCTTCAGCACAGATATCAGGATCGGCTCTGAGAGGCCCATGGGAGATTTTTCTGTCGGTTGATTTTTATGTTGTTACCTTGTTTCTGTTATTGTGAGTTGCGGGGACGACCTTCTTTTATAAGAGGTCGAATGTAATACCCGTATTGTTTTTGGACTTTTGCATTTCCTCTTTCTCAGGTCTATCGACTCGCTCATGTTCGTTGATACTTTCTGAACTTGTTCTGTATTTTAGTTTCATCGTTCGAACGAGCTGTGATCTTGTTTTGGGTCGATGTGGTATCGCTGTGACTTTTCCGAGTTCGGTTCGATTCTTGTGAGCCTTGTTCGGAAGTAACATCTTTTAGTTCTACTAGTTCTTTTATTCGATGTGGATCGGATTTGGAACTACTGTATTTTCGACTGTGTCGACTCGTTTATGTTCGTTGACATTTTTTGAGCTTGTCCTGCCCCTTGCTTTTGTTGATCGAACGAGGGTGGTATTGTTTCGGAATTACTCGTTTGTCGTTGTGACTTTTCAATTGCTATTCCCTTTCCTGTAGATCTTATGTGAGTGTACATCTTGTTGTTTTCACCGGATCATGTTTCGTCTCGAGTCGAGATGTGAACCTTGGAGTTGTTGTTTGAATTTTATTGTTCTTCGTGATTCGAACATGATTGTTCGATTCTTGTTGTCTCGATCGTTGTGGTTCGATCATTTGATTGTTCGGTTTTTGTTGACCCCGTTTCGTAATTGTTGAGCATTCAGACTCCTTCTTAATTCCCTTAAGTTCGGGTTTCGATCTTCCAACCCTTGCGCGGTGGAATTCCGTATTTGTTCAGCGTTTGACTCGCGTTTGGATTGATGAACCGTTGGGTTGGTCAATCGTATTGATTTTTGTTCATTGTATTTTGTGATTTTTCGGATAATCGACTTGATTGTACTATCTGTTTGATGACGCTTGTCACTTATTGATTTTATTATGTCTCTACCGGTGGCGTTGTGTTAGTCGTCGTGGAGCATGTTTTCACGCTGAATATTCCTTTGCGTTGTTTGTAACGTTTCGCCGTTGGGCATTAGTTACGCATTCTTGTGTATCTTATTGATATATTCCTGGTGGTATATTTCTTATCCCTACTTGTTTTAAGTTTCGGGACGAAACTTTTTTTAAGGAGGGTAGAATGTAATACCCGTAATTTCGATTTCTGGTAATTTCTTTTTTTCGGCGAAAGTCCATTTTGACGACTCGCTCATGACCGTTTCGTCATTTCGAGAATGATTAATTCTACACTTTTTGTCAATCGAGTTCGTTTCGGTGTCGTTTTGTTGAGTTCCGTTCTTTTTGGCGACTTTTCCGCACTTGAGTTCGATTCTTGCGAATCTCGTTCGAAACTGCTGTTTCGAGTTTCCCGTAAGTCCGTTTAACTTTGTTATACGTGTTTTGAACTTCGGTTTGGTTATTCGATCACGTATCGTGATTTTCGGGCGTTTTGGGCCATTTTGTAATTTACCCAAAGTTGTGGGTATCCTCATTCGTATTTATTGTTTTGACCCTTTTCATAGTCGTGTGCGATTAGTTGTTGCATGGTATTTCTTTTCGGATCGATGTTGTTGTCCGAGAGCAATTCGTTGTGTTCGTTTCGTGCGTTTTCGGGAATTCGAGTCGTCAAGCCTTGGCGGCTAGGCACTGGCCGGCCACGTGCGGCAGGGACCGGCCAGACATGCACGAGCGTGGCGCACGACCTGGTGCTCGTGCGGCCCTGGCTGCACACGCACGAGCAAGTGCTCATGCCCGGTGCTCGTGTGTCCCGGCAGTTGGCTGGCAGCGGGCGCGCACGACCGGCCGCTCGTGCGTGCCTGCTCGTGCGTCGCAGGGCAGTATATATGATCGGGCAGACGGGTTTTTTACCCATTTTCTCATTCTTCTCCTTCTCTTCCGCGGATGGGGGTGTGGTTAACATGGAGCCATGTTGTTGAACAACAAATCCACGAAGTTCTTGAGTTTCTAACATCAATCAATCATCTTATATCATCCTTTGATCCAGCGAATCAAGGTAATCTTTCTTAGAATCCTAGTTTCTTGAATTTTGGGGTTTTTGGGTTTTTTTCCGATTCGTTTCGTATTGTTGATTAATCCATGATGGGTATGATTAATCTTAGTATTATTCATGTGTTTAACAACATCTAATCCTTGTTTTTCGTCGAATCAAAGTATTTTGACTCGAACCCTTGTTTTTGTAGATTTTGGGGATTCTCTTTTTGATTTCAATTCCAATCCGTTTTTGTTTAATTGATTGTTGTATAAACGTTGTTTTGAACATGTTCTACGGATTGGATACTCGTATCTTTGATTCGTTCGACCCAAGGGGTGATTTCTTTGTTCTTGGAGGGTCTCGAACATTTAATGTTCGATTAAATGCTCGAATGAGTTCCCTTCGATAGTTTGTTGGGATTTCCATTGTTTTGGCCTTGATTCTCGTCGTAACCATGTGTTATTGTTCCTTACAGAGGATTATAGGTGCTCGATGATTCCGATGTTGAATTCCGTTGGTGATTGATGATTCATGTGGTGTTATTCTCGTAGTAATTGTGGTGTTATCGCGTTCTTGATAGTGTTCGGGAGTTCGGGGCTGTTCGACCGCATTCCATCCGTCGTCTTTTTTCGAACGTGGTTCCTAGGCAAGTACCTTGTCCATACATTTCTTGTTTCATGGATATGATGATTGGTGATCATCTTGGTATGTTTGTTTGTTGTTTGAAATGAGTTTTCAAAAGATTCGGTTTAGCCTTGTTAAAGGCTTGCTTTCAAAACGCGTGTGTTTTGTGAATGGTGTGGTTTGAGAATGACTATGTGAACTCTATGGTTATGTTTGGTGTTGATGTTGCACTTGGTATTGCGTGTGGACGTATATTATTTCATTTCGGTGCGTTGTGGTTTGACGTGGTGTTTTGCTAAGTGTTTGATGCCTCTAGGTGAATTGTTTGAATATATGTGTTGTATTGTGTTGTGTGTGAATGTATGGATGTGGGCGGGGCCTATGGTGGCACATGGCATGCGATCATGTGGCCAGGATGCAACAAGCGATTGGTCCAACCGTGAGAGCCTAATAAAAACTACGGTGACACATGGCATGCGATCATGTGGCGAGGATGCAACAAGTGATTGATCCAACTCTGAGCGCCAAAGATAATCTACGGTGGCACATAGCATGCGATCATGTGGCCAGGATGCAACAAGCGATTGATCCAACCGTGAGATGTGTGTGATTTCTTTCGCTAGCCAGCTCGGGAGGGTCCTTCGAGGCCTCGAGTGGGATTTGTGGCTTCGTCTCGGTCCTAGGCGATGCGCGTGCGCGATTATGTTTTGTTGATTTTTATGTCCGTCGAGGACACGTGATGTTGGGATCTGGCCCTGTGAATTGTTGTCGATTTTCTATTTGCGAAAACAAAACCTTTGGGCTGTAACCCCTGTTGATTTTGGAAAGATAAGGATTCGGTAATCCTAAATTGTTTTCTATTAAAACTATCGATGGCATTTCGAACTGTTTTCTAATTGTTTCCCTTTATTTGTGATCTTTCGATTTTGGAAAGCTTTGCCTAAACTCTTACCTCGGGAAGTATTTTCGTTATGTTTAAATCTTTGAGGATTCCTGATTATTATTGTTCTTGGAACTTGTATTGTATGGCTCGTATTCTTGCACTTGTACTTGTACTAGCAAAACAGTGGAGTTTTGCTAACCCCCAAGTATTCGGGGGGTGGATGTCTGTATTGCATTCAGGTTTTGGAGCATAGCACAGGGTCGGCATGAAGGATGATGAAAGATGAACGATACTAATCACACGAGGACCCGTTTGTTGTCGTATTGGTCTAGCTGTATTTTATTTCCGTTGCAGTATTCTTTCCCCGTTGTATGGGAGTGTGTTGTATTTGACCCCTGCGTGGGCATGTATTGTAATTTAGTTGTATGTATTTATTGAAAGACCAAATTGGTCTACTGAGTCATTTTTAGCCTTAAAGGCATTGTTGAGATGTTCGACGTTGTTTACCAGCCTGGTAGATCCTTGAGGAAAGGGTCTACGGCGTGTAATATCCCTTAGTGGATTGGGGATGTTACATAAGCATCCGCCAAGTCGCCCACGTAGCTAGGAAATTTGAAGTATTGATACAGGTATAAAGTAGTCCATAGTATCTTATCTTGCCTTCATAGCCCTCCCCCCCCCCAGCCTAGACCACCAATTAATCACCCAAACGCCCAATACAAGTGCGTAGGCCATAATCGGAATGATAGAGGACCTTCTAAGGACTAATCGGAGGATTAATCGGCCTAGGCGGAGATTTTTAGAACACTAATTTCTATACAAGTAGCATTCAGGGTCGGTCCAATAATTTTGGATGCCACGGGCAGAGAGTCAAAAAATATCCCTCTTTCAGGGTCGGTTCCATGATATTAATATCCTTGGGCGAAATGCTCAAAAGTGTCCAATTTATAAAAAGTAATTTATTTGATGTTACGGCCCAACAGTTATACCCAATGTGAATTTGGAATAACATAAAAATGAAGAGATAAATTCACCACTAGAAGGGGGGTTGAATAGTGGTAATGCGGAATATTAAACTTTCTCGCGGATAAAAAGTAATATGTGTGGAAAGTAAAAGACTCAACGATATATAGAGGTTCGACAACTTGCCTACGTCCTCTCTCTGACTTCTTTTTCTATTGGCTAAAGAAAAACCATACACTTGTCTTGTCTTCTATCGGTCCGAGCACAACCGTTACAACCGCTTGTCTTCTATTGGTCCAAGCACAACCACTCTCAAAATAAACTTTTGTAACTAGTGTTCCATCGGAACTAGACAATCTTCACTTACGAATGTTAGAGTGTAATCCTAACAATGCCGGATCAAAGATCCTAATAACACCGGATTAGTGACTCTTGATTCGTTTCTCTCAAGCTCGTGTATGAGTGATGCAACACTCACAACCAATAAGGAAGATACAAAGTATATGAAATATTACAATGTGTATCTCTCTTGTATCTTTTCTTGTCACAATTTAGAATGCAATAAACAATAGTAATCTGAGCTCAATAATGCTTTGAATGCTTGAAGTTGTATGTTGAGATACCCAAATGATATGGGTATTTATAGTGTCAAGTCCTTCTTCATATGTTGAAATATGAACTATTAGCACGCGCTAATATCTCTGTGTAGCGTGCGCTAACGATGCCTTGACTTGGCTGAACTGAACGGTCTGTAAATTGTTCCAATGGTAGGATAGTGTGTCTAGCGTGCGCTAAACTTTACTTGTAGCGTGTATTATCGGCTGGTCAACAAATCTTTACTTTTGACTTTGAATTGTGTCGGTTTGTCTCCCCAACGTCTCTTTTCCAACAGATAAAAAATGAACTTAGCATGCGCTAGTATTAGTCAATATTTGCTTTTCAACTTTCCGGGATTCGCGCATTGACGATCTTGTCCAACGGTTAAATATCAAACGGTCTGATTTTGAACCGGTAGCGTGCGCTAATGTCATATTTTTGCGTGCGCTAATGTCATCTTCGTAGCGTGCGTTGCTTCCTTATTAGCATGCAATAATATTTCCTTGTATGAGTCCAGAGGCTACTGGACCTCCAATATGCTTCCATGTAGCGTGCGCTAGGCTATCTCTTGCGTGCGCTAAAATCATCATCTTGCGTGCGCTAATATTTTGCATGTTGCGTGCGCTAAAGCTATTCCTTTTTCTGCCCAGACCTTACTGTCCTCTCTGTTGGAAAGTAAAACGCAGCGGAAGCGAAGTTTGGGAAAGATGATATAGCATTTTACGCATCTACGAGCATTAGATCTATTTAGGCATGCTAATTAATTAATTACTAAGACTAATAAGCAATATAAATATTATTTATTATTTATTAATTAAATATGTTGTTAATTAAAATATCCTAATCTGGATCCAAGATCATAGGATATTACCTTTTGAAGAGTATTGGTTACTTCCGTCTTGATCGCCTTGTATTTCTACCTTTAGATCTTCTAGAGTATGATCCGCCTTGAACCGGACGTTGTGTGGGCAACGAGCTACCGGATCTTGTTTGGACTTCTATGGGGATCGGTCGAATCTCCTTCACTTGGGATCACTCGATTTATTTTTTGTTGCTTTCTAGTATTATATGAACACTCTTAGCAAATTGATTGTGTTATCTAAATTGTAGAATCAAAGACACAAGTCTAGATCTACAATTAAACACAAGAAGAAGAAAAATCGATCTCTCAAGCTTGGACAATGAATAATTTCGGCCAACCTCCCCATAAGTCCTATTTATAGGCTCTTGGACTACTACTAGGGATCTTAAGGAGGATTATGGAAGGACACCCTAATAAATTCATCTTACCTTATTAGGACTCTTCCTAATATAATGAATCTATTAATATCAACTTAGTCCACTAAAAAGTTGATATTGCACTTCCTACCAAAATCCCAAATTACGAAATTGGGCTCCTTATTAAATATATTATTTCCCGTGTTTAAGATATCGAATGTCCATTAATTAATTATAAGCTACCGATACTTTAATTAATTAATATCTTATCCAAGAGTAGTACCACTCGAACCTTATTATTATATCGGAATTAAATTCACCTGCAGGGTTTAATATAATAATCATTATCGAGCTCCTCAAGGGGACATCATCAACCCGCACGAGTCGGGACACGATTTCTAGTAATAATAATAATTGTCGTATAAATTATATTATTGCCCAAGATACGAGGCTTATTGAGTCGATCATTTTGACTCTCACCTATGGTAAATCAAAGCAATAATTATTATAAATACACAATTAAATATTATATACTTAGAATTAAGAAATAATAATTATCCAAGATTTACGTTCTTCTTACAGTTAGTACAGAAGACACTATCTCACCTCGAAGTTCAATGTATGTAAATATGCTAATGTATGCTAATAGTCATGACCACCTATTCTCAAGCATACAATACAACCTTTTATATAATTTTTCTAATAATTATATAGGTTGTGAACTATTATATTATTTTATAAGGCACCGATAATGTGATCTTCCGTGTGACACCAACACACCATATTATCTACAATATAAATTAATTAGACATTTCATTTGCATAACCACACTAGTAGAATAAACATCAAAGACTTCGGTACGTCTCACTTCGGTAATCTATATTAGCAAAGTAAAAACAAACAACAACTTCGCTTTTCAATTTACTGAAGTCAAAAATCCACATAGACTTCAGTAAATGGTACCAAACAAAAAAGTAGGAGCTAGTTAGAAATTTAAAGTTACAAAGACTTCGCTAATTTGATAATTACTGAAGTAAAAAGCGCAATGAATTTTTTTGATTAAAAATATATCCCCATTGGTGAAGTAACGTATATCTTAACCGGGATTTTACCCAAACCCTACTAGAACCGCCCCCTCAATCTCTCTCCCCAGCCTCGTTTCTCTCTTCTTTCTTCTCTGGAGAAAGAAAGATGGAGACCGGTCTCCCATGAACTCCTCCTCTAATCACCTAAATCATATGTAGTTCTCTGAAATCACGAGAAGAAAAGGGAAAGCGATTTCACTCCTTTCCTCTTCGGGCCCAAATGCGGCGAGAAAATCGCAAGGCGGTTTGCGGCGAGGCACCCATCTCAATCGATCGTCAAGGCATCTTGATAAGCTCCCGCACTCTCGAACTAGATCTACAAGGTAAGCTAGGGTTTCCACATCTCTTTCGATCATCTTTAAGCTCATCAATGAATCGACCTTCACCTCTAAATTGAATTCTTCTTTCCCACACAAGAAGGCGGGTTGTTTTTAGAGCCGTAAGCTCGATTTGGTTGATGGGTGCTACCGGAGTTTGGCCGGCTCAACCCCCATAAGCCTCCATTGGAGTCATGTGCAACTCGCTCGATTCCACTGTTGACTCGCCTTCTCGTTGTTCACTTGTTCTTTCTTTTCCTTTTCAATCTTGCCGTTATGTGATGCTTTAATGATCTTTGCAGTATTATCTACATTGGATATCTTGATATCGTGGTAAGGTAGCATGAAAGACGCCGCACTAGACTGGATTGTTCAATTACACGACTCTTAAGATTTATGTGGCGGTTCGAATTTGGACTTAAATATCAAGTTATTGTTAGTACAAGAGATGAATATCAATCAAGATATACCACCGAAAGATGAATTTGAGATTAATTAGTATGGAGTTATATCATAGTCAACAAGTGGATTTTCTTTGCTGAGATGTTATTCATATAATAACAATTAGATTTGTTGGTGCTCCGAGTTTGAGGTCTAGAGGCACCTTAATTTTTGGATTGTTTATTCTTCTCCTTGTCCTTGTACTGAATAGTGGAGCTTTATATGGTCTGTCATGTTTGCAAAAGGTATCCGTATACTTCTATTACAAGCAAATCGCTCGACACATAATTCGAGTTGGACTTGAAGTATCCATACATCAAGATGTATAGATTTGAGGATAATGGCTCATCTTTTCATAGTGACAAATGAAGACCTTCGGTTTTACACTTCCATATGATTAGTTTCTCAGAGTCATTCTTGTATGTGTTCAAAGAATTTACATTTCAAACTTCCTTCTCCGAAACTGCAGTATAGTTTGTTGAATAATGGTCCACTGAGGGGGTAACTTATAATTAAAGTCTCTTATGTATTTCTTGAATTTATTTGATTTTCTTTTGGTACATCCTGTTGAGGGAGCTTTGGGAAAGAGTGGTGTTTTAATCTGTTGCTCCATTGTGTGGGTTCATGTATTTTTTCTTACCCCATCTTTTCAATTTTAAATGATGTTTTCTTTCATAATGTATTGACTTTAAATTGCCTTGCGATTTTTTGGGTACTAGTTATGAGAATACTGAGCTGGCCATACGCCACCAAAGTGTTGCAAAGTGAGTGGTTGGTTTAGTTTGATATTGAATTACTACATGTCACATGTCAAAATTTCATTTATAGCTCTATACTCTGCTTCGGTCTACAGATATGTATCGGAATCAGAGCATATGAAGAAATTTTTTGATTATATACAACTCCCAAATTTCGACATAGCTTCCGATGTCACGCAACTTTCAAGGTTGAGTATTATGTCCGGCTTAGCTTTTCAATCGGCTGATCTTCAATATGTTGCATTATTTGTGCTTATAGTAGGAGAGTCTTTGGTTAATTGGCTATCTGGTATTTATATATATGGTATATAGCCCTGAATAACTGTCTTTCCATTAAATTCAGAGCAAATGAGGCAAAGATCTCTTTGCTAAGAGATATTCATATAGGGATATTAGTTACCCAACACTTTTTTCTTGTAAAAATGAAGCTAATTTACGGTATACAAAGGGTACCTAGTTATTCTAGTCGTATCATCTAAAGAATGAGCATTAGGCATCGGATTGCCTGAGATTATTTATTTCCGGTGCTCATTTGTTTATTTTCTTTGTTTATGAAAAGGCTCCTTATTGTGAAACTTTAAGCATGTAATTTTTCTTTTGCGTACTTCTAATATGGTTGGTGACGTAGATTAAGATTTGGAGATAGCGATATCAAGCTCTATAATTATTTCCTATATGCCAATTGCATTATAGTGCGTCGTGCAATGGACCGTCTAGAAGGATTGAGGTGACATATTGCGTTTGTGTTCTTTTTGAACTTGTGTTGACTAAAGCACATTAGTTTATTTAATGTCTCGTTGTTAATGTTGTGCTTTTCTATTTAGGCTAGCTTAAAGAAACACGAACGTGATTTTTGAGGAGCTTCTTGAAGTGGATTTTCTTGTACGGACACTGGATAGGTTTTCGTATACGATAAATGTCCTTTTCACATATGGAGCCATTATTATGAAAATGGTGAACTCTCTAATTTCCGAAAGGACAAGCTTGCGGCAATGGGAATGGAATTGCCTTCCGTAAATCTTAAGATTTTTCCTTTTTAAAAGTAAGTCAACAACGGTGGTAAGTTTGATTCTCTTGGTTACGGTATGATGGGAATGAAACTATCGGTCATCGATTATACAAGGAAGTTCGGTTCTTTGAAAATGAGGGTGTCAAAGGCAAGGGTACTGTGCCACACTGCTCTAAATGGGAGACCCTCGCCACGAATTTTGAAGAATTCAAAAATAGTGGGATGTATAAATGTTTTGTTACTCAAGTTCATCACTGGTAGATTGCACCGAATTGATACTCTGATATTTTGGATGGTAGAATACATTTTCATCTGGTGGAGTTCAATGGGAGGTTGCAGTCGGTAAGTCTCTTGAAACTGATGTTATTCCTGTTCTTGAAAGGCAACGGAAGGTCAGTAATTCGAGTTCTTTCATGACTATACCTTTTCTTCTCTCTCAAGAAAAAGAAAATTGTTGGCTTCAATTGATGGCAAAGTTTCTATATTACTGCCTTTGACAGAAAATACAGAAGGCACAGCGTCGACAGCAAAGAGAACAGATGCTCCTGGATGGTTTCCGAAATTCTCGATTAACTCGAACTTGCCGTAATCAAAAGCATATCGATTACAGATTTGGTATAGTGATCTTTTATATTCGAAGCCGTTTCACTAATTATCTCTACATTGCAGGGTATCAGATACATTACACAAAAAGGGTAAAAACTTCCAAAAGATGCTTGTGAATACACGTTCCTCTGATTTCCTAGTGAATTATCTGTAATATCCGCATTTTTTTTTCTTTCCCTTGTAATTGTATTTCCGGTGTAATTCTCGATTTTAGTGACCCTCGGGTATCCTTCAGTGTAACTTTTCCGTTATCTTTTGATCTGATTCTCGTAATTGTTGTGCGGAACCGCCGTTTCGGGGTTGCCGTGGATTCATTCTATGCTATGATGCGTTTCGAGGTGTTTCGTTTGACGCTTCGCTCATATTCCGTATTTTGGGGTCGCTTATATTCTATATCTAGCGCACGCTATATTTCCCGTATAGCGCACGCTAGAATCCATTAGTAGCGCACGCCTACGATTAATTAAATAGCGCACGCTAACGATTTAGCCCTAGGAGTGGCGGTTTAACCCCGTGCCTCTCGGACTATCGGATTAGCGCACGCTATCTTGTCTAGCGCACGCTAATGTCTGGAGACTAGCGCACGTTAAGTTGTTCAAGATGGCGCGCTAGTGTGACCGGTCCAAGACAGGCGCTTTACTACCGAATTCAATCGATTCTAGTTAGCGCACGCTACGCCGGTATGGTAGCGCACGCTAACGGGCTGTGAGGTTTGGGCAATTAGCTCGGACTCGGCCGATGTTCGTAGCGCACGCTATTGGTCGATAGCGCGCTACCGATAGGTTATTAGCGCACGCTACGCATGCATGGTAGCGCACGCTAACGGCAAAAACCCCGGCTTCGACTCGGACGCTAACAGAGGGTTGGTAACCTATCCGTTAGCGCACGCTAACCTTGAGGTCTTAGCGTGCGCTAACACTCCCGGTTATATAAACCAGGAGTTGACCGAGATAATCACAAAATCTCATTTCTTCCTCTTTCCGCGGACGAGCGACTCCGAGCGATTTGAGGCGACTTTCTTCCTCCAATCACTTCAGAGATTCTTGTGCTTGAGTTCTTGGTGTAAGACTAACATCATCCACTTGTGTTTCTCATCCTAAATCCAAGGTAATCTCTTAGAACCCTACTTTTGGATAATTTGGGGTTTTGGGATTTTCTTCCGATCTGCTCCGCTTTGTTGGTGGATTCATGATGTATACGATTGATATTGTTAGTATCTTTAGTTTTCCTACTGATTCATGGATATTTTGTGGATTTTTACTAATCGAGAGGGTTTGGTTGTGATCCGCCCTCGTTGTTATTTTATTCGAATATACATGAATCGTAGGCGGGTTTCCGTGTATTCCATTTCCGTAATCGTCTAGAGTTGGTTGTGATTGTGTTATTCGAATCGTTAGGTTCAATCGTCGGTTCCTCACGGTCGTGCTTGATTCTTCCGTTCCGTTCGCGTCACCGTCTATTAATCGAGGCAAGTATTCTTTTGGAAACCTTTATGCTTAACATGAAATGGTGATGTATATTACTTGGGTGTAACTCACCTCGTGTTGGCCCGACGGGGTCAAGGAGGGAAATCTATGCTGCCGCCCTGGATTTCACGAGTTTCGCTAGCCAACTCGTTAGGGTCCTTGCAAGGCCCCGAGTGAGAATGTATGCTGCCGCCCTGTTCTCACGGCATAGCGTGTGCGTGGTTTTGTTTTTCTGAAATTGTAGCCAACTCGGTAGGGTCCCTGCGAGGCCTCGAGTGAGAATGTATGCTGCCGCCCTGTTCTCAAGGCTAATTGTTTGACTGTTTATTTTCCGGAAAAAGACATGTCTTGTTTTGGTTTTCGAAATGATTTTTGGTGCATGTACTATGAAATGTGTAAGCGATTGGTTTGCCTTGAATACTTGTACTAGCGTAATTGCTAACCCCTCTGGGGACCCGTTTTGGGGAAATTCGTTTTATGAATTTCAGTCGTTCATCGAGACGCAATGGCTGGACCAGTACACGGATGATGGCCGTGCGTGATGATGGTGCACGAGTGATGTTTTAGTATCTTTACCTTTTTGTCTTTTGTGGTTTTGAACTAATAGTTGTACTCGAGTACTTAAGGGGTTCTTGTTCGTTTGAATTGTATTGTTGCTTATTATGTTGTGATGGATGATGATGTCATATTGACCGGTTGAACCGGTGGATTGTTCTGCTTGCGTCTTTATGACGTGGTGTTATTTTATCGCTTCGTGAGTCATCGTGTATGATCTTTGTTCGGCTGGTGGGTCCCATATAGAGATTCACGACGCCGTAATATACCTCGGATATCCCGGGGTGTTACGAGAAAATGGTATCGAGCTCTAGGTTTATGGATACCTAGGCTTGTTGGTTTATCGGGTCTTGTGGTGTTTTGTTTTGCACATCATCGTCACGCGCCATGATTCCGGTACTACCGGTGTCGTAAGTTTTCCTTCCTCTGCTCATTATTTCCTTGTATCGTACCTTTGATTCTCGACTTGTAATTGTTCTTCTCTCGTACTTACCCTCGTATGGCTTTTGCTACTTGTTTAACTCCGGCATGGATGCCGGAAGAGGTCGTGGTCGCGGCCGTGGTCGTGGACGCGGCCGGGACGTGGGGCGGCCGGTGGGGCGGCCACGCGTCACGATCTTCGAGCCGGCAAGATCGGCGACCGTCATAGCCATGCTTCTTCTCAGAGCGTGCCGATCTTGGTATCGCGGCCGTAATGCAACAAATGGTAAACCAAATGGCGGCGATAGCTCAGCGGTTCGTAACCGGATCGTGCCCACGCTAATCGGGCGGAGCGGATCGTTGGCTCCAAGATGTTATCAAGATGCATCCTCCTCGGTTTCGGGAGCTTCGCACCCGATTGGGCCGGGAAGGGTGGATCAAGGAGATGTCTAAGGTCTTCGTTGGCACTAATCGTCCCGAGGACCGTAAAGTCCCTATTGCTCAATATTTCTCACCGGGACGCTACGGACCGGTGGGAGGCCGTCGGGCCCAAAGACCATGCCGCTACGTGGGCTGAGTTTCAAGAGTCGATGGAGATCGAATATTGCCCGTGGCCGCCGACAGGCTCGGGTACATGCTTTTATGACGCTCAACCACGGGATATCCCCGTAGCTCAAGCTATTGCTGATTTTAACAAAGAGTTGGGTTATGTGAAGACCCAAGTTGTCGAGGAGAGTGACAAGATTTTCCATTTCTCCAGCGGATGAAGTTGCCGATTCGGGACTATATGTCGGGACTCGTATGTACTACATTGAAGGATTATCGAGTAGGGCCCTTGCTTATGATATGTCCGTGACGGCGAGTGAGGCGGCCCGCGAGAGTAAGAAGCGAAGTCGGTTGGAAATTTTTCTCGTCCCAAGAGTGGAGGCCAGAAATCCCAAGCCGCAAATTTTTCAACGGCGGTTCGGCTCGTTTCTCGGGAGCTTTGGGTGCCGCGAAACCTCCGCTCATGAACCCACATGTTTTAACTGTGGTGTGCAAGGCCATAGGAGCTGCAATGTTCTCGTCGGCTTACTGTCATACTTGTGGACAGCTAGGCCACAAGGCCCCTTTTTGTGAGCAGTCAAAGCCTTCGCGGCACCGTTCTTCTCAACCAGCCCGTTGGAGCCAAGTGTGAATCAGGGTCGTTTGCTCCTCAATATCCGCCGAGTGCTAGTCGGGAGAGGTCGGGTCAGCCCTCAAGAGGGGAGCTTCCAGTGTTGGCTCCGCCCACCCGCGTGTCTATGAGATGCGGAGAGCCGATGATCCAATGGCTACCGTGGCGACATGTACCGTTTATATTCTTTCTCATCATGTCAGTGTGCTTTTCGATTCCGGTGCTACGCATTCATTCATATCTCTGGATTGTGTGCGCCGTTTGAGTCTCGACCGTTTGACACCTTGTGAGCCCTTCATCGTTAAGCTTCCTAGCGGTGATAGGATCGTTGGTGATCAGGAGGTTCGAGACTGTTCTGTGCTTATTTGTGAGAGGACTTGGCCCTCTAATCTTATTGTTGTGAGTATCGAGGGTGAGGATTTGATTCTTGGTGATGACTGTCTCGAGCGGCATGGTGCGATCATGAACTACCGCACGAGAATCATCACTATGTTAGCCGATGACGGCACCGAGCACTCTTTCGCGGGCGAAAGAGGGGAAACCGTAAATTCGCCATTAATGCCTTGAAGGCGATGAGTCTCATGCGAAAGGTATGTTTTGGTTATTGGTGCTATTCCTTGAATGCGGAGATTGGTGGAGTCGAGCTTTCGTCGATTCCAATCGTTAATGAATTTCCGATGTTTTTCCCGACGAGTTACCGGATTGCCACCGGATCGAAAGGTCGAGTTCACTATAGAGTTAGAGCCGGTGCGGCCCCTATTTCAAGGCGCCCTATTGCATGGCACCTTCAGAGATGTCCGAGTTGAAGAAGCGATTGAGTGAGCTTCTTGAGTCGGGGTATGTTCGACCGAGCGCCTCGCCTTGGGGCGCACCGGTCCTGTTTGTGCGGAAGAAGGATGGTTCGCTACGCTTGTGTATCGATTATCGCGAACTAAACAAGGTGACCATCAAGAACAAGTATCCCTTGCCGAGAATTGATGACTTGTTCGATCAGTTGCAGGGAGCTGCGGTATTCTCGAAAGTTGATTTGAAATCGGGGTACTATCAGCTCCGGGTGAGAGAGTCCGATGTGCCGAAAACAGCCTTTCGGACGAGGTACGGACATTATGAGTTCGTAGTCATGCCTTTCGGGTTAACTAATGCACCGGCGGTGTTCATGCAATTGATGAACAAAGTTTTTATCGAGTATTTGGATAAGTGCGTCGTCGTCTTTATTGACGATATTCTTATTTATTCGAGGAATGAGGAAGAGCATGCCCATCATTTGCGGATAGTATTAGACATTTTAAGGACCGAGCAACTCTATGCAAAGTTCTCGAAATGTGAGTTCTGGCTGAAAGAAGTGATGTTTTTAGGTCACGTGATTTCAGCCGAGGGGGTTCGTGTGGATCCGCAGAAGATTGAGGCCGTATTGGATTGGGCACCGCCCAAAAATGTGAAGGAGGTCCGTAGTTTCTTGGGTTTGGCTGGCTACTACCGTAGGTTCGTCGAGGGTTTCTCGAAACTGGCTCGACCACTTACGCAGTTGCTCCAGAAATCCGAGAAGTTCGTCTGGAATGACGAGAGACAGTCGAGTTTTGAGGAACTGAAGAAGCGTTTGACTTCAGCCCCAGTTTTGGCGTTGCCATGTGGCAACGAGGGTTTTGCCGTTTATAGCGATGCTTCGGGTCAGGGTCTTGGGTGTGTATTAATGCAAAGACGGCAAGACCATTGCCTATGCATCGAGACAGTTGAGGCCGTATGAGATGAACTACCCTACTCATGATTTGGAGTTAGCGGCAGTCGTTTTTGCGCTCAAGATTTGGCGTCACTATCTTTTCGGCTCCACATGTCAGATTTTTACTGATCATAAAAGTCTGAAATACATATTTACTCAGCGAGATTTGAATATGAGGCAGAGTATGTGGTTAGAGTTGATTAAGGATTATGACCTCGAAATCCTTTATCATCCGGCAAGGCGAACGTTGTGGCCGACGCCTTGAGTCGGAAACCAGTTGCGTTGCGAACGCTTGAGATCCTTACATCTCGATCGAGCTTCGGAGGGCTTTGATCGAGTTAGATGTTGAGGTCTTGTTGCCGGAGCCGTCGGGCAACTTTGTGCTTTAGAGATTTCGTCGTCTTTGATCGATGAAATTAAGTCAAGCGATTAGAGGATCCGATGATTACTCAAATCCGAGAGAACGTTCTTAAAGGGAAGTCTCCTGGATTTGTGATTCACGAGGATGGTGTTTTGAGATTCCAGTCGGCTTTGTGTGCCGAACGACTTAGAGTTGAGGCAGTATTTTACGGAGGCCCATGCTACACCTTATTCCGCTCATCCTGGTACGAGTAAGATGTACAAGGACCCGAGGAGAAATTTCGTGGAATGACATGAAGGATGAGGTCGCACGCTTGTAGCGAGATGTTTGACTTGTCACAGGTCAAAATCGAGCATCGAGACCGGCTGGGTTATTGTAGTCACTTCCCATTCCGAATGGAAATGGGAAGATATATCCAAGGATTTCGTTACGAGTTTGCCGAGATCGAGGTCGGGCATGAATATGGTATGGGTGATTGTTGATCGACTGACCAAGTCGTCACAATTTCTGGGCATCAAGGATACATGTGGCCCGGAGAACTTAGCTCGTGTGTTTCATGCCCAGATCGAGAGACTTCACTGTACACCGAAGTCTATAGTTTCGGATCGTGACGGCCGCTTTGTCTCGCACTTCTGGCAAGCGGTGCATAAGGCGTTAGGTACCCGGTTGCGTTTGAGTACCTCTTTTCATCCCCAGACAGATGGACAGTCGGAACGCACTATCCAGACGTTCGAGGATTTATTGCGTGCCTGTGCTCTCGATTGGAGTAGTGACTGGGAGGAACATTTGCCACTGATCGAATTCACGTATAACAATAGTTGGCATGCGTCGATTCGGATGGCACCGTATGAGGCACTTTACGGGCGGCGATGTCGATCACCGATTTGTTGGAATGAGGCGTCCGATTTGGTCGGGACCGAGCCGGATGTCGTTTTAGAGACGAGGCGGAAGATAGAGTTAATTCGAGAACGGATGTTGACTGCCCAGAGTCGACAGAAGTCGTATGCCGACGTCCGTCGTCGACCTTTGGAATTTGAGGTGGGAGACCACGTTTTGCTAAAGGTGTCGCCAACGAAAGGAGTTTTTCGTTTCGGGAAGAAAGGGAAGTTGAGTCCGAGATTTATCGGCCCCTTCGAGATCCTCGAGCGAGTAGGTGGGTTGGCATACCGTTTGGCGTTACCTCCGGCCTTGAGTCATGTTCATAGTGTTTTCTATGTTTCCCAGTTGAGGAGATATGTCCCGGATCCTAGCCACATCATCGATTATGGTGAGATTGATGTCGCCAAAGATGTTACTTTCGAAGAGCGCCCTTTGAAGATTTTGGAACATCGTGAGAAACGATTGAGGCATAAGACCATACCTTTGGTCAAGGTGCAATGGTCGAGACACGGTGTCGAGGAGGCAACTTGGGAAACCGAGGATAGCATGCGTGCTAGGTACCCCGAGTTGTTTGTTCGTTAAGTTTCGGGACAAAACTTATTTTTAGAGGGGTAGAATGTAATATCCGCATTTTTTTTTCTTTCCCTTGTAATTGTATTTCCGGTGTAATTCTCGATTTTAGTGACCCTGTATCCTTCAAAGGTAACTTTTCCGTTATCTTTGATCCGATTCTCGTAATTGTTGTGCGGAACCGCCGTTTGGGTTGCCGTGGATTCATTCTATGCTATGATGCGTTTCGAGGTGTTTCGTTTGACGCTTCGCTCATATTCCGGTATTTTGGGGTCGTTTATATTCTATATCTAGCGCACGCTATATTTCCCGTATAGCGCACGCTAGAATCCATTAGTAGCGCACGCCACGATTAATTAAATAGCGCACGCTAACGATTTAGCCCTCAGGAGTGGCGCTTAACCCCGTGCCTCGACTATCGGATTAGCGCACGCTATCTTGTCTAGCGCACGCTAATGTCGGAGACTAGCGCACGTTAAGTTGTTCAAGAGCGCGCTAGTGTGACTGCCCAAGATCGGGCGCTTTACTACCGAATTCAATCCGATTCTAGTTAGCGCACGCTACGCCGTATGGTAGCGCACGCTAACGGGCAGTGAGGTTTGGGCGGTTGCCACCGACTCGGCCGATGTTCGTAGCGCACGCTATTGGTCGATAGCGCGCGCTACCGATAGGTTATTAGCGCACGCTACGCATGCATGGTAGCGCACGCTAACGGCAAAACCCCCGCTTCGGACTCGGACGCTAACAGAGGGTTGGTAACCCTATCCCGTTAGCGCACGCTAACCTTGAGGTCTTAGCGTGCGCTAACACTCCTCGGTTATATAAACCAGGAGTTGACCGAGATAATCACAAAATCTCATTTCTTCCTCTTTCCGCGGACGAGCGACTCCCGAGCGATTTGAGGCGACTTTCTTCCTCCAATCACTTCGAGATTCTTGTGCTTGAGTTCTTGGTGTAAGACTAACATCATCCACTTGTGTTTCTCATCCTAAATCCAAGGTAATCTCTTAGAACCCTACTTTTGGATAATTTGGGGGTTTTGGGATTTTCTTACGATTCGCTCCGCTTTGTTGGTGGATTCATGATGTATACGATTGATATTGTTAGTATCTTTAGTTTTCCTACTGATTCATGGATATTTTGTGGATTTTTACGGAATCGAGAGGGTTTGGTTGTGATCCGCCTCGTTGTTATTTTATTCGAATATACATGAATCGTAGGCGGGTTTCGGTGTATTCCATTTCCGTAATCGTCTAGAGTTGGTTGTGATTGTGTTATTCGAATCGTTAGGTTCAATCGTCTTCCTCACGGCCGTGCTTGATTCTTCCGCTCCGCTCGCGCCACCGCTTCATTAATCGAGGCAAGTATTCTTTTGGAAACCTTTATGCTTAACATGAAATGGTGATGTATATTACTTGTGTGTAACTCACCTCGTGTTGGCTGACGGGTCAAGGAGGGAAATCTATGCCGCGCCTGGATTTCACGAGTTTCGCATCAGCTAGCCAACTCGTTAGTGGTCCTTGCAAGGCCCCGAGTGAGAATGTATGCCGCCGCCCTGTTCTCACGGCATAGCGTGTGCGTGGTTTTGTTTTTCTCAAATTGTAGCCAACTCGGTAGGGTCCTCGCGAGGCCTCGAGTGAGAATGTATGCCGCCGCCCTGTTCTCAAGGCTAATTGTTCGACTGCTTATTTTCCTAAAAGACATGTCTTGTTTTGGTTTTCAAATGATTTTTGGTGCATGTACTATGAAATGTGTAAGCGATTGGTTTGCCTTGAATACTTGTACTAGCGTAATTGCTAACCCCTCTGGGACCCGCTTTGGGGAAATTCGTTTTATGAATTTCAGTCGTGTCGTTCATCGAGACGAGCGGTACTGGACCAAGATACGGATGATGGCCGTGCGTGATGATGGTGCACGAGTGATGTTTTAGTATCTTTACCTTTTTGTCTTTTGTGGTTTTGAACTAATAGTTGTACTCGAGTACTTAAGGGGTTCTTGTTCGTTTGAATTGTATTGTTGCTTATTATGTTGTGATGGATGATGATGTCATATTGACCGGTTGAACCGGGTGGATTGTTCTGTTTTGCGTCTTTATGACGTGGTGTTATTTTATCGCTTCGTGAGTCATCAGGTATGATGTCGTTTCACTGGTGGGTCCCATATAGGGATTCACGGCGCTGTAATATACCTCGGATATCCTGGGGGTGTTACAGAATCGATATATACAAAAAAGAAAAAAAGATACTAGATAATCACCTATGTCATATCAGACAAGAACATAGTAGGATTAATGATTTGTGCTTATGTTGTTATGAATCATATTTGATTGATTATGTGGTTTGTGCATTGGGTAGCTTGGTTGACATGTTTCTTTCACCGTTTACACGCGCATCTGTTAATGTGTCAGGTGGCTGTCCTTTCAAAGGAATGTCGAGTTTTTTTTTTTTTGCATGATTTAGTTATATTTTGGGGGTTTGAATTTGAAAAAAAAAATCATTTCTTTTATGGTCAGCTTCTCTATTTTCTCCTATTACGTACCAACTGTTTTTCTTATTCTTCTGCTCATAATAAGCATCTTTCAATTAGTGTGATCCTTGTTGCTCCTTAGGTATCAATATTTGATA
This sequence comes from Orobanche coerulescens, assembly GCA_033398695.1. Taxonomy (NCBI): domain Eukaryota; kingdom Viridiplantae; phylum Streptophyta; class Magnoliopsida; order Lamiales; family Orobanchaceae; genus Orobanche; species Orobanche coerulescens. Next base: position 30,555,285 of record CM065809.1, on the reverse strand, counting down.
AGTAATCTTTGATATTATTACCGTCGTTGTGTTTGTCCTTTTTGTTTGTTGCATCACTTACTGGGCTGTGTATTCAGATTGTCTGAACCTTCTTTCTGTAAACGCCCATCCCCTCCCCACTTCCTAATCATTCATTGTGATGGAAGAAGTGATTCTGAAGTCCATCTCTAATGCTTGTGTCTTCTTTCCTTGTGGCAAAGTGCGTACTAGTATCGAGTAACTTTATTTGTTTCTCCCGTTATAACACATCATGTAATTTTAATTCTGTCATCCTTTTATATTATATAGTATGTTTTGGTACTGAAAATTTGTGATGTTGATGCATCTTTTATGAATGTACTTAATCTATTTTTTTTTTTGTTTCAATGTGATTTGCTCAGTATCCTGGTTCAGTCAAAGACCAATACTACACTTAGGTGCAGTATGATGAAGCCAGGAACGAGTGGAGCAAGTTCGTCTACACGTTTGTCTATGGTGCTTAGGCTGGCTTCATTGTCAGGAAGTTCTTTGTCTAGATTCAAATCAGTACTATATGTGTATGGTCTTGGTTGCAACACTACTGGTACTGGGTGCATATCTCTGGTATAGTTAGATCGTAACATGTCGCTTGATCGGGTAAATATGGTGAATGTTTTATTAATGTGCACCCATTAGCTAGACCTATGCATGTGTCTCGTAGACATTGTGGAAGTTTATTTGATGTTGGCATATTATAGTTATGCCCAATGCAAACTTGTGAATCACGCGAATCAAAATTTGGCATTTTGCATTTGACAATTACTGCTTATATATGAAATTGTGGTTTATTACTATTATCAATGCTTATGATCTTGTGTTATTGAATCGGGATCTTGTGATTTGAGTTTGTTGGATTTTTAATGAGGTTGATTGATGTATTTGAGGTCAGGTTGTTGAGATCTTGTGAATTGAGGTTTTTATCGATGGATCATGTTTTTGTACAACAGGATTCTATATTTACAAATTGAAAAGAAATATGCACTGTGGTTATTTACTTCGGATAAAAAACGAAGTCAGAGATATATAATTAGAAGCGAATAGGAAATATACACTTCAGCGATTATAAAATAAGTGAAGTGGAAGGACCTTTTTTACTTCGCAAACCCCCATATTCGGGTTCTAAAAACCGAGATAGACTTCGGTTATTACGATATTAGACTTCGTCTAATAAGCGAAGTCTAAAGTATACCTTTAACTACACGAACATAGACTTCGGTAATTATAATATTTTTACTTCGGATATTATCCGAAGTCTTTGACGTTTATTCTTATAGTGCCATAACATGAATAAATATGCAAAACATGTGATTGAATGTAATTAATATTCTCATAGGTAGTAACAGGGAAATTAGGTAATACAAGCATAAAGTATGCTCTGCAGTATACAATCCTAACAATCTCCCACTTATACTCAAAGCATGCTTTTAAGTATACTACTCTATTACATAGTCTCTCATTTATCCCACTTATACTCAAAGCAATGCTGCCATATACCGTAATCACATTCCTTCCACATGCCTTTCAAAAACTTTTGAAGGTAGGCCTTTCGTGAAAGGGTCAGCAAGATTATCTTCCGATGCAACCCTGGCTACAACTACGTCTCCTTCCTTTACGAAGTGTCGTATGATGTGGTACTTGCGGTTGATATGTTTACTTGCCTGGTGGGCTCGTGGTTCCCTCGAATTTGCGACTGCACCAGTATTATCACAATAAAGTGTAATACCCTTTGACAAATCGGGAATCACATCTAAGTCCTGCAGGAAGTACTTGAGCCATACTGCCTCCTTGGCTGCCTCAGAGGCTGCTACATACTCGGCTTCCATGGTAGAGTTTGAGATGCATTTATGCTTCACACTCCTCCAACTAATAGCTCCACCTCCTAGGCTAAACACATAACCCGAAGTAGACTTGGACTTTTCTTTGTCCGATGAAAAATCTGAGTCAGTGTAACCCACCGGAAACAGGTCGTCTGATTGATATACAAGCATGTACTCCCTAGTCCTTCTCAGGTACTTGAGTATGTACTTGACAGCAATCCAGTGTCCTGGTCCTGGGTTTGACTGATATCTAGCAGCCATGCCCACGGCATGACAGATATCTGGTCTTTGCAAAGAATAACATACATGAGACTTCCCACAGCAGATGCATAAGGGACCATCTTCATGTCATCTATATCCTTTTGTGTCTTAGGACACATGTTCTTAGATAGTTGAATTCCATGTCTGTAAGGTAGAAAACCTTTCTTGGAATTCTCCATGCTAAACCGCTTCAACACTGTATCGATATAGGATGCCTGGGATAAGCACAACATCCTCTTCTTCCGATCACGAAAGATCCTGATTCCAAGGATTTGTCCTGCTTCTCATAGATTCTTCATATTGAACTGCTCAGATAGCCATACCCGTACGTCCGACAATTCCTTCACGTTGTTTCCAATCACAAGGATATCGTCTACATACAGTACAAGAAACACCAACATGTTTCCATCGCATTTCTTATACACACAACTCTCACTTGGACATTGGACGAATCCATATGACTGGACAACTTCGTCAAAATGAGTGTTCCAAGATCTAGATGCTTGCTTAAGTCCATAAATAGATTTCTTAAGTTTGCACACCAAGTGCTCTTCTCCTTCAAAGAATGAATCCTCTCGCTTGGCGCATATAGATTTCCTTGTCTAGACTCCCATTCAAGAATGCAGTCTTGACATCCATATGCCAAATCTCCAGATCCAAATGCGCAGCTATAGCTAAAAGAATCCGTATTGACTTAAGCATGGCTACCGGCGAAAAGGTTTCATCATAATTGATGCCCTCTTTCTGAGTGTAACCTTTTGCAACAAGCCTCGCTTTGAAGGTTTCAACCTTACCGTCACGTCCTTTCTTTCGCTTGTAGACCCATTTACTCCCAATGGCTTGTACACCATCAGGTAGCTCTACTAGCTCCCACACTTGATTGGAATCCATAGATCCCATTTCTGATTCTATTGCTACTTGCCAGGAGTCAGCATCTTTATCTTGGATTGCCTCCTTATAGGTCCAGGGATCTGACTCATCTTCGCCTGGGATTGAGTCCGAAGACTTTCCCACGCCTATGAATCATTCGGGCTGATGAACAACCCTCCCACTACGACGAGGCAAATCCTAAGTTGGTGTAAAAATATCAGAATCGAAACGTGGTGCAGTGTTAGTTGGCGCTTGTACGATAGACGGAGTCTCGCCCCTCAGCTCTTCCAGTATTATCTCGCTCATAGGCTTGTGACTAATTATATAATCCTCTTTTAGAAATCGGGCATTGGTGCTAACAATGACCTTCTGATCCTGGGGACTATAGAACAAGCCACCCTTCGTTCCCTTAGGATATCCTACAAACACTCGTACTTCTGTACGAGATGCCAACTTATCAGCTTCCTTATTCAGCACATGTGCTGGAGTACCCCAAATCCGAACATGTCCTAGACTGGGCTTACGCCCACTCCACAGTTTTGTGGGTGTTTTTGGAACTGATTTCGAAGGCACCAGGTTTAGAATGTACGCCGCTGTTTCTAAGGCGTATCCCCAAAACGAAATAGGTAAATCTGAATAACTCATCATTGATCTAACCATTTCTAAAAGAGTCCTATTCCTTCTTTCAGCCACACCATTTTGTTGTGGAGTTCCCGGCGCGGTGAGCTGGGACGAAATCCCCTCATTCGCCAAGAAATCCAAAAACTCTCCACTAAGGTATTCGCCACCACGATCAGATCGTAGTGACTTGATACTCTTCCCATGACGCTTCTCCGTTTCAGCCTTGAAGTCTCTGAACTTGTCAAAGGCTTCAGACTTACGTCGCATCAAATAGATGTATCCATATCTCGAATAATCATCTATAAACGTGATGAAGTATTCAAAACCACCCCTAGCCTGGATATTCATTGGACCACATACATCCGTATGAACCAATTCTAACACATTCTGAGCACGGTTTTCCTTGGTTTTAAAAACCCTTTTGGTCATCTTACCTTCCAGACAGGATTCACAAATTGGAAATGACTCAACTTGGAGGTCATCCAATGGTCCATCATCTACCAATCTTTGAATCCTTCCAAGGTTTACATGTCCCAACCGTAAATGCCACAGATATGTTTGGTTTATGCTTGAAGGTTCTTTTCTCTTTTTAGGTTTAGACAAAGAGTTAAGTGATTTATGCATAGGAGTTTGTGCAGCATTAACGACATATAGTCCATCATTAAAAGTGCCTTTGCAAATATATTCACCGCTTCTTTTCTTAATAATGGCATCATCATCAAAAGAAACTGAATAACCATCGCTTTTTAATTTAGAAACCGAAATTAAATTCATTCTAAAATCCGGTACTAATAATACATTATTGAGAACTAATAATTTATCATTAATCTTCAATTGTACGACTCCCACTGCAACAGCCATAAACCTGGAATAATCGCCCCAGTTGATGGTAATCTCGCCCGCACTAAGCTGCTTGGTTACCTGAAAACCATGCGAGTCAAAGCAAACATGATCAGTGGAGCCTGAATCAACTATCCACGAAGTGGAAGAACAAGCTATCAAACATGTTTTGACTACTAGTGCATGAGACATACCTTTCTTAAGAGCAGGGCAGTCCGCTTTAAAATGTCCTTTCTGACCACACTTGTAGCACTTTCCCTTTTGCTTTTTGTTCACCTCGGGATGAGGAGCCTTTCTTCTCACCTTGAGGCTTCTGGGCAACCTGATTCTTCTTTTTCTTTCCCCATTTGGGTTTGGAAGAAGTAGCACCGGTTGCCGCAAGAATCTGATGATAACCTTGTTTGAAGAGACCTTCAGCAGACTGAAGCTCTGTCAGAAGTTCCGCCAAACTATATGTCCTACGGTTCATATTGTAGTTAAGGCGGAACTGCTCAAAGCTTATAGGTAAGCTGCCTAAGATAATATCGACCTGCGTTTCCGCATCGATAGTAGCCCCCAGTATGCTCAGTTCATTCAAATGGGACATCATTTTTAGAACATGATCCCTCAATGGAGTCCCTTCAGACATTTGGGTTGTCATCAATACCCTCATTGCATTTTGTCTAGCCGCCCGGTTCTGATGACCAAACATCTCGGTGAGACTTTTCATCATTTCCGCGGCCGAGCCCATCGTGTGATGCTGATGCTGCAATACATTTGTCAGTGAAGCCAAAATGTAACAGCGAGCCATCTCATCAGACTTTTTCCACTTTCGGAATTCAGCCAACTCTTCGGGAGTGGCATCCGGTTCTGGTTCTAGAGGGCTCTCCTCGACTAAGACAAATTTATGCCCTCGCCAATGTGACAATGTCAAGATTTCTTTTCCAATCGGCAAAGTTAGTGCCATCAAGTTTATTTTCTTTGAGAATAACAGCTAGTGGATTGAAAGACATCTGAGATAAAAATTAAAAACATCCATCACATAATGCATAGCAAAATATATCGAAAAACCTCAAAACACAATATATATGCTAGCAACCAACCCCTCGAAAAATCCGCACATGCAAGCCACGATCGTGTGCACGTTTACACACACATTTTCCAAGTAGAGTTTTACGTCTTTAATTTTACTATCTAGTCAAATTACGTTATGACAAGTAAAATTAATAGTTGGTTCCTCTTGGCCATATATTAATTAACATAGACTCTGATGGGGAGCTTATTAATTAATACACCTAAGTGACCACCATAATTTAACATTCTTAAAATATTATCTTTTAAATAATAGTCCTACAGATGGAGAGGTCCTATCATAAAAAGTAATATTTACCTTATGTTATCATTTTGAAATTTAAAACTAGTGAACTTATAATTAGCACATCCGATATGGAGGAAGACTCTAATGTAAACGCGCATGCTAATTACTTCACAATTTAAATTAATTATGGAGGCCAATTTGATTTTTTTTTTTTTAAAAAATCAATTTAATCACTTAGTTATTTTAGCCTTAAGGTTTTTAATTTTCTCGTCCTAACATGCAAGTAAACATATCACGCATACATCCATACATGCCATACATCAAAACAATAAAAACCAAAAATAAAGCATGGATAATTAAATTATCCAATTATCATGGTCTTCTTCCTTGAGTTGAATCCGAGAAAATCTTCGACTCGATCTCTCCCACTAAATCAAGCATCTCGTCGCTCCTCCCCAGCCGGGCCGTGGATTTCCAAAATTAAAATTTTACTTTTATGCAAAATTAATTACATAAAAAAAATTTAATCTTAAATCCCGACTCCCCAGCGGACGCAACGAATAATGCGAAACGGACGGACCAAAATCGACGACCGGCCCGAACCAAATAACTGCCGGACCAGCCGCCATGCAGATCGGGTAAATGCCGCTGCCGGGCAGTACTGTAGCTGCCGCTTTGGCTTGTCGCTCGTCGGCCATGGTAGCCCCGATCCCCTTGCTTCTGCTCTATTTCTTCGTGATCCCGTCTTTTCCGAATTCGATTACAATTTTATAAAAAATAAAATACATCGAAATTAAATCAAGATTACACAAAAAATAAAACCACCTAGAACTACCGCGGATTTTCTCACGGGAAAAACCATTACATGCCTCAAAAAACGGGCCAAATCAACAATTGCATAATTAATAAAAATAAATAAATAAATACACCATTCATATAAACCATGATAATTGGATCATATCACCTGCAAAAACACATCTAGCAGAATATTCCAACATCAAAATATATGAATATTTAAATTGCTATCAATTAATCACCAAAATTAATTAAAATAGCAAAAGACTAAAAAATCCGGCTCCGATACCAATTGTTGGAAAGTAAAACGCAGCGGAAGCGAAGTTTGGGAAATATGATAATAGCGTTTTACGCATCTACGAGCATTAGATCTATTTAGGCATGCTAATTAATTAATTACTAAGACTAATAAGCAATTTAAATTTTATTTATTATTTATTAATTAAATATGTTGATAATTAAAATATCCTAATCTAGATCCAAGATCATAGGATATTACCTTTTGAATAGTATTGGTTACTTCCGCCTTGATCGCCTTGTATTTCTACCTTTAGATCTTCTAGAGTATGATCCGCCTTGAACCGGACGTTGTGTGGGCAACGAGTTACCGGATCTTGTTTGGACTTCTATGGGGATCGGCCGAATCTCCTTCACTTGGGATCACTCGATTTATTTTTCTTTGCTTTCTAGTATTATATGAACACTCTTAGCAAATTGATTGTGTTATCTAAATTGTAGAATCAAAGACACAAGTCTAGATCTACAATTAAACACAAGAAGAAGAAAAATCGATCTCTCAAGCTTGGACAATGAATAATTTCGGCCAACCTCCCCATAAGTCCTATTTATAGGCTCTTAGACTACTACTAGGGATCTTAATGAGGATTATGGAAGGACTCCCTAATAAATTCATCTTACCTTATTAGGACTCTTCCTAATATAATGAATCTATTAATATCAACTTAGTCCACTAAAAAGTTGATATTGCACTTCCTACCAAAATCCCAAATTACGAAATTGGGCTCCTTATTAAATATATTATTTCCCGTGTTTAAGATATCGAATGTCCATTAATTAATTATAAGCTACTGACAACTTTAATTAATTAATATCTTATCCAAGAGTAGTACCACTCGAACCTTATTATTATATAGGAATTAAATCCACCTGCAGGGTTTAATATAATAATCATTATCGAGCTCCTCAAGGGGACATCATCAACCCGCACGAGTCGGGACACAATTTCTAGTAATAATAACTGTCATATAAACAATATTATTGCCCAAGATACGAGGCTTATTGAGTCGATCATTTTGACTCTCACCTATGGTAAATCAAAGCAATAATTATTATAAATACACAATTAAATATTATATACATAGAATTAAGAAATAATAATTATTCGAGATTTACGTTCTTCTTACAGTCAGTACAGAAGACACTATCTCACCTCGATCCAGTTCAACATATGCAAATACGTTAATGTATGTTAATAGTCAAGACCAACTATTCTCAAGCATACACTACAACCTTTTATATAATTTGTCTAATAATTATATAGGTTGTGAACTATTTTATTATTTTATAAGGCACCGATAATGTGATCTTCCATGTGACATCAATACACCATATTATCTACAATAGAAAATAATTAGACATTTCATTTGCATAACCATAACGTGAATAAATATGCAAAACATGTGATTAAATGTAATTAATATTCTCATAGGTAGTAACAGGGAAATTAGATAATACAAGCATAAAGTATGCTTTGCAGTATACTATCCTAACACTATCTACCCTGCTTAACTGAGACGCGATAGCGTGCGCTAGACATATGGTGGCGTGCGCTAATTTTGTGAACTAGAATGGACTTCATATAGAACCGCGATAGCGCGCGCTAATCTACATACGTAGCGTGCGCTAGGAACAATTCTGTCTTCAATGAAACAGCCCGTTGAGATGAATTTTGTTAAATTTTTTGAATCCAATCATCTTCAAAATACTTTGAGTCAACAATCTCCCCCTTTTTTATGATGTCAAGACATTTAATATATGCATGCAAAACTAGTTTAGAAAGAATTTCGAATCAAAGTAATTTGTTCGATTTATGTTAGTATGTTCGGTTTTGGATGTGTTTTCTCCCCCTTTTTGACATTAACAAAAAGGACTCCCCCTGAAACATTGCGTACATGACGAAATACGACAAAGTGTAAACCAAAGTATATTTAAAATAGTAAGTGCACTAAAAAAAATATCGAAGGGAATGTGAATGTCATTAACTCAAGTTTAAAAACATTACAATCACAGAACTAAGGCATACGACATCAAGACACATGAAATACGTTTTTCTACATTGAGAATCAAAATCCAAGAAACTACTACGCTTGGTCGGACGAAGAGGATGGAAACGGATAGGAGGGATGAGTATATCGGATGAAGTCCTCCAACAATCCACGAACCGAATGGACTTCTTGAACAGCACCTTGAACTTCCGAGCGGAGCAATCGTATGTCTTCATGAATTTCCAGCTGCGTAGTCTCGAGGCTACGCATCTGGGCAATAAGATCGCTTTCCTCTTCCTCATCGACGGCCACTTTCCTCTTTCCCTTCATTTTCGGATGACGAACAAAAGAGCCAGTTTGAATTTCTCGAAGGGTTTCCGGCCCTCTTCGAGAAACACGCTCAGCCGGAGTCGGGACTCTCGTTCCTTTCGGAACTCGGTCATCTTCCCGTAGATATGAAAACAGCACCCATCCTCGATTCTACATCTCGACGTACTGCATCGCCTTGAGGGATAGGTCACTAATCTCATGTCCCTGAGACACCGAAACCGATGCCTCACCCAAGAGATCAACATTGAAGCGACGAAAAATCACTGTAAGAACAGATCCATATGGCAGCCCAGCTTTCCATGATCTCGACAAGTAGTTCTTCGAGCGAAAGGAGTCTCCATTCAATTTCATCCAGCTCGTGACGAGAGCAGCAAAGTCGACCTTATCGTCATTCAAGACATGATACACCACATTTTTGTCGACGCCAACAACTTTATGCTGCGAATGAACTTTTGGCATTATGCACTTTGTTAAAGCAACTAGGAGCAGTCGGATGTTAATTCTGAAGTCGTTGTTTTCGAATGCGCTATCAATGACATCGATGACAGCTTTCGAACTCATAAACTCAGTTAATTCTACCTCGGACATCTCGGATTCCTCGACACTTGCCTTTCCCGAACAAGAGAAACCAGTCATAGACAATCCAAAAAGCTCAAACAAAATTTCAGAAGAGACGAACACTGTAGTGCCATTCACACGACTCTGAAGGACTAAAGATGATGAATCTGCACTATCTCCTCAGTGCAAATTAGCATAGAATTCTCGGACAAAGGTGGGATAAATGATTTCCTTACATTCCACAAACCGAGTGATACCCAAAGCATCAAAAAATTCACAAATGTTTACCTTTGCTCTTTCCAGGGTCCCAAAGTTAAAGTAATAACAATCGGTCAGGGATTCTTGAGGAAGAATCTCAGAATACACCTTGAAGGCTGCAGATGAAACAAAACGGGAGGTGTCAAATTCAGGTTCGCGGGCTCATTTGGCACTGTTGTACTGTTTTCCCATCGCCACTCGACCTTTGATCGACATGATGGAGAAGGGATTTGAAGAGATTTTAGGTGAGAATGGAAGATTTTCGAGTTTGAGAATGTGGCGGCTAGGGTTCTTTGCAAAAGGGGATCTGAAATGAACGAGTTGCGTGTGTTATGAATTTATAAGATGCTTATTGGACTGTCCAGTAGTATATCAGGATATGAGGAGTTTTTAGTTAGCGTACGCAAGAATAATGAGGTAGGGTACGCTAGCGAAAAAAAATTCATTCAGGAATATAGGATTAGCGTGCGTTAAGGGAATAAGGCTAGCGCGCGCTAGCGATTGAAACATTTCTCAGAAATTGAGTTCTCGAGTAGCTAAATATATTTCAAAAATTGTCAAGATGTCCCATACCAAGTTGAAGTCGTATAGAATTAAATGATTCCTCCGGCATAGGTTTAGTAAAAATATTGTCTAATTGATCTTTTGTGCCTACAAAAATTAAATAGATGTCCTTTTTCTGAACATGATCCCGCAAAAAATGATGTCTAATATCAATATATTTAGTTCTACTATGCAACATGGGATTTTTACTCAAATTAATTACACTAGTGTTATCACATAAGATATGGGTATTTTCAAAATAAATGCCGTAGTCACATAGTTGATTTTTAATCCATAATACATGCGCACAGGCACTCCCTGCTGCAACATATTCGGCCTCAGCTGTAGACATCACTACACTTGTTTGCTTTTTACTTTCCCAAGATATTAAACATGAACCGATAAAGTGACATGTACCACTAGTACTCTTTTTATCAATTTTACATCCGCCAAAATCGGCGTCACTGTATGCAAGCAAATTAAAATCCAAGCAAGAAGGATACCATAGACCTAGACCAATAGTCCCATTTAAATAACGAAAGACACGTTTACAAATTAAATGAGATTCCTTAGGATTAGATGAAATCGAGCACATAAGCACGTAGCAAATATTATGTCTGGCCTAGAAGCAGTTAAATATAGCAAAGATCCGATCATACCTCGATATAATTTTTTGATCCACAGATTTGCCATTTTCATCTTTATCTAATTTTAATGAGGAAGACATTGGCGTTGAAATTACTTTGCTACTCTCTATTTTGAATTTCTTGAGAAGATCGTGTGAGTACTTCATTTAATGGATAAAGATTCCATCTTCGCATTGCTTTATTTGAAGCCCGAGGAAGAATGTTAATTCTCCCATCATACTCATCTCGAACTCTCCCTTCATAAGATTAGAAAAGTCTTGGCACAAGGATTCGTTATTAGCTCCAAAAACAATGTCATCAACGTAAATTTGGCAAACAAGTATATCATTATCTAATATTTTTACAAACAAGGTATTATCGACTTTACCTCTTTTATAGTCATTAGCAATTAAAAATTGACTTAAACGATCATACCATGCTCGGGTGCTTGTTTCGAACTGTAGAGCGCCTTGTTGAGTTTGTATATGCGATCCGAGAATTGGTGATCTTCGAATCCGGGAGGTTGCTTGACGTACACTTCTTCTTGAATATAGCCATTTAAGAATGCACTTTTCACAACCATTTGAAATAGTTTGATCTTTTTGTGATCCGAAAAGGCACATAACAAATGGATGGCTTCGAGTCGAGCCACGAGAGCAAAACTTTCTTCGTAATCAAGACCTTCTTCTTGATTATAACCTTGCGCGACCAAACGAGATTTATTTCGAATTGGGTAACCGTCTTCGTCACGCTTAATTTTGTGCACCCATTTAGTTTCGATAATTATTTTATCTTTAGGTGCGGGAACTAAATTCCATACGTTATTGTGCTTAAATTGAACAAGCTCCTCTTGAATTGCCATCATCCAACTTTCATCATCAAGAGCCTCGGATATATTTTTGGGTTCTATCCGGATACGAAGGCATAATGAGCAAAATACTCGGTGGTTCTCCTTCGAGTTTGAACACCATCTTCAATATTTCCAATCACGAGATCTTTTGGATGGTCTTTGATGTGCCTCCAATCTTTCGGTAAATCCTCGATTGTGTTCTTTTGGATTTCCGAAATTTTCTCCATTTCGTTTCAGGGATGAGAATCCGGGAAAGTACCTGTATCATCAAAACATTCTACCTTTCTCGTGTAATACCCGGTTGTAATTCATTCATTATTCAGTAATTATCAGTCAGTAATTGTCACTAAGTAATTTTCACTCATTAATAATCATCATCATTCATGATTCATTCATTTGTGTTCATCGTTGGTATTTTGTAACCGTGTATCAGTTACCGATCGTCATTCATCTCCGTTTGTGGATCGAGACAAGAGTATCATCATTATCATCGTGATTGGTAGTATTGTGATGGAAGTATCATCTATGGCATGTGTTGGAGTTGTTTACTTTCACATACGTATCGTATGTCAGATCATTCATCAATCGTAGCTAGAAATCGGAGTTGTTGGATTTTCATCATGTCCAGCAACGAGTTACGGCCGTAACTAGTCATACATTACGGCCGTAACATGCTTTCGTCGGATCAAGGTTGTTTTGGCCGAAGGCGAGATACGGCCGTAAGGTGGGAAGGCTACGGCCGTAAGGGGTCTTCGTGATTTTTAGGATTTGTCGGACGAGAAGGACTTACGGCCGTAAGGGTTGCGGCATACGGCCGTAAGATGAGGCAGGTACGGCTGTAAGGCTTGGCCGGATACGGCCGTACATTGCAGGCAGGGTGCCTGTTCAGTTTCGACGAATGGGGCGTATGCCCGTAAGTTTGGCCGGGTACGGCCGTATTGGTCGAGTTACGCCCGTAAGACAGGTGCGGGTACGGCCGTATGGCTGTCGGCAGTTTCTGGAGGAAGCCGAGTTACGTCCGTACGAGATGGATGGTCACGGCCGTAAGGCCGTTGACCTGGGATGTTACGGCCGTAACGTTCGGCAGTTTATAAGGACCTGGACAGGTTTTTGAGGTCATTTTTCCCATTTTCTTCACCTTGTTCTGAGAGAGAGCTTGAGGGAGAGATTTTCCATCATCAATCACTTGAGTACTCGGTTTTCATCATCTTCATTTGGTTGTGAAGCTCGGATAGTCGATCTAACGCGTGTTCATCGGATCAAAGTGTTTGGATCTTCAAAGGTAATATTCTTCAAACATCTTGGATTTCGATTTTGTGTTGAGAAATGATGTTTTGGACGTTATAATCATGTTGTATGAAGAGATATACGTATGATTGTGAGTGTATATGATTATTCATTGGATTATTGAAGGGTTATTCAAGAACACTTTGAATAGTGAGTTGGATTTGGGGGTTTTCGATTAGTTGTTGTTGTAATCACGAATTTGGATATTCATATTGGAGTATTGATTGTTGTGAAGATATTTTGTTGGTTTGAAACACTCCTTGGGGATTTGATATTGGTATTGTTAAGGATTGGTTGTAAACAATCGAATATTGGTCACAACGTGTTTGATATAATGCCCTAATGAGCTTGGTTTAGTCATATCAACGTTTTGTGTTAGTTATAACCGTGTTTGTTTCGTATGTTGAACGGATTGTTGGTAATTGTATTATTCAAGGTCGTTCGAGCGGCCGACATCTCATTTAGGACGTTTGTTCGTGGAAGGACATTTTCACCGGTGTTGTGTAAGTTAATTCTTACTCGGTTACAAGGATATTAATTCCTTTCGTTGTTGTTCATTCATAATCATAATTCATTCATAATGTATTAACCGTATTGAGACTTGTAATTGTCAATTAATCACTTCATTCACGAGGAACGACGGTTCCAATCATTTCATTGAGCTATCATTCATTTCACTATCATTTCATCTCGGTGAGTCATTCTTGACTTTGTCGGATCATTATTCATTATTATTCTTCATGGTCATTTCTTTCCCATGTGACCTTCTGGGTTCATATTGCGTGGCCGGGTGCGGATGTGTGGAATTTTTAGTCGAGCACACGATAGTCATGTGTTGGGTTCACCGATACATTGGACTGTGCACACGGTAACGCTTACCTCCATGAGACTAATTAGGTACAAGGACGGGTGTGTCCGGACACTCGTCTTGTGCACTCGCACAAAACACTACGGGCGTACTATGATGCTCCTCTTCAGCTTAAATTCATAACTAAGGATAATTTATAATTTAGACATATCATGATTGTGTATATTCAACCCTTTAGGATTGTTGTTCTGTGTAACTGACTCCGTTGGGGGATATTGTTTTCAGTTCATGGCAACGCAAAAGCACGGGAAGAGAACGTTGACGGCGAGGAGTCCCAGTGATACTAGTAGGGGCCCCCCAGTACTTTCAGTCATTCTTGTTTCTCTTCATTTGTATTTCCGCTGCAAATTCCGTTTGGGATGTTTATTTATTCAGGGTGGTGTATTTTATCTTCATATAAAATATACGAGTATTCTGTATTGTCCTGGTGTATTGTACTTAAGCTCCTCATCGGAGTGTTTGGTAATATAGTGTGGTTCGGTACTACAATTATATTATTTAATTCATTAATTTTCATTCGTCTGGTGGGTCCCAATTGGTGTTCCACGGCACTGTAATAGCCGCCTAGTTTGGGGTGTTACATCTCGAGGGTGAGATCATATCATTGAATTTAATATGAATAGATTCTTCAACTTTATTGGTTCTAATGTTATAAACACGATATGCTTTGCTATTTGTAGCATAACCAAGAAATATTCCGCAGTCGGATTTAGCATCAAATTTTCCCAAGTTATCCTTACCATTATTTAAAATGAACACATTGCAACCAAAAGGATGAAAGTAAGATATATTTGGCTTTTTTCCCTTCCATAATTCATATAGCGTTTTAAGATGAGTTCTACGAAGATGAACTCGGTTGATCACATAACATGCCGTAAAAATTGCTTCGGCCCAAAAATATTGTGGAAGAGAGTATTTGTAAGCATAGTCCTTGACATTTCCTCCAAAGATCGATTTTTCCTTTCAACAACCCCATTTTGTTGAGGCGTTCTAGGAGCCGAAAAATTGTGATTAATATCATATTTGTCACACAAAAGCTCAAACGGAGTGCAATCAAATTCACCTCCGTGATCGGTACGAATAGAAATTATAGAAAGATTTTTCTTATCTTATACCAAACGACACGATTTAGAGAACTCGGAAAATGCATCATCTTTATGAGTAAGAAACCTAACCCAAGTAAAACGAAAATAATCATCAATAATAACCAAAGTGTAACGTTTACCATTTAGACTAACATATCTAGACGCATGATGGAACCTTTCAGCGGGAACAAATAAACTCTACAGGGGGTGGAGCCTTTCCTACACGCCACCACTTCAACCTCCAACCGCAACCCCGTCCGGCCACCTTCTCCGGCCATCTCACCCACCACCCGACTCACCTCATCCCCCGAACACTTGCCTGCAACTTCCAACCAGAACCGACGCCGATAGCACTTTACGGCCGTTCCTGTCATCACCTATCTCGTCTACATACAGATCATGCATCGTCGCAACAAGCCGCACAACATTCCTTATGCTCGTCGCCGGCCTTGTCGCCGGCCTTGTCGCCTCCGGTGACTGAAGAATTTTCACCCATGACGAGAAAAAAACGGGGGCCTAGATCGCCCGACAAGACATCAGATACAGATCCTGATATCGTCCGAGACATGCCGATTACCAACCGTCGCAGCCCGCCTCCTCCGACGCCACCGGAAAAAATGCAGTCGCCTTCCCCGTAGTTCGTCACTCCGTCTTCTGCATCTCCCGTGTTAAATCCAGATAGCACAGGTTTTCCTATGTCTAGTCCGGACGGAAACGAAGTTCCGACAACCCTGCCAAATTCCGGCGCCGCCATGCTGTCTCCCCGGATGCTTTCCAGGAAAACCCTACTTGCAGGGTTTCCATCGCCGCCTGTATCCTTTGCGGCGTTAAAGAAGATGGTTTTTAATAATAAAATGGACGGAGGAGAGCCGTCCATCCTAGGTCAGCCACCATCCAATGGCTTCGAGCTATGGGTCCTAGTCATTGAGCCCGCTGAGGAAGCGCAGTCCAAGAACATTGAGGTTAGGCCCACATCTCTCATTCCAAATTATAATGGGCCTGCCATCATTTGGCCCAACTTACAACTTCAACCGAGCCCTCAAATTACTTCCTCTAGTCCACTTCCTATTTCTGGCCCAACTCCTCATATTCACCAGGCTGGCCCTTCTCATACCCCTATTCCTAAACCTGCCCTCCACCAGCCCATTAACCTTAAATCTAACAATACTACCCAGCCCATGCTATTACCGGCCCAACCCTGCTATAATAATATCCATCCCAATATAAACCCACCACTGAACACATCCCAGCCCAATATAGCCGAAATGCCGGCCCAAAAACCGACCCAGCCCATTAATCCTCCTATCTCACTTAAACCCGCGGCCCAATCTATGCAGCCCGTTAACTGCCAGCCCACCCAACCTACCCAGACCACTCCGGCCCAGCCAACCACCCGCAACCCAACCACCCGCATCTTAACCCAGCCAATCCAAACCGCGAAGCCAACCTAGCCCCCCACCATGATCAATCCGATAATACACGGCAGGACGATCAGAACCGGCGATCCGCCCCGATTTTTACTCAACAATACATCCGGTTTCGCCCAACAACCCGATTTCAATCAGCATTTCGGATCCACAGTAAAATCCTACAATTTCGACGGAACGAAGGTATGTCCTTTTGGTACTCTCTCCTCCGTAAATGAGAAAACGCGTGTTTCCTTTTCTACTTCTGATATGATTACTCTAACTGGTTCATGGGAACGCACTTTGATTCTTAAATTCTCGCTATTCCCACCCCTCGAGATGTGTCTTTGGGTTTGAATGATCTGAAACTGAGGGGTAAATATAGTTAAAGTTGGTTAAATTTTTGTCACATAGCAGTTAAGTTTGATAACGATGAGGACTTTAGACGCATTTGGTTAGGATCTACTTGGAATTTTTCTGGTTGTCCTGCCCGTGTATTTAAGTGGTCACCTAGTTTCTCGGTTAGGACTGAGACTTCTATTTGCCCGGTCTGGATTAGACTTCCGGGTCTGCCTTTGCATTTATTTCATCCACGTGCTTTATACACGATTGCCAAGGCTGTTGGCAATCCCATTTTAGTTGATGCTGTTAGGATTGTATACTGCAAAGCATACTTTATGCTTGTATTACCTAATTTCCCTGTTACTACCTATGAGGATATTAATTACATTTAATCACATGTTTTGCATATTTATTCACGTTATGGTTATGCAAATGAAATGTCTAATTATTTTATATTGTAGATAATGTGGTGTGTTGGTGTCACACGGAAGATCACATTATCGGTGCCTTATAAAATAATATAATAGTTCACAACCTATATAATTATTAGACAAATTATATAAAAGGTTGTAGTGTATGCTTGAGAATAGTTGATCTTGACTATTAGCATACATTAGCGTATTTGCATACGTTGAACTAGATCGAGGTGAGATTGTGTCTTATGTACTGAATGTAAGAAGAACGTAAATCTCGGATAATTATTATTTCTTAATGGTAAGTATATAATATTTAATTGTGTATTTATAATAATTATTGCTTTGATTTATCATAGGTGAGAGTCAAAATGATCGACTCAATAAGCCTCGTATCTTGGGCAATAATATTGTTTATACGACAGTTATTATTATTACTAGAAATCGTGTCCCGACTCGTGCGGGTTGATGATGTCCCCTTGAGGAGCTCGATAATGATTATTATATTAAACCCTGCAGTTGGATTTAATTCCGATATAATAATAAGGTTCTAGTGGTACTACTCTTGGATAAGATATTAATTAATTAAAGCTGTCAGTAGCTTATAATTAATTAATGGACATTCGATATCTTAAACACGAGAAATAATATATTTAATAAGGAGCCCAATTTCGTAATTTGGGATTTTGGTAGGAAGTGCAATATCAACTTTTTAGTGGACTAAGTTGATATTAATAGATTCATTATATTAGGAAGAGTCCTAATAAGGTAAGATGAATTTATTAGGGAGTCCTTCCATAATCCTCATTTAGATCCCTAGTAGTAGTCCAAGAGCCTATAAATAGGATATATGGGGAGGTTGGCCGATTTTGTACATGCTTTGTGAGGTTGTGTGATCAATTTTTTCCTCTTGTGTTTAATTGTAGATCTCGACTTGTGTCTTTGATTCTACAATTTATATAACACAATTAATTTGCTAAGAGTGTTCATAAAATACTAGAGAGAAAAGAAAAATAAAGTGATCACATACAAAGGTGAAATCGATCGATCTCAATGTTGTCCAAACAAGATCCGGTAGCCCGTTGCCCACACAACGTCCGATTCAAGGCGGATCATACTCTAGAAGATCTAAAGGTAGAAATACAAGGCGATCAAGACGGAAGTAACCAATACTCTTCAAAAGGTAATATCCTATGATCTTGGATCTAGATTAGGATATTTTAGTTATCAACATATTTAATTAATAAATAATAAATAATATTTAAATTGTTTATTAGTCTTAGTAATTAATTAATTAGCATGCCTAAATAGATCTTATGCTCGTAGATGCGTAAAACGCGATTATCATCTTTCTCAAACTTCACTTCCGCTGCGTTTTACTTTCCAACAATTGGTATCGGAGCCGGATTTTTAGGCTTTTGCTATTTTAATTAATTTTGGTGATTAATTGGTAGCAATTTAAATATTCATATATTTTGATGTTGGAATATTTTGCTAGATGTGTTCTTGCAGGTGATATGATCCAATTATCATGGTTTATATAAATGGTGTATTTATTTATTTTTATTAATTATGGAATTGTTGGTTTGACCCGTTTTTTGAGGCATGTGATGGTTTTTCCCGTGAGAAAATCTGCGGGTAGTTCTAGGTGGTTTTATTTTTCGTGTAATCTTAATGTAATTTCGATGTATTTTATTTCGTATAAAATTGTAATCGAATTCGGAAAAGACGGGATCACGAAGAAATAGAGCAGAATCAGGATTGCAAAGTCTTGGCGGCCATGCGGCCGACGAGCAAGAATCGGCGCTGCCAGCAAAGACACGGCCGCCGCGAAAGGCCAGAGCACCGCCAAAGGTGCGGCACTGTCCGATTCGTTGGTTCGGCGTGGTCGCCCAGCTTTGGTCTGGTCCGTTTGCCGCCGCTTAATTCGCTACTGGGAGTCGGGATTTAAGATTAATTTTTTTTTATGTAATTAATTTGCATAGAAGTAAAATTTTAATTTTGGAAATCCACGGCCCGGCCGGGGAGGAGTGACGAGATGCTTGATTCAGTGGAAGAGATCGAGTCGAAGATTTTCTCGGATTCAACTCGAGGAAGAAGACCATGATAATTGGATAATTTAATTATCCATGCTTTATTTTTTGGTTTTTATTGTTTTGATGTTTGGCATGTATGGATGTATGCGTGATATATTTCCTTGCATGTTAGGACGAGAAAATTAAAAACCTTAAGGATCAAATAACTAAGTGATTAAATTGATTTATTTTTTTAAAAATAAAATCATATTGGCCTCCATAATTAATTTAAATTGTGAAGTAATTAGCATGCGCGTTGACATTAGAGTCTTCCTCCATATCGGATGTGCTAATTATAGGTTCACTAGTTTTAAATTTCAAAATGATAACATAAGATAAATATTACTTTTTATGATAGGACCTCTCCATCTGTAGGGCTATTATTTAAAAGATAATATTTCAAGGATGTTAAATTATGGTGTTCACTTAGGTGTATTAATTAATAAGCTCCCCATCGAAGTCTATGTTAATTAAGAGCTTGTTTACTTTTTACTTAATTAATTTAATCGATCAGCTATATTTTGCTATTTACTTTCAACTTAATGATCTTAATAATGTCTTTTTCATTAAGCAACTTTTGGGGTGTCCTTACCATTAAGCCAGAAATGCTTCCCCAATATACCAAAATTACCCTCTCTAATAATAAAAGAATTGAGTATATATAAATTATCATATAATCTTAATTATAGTTGAGTATATATAGTATAAATTTAAAATATATATTAATATTATATATTTAAAAGTCATAAAATATAAACTATTTATTGATAAAAAAATTAATATAACTATATATATATTAAAATATAACTTAATATATTTATAAAAATATTGTCTGATTATTTAAATATACCTGAAAATTATAATATGATTTATGAATATATATTATAATATAAATTAAAACATATATTTATTTTATATTATATAAATTAATTTTTTTATATTGACTATTAAAAAAATTAATATAACTATATATATATATATTAAAATATAACTTAATATATTTATAAAAATATTATCTGATTATTTAAATATACCTGAAAATTATAATATGATTTATGAATATATATTATAATATAAATTAAAATATATACTATGTTATATTATATAAATTGATTTTTATTATATTGAATTAAAAAATAATATAACTATATATATTAAAATTATATAACTTAATATATTTATAAAAACATTGTCTAATTATTTAAATATATCTAAAAATTATAATATGGTTTATGAATATATATTATAATATAAATTAAAATATATATTATGTTATAAATTTATTTTTTTATATTGACTATTAAAAAATTATTATAACTATATATATATATTAAAATATAACTTAATGTATTTATAAAAATATTGTCCGATTATTTAAATATACCGAAAATTATAATATGATTTATGAATATATATTATAATATAAATTAAAATATATATTATGTTATATTATTTAAATTGATTTTTTATATTGACTATTAAAAAATTAATATAACTATAAATATTAAAATATAACTTAATGTATTTATAAAAATATTGTCCGATTATTTAAATATACCGAAAATTATAGTATGATTTATGAATATATATTATAGTATAAATTAAAATATATATTATGTTATATTATTTAAATTGATTTTTTATATTGACTATTAAAAAAATTAATATAACTATAAATATTAAAATATAACTTAATATATTTATAAAAATATTGTCTGATTATTTAAATATACCTGAAAATTATAATATGATTTATGAATATATATTATAGTATAAATTAAAATATATATTATGTCATATTATTTAAAATAATTATATAAACTAAAATGCTCAATCCGTCCTTTATCAAAAAGGATTTAATTCATATTGAGGGGTAAAATGGTCATTTCTGTCATTCAGATAGTTCATTCAGAAAAGAAAGAAACAATAAGATATTTTTTCTAATCAGACAGAGTAATCCACTCAGACAGCTTAATCCATTCAGAGATTAATGGAAAAAAAGTAAACAGCCCCTACTACAAGGCCAAGAGGAACCAACTATTAATTTTACTTGTCATAACGTAATTTGACTAGATAGTAAAATTAAAGACGTAAAATTCTACTTGGAAAATGTGTGTGTAAACGTCCACATGATCGTGGCTTACATGTGCGGATTTTTTGAGGTGTTGGTTGCTAGCATATATATTGTGTTTTGAGGTTTTTCGATATATTTTGCTATGCATTATGTGATGGATGTTTTTAATTTTTATCTCAGATGTCTTTCAATCCACTAGTTATTATTCTCAAAGAAAATAAACTTGATGGCACTAACTTTGCCGATTGGAAAAAAATATTGACATTGTCCTGACTGCTGAGGGGCATAAATTTGTCTTAATCGAGGAGAGCCCTCTAGAACCAGAACCGGATGCCACTCCCGAAGAGTTGGCTGAATTCCGAAAATGGAAAAAGTCTGATGAGATGGCTCGTTGTTATATTTTGGCTTCACTAACAAATGTATTGCAGCATCAGCATCAGACGATGGGCTCGACCGCGGAAATGATGAAACGTCTCACTGAGATGTTTGGTCATCAGAACCGGGCGGATAGACAAAATGCAATTAGGGTATTGATGACAACCCAAATGTCTGAAGGGACCCCAGTAAGGGATCATGTTCTGAAAATAATGTCCCATTTGAATGAACTGACCATACTGGGGGCTACTATCGATGCGGAAACGCAGGTCGATATTATCTTAGGCAGCTTACCTAGAAGCTTTGAGCAGTTCCGCCTTAACTACAATATGAACCGTAGGACATATAGTTTGGCGGAACTTCTGACAGAGCTTCTGTCTGTTGAAAGTCTCTTCAAACAAGGTTATCATCAGATTCATGCGGCAACCAGTGCTACTTCTTCCAAACCCAAATGGGGAAAGAAGAAGAAGCAGGTTGGCCAGAAGCAAGTGGCAACCCTCAAGGTGCAAAGCAAGGCTCCTCACCCCGAGGCGAACAAAAAGCCAAAGGGAAAGTGCTACAAGTGCGGTCAGAAAGGACATTTTAAAGCAAACTGCCCTGCTCTTAAGAAAGGTATGTCTCGTGCACTAGTAGTCAAAACATGTTTGTCAGCTTGTTCTTCCACTTCGTGGATAGTTGATTCAGGCTCCACTGATCATGTTTGCTTTGACTCGTATGGTTTTCAGGTAACCAAGCAGCTTAGTGCGGGCGAGATTACCATCAACTGGGGCGATTATTCCGTGCTTATGATCACAGGCAAAGAGAGTCGATACTTGAAGATTAATGATAAATTATTAGTTCTCAATAATGTATTATTAGTACCAGATTTTAGAATGAATTTAATTTTGGTTTCAAAATTAAAAAGCGATGGTTATTCAGTTTCTTTTGATGATAATGCCATTATTAATAAAAGAAGCGGTGAATATATTTGCAAAGGTACTTTTAATGATGGACTATATGTCGTTAATACTGCACAAACTCCTATGCATAAATGACTTAACTCTTTGTCTAAACCTAAAAAGAGAAAAGAACCTTCAAGCATAAACCAAAAATATCTGTGGCATTTATGGTTGGGACATGTAAACCTTGGAAGGATTCAAAGATTGGTAGATGATGGCCCATTGGATGACCTCCAAGTTGAGTCATTTCCAATTTGTGAATCCTGTCTGGAAGGTAAGATGACCAAAAGGGTTTTTAAAACCAAGGGAAACCGTGCTCAGAATGTGTTAGAATTGGTTCATACGGATGTATGTAGTCCAATGAATATACAGGCTAGGGGTGGTTTTGAATACTTCATCACGTTTATAGATGATTATTCGAGATATGGATACATCTATTTGATGCGACGTAAGTCTGAAGCCTTTGACAAGTTCAGAGACCTCAAGGCTGAAACGGAGAAGCGTCATGGGAAGAGTATCAAGTCACTACGATCTGATCGTGATGGCGAATACCTTAGTGGAGAGTTTTTGGATTTCTTGGCGAATGAGGGGATTTCGTCCCCACCACCGCCAGAACTCCACAACAAAATGGTGTGGTGAAAGAAGGAATAGGACTCTTTTAGAAATGGTTAGATCAATGATGAGTTATTCGATTTACCTATTTCGTTTTGGGATACGCCTTAGAAACAAATGACGTATATTCTAAACTCCGGTGCCTTCAAATCGGGCCCAAAACACCCAAAGAACCGTGGAGTGGGCGTAAGCCCGCCAGACATGTTCGGATTTGGGGTATTCCAAAGACATGTGCCAATAAGGAAGTCGATAAGTTGGCATCTCGTATGTATACGAGTGTTTGTAGGATATCCTAAGGGAACGAAGGGTGGCTTGTTCTATAGTCCCCAGGATCAGAAGGTCATTGTTAGCACCAATGCCCGATTTCTGGAAGAGGATTATATGATTAGTCACAAGCCCATGAGCGAGATAATACTGGAAGAGCTGAGGGGCGAGACTCCATCTATCGTACAAGCGCCAACTAACACTGCACCACGTATCGATTCTGATATTTTTACACCAACTCAGGATTTGCCTCGTCGTAGTGGGAGGGTTGTTCGTCAGCCCGAACGATTCATAGGCGTGGGAAAGTCTTCAGACTCAATCCCAGGCGAAGATGAGTCTGATCCCTGGACCTATAAGGAGGCAATCCAAGATAAAGATGCTGACTCCTGGAAAGTAGCAATGGAATCAGAAATGAGATCTATGGATTCCAATCAAGTGTGGGAGCTAGTAGAGCTACCTGATGGTGTACAAGCCATTGGGAGTAAATGGATCAACAAGCGAAAGAAAGGACGTGACGGTAAGGTTGAAACCTTCAAAGCGAGACTTGTTGCAAAAGGTTACACTCAGAAAGAGGGCATCGATTATGATGAAACCTTTTCACCGGTTGTCATGCTTAAGTCAATCCGGATTCTTTTAGCTATAGTGGTGCATTTGGATCTGGATATTTGGCAAATGGATGTCAAAACTGCATTCTTGAATGGGAGTCTAGACAAGGAAATCTATATGCGCCAAGCAGAGGGATTCATTGCTGAAGGAGAAGAGCACTTAGTGTGCAAACTTGAGAAATCCATTTATGGACTTAAGCAAGCATCTAGATCTTGGAACACTCGTTTTGATGAAGTTGTCCAGTCATATGGATTTGTCCAATGTCCGAGTGAGAGTTGTGTGTATAAGAAATGCGATGGAAACGTGTTGGTGTTTCTTGTACTGTATGTAGACGATATCCTTCTGATTGGAAACAACGTGAAGGAATTGTCGGACGTACGGGTATGGCTATCTGAGCAGTTCGATATGAAGGATCTAGGAGAAGCAGGACACATCCTTGGAATCAGGATCTTTCGGAAGAAGAGGATGTTGTGCTTATCCCAGACATCCTATATCGATACAGTGCTGAAGCGGTTTAGCATGGAGAATTCCAAGAAAGGTTTTCTACCTTACAGACATGGAATTCAACTATCTAAGAACATGTGTCCTAAGACACAAAAGGAGATAGATGACATGAAGATGGTCCCTTATGCATCTGCTGTGGGAAGTCTCATGTATGCTATGCTTTGCACTAGACCAGATATCTGTCATGCCGTAGGCATGGCTGCTAGATATCGGGCCAAACCCGTGACTGTGACACTAGATTGCTGTCAAGCACATACTCAAGTACCTGAGAAGGACTATGGAGTACATGCTTGTATATCAATCAGACGACCTGTTTCCGGTGGGTTACACTGACTCAGATTTTTCATCGGACAAAGAAAAGTCCAAGTCTACTTCGGGTTATGTGTTTAGCCTGGGAGGTGGAGCCATTAGTTGGAGGAGTGTGAAGCAGAAATGCATCTCGGACTCTATCATGGAAGCCGAGTACGTGGCAGCCTCTGAGGCAGCCAAGGAGGCAGTGTGGCTCAAGTACTTCCTGCAGGACTTAGATGTAATTCCCGATTTGCCAGAGGGTATTACACTTTATTGTGATAATACTGGTGCAGCCGCAAATTCAAGGGAACCACGAGCCCATCAGGCAAGTAAACATATCAATCGCAAGTACCACATTATACGACACTTCGTAAAGGAAGGAGACATAGTTGTAGCCAGGGTTGCATCGGAAGATAATCTTGCTGACCCTTTCACGAAAGGCCTACCTTCAAAAGTTTTTGAAAGGCATGTGGAAGGAATGGGATTACGGTGTATGGCAGCATTGCTTTGAGTATAAGTGGGAGAAATGAGAGACTATGTAATAGAGTAGTATACTTAAAAGCATCCTTTGAGTATAAGTGGGAGATTGTTAGGATTGTATACTGCAAAGCATACTTTATGTTTGTATTACCTAATTTCCCTATTACTACCTATGAGGATATTAATTACATTTAATCACATGTTTTTCATATTTATTCACGTTATGGTTATGCAAATTAAATGTCTAATTATTTTATATTGCAGATAATGTGGTGTGTTGGTGTCACACGGAAGATCACATTATCGGTGCCTTATAAAATAATATAATAGTTCACAACCTATATAATTATTAGACAAATTATATAAAAGGTTGTAGTGTATGTTGAGAATAGTT
This sequence comes from Orobanche coerulescens, assembly GCA_033398695.1. Taxonomy (NCBI): domain Eukaryota; kingdom Viridiplantae; phylum Streptophyta; class Magnoliopsida; order Lamiales; family Orobanchaceae; genus Orobanche; species Orobanche coerulescens. The sequence continues at coordinate 30,529,302 of CM065809.1, read as the reverse complement.
GGTCTTGACTATTATCATACATTAGCGTATTTGCATACGTTGAACTGGATCGAGGTGAGATAGTGTCTTCTGTATTGACTTTAAGAAGAACGTAAATCTCGGATAATTATTATTTCTTAATTCTAAGTATATAATATTTAATTGTATATTTATAATAATTATTGCTTTGATTTATCATAGGTGAGAGTCAAAATTATCGACTCAATAAGCCTCGTATCTTGGACAATAATATTATTTATACGACAGTTATTATTATTACTAGAAATCGTGTCCCGACTCGTGTGGGTTGATGATGTCCCCTTGAGGAGCTCGATAATGATTATTATATTAAACCTTGCAGGTGGATTTAATTCCGATATAATAATAAGATTCGAGTGGTACTACTCTTGGATAAGATATTAATTAATTAAAGCTGTCAGTAGCTTATAATTAATTAATGGACATTCGATATCTTAAACACAGGAAATAATATATTTAATAAGGAGCCCAATTTCGTAATTTGGGATTTTGGTAGGAAGTGCAATATCAACTTTTTAGTGGACTAAGTTTATATTAATAGATTCATTATATTAGGAAGAGTCCTAATAAGGTAAGATGAATTTATTAGGGAGTCCTTCCATAATCCTCCTTTAGATCCCTAGTAGTAGTCCAAGAGTCTATAAATAGGACATATGGGGAGGTTGGCCGATTTTGTACATGCTTTGTGAGGTTGTGTGATCAATTTTTTCCTCTTGTGTTTAATTGTAGATCTAGACTTGTGTCTTTGATTCTACAATTTAGATAACACAATTAATTTGCTAAGAGTGTTCATAAAATACTATAGAGCAAAGAAAAATAAAGTGATCGCATACAAAGGTGAAATCGGCCGATCCCAAGGTTGTCCAAACAAGATCCGGTAGCTCGTTGCCCACACAACGTCCGGTTCAAGGCGGATCATACTCTAGAAGATCTAAAGGTAGAAATACAAGGCGATCAAGACGGAAGTAACCAATACTCTTCAAAAGGTAATATCCTATGATCTTGGATCTAGATTAGGATATTTTAATTATCAAGATATTTGATTAATAAATAATAAATAATATTTAAATTGCTCATTAGTCTTAGTAATTAATTAATTAGCATGCCTAAATAGATCTTATGCTCGTATATGCGTAAAACGCGATTATCATCTTTCCCAAACTTCGCTTCCGCTGCGTTTTACTTTCCAACAATTGGTATCGGAGCCGGATTTTTAAGCTTTTGCTATTTTAATTAATTTTGGTGATTAATTGATAGCAATTTAAATATTCATATATTTTGATGTTGGAATATTCTGCTAGATATGTTCTTGCAGGTGATATGATCCAATTATCATAGTTTATATGAATGGTGTATTTATTTATTTTTATTAATTATGCAATTGTTGGTTTGGCCCGTTTTTTGAGGCATGTAATGGTTTTTCCCGTGAGAAAATCTGCGGGTAGTTCTAGGTGGTTTTATTTTTCGTGTAATCTTAATGTAATTTCGATGTATTTTATTTCGTATAAAATTGTAATCGAATTTGAAAAAGACGGGATCACGAAGAAATAGAGCAGTGTATCGGACTGCTTGGATCATTGGCAATATGCCGACGAAAGCCGATGAGCATGGCAGCTGCGGCACTGTCCGGCCATTCGTTGGTTAGGGTGGGGTCGTCCAGTTTTGGTCCGGTCCGTATCGCCGCCGTTCGTTGCGTCCGCTGGGGAGTCGGGATTTTAGATTAAATTATTTTTTTATGTAATTAATTTGCATAAAAGTAAAATTTTAATTTTGGAAATCCACGGCCCGGCCGGGAGGAGCGACGAGATGCTTGATTCAGTGGGAGAGATCGAGTCGAAGATTTTCTCGGATTCAACTCAAGGAAGAAGACCATGATAATTGGATAATTTAATTTATCCATGCTTTATTTTTTGGTTTTTATTGTTTTGATGTATGGCATGTATGGATGTATGCGTGATATGTTTCCTTGCATGTTAGGACGAGAAAATTAAAAACCTTAAGGATCAAATAACTAAGTGATTAAATTGATTTTTTTTTTAAAAATTAAATCATATTGGCCTCCATAATTAAATTAAATTGTGAAGTAATTAGCATGCGCGTTGACATTAGAGCCTTCCTCCATATCGGATGTGCTAATTATAGGTTCACTAGTTTTAAATTTTAAAATGATAACATAAGGTAAATATTACTTTTTATGATATGACCTCTCCATCTGTAGGACTATTATTTAAAAGATAATATTTTAAGGATGTTAAATTATGGTGTTCACTTAGGTGTATTAATTAATAAGCTCCCCATCGGAGTCTATGTTAATTAATACATGGCCAAGAGGAACCAACTATTAATTTTACTTGTCATAACGTAATTTGACTAGATAGTAAAATTAAAGACGTAAAACTCTACTTGGAAAATGTGTGTGTAAACGTCCACACGATCGTGACTTGCATGTGCGGATTTTTCGAGGTGTTGGTTGCTAGCATATATATTGTGTTTTGAGGTTTTTCGATATATTTTGCTATGCATTATGTGATGGATGTTTTTAATTTTTATCTCAGATGTCTTTCAATCCACTAGCTGTTATTCTCAAAGAAAATAAACTTGATGGCACTAACTTTGCCGATTGGAAAAGAAATCTTGACATTGTCCTGACTGCTGAGGGGCATAAATTTGTCTTAATCGAGGAGAGCCCTCTAGAACCAGAACCGGATGCCACTCCCGAAGAGTTGGCTGAATTCCGAAAATGGAAAAAGTCTGATGAGATGGCTCGCTGTTACATTTTGGCTTCACTGACAAATGTACTGCAACATCAGCATCATACGATGGGCTCGGCCGCGGAAATGATGAAAAGTCTCACCGAGATGTTTGGTCATCAGAACCGGGCGGCTAGACAAAATGCAATGAGGGTATTGATGACAACCCAAATGTCTGAAGGGACCCCAGTGAGGGGTCATGTTCTAAAAATGATGTCCTATTTGAACGAACTGAGCATACTGGGGGCTACTATCGATGCGGAAGCGCAGGTCGATATTATCTTAGGCAACTTACCTAGAAGCTTCGAGCAGTTCCGCCTTAACTACAATATGAACCGTAGGACATATAGTTTGGCGGAACTTCTGACAGAGCTTCAGTCTGCTGAAGGTCTCTTCAAACAAGGTTATCATCAGATTCTTGCGGCAACCGGTGCTACTTCTTCCAAACCCAAATGGGGAAAGAAGAAGAAGCAGGTTGGCCAGAAGCAAGTTGCAACCCTCAAGGTGAAAAGCAAGGCTCCTCACACCAAGGCGAACAAAAAGCCAAAGGGAAAATGCTACAAGTGCGGTCAGAAAGGACATTTTAAAGCGGACTACCCTGCTCTTAAGAAAGGTATGTCTCGTGCACTAGTAGTCAAAACATGTTTGGCAGCTTGTTCTTCCACTTCGTGGATAGTTGATTCAGGCTCCACTGATCATGTTTGCTTTGACTCCCATGGTTTTCAGGTAAACAAGCAGCTTAGTGCGGGCGAGATTACCATCAACTGGGGCGATTATTCCAGGCTTATGGCTGTTGCAGTGGGAGTCGTACAGTTGAAGATTAATGATAAATTATTAGTTCTCAATAATGTATTATTAGTACTAGATTTTAGAATGAATTTAATTTCGGTTTCTAAATTAAAAAGCGATGGTTATTTAGTTTCTTTTGATGATGATGCCATTATTAAGAAAAGAAGCGGTGAATATATTTGCAAAGGTACTTTTAATGATGGACTATATGTCGTTAATACTGCACAAACTCTTATGCATAAATCACTTAACTCTTTGTCTAAACCTAAAAAGAGAAAAGAACCTTCAAGCATAAACTAAACATATCTGTGGCATTTATGGTTGGGACATGTAAACCTTGGAAGGATTCAAAGATTGGTAGATGATGACCCATTGGATGACCTCCAAGTTGAGTCATTTCCAATTTGTGAATCCTGTCTGGAAGGTAAGATGACCAAAAGGGTTTTTAAAACCAAGGAAAACCGTGCTAAGAATGTGTTAGAATTGGTTCATACGGATGTATGTGGTCCAATGAATATCCAGGCTAGGGGCGATTTGCCAGAGGGTATTACACTTTATTGTGATAATACTGGTGCAGTCGCAAATTCAAGGGAACCATGAGCCCGTCAGGCAAGTAAACATATCAACCGCAAGTACCACATCATACGACACTTCGTAAAGGAAGGAGACGTAGTTGTAGCCAGGGTTGCATCGAAAGATAATCTTGCTGACCCTTTCACGAAAGGCCTACCTTCACAAGTTTTTGAAAGGCATGTGGAAGGAATGGGATTATGGTGTATGGCAGCATTGCTTTGAGTATAAGTGGGAGAAATGAGAGACTATGTAATAGAGTAGTATACTTAAAAGCATGCTTTGAGTATAAGTGGGAGATTGTTAGGATTGTATACTGCAAATCATACTTTATTCTTGTATTACCTAATTTCCCTGTTACTACCTATGAGGATATTAATTACATTTAATCACATGTTTTTCATATTTATTCACGTTATGGTTATGCAAATGAAATGTCTAATTATTTCATATTGTAGATAATGTGGTGTGTTGGTGTCACACGGAAGATCACATTATCGGTGCTTTATAAAATAATATAATAGTTCAGAACCTATATAATTATTAGACAAATTATATAAAAGGTTGTAGTGTATGCTTGAGAATAGTTGGTCTTGACTATTAGCATACATTAGCGTATTTGCATATGTTGAACTGGATCGAGTTGAGATAGTGTCTTCTGTACTGATTGTAAGAAGAACGTAAATCTCAGATAATTATTATTTCTTAATTCTAAATATATAATATTTAATTGTGTATTTATAATAATTATTGCTTTGATTTGTCATAGGTGATAGTCAAAATGATCGACTCAATAAGCCTCGTATCTTGGGCAATAATATTGTTTATACGACAGTTATTATTATTACTAGAAATCGTGTCCCGACTCGTGCGGGTTGATGATGTCCTCTTGAAGAGCTCGATAATGATTATTATATTAAACCCTGCAGGTGGATTTAATTTCGATATTATAATAAGGTTCGAGTGGTACTACTCTTGGATAAGATATTAATTAATTAAAGCTGTCAGTAGCTTATAATTAATTAATGGACATTCGATATCTTAAACACGGGAAATAATATATTTAATAAGGAGCCCAATTTCGTAATTTGGGATTTTGGTAGGAAGTGCAATATCAACTTTTTAGTGGACTAAGTTGATATTAATAGATTCATTATATTAGGAAGAGTCCTAATAAGGTAAGATGAATTTATTAGGGAGTCCTTCCATAATCCTCCTTTAGATCCCTAGTAGTAGTTCAAGAGCCTATAAATAGGACATATGGGGAGGTTGGCCGATTTTGTACATGCTTTGTGAGGTTGTGTGATCAATTTTTTCCTCTTGTGTTTAATTGTAGATCTAGACTTGTGTCTTTGATTCTACAATTTAGATAATACAATTAATTTGATAAGAGTGTTCATAAAATACTAGAGAGCAAAGAAAAATAAAGTGATCACATACAAAGGTGAAGTCAGCCGATCCCAAGGTTGTCCAAACAAGATCCAGTAGCTCGTTGCCCACACAACGTCCGGTTCAAGGCGGATCATACTCTAGAAGATCTAAAGGTAGAAATACAAGGCGATCAAGACGGAAGTAACCAATACTCTCAAAAGGTAATATCCTATGATCTTGGATCTAGATTAGGATATTTTAATTATCACCATATTTAATTAATAAATAATAAATAATATTTAAATTGCTTTTTAGTCTTAGTAATTAATTAATTAGCATGCCTAAATAGATCTTATGCTCGTAGATGCGTAAAACGCGATTATCATCTTTCCCAAACTTCGCTTCCGCTGCGTTTTACTTTCCAACAGATTCCTAGACGGCGACACACTCACGGCTCTCAGTCGCCCGTGTGTGTGTCGAGATTGACCTTTTGGCACCCAGAGTGCCCTAGATTGAGGTTGAGTTTGATAATCAAGTTCTTACCCAGCGCATTATTTACGATAGAGCTCCATTGTATTGCTCTCTTTGTTTTCATGTAGGGCACGAGCCGTCCAGTTGCTATATAGTTGGCAACAAAGAACGGCCTCCTCTGCCCCAGCGTAAGAAGCCTCAGGTTCCCCTTCTCGACAGCAGAAGACGCAGCTGGCTCCTCCTAAATCCGCTAAGGCTAGTGCTTCACAGGCTGCCCCTAAGGGCAAAGAACCTGCCGTTTGGCAGGTTGTTGTCAAAAAAGGACCTAGAGAGACGGGGATGATCCCCAAGGGCACGGCTGCCACTGGACAGCACTCATACTTTGCATCTTTGGACTCCTCTGTTAGAGAGGAGGAGGATTTAGTTGGTACTTATGATATTATTAGTGTGGGTAATAAAGATAGTGCATCGGGCAGCGTTGCTAGCAGTCGTGATAACGACGATGAGCGTCTCTTAGAGGACGACACAGAGTCCTCCACCGTCCCTCAATTTTCTAGACTCTTTGAGTCTACCTCCCCCCACCATGACGGCCAGGGCTGTATCAATGATCCGATCATCGTTGAGCCTGAGACCTTAGCCATGGTGGTTTATGAGCCTCCCCCTTCCCTCCTCTCTTCTTTTCCCTCTCTATCTCAGACTGAGTGTGGTCCTAACCGCACTCAATTTGGGATTTCTGAGTCCAGTCTCTCTTCCTCAGCGATGGTGACTCTCCCGACGGCACCAAAACCCCCGGTTAAGAGACGTCTGATGTCCATTACTGCTGCCCCTGGTGTCACGACTAGGGGCAAAGCTGCTTCTGACTCCTCGATTTCCACACGAGGAAGAGCAGCTTCTCGCGGATCCTCCTCCTCCTCCTCCAAGGGGCGATCTTCATCGCCTTCGAAAAGGGGAACATCTTACCGGCAGGATACACCTCGGAGACGGGGGCGCTCCAGTCAGCATCCTAGGTCTTCGTCAGAGTTGGTGGGTTAGTTTATGTCGATACCCATTCTTACATGGAACGCTCGTGGTCTGGCTAACACCGGAGCACAGAAGCGTATTCGACATATCCACCGTGTTCATAGATTTTCTTTTATTGGCATTTCAGAACCCATGGGTTCCAATGCTAATTTTGATTTTTATATTCGTTCTTTCGGTTTTGCGTCGGGACTTTATAATCGGTCTAACAAAATTTGGTTTTTTTCTTCCCCTCATTTTCAGCACCAGGTTTTGTTAGATACAGATCAAGTCCTTCATCTTTCTATTTCTTCTCCCCTTCTTCCCCAATCGATTTATGTCACTTTTATCTATGCCAGCACTAACCGTGTTGGTCGCTACGCCCTTTGGGACACCCTCCATGAGATTGCTTTGGAAGTAGAGAGGTTGCCTTGGATTGTCAGCGGTGACTTCAATATCTTCTTGCACTCACATAAATGCGAGGGTAGTACCACAGACCGTTCTCCAGAGATTTTGGACTTTGCACTGGCTATTGCTGACTTTGAGTTGATTGATGCTGGCTGCGAGGGCGATATTTTCACTTGGGAGCGCAATGGTTTGAGGGAAAGGCTAGATCGTGCTTTATTTAATGAAGCATGGTCGAACGTGTTTTCAGTTTCTATCGTCAATCACCTGCCTCGACTTCGGTCTGACCATGCGCCCCTTGTTATCCAGTGTCGCTTCTCCGCGACTCGTCACAAGTCATCATTCTGTTTCCAGAGTATGTGGATCCGGCATCACACATTCCTGGATACTGTTAGGGAGGTCTGGCTTACCCCGACTGGATTATCTGGCATGTGTAACCTATAGGACAAACTGCTCAAGGTTAAGCACAAACTGAAACAGTGGAATTGGGCCATTTTTGGTAATCTTCATATGAAGTTGGATGAGGCCTTAAGGGCTGCCGACAAGGTCGAGAGGCGATATGATTTGGATCCTACTCCGGAGAATAGAACCGTTATGCACCATTTTCGTGCTGAGTACCATCTTCGTCTCTCTATGGAGGAAGATTTCTAGAAACAGAAGGCCGCAGTTCGTTGGGTTACCGAAGTAGAGCGCAACACCCGGTTTTTCTAAGGTTTTGTGAAGCAGAAGCGCTGTCAGTCGCATATTCACATCATTGAGGATGGTGGTACGACGATTGCTGTAGAGTCGGACATCCGATCATCCGCTGTGAATTTTTTTAGGACTCTGCTTACATCCGTTGGTGATGTTCTCGTCCCCCCGGATGACACTTGTTTTCCCTCTATCCCCTCTTCTTTTGATTCTGATAGTTTGTGTGTCCCACCCTCTCCCCAGGAGATTCATGCTGCGGTATTTGACATCGATCCTCACAGCGCTTCTGGTCTTGACGGGTTCTCATCTTTATTTTTTCAGCATTGTTGAGAGATTGTATCTTTCGACGTGGAGGGGGCTGTGCTCGAGTTCTTTGATGGCCATCCCATGCCTCCGGCTTCCACGGCGACTACGGTCGTCTTGATCCCAAAGAAGCCTGTTCCGAGCGGTTGGTCAGATTACCGGCCTATTAGTCTGTGTAATGTGACCAATAAGATTATCACGAAAATCCTTAACGCTCGGCTTGCTCCTCTCCTCCCTCTTATTATCTCTCCGAACCAGAGTGGATTTGTTCACGAGCGGGTTATTACTGATAATATCCTTCTGGCCCAAGAACTTATTCATGACCTCCATGTCGCGGACATTCATGGTGTCCCGAACCTTGCGCTGAAACTTGATATGGCTAAGGCGTATGATAGGGTTCCCTAGCAGTTTTTACGTGAGGTCCTGGTGAGGATGGGATTCCCGGCTAGATGGATTATGTTCATCCGTCATTTCGTCGAGAGTTGCACGTTCTCCATCTTGGTGAACGACAGTCCGACCGGCTATTTTGCCTCTAGCCAGAGTTTGCAACAGGGCGACCCTATTTCTCCGTCGCTCATCGTGCTTGCCGCTGATTATCTATCGCCCTGCTTGGATCGATTCATTCGGGACCATCCTTCGATGAGGTGTAGGACGGGCAGACGGCCTTTCCCCTTCTCGCATTTAGCCTATGCCGATGACATCATTATATTCACACTAGTTGTGGATGATGGTCTTGTTGATCTTATGCGTCTCCTGGATCACTACTCTATGGCTTCGAGCCAGATGGTTAGTATCCAGAAGAGCACTTTTATTCTTGCCCCCAAGTATGTGCCTCGTTGGCATCAGAGAGAGAGGGCAACAGGCCAGCAGACTATCTTTATGAGCTCGCCATGTCGTCCCCCGGCATTCAGACTTATACTTGCGATACTGGTCCTCCGTTTCTTTTCTCCCTTATACGGATGGATCAGCTTGGTTATCCTTCATTTAGATTTAGATAGGTTTTATTTTTGATAGTTTCATTGATTGCCTATTGGTCCGCAAATTAGCCCACGGTATTAGTGTTAGGAATACTTGTTAGATTTTGATGATGTCATTAATTTAAAATCAAATGTTTATTACTTGGAAAAATGTAAGGAAGAACCAAATGAGTATCTTCCATAGGCCAAAATATGTTAAGTATAAAACTTGGCAAAATGTAAAGAAGAACCAAATGAGTGTCTTCTGTAGGCCAAAAGTTAGTTAGGCTGAAAAACGGCTAAGTACTAAGTACAGCCTAGTCCATCAGAGAGGAGCAGCCGACTCCAGTCAGACTAGCTCTGGTCAACTAAATTTATCAGAGAAGTTTGACCAGACTGCAGCCGAGGTACCTCAGGGAAGTCACCTGACCAGACAAGTTCCAAACAGTGAACAGCCGAGAGGACCTACCTGCAGAGATGTAAGCTGCACATCAGCCTACTCTACTACAGCCAAGTACTCCAAGTCCACGTCAGCATGCTTTGAAAAGTCAAATATTACGGAAAGCTCACATGCAACGTGAAGAGACAAATTGGAGTGATTCCCGCAAGAGATATGATTTAATTAAATCATCCTGACCCACCGTGAAGACTTTAAACCTTTTATATTCAAAAGATTCGACGCTCACATGCAGAAGTCCTCACAACGGTCGGAAGATAAAATTAAATAATGGGAATCCAGCCTTGCAACGTTCAGAAAAGATTAAACAATGAAGTCTCCCTCCAACGGACGGATTTGTTCAAATATTTGCAACGGCTACAAGGAAGAAGCTCAGAGATCTGACCTATATATATCCAGAGATTTAAAACTGAGCAAAAACCGGTGCGAACATACATTCTAGCGATCAAAGCAAACAAAGCAATCTCAAGCAATCAAATAGCATCGTGAAAAGAGCAGATCTAAAAGTTCATACTTAAGGAAGCTCTTAAGTTGGAGAAGACAAACACTCTTGTCTATAATCTTGAGTACGGGGTACTTCACTGGTTGAAGTAAGAGATCAAAGGCATCCGAGGATCGAGGATCAAGAGGTGCAAGGCGGTCAGTGTGTGTACAACGGCACGGATTTCCACCGGTTGGAAGTCGTTGTAGTGTGTTGTGAATCAACTGTAATATTTATCACCGGTTGAAAATTATAGTGAATTCATCTCCAAGGTTTGGAGAAAAGTGGATTAGTAGAGGATTACCCCACCTCTGAGACCACTATAATTGCTGTGTTATTCTTGTTTTTCTTGCATCATACTCTAAGCTACTTTGCATACATTGTTAAGTGTTTCATTAAGATTAATTTATATTCGTCATCAGCTGACTTCCGCACTTATCCAAGAACAAACGACTCCAAGTCATTTGTTTGACTATCAGCTGAAGAAACTCACTCTTCGTGAAAAAGAGTTCAAGAGTTTCAACAAGTCTATTCACCCCCCCTCTAGACTTGTTCCTGGACGACTTGTGACCTACAATTAGTGGTGCACATTGTATTGATCTAGCGGGCCGTAGGCACTTTAGATTATAGGTTCCAGATTATGGCCCATTTTTGGTCATAATTCGGAGTTGATTTATTTTGGTCTACGGGTCCACACATTAGCCCACGCTTTGTGGTGCACTTTGTATTTTTTAAACGGGCCATAGATTATTTCGATGTTTGGACCCGAATTATGGCCCATTTTTGGTCATGATTTGGGGCTGATACTTTGTATTTCTTGATTTCTTCTTATCTACAGGTTGGTGGGTCCCGCCTCAACCCCTCGTCCACTCTGGACATTTTTTCCTTTTTTTAAAAAAAAAGACTAACATATCTAGATGGTCCAATCAAATCCATATGCACAAGTTCAAGAATACGACTAGTGGTAACCTCGAATTTTGGTTTGAAAGATTCTCGAGTATATTTCCCTTTTATGCAAGATTCACACAAATGTTTCCGATCAAATTTGAGTTTGGGTAATCCATGGACTAGATCATGTCTCGATAAAATAGAAATGATAGGTAAAGATGTATGCCACAATTTTCGATGCCATAAATATGCATTATCATCTAAAGCAATAAGGCACTTTTCATTAAATGAGATTTTATCATTAAGATCAACAATATAAATGTTTCCACATCTCAAACCGATAAATGCAATCTTATTATTTCTAAATGCCGTGCAATGCATTTGTTCAAAGAGAATTTTAAAACCTTCATCGCATAGTTGAGAAACACTGAGTAGATTATGATGCAAACCTTCAACAAATAATAGTTTGTTAATAAAGGGAGAAGGTTCCTTACCGACTTTACCGATGCCCTTAATCTTTCCCTTTTAATTGTCGCCAAAGGTCACATGTCCTTGTTCTTGATATTCGAGGTCCTCAAACAAATCCTCGGAGCCGCACATGTGTCTTGAGCACCAGTTATCAATGTACCACTTGCTTTTCTTTAGTGCCGGTACCTACAAAAATAGTGTGTCTCGGTTGTTTCGGTACCTAAGCCCTTTTGGGTCCAAAGTTAACGATACTTATAGCATTTGGAACAATTGTCCCTTTTGGAACCCATATTTGTTTAACTTTGATGGTTCTCAATTTTGAACGAACGTTAATATCATGAACTCGTTGTTTGGGAGGAGTTTTTGAGTTCTCGATTTCGGTTTTCTTTATTTTGTCAAGATTGATAAGAGATTGTTCTCTTTTAAACGGGTCGAAACCAAGACCATGTTTTAGCAATGGGGATTTTTGAATGGATAAAAGCTTTTCGAATTTCTCGTTTCCGAGAGTAAATTTATTCAAAATATATTTGAACTCTTTTTGAGTTTTTGTCAACTCGATTTTCAAAACATTTTCTTTCTCAAGGTTTAAGGTATGGTCGATTTCAATATTTTTTTCCTTTGTTTTGAAGAGAGAAATTTTCGAGTTCTAAAGATTTTATCTTCCTTTTTAAGGACATATTTAATTTTATTCCATGTTAAAAGATTCAAGTGCACTTAATAACTCATTGTCATGATGGACTTCTTGTGAATCGCAAAAATCGAATGAATCATATTCATCATCATTGAGTTTAGAACTTACCTCGATATTGCTTTCTGAGTCGAGCGCCATGAATGCGAGATTTGCGTCTAGAGATCTTTCAATCTCCTCCTCGTCATCACTCCAAGAAGCGATTAGAACCTCCTTTTTGAATCTTTCGATTTGAGGCTTTGAAGAGGATCCTCGGCATTCCTTGGCGTAGTGACCGGCTTGACCGCATTTACGACAATTATTGTCGAACTTCTTTATAGGAACATAGCCATTCTTCTTATGTTCCGCCTTACCATCCCGACCAAGGAAACTTCGCCTTCTTTGAATTAGATTTTTATACCTTCTAAAATTCTTGGCGTAGAGAGCAAGTTCCTCGTCATCTTCATCTTCGGGAACATCTTCCTCAACATTGAATGCGACTACTTTTTCACGAGGGTTTGGTTTAGTGCCTCTTGACTTGAGCACGATCTCATAGTTGATGAGTGACCCGATGAGGGCGCTAAATTCAAGTTGTTGATGAGATCTTTGGACTCCATGATTGCGGTAACCGTGGCATCCCATTCATGTGGCAACGAGCGAAGAATTTTCTTAGCGTTGTCGCTACTAGATATAGGTTTTCCGAAAGATGCAAGACCGTTGGTTATAGCCGAAAATCGATCCAACATATTTGTGATCGTTTCCTCATCTTTCATGGAGAAGAGTTCGTAGTCATGAAGAAGCATGTTGATTTTAGTCTCCTTGACTTGGGTGGTTCCTTCATGAGTCACTTCGAGAATGTAATACCCGGTTGTGAATTCATTATTATCATTCAGTAATTGTCACTCAGAAATTTTTTCACTCATTAATAATCATTCATCATTCATGTTCATTCATTTGTGTCCATCGTTTGGCGTACTTTGGAATCGTGTATCAGTTGTTATTCGTCATTCATCACTGTTTGAGATCGAGACGAGAATATTGTCATCATCATCATATTTTGGTAGTTTGTGTGTGAGGTAGCACACGATACATACTCTTGTTAGCGCGCGCTAATTGAGTACAGGTAGCGCACGCTATAGCTCAACATTAGTGCACGCTAGTTCTAATGAGGTAGACAGTCCAGAAGGTACTGGTCTGAATTGGAGAATTCGTAGCGCACGCTATAAGTGGAAATAGCGTACGCTATAAGTGGAAATAGCGTACGCTAATTGTATTGGTAGCGCACGCTAAGTCAGCATAGTAGCGCGCGCTAAGGCAAGCAGGGCAGAGGACAGTACGTTCTGGACTCCAATATTCTGGACATCAACTATCAGGTAGCGCACGCTAACATCCGGTTAACGCACGCTAGAGAAAGGCATTAGCGCACGCTATCAAGGTACGTAGCGCACACTAATACAGCAGGCAGAGTTCACTGGACTACCCGGTGAACCCGCTAGTGCACGCTAATCACAGGAGGCAGCGCACGCTAAGCTGGGATTTGTATAAATAGGACACTTCACTCCTCATTTCGTCATTCTTCTTCATTTCTCCACTTTTGGCCGAGAGAGAGAGAGAGTCTTGGGAGAGATTTTTCATCATCATATCACTTGTGTATTCATGTTCTAATCACCTATCTTCGGTTGTGGAGCTTGGATAGTCAATTAACTCGGGTTTCAACGGATTGAAGGGTTTGGATCTTCAAAGGTAATTTCTTCAAAATCTTAGATTTCGATTTTGAGTTGGAGTATGATGTTTTGGATGTTATAATCATGATATGTGAAGAGATATAGATATGATTATTAGTTTTTATGAATTATCATTGGATTGTTGGAGGATTTTTCAAGAACACCTCGAGGGTTGACTTTGGAATTTTAGGGTTTCGATTAGATGTTGTTGCAATCTCGATTTCTGCATTCTTATTGGATTATTGATTGTATTGAGGATGTTTTGTTGGGTTGAATCACTCATTTGGAGGTTGATTTTCGATATAATTTGGATTGGTTGTAAACAATGGGAGATTGTTTACAACGTGTTTGTTTAAATGCCCCAATGAGTTTGGGTAGTGTTGCATCGACTTTTGAGTTGGTTGTAATCATGCTTGCTTCGTATATTAAGCGTATCAAGGTTGTTCGGGTGGCCGGTAATTCCATTAAGGACGTTGATCGTGGAAGGACTTTATCGCCTTCGGTTTGAGGCAAGTTTTATACTTGTAGTAGTCAATGAGATTAATGTTATCATATATGTGTATGAATGTGTTGTATCATTCCAAGACTTAGTCTCTTCATGAGTTCATTGATCTTAAGGGATCGTTCGATACGATACTCTTCGACAATTATGCCAAATGTTTACTATTGTTCATTAATGGCCAGTTCAAGGCATTGGGATACTCGTTGCTAATGTTATTGTCGATAGCTGGTTCGCGGTATCGATGTATCGATTATTGTTGTTGATATTGATTTCGATCTAAGACATTTTTGTAATCATTGTTATTGATGTTGGTGTTTTGTCATTGATGTTGTATTAGCCGATTGAAGGCATTGGCGTATTCGTTTCTCATATTCGTTGTCGGTAACCGATTAAAGGTGCCGAGGCATTCTTCGTATCATTGTTATCGATTGGCTGTTCTAAGGCAATCGAGGTATTGAATCATTCGTTATATCATTGTTATCAATTGACCGTTCTAAGGCAATCGAGGTATTGAATCATCCGCTGCATCATTGTTATTGGTTGGCCATTCTAAGGCAATCGAGGTATTGAATCATTTGCTGCATCATTGTTATCGGTTGGCCATTCTAACGCAATCGAGGTATTGAATTGGGACTGTCAAGAATAGTTCCCATCCGTTGTGTCGTTGTAATCGATTGACCATTCTAAGGTAATCGAGGTATTTAATTGGGACCGCCGAGGACGGTGCCCATCCGTGAGTCATTATTGTCGTGTTGGCCGACTCAAGGCAGCACATTATCATTCTCGTGAATTCGGTAATCTTGGGATCGTTGCCGTTTTTGATTAATTGTGTTTTGGAGGCTAGTCTCGGCTAGTGCTCGATGGGTAAGTTTCGGGCTTGAACCTTCGTGGTTGGTTTCCCAACACATACAGTTCAGTAGGTGACGGTCACTGGGTGATCTCATTATGGGTAAGCTTGGGGCATGAACCTTCGCGGTTGGTTTCCCAACACCTACAGTTCAGTAGGTCACGGTCATTTCGATGATCTCATTATGGATAAGTCTGAGGCTTGAACCTTCGCGGTTGGTTTCCTAGCATCTGCAATTCAGCAGGTCACGGTCACTGGGTGATCTCATTATGGGTAAGTTTCGGGCTTGAACCTTCGCGGTTGGTTTCCCAATACCTACAGTTCAGTAGGTCACGACCATTAGATGATCTCATTTTGATACGGCTTCGTGCTGTGGCTTCGGCCCTCATTGTGATACGGATTCATGCCGTGGCTTCGGCCCTCATTGTGATACGGCTTCGTGCCGTGGCTTCGGCCCTCATTGTTACAGCTTCGGGCTGTTTTGGCTTCAGGTGATGGTGATATTTGACAGCTTCGACTGAGTGGCTTTCAGGCCTTTGTGATGCCTTGGTATTTTTGTTAGAGCCTTCAGGCATTGTGATTCATATTTAATTTAGTTCTTGTTTGGTTCATGTTCGTGTAATTCACTGTGGAGTTCTATAATTATGATTCGCCATTGGGCATTTATGTTTTAACCTGTTGAACAAGTATTAGTACTATGCTGTGGACATAGTGTTTGACGAATGCTCGGTTCTCACCTTGGTTTGTGAGCATATCGTATTATTATTATTATCATTGTACCGTTTCATTCTGCCTTGGATGCATATCATGTTATACATGTATTTGATGTTCATTATCTGGATGACTGACCCCGTGGGGGCGGAACATGTTTTTCATGTTCTAGGTGCTTGCGAGGAGAGAGTTGAGACACAGGGGCATGACGATGGCGACGAGACAGTCGAGCGATACTAGTCCGAGTTGTTCATGTTGGTCAGTCAGTTGGAGTGTTCTTCAGTTTGTCAGTCTTTGTCATTATGTATTATCCGAGAAAATGCTCATGTATGTTGTTATATTTTATTTTTGGCCAGGTAGGCCCATCGTTGTCATTGAAATTCCTCATCAGAATATTGTGTCGGATATCATAGTAGGGACTGTGATTTCCTTTGTTGGTTAATTTGATGTATTTTAGTCGTGTTCGCCTGGTGAATCTCCTGGTGTGGGGTCCACGGCACTGTAATAACCCAATAGGATTTGGGGGTGTTACAGAGAATTTCCCAAATTTCTTTCGCACTTTCGTAGAAAGATATCCTATTGAGTTATTTCGGATTGAGAGCACAATATAAGAGTTGAGTGGCACGAGAATTTATATGTGTGTTCCTCCAATCTTCATCGTTAAACTCATCAAATTATTTGAGCGACCCGTCTTCTTTCTTGGCGAGTTTTGGACCAAGAGCAATGACTTTCCAGATTTCAATGTCATAGGCTTGAACGAATATGGCCATTTTCTTTTTCCAGATCATGAAGTTGGAGCCGTCGAAGAACGGAGGACGGTTGAGAGCATTTCCTTCGATTTGTCCCAATAGGGCCATTTTGCGGATCTTTTTCCCTTCGGTGTTTAAACCGTTAAAAAGATACCCGCTCCGATACCAACTGAAAAGATAAATTTACCACTAGAACGGGGGTTGAATAGTATGTAATACCCGTAATTTTTCTATTTCGGTAATTTTTCATTTTTGGCATTTTTCTGGTTTTCAGAACTCGCTTACGAGCGTTTTGACTTTTTGATGATGTTTTGTTCTGCGTATTTGTTCATCCGAGTTTGTTTCGGGGCTATTCTAGCTGAATCCGTGTTTTGAGCGACTTTTCCGCACACGAGTCCGATTCCTGCGAATCTCGTTCGAAACTGTTGTTTTGGGTTTCTCGTAAGTTTATTTAAAGTTGTTATACGTATTGTGAGATTTGGTTTGACTATTCGTTGTCGTATCGTGATTTTCGGATGTTTTGGGCTGTTTCGTAATTTCCCAAAAGTTTGGGGGTAATTACTTTTGTTGTCGTATTTCGAACCTTTGGGTTGTCGGAATCATATTTTCTTTTAACGCTTGAGTTCGTCGTTCTGCACTCTCCGTATGCATGGCTTCGTCTTGTGTTATGGTCATCGTTTCGCGGTTTCATCACGCTCGTACTCGACGAGCTGAACTTAGTAGTTCTTGAACTGCTAAGTGACTTACGTACGCTATGCTACGAGCATAACGCATGCTATAGTCATGTGCCTTACGTATGCTAATCCCTTCTCATAACATACGTAAGGGGGGTCTTCACAGTTCAGACATTGAGTTCTGGCCGTCGATAGCGCACGCTATGTGTTGATCATAGCGGACGTTAACCGTGCTCCTTACGTACGTTAAGTCCTTGCCATAACGTGCGTAAGGGTCTTCGCTATTTTGGACAGGAGGGTCTGGACATCGATTACGTACGTAATCTTTCAAGCATTACATACGTAATACAGGTAACGTACAATATCCTTCTTGGTTAACGCACGTAATGCCTACACAGGTATTTATATATCGAGGGTTGACCGTGTTCGTCATTTCTCACCCTTTCTTTATTCCTCCGCAGCTGAGGCGATTTGTGGGCGATCTAGGGGCGATTTTGGAGTTTTGTAACTCCAAGTTTACATCTTTCTTGAGTTCTTGGTGTTGATTAACATCATCAATCCGTGTTCTTCGTCTTCGATTTGAGGTAATCATCTTGTAAACTTCCTTTATATTTCGTGAATCTTCAAGATTATGGTTGTTCTTCATGAATTGTGTTGTTGTATATCACCAATCGGTTGTATTGCTCCTATCCCCATGATTTGATTCGTATTTCTTACTGTACTCGGGTTCGGATGATGTTCTTGATGTTCTTGGGGAAATATTGAACCTCAAGTGTACGATCCTTTGTTTCTACGAATTCTTGTTCGGAATTTCACATACTTTCCATCTTTCTTGCGATCGATCTTATAGCGATTGTGTTGTTCTTGTGTTTTCAACCTAGTTGGAAGATTCGAGGGTTTCCGTCTGAGCTTTCCCGTTGCTTTGCGTGCTTTGAATTTGAGGCAAGTACCTTGATATACGAATTATAACTGCGTGAAATCATTGTTGCCGAAGTATGTGAATTATCTCTATGAATACAAATATATTATATATTTATATGTTAAATATATGTATGTATGAAGATATATGTATGTATGAAGATATATATATATATATATATATAGGGTGGGGTTATAATAAAAAGGGTGTTAAAATAAAAAGTGTAGGAAGGGATCTCCACCATTAGATCATATTTGACTAGATTTGACCAGATCAAATTGAGCGGTGGCAATATGGTAAATAAGGTAAACTTAAGTGGCAGATCTGTAACAATACACATATACCCAAACTATTCATCTAATCCCTGAACCATTATTCGATCTCACTTTCTCTCTCTTAAAATTCACACTTTCTCTCTTAAAAATTTCACACACATCTTCATAAGATTTCTCTCTAATCAAATCACGACAACATCTTCTCATCATATTCAAAGCGTTAAAAGAAATTACCGCATCTTAAACCTTCAAATCATAATCCAATCATTACTGCATCATTGCTTAAACGATGTTGAAGACAGATCTACTGCACCGTAAATGCCTCTGTAAGTTGATTTATGAAGCCTAATCATTTTGTTAGTTTTGGTTTACTAAAAACCTGTTCTTTTTATCAAGTTAAGTTCGTTATTTTGAATATAATGAGATAGGCTACCAAATTTGTTCAAGAGTATGTGTATGTATGTGTTTATGATTGTTGCATATAAGGTGTTTGATAAAATGTCTCAATGTGACTTTATAACTGTGGTGAACTAACTTTACATTCTAATGCACTTGTAATGAAACTGTGATGCACTAATTTTGAACTGAGATGTAGTAAGTATTTTGTTGTCGCGTATACGAATGAAATAGGATAAACGTAGGCTATTTTATGATTGTAAAATTGTTTATATGCTTGGTTGTATGTCTGATGCACTGAAATTTAAGCTGAGATGCAGTAGGTGTTCAATTATCACGTGTAAAAGATGAAGTATGCTAAGTGTATGTTGTTTTATGTGTGTAAATGTGTTTGTATGATTGGTTTTATGTTTGATGCGCTAAAATTTAAACTGAGATGCAGTAGGTGTTTTGTTGTCACATGTAAGGATGAAGGAGGCTAAGCGTAAGTTTTTTTACATAGGTAAACTTGTTTGTACGCTTGGTTTTATGTATGATGCACTGGAATTTGAACTGAGATGCAGTAGGTTTTCAGATTTCGCGTGTAAAGATGAATTAGGCTAAACATAGGTTGTTTTATGTGTGGGAACTTGTGTGTATGCTTGGTTGTATGTCTGATGCACTGGAATATGAACTAAGATGCAATAGGTGGTTAGTTGTTGCGTGTAAGGATGAAGTTGATGCAGTCAAAATATACCCATAATGCACTATCTATTACACACTGGTGCACTTTATTTACACATCAATTAGGTCATGGGTAGTGTATTTTATTTATCTAAGTGTGTTCATGTGTTTTTTTTATGTATGATGCAGTTGTTGTAAAGATGTGATGCAGTATGTGCTCATTTGTGCCACATAAGATTCAATTTGGTCACGTGTAGGGTGTTTTGGCTGTTGAAAAGTGATTGTGTGTGTACTTGTATGTATGATGCATTTGTTGTAAAGAAGTGATATGGTAGGTGTTTATTTGTGGCAAATAAGGTTCAATTAGGTTAAGCGCATGGTGTATTACAAGTCGAATAATGTTTGTGTGTGTGTTTGTATGTATGATGCAGTGATGCATTATGATCTTTTTTTGTGGCGTATAAGGCAAGATTAGGCTATGTGCAGGGTGGTTTACGAGTCGAAAAGTGTTTGTATGTGTGTTTGTATGTATGATGTAGCTGGTGTAATGCAATGATGCAGTATGAAGTTTTTTGTGGCGTATAAGGGTAGATTAGGGTATGTGCAGGGTATTTTACGTCTCGAAAAGTGTTTGTGTGTGTATGAATGATGCAGCTGGTGTAATACAATAATGTAGTAGGATCTTTTTTGTGGCATATAAGGCTAGATTAGGTTACACGCATGATGTATTACGTGTCAAAAAATATTTGTGTGTGTGTTTGTATGCATAATGTAGTAGGATCCCTTTTGTGGCATATAAGGCTAGATTAGGTTGCGTGTAAGGTGTATTATGTGTTGAAAAGTGTCTGTGAGCGTGTTTGTATACATGATGCAGTTGGTGTAGTTCAGTGATGCAGTAGGGTCTTTTTGTGGCATATAAGGCTAAATTAGGCTACGTGCAGACTTTTTCACGTGTCGAAAAGTGATTGTGCATGTGTTTATAAGTATGATGTTGCTGGTGTAATGCATTGATGCAGTAAGATTTTATAATGGGTTTTGTTTTGTCATGTTACAGGTAGGAATGATGAAGAAAATGTAAACGAAGAACAAGAGGAAGTTGGTAGACCTGAACAAAACAGAAAAACCTTTTAGGAACAAAAATGAAGGGAGGTTTGGTAGAAGAATCAGCTGCAAGAAAAAAGAAATCAAGTAAAAGAGTTGCCGTTGAGGGGGATACTAAAAATGGTGACGAAAATAGCCGAACAACAAAGAAGATGAAGGTCAGACATTCAAAAGGGTAAAATGGTGGATGATGAGTAGGATGCTCAAACTGATGAAGAACCTATCCGACCAAAAATAGAGAATACTATTATGTTATGTTTAAAGGATTGGTGACATTTATAATTGAATTACTTGTAAAACCCTGCTCCTTCTTGAATGTTCCTTTTAAATATTTTTAAAATTTTACCGCATCACAATGTTATCATATTACTGCATCACAATGGTATCATACTCTTGCATCACAATAATAATTTACTGCATCACAATCTTATTTATTGCATCACTATGTTATTCTTCTGCATGACAATGTATATTTTACGGCATCACAATGTATACTTTATTGCATCATAATACACTAAATAAATAACATGATGCAGTAACAATTATGCCTGAACAGAAAGATATTGAGTATATTTCAGAACACTGAGATACTATCGACTGAAAAAAATAAAAAGAATACTGAAATCATGCTCATTTACGAGTAGATACTCTAAAGAAATTACTATTTGGAAAAAAATTACAATTGGTTTATAATCTAATTTATTTCAGTCATTTCTTTCACCACCAAATACATAACAAAATGTTATAAAAACATATACTCCGTAGAGTGTAATCTAAACATATACAAATCGCTAAATAGAATCATCCACCGTCACCACTAAGTAGGAATTTTATACCCTTCAACTAAATACATGATAAATTTGAGCGTTAACTGTAATCTGGCACAATGTTATAAATCTATTGCATTACAATGTATAAATCTACTGCATCACAATGTATAAAATCTACTCCATCACAATGTATAAAATCTACTGCATCACAATGCTGTTTTAAATATTTATAAAATTCAATGTTATAAATCAACTGCGTCACAATGTTATCTAATGTGTCACAATGTATAAATTTATTGCATCACAATGTTATAAGTCTGCTGCATCACAATGAAATCTACTGCATCACAATGTATGAAATCTACTGCATCACAATGTTATAAATCAAAATATTTAGGAATCTAGAGGGATAAATTAGCAACATAATAAGATCTATTCTTATGTCCAAAATCCGACCACTAAACTGTTGCATACGCTGCACCAAGTGATGTCATCTCTATATGTGTTGGTCTCACCACAGGGTTACCAAATAAGTCCGCCATGATGCAAACAATCCATTAAAAACAGTAAGTTTCTTTTTTTGATTTTTACAATCGTTTACTATTGCATCAACTCTATCAAAGCCACCATGCATCTGTTTCATCAATCTAAGCCCAATAGCAAGACCAAAAATTGCATTCGACACTTTCACCATTTGTAAGTTGAACGCATAGAACATTAGAAACTAGCTATATCATCCATTGCATAATAGCCATAAATCTATTGCATCACACATAAAATCATTGCTGTGATTTAAAACTCAAAATCAATAACCTTTGTACTAATGCATCACACCTATCAAATCATTGATGTGATTTACAAATTCAAAATAAAAAACCTTTGTACTACTGCATCCTAGTATTATATATGGTGCATCACACCTATAAAATCAGAACTGTGATTTATAGAATCAAACATAGTTTCCAAAACAACATCTAAATCAAGCATAGATTATCCAAAAAAACGAGAACATTAAAACTAATGCATCATAGACTTAAATCTAGTGCACCAGGCTCTTATATCTAGTAATCAAAATTCAAAAGCTAGATTCAATAGAACATACAGAAACAAATAAAAATGATATACAAAATCATATAACATAAAAAAATCCCATAATCAGAATAAAAGCTTAAAAAAAAATTAGAAAGCGAGAAAATTTCAAGAGAAAAGCGTCACTCCGCCTTGGCACGTTCTTCTACCTCTCCGGCTTCTATGATGGAATCTACTTCTCCTCCGAGCAGGTCGCCGACGACGTAATCCAGCAACTCCTCGCCGGCATCCTCGTCGTAATATCGGCCGAGAACGGAGATACCCGGTCCAAAACAATTGCGGCGACGAGAAATAGCGCCGTTGAGAGGAGCAGCGGCCAAAAGTACTTCAAAATGTCGAGAAATCTTGGCGCGAGGTAGCACAGAAAGATGATAGAGAAACTGAAAGTAAAAGCGAGGAGAATGTGGAACTTCAATCTGAGAAGCTTTTGGGGGATTTCCATGGCTCTCTCTCTCTCTAAATTTGCGGGGAAAGTTTTATACGCATTTGAGGGCTAATGAAGATAAAAGGTTAATAAAGAATTGGTTGTAAAGGACAAAAATACCCTTGTAGGTATAAAAATTAGGGGCGGGTAACTGGGACATGTGGCGGGCTGAGAAGGCTTCCTACACTTTTTATTATAACACACTTTTTATTTTAACCCAAACCTATATATATATATATGTATGTGTATATGTGTATAGGTATATATATATATATATTTATTTTTATATATATATATATATATATATATATATTTACATACATATGTTGGTGAATGTCGGGTGATTAATACCGATACTAGTTGACGTTCTCAACTTGGATTAAAGTACGAATCATAACTATAGAGATAACATAGTAAGGTTTATGTACTCGGTTGAGTTATGATATAAGGGTATATGTGTAGCATTGGTTGGTTTTGCCGAAGGCTCATTGTGTTGAGTCTTGATTGATAACATGCGTGTTATTGTTTACTTGTGTGGTTGTGGACTGATGGATGAATTGTGTGAATTGGTGTGCTGATTTGATAATTGTTGCAATGATTGACTGTGTGCTTGATATTTGTAACAATGTGAATACTTGTTGTGAGAGACGTCATATCCGGGAACCTCTGAGGGCGGGGCATGTACTCCGGCCTGGTGTATGCTGCAATGAGCGGCTCCATATGGTTGGTGAACACCGGTGTTATCTAACGCGTGTGCAAGGGGCGGCTCTTGTGGGAGTGATCGTCGTCGCGGTGACATGTCCAAGGGGCGGCCAACATAGTGGAGTGAACGCCGGTGCACAGGTGTGCAAGGGAGGCGCCTGGCAGGCTTATTGGTTACGGGTATCTGAGTGATAGCTAAGACCTCATTACTGAACGATGTTCATATTTCAAATTCTTTCAACTTGCTTCAAAATGTTGGTCTTGATATAGACTGCGATTCGTGTTTTTGAAAGTTTGTTTCAACTTATTTTAAACGTTGGTATCAGGGTTAATTAACCAAGGATATTTGACGAGATCTCCGAGGGTTAATTAATCAGGGGTACTGAGCAGGATTTGCCGAATGAGAGGCTGTCTTCGATTACATTGTGATGATATTCTGTGTATTGGGTCGAGGACCCCGTGAGATGTTGAGATCTTTGATCTTATGATGATATTCTGTGTATTGGGTCGGGGACCCCGTGAGATGTTGAGATTTTTGATCTTGTGGTATTATTCTTTGGATTGGGTCGAGAACCCCGTGAGATGTTGTAATGATTCGCTTGTGATAGTATTCTATAAATTGGGTCGAGGACCCCGAATAACGTTGAAATGATTTTCTTGTAAATTGTTTTCCACATGCTGGCTCAAGGACCCGAGAACTCTTGAAGTTATTTTTATAAAAGTATTCCATTAGATTTTCAAAACCCCAAGACAGCCCGAGTCAATAATAACGTTTTCAGACTATCTTATCAAAACATTCTCCTTTAAAAAGGGGGGTTTTTCAAACTAGATCTTTTGACTCATTGGGCTCGTTTAAAGTTTCATTGGCGTTATGACCCGTAATGAGAATATGGTTGTGTGATTATCTTTCACCTTGTTGTAAGCGAGTGTTTTTTTTCTGTGTTGATTATGGGAATGTGTGGTTTGTGTTAAGGCTTCGCGGCTGTTGAGTTTTGCATTGATATTATTCGTATATCTTGTATATTATGTACTTGCACTAGCAAAATTCCAATTTGCTAACCCTCGAGTTTTCGGGGGGTGGGTGCCTCTTATGCGCTCAGGTTTTGGCAGCTAGAAAGCAGTCACGGGATTGGCTTGGAAAGAGATGGAAGACGATGATGCTAATCACTAGACCTGGCAAAATAGACCCAGGCCCGCGGGCCGGGCCAGCCCGCCCGTTTTTGGGCGGGCATTGGGCTTCATATTTTTGGCCCAAAAAAAATCGGGCCTTTTGGCCCGGCCCATATTTGGCCCGCCCGTTGAGGCCCGGCCCGCGGGCGGCCCGCCCGGCCCAATTTTTTTTATAATTATGTTATATATAATTATAATATTTAAATTTTTTCTTATTTGTTAGATTAGATTACATCTATATGTTAATTATTGATGCAGTTTTATTTTTTATGGGACTTTGTGATTACTTTGTAGTATATCATATCAATAATAATATTATTTTATGATTTTTATAAGAAAGTAGTAGTGATAAATGAGATGATGATCAAATAAAAATATTTATATATTTGTCTTTTGATTGTGGTAGTGTAGTAAATAATATAATTATCAAATAAAAATAATTGTATATTTATTTAATTGATTGTGATTGTATAGTGAATAATATAATAATTATGGATTTAAAAATATTTCTATATTTATTCAGAAATAATATTTCAAAAAAAAAAGAGTCGAGGCCCACCCGTGGCGGGCCACGGGCATATTATTTTTGGCCCAAAAAAAACAGGCCTTTTTGGCCCGGCCCAGATTTGGCCCGCCCGTTTTTTGCCCGGCCCGTTTGGGCCGAGCCCGCCCATTTTCCAGGTCTACTAATCACACAAGAGTCAAATTGTTTTTTTTTTTGTTTCATTTTGGTCGGTGTTTCCCTTTTGGTCGAGTATTCACCCTTGTATGGTGTAGATTTCATTTATTAAATTGAGTTGTCATTCCTTTCTGTGTTTAAGTTTGTTATTGTCATTGAGATGTGAATTTCATTAGTTTCTTGAGATGTGAATTTCATTAGTTTTTGAATTATTTAATGACCTTGTCGGCCTGTTTTGTAATCAGATTGACCCCGATCGGTCAATTATTGAGTAGTCCTTTTGAGTTTAGCCTGGTAGATCCTTGTGATAAGGGTCTACGGCGTGTGACATTCCCGATCGAGTTATGGGGTGTTACAGAATAGTGGTAATGCAGAATATTAAACTTTATCGCGGATAAAAAGTAAAATGTGCAGAAAGTAAAAGACTCAATGATATATAGAGGTTCGGCAACTTGCCTACGTCCTCTCTCCGACTTCTTTTTCTATTGGCTAAAGAAAAACCACACACACACTTGTCTCGTCTTCTATCGGTTCGAGCACAACAGTTACAACTGCTTGTCTTCTATTGGTCCAAGCACAACCACTCTCAAAATAAACTTTTGTATCTAGTGTTCTATCGGAAGTAGACAATCCTCACTTACGAATGTTAGAGTGTAATCCTAACAATGCCGGATCAAAGATCCTAATAACACCAGATTAGTGACTCTTGATTCGTTTCTCTCAAGCTCGTGTATGAGTGATGCAACACTCACAACCAATAAGGAAGATACAAAGTATTTGAAATATTACAATATGTATCACTCTTGTATCTTTTCTTGTCACAACTTAGAATGCAATAAACAATAGTAATCGAAGCTCAATAATGCTTTGAATGCTTTGAATGCTTGAATGCTTGAAGTTGTGTGTTGAGATACCCAAATGATATGGGTATTTATAGTGTCCAGTCCTTCTTCATATGCTGAAATTTGAACTATTAGCGTGCGCTAATATATCTGTGTAGCGTGCGCTAACGATGCTTTGACTTGGCTGAACTGAACGGTCTGTAAACTGTTCCAATGGTAGGATAGTGTGTTTAGCGTGCGCTAAACTTTACTTGTAGCGTGCATTATCGGCTGGTCAACAGATCTTTACTTTTGACTTTGAATTGTGTCGGTTTGTCTCCACAACGTCTCTTTTCCAATGGATAAAAAATGAACTTAGCCTGCGCTAGTAAGTATACTTAGCGTGCTCTAGTATTACTCAATATTTGCTTTTAAAATTTCCGGGATTCCTGCGTTGACGATCTTGTCCAACGGTTAAATATCAAACGGTCTGATTTTGAAATGATAGCGTGCACTAATGTCATATTTTTGCGTGCGCTAAATGTCATCTTCGTATCGTGCGCTGCTTCCTTATTAGCGTGCGCTAATATTTCCTTGTTTGAGTCCAAAGGCTACTGGACCTCCAATATGCTTTCAGATAGCGTGCGCTAGGCTATCTCTTGCGTGCGCTAAAATCATCATCTTGTGTGCGCTAATATTATGCATGTTGCGTGCGCTAAAGTTATTCCTTTTTCTGCCCAGACCTTACTGTCCTCTCTGCCCTGCTTAACTGAGACGCGATAGCGTGCGCTAGACATATGGTGGCGTGCGCTAATTTTGTGAACTAGCGTGCGCTGATAAGTGAAGCTTGCGTGCGCTAACCATCAGATAGGTTTCCAACATGACTGCAGGTGACTTTCCTGACTTCATATAGAACTGCGATAGCGTGCGCTAATCTGCATACGTAGCGTGCGCTAGGAACAAATTTTGTCTTCAATGAAACAGCCCGTTGAGATGAATTTTGTTAAATGTTTTGAATCCAACCATCATCAAAATACTTTGAGTCAACAAAAATTCTTGGATCAATAGTTTCTAATTCTTACAACTTTATATAAATGCAAGGTAGCAGCGATAATGTTGCCAAACCATTTAAATCGAAACTAAGATACATTTAGCAACTGCAGTATAACTTGATATATATTCGTGCTAAAAGAATAACAATCTATATTGACTATTTGTAAAGTAGGTTAGTGCATTTAAGTAGTTGGTGTTTGAAGCTATTCTCAAACATAGCTTAAAAATTATATTTCGTAACAAATTCAAGTCTGAACATAATTTGCGTTTACATAATACTAAAATTTAAATATTTAATAATGACTGATTTTTCTTTTGTTCCATATATTTAGCTTAGAAATGATAGCTTATTTACAAGATAAAAAAAGCTACAAAGTGTTTAAAATCAATGAGAACATGGAGAAATAAGAAAATAATATAGAAACGTAATAAAAGTCAATCATTATTAAATATTTAAATTTTACGGACATATACTGACATCAAAGACATGTGGTTTTAAATGGTAATGACCAGTATCTAAAAAGTACGGATTTTATACTATTTATTTTGTCTTTTTTAAGAGGAGAAATTTCATAATTATTTCATGATAACAAACACTTATTAAAGAAGATATATATATATATATATATATATATATATATATATATATAAAAGAGCATTATGGATTTGGATCATCATATTAACTTTCACTCCTACGTGGTATTTTCTAAGTTTTTTATTCTTACTTTTCTAAAATCTTTTTATTTTTACTGAAAAATACAATTCAACCAATTATTAGGTTGTGAATAACAACTCTACGTATTGAGAAAAGGAATAATATCCGTCCTGAATGATGCAGGAATTATGTTAATCTCAACTGAATTAGAGTTTTTGAAGAATAGAATAAATAGTAGAAAATTCTAGAAGATGATCGACTATTTTGGGAAAAAATGGGATGATAATTATTTCTTATTTTTTATATACATTATAATATAAGAATTATAATTAAATTTTAAATAGATTTTTGAAGTATTTTGGTAGGTTTAAAACATGTTTCTTGTATAAATTCTAAATTTATTATTGTAATTTTTAAAATTTTTGACATTTATGCTATACATTCATAATGTTTACTTCATTATATTCAGTGTTTGTGAAATAAATAACCAATTATTGTAAAAATTATATTTGATTATTTAGATTTTCTAAATTTAGCTAGATTTGGATAATTAGCGGGTATAACTATACAGGTTGGGAAGGAAATAGTAGTAAAGTCATATTTTAATCAAGTTTGGGACGAGTTCGTGTATATAAATTCAAAAATGGCCGTGGTGGCTGAACCCTAACCTCATCCTTTGGGGTATTACTATGTGCATTTGGGTTGGAAATAGGTAGTAAAACCACATTTTAATCGAATTTCAGACGGGTACAATTATATAAATTATAAATGGGTCTGGATGCTGAATTTCTACCTTATCGTTTCAGTCTGTCGTTGTGTTCTTCTACGGTGGATGACTCTGTATGGTTGAATCTTATCCAAGTGTTAAATTATTTTTTAATTTCTTATTTCTAAAATTACAACGTAAAATAATTTCCCATCGAAATTAGATGGGCTATACTCTTTATTTAAAACTAGATCCGCTATTTTAGAAAAACTTGATTCAGTTAAACCATGATTAAGAAACCAGTGTAGGTTGAAGGATGTCTCGACCGGCCAATCCATAGCTAACTTGTCAAAATTATTACCCCATATCCATAAAATGTAGTAGTACCCATTTGACATCAAGCATAGTTCCTCGCAAATGGAAATAAGTTCAATGCTTAATCCCTCAGATATTCCAATTCTCAAAACCGATGTAAAGATATGCTCAGAAGAGAGATATTAACCCAATAAATACCTTTTTTAAGCATCAATATTTTGCATGTAGATTAGGAAAAAACAATACTATTAAAATTTACAAATAACGTCATCTTGCGTAAAGCATCTTAGGATCCCCGGTCTCTGTTGAAACTCTTGATTCCAAAACATGCACAACAATTTACTGTGCACAAACCTTCTGTATCATTCAATAAAAAGCCAAATTCGGTTGAGACAGAAATAAAACTTCAAAAGCTGGAAAGTAAAGAAGATGCTTGAAACAGGAAGCACAACCAAAGCCACAAAAAAGACAGGCGCAATTGTACCCTTAATGATACATAGAGAAGGTTGAACATGTAACACCCCCAACCCGTTTGGGAATATTACAGCATCGCATACCCTCTTAAGAGGATCTACTAGCTAAGCTGGATACCAATACAAGACATTATATCTAATGCCAGCATGGCTAAACAAATGAAACAGTAGACCGATCTGGTCTTTCATCAATACATACAACATAACATCGTGTACAACTCTATCAAGAAACTCATACCCGCACAGGGTCAAAATACAACAACACTCCCATAAGACGGGAGAACAATACAACGGAAAGAATAATACAATTCGACCATGTCGAATACCCAATACTGGCCCTCACATTAATATCATTTATCTTCCATCATCCTTCGTACCGATACCGTGGTTTGCTCCCCAAGAATCTGCACGTACCTGAATGCAATACAGATATCCACCCCCCGATTACTCAGGGGTTAGCAAAATTCCACAATTTTGCTAGTACAAGTATAAAGTGCAATTACGAGCCATACACATCATATTCCAAGAATATAGTAATGTAAATAATCACCGAATCAAAACACAGCGAAAGTCTATCCGAGATGTTTCCTTTAAAAGAGATAATCCAATGCCTTGAAAGGCAGTAATAAAACAAGTAAACAGCTTGTAAAACGTTTTAAAGATCTCAGGAGTTTTCAGAAGGATACATTTAGGATTTAAGAATTTTCGTCTTTTCAAAATCACACTAGGGTCACAACCCAAAGATTTGTTTTCCCAAATTAATAATCCGACAATAAATCACAGGGTCTACGACCCAAACATCAATATCAATCATACGCCCAAAGGTTATTCTCGTCCCATGCTAACAAGCATGAACCTCGGAGCTTCTACGTATGTACCCGAGTGAATAACCCAATGGTAAGCAAACGGAAAGTCCATACCTCATGATTAACCGTGGATTCGCACTATAAGCTACGATCCCTCAGAGGACTCGAAGTCCCATCCCGGAGTGGTTAACACAAACAACACAATAATTAGCATTCCACAACAGACATATAACATACACTCATAGTTATCCTAGCATCGTGCTAGAAAGCACGAACCTCGGAGCCTCGCGACGACGTACCCATTTTGGATAACCCATGACGAGTATGCAACATGTCCAAATATACGCCCATAAGTTATCCTGGCATCGTGCTAGCAAGCACGTGTAACACCCCCAATCCGCTCAGGGATATTACACGCCGTAGAACCTTTCCTTAAGGATCTACCAGGCTGGTAACAACGTTAAACATCTCGACAATGCCTTTAAGGCTAAAATGACTCAGTAGATGTTAGGCGTATTTTTATATGCTTATTTATCATTATTTTATATTCATTTGAAGTGTAAACCTACATAAATGAGCCTTTAATGCACTATTCTTTTATGTTTGGCAGGAAATTGGAGTCCGGAAGCTCGAACGATGAAAAACGGGCGAAAACGGCAATTTTTGGCCTGGGGCTGCGGCACGAACCAAGTGAGCCGCGGCACACGAAGGCAACCAGCAAGCGCCGAACCAACTGTACCGGGGCCCGCGGCATGTTGATGCTGAGCCGCGGCCCATGAGGAAAAATAGCGCGCCCAGGTATGCGCTGAAGGTCAGGGGCCGCGGCACAGATTAAGTGAGCCGCGGCCCACAGGGCGGTTTTGATGTGTTGGCCGCGGTTTTGGGCCGTTTTTGGAGCCTGTTCCCAACCTAATTCCTGGACGCGTTTTGGAGGCTAAGGATAGTTATAAATAAGCATTAAGGGGGAATCGATAGGGAATCGAGGAATTTAGAAGAAGCAGAAAACACCAAGGAGCAGAGAGCGGAAGCCAGAAGAACGGAGGAATCCAAGTTCTCCATCTGCGTTTGATATCGATGCTTTATTTAATTATTTCTGTATTTTTATTCTTTAGCATGTCAGGCTTGTAACACCCCCAGAATACGACCGGGAATGTCACACGCCGTAGACCCTTACCACAAGGATCTACCAGGCTAAGCTCCAAAAGACTACTCAATGGTTGAGCGACCGGGTCAAAATTAAATGCAAAGCAGACCGACAAGGTCATTAACCAATTCAGAAAATAACGACATTCACATTACAATGACAATAATAAACTTGAACACCGAAAAGAATGACAACTCAATTTAATAAATGAAAACTACACCCATGCAAGGGTGAATACTCGAACGACAGAGAAAATACCGACCAGAATGAGACAAAAGAAAAGACTCTGACTCTGGTGTGATTAGTATCATTGTCCTCCATCTCCTTCCAAGCCAATCATGTGACTGCTCCCGAGCCGCCAAAACCTGAGCGCATAACAGGCACCCACCCCCCGAAAACTCGGGGGTTAGCAAACTGGAATTTTGCTAGTGCAAGTACATAATATACAAGATATACGAATAATAACAACACAAATCTCAACAAATGTGAAGCCTTAACATAAACCACACATTCCCATAGTCCACATAATAGTATCACATACACAAGGTGAAAGATAATCACATAGTCATATTCTCTGTACGGAACATAACGCCAATGAAACTTTAAACGAGCCCAATGAGTCAGAAAAATCCCTTTTTATACAAGGAAAAGTATTTTGATAAGAAAGTTTGAAAACATCATTATTGACTCAGGCCATCATGGGATTTTGAAAATCAAACGGGAATACTTTTAGAAAATACTTCAAAAACTCTCGGATCCTCGACCCAAAGATGTGGAAAACAATTTACAAGAAAACCATTACAACGTTATTCGGGGTCCTCGACCCAATGCACAGAATAATCATCACAGTACAATCAAAGGCGCAGCCTCTCATTCGACAATTCCTGCTCAAGACCCTTGATTAATTAACCCTCGGAGATTTCGTCAAACATCCTTGGTTAATTAACCCTGATACCAACGTCTCAAAAACAATTTGAAACAAGCTTTCAAAAACACGAATCACAGTCTATATCGAGACCAGTATTTTAAAAGAGTTGAAAGAACTTTGAAATACGAGGATTGTTCGGTAACGGGGTCTTAGCTATCACTCGAGTATCCGTTACCAATAAGCCTGCCAGGCGCCTCTCTTGCACACCTGTGCACCGGCGTTCACTCCACTATGTTGGCCGCCCCTTGAACATGTCACCGCGCCGGCGATCACTCCTGACAGAGCCGCCCCTTGCACGCGCATTAGGTAACACCGGTGTTCACCAAACATATGGAGCCGCACATTGCACAGACACCGTGCCGGAGTACACACCCCGCCCTCAGAGGTTCCCGGATACGACGTCTCTCACAACAAGTATTCACATTATTACAAACATCAAGTACACAATCAATCAATTCAACAATTATCAAATCAATACACCAATTCACACAATTTATCCGACAGTCCATAGCCACACAATAAACAATAACACGTACATTATCAATCAAGATCCAACACAATAATCCTTCGGCACAACCAACCAACGCTACACATATATCCTTGTATCGCGACTCAACCGAATATATATATATATATATATATATAACCTTACTATATTATATGAATAACTATAGTTCATCCATCAATCCAAGTTGAGTACGCCAACTAGTGTTAGCATTCACCACTCGTCGTTCACCGACATAGGCATATATATCAATATACGTATATACATACATATATTTAACATATAAATATATATAAATCTATATATATATATATACACACATATATATATATACACACACATATATATATACATATCCGTATAAATTCATACACTTCGACAACGATGATTTCACGCAGTTACAATTCGTATATCAAGGTACTTGCCTTGGTAATCTCTCGCGGATACTCCGAAAGTACGGTCGGTTGGCAAAATCCGGAACTCCAACGAAAACAACGATCGGAAGGGCTCAACACCAGATTTTTGTAGGGAAATCGTCCCGAGTATCCTATCATCGAATAAACAATCAATCATACGAGGAAAAACATCACAAAACGACCAAATTCCTCTCTGCGGCATTGCCCCGGACACTTTGAAGGCGTCAAACAGAAGTTCATATAATCGACGAATCGGAAATGGTAAAACCGTGGAAAGATGATGAAAATGATAGAATACAACTTAATCTACAATTATCCATCATAATTTAAGTTCATAAGGCTCAAACGACGAAATCTACCAAGATCCCCAAATTTCCCAAAGTTTGGATTTTAGGAAAAACTAACCTTGATTCGGTCGATTGAAGGATGTTATGGATTGATCGATCAATGATATGGACTCGGGATCTTCGTGGTTTTGTTGTTCAACAACATGCCTTATCGCTCTCATAACCTCGCCGCGGAAGGAAGAGAATGAAATGAAAAAATGTGTTGAAACAGGGCTGCTCGGTCAAATATATATCGCAATCGACTAGCGTGTGCTAGGTTGTCCGGTAGCGTGCGCTATCGGCCGGCCCTGGCCGATAAGCGTGCGCAAGTCATCGGCAGCAGCGTGCGCAATCGGCCCGTCCAGACCTACTGGACTAATCTGTCCGGCCAGTAGCGTGCGCCGGCCGAGCCAGAGCGCGTCGTTAGCTTGCCGAAGTTAGCGCGCGCATTGTCTATCAGAAGGCGTGCGCTACTGCCTGTCTGGCCGAAGTCCAGACTTACCGCTTAGATCGCCGGCCGATTAGCGTGCGTTACCTCCGGCAATGGCGCGCGCTACTCCTGCGGTTTAGCGCGCGGCAGTATCCGGCCGTAGCGCACGCTAGGCCGGTCCTCGCCGAAATCGTCTAAAGGCTCAAAGATCCGTGCGGTTCCTCCCGCAACCGTCCGGCCAGCGGTGCCGTGGGCTCGACGACTCGATTCCTAAAACGCACGGAACGAACACGATTTAAACGCCGCG
Organism: Orobanche coerulescens; assembly: GCA_033398695.1. Lineage (NCBI taxonomy): Eukaryota > Viridiplantae > Streptophyta > Magnoliopsida > Lamiales > Orobanchaceae > Orobanche > Orobanche coerulescens. The sequence goes on along the minus strand of CM065809.1, from coordinate 30,494,742 downwards.
ACAACAACACCGATCCGAAAAGAAATAAACATTCCACAAATGCCCACCTATGGCCAAAAACACCAAATCGACTGACGAGAAAAGATAATACCGACGCTCGGAACCGAGAAATTTCCGGTCTAAGAAAAAGAAAAATTCGAATAAATCAAAATAAAAATCTCGGATATTACATTCTACCCTTAAAATAAGTTTCGTCCGAAACTTAAAATAGAGAGCGGAACAATCAAGGAAATAACTACTTGCTCAAATTTCAAATCATCATGAGCTATGCGCGAGTGCAAGGTTCCAGAATACGATGAACCGACCTAGCAAGTACAAGGCGCTTTAAAATGGTCGAAAGGTGCGCAGATGAATTACCAACAACGAAAGTCGTCCCATACCGAAAATACTAAGAAGAGTACGGGTAATACATTCCCCCATACTAAGAGGACATTATGATCCCGAAACTTAGAACAACAAGAGTTGAAAACGTAAAGCAATGAAACGAAATACGATCGAAGTCACGATTGTTTGAAACAGCAACGATTAAGACATAGTACAAAATCTTCATTCTCCCATGCTAGGATCTTCAGAAGGAAACATAGGATTTCGGGACACTTCCCGGTCCCTAGTTCTGCTCTCTCTTAGGCGGCATTCTTTGCCAATTCGGAAACTGTCTCACAATGTTTCTCCCGATGACCTTCGCACCCACACCGGTAACAAGTCAAGAGTGGAAAGGGACAATTTGCACGATCATGTCCCTGACGATTGCAGTTGAAGCACCTTCTCTTCTTACCGATAATCACCGATGTTGGCTTGGGATCCCTGGGCCACTCCCGATCAAGAAGACGACGCGTCCGAACGACGCGGGGGTTTGGGAGCCTTAGACTCTTCCTCGCCCAAAAATTTCCCAGATGTCCTCGGTCTCTTCGTTTCGCTCGTGGGCTCGACCATTGAGGAGATTTCATAGGATATCGTTTGATCTTGATACTCCTTCACCGTAGCATGAATCGTTGTCGTACGAACCACCTTGTCGCTTCCACTTCCGTCATCACACTTACGTCCGCCAAAGCTCGACATACTAATACAGATAGTACCGTTCAGCGTTATCAAATAATCAGTTGCGCAATATACCACAATTATCAACACAAGGTTTAGTTAACATCTATAGAATAACGTAAAGCGTAAAGTTTTATGAAGTCAATTTCGAGTCCTTCGACGAGGACGATCATTATATGTATGCACTTAATGAAAACAAATTTTTGGGAAAGAGGGCTAGTCACGTTGCGCCCAAGACTCATAAATACTGTCTTTTATTTCGGAAGAGGAAGTTTATATAACGACTCTAAAAATTATTTTCGAGTAATGTAAAAAAAATTCAAAATTGAATTGTAACTAATTTGAAATATTTCAAAAGTGTTAGATTCCCAAATACCACAATTTTGAAAATCTTTCCTCTTCTACCAAAATGTTTATTCGAAAGAATTTTCCACCGAGATACGTGACCATTTAACATGACGACATTAAATCATGGTTTTTCACAATGTTAGAAAATTTCAAAGTACCACTTTAAAATATTCGTGATACTACAGCGTCGTGGGCCGTCCGGAACCCACCAGGCTAAAAATCATTTTTAAAAAAATGTTCAAATTGCCAAAAAGGCCGATGTTGGTAATATTCTCGAATACTCACTAAGTCATTTATAAAAATATCAAATACCGTCATAAGAATACTATCAAAACGTGCAAGACCAAAATATCAAAACTCGGCTTACAAGATACCAAAAGCTATTTCAAAATACTCACGCAGCGGATAAAATTAACACTCATAAATTTATTCTAATAAAGTGCAGAAATAGATAAATATGCTCGACTTCCGAAGCATATTACATAACCACTTTTGCTCGGACCGCATACGCATGTTATATCCTAAAACAATAATATCACCAACAAGTTCCAATCCTTAGTTCACATTAAACACGTTAGCACAATATAATCAAATACGTATATAAGGGGACTTACGATCGGGAGGCTTACCATCACAGATTGCCGGAAGATGATGTCGGAACCACGATACTAATCACAACTCTGATGCGCGCGACTTACACAAGACATGGGCTTGACCCAACGGCCTAGGTTTTTCGCAAACCTAAGCTCTGATACCATAAATGTAACACCCCCAGAATACGACCGGGAATGTCACACGCCGTAGACCCTTACCACAAGGATCTACCAGGCTAAGCTCCAAAAGACTACTCAATGGTTGAGCGACCGGGTCAAAATTAAATGCAAAGCAGACCGACAAGGTCATTAACCAATTCAGAAAATAACGACATTCACATTACAATGACAATAATAAACTTGAACACCGAAAAGAATGACAACTCAATTTAATAAATGAAAACTACACCCATGCAAGGGTGAATACTCGAACGACAGAGAAAATACCGACTGAATGAGACAAAAGAAAAGACTCGACTCGTGTGATTAGTATCATTGTCCTCCATCTCCTTCCAAGCCAATCATGTGATCGCTCCCGAGCCGCCAAAACCTGAGCGCATAACAGCACCCACCCCGAAAACTCGGGGTTAGCAAACTGAATTTTGCTAGTGCAAGTACATAATATACAAGATATACGAATAATAACAACACAAATCTCAACAATCGTGAAGCCTTAACATAAACCACACATTCCCATAGTCCACAGAATAGTATCACATACACAAGGTGAAAGATAATCACATAGTCATATTCTCTGTACGGAACATAACGCCAATGAAACTTTAAACGAGCCCAATGAGTCAGAAAAATCCCTTTTTATACAAGGAAAAGTATTTTGATAAGAAAGTTTGAAAACATCATTATTGACTCAGGCCATCATGGGATTTTGAAAATCAAACGGAATACTTTTAGAAAATACTTCAAAACTCTCGGATCCTCGACCCGGCATGTGGAAAACAATTTACAAGAAAACCATTACAACGTTATTCGGGTCCTCGACCCAATGCAGAATAATCATCACAAGATAATCAAAGCGCGACCTCTCATTCGACAATTCTGCTCAAGACCCTTGATTAATTAACCCTCGGAGATTTCGTCAAACATCCTTGGTTAATTAACCCACGATACCAACGTCTCAAAACAATTTGAAACAAGCTTTCAAAAACACGAATCACAGTCTATATCGAGACCGTATTTTAAAAGAGTTGAAAGAACTTTGAAATACGAGGATTGTTCGATAGCAGGGTCTTAGCTATCACTCGAGTATCCGTTACCAATAAGCTGCCAGCGCCTCTCTTACACACACATGCACCGGCGTTCACTCCACTATGTTGGCCGCCCCTTGAACATGTCACCGCGCCGCGATCACTCCCGACAGAGCCGCCCCTTGCACGCGCATTAGGTAACACCGGTGTTCACCAAACATATGGAGCCGCACATTGCAGCGTACACCAGCCGGAGTACACACCCCGCCCTCGTAGGTTCCGGATACGACGTCTCTCACAACAAGTATTCACATTATTACAAACATCAAGTACACAATCAATCAATTCAACAATTATCAAATCAATACACCAATTCACACAATTTATCCGACAGTCCATAGCCACACAATAAACAATAACACGTACATTATCAATCAAGATCCAACACAATAATCCTTCGGCACAACCAACCAACGCTACACATATATCCTTGTATCGCGACTCAACCGAATATATATATATATATATATATATATATATATATATAACCTTACTATATTATATGAATAACTATAGTTCATCCATCAATCCAAGTTGAGTACGCCAACTAGTGTTAGCATTCACCACTCGTCGTTCACCGACATAGGCATATATATCAATATACGTATATACATACATATATTTAACATATAAATATATATAAATCTATATATATATATATATATACACACATATATATATATACACACACATATATATATACATATCCGTATAAATTCATACACTTCGACAACGATGATTTCACGCAGTTACAATTCGTATATCAAGGTACTTGCCTTGGTAATCTCTCGCGGATACTCCGAAAGTACGGTCGGTTGGCAAAATCCGGAACTCCAACGAAAACAACGATCGGAAGGGCTCAACACCAGATTTTTGTAGGGAAATCGTCCCGAGTATCCTATCATCGAATAAACAATCAATCATACGAGGAAAAACATCACAAAACGACCAAATTCCTCTCTGCGGCATTGCCCCGGACACTTTGAAGGCGTCAAACAGAAGTTCATATAATCGACGAATCGGAAATGGTAAAACCGTGGAAAGATGATGAAAATGATAGAATACAACTTAATCTACAATTATCCATCAGTAATTTAAGCTCATAAGGCTCAAACGGACGAAATCTACCAAGATCCCCAAATTTCCCAAAGTTTGGATTTTAGGAAAAACTAACCTTGATTCGGTCGATTGAAGGATGTTATGGATTGATCGATCAATGATATGGACTCAGGATCTTCGTGGTTTTGTTGTTCAACAACATGCCTTATCGCTCTCATAACCTCCGCCGCGGAAGGAAGAGAATGAAATGAAAAATGTGTTGAAACAGGGCTGCTCGGTCAAATATATATCGCAATCGACTAGCGTGTGCTAGGTTGTCCGGGTAGCGTCGCTATCGGCCGGCCCTGGCCGATAGCGTGCGCAAGTCATCGGCAGCAGGGTGCGCAATCGGCCGTCCAGACCTCATCGACTAATTCATCCGCCAGGTAGCGTCGCCCGAGCCAGAGCGTCGTTAGCTTGCCGAGTTAGCGCGCCGCACTGTCCGTAGCGTGCGCTACGCCTGTCCTGGCCGAAGTCCAGACCCTACTGCCTAGACTGCCCGGGCCGATTAGCGTGCGTTACCTCCCGGCAATGGCGCGCGCTACTCCTGCGGTTTAGCGCGCGCAGCTATCCGGCCGTAGCGTACGCTAGGCCGGTCCTCGCCAATCATCGGCGATGCAAAGCTCATCGTGCCGGTTCCTCCCGCAACCATCCGGCCAGCGCCCGGCTGTCGTGGCCTGACGACTCGATTCCTAAAAACGCACGGAACGAACACGACGAAACGCTCGCGGACAACAACACCGATCCGAAATGAAATTAACATACAACAAATCACCACCTATGGCCATAAACACAAAATCGATTGTCGAGAAAAGATAATACCGACGCTCGGAAACCGAGAAATTTCCGGTCTAAGAAAAAGAAAAATTCGAATAAATCAAAATAAAAATCTCGGATATTACAAGGCTAAAACCCTATTCTAGGATTTTGATGAAACCAAGGTTTTGACGAATTTACTTTTGATTATCTATATAATTCCCTTTTCTGTTGAGTTTTCCCAATTGTTTTTAATGCTTTCAATTGTGTGGCCTATAATTGAATTGTTTTAATTACGCAACTCGAATCGGGAGAGGAGAGTTGGTGAGGAAATATTGGTGAGAACCGTTTTATCTTTGAGATAGGAATATACTCATAGGAACTACGTGGCCTTTCTGAAGATTCCATGCCTTTTGCCTATTGTTGAATTGATTCACCTAGGGATAGAGTGTATTATTCGCCTTAGAAAAATCTACTGACCTCGGGAGAGGCGGTAGAGTACTTTAGCAACCTTCGCCTTAAATAAATTGGGAAATCATTAACTTCGGATAATCGAGAGTAAATTCGGATAAACCGAGGTGGATTCACAATCCTAGACTAATTTTTTATTTGATTTTCTTTCTTCGAGCGATCGTTTTTACTGTTTATTCTTTTGTTGGTTTTCTTTAATTATTACTTGCATCCCAAATTTCGATAGTTCAAATAAAATTAGAATACGCATAAATCGGTAGTTGGTAAGTCAGTCCTCGTGGGAACGATATCTTACTCATCATTTTATTACTTGTCTACGATAACGTGCACTTGCGTTCACCGAATTTCGCAACAAGTTTTTGGCGCCGTTGCCGGGGACTGATTATTTTACTAATATCGATTTCAGTATTTCTAGTCTTAGTTTGAACATTTTTGTTGTTTTTGTGTAATTTTATTTATTTGTTTTCCTTTCAGGAGTTTCCGGTTAGTGCATGAGAAAATTTGGTAACGAATGCCTACTACCTTTGGATTCCGAACTCGAGCGCACTCTTCAGGAGAGGCAAGAAGGAAAAGCGCGAGCTACCAGCAATAGTCACCATGGCCGACAACACGGGAAATCACGAAGCAGACAACCCCATTCAGCAAGCTCAACCGGCATTAGCACTCCGTGATTATGCTGTGCCACAAATCAATACGAACTTTTCGGGGATTCGACGTCCAACCATCCAAGCGAACAACTTCGAAATCAAGCCGGCTATAATTCAGATGGTGTAAGCAAGCCAGTTTTGTGGATTGGCGAACGATGACCCCAACGCACACGTCGCTTCTTTTCTTGAGATTTGTGACACCTTCAAAAACAATGGTGTTACCGATGATGCTATCCGTTTGGGGCTTTTCCCTTTCTCTTTTAGGGACAAAGCCAAATTTTGGTTGAGTTCATTACCGCCGGGCTCTATCACGACATGGGCAGAATTAGCAGAAGCCTTCCTGGCTAAGTTCTTTCCACCATCAAAGACGGCTAGGCTTAGGAACGAGATAACGACCTTCGGGCAATTTGATATGGAGTCGCTTCACGAAGCTTCAGAGCGATACAAGGATTTATTACGAAGTTGCCCACACCATGGCTTACCGGATTGGCTACAGATCCAAACGTTCTATAACGGATTGAGTGCTTCTACATGCACTCTTGTTAATGCAGCCGCTGGAGGAGCGCTGATGGGTAAAACGATGGCCGAAGCCCACTCTTTATTGGAAGCTATGGATGCAAACGCTTATCAGTGGCCTTCCGAACGAGTGATCCCGAAACGAGTAATGGAAATCTCCGACAATGATCCAATCTCTACACTTTCGGCTCAAGTCACCGCATTGACTCAGCAACTTCAAGCCTTTTCACATGCTCCTTCCCCCGTTACCACTGAATCGTGCAATTGGTGCAACGGATCTCATCCTAGCGTAGAGTGCCAAGTTGGAAATCCTTTCGAGCAACATCCGATGGAGCAAACTCAGTTCGTGGGGAACGGGAATCGACAGAACAATCTGTACTCCAACACTTATAATCTGGGGTGGCAAAATCACCCTAACTTTTCATGGAAGAACGGACAAAACTTAAACCAACCTCAGTTTGCTCAACACCAGCAACAACCTCCTCCCGCTCCAAAAATCTCTCTAGAGGAAGTAATTGCGAAATTAGCAGCAAATACGAGTCAGTTCATGACCCGTACGGAAGCAACCTTGCAAAACCATTCCGCTTCTATTCGCAACTTGGAAGTCCAATTGGGCCAGATAGCAAATGTGTTAACAGACCGCCCGGAGGGTACCTTTCCAAGTACGACCGAGAGAAACCCCAGGGAGAGTATTAATGCCATTAGTTTGAGAAGCGGGAAGGAATTGTGCGACCAGCCCGAGAGGAACAATAAGAGAAGTGAGGGTGAGGAGAAGAAAAGTTTGGCGACTGAGGAATCACAAAATTCTAAACCCTCGAAACTGTTTCCTGACAATTCGAAGGCATATGTACCACCCATCCCATTTCCGCAGCTATTACAACAGAAAAAGGTGGACAAACAATTTTCCAAGTTTCTCGATGTTTTCAAGAAACTACATATAAATATTTCATTTGCTGATGCCTTGGAACAAATGTCGAGCTATGTCAAGTTCATGAAAGAGATCTTATCTAACAAACGAAAGCTCGTGGAATATGAGACAGTGGCATTGATGGAGGAGTGCAGCGCTATTCTACAGAAGAAGCTCCCGTCAAAATTGAAGGATCCAGGAAGTTTTAATATACCATGCACCATAGGAAACCTCTCTTTTCATAGGGCGTTATGTGATCTCGGCGCTAGTGTTAATATCATGCCTCTTTCTATTTTCAAGAAGCTAGGAATTGGGGAAACGAAACCTACTACGGTCTCTTTACAACTAGCCGATAGATCCATCAAGTACCCGAGGGGGGTAAGAGAAGATGTTTTAGTCAAGGTAGATAAATTCATTTTTCCTACCGATTTTATTGTGCTCGATATGGAGGAGGATCAAGACATCCCAAATATTTTGGGAAGACCATTCTTAGCTACCGGCTGAACTCTCATAGATGTGGAAAAAGGGAAACTAACTCTACGGGTTCAAGATTAGCAAGTCACTTTCCAAGTGTTTCAACCCTATCTGTGTCCAAGTAGTGTCGAAAAGAGTTCACAAATTGAAAGTGTAAATATCTTTGCAAGAGACGCACACCGGGAGAGTTGTCAGTCAAAGTGTTCAGAATCCGTTCCAGATGCTCCGACGTCTAAGAAAAATGTAGAACGAGTCGCATATCTTAGGCATTTGGACATGTCGTCGTCATCAACCGTTCATCCACCAATGAAAAATTCTAATGCTGTCATAAGGTCGTTCGTGAAAAAGGAGAATAAGCCGGAAGTGAAATGGGTGCCAAGTCATGTGCAAAATGGGTGTTTCGGAAAGTTGTTTTTATTAAAATCTTTTCGCAAAGAACATTGGGTGTCCAAACCGAAAATCGGATTGTTAAAGACCAATGGTCAAAAATTTAAAACACATATTAACGGTTCGATGGACGGGGCGGAGTTTAAATGGTGTTTGCGAAAAGCGAACTGATTTTCAATAAGTCCGGCTGAAGACTATAAACTTAGCGCTTCTCGGGAGGCAACCCGAGTATTAGTTGTAGATTTGTTATTTTTCAGTATTTTCTTGCATTTTTAGATCTTTATTTTTCGTCATTTTTGCTTTGATATGCTTATCTCTCGCGTTCTAAGTGTTTTCTTTTGAAAATCCTGTGCAGAAATCACCCCAGGGGAAATTTGAGCAAAGGGCCGCGACACAAGGATAGTGAGCCGCGGCACACACAAGTTGAAGGAAAAAGGGCAACTGAACTGTACTCTATACCGCGGCACGACCTTACTGAGCCGCGGCACACTCGATCCCTGAGCCGCAGCACATATGCGCTGAGCCGCGGCATACCAGATGCACCAGATATGCCCCAAGACCTGTACTACGAGCCGTGGCACAGACCAAGTGAGCCGCGGCACATTAACACTACGAGCCGCGGCACATTAACACTACGAGCCGCGGCACAAGGATGCTGAGCCGCGGCACACATCAAAAAGAACAAACAACCCCGGGCAGGCTGTACTCTGGGCCGCGGCTCACTTAAGTTGTGCCGCGGCCCCTGTTCAGAAGTTCAACAGCCCAGGTATCCTTCTTATACTCGATCGGCCGTCACATCAGGTAACTTCTTTCCCTTTCTTTGCACAGCGATCGGCCAAAAACCTCTTCTCAACTTCTTCTTCTTCTTGCATACTACAATCCAAGTCAGGTAATCCTCAATCTCTTAATCCTTATTGATACATGTTTTGAAAAGTAAGGTATTGTTATTCATATGATGTTGATTATGTTGTTAGTTCTATCAAGAATAGAGAAATTATTGATTGATTTCGATGGTATCTGTTGATATGCGGTGGATTGTTAATGTTTTTTGTCATTGTGTCATGAGCATATCAATTGGTGTTGTTTTTGGGGATTAGATTTAACCAGTACAATGCTTGTTCTTCATTTGAACTCATGCAGTCAAGGTGTTTGATGAAAGGCATAAATGAAAATTTTTCTTTGTTAAGTCAACGTTTTGAAACTATGTGCAAATGAAATTGCTTATGGATTTACTGCGTACCCCAACCCTTACGTCAAGTTTAAACATTAAAGCTCAATTTTAATTTTCCCTCACGACGGTGCACGCTCATTCAACTCTTTATTCACGTTTTGCATATCTTTAGTCAAGTGGTGTTTTTTTCCTTAAATCTTAAGTAATTTCTAGTGGTTATCTTTTCAGGAACGTGCCATGGCTTGAAAGAGGAAGGTTAGCACAAGGTCTATGATGCAATCGTCCCCCACACGAGGGGAAACTTCACAAAGCCGAGCCGAGTTGGAGTCGCACCAATTCTCCGACCTGGAAATTCATAAAATATTCAATGAAAAGATCTGTCCTCGACCTTTGATTCCGGAGCGGGGATTCACTCCCGCCCCCCAGGATGGTGAGCTTATGATGATGATCGACGAGATGGGGTGGGCCCGTTTCGCTGCGCCTCCCGAGCCGGCGGTGATCTCCATCGTCCAAGAGTTTTATGCTAGCGCTCTGTTGAAGCACATTCGGGCGGGGCAGATGATACCGCAGTTAGATACTCGGACGTAGGTCGTCGTCCGAGGCATTACTGTGGATTTCTCAGTGGCCTCCATTCGGAGATTATTCGAGTTACCTGTGGTTGACGATACAGCGTATACGCGAGCTATGAGTGGCCTCACGAGGGAGGCCCTGCTTGAGACACTCACACAGCCCGGTTCCGTCTGGGAGACGCGCGCCCCAGGTTCTTCGGCCTTCTACTTTAAGAGCTGATGCCTCAGTCGGCTCGGGCGAGCCTGGTTGTATTTCATCTGCGCTCGTGTAGATCCTACCTCGCAGATTCACTCTGTTTTACTCTCTCGTGCCCGTACACTATATGCCATCACTTCCGGGCTAAGATTTGATATGGCCCCTCTTCTGGTCCGATCTATTCTGCTGTGTATTCAAGGAGGGGCCAAGATGGGGCTGAAGCACCCCTCTCTCATCTGCGCTCTATGCCGCCAGTCGGGCATGACTTGGTCGGATGATGAGCCGATGCTGGCCCCCCAGGATCCGATTGATCATCGCATCATTTCTTACTTCGACCAGTGGGGAGGAGCGCCAGCACACACTCGGGGGCGAGGATTTCTTCTTGATGAGGCACACGAGCAGTCCCCCGAGCCTCTTCTTCTGACGCATGGGCAGGCGGAGTCCAGCCAGCCGCCCGATAGAGAGTACCTTCAGGCGATGTTCGATGGCCTGAGAGAGGAGATGAGGAGAGAGAGAGAGAGTCGCCTAGCAGTTTGGAGAAAGGAGATGCGGACGGAGAGAGATAGCCTCCTCACTGCTGTCCGGGAGGAGATGAGAGTGCAGGCCCGCCGGGCCAACCGACGTGAGACGAGGCGCTTGGCAGCGAGGGATGCTTACCACCAGGATTACCTTGCTGCATGGACGAGCCATATTATGCACCCGGACGGGCCTTTCATCCCACCAGTTCGGCCAGCCACGCCACCCTCCTCGCCGGACAACGCCGGCACCAGTTCATGAGTGGAGACTAGGGGAGTACTTGACCTTTTCTTTTATTGCATATTACATTTTGTGTACATTGAGGTCAATGTACGTCCTAAGTTTGGGGGGGGGGGGGGTTACTTTCTGTTGCTTTACTTATTCGGTTGCATTTTTCGTTTTTTTCGTTATTTTTTGTTGCTAGCCATGCTTGTCGTGATATTATTTGCATTCGTGAATTTTTCGTGCTTCCTTTTGTGTAAAACTGATGTTACGATACTGATTTCTCTCTGAAGAAACGGTTGACTTTTGGTCGAGTTGCACTCAGCGATATCTGTTTCTGTTGAGTATTCATTTTGGTCCGAAATTTTATCGTTTTTGTAGAAATCTTAGCAGATAAGAAAGGAGACATACGTGTTTTCAAATCGCCGTCTATATGTTTGGTTACACTTTTTGCATAGCTAGTCGTCCAGTAACATGAGTCGTGTTGGCACTTTAATTGAGTTTAGAGTCGGACAATTTTTTTTTCCCAAAAAGTCGAGAATTTATATATGTTCTATGATGGGAAGTCTAGTAACCGGGGGTATTCACGTGACCCGTTGTTTACTCTCGCGTAAAACGACAACCCTGAATAGACTAATGATTTAGAATTATCGCATTACCGATGATGGGAAGCCTAGTAACCGGGGGTATTCACGTGACCCGTTGTTTACTCTCGCGTAAAACAACAACCTTGACATGCGGGAATTGCTATTCGAGTTTTTCTCCACTGTAGAGGGGGACTTAGTAACTAGAAGCATCCATGTGCCCCATGAGTGTCTTTTACGTCAAACGATTCCCCAATACATGAGAATGGAAATCCACCCTAGTATTATCCCGATGAAACATCCCGAGATCCGAACCTAGTGGTTAACTCGAACCTTTATTGTGATCATAAGGGAATGCTGTCCGAGGTTTATTTTTAAAGATGAAACTCTTGAAATTTTTGCCACTAGACTGTGGGACTGGGCGAGTTGGCTTGTTTATTTTAATCCTTCATATTGGCGGTCGGTTAAATTCACGCTTGTTAATCTTTGAGCTTGATTTTCTTCACGAACGATTGATTAGCACTGAAATTGGTTACTTTGTGGAATCAGTGTCCTGGATGTGACTCACTATTACGATACTTGTATTATTCTTTGAGAATTTCAGGGTAGTATTGATTAAGTTGAGCACTATGGATTTGCACGATCATTCAGGATATTCTTTTATTTGAAATCGATTCTTTTTGCTTGAGGACAAGCAAAGGCTCAAGTTTGGGGGTATTTGTTAGGCGTATTTTTATACGCTTATTTATCATTATTTTATATTCATTTGAAGTGTAAACCTGCATAAATGAGCCTTTAATGCAATATTCTTTTATGTCTAGCAGGAAATTGGAGTCCGGAAGCTCGAACAATGAAAAATGGGCGAAAACGGCAATTTTTGGCCTGGGGCCGCGACACGAACCAAGTGAGCCGCAGCACACGAAGGCAACCAGCAAGCGCCGAACCAACTGTATCGGGGGCCGCGGCACGTTGATGCTGAGCCGCGGCCCATGAGGAAAAATAGTGCGCCCAGGTATGCGCTGAAGGTCAGGGGTCGCGGCACAGATTAAGTGAGCCGCGGCCCACGGGGCGGTTTTGATGTGTTGGCCGCGGTTTTGGGCCGTTTTTGGAGCCTGTTCCCAACCTAATTCCTGGACGCTAAGGATAGTTATAAATAAGCATTAAGGGGGAATCGATAGGGAATCGAGGAATTTAGAAGAAGCAGAAAACACCAAGGAGCAGAGAGCGGAAGCCAGAAGAACGGAGGAAACCAAATTCTCCATCTGCGTTTGATATCGATGCTTTCTTAAATTATTTTTGTATTTTTATTCTTTAGCATGTCAGGCTAAAACCCTGTTCTAGGATTTTGATGAAACCGATGTTTTGACGAATCTACTTTTGATTATCTATATAATTCCCTTTTCTGTTGAGTTTTCCCAATTGTTTTTAATGCTTTCAATTGTGTGGCCTATAATTGAATTATTTTAATTACGCAACTCGAATCGGTAGAGGAGAGTTGGTGAGGAAATATTGTTGAGAACCATTTTATCTTGTGAGATAGGAATATACTCATAGGAACTACGTAGCCTTTCTGAAGATTCCGTGCCTTTTGCCTATTGTCGAATTGATTCACCTAGGTATAGAGTGTATTATTCTCCTTAGAAAAATCTACTGACCTCGGGAGAGGCGGTAGAGTACTTTAGCAACCTTCACCTTCAATAAATTGGGAAATCATTAACTTCAGATAATCGAGAGTAAATTCGGATAAACCGAGGTGGATTCACAATCCTAGATTAATTTATTATTTGATTTTCTTTCTTCGAGCGATCGTTTTTACTGTTTATTCTTTTATTGTTTTCTTTAATTATTACTTGCATCCCAAATTTCGATAGTTTAAATAAAATTAAAATACACATAAATCAGTAGTTGGTAAGTCAGTCCTCGTGGGAACGATATCTTACTCATCATTTTATTACTTGTCTACGATAACGTGCACTTGCGTTCACCTAATTTCGCAACAGTAGACCGATTTGGTCTTTCAATAAATACATACAACTCAAACACATTACATGCCAACGCAGGGGTCGGATACAAAATACTCCCGAAAGAATACTGCAGCGGAAATAAAATACAACTAAACCAATGACATCAACGGGTCCTCGTGTGATTAGTATCGTTCATCTTTCATCATCCTTCATGTCGACCCTGTGCTATGCTCCAAAACCTGAATCCAATACAGACATACACCCCCCGAATACTCGGGGGTTAGCAAAACTCCACTGTTTTGCTAGTGCAAGAACAAGTGCAAAAATACGAGCCATACAATTCAAGTTCCAAGAACAATAATAACCAGAAATCCTCAAATATTCAAATACAACGAAACAGACACTCCCCGAGGCAAGAGTTTGGGTAAAGCGTTCCAAAACCAAAAGATCATAATCCAGGAGAAAACAATTTACAAAATGGTTTAATAAGCCATCAGGAGTTTTAGTAGAAAACAATTTAGGATTATCAAATCCTTCTCTTTCCAAAATCAACAGGGTCACAACCCAATGGTTTTGTTTTCACAAATAGAACCAACAACAATTCACAGGGCCAGAGCCCACATCAAGGGTCCTCAACGGACATAAAATCAACACAACATAATCACATACAAGCATCGCCTATGATCGGGACGATGCAGCAAATCCCACTTGAGGCCTCTAAGGACCCTCCCGAGCTAGCTAGCTAAGCAAATCACAGACCATATCTCACGGTTGGATCAATCACTTGTTGCATCCTGACCACATGATCACAAGCCATGTGTCACCATAGATTATCTTAGGCGCTCACGGTTGGATCAATCACTTGTTGCATCCTGACCACATGATCGCATGCCATGTGTCACCGTAGTTTTTTCCTAGGCTCTCACGGTTGGATGAATCGCTTGTTGCATCCTGGCCACATGATCACATGCCATGTGCCACCGTAGGCCCCGCCCACATCTACATATTCACATACATAGTACAATGCAACAAAGATATCCAAACAATTCACCCAGAGACTTCAAACCCTTAGCAAAACACCACGTCAAATCATAACGCACCGAAATGAAGCAATATACGTATACACACATTATCAAATGCAACATCAACACCAACCATACCCATAAGATTCACATAATCGTTTACGAAACACACCAATCACAAAATACACACGGTTTTGAAAGAGAGCCTTTAACTAGGCTAAACTAAATCTTTGAAAGTTCAATTCAAACGACCAAACAAACACATTTAGACGATCACTAATTATCATATCCATAAAACAAGAATTATATGGACAAGGTACTTGCCTCGAATAACCACAACGCGGAGAATCGACCGAAGTAGGTTGGAACGAACCGACTACGAACCCGCCGACTCCACCGAACACTAACTCGCGATAATAAACTACGAAATACAACAATAACAACGAAAATGAATTCCAAAGTACGACCCAAAGCCGCTGCATTCAAGGAACAAACGACGAAAGTTCAAGGGTTTCTCCCAAAACGGCCAAGAACACGAATCGACCCGACAAAACAAGAAAATGGACTTCCCAACCGAAATATGGATATTCAATCCAAAGGATATATTTAAAAACATCATTTTACAACAATAGGTTCATCAAAAATGGACGGAAAACGAAATCAAGAACAAATCCCCCCAAAAAGTCAACTCGAAGGAAATCAAGAAATATACCTTGATTCGACGAAGAACAATGGATTAAATGATGTTAAACACAAGAATACTACTAAGATTATGCATACCCATCATGGATTAATCAATAATACGGAACAAATCGGACAAAAAAATGCAAAACCCCCAAAATTTCTCAAAATAGGGTTCTAGGAAATCTCACCTTGATTCGCTGGATCAAAGGATGATATAGGATGATCAATCAATGATATGAACTCAACAACTTCGTGGATTTGTTGTTCAACAACATGGCTTCGCCTCATCCGAAACTCCAGCCACGGACAGAAAAGAAAGGAAATGAAAAACTAGTGAAAATACGACTGCGCTAGGCTGCCGAGCTAGCGTGCGCTATTGGCCCGGGCCGCAATCCAGAGACTTCCTGGACTAGACTGCTCGGCCAGGTAGCGTGCGCAGCCTTCTGGCCATAGCGTGCGCTACCTGCCGGTCGTAGTGTGCGCAGTGTCTGACAGTAGCCTGCGCTACCTGCCGATCCACCCGAGTCCAGAACCTCACTGCCCCTACTGTCTCGGCCGACTAGCGCGCGCAGCTAACCGGCTGTAGCGTGTGCTGCCTCCATGCCGTAGCGTGCACTACCTTCTGGCCGTAGCGTGCGCCACGCCGGTTCCTGACGCACCCGTCCGGCCAGTGCCCTCAACCGTATGACTAGTACCCGCAACCGTCCGGCCAGTATCCCCAACCGTCCGGCCAGGACCCGACCACCAGGACTCGACGACTCGATTATCCGAAATCGCACGGAACGAACACGACAAAACGCTCGTGGGCAACATCATCGACCCGAAATAAAATACCATGCAATAATTAATCACACGCGACCATGAAAAGGGTCAAGACAACAAATACGAATACGGATACCCACAACTTTAGGTAAATTACAAAATGGCCCAAAACGCCCGAAAATCACGATACGTGATCGAATAACCAAACCGAAGTTCACAACACGTCTAACAAAGTTAAACGGACTTACGGGAAACTAGAAACAGTAGTTTTGAATGAGATTCACAAGAATCGAACTCGAGTGCAGAAAAGTCGCTAAGAAACGCAAAAATCAACAAAACGGCACCGAAACGAACTCGGATGTCAAAAAGTGCAGAATTAATCATTCTCATAATGATGAAATGGTCCCAAGAGAGTCGTCAAAACGGACTCTCGCCAAAAAAATAAAATTACCAAAAATCAAATTTGCGGATATTACATACTACCCTCCTTAAAAGAAGTTTCGCACGAAACTTAAAACAAGTAGGGAGAAGCGATATCCCGCCTGGAAAACTCAACGAGATACATAAGAAATGCGTAACTTACGCCCAATGGCGAAACGTTACAAGCAACGCAGAGGAATATACGGCGTGAAAACACGCTCCACGACGGCCAACACAATGCCAGCGGTAGACACATAATAAAACCAACAAGTGACAAGCGTCATCAAACATATAATACAATAAAGTCTATTATCCAAACAATCCCAAAACATAAAGCACCTATCACAAGGAAACACGCACAGTCGAGAAAACAGAAATAAACACAAAACGATCCACAAGGACAATCACAAATAATTCGGACTACGCCGAAATCCTCAAAACCACAATAGGCATATACGTGTCCTTTCGGAGCAGGGATGCAACCTCGATCCCCCAAATCTCTCAGTTACCGTATCGCATTGCACAGCTCGGTGACCTATCTGGACACACCCAAAACAACAAACTAACGGTGAACGACGATTCTCCGCGGTACGAGATCACGCAACAACAGTCAGACAACCCCGATCGAACAACAACGATTGATCAACAACGAATGAACAACAACGATCGAACAACAACAATCAAATAACAATGATCGAACAACAACGGCCAAAAATAACTCCGAAGTTCACAATTCAACTCAAGACATTAAAAGAGCTGGTAGAAACTGGAAGATGTTACTTTCGAACAAGGTTCACAAGAATCGAACCGAACTCATAAATGTCACAATGATAAGCAGATCGATCCGAAACAAGGTCACAACCTGTTCGAACGATGAAACCGAAATACAGAACAAGTTCAGAAAGTATCAACGAACACGAGCGAGTCGATAGATCTGAGAAAGAGGAAATGCAGAAGTCCAAAAACAATAGGAGTATTACATTCGACCTCTTATAAAAGAAATGTCGTCTCCGCAACTAACAACGGAAGCAAGGTAACAACACAAAAAGAAACCGACAGAAAAATCTCCCATGGGCCTCTCAGAGCCGATCCTGATATCTGTGCTGAAGCGCGAACTCCGAAAGTCTCGGTAGCCAATTCGCAAAACTGAATTATGTGTCCCTCAAGTCCACACTTGAAATGCGTTACCGACGAGAAGGACAATTTACACGTGCATGCCCCGGCACATCACGGTTGAAACACCTCGGCTCGGCATACCAAATATACAAATGCTAGATACAATGGAACATAACACCACAAAACAACAAACCGGAGATGCCAACTTGGCATAACATATCAACACATACTAAAATCACAACAACCACGTATGTACACAATCATGCAAACTCAAGTTCCAACAACTCGCACGGGTGCGATAACACACAAATCATCGCAATGCGACAATATTCAATACTAACATCTCACCTCTCACAGAGGGCTAATCACAACAATGCGTGGTGAACGACTCAACGCTCACACCACCAATTCGATCATACTCGGGAGCTAACATCATAAGGACAATGTGAACATCACATATACATTCCCAGATCGCAACAGGAATGATACGTTTTAAAAACGAAAACCACCTTTTGAAAATAATTTGGAAATACCAGTGGATCTTGAGTATCACATTTTCGAAAAGTTGTACAAATACCATTCTCGAGACTTTGAAAACCATCTTGCGTTTGATAAAACGAGGACACTTTCCTTTAAATTGAAACTTTCAGAAATATTCGACCCTTGAGTCTAAGCAACTGCACTGCTAAAAATAGTTGAAAATATCTCAAAATATTTTGGTCCTCAAAGTAGAAGAATTTTGAAATAGATAGTTGTGCTAGTAGGCGCCCCAAAAATACAATCCATTTAAAAGTACGTCTCGAATTTTATTTTCTAAGACACTCAAGGTTTTCAAAAATCCAATAGGCCAGAATGCCCAAAACTCACACGTAACAACATTCACTTACATATATCACAATACACGCATCAACTCGCTCAAAACCCAAGACAACACATGTCTTTTATCGGAAACAAACAGTCGAATATCATATTCAAAGGGACATAAATAACGACAACACTCCCCATATAAACGAAATATGAGAGTCACATAGACGCATCACGAAACCAAGAATCTGCATAGAGACTCCGTCACTTAACACATAATCATACCAGTAACTCGTGTCACACGAGGCACAACACAAAGAAGGGAGACTTATATCCACAGGTCGCACGAAAATGATGATCGCCCCACGATAATAATCACGACCAACCAACTCAGACGACGCATCGCGACATGACTCAGTAAGACAAAATCTGACAAGACAAAACCAGACAACACACAACTCAACCCGACAGCCTAGGTTTCCTCAACCTAAGCTCTGATACCATTTATGTAACACCCCCAATCCGCTCAGGGATATTACACGTCGTAGAACCTTTCCTCAAGGATCTACCAGGCAGATAACAACGTTAAACATCTCGACAATGCCTTTAAGGCTAAAATGACTCAGTAGACCGATTTGTTCTTTCAATAAATACATACAACTCAAACACATTACATGCCCACGTAGGGGTTGGATACAAAATACTCTCATACAACGAGAAAGAATACTGCAGCGGAAATAAAATACAACTAAACCAATGACATCAACGGGTCCTCGTGTGATTAGTATCATTCATCTTTCATCATCCTTCATGCCGACCCTGTGCTATGCTCCAAAACCTGAATGCAATACAGATATCCACCCCCCGAATACTCGGGGGTTAGCAAAACTCCACTGTTTTGCTAGTGCAAGAACAAGTGAAAAAATACGAGCCATACAATTCAAGTTCCAAGAACAATAATAACCAGAAATCCTCAAAGATTCAAATACAATGAAACAGACACTTCCCGAGGCAAGAGTTTGGGTAAAACGTTCCAAAACCAAAAGATCACAATCCAGGAGAAAACAATTTACAAAATGGTTTAATAAGCCATCGTGAGTTTTAGTAGAAAACAATTTAGGATTATCAAATCCTTCTCTTTCCAAAATCAACAGGGTCACAGCCCAAAGGTTTTGTTTTCACAAATAGAACCAACAACAATTCACAGGGCCAGAGCCCACATCAAGGGTCCTCAACGGACATAAAATCAACACAACATAATCACATACAAGCATCGCCTAGGATCGGGACGAAGCCACAAATCCCACTCGAGGCCTCTAAGGACCCTCCCGAGATGGCTAGCTAAACAAACCACACACAGTATCTCACGGTTGGATCAATCACTTGTTGCATCCTGACCACATGATCACAAGCCATGTGTCACCGTAGATTATCTTAGGCGTTCACGGTTGGATCAATTACTTATTGCATCCTGACCACATGATTGCATGCCATGTGTCACCGTAGTTTTTTCTTAGGCTCTCACGGTTGGATCAATCGCTTGTTGCATCCTGGCCACATGATCACATGCCATGTGCCACTGTAGGCCCCGTCCACATCCACATATTCACATACATAGTACAATGCAACAAAGATATCCAAACAATTCACCCAGAGGTGTCAAACCCTTAGCAAAACACCACGTCAAATCATAACGCACCGAAATGAAGCAATATACGTATACACACATTATCAAATGCAACATCAACACCAACCATACCCATAAGATTCACATAATCGTTTACGAAACACTCCAATCACAAAATACACACGGTTTTGAAAGAGAGCCTTTAACTAGGCTAAACCAAATCTTTGAAAGTTCAATTCAAACGACCAAACAAACACATTTAGACAATCACTAATTATCATATCCATTAAACAAGAATTGTATGGACAAGGTACTTGCCTCGAATAACCACAATGAGGAGAATCGACCGAAGTAGGTTGGCACGAACCGACTATGAACCCGGCAACTCCACCGAACACCAACTCGCAATAATAAACTACGAAGGACAACAATAAAAACGAAAATGAATTCCAAAGTACGACCCAAAGCCGCTGAATTCAAGGAACAAACGACGAAAGTTCAAGGGTTTCCCCCAAAACGGCCAAGAACACGAATCAACCCGACAAAACATGAAAATGGACTTCCCAACCAAAATATGGATATTCAATCCATAGGATATGTTTAAAAACATCATTTTACAACAATCGGTTCATCAAAAACGGATGGAAAACGAAATCAAGAACAAATCCCCCCAAAAAGTCAACTCGAAGGAAATCAAGAAATATACCTTGATTCGACGAAGAACAATGGATTAAATGATGTTAAACACAAGAATACTACTATGATTAATCATACCCATCATATATTAATCAATAATACGGAACGAATCAGACAAAAATGCAAAAACCACAAAATTTCTCAAAATAGGGTTCTAGGAAATCTCACCTTGATTCGCTGGATCAAAGGATGATATAAGATGATCAATCAATGATATGAACTCAACAACTTCATGGATTTGTTGTTCAACAACATGGCTTCGCCTCCTTCGAAACTCCAGCCGCGGACAGAAAAGAAAGGAAATGAAAAACGAGTGAAAATGCGACTGCTCTGTCACATTTATACTGGTGCAGCCTAGCGTGCGCTAGGCTGCCGAGCTAGCGTGCGCTATCGGCCCGGGCCGCAATCTAGAGACTTCCTGGACTAGACTGCTCGGCCAGGTAGCGTGCGCAGCCTTCTGGCCGTAGCGTGCGCTACCTGCCGGTCGTAGCGTGTGCAGTGTCCGACAGTAGCGTGCGTTACCTGCCGATCCACCCGAGTCTAGAACCTCACTGCCCCTACTGTCTCGGCCGACTAGCTCGCGCAGCTAACCGTCCGTAGCGTGCGCTGCCTCCCTGCCGTAGCGTGCGCTACCTTCCGGCCGTAGCGTGCGCTACGCCGGTTCCTTCCACACCCGTCCGTCCAGTGCCCGCAACCGTCCGACCAGTACCCGCAACCGTCCGGCCAGGACCCGACCACCAGGACTCGACGACTCGATTATCCGAAATCGCACGGAACGAACACGACAAAACGCTCGTGGGAAACATCATTGACCCGAAATGAAATACCATGCAACAATTAATCACACGCGACCATGAAAAGGGTCAAGACAACAAATACGAATGCGGATACCCACAACTTTAGGTAAATTACAAAATGGCCCAAAACGCCCGTAAATCATGATACGTGATCGAATAATCAAACTGAAGTTCACAACACGTCTAACAAAGTTAAACCTGACTTACGGGAAACTCGAAACATTAGTTTCGAACGAGATTCACAAGAATCGAACTCGAGTGCGGAAAAGTTGCTAAGAAACGCGAAACTCAACAAAACGGCACCGAAACGAACTCGGATGTCAAAAAGTGCAGAATTAATCATTCTCAGAATGATGAAATGGTCCCAAGCGATTCGTCAAAACGGACTCTCGCCAAAGAAAGAAAATGACCGGAAATCGAATTTTCGGATATTACAGCACGAACCTCAGAGCCTGCTCGAGACATACCCGGTTTGGATAACCCTATGGTAAAACTCGACCGGTACTAACAAGGACGGATCCCGGAGTTCTCAACGAACCCTACCCAGTAACATCACATACAATGATCTCATACCACGAGGGTATATATTTCTCGAACATTCGGCATGGCTACTCAAATAACACACATTATCCATTACCAATTGTCACATCTGCAAAATATGAAAGGTATGGGCAAGATACTTGCCTCGACAATTCCGACGAACACGGCTCGACCGGAAACCTCGAACACCTACAACTTCTGCAAGAAGCAACGAAATCACGATCACAATGAGGAGTAAGACCAATAACAACATAAATCGCCTCAAACCAATGAAGGAAAACTCATATGAACATTTAATCGAACATTAAATGTTCATGGTTCCTCAAGAACACTAAAATCATCAATAGGGCCGAACGAATCGGAGATATGGATATACAATCCATAGAACATGTTTAACAACATCATTTAACACCAATCGATTCATAAAAATTAGATTAAATACAAAATCAAGAACAAATCTCCAAAAAGTCAACTCTAGGGAAATCAAGGAAATTACCTTGATCCGACAATGAACAATGAATTAGGTGATGTTACAATCACCTAGGATACTCCAAAACACCTTAGAATGGAACAAAATCAACCCAGACCACGAACCCTAGTCGCCATTGACTATCACCTGCGGAGAGGAGAGAAAGAAGTGAGAAATGAGAAGAGTAATCTGCTGTCCAGTTTATATACTGGACAGCTTAGCATGCGCTAATCACCCCAGATTAGCGTGCGCTATCGAATCAATGTTTTGCCCAACAGGACAGTTAGCGTGCGCTAACGAGTCCCAATACCAGTCCAGTTGGACTGCCCAAGAACTACCAGTTAGCGTGCGCTACCATACCGTAGCATGTACTAACTGTTGCACCTTAGCGTGTGCTATAAATCTGCATAGCTTGCGCTAGCGAACTCCCAGTCGAGT
Organism: Orobanche coerulescens; assembly: GCA_033398695.1. NCBI lineage: Eukaryota > Viridiplantae > Streptophyta > Magnoliopsida > Lamiales > Orobanchaceae > Orobanche > Orobanche coerulescens. The sequence continues at coordinate 30,471,645 of CM065809.1, read as the reverse complement.
GCAGTAACTACTGGACTGTCTCAGCCTATTCAGGTAGCGTGCACTAATCATGAATATAAGTGTGCGCTATCACCTGGTATTAGCGCGCGCTAACTACAATACTTAGCATGCACTATGCCTACTACACAGGCATGCATGACAGTTCCGGAAACTCAACACAACACGGTACATCATACCGTACACAACATAAGGAAAAATTCCAAATAATCATCAACGCAACAAAAATAACCGGCACAGCTGCCCAATAATTCAAGGTAGTCGGAAATAGAAATCTTGGGTATTACATTCTACCCTCCTTAAAAGAAGTTTCATCCCAAAACTTAAAACAAAAAATAAGGCAACAACATAGCAGTAACAGACAGAAAATATCTCTCAAGGAAACCTCAAAGTCGATCCTGATATCGGTGCTGATGCCCGCGTCTCGGAAGACCCGACAAACATTTTGCAAAACTAGATTCTGTGCCCCTCGAGTCCGCACTTGTAACACGTTACTGGTGGGGAAGGACAATGTGCATGAATATGACCCGGCACATTACAGTTGAAACACCTTCTGTCCTTACCAGGAGTCAATGCTGCTGACTTGGAGCTCTCGGTTCCACTCGTCGAGTGATGGAGATTCACGGCAGAAAGACTACGATGATGTATTTTAGAAACTCCAACTCCTGAGCTGATAGGATTATCATTAAGACTCTCTGCTTCTTCGACTTGGGCATATGCTTAGTCTATGATGAGGCTAGTTCATAGGCTAATGCTCGATTATGATACTCTCTCAACGTAGTGCAAGTGAATCCCATCATATACCGGTGAATCTCCGGCTTCATCCGCATGTCAAAATGACGGACCTTATATTCCTATTTTCTCATCTGTTCCGGCACATAGTTGAGTTGTTTGCTATAATCGACGATAGCTTGAGACACCGGTACATCTTGCGGTTTTGCCAAATAAAAATCATGAACTCGTTGCTCTCTGATTGGTTCTGGACAAAACTCGGCTTCCATTAATTCATGGAATTCCATCCACATGACAACACGATCTCGAGGCTTAACAGTCTCCCACCCGTTAGTGGCATCTCTATCAAGAAGGTATTGAGTGATAGGCACTTTCCGTTCTTCGGGACAATCAACTGCCTCGAATATTTTTCCCAACTAGAAAAGCCAACCATCCAAGCCCAAAGTATCTGCGGCACCCGCAAAATGAGAGGGGGTTCATACGAACCACTTCCCGAAGCCATTGGTTTGTGCCGACGTTCTGGTTCACACCTGTGTTATGTTGAACCGCCTAGGTCAACTGAGTCATCTGTATCGTTACTTGATGCAATATAGTAGCAACATCAATTCCAATGCCATACCCGACAATATTCTCTTGGCTCTGCATCTAATCTCCACGACCATTTGTACCGGGGCCACGATCGCGACCTCTGTCCCTTGACATACTGAGCAAATACCCACTCAACACGATGAACACAACATCGCAAAACAATATACCAAAGTGCCAATCTCTGCCCAACATATCAACATAAGGTAACAAGTAATAACATTGTAAGAATATCCATTCCGGATACACGAATACGAAAATACACAATTGCAACAAACAAAACTTACGGTCGTAAATAACATTTCACATAACCGTATCAATAGAAAATTTATGACCATTATCGTTACAATAACGGTCATAATATACTACACATGGTAGCCAATCATTTTTAACATTCTTTTTAAAATTCCACGAGGTATCCATTTGAATAATATCATTAGAAAGTCTTTGAATTCATATATATTTTCAAAGTAAAATTTGGAAATACTTATGACACCTCAGGCCGTTTTACCAAATTCATGAATCATAAGTTTTAACCATCTCCCTTTGAAAACAATTTCAAACCAATATTCCGAAATATCAATTTCTTCGGAAACAACATCATCACAATTAACAACAGAAGGTGTATCCCGTGGTCATGCTCTTCTGGAACTGACCCCCAAAGGTTTCACTGAACCATCCCTGGGTGGAAAAACACTCCTAACTGTAAAAATCATTCCCATGGATCCACAATCATGTTGGGATAACATCATAGAAGCCATGAGCAAGCAAAACCATGCCATCATAACATTCAGGCATACAACTATAGTTCTCTAATAAGAATGATAACATGACAATAAATCAATCATTCAGTCTCACAAGCAGTCACTTTAGTCCCAACTCTAGCATATTGCCTTAAGCAATAAATCTATTTCGAACGCACACTATAAATGCGATTAGCGTGCGCTAACCGACTCAATTTAGAAAATTTTCCAAATCCGAATTCAGAGTTTAAAACAAATAAGATTTTTCTCCTTTCACTATTTATTTTTGAAAGTAAAAAATCACATTTTTGATTTAAAATATAAAATTTTTGATAGTGTGAAAGCTTTTTAAAATCGTATTAAATAAACCGATAAGTAAAAATCATTTACAAAACCCCTTCAAACACGACAAGGGATTAACGACGTAAACATTTCTCAAAATATCTCAAGACACTTTAAAACACAATTCTCAAATGTCGTCGAAAGGTTTCATTTAAAATACAAGGCTAGCTTACCTAAATTCATATCACTTTTCAAAATCTAAAATACGCCGCCATTTGACCGCATCATCAGACATTTTCGAAAGCTGATTTTCCACAATACACTCAGGTCTAAGAATTTTTAGGAAATCATTTTCAACCACGCACGCAGCAGATATAATTACTAACAGGAACACATTGGTTGTAAACAACAACAATTAGCCAATCACAATTGACATCTCAAACACATGCCCATACGGCAATCAAAATCATTAGTTCAACAAACACAGCTCGGGAACACTAATTTCAACATACATCAAACCATCTCTCCAAGTTTAATGGCATAACTAATGAACACTAATTCGAACACATGTCGAAACCATCTATATGAGTTATCAATCAACTCTAATACCAATATACCTATCGAAACACATTAATGTTTCAAGTTTTCGCATCATACTACACCACTTGGTGTCAAATCCGTCAATACATATAGTTCATTATACACGTAATATACCACAAGTATCAAATACAATTCCATCTCCATGACGCGCATGTAAAAAGAGTCATGAAACATAGATAATACACACAAAATAGGAGACTTACATCCACAGGTCACACGAAGATGATGGTTGCATCATGATACTAATTACGGCCAACAACTCAGAAGACGCGTCGCGACATGATTTAGTCAGAAAAAATCTGACAAGACAAGACTCAACAATACTCGACTTGACCCGACTACCTAGGTTTTCACAACCTAAGCTCTGATACCATATTATGTAACACCCCCAACCCGTTTGGGAAAATCACAGCGTCGCAGACCCTCTTAAGAGGATCTACTAGGCTGGATACCAATACAAGACATCATATCTAATGCCAGCAAGGCTAAACAAATAAAACAGTAGACCGATCTGGTCTTTCATCAATACATACAACGTAACATCGTGTACAACTCTGTCAAGAAACTCATACCCGCACAGGGGTCAAAATACAACAACACTCCCATAAGACGGAAGAACTGGAGAACAATACAGCGAAAAGAATAATACAATTCGACCATGTCGAATACCCAATACTGGCCCTCATATTATTAGTATAATTTATCTTCCATCATCCTTCGTACTGATACCGTGGTTTGCTCCCCAAGAATCTGCACGTACCTGAATGCAATAGAGACATCCACCCCCCAATTACTCGGGGGTTAGCAAAATTTCATTATTTTGCTAGTACAAGTATAAAGTGCAATTACGAGCCATACACATCATATTCCAAGAATATAGTAATTTAAATAATCACCGAATAAAAACACTGCGAAAGTCTATCTGAGATGTTTCCTTTAAAAGAGAATCCAAAGCCTTGAAAGGCAGTAATAAAACAAGTAAACAGCATGTAAAGCGTTTTAAAGATCTCGGGAGTTTTCAGAAGGATACATTTAGGATTTAAGAATTCTCGTCTTTTCAAAATCACTCTAGGGTCACAATCCAAAGATTTGTTTTCCCAAATTAATAATCCGATAATAAATCACGGGGTCCACGACCCAAACATACATATCAATCATACGCCCAACAGTTATTCTCGTCCCATGCTAACAAGCATGAACCTCAGAGCTTCTACGTGCTATGCATGAGTTAATGCAAATCGAGATAATCGAGCTCTCGTGTATCCAATACAACTAGCTCCAATGCTTTGACCAAAGACTTATGATCTCATCTGCTAGTAACAGCATAGGACATATAACCCGTTCACTAACAGGAGAAAGAATCTTATCTTGGTATTTAGTAGAACCTGCTACTTGTCGATCAAGATGCACGTCGAGGTTGACCCACACCTTCCGGTTTTCTGGGTCGAACTACTCTAGTGAAAATCTTAACGTCACAAGCACATCCCTACTAAATCCTCATGTCGAATGTTCATGAATACCTATCACAACCTTTCAATTCCGTCATTGACTGTCCCGGAGTGAATCCGTGTGACGAATCGAGGGTGAGTCGGTTCGAGTATACTAATCTCATTAGCATACCTATAACGTGTGCTCCCACTAACCATTAGTGTTTGACAGGCACTCTCCAAGTCAAAGAACACATCATACAAGTCTTCACATAAACTTAACGCTCAGTCATGTTTCATCGACTTGCAAACTGTTAAGTATTTGAGCCATGTGAAACTGTTTTGAAAATGTATTGATAGCTAAAAAAAGTATTTGAGCCATAAACCTTTCTAGTGCCGATCCCCTTATCCAATAAGGAGTGGAATGTTTTGCTCTCAAATACACAGACTAGTTTCTATATATATATTTACGAGCCAGGAATGCCAGTGACTACCAGTAAATAAAGAAACATACATTTGCCTTATGATAATGATTTTTACATAATAACAAGTACAATGCCCTCACTCTAACATCCCCCGAGTGGCATTCGAGGTAATGAAAGAAATGAAGCTACTGGACTGATCAGAATGAAGGTTAACATACGTAAAGATGAAGAAAGTTTATCAAGGGAGAAACAATTGTCTCGACTGCTGAGCCTACATATAAACCAATATTTAAAAACAGGCAACAGCCAAGTCACATGTCTAGGCTGCAGTCAGGTTACACAAGGCAGCCACCTAGACAAGCGACTAGGCAATGGCCCAGGCAAAAGCAGCAGCCCAGACAACATGCCCACTATTATCAACAACTCCCTAAAAACAGATTTCACAATGGGAGGGGCAGATGGAAACCTCAAGGTTATCCTAATTTCCAAAATGAACAAGTGTGGAGACATCAAAGGTTTAATAAATGGTCTCAGCCAAGATTTAGAAATGGCCCACACTATCAAAATTTTGAGGAATATCCAGTATACAATCCCAACAGGAGATTCAGACCTCGACCTTACACACCTTATAAGGGTTATAATAATAACAACTTTCACAATCCAAGGAGAAATCAATTCTCCAGGATACCAGCTAACCCCAAAGGACCCACACAGATTTGGGTACCTAAATCTCTGCTTGTCTGATTGCAGAAAAGGTGGAAGGACTACAACCACATCTCCACAAATTCAAACTTTAGAGGGGAAGAATGGTTTGTAGATTCTGGATGCTCGAGGCACATGACCAGGAACAAGAAGATGCTATCCAAATACACCAAAGAAAAAGGTCCTGATGTAACTTTTGGAGATAGCTCTAGAGGACAAACAAAAGGCTTTGGAGAGCTGCACCGAGTAAATATTGTGATATCCAAAGTTCATTATGACAAAGGGCTCAAGTACAACCTCCTGAGCATAAGCCAGTTTTGCGACGAGAAGAACCTAGTAGTCTTCACCATTTGGAAATGTATGGTGATAGATATCTTGTCTAGAGAAGTGAAGCTCCAAGGTTTCAGAAGGAGAGATGTATACATGATAGATTGGAACACAGGAACACCTAACTCCTGTTTTCTATCCAAGACAGTAGCTGAGAATGGATGGCTGTGGCACAAAAGATTATGTCACCTGAACTTCAAAGCCATCAACAAGATTAGTTCTCAAAAGCTGGTCAGAGGACTTCCAAATGAAGCATTCAAGAAGGAAGCGCTTTGTGATGCATGTCAGAAAGGAAAGCAGACCAGAGCATCATTCAAGCCAGTCCAGCCTACAACTCTCACAACAAGGATCTTAGATCTACTCCACATGTATCTATTTGGTCCTATCAAGCCAAGGACTTTGAGCGGCCGAAAGCATACACTTTTTGTAGTAGATAATTATTCAAGGTACACTTGGATTATCTTCTTATATAAGAAAAGGGAAACCTTGACCAAGCTACCTGAGCTGCTGAGAAGGATCCAGAATGAAAAATCCATATCCATCATCAAGATCAGATCAGATAGAGAAGGATAGTTTCTCAACAAGGCGATCACTGATTACGGCGATCAGAATGGGATCCAGCATGAGCTTTCTGCAGCCCGGACTCCCCAGCAGAATGGTGTTGCTGAAAGAAGGAACAGAACCTTGAAGGAAGCAGCAAGGTCCATGATTGCAGAAGCAGACCTGCCCAAGAGGTTCTGGGCTGAAGCTGTCAACACAGCTTTCCATACTCAGAACAGGAGTATGATAGTAGGGAGACATGGCAAAACTCCATATGAGGTTTGGAATAATAGAACTCCTACCGTTGCTTACTTTCACGTTTTTGGTTGTAAGTGTTTCATCCACAACGGTAAAACACAACTAAATGCCTTTGATGCTAAAACTGATGATGGTCTCTTTATGGGATACTCACAAAGAAGCAAGGCATATAAAGTATTTAACAAAAGAACCTTAGTTGTGGAGGAAACACCCCATTTTGTTTTTGATGAATCTACTGTTGAGTACAGGAAGCAAGTTGAGCTAATTGAGAACAAGCTCAAAACAGCAACCCTTGAAGAAGTCATTGTACATGACACTGGAATGGTGGACTCACCTGCAGACCAGCCTGAAGATCTAACTGTAGCTGCTAAAGACCCAACTGCAGATCAGACAGGATCACCAAACCTATCTGATCCAGTTGCCGCTGATGAAGACCCAGCTGTGGCTGATAAAGACTCATCTGCAGATCAGACCCAAGCTGCAGATGACAAGACGGTAGCTGATCCAGTTGCAGACCAGAACCCAGCTGATGCAGAAATCCACCAGAGCAATCCAACAGGGGGAACAGACCCAGAAGAAGACGACATTACCAAATGGCTCAAAGATCACCCAATCCAGCAAATTATCGGGAAGCTGACTGATGGAGTTAAGACGAGACAGTCAACTCTACCAGCAGGAATGGCTATGTTCTCATGCTTTATGTCATAGATAGAACCTAAAACAACAGAACAAGCCTTGGAAGATTATTCTTGGATAAATGCCATGCAAGAAGAACTGGAGCAGATGGAAAGAAATAAAGTTTGGGAACTAACAGACAGACCTGATCACAAGAAGGTTATTGGCACCAAATGGGTGTACAAAAACAAGTGTGATGAAGACGGAGCTATTGTTAGGAATAAGGCCAGACTTGTAGCAAAAGGTTATGCACAATGTGAAGGAATAGATTTTGATGAAACCTATGCACCCGTTGCAAGATTAGAGGCCATCAGACTATTCCTCGCATATGCTGCATTCAAAGATTTTGAAGTCTATCAAATGGATGTAAAGAGATCTTTTCTAAATGGCATCCTAGAAGAAGAAGTCTATGTAGAGCAACCCCCAGGTTTTGTCAAAGGAGACAAAGTCTACAAGCTGTTGAAGGCTCTCTATGGACTTAAGCAAGCACCAAGAGCGTGGTATGAAACATTGTTTGTGTTTCTTGAGAAGAATGGTTTTTGTAAAGGGAAGGTGGACAAGACTTTATTCAGAGTGGAGCACGAAGACTACATATTAATAGTCCAGATATATGTGGATGGAATCATATTCGGTTCAACCAATCCAGAGTTATGTGAGAAATTCTCCAACCTCATGCAAGGAGAGTTTGAGATGAGTATGATGGGAAAAGGAATTTTCATCAACCAAGCTAAGTATACCAAAGATCTGATCAAGAGATTTGGAATGGAATCAGCCAAGCCAGCAAGAATTCCTATAAGCACAAGTACTCACCTGGATGCAGACGAGGCAGGCATCTCAGTAGACTCAACTCACTACAGAGGACTCATTGGATCTCTTCTGTACCTCACTGCAAGCAGGCCAGACATATCCTATGCCGTAGGAGTCTGTGCGCGATTCCAGTCCAAGTCGAAGCAATCACATCTAGATGCAGCCAAGAGGATAATAAAATACCTTAAGTCTACAGTCAATGTTGGACTATGGTATCCCAAGGATGACAACTTCGAGCTGTCAGGATATTCAGATGCAGATTTCGCAGGATGCAAAATCAATAGGAAAAGCACTAGTGGAACGTGCCAATTCCTAGGAACCAGGTGATATCTGGTTTAGCAAGAAGCGGAGTTTCTAACTCTATCTCCACCACGTAATCGTAATACCTAGGCTGCAGTAGTGTTGTGCCTGAGATCTTATGGATCAGACAGCAGCTAAGGGATTATAATATCATTGCCAATGAAGTTCCTATCTGGTGTGACAACAATAGTGCTATTGCAATAACCAACAATCCGCTTTTGCATTCAAGGACGAAGCACATTAATGTTAAGCACCACTTCATCAGAGACCATGTGCTTAACAAAAGAGTTAGAGTTGAAAGAGTCAGCACAGACTACCAAAGAGCTGACATCTTTACCAAACCTTTGCCAGAAGAAAGGTTTTTGGAGCTGAGCAGAGACCTTGGATTACTAGATTGGAAATCTAGTACAGAAGCAAGCTGAAGCATTTCAGAGGAAGGACGGACCCAGATGATTAAGGAAATCAGATCTTAGCTGATGCAGATAAGAGGACGAAGGACGGACAAAGAAACCTACTGATCAGAATCTCAGGCGAGAAGTCCATGAAGTCAACTCACCTGATGCAGAGCGGTCAACAGTCAACAAGTCAGACCAGCTAAGTTTTCTAAAGATAACCGACCTCTGAATATTTAATTATTATCTGCCATATTTATAATAATATATTAATGTTCGATTCACAAGTGGCATTTTAAATACACGTGGCAATCGCTTATTAAATCGACCTCCACGGTGGCCAATTAAAACCAACCGTCAAATTTAAAATGGACCACCGATTCAAATTTGAAATTTAAAAGAATCTCAAAAGGCGTACCACCATTTCAAATATATAATAATTTAATCCATACGTCTTTTCATCTTCTTTATAAGGAAAGAAACCTCTTCACTTTACCTTTTACGCTTACCCTAGATCTACAGAGCAAAAATTTACAGAGCAGAAAATTCTTGAACTCCAAATACACTAAAAATCCTTTATTTGCAGAAATGGAATCGTACTTCGAAGGCGTCAATCTGAAGGCGGTCAAGGACCAGATTATCTTCTCCCTGGTCGTCGATTTCGAAGGCTTATTGGAAGCAAATCTGGAGAATTACGACGTGCTTGACCTAATCCGCACGATGAAGCTTAATGGGATCTACCCATTCCTGGACATCAACCCTCAACATTTGTACAAGGAAGATGTTATCGCGTTCTACCGCGAAGCCTATTTGATTCAGGATGGAATTCGGAGCACAGTTGGCGGAAGACAAGTCGACATATCGCGTGAGTCGATTCGCACAGTGTTTGGTATGAAACACCGCGGCATAGCTGTCGAAGCTCTCAAACAGTCCGCAGCCGAAACCTGGAAGAAGATCAAGGTGGAGAATCTGCCGGAAAAGCTAAAACTCACCGCTAAAAGGAGTGAGATTAAAAAGGTCTATCGTTTTGCGTTGGATATAACCAACAAGATCATCATGGGGATGGCCGGCAGTTACGACCAACTGTCGTCGGCGAAGTTCATGGTGCTGGGAGCACTAATTCAAGATGAGGAAATTGATTGGGCGGATTACATTTTTAGGCAACTTGTTCGAGAAGTCAACAAAGCCGAATGGCGTTCTGATGAAAAAAGATTTAAATCCAAGCTGGCGTTTGGAACGCACCTGAGTTGGATTCTGGAAAAGACAGGTATGGCGAAGGGAAGTATTGACCCCTTCCATACCAACAAGAGACTTGGTCATCTGGACCAAGAAACTTTTAGGAGGTTAGGGAGCAACGGGAGAGCAGCCCAGATGTTGAAGGAGCTGCCTGACACAAGGACTTACCCGAGATATCATTCATCAGGCGAGTCGGACCGACCTGCAGCCGACAACCCAACTGCAATCGAGTCAGACTCCGAGTCAGATAACACTCCCATAGCTGTCCGATTTAAGAGAAGTGGACCAGCCCCTGAAGGACCTTCCATCATGCAGTCATCCCCAGAACCCTCTCCCAAGAGGCCCAGGTGACTGCAGTTTAGTGAGGAAGAGCAGTCAGATCATCATGCCAGCCCTACAGCCAGGTCACCTACTCACCTGGAATACCAGCCTGCCCCAGGCAGCCTGGAAACTCAGATTGTGGCTGTCCTCACCCCAGCTTACATTCTAGAGGAAGAAGAAGCAGGTCTGATCATCTCAATCCCTGAAGCCAATTATACCTTTAACCTACTGGAAAATAATGTTTTCAATCTATCCATCGAACAATTACAGCTTGTTAAACCACAAGCATTAAAACACTCTTTTGTCAATATTTTCGAAGAGTTGAAGTTTTTCAAATCCCTGTCATTTACAGATTTTCAGACTTATATTGAAACTAGTGGTTGGGGATATCCCCAAGCCACAGAGGATTTACTGATTCCGTTTTGTAAAGAATCAGACTTAGTTTTAATCCTCCAGGATAATTGGTTCATGTCTCATTTTAAAACCAACATGGATCAATTCATCCATTCCATTATGCTTAGTATTTTTGATGGTTCATTTGGACAAGAGGATGAGAAGGAAGATGAGAGAGAAATTAGGATTGAGGAGGTAGATGAAGAAGAAAATGAAAAAGTTATTGTTTTAGTCGACGAAGAATAGGAGCAAGAAGTGAAAAGAGAATAAGAAAAGATTTTAGTTGAAAAACATTCTGAAGAAATTGAGAAAACAGAAGAGTTGAATGAAGAAGAAGAAGAAGAAGGAGAAGAAGTAGAACAGGATGAAGGAGAAGAGGATAATGATGAAGGTGAAAAGGATGATGAGGATGAAGGAGAAAAAGATGGGAAAGATGATGACAATAATGATGATGAGGATGATGATAAAGATGAAGGAGGAGACCAAGGAGCTGAAAAAGAAAAAGAAAAAGATGAAGAAAAAGAAAAAGAAAATATTGAAGAAGAAAAGGAGGAAGAGTAGGAGAAAAAGCAAGAGAAGGAAGGAGAAAGGGAGCCGGGGCAAGAGCCAATACAAGAGGCTGTAGATAGGACTGGGGCGCCTGCCCGGTACACCAGCCTAGATGCAGAATTGGATGAGGACTCCAGATCAGGGACCCCAGAAAAGACCCCATCTGGAGTACCAGCTGCAGATAGGAGCCTGCAGTCTGATGGTTCAATTGCAGAAGGCTCAGGCGAGCACTCTCCACCAGCTCAGTTCTCACCTGCAGTGACTGAGCTGATCAGGCAGATAGTGAAAGATACGATTGGAGAGCTGCTGGCATCTCAGGTCACTCCTGACCTCCAAACCATCAATGCAAAGATTGACACTTTGCTGCAGAGAGAAGTTCCTCAGCCTCCTCCCCCTACCAACAACAGAATGCCATTTGGCATGTCTGACTGGATGAGCAGAATAGAGCAGCAATTGACTACCTTAGTTGATGCTAGCAAAAAGGGGGAAGATAGAATTCAGGGGGAAGGAAATGATCAAGAAGAGATAAGGAAGGAGCTTAGATCGAAGAAGAGGCAGGATGTCCAGATGATCACTGCTGGGACATCCTCAGCCAAGAGGAAGGGAGGAACAGAACCAGAAGAACAGGCTAACCAGCCTGAAAGCAAGAAGAGGAGGACTAGAGGAGGTTTTGAGCCTACTCTAGAGTGGGAAGGAAAGGAGTTGTGGTTTGTGGAGGATTTTGGTCCATATGAAGATCTGCCCATGTGGGGATCTGCAAGAAAGAAATTCATCAGAGACTACTACATCTGGGAAATACTCCAGGATGATAATCTCTCCCCACAGCAGGTCTTCATAAATTTCATGGAAGAAGCTCATCCACAACTCTGGGCTATTCTGAAGAAACATGCCGAGGAACTAAATGCTTATCCCATGATCCCTCCATTCAGTGCCAAAGATCCTCCTACTTTGGAAAGAGGAGGTGCGTTGGATGAACTTGCGCTATAGAGGAAAATCAAGAAACTATGTCTTGAGAACAAGTTTTCATCCCAGGAAGAGCAAGCCTTCATAGCTCTTGTTGTGAAGAGGAAGTATGGTCTTGCCCCTGTCAAGACAAGACCAATCGGAGCTAAACCCTTCAAACCTGCCAAACAGCCTATTCGAAGAGGCAGAGGAAGAGGCAGATGACTTTCACTTATTTTGTACTTGTAATGATTTATGTACTTGAAAATTTTCTTGTAAAATTCAGCCATGTACTTGTAATCAACAGAAAATTAATTTGATAATAGTTTTTTTAACGACAATTCCCAGTTGTCTAAAAAATTAGACTGACTTTAGTTTGTGTCTTGCACTTAAGTGCAGACTTGATCATTTGATTACTTGTTTAAAGTTTTTCCATCATCAAAATAGGGGGAATTTGTTAGGAATACTTGTTAGATTTTGATGATGTCATTAATATAAATTCAAATGTTTATTACTTGGCAAAAATGTAAGGAAGAACCGAATGAGTATCTTCCATAGGCCAAATATGTTAAGTGTAAAACTTGGCAAAATGTAAAGAAGAACCAAATCAGTATCTTCTATAGGCCAAAAATAAGTTAGGCTAAAACAATCGGCTAAGTACTAAAAGTATAGCTAAGTCCATCAGAGAAGATCAGCCGAGTCAAGTCAGAGTAGTTCTGGTCAACAAAAATTATCAAGGGTGTTTTAACAGACTACAGCCAAGGTACCTCAGACAAGTCACCTGATCAGACAAGTCCTAAACTGGGAACATCAGAGAGGTTCAGACTGCAGAGAAGTTAACTGCTCATCAGCCTAGTCGAGATCAGCCAAGTAATCCAAGTCCACGTCAGCATGCGTTGAAAAGTCAAGTATTACGGAAAGTCACATGCAACGTGAAGAGACAAATTGGAGTGATTCCCGCAAAAGATATGAATTAAATAAGCTATCCAGACCCACCTTGAAGACTTTAATCGTTTTATATTTAAAAGATTCGGCATATCACATGCAGAAGTCTTCACAACGGTCGGAAGATAGATTAAAATATGGGAATCCAGCCTTGCAACATTCAGAAAAGAAAAAACAAAGAAGTCTCCCTCCAACGGACTGATTTGTTACAGATTTACAACGGCTATGAAGGAATGCTCATGGATCAACACCTATATATATCCGAAGATTTGAAGTTGAGCAACTACCGGTGCGAACATACTTTCAAGCGATCAAAGCATTCAAGCAATCAAAAGCGAAATACAGCATCGTGAAAAGAGCGGTTCTAAAAAGTTCATACTTGAAGAAGCTCTTAGTTGGAGAAGACAAAAACTCTTGTCTATAATCCTGAGTTTGGGGTACTTCACTGGTTGAAGTTAAGAGACTGTAAAGGCATCCAAGGATCGAGGATCAAGAGGTGCAAGGCAGTCAAGTGTGGTACAAGGGCACGAATTTCCACTGGTTGAAAGCTGTTGTAGTTTTGTTGAATCACTGTAATATTTATCACTGGTTGAGAATTATAGTGAATTCATCTACAACTGGTTTGGATAAAAGTGGATTAGTAGAGGATTACCCCACCTCTGAGACCACTATAATTGCCTGCGTTCTTTACTGTTTTATAGCATCATATTTTAACTGCTGCATTTGCCTTATATTCGTCATCAGCTGACTTCTGCACATATTAAAGAACAAACGACTCCAAGTCATTTGTTTACCTATCAGCTGAAGAAACTCACTCTTTGAGAAAAAGAGTTTTAAGAGTTTCAACAAGTCTATTCACCCCTAGACTTGTTCCTGGACGACTTGTGACCTACAAGTCACTACTTATGTATACCGACAAATTATTTTTAGAATTCAATATTTCCACAGGCATATCTAAGTTTATAAAATTCTTCAGAAAGTCATTTCAAAATACATGTGCAGTGGATATAGCTAATGATCAGAGTACATTGAGGTAGCAAGAAACAATCAATCAACTCTCTTATTTGAAAATATATGGCCGGCTTGTCCAAAATTTCAGAAAATTTTCAAAAATTCACACTAACCGCCGTTTAACCGTACAAGTACAATTTTTTAGAAGATCTAACTTTTCACAATATACTCGAGTCTATGAAATTTTTCAAAAATATTTTCAAATACACACGCAGCCAACACAGTTATCAATATGAACACGTTTGTAGCAATTAGCAACAATTAGTCAAACATATCTGGTTCCCAAACATGTGCCCGTCTAGTATTCAAATTATCATTCTAACCGATACCACTCATGAATATAATCTTAAATTCAAACATATATCGAAATCATTTGTTTGTGTTTCCGACAATCTCTTCCGTCAATACACCTGATGGAATACATTAATATCCAGAAACTTCCACAACACACTGTACCAATCAAAACTCAATCTACAGTATATCCCAATTGCTACACACATAATATACCACAAGTAATACGGTTTCTATCTTACCTCTTACTTGCAAACAAAATTATGAAACACAAAATATAAAATATAATATATAAAAGGGGAGACTTACATCCACAGGTAGCACGAAGATGACGGTCACCCATGATAATAATCTCAACGAACAACACTAATGACATGATATGACAACGCAGAAGTCGACTTGTTAACCGACAACTCAAACAAAGCGACAAAACACAACTCGACTAATCACGACTCGACTCGACCCGACAGCCTAGGTCTCCACAACCTAAGCTCTGATACCATAAATGTAATACCCCGAAAATCCACTGGTAATATTACACGCCGTAGACCCTTTTTCCACAAGAATCTACCAGGCTAACCACCACGATACGTATAATGTTTGACCGGCCGAGGTCAAACAACATACTAAAACGGACCGATAAAGTCAAATATTAAATTACAATGACCGATGAGGTCTCACGACTGAATCAATCTAAAAATAAACCCATTATTGTACATACCCATGCAAGGGTCAAAATACAATACAACTAATAATGGAATTTAACTCGATAATTCACAGACATTGACTGACTCTTAACTCTTGATTAGTATCACGGCTCATCTTCTTCCATGCCGTCCCTGTGATTGCTCCAACACACTACGCATACCTGAAATGCATGAGACGCATTTCCCCCATTTAAGGGATTAGCATTTGAATGTCTAGTACAAGTATTCAGGCCATACAACATATACCACGCAAATATCAGTTACATTAAAATAACGACAAATAATTAAAGAAGCTCCCGAGAGGTTTTCAATGTTTAAAGTACAACCCAAGTCCTTGAATGTAATACATCAACTCGGGAGTTTTAGAAAATGACAGAAAGTTTTTTTTGGGGACTTGAAGTCCAAGATTATAAACCTTTTTTCGAAAACATAGGGTCTCGGCCCAAAGTCATTTTCCGCAAAACATCATTTACACAATCGTTAGGTTCTCACCCCAAATTTTATTCAAACCACAATGCACGGGAACAGTAGCAAAGCCCGCATTCTGACACCAAACATTACAACCAATGAATAAAATACATACAACACATATTCTAGTGCCATTCAAGCCAAGTACCAAGACCCTATATATAATATATCTCAACACCGAGGATAAACGTTGTGATATTCCGGGCATATTATAATTACTGAAAACATCAACATCAACATCACGAAAACCACACTTGGTAACCCATGGCCGTACCCATTAGTATCAACCCCCAGAGGCCCCATCGGACCGTCCCTGGGTGGGAAACCACTTCCGCGGCCGTACCCATTAGTATCAGCCCCCAGAGGTCCCGTCGAACCGTACCTGGGTGGAAGAACAACTCACGCACACTAACATTCACAACTTTCACAATTTTCGAATGTTGAATATAATGTATATAGTTATGGCACTTGCTAGAATGACCACTCACCGACACATGGCCACGACCAAAGATTGACGCAACTACAAACCATACCTAGCATACGTCAATACCACAAGGTATCCATGAACAATACATTCAACACTTAATGTGTTTAAAGATTAACGACACGACTTCCCAACAACTTAACCACCCTAGAAGCACCTCTACCCATCAACAAATATACGAACCAATCAACTAATCTCAATAAACTCAATCCCATCATACACAATTAATAAGTACGAGTAAACAATCATTCACAACTTACATAACATCAATTCACGAGGTATAAGTCGTAGAGGCAAGAACACTTGCCTCGATAATTGATGTCGAAAGCTCCAACGAACATGACTCACCCGATCGATCCATTAAAATCCCACCCTATATTATAACCACATAATAAATAATTTACTCTATGAATTCAATTTATTATATCATAATTATAAGGTGATTAATTGGATTATATAATACCTCAATTGTATCTAACGAATTATTGATCAAGTCAAACGACCAACGATACCGAACCCGGGTTCACATCTCGATTATTGCTCCGAACACAAACTCCAAACTCGGACTCATTCCGTGGTCTAATTACACAAATCCGCACATTGACCAAATTATCACCATCTCCATCTATGCTTATACCTCCCCCGTCCACAATTCCAACACGAACAAAAAACACACAAGCATGATTACACACACACACACACACATATATATATATATATATGTGTGTGTGTGTGTGTGTTTGTGTGTGTGTGTGTTTGTGCGTATACTGTTATATATATATATATATGCATGTGTGTGTATGTGTGTGTTTGTGCGTATACTGTTATATATATATATATATATATATATATATATATATATATATATATACACGTATATATATGCATATTATATATATATGTATGTGTTTGTGACTATATATATATATATATACACACACACACGATACCCATAGACATACATATCCTGCAAAACACAACACCCACACCCACACAACACAAACACCATGAATCTCGCAGTCGGAGTCGACTTTCGGTCATTGACTCTGGCAACCCACTGTCGAACCTCGTCTATCTCCACTTTCGGACGCACAACCCCATCGTACTCGATGGAGTCCATCCCGAAACTGCCGGAAACTCGAGATCTGCTACTCGAAAACCCAAATCTTAATTGCTACACATAGATCATCATCTCAACCATCTAAAAACTCCTACCTAAACTCAGAATCTGGCCTCCTACGAGCTCCTCGGTGTTACCACCTCCGTCACCGGCGGTACTTCCAAAAATATCCACCAGATATGGCTTGAAAGGAAGCTCACCGCAAGAATTGAGCCACCCAGCCTACCTCCTTCCAACCCATCGCTGGAAAACTCTTGCACCAACATCGACCAACTCCGGAAAGAAAATAGATATAGAATATCGAAAGCCTTCCCCGCGGTGCCGTTGGGACCCGATACTCCGGCCAACTCTGATTATTGAAAAGTGGTCGGTGTTTCCTCCATTTGACACTTTTCCTCCAATCACAAATCATCACTGATGAAGGAGAAAGGGAGGGTGTTGGTGGAGTGTTTTTCTTGGGGTAGGTGAGAATAATGAGGGCAAAGAAACGTGAGGGAGAGAGGAAAAGTGGAGAGAGAGGAATAAAGAAAAAGGTAGAGAAAATGGGAGAGAGTGTGAGAACGTGAGGGAAAAGAGAGAGCATAGTCAAAAGAAAATCCTTGCAATATTATGTTAATAATATTGCTACACATAGATCAGCATCTCAACCATCTAAAAACTCCTACCTAAACTCAGAATCTGGTATCCTACGAGCTCCTCTGCGTTGTTGCTTCCATCACTGGCGGTACTTCCAAAAATATCCACCGGCTCCGGCTTGAAACGAATCTCACCGCAAGAATTGAGCCACCCGGCCTACCTCCTTCCTACCCATTTCTGGAAAACTCGTGAACCAACATCGACCAACTTCAGAAAAAAAAGAGATATAAAATATCGAAAGCCTTCCCTGTGGTACCGTCGGGACCCGATACTCCGGCCAACTCCGATTATTGAAAAAGTGGTCGGTGTTTCCTCCATTCGACACTTCTCCTCCAATCACAAATCATCACTGATAAAGGAGAAAGGGAGGGTGTTGGTGGAGTGTTTTTCTTGGGGTAGGTGAGAGTAATGAGGGAAAATAAACATGAGGGAGAGAGGAAAAGTGGAGGGAGATGAAGAAAGAAAAAGGTAGAGAAAATTGGAGAGAGTGAGAACGTGGGGGAAAAGAGAGAGCATAATCAAAAGAAAATCCTTGAAATATTATGTTAATACATTATACATATATAAAATGGGTTGTTGGGTTTACTTGACCCAAATTTTAATAAGTCAAAAATATAAATTATTTCATTAAAATGGATATATCTCGAACTAGTTATTCAGTCTTTCGACTCGATTACCCGATTAATTCATACTGCAACAGATAACACCAACTATCAACAACTCACTAACATCCTGATCTAATTTATCAAGAGTCTGCCCGACTATTGTCAGCTAATAAAAATAGAAATGAAATAAATTAATTTAAAAAAATTAATACTTTTGAAATTCCAATTTAAAATTCCTGGATATTACAGTAATGGACAAAACCACACGGCAATCCCTTGCTTAGGTAAAATTCCCAAGAGTTGCCAATATCGCCTGCATTTTGAAAACAAACAAGCTAATTTTGATAAACAAGTTATAAAATTTCTTTTAACCAAAAGTGTTTCATTGTTCAATATCTGACGTTAATTGTTAGGTCACTGTACACTTGTACTTACTCGTGGTGATAAGATCCTAGAAAAATCTGTTGTTTCGAATCCCGGATATGTCTTAGAATATACGATGTGGCTTCAGAATTCGTATTCCCCATACTTTGTACGGATTGAGTCTCAAGGAACCCATACAAATTATCATTCAATGTGTCTACGATTAGTGATTTTAGATACCTAATAATCATTAAAAAGAAATTTAACTTTTGATAGGTAATTTTGATAGCTGTAAATTAGATGCAGATTATTATCAGAGTTGCATTACAAATTTAATATTATAATAACAATAATATTATTGTCACAAACAGGATATGCAACTGATAATATATATATATATATATATATATATGCAAAAGCAGTAGGCAAAGCAGAAGTGCTTCACAAACACAAACATAAAGTCATATTATTAAAAATTAGTTATAAAATTTACTTGCATGATCCAGAATTGCATAACTGAAATGCTAAGCTAATCAATCCCGTGAAAGATTTCTAGAACATCGGTGTGGCACACATACAATGGCACAATAGTATCTCCAAAGAAATCACCCAACGGCACCCATAAAGGATTATCATTAAGGGATGGGAAAATTTTAAGCAATTCCAAAATGGGATTTTGAATTATCAACCGGTCGAACTCATTTCATTTTTGGTCGCGCAATATCCTTAAAAATATGAAATAACTATCTTAGTGAAGACTATTATTAATTATTCTATTTGTATTTAATAAAACGTATACTTTTTCTAATAAATATAAAAGGAAGAAATACCTGTGCTAAAACAGATTTGATTAGACGACTTGGCCGTGCAATAAAATCACATACGGCTTGCCCCACTAAACTTATCTGAAGAGATAAATGTACCACTAGAAGGGGGATTAAATAGTGGTATTGCGGATAATTAAACTTTCTCGCGAAGGAAAAAGAAAATATGCAGAAAGTAAAAGACACAACGATGTATAGAGGTTCGACAACTTGCCTACGTCCTCTCTCCGTTTTCTTTTTCTATTGGCTCAAGAAAAACCACACACAATCTTGCCTCATCTTCTATAGGTCCGGGCATAACCGCTACAACGCTTGTCTTCGATTGGTCCAAGCACAACCAAACTCTCAATATAGATTTTCTTATCTAGAGTTCTATAAGAACTAGATAATCCTCACTTACGATCGTCAGAGTATAATCCTAACAATGCCAGATCAAAGATCGTAATAACACTGGATTAATAACTCTTGATTCGTTTCTCTCAAACTCGTGAAGGAGTGATGCAACACTCACAACAATCAAAGAAGATGCGAAGTATATAAGATATTACAATATGTGTATAACACTCGTATCTTTTATCATCACAACTTATAATGTAATGAATAACAATAATCTGAGCTCAATAGTGCGTTTGTATGCTTGAAGTTGTGTGTCTTGGGATACCCAATGCCATGGGTATTTATAGTGTTCAGTCCATCTTGATATGCTGAAATTTGTATTATTAGTGTGCGCTAATTCCTTATAACGTGCGCTATCAATGTTTTACTTTGCTGAACTGAACGGTCTTCAAACTGTTCCAACGATAATATGACATGTCTAGCGTGCGCTAGACAATAGATTTAGCGTGCACTATCGATTTGGTCAGCTTACATTATTGACTTGAATACTTTAATATGGCTTTGCCTCTAACGTTCTTCTCCAATGGATAACTTTTGAGTTTAGCGTGCGCTAATGTGCATCCATAGCGTGCGCTGGATAGTCAAGATTTACTTTACAGATTTTTCGTGATTCCTTTGTTGACTTTGTCGTCCCAACGGTTGAATGGCTAATGATAGGTTTTTGAATACGTAGCGTGCGCTAATATGTATTGATAGCATGCGCTACTAGCTCTTCATAGCGTGCGTTACATCCATTCTTAGCGTGTGCTTCCTGCTTCCTTGATTGAGTTCCAGAGCCTACTATCTTCAAAATACTTTCAGGTAACGTACGTAAAATATTATCGTGGCGTGCGTTACTGACCGAAATAGCGTGCGCTATTATCTTTCGTAGCGTGCGCTTCCTATTGACTTGATTTGAGTCCAGACCTTATTGTCTTGAGAATACGAATAGGTAGCGTACGCTAGGCACTCTCTTGCGTGCGTTAAAATGATCAACTAGAGTGTGCTAGTATGAGTAGGTTGCGTGCGCTATGATATCAGGTGAGATTCCAAGTGCTCTGCAGGTAGGTTTCTGTCTTCAGGTAGGTTCTTCGATAGCGTGCGCTACCTCATATCTGTAGCGTGCGCTAGACTCTATTTTACTTAAATTTTGAGATAGACAAAGTCTTTGTTTAAATGTTTTGAAAGAATTCATCATCAAAATACTTTATTCAACAATTTCCCCCTTTTTGATGATGTCAAAACATTTAATAAATACCTGCAAAACAGATTTAGAAAAATTTCGAATCAAAGTATTTTGTTCGATTACGTTAGTAAGTTCGGTTTTGGATGTTTTTCTCCCCCTTTTTGACATAAGCAAAAAGGTACTCCCCATGAATCGCAGCTATCATGAAAAATACGACAGAAGATAAATCGAAGCAACATGAAAACCAACTTCATTGATAACGCTAAAATTCGAACTACAATAGATGCAAATAAGATTAGCCAAAAAGACATCAAGATTCAAATAAGATGCAAATAAGATTAACGCGAATTCGATACCATTCAATTACACTACCAAGTCAAACAAAGAAAAGACATCAAGATACATTAAATTAGTTTGTCTTTAGCGAGAATCAAAATGAGAGACACTAAGGGGCTTGGTCAGACGAAGGAGACGAGAAAGGGAAGGAAGGATATGTATAGCGTATGAAATCTTCCAACAAGCTATGAATGGAGTGAATTTCAGATTTGACTTCGGATCGCAAGGCTCGAATATCGTCCCGAATTTCCAGCTGGTTCGTCTCAAAACACCTCATCTGGACGACCAAATCTTCTTCATCTTCTTCAACGGTCACTTTTTTCTTTCCTTTGACCTTCGGATGGCGAAAAAATGAACCAGTTTGAATTTCGTGAAGGGTTTCCGGCCCTCTTCGAGAGATACGCTCGGATGGAGTCGGTACACGCGTTCCCTTCGGAACTTGATCATCCTCCCGGAAATACGAAAATAAGACCCATCCTTGATTGATCGCATCGATGTAGTGCATCGCTTTGAGGGATAAGTCACAAACCTCGTGTCCCCGAGACACTGGAACCGATGCCTCTCCCGATAAATCAACATTAAAGTGCCTAAAAATGATCGTAAGAATTGAGCCAAAAGGTAGACCTGCTTTTCGAGACCTCAACACGTAATGTTTGGAGTGAAACGTGTCTCCCTTTACTTTCATCCAACTCTTCACAATCATCGCAAAATCCACTTTGTCATTCAGTACTGGATACACAACATGTTTATCAACTCCTATGAGCTTGTGTTGAGTGTTCACTTTAGGCATCAAGCATCTTGTGAGACCAACCAAAAGCAACCGAATTTGGATTCTGAAGTCGTTGTTCTCGAAGACGTCATCGATTATTTCAATAACCACCTTTGAACTCAAGAACTCAGTTACGTCAAGCTCAGACAAGTCAGATTCTTCAGAAACTGATTTCCCCAAGCAGGCAAATCTTTCCATGGATAGGTCGAACAGCTCATTGAGGATTTCCAAAGAAACTTTTACCGCCGTTCGATTAACAATACTCTTAAGCACCAACGATGATGATTCCTCACTTTCTCCAACATGCAAATTCGCATAGAATTCATGGACAAAAACAGGATAAATCGGTTCTTTACATTCAATGAATCGGTCGATACCCAAAGAAGAGAAAAATTCATGGATTTGTACCTTGGCTCGCTCTAAGCTCCCGAAGTTGAAGTAATAACAATCTTCTAAGCTTCTTGAGGGAGAATTTCAGTGAAGAGTTTGAAGGCCGCAGAAGAGATGAATCGATTTGGGTCGAATTCAGGCTCACGGGTACGTTTGGAGCTCTTATATTGATTCTTCATGGGGACCCTGGATCCACTTGCCATGTTTGGATGAAGATTTTTGATGAGATTTCGGATATGAATGAGGGATTGAGGTTTTCGGAGGTCAGAGAATTTAGGGTTCTCTAAATGGGGATCTGACGTTTTGTTTTATAGGTGAAAAGTTGGCTCGTTAGCGTGCGTTATACGAAGTGTAGCGTACGTTATGAAGAAATAGGTAGCCACTGGACTGTCCAGTAGCAAAAGGGAATTTTAATGGTCGATTATTAGCGTATGCAAGTATTGGCTGGCAGCGTGCGCTATCGGGCTCAAAAATTTTCAGATGGAGATGGATAGCAAGCGTTAAGGGTATATGGCTAGCACGCGCTAGGGAATGAAATGTATCTCATGAAATGATTTCTCGAAAAAATAAATGAATTTAAAAAATTATCAAGCTGTCCCATACCAAGTTGAAGTCTAATAGAACTAAAGGATTCCTCGCGTAAGGGTTTGGTAAGAATATCGGCTAATTGATCTTTTGTGCCGACAAAAATTAAACTGATATCTTTATTTTGCACATGATCATGTAAAAAATGATGTCTTATATCAATATGCTTGGTTCGACAGTGCATCACATGATTTTTACTCAGATTAATAGCATTGGTATTATGAGATAAAATAGGGGTATTTTCAAAATAGATGCCATAATCGCGGAGTTGATTTTTGATCCACAATACCTGCGCACAGGCGCTCCGTGCTGCGACATACTCGGCTTCAGCTGTAGATAATTCTACGCTTGTCTGCTTTTTACTTCCCCTGTAGATTAAGCATGGACCAATAAAATGACATGTACCGCTAGTTCTTTTCTTGTCAATTTTATATCCGCCAAAATCTGCGTCACTATATGCAATTAAATTAAAATCCAGACAAGATGGATACCATAGTCCTAGACCAACAGTCCCTTTTCAAATATCAAAAAATTCGTTTACATGCAGTTAAATGAGATTCCTTAGGATTAGATTGAAATCTAGCACATAAGCAAGTAGCAAATATTATATCGGGTCGAGAAGCAGTTAAATATAACAGAGATCCGATTATACCTCGATATAGCCTTTGATCCACGGATTTTCCATTTTCATCTTTATCCAATTTTAACGTGGAAGACATTGGTGTAATACCCGAGATTTTCGTTCTGGTTATTTTGGGATTTCTCCGGATATTTCTCGGTTGCCGAGTGTCGGTATTATTTTCTCGATGATTGATTTTTGTGTTTTTATGGTCGCATGTGATTATTCGTTGCATGGTATTTCATTTCATATCGATGATGTTGTCCGCGAGCATTTCGTCGTGTTCATTTCGTGCATTTTCGGAAATCGAGTCGTCGGGTCACGGTGGCTGGGCACTGGCCGGTCAGGTGCAGCAGGTACTGTCGTGAGTGCTGGGGACTGGCCGGAGAGGTGCGGCAAGCACTTTCGGAAGTGCTAGGCAATGGTCGGGCAGGCGCGGCAGGAACCGGCGTAACGCACGCTACTGCCGGAAGGCTGCACACGCTAACTCGGCAGGAATAGCGCATGCTATTCGGCCGACCAGCACACGCTATCGGGCTCGACAGAGAGGTTTCAGAGGTTCTGGACTCGGGGAGGATCGACAGGTAGCGCACGCTACAGTCGGTCGTAGCGCGCGCTAATCAGCAGGTGTAGCGCACGCTGTCGGCCGACCAGCGCACGTTACCTGGGAGAGCAGTTTAGTCCAGAGAGTTCTGGACGGACCGGCTAGCGCACGCTAGTTTCCGCGCAGCGTGTGCTATCGAGGTCGGGCAGGCAAGTTTCGATCGGCAGGTTGGGTCAGCAATACCGGGTCCATGAAGTTCTGGAGTTCATATCATTGATTAATCCTTCTATAACATCCTTTGATCAAGCGAATCAGGTTAGATTTCCTGGAAATCCTAGTTTTGGGAAATTGGGGGTTTTGCTTGGTTTTGTCCGATTTAACCCGTAATAACTTAGATTTGTGGCAAAACAATGATTATAGGATGTATTCTATCGTTTCCCTTGTTATTCCATGGTTGGATTGTCCAGGACTCGTTGTTTTGTTAAACTCCTTTTTGACGCCTTGAAGGTGTCTGATTAGAGGTCGTAGAGGGGGTTCGGGCGTTGTGCGGTTATTATTCCTCGTACGATCGTTGATTTATTGTTGATATGTCTTAGGAACGAAATCCTTCTGAAGAACTCGAGCCGGAACCCTTCCATTCATTGTCTTTTTCGGGGTCCGAGCTTCCCAGTTGAACCGTGTTCTTCGGAGTTTTCAGTATCAATTATTGAGGCAAATATTCTATTTATACGATCTGTATCTTGTGGATAAGTTTATCTATTGTATTTATGATGATTTGGTTTATCTTTGTGGATATGATTCGTGCGGTTTGATTATTTGAATGTTTGTTAATGATATTGTTGCTTGTTTAACCTTGTGAAGTTGTGTTGGCCATGTTAGTTGTGTGATTCGTTTTGGGCTTGATTGCTTGGGTTTGAGGTATGATGATGATTATGATTATCATGTTGGATTGACTACACATTTGGACATGTAATTTCGGTGTATGATTGGATGTTCGAACATGTTTGTTTAAGGTGTGTTGTTCGTAGTGATGTGTTGCGTTGTTTGGTATGTGTTTGGGAAATGTGTGTGTATGGTCCAGGTACGGTCCGTGGGACCTCTTGAGTTTGGTACATGAGGTGTACAAACAGTGTGTGTGGTCCAGGTACGGTCCATTGGACCTCTGGAGTTCGGTACATGAGGTGTACGAACAGAGTATGTGGTCGAGGTACGGTCCGTGGGACCTCTGGAGTTCGGTACATGAGGTGTACGAGCAGAGGGTGTGTTCGAGGTACGATACGTGGGACCTCTGGAGTTCGGTACATGATGTGTAGGAACAGTGAATGTGTGGAACCAGGTACGGTCTGTCGTGACCTCCGGAGTTCATTACTTGATGAGTACGAATAGTGATTGTATGGATAATATTTTGATGTTAAAATCACGGACACGTGATGATATTTCCCTAATGTGTTTTGAAACAAGAACCGGGCTAAGGCCTTGGTGATTTTCGAAAAAGGTTTTGTAAATTGAGACTCGAGGTCCCAAAAGAAATTATGTTCTAAAAACTCCTGAGATGCCGAGTTTTAATTCTTAAAACTTCATAACTTGTTTTCTGATTAATAAAACCTCTCGGGAATATTTTGACAACTGATTGTGTTATCTGATTAGTGATTTCCTTCTAATTGATACATTTCATATGCTATTATACTTGCATTAGTAAAACAATTGAGTTTTACTAACCCCCGAGTAATCGGGGGGTGGATGTGTGTTTAGCGTCCATGTATTTACTGGTTCGAGGGAGCAGTCACAGGATTGGTGTAGGAAGTGACGAGCTACGATACTAATCAAGGATTGAGAGTTTGGTCGGGTTATGTTGTGTCGACTGAATTATGGTCAGACTTCCACTGTTGTGTATCTTTACCCCTACGTGGGTATTTATTGTAAAGGGTTGTATTTTGTCTCGTTTGCACTGGTCCTATGACCTCATTGGTCCATGTGGTTGTGTTGTAATTGACCTTCATGGTCACAATTGTTGTAGTAATTGTCTTCGGTTGGTCAAGTTTTGGTGTTTTCTGTGTTGTTTAGCCTGGTAGGTCCTCGAGGAGAGGGTATACGGCATGTAATATCCCCATATGGTCTAGGGTGTTACAGTTATGGTATCGGAGCTTAGGTTTTGGAAAACCTAGGCTGTTGGGTCAAGTCAAGTCGTGATTTGTCGAGTAATATGACAGCAGGTCATTAGAGTTGTCGGGTGATAAGTTGAGTTGTGCGTGGTCACAGTGTGTCGTATGTATTGTCGGGCGAGATTAGTAGCGTGGGCGACCGTCACCTCTGTGCAGCCTGTGGACGTAAGTCTCCTCCTTTATGCGAGGTATAGCTGTTTCGTGATTTCATTTATGTGCGATGATTGTGGTGCATAATTTCGTTTGCATGGTGTTGTGAATTGGAATCCATATTTGATATTCGTGGTACACCATTTGTGTGTTGAGTTGAATGTATTGATGGTTGGACACCGAGCGGTGCACTACGGTGTGAAAAACTGTGAACTTTAGTGTGATCCTGAGGTTGTATCGACGGTAGAGTTTGTGAGGAACTCATATGGATGGTTTTGACGTATGTCTGAACTTGGTGTTCACGAATCGTATTTGATTAAATTTGGTGATCCTATTGCCGTTTGGGCATGTGGTTTTAAGTTTGATTATTTTTGGAAAATTTTAATTGTGTTCGTTGCGCGTAAGTTTGAAAACAGTTCTCTAAAAGATTTTATGAGCTTGAGCATGTTTGAAAAAGAATCGATTTTTGAAAACATTTCGATGGTGCGGTTAAACAACGATTTTGTATGAATTTTGAAATCGATTGAATTTTGACAAATTAGTCACGTATTTTCAAATGGCATCATCAACCGGTATTCGGAGATAGTGTTTTAAAATTTTTTGGACATTTCAAAATATTACCGTCATCTTGGTTATGATAGAAAGGATTTTGGAAAATTTTTGTTCTGCAAAACAACTTTAGCTTTCGAGAATTAGAACGTTATGTGTTTATGTATTTAGGTTAAGTCGTGCAGTGAGTTTCTATGTTATTATTCTTGTCATAGAATCTTGGCTGTATGCCCAAGTGGCGGGATACGTTATTAGGTACCATTCCCTAACTCTCGGAGCCGTTTTGGGGCTGCTGGGTTACTTCAGTTGTTTAAACGCCAGTAGTTACGGCCGTACGAAATCTATGTTACGGCCGTAAGCTGGTAATTGTTATGGCCGTAAGATGTTGGTATTACGGCCGTAATCTTCTAGTTGTTACGGCCGTAAGTTGTGTGTTATTATGGCCGTAAGCCTATTGCTGTCACAACCATAATCTTATTGCTACAGCCGTATCTGTACTCTATATCAGTCGATCGATTCCTTTGGATATAGTCGTGTGGTCCGCAGATGACGATTGTGAACTTTAGCTATTGCATCAGTAATGCTGCACTCGGTTGTATATCCTGTTTGGATATTATTGACACGTTTTCGATCGTTACCTTTCTTGCTAGCAAATTTGATTGTACACCTAAGTGTTGTGATGGCATAGTCTGATCTAATTTTATTGTTCCATGATATTATCCTGACATGATAGCTTATCTATGGAAATGATTAGTGTGATGACATATATTAATAAGGTCATTTTGATGACATCGGTTATAGAGTGGATTTGATATTTCAAAGTATTGTTGTGCTAATGTTTTCAAAATAAATTAGTTTTGATAATGGGTCCATGGTTTTGGTTAAATGACCGAGGTATTAAAAGTGATTTCAAAAATTTCATCTCAGCAAAATCTTTCGAACTCACGAATTTTAAAATATTATCATTCGAACAAATACCTCGAAAAACTTACTTTTAAGAATATTATCCATGTTGGACCGCAATGGTATGCATAATGTTTTAACCGTGTTTGCTGAGGTATAGGTTGTACATCTCTGTCGATGTGACCGTGTGAATTACTTTTAAATTTAAGTTCTATTATTGCAGTGTTAGTTTGTGTATTTGTGTAATGACTTGATGTGAATATTGTATTGTGCTGCTATTTGTTGGCTTATTTTGATTATGTGGGGTTCGTTTTGTCATGTTATTCTGAATAGTTGTCCATTCAGTATGCTGAGGGGTGGAGGCCGAGGCCGTGGTCATGGTGGTGGTCGTAATCAGGAGCATGAGAGGGCGACTCGCTCTTTGTCGAGCACCAATCAGTTCAGTACGGATGGTCATGATGACCAGTCGCGAGATCAGGGACAATCAACCGGAGTTAATGTTGACGTTAGCGCCGCCACCATCCTTCGTCAGGTGGTTGACTAGTTAGTGTAGATGAATCAGGCCGTACATCGGAATGAGAACCCAGATGAGGATAACGGGGCTAGTAAGTGGTTACGAGATGTGATGAGAATGCACCTGCCCCATTTTGTAGGTTCTTCTGACCCGTTAGGCTGGGAGAACTGGCTCTTCCAGTTGGACAGAACATTTGATGTTGTAGCTTGTCTCGAAGAAAGAAGAGTACATATTGCTCAATACCTGCTCGACAAGGAAGCTGTAGACTGGTGGGAGGCCGTAGCGCCTAATGATCGTGCAACTACTTGGGCTGAATTCAAGACTGCCATGGAGGCCGAGTATTGTCCACCACCTGTTAAAGAGCGTAGGATCGTCGAGTTCTTCTCGGCTACACCACAAAACGTGTCGATATCTCAGGCGATAGTCGATTATAATCGCCAGTTATATTATGTTCGAGATCAAGTGATAAGTGAGGAAAATAAGGTTCATTATTTCGATATGCGTATGAAACCTCATGTTCGGCAGTGTATGCCTCCTTTTATGTGTACTACGTTGAAGGATTATCAAGATCGAGCTTTAGCATTTGAAATGGCTGTATTGTCTACCTAGTCGGTATCTGTAGCGAAGAAACAGAGGATTTCTGATGACGCCTCGGGAAGTAAAGAAATTGGGATTTTAAAATCACAAGCCTCGTATCAGATGAGTATGGGACCTTCTCGGTCAGCTAGAGAGTCTAAAAGACCCAGGTCGGCGTCTTTAATTTCAAGCAGTACCCCAAGATGTTTCAACTGTAATGTACTGGTCCACGAGCGTGCGAGTTGTATGAAACTGCCGGTAACTTGTTATAGTTGTGGATGCGAAGGGCATCGAGACCAGTACTGTGAGACTGTTGCTAAGTGTTGGGATTCGGTGATAAAATCGGAATTACGCAGCGGAAAATAAACCGGTCCAACCGGATAAAACCAAACCCCAAAATGGACCGATCAAGCATCATATAAACGAATATAAATAACGAGGATTAAAAACAAAGAATACTTACCCTCGTAGTCCTTTGATAATATAATCTTCGAAGGAAAAACCCAAGCAAGCCTTTTCCCGATTACCGACACGAACACGAATCCAATTCGTTGTAGCTTGTTTGAATGATCCAACACCGAAAATGCCGAATGTCTCTACTTCACACGCGTCGGAAGTTGCCCGGAAAAATTCGATAGCAATCCGTTCTCCAAGAACACGGCTAGGAATTACTATAGGAATTTATATCTTAATTTCTTTCTTAATTTTTCTCAACTCAAAGTGGAAAAACAAGAAAAAGAAAATATCTCTCTTCTCCCTCACTTATCTCTCACGGCTGGAGCTTAGCATTTTAGCATGAAAAATGATGTCTTATCATCAAGACAACTTCACTCACCATTTTATATAATGTAATGATATATAAAGGAATAAATAATCCTTTACAACTATCATTCACAATTATATGGGAATCTCAACTCTAAGTGAGTTCCCACACACATGCAAGATCATGCCATGCCATGAGGGGTGGGTGGCCACAAGGAAGTTTCCTAGAAAACGAGCCGAGCCACTCGGCTCGTGTACCGGACGTTCGTCAAACGAATCCGTTAAATACACTCCTTTCAATCATCAATGTATTTATATTAATTAATCAATCTAATTAATTAATTATATCAAATACAAATATACTTCTCTAAGAAATATAATTTATTAATTAAATTAATTACCCGGTAACTTAATTTAAATTTATAAGACCGATATTTGATTTATCCAATAAATCATAATTAGATATCCAATATCTAATATTAATAGAGAGATAATAAATTCACATTTATCCGTCAACGCTCACGATGCGCGACTCGTAGGTCCGTCTCGTAGGCATTGGGAGGAACCAATGAGTGCGGGCAGCACTTAGCCAGCCTAGCGGGCCGCACTGTAAACCCCGACTGAGAACGAATGAAGGGATCATTCCAGAACCATTATGTCGTGAATACCGTATACATATAAACCCTTCAATCATATGTCCCGGTCAAGTATTAGGGTCACGGTAAAGTCAAACCCTACTGTAACTTGACTCTATGCTTTCTGTTAATGCAAACTGAGATCATCGAGCTCTCGTGTATCAAATACAACTTGCTCTAAATGCTTTGGCCAAAGACTTATAATCTCATTTGCCATTAACCACATAGGACATTTACCTGCTCACTTACAGGAGAAAGAATTCTATCTTGGTATTCAGTAGAGACTGCTACTTGCCCACTAAGTTGCATTTCGAGGTTGACCCCACACACCGGCGATTGGATCGAACTACTCTAATGACTAACTTAATGTCACAAGCACATCTCCTACTGAAACCTCAAGTTAAAGGTCCACGTATACCTATCACAACCTTTCGATCCAGTCATTGACAATCCCTGAGTGATATCCATGTGACCGAATCGAGGTGAGTCATGTTCGAGTATACTAATATCACTAGCATACCTATAACGTGTGCTCCCACTAATCCTTAGTGAATACCGGCACTTTACATGTCAAAGTACACGTTATACAAGTCTTTGTCTAAACTTATTGCCCAGTTAAGTTTTATCGACTTGCGAACGAGTTAAGCATTCAAGCTCTAAACACTTCCAGTGCCTATCTCCTTATCTCCATAAGGAGTAATGTTTGCTCTCAAATGCAAGGACTATTATTCTATATACCAAATCAGAATGCCAGTGATATACAATAATATAGAAATAATTATTGCCTTGTTAAATATTCATAATTACAATACATATGCTCTCACTCTCTCATCCTCTGAGTGGCATTCGAGGGCATATCCCTAACAATCTCCCACTTGCACTCAATGCCACAAACTATGGTATCTAATACCCATACTCTCTAGATGTCTCTCTAAGACCTTCTGAGATAGTGGCTTGGTAAGCGGATCAGCAACGTTATTTGCTGTGTCTACTCTCTGCAGTGTAACATTCCCATCCCGAACCATTTCTCTAACAAAATGATATTTTCTCGCAATATGTTTGGTGTTGTGGTGAGCCCTAGGCTCCTTAGCCTGTGCAACAGCTCCGTCGTTGTCACAAAACAGTGTCACGGGCTTCTCTGCGTTAGGAACCACTTGAAGTTCCTCAGTGAACTTCTTTATCCAAAAAGCTTCTTTAGCGACCTCCGTGGCTGCACGATGTCGGCTTGACATGTAGAGATAGCATCGAACTTTGCTTGGCACTTCTCTAAGAAAGCGCCCCACCATTCGGAGTAAAGATATACCGATGTGGACATCTGAGCATCCATGTCCCCCGAAAAATCTGAGTCTGTATAACCCATCACTCTTAGTTCTCCACCGCCGTATGTAAGAACCAAGTCTTTAGTCCTCCTTAGGTACTTAAGAATGTTCTTTACAGCAGTCCAATGTTCCTGCCCTGGATTTGACTGAAACCGACTTACTATGGTCACAGCATAGGCAATGTCCGGTCTAGTGCAAATCATTGCATACATAAGGCTACCTACTGCCGAAGCATAAGGTACCTTGCTCATTTCCTTTCTATCTTCCTCACTTTGAGGGCACATCTCTAAGGAAAGTTTTGCACCATGTTGCATAGGTAGAAACCCTCTTTTAGAATCTTCCATCCTAAATCGCTTCAGGATCTTTTCTATGTAGAGGTCTTGGGAAAGACCTAACATTCTTTTCGCTCTATCCCGGTAGAGACGAATACCCAGAATATAGGTAGCTTCTCCCAAGTCTTTCATTGAGAACTCTTTAGAAAGCCAAGCTTTCACAGAACTGAGCATTCCTACATCGTTTCCTATAAGTAGAATGTCATCTACATATAGTATTAAGAACGCAATTTTGCTCCCACTAACCTTCTTGTAAATACAGGGCTCCTCTTCGTTTTGGACAAAATCAAACTCTTTGACTGTCTCGTTAAAACGAAGATTCCAACTCCGCAAAGCTTGCTTCAGTCCATAAATGGCACGCTGAAGTTTGCATACTTTATGAATATAAGTTTGAGATATGAATCCCTTAGGCTGTTCCATGTAAATATCCTCCTCGAGGAATCCATTTAGGAATGCCGTTTTCACATCCATTTGCCATATTTCATAATTTAAGTGGGCTGCTATAGCAAGCATCATGCGAATAGACTTAATCATAGCTACAGGCGAGAAGGTCTCGAAGTAATCGATCCCTTCTCTTTGGGAATAACCCTTTGCCACAAGCCTGGCCTTATAGGTATCAACCTTGCCATCTCCATCAGTCTTTCTTTTATAGATCCATTTGTTTCCAATAGGCACTATGCCTTTAGGATGATCTACTAAAGTCCAGACCTGATTAGCATGCATTGAGTCTATCTCAGCTTCCATAGCTTCTTGCCACATGGTGGAGTCAACATCTACCATCGCTTGGTCGTATGTAGAAGGATCATTCTCTTGACTACTTTCTGTCATCTCATGGACACCCAGTTCCTCTTGATGCAGATAGCCATACCTCTCAGGTAATTGAGAAATTCTACTAGACTTGCGAGGTTGTATTTGTATTTCAGAAGGTTCGGTTCTAATATCTTGCATAGGTGTCTCATTAGGTGTTTCTTTTATTTATTCCAAAGAAATATTTCTACCTGCCCCTCCTTCCTGAATAAACTGATCTTCCAGGAAGTGTGCTTGTATAGCAACGATGATCCTATGATCTTCTTACATGTATAATAGATATCCCATGGAATCCCCTGGATATCCTATGAAACGACCTTTCACAGACTTAGCTTCCAATTTCTCTACTTTAGTCTTCTTGACATAAGCAGGGCATCCCCAAATCCTAATGTGATTAAGAGTTGGTTTCTTACCTCTCCACATCTCATGTGGATTCTTAGGAATGGATTTGGAAGGACATCTGTTCAAGATATGCACAGCAGTAAGGAGCGCGTAACCCCACAGATAAATCGGTAGATCAGTATAGTTAAGCATGGATCGAACCATGTCCAACAAGGTTCGGTTCCTTCTTTATGATACACCATTTAATTGTGGAGTAGCTGGAGGAGTGAATTGTGACACTATTCCTAGTTCTTTTAAGAACTCATCAAATTCGGTACTCATGTACTCACCACCTCGGTCTGACCGAAGAGTCTTAACACGGTTACCTGTTTGATTTTCAACTAGGGCTTTAAATTCCTTGAATTTATCAAAAGCTTCAGACTTATGTTTCATTAAGTACACGAATCCATATCTGGTATGGTCATCAGTGAATGTAATGAAATACTGAAATCCATCCCGTGCCATTTCAAAAGGGCCACAGACATCGGTATGGATCAATCCAAGTTTTTCAGCAGCTCTTTCAAAAGTCCCTGCGAAGGGTAACTTAGTCATTTTGCCTTGAAGGCAAGATTCACAAGTTGGATAGGGATCTGATCCCAATGGACCCGTAAGCCCATCTTTCTCCATTTTATGAACCTTGGTCTGACCAATATGACCAAGTCTAAGATGCCACTTAAGTGCTTGGTTCGTTTCATCCCTACCACGCTTCCTAGTTATAGTGTTCACAATTTTTTTATTCTTTAGATTTAAATGGTATAAACCATTTAATAATGTAGAATTACCAACCAATTTATTTCTGAAATAAATACGACAGGACCCATCTCCAATAAAGAAGTGAAATCCCTTTCGGTCCATGACCGGAATTGATACAATATTCTTGTGCCCCTTGGGCAAAACAAGTACATCATCTAAAGTAAGAATAAAACCAGATTCTAAATCCAACATAAGGGATCCGATATCAGAAGCCTCGACACTATGCCCACTTCCGACGGTGACCATCACCTCCCCTGAATCCAACTTCCTACTTCGTTCCAGATCCTGATTCATTGTACAAATGTGAGAACTCGCATCGGAATCAAGTATCCAAGAAGTATAATATACAGTTACAGAACAATTTATTTCTAAAACCAGTAGTTCCGTACCTGAAGACGCATTACGGTCTAGCTTTGGACAGTACCTCTTCCGGTGGCCTAGCTCACCGCAGTTGAGGCATACATCCGTTTTCTTGGCCCCTTTGCTCTTTTGAACCATTGGGGCCTTGCCCTTTCCCTTGTCGATCTTGGCTATTGGACCTAACTGCTTCTTGTTCTTTTTCTTCTTATTCTTAGACTTCCGAGTCCCAGAAGAAATCACAAGTGCAACTTCCTTTCCCTTTGTCTTCATCTGAGACTGGGCAGTCGCCAGTTTGTTCATTAGCCCAGCTAAGTTACATGCAATCTCATTGCAGTTGAAGTTCATGACAAATTTTGAAAAGGAGTGAGGAAGTGACTGCAGGATAAGGTCAGTTTGGAGAGATGCATGCATCTGAAAATCAAGAGCTTCCAATCTCTCAATCATCGAGATCATCTTGAGGACATGGTCCCCAACCCTCTCTCCTTCCTTCATCCTGGCGCCGAATAATTGCTTCGATATCTCATATCTAGCAGTTCGGCTATGCTCTCCATAGAGCTCAGCCAGGTGCGATAAGATGGCTCTTGAAGACGTCATCTTTTCATGGGTACGTTGAAGCTCATTGGTCATTGAGCCTAACATGTACCCTCGCACTCTTATGTCGTCTTTTACCCATTTCTCATGGGCATCGACATCTTCCTGATTGGCTCGGGTTCTTGCAGGAGCCGCTGGGATGTCCGCCTCCAAGACGTATCCCAGCATTTCCATATTTAGGACAATCCTCAAGTTCCGAAGCCAGTCCACATAGTTCGGACCAGTCAGGACGTTCTTTTCAAGTAGTATAGCGAGTGGGTTCATTGTCATATTGAGAGTTTTGTTAACTACAGAGAATAATTTAAGATTCGTTAGTGATTATTTAATTATGATCCGAGCAAAGAATTTAAGGGCTTTCTTTATTCATAACTCGGCTCCTACTATTTTATCGGCATTTACACACTCCCATGTTAAATCCGGAAGTCTTGGGTAACTTCATAGTGGTGATCGATTTCTTTACAAAGTTTAATAGAGGGCAACCCATACGGTTTATATTCTATTATTCTTTATAAAGTGGTGTCTAATACCTGTAATATCCGAAAATTCTACTACTGTTATTTAACATTATTTTATCCGAGTTATGTTGTACAGTGTGGTATCTGTACAGTATGGATAAAATAAATGAAGGACTGAGACATCTGTATTGGTACAATTATCGTACTTGGTTGACAATTACATTTAAAAAGTATATGTATTCAGTATGCCGTATGTTCGTATTCTGTATGTTGAGACGTTGGACAAGAATAGCTGAAAATGGCTAAGTATAGCCTTATTAGCGCACGCTGATATTCATGCATAACGCACGCTATCGTGCAGGATTAGCGCACGCTACGTTTATAGGTTAGCGTACGCTAGTGCAGACAGATCGGAAGGAATCTGCGTGTGGACCCGGCTGCTTTCGGCACACGTTCTGATAAGTCAACGGATGTTGTAATATAGTGTTAGCGCACGCTAATGCATGTTGATTAGCGCACGCTAACTGTATATTGGACAAAAAGGAATCTTATCCTAGTCAGAGCTGTCGGCGTGTGGACCCGTGTTCGGAGCATATAGACAAACCAGTCAACTGATGTTAGCGCACGCTAAACGCAAGGACTTGCATACGCTAGAGAGTGTAAATTACGTACGCTAATGCATGGGCATTACGTACGTAAGCTCATGTACGAAGCGAGACAGTAGTCTCTGGACTACGATAGCGCACGCTAACAAAGGTCAGTTAGCGCACGCTAAAGCCTTAGCGCACGCTAAACATGAGATGTTAGCGCACGCTAGTAATGCAGTCTATATAAGGGACAGACGGGTATTATGAAGCATTTCGTCCATTCTTTCACTTTCAATCGATAGAGAGAGCTTTGGGAGGTTCTTGAGGTTCCCAAGCACGGTGAGGTGGTGATCTTTAACAAGATTAAAGATGGAAAGCATGGATTAAAGCTTTGTTCTTGAAATCATTGGTGATTCTTGGAAATGGATTCAACCTTGGAAATCAATCCATTCCTTCATAAAGGTAATCACTCTTCATCTTTGGATTTCGTTTTGGATTGAATGTTGATGATTATTACATAAACAAGTTTGACAAGCATGATTATGAGATGGATTACCGAGTATGATGATATTAATATGATTCTTGTGATTTAGATTGTGTCGTTCGTTTTCTTGAGATAAGTGGATTAATCCTTCTCCTCGATTTCGGATGTTGATGTTATTGTAGATGATTACTCTTTGTAATGGAAGATTAAGGATGTGTGGTTACGTTCTTGACGTTTCGTGTATTAATATTAAGGAAGATGATATATGGATATAGAACTTGGATTATAAGTTGGATGATTGTTTATATGTTAAAGGATATCGGATTTCGTTGTTTTGATAGCTTTGTACATGATTCAATCACTTCGTGTTCTTGAAATCGCCATAAGTTGATCGGTATCGAAAAACATGCATCATCGGCATTAGCGCACGCCACGCCATCGCCTAGCGCGCGCTAATGGGAGCAACTTAGCGCACGCTACGTTAGGTGATTAACGTGCGCTAAGAAGCCAGAAAGTGCAGTATTTTCGTGTTGTGGTTGTAAATTCGTGCTGGTTTGAGTAGGATTGTTTCGACTAGTGTTTAATCGAGATATTGTCGAGCCGTTGGGTTTGTGAATTGGTTTTATCGATTGTTGATTGTTATCAAACTTGTTATCTATCGATTACTGTAATAGGTTTAGAATATTGATCGGTGATTACAACCGTGTGTTGCGGTCGAGCTCGAGTATGTTCGTGAATTGCTTTGGTCGGGACCGAGGGACTTGTAGATGACGGCAATGGAATTGGTAACAGCTTCATCGTTATCGAGGCAAGTTATTACTTGCTCAGTTTGTAATATTTAATAAATGGTTTCAGTTTCATTCGTTTATAATTCGTATAACAATGTTTATAATCGTAATCACAAGGGATTTGGGATTATAGGTTGTATTCGAGTTTTGGGAATTTAATCATAAGGTATATGATTCACATTTATTGTTGGTATACTTGGTATCGAAGATATGTTGTTGTATAGACGAAGACGTGAATTATCTACCATTCGTGACATTTTGGATCGCCGAATATTCAGAATAATGGTTCGTGATGGTTTGGACATCGAGATTGCTCTCGAAGGACTCGGAGCAAGTACTCTAATCATTTTTGTCATTTGTGTCGATCATGTCGTGATACATTCGTGTATCGTTGTTGTCATGCATTTGTGCATTGTTGTCGTACATTGTGTACTGTTGTTTTGTGCAGTTGTGCATTGTTGTCATATGTCCACCATGCTTTGATCCGACGGGAATCATCATGGGAATCTATAGTCAGGTGTCTGCTGGATCGTTGGATGTAATGCCACCATGCTTTGGTCCGACGGGATCATCATGGGAATCTATAGCTGTGTGCACTGGATCGTTGGATTACCATATGTATTGTTGTTATGCATATGTATATTATGGGTTTGCCATAAGTATACATTGTTGTTATTGTTGTGAGCATTTTGACGTTGTCATATGAGTATGCATTTGTAGGTCTTGTGTTAGGACCATGTTCGTATGTTGTGTTGATCTGATCTCGGATTAGACTGACGCGATGGTAATGGTATTTCGTATCTTGAGGTATGTTCCGTATATCCTTGGTACTTGTCTTTGATGGACAATCGATTATCGTATTGGAATTGTCGATGTTATCCGATGGATTGAATTGGCCAGAGTTGGTATAATTTCCGTATCGCGAGTTATGATAATGTTTTTGAGAACCTTGGGTATTGTTGAGATACCGTACAGATATTTTGGTATTATCCCATGGTGATGTTAAGGATACGAATTGTGGATTTTCGTAAAGTTAAGACGGTAAGATTACATTGGACGTATTCTTACATAGTTTTTCCATTGATATGTAATTATTGACGTGTTGTGATGGTTATCATTGTTGGATATTATGGCTGACCCCGTCGTGGGCTTTCTTTTTAGGTTCTTGGATTATCAAGCTTGTAACGGTCGTGGAGAGATGAGCTTCTCGGAGGATACTGGCTAGAACATGTATTTGTGTTTTGAGCTTCTGTTCAGTTGTTGTATTCCGCTGCTAGGGTATTTTAATCGTTTGTCTTTTTCCGCTGCGTGAGTATTTTTTTTAAATGGTCTTTTGGTATTTGGTAACTTAGGTTACCTTGGCGATCGTTCTCTAAATCTATTCTGTCGGTACGTGTAAGCGATAGCTTAAAGTATGTTCTTAAACTGTTGAGTCTCGGCAATTCGGGCCTTGTGGTTTCAAATGAGTTTTTACGACGGTTTGATAAACGAGTTTTATAAATCTTCGAATGGTTTTAATAGATAATACCGTCGTTAGCCTCTTGGGCGTTTTGTAAATGTTTGCGAAAATTTCCTTCAGCCTTGTGGGTTCCATCTCGGGGCCCACGGCGCTGTAATATTCCCGGTTGGATCTGGGGGTGTTACAGAATATGGTATCAGAGCCTAGGTTGAGAAAACCTAGGCATTTGGGTCGAGTTGGGTCGTGTTTTTGTTGCGTCATTCGAGTTGTCGATTGACAAATACTAGAGCCGTGAGTCTTTGTTGTTCACTCAGG
Organism: Orobanche coerulescens; assembly: GCA_033398695.1. NCBI lineage: Eukaryota > Viridiplantae > Streptophyta > Magnoliopsida > Lamiales > Orobanchaceae > Orobanche > Orobanche coerulescens. The sequence continues at coordinate 30,432,272 of CM065809.1, read as the reverse complement.
CTTGTGCGTTATCGGATTTGCCAAGATCGCATCGGCTTGTTATAACTTTTCCAAATGGTGTTTACGTGATATATTGTGTTCTTGAGTTGCACCGAGTTTGCAAAACGTGAGTTTTGAAAATACCCGTGTCGAGTATTTTCTTGAGTCTAGACATGTGCCAAGATCACGGGAATCGTCGGCTTCACGATCTGTAAGTATTCGGATTTTTGAATTTCATTGAGATTTACTGCCGTTCTAAGTTGATATGTTTTGAGATTCAGCAGATATTATGCATTTCAATATAAGGTGACAGAGTTGGGATAGGATTGATGATCTTGAGAAGTTATGATTTTGGAAATCAGTATATCAGCTAGATTTTGGAACAGAATTGTGTAATCGGGAGAAGGACTATGGATTGTTGAGAAGAACATGTAGCATGTTAATTCATTTGAGATACATGAACTGATTTGAGCATTTGAAAATGATACTTTTCAAAATGAATATTTTACGAATGTTTTACGGAAAATGATTTTGGGCCGAGACCCAATCGATTTTGAAATGGTTTTATAACTCAGGACTTGAAGTCCGAAAAGGGGTTTTCTACTTTTTAAACTTTTTGTAATGCAGAACGAGTTACGGGCTAAGACCCTAATGTTTCAAACGGCTTTTCTATTTTCTTAAAACTCCCGAGACTTGTAAAACACTTTACCAATCGTTTACCTATGTTATTTCCGCCTTTCGAGGCTTTGGTTTACTTGTTCAAATTGAACCTCTCGGGAAGTCTTTCATTTGTGGATTTGTTTCAATATTCGTCATACCATATTTAAGGTGATCCAGATGGGTTAATGACCGACGTTGCAAGTCATGTGTGGAAAAGGAGTTTAGTCGGAATTTATATATTGAGATTTTGGAACTCGATCGTGTGGTTTTCCGATGGAATATCGGTGGATATTGGTGACGAGGATTGGTATATAGGAGTACGGATGTGGTCAATCATTTGCATAGTTTTTATTTTAAAACTTCAAATCGTGTGGATTCGAAGGAAAGCAAGTTATCAAATACTTGGCACCGCGAGCCGATTTATTTTTCGAGAATTGATTTGGTGGTCTTACCAAAATTTATGTTTCGAGTTTTGAAATTTTTGAAAGAATTTTCGAAAATTTGTCTTTTGACAAGAATATATGATTTCATACTGGTTTTGAAAACGTGATTGATGTACATACGCATTTAATGCATAATGCATATCGTGGTGAAGTTCTGAATGAGATTCACGAACTGGATAAGACATCAGTATGGTACGAGGAAAAGAGATTCGAACGTTAGTATGATAGTTTGGTTATCCAAGGATGATCGGTTGATTTATCGGATGAGAGAGATATGCTGTGTGTTGTAGATTCATGCACAGGATGTAATTTTGGAACTGTGGATTTTATGAAACCGGGACATAGGTGCTACGTGATTCCATTGGTGCGGTAGTAGCGTAATCTTACCATAGTGATCTTTGAATGATTTCTTTGTAAGTGTAAATATGGGGATGGTGACCCCATGCTGGTTGTTTTAGATATTGAGTGGTCGTTCCCGCTCCTTGTATGAATTGGTATGTTCGCCGATTTGCGACTCGTTGTTCGTATGCCGAGGGAAATGTTCGCCAGTTGGGTATGTTTATTGAGATCCACTGTATGTGATCGGTGTGTCGTTTTGAGAATTTTGCTTTTTCGTATATCCATTTCGTGGTTCTGTGTTGATAGTGTTGGAGTTTACCGTGTGAAGGTATTCTCGATTTCGCTGATCGTTCGTTGGTTGTATTGGAGTTTATCACGTTGATGATATTCTCGATTGTGTTTTGACCTCGGTTGGTCGATTGGAATTTATCATGTCGATGATAAATTCGGTTGATTGTTGATCATTGTTGGTGATCATCCGAGCGCTCGTAATGTCTATCGATGTTTCGGGATTCGTTGCCATTGTATTGAGCAGCTTGTTTCACGATACATCGATATTATTCGCTTTATCGAATTGAGACTTGATTATGTAATCAAAGCAGACAGGATTTGATTCGGGCGGATTGTTTGATCCAAAGATGATATATTTTGTTGAGAATCGGGAATTGTGATCGTAAGCGTATTGAGATCGTATCATGAGAACGCGGCTAGTATCTCCGAGATCGTCGACTGCGTATTTGGAAGTATGCTCTTTTGGATATTCGGTAATGATGATGATAAATCGTTGTCGTGATGGTTTTGGGATATTTTGGGTTGAATAAAGATGGTTGTTCGTTTTATGATGGATTGCAAGTTTCGAGACGAAACTTATTTTAAGTGGTGTAGTATGTAATATCCGAAAATTCTCTGCTGTTATTTAACATTATTTTATCCGAGTTATGTTGTACAGTGTGGTATCCGTATGCGATGGATAAAATAAATGAAGGACCGAGACATCTCGTATTGGTACAATTATCGTACTTGGTTGACAATTACATTTAAGAAGTATATGTATTCGGTATGCCGTATGTTCGTATTCGTATGTTGAGACGTTGGACAAGAATAGCTGAAAATGGCTAAGTATAGCCTTATTAGCGCACGCCGATATTCATGCATAACGCACGCTATCGCGGGATTAGCGCACGCTACGTTTATAGGTTAGCGTCGCTAGTGCGTGCATGATCGGAAGGAATCTGCGTGTGGACCTTACCGCTGCACACGTTACGATAAGTCAACGGATGTTGTAATATAGTGTTAGCGCACGCTAATGCATGTTGATTAGCGACGCTAATCGTATATTGGACAAAAAGGAATCTTATCCTAGTCAGAGCTATCGGCGTGTGGACCCGTGTTCGGAGCATACAGACAAACGAGTCAACTGATGTTAGCGCACGCTAAACGCAAGGACTTGCGTACGCTAGAGAGTGTAAATTACGTACGCTAATGTATGGGCATTACGTCGTAAGCTCATGTACGGCGAGACAGTAGTCTCTCGACTACGATAGCGCACGCTAACAAAGGTCGATTAGCGCACGCTAAAGCCTTAGCGCACGCTAAACATGAGATGTTAGCGCACGCTAGTAATGCGATATATAAGGGACAGACGGGTATTATGAAGCATTTCGTCCATTCTTTCACTTTCAATCGATAGAGAGAGCTTTGGGAGGTTCTTGAGGTTCCCAAGCACGGTGAGGTGGTGATCTTTAACAAGATTAAAGATGGAAAGCATGGATTAAATCTTTGTTCTTGAAATCATTGGTGATTCTTGGAAATGGATTCAACCTTGGAAATCAATCCATTCCTTCATAAAGGTAATCACTCTTCATCTTTGGATTTCGTTTTGGATTGAATGTTGATGATTATTACATAAACAAGTTTGACAAGCATGATTATGAGATGGATTACCGGAGTATGATGATATTAATATGATTCTTGTGATTTAGATTGTGTCGTTCGTTTTCTTGAGATAAGTGGATTAATCCTTCTCCTCAGTTTCGGATGTTGATGTTATTGTAGATGATTACTCTTTGTAATGGAAGATTAAGGATGTGTGGTTACGTTCTTGACGTTTCGTGTATTAATATTAAGGAAGATGATATATGGATATAGAACTTGGATTATAAGTTGGATGATTGTTTATATGTTAAAGGATATCGGATTTCGTTGTTTTGATAGCTTTGAACATGATTCAGAATCACTTCGTGTTCTTGAAATCGCCATAAGTTGATCGGTATCTGAAAAACATGCATCTGTCCGGCATTAGCGCACGCTACGCCATCGCCTAGCGCGCGCTAATGGGAGCAACTTAGCGCACGCTACGTTAGGTGATTAACGTGCGCTAAGAAGCCGTAAAGTGCGATTTTCGTGTTGTGGTTGTAAATTCGTCTTTGGTTTGAGTAGGATTGTTTCGACTAGTGTTTAATCGAGATATTGTCGAGCCGTTGGGTTTGTGAATTGGTTATATCGATTGTTGATTGTTATCAAACTTGTTATCTATCGATTACTGTAATAGGTTTAGAATATTGATCGGTGATTACAACCGTGTGTTGCGGTCGAGCTCGAGTATGTTCGTGAATTGCTTTGGTCGGGACCGAGGGACTTGTAGATGACGGCAATGGAATTGGTAACACTTCATCGGTATCGAGGCAAGTTATTACTTGCTCGGTTGTAATATTTAATAAATGGTTTCAGTTTCATTCGTTTATAATTCGTATAACAATGTTTATAATCGTAATCACAAGGGATTTGGGATTATAGGTTGTATTCGAGTTTTGGGAATTTAATCATAAGGTATATGATTCACATTTATTGTTGGTATACTTGGTATCGAAGATATGTTGTTGTATAGACGAAGACGTGAATTATCTACCATTCGTGACATTTTGGATCGCCGAATATTCAGAATAATGGTTCGTGATGGTTTGGACATCGAGATTGCTCTCGAAGGACTCGGAGCAAGTACTCTAATCATTTTTGTCATTTGTGTCGATCATGTCGTGATACATTCGTGTATCGTTGTTGTCATGCATTTGTGCATTGTTGTTGTCGTACATTGTGTACTGTTGTTTTGTGCAGTTGTGCATTGTTGTCATATGTCCACCATGCTTTGATCCGACGGAATCATCATGGGAATCTATAGCCGTGTCTTGCTGGATCGTTAGCCGATGTAATGCCACCATGCTTTGGTCCGACGGGATCATCATGGGAATCTATAGCTGTGTGCGCTGGATCGTTGGATTACCATATGTATTGTTGTTATGCATATGTATATTATGGGTTTGCCATAAGTATACATTGTTGTTATTGTTGTGAGAATTTTGACGTTGTCATATAAGTATGCATTTGTAGGTCTTGTGTTAGGACCATGTTCGTATGTTGTGTTGATCTGATCTCGGATTAGACTGACGCGATGGTAATGGTATTTCGTATCTTGAGGTATGTTCCGTATATCCTTGGTACTTGTCTTTGATGGACAATCGATTATCGTATTGGAATTGTCGATGTTATCCGATGGATTGAATTGGCCAGAGTTGGTATAATTTCCGTATCGCGAGTTATGATAATGTTTTTGAGAACCTTGGGTATTGTTGAGATACCGCATGATATTTTGGTATTATCCCATGGTGATGTTAAGGATACGAATTGTGGATTTTCGTAAAGTTAAGACGGTAAGATTACATTGGACGTATTCTTACATAGTTTTTCCATTGATATGTAATTATTGACGTGATGTGATGGTTATCATTGTTGGATATTATGGCTGACCCCGTCGTGGGCTTTCTTTTTAGGTTCTTGGATTATCAAGCTTGTAACGGTCGTGGAGAGATGAGCTTCTCGGAGGATACTGGCTAGAACATGTATTTGTGTTTTGAGCTTCTGTTCAGTTGTTGTATTCCGCTGCTAGGGTATTTTAATCGTTTGTCTTTTTCCGCTGCGTGAGTATTTTTTTTTTTAAATGGCCTTTTGGTATTTGGTAACTTAGGTTACCTTGGCGATCGTTCTCTAAATCTATTCTGTCGGTACGTGTAAGCGATAGCTTAAAGTATGTTCTTAAACTGTTGAGTCTTGGCAATTCGGGCCTTGTGGTTTCAAATGAGTTTTTACGACGGTTTGATAAACGAGTTTTATAAATCTTCGAATGATTTTAATAGATAATACCGTCGTTAGCCTCTTGGGCGTTTTGTAAATGTTTGCGAAAATTTCCTTCAGCCTTGTGGGTTCCATCTCGGGGCCCACTGCGCTGTAATATTCCCGGTTGGATCTGGGGGTGTTACAATACCAACCCATCTAATGGATGATTCGATCTTCTTTTACCCCTAGTTCACTTGCCCTCAACCCATTCGGTTTCTATGGCTCGCTGAACTATCTAAGTTTAAACCGTCAACTCCTATTAGTCTGACAATTGAATCTTACCCGGCAACCCATACGGTTTATAGGGGTTTGATTTGTCACAACCAAAGGCATCTAATGCACTCTAGAAATTTATCAACTTTCCCCAAAAATATTACCCCGACATACTCGGAAGATTAATATTCCGGTTTAGATTTCAATTTTCCATGAGTTTGACGGAGGGTAGGAAACCTCGTAACCTTTATAACTTAGTGTTTGTAAGTGGGAGTATTAACGCGATTATATATTACACTTTGCACATTAATCCGTTTATAAGCGCGGTTTGTCGGTTTGTTTGTTTGTCATACAATATGAAAACATACACAACCTAAAACTAACAACATGCAGTTCATGGACCGTTCCTAGAACAAAAACATCGTAATCTAATTACATGTCTTCGGTCTTGAATCTTCGTCTTCTCGAGCGGATCTTCCTCCGGTCTTCGTCATTACAAATAAATTTTACATTTGAAAAATTGCATCCTATACAAATTTTCTAGTAAAATAAATAGGCTCAAAACGGCCTTTACAACCCAATCGAACAAAACAAACGATTCAAAACTAGGTCCATGAACTACATCCCCATTCAAAATTAATGCAACAATTACATTAAAATAAATGACAATAATGATTAATCTAAAATTGATCTAATCAACAAGAAATAATCCAACAATTAGAATTAATCCAATTAATTCACTTAACCGTTAATTTTAATTTGTTCCGGACAAAATAAATATTTCATTAAATTAATTCCCTTAAAATAAATTACCATAATTTTATTTTAGTCAAATTAAATCCAATTTAATTTGCGGAAAATTAATTTACCGAACGAAATATAAAAACGGAGTCGGAAAACACAAGGCCCGGGCTAAGCCGTGGCAGGAAAGCTGCCCATTGACCAGCCCAGCCAGCCCATTAAATTTAAATTTAATTAAACCAGCCGGCCAATTTCCGAGTCAATGTCCAGTCCGCTAATTTTCCGGCTCATTTTTTTTTGTCCCGAATCCAAAAATAATATTTTTCTATTTTATTTATATTACACAATTAAATCAGTTTTTCAAAAGAAAAATAGATTTATATTGTAACATAAAATCATGAAAAATAATTTTTAGATGAACAATTAAACATCAACAATTAAAACGATTATGATTCTAAATCATAAAAAATAATCAAGCATTCCAAATGCAAATATCGAATATACGATTGCATAGACCTCGCTCCGATACCACTGTTGGGATTCGGTGATAAAATCGGAATTACGCAGCGGAAAATAAACCGGTCCAACCGGATAAAACCAAACCCCAAAAACGGACCGATCAAGCATCATATAAACGAATATAAATAACGAGGATTAAAAACAAAGAATACTTACCCTCGTAGTCCTTTGATAATATAATCTTCAAAGGAAAAACCCAAGCAAGCCTTTTCCCGATTACCGACACGAACACGAATCCAATTCGTTGTAGCTTGTTTGAATGATCCAACACCGAAAATGCCGAATGTCTCTACTTCACACGCGTCGGAAGTTGCCCGGAAAAATTCGATAGCAATCCGTTCTCCAAGAACACGGCTAGGAATTACTATAGGAATTTATATCTTAATTTTTCTCAACTCAAAGTGGAAAAACAAGAAAAAGAAAATATCTCTCTTCTCCCTCACTTATCTCTCACGGCTGGAGCTTAGAATTTTAGCATGAAAAATGATGTCTTATCATCAAGACAACTTCACTCACCATTTTATATAATGTAATGATATATAAAGGAATAAATAATCCTTTACAACTATCATTCACAATTATATGGGAATCTCAACTCTAACTGAGTTCCCACACACATGCAAGATCATGCCATGCCATGAGGGGTGGGTGGCCACAAGGAAGTTTCCTAGAAAACGAGCCGAGCCACTCGGCTCGTGTACTGGACGTTCGTCAAACGAATCCGTTAAATACACTCCTTTTAATCATCAATGTATTTATATTAATTAATCAATCTAATTAATTAATTATATCAAATACAAATATACTTCTCTAAGAAATATAATTTATTAATTAAATTAATTACCCGGTAACTTAATTTAAATTCATAAGACCGATATTTGATTTATCCAATAAATCATAATTAGATATCCAATATCTAATATTAATAGAGAGATAATAAATTCACATTTATCCGTCAACGCTCCTGATGCGCGACTCCGTAGGTCCGTCTCAGCCGGCATTGGGAGGAACCAATGAGTGCGGGCAGCACTTAGCCAGCCTTGCGGGCCGCACTGTAAACCCCGACTGAGAACGAATGAAGGGATCATTCCAGAACCATTATGTCGTGAATACCGTATATGTATAAACCCTTCAATCATATGTCCCGGTCAAGTATTAGGGTCACGGTAAAGTCAAACCCTACTGTAACTTGACTCTATGCTTTCTGTTAATGCAAACTGAGATCATCGAGCTCTCGTGTATCAAATACAACTTGCTCTAAATGCTTTGGCCAAAGACTTATAATCTCATTTGCCATTAACCACATAGGATATTTACCTGCTCACTTACAGGAGAAAGAATTCTATCTTGGTATTCAGTAGAGACTGCTACTTGCCCACTAAGTTGCATTTCGAGGTTGACCCCACACACCGGCGATTGGATCGAACTACTCTAATGACTAACTTAATGTCACAAGCACATCTCCTACTGAAACCTCAAGTCAAAGGTCCACGTATACCTATCACAACCTTTTCGATCCAGTCATTGACAATCCCTGAGTGATATCCATGTGACCGAATCGAGGTGAGTCATGTTCGAGTATACTAATCTCACTAGCATACCTATAACGTGTGCTCCCACTAATCCTTAGTGAATACCGGCACTTTACATGTCAAAGTACACGTTATACAAGTCTTTGTCTAAACTTATTGCCCAGTTAAGTTTTATCGACTTGCGAACGAGTTAAGCATTCAAGCTCTAAACACTTCCAGTGCCTATCTCCTTATCTCCATAAGGAGTAGAATGTTTGCTCTCAAATGCAAGGACTATTATTCTATATACCAAATCACAATGCCAGTGATATACAATAATATAGAAATAATTATTGCCTTGTTAAATATTCATAATTACAATACATATGCTCTCACTCTCTCATCCTCTAAGTGGCATTCGAGGGCATATCCCTAACACTAAGATGATAGGGAACCGGAGTTCCATTCATATTTCTGGAGGTCCCAGTGATGCCCAGTGATAATATTTTGTGTTGTAGTGCGGATGGTCTTTCGTGTGTAGACTTTTTATGTAATGTTTTTATGTTTGATGCATGATGATCGATGTTTTTGTGTTGTATGAGTCCGTGTGGGTTGTTGAGCCTACGGAGACACATGACTGTGGATCACGGGATCGCGAGTTGAGATTTTTATGCTGAGCATAGTATTTTGTTTGTTAGCACTAGGATGTCTTCGTTTTAAGTTTCGGGACGAAACGTGTTTTTAGGGGGGTAGAATATAATACCCGAGATTTTCATTCCAGTTATTTTGGGATTTCTCCGGATATTTCTCGGTTGTCGAGTGTCGGTATTATTTTCTGGATGATTGATTTTTGTGTTTTTATGGTCGCGTGTGATTATTCGTTGCATGGTATTTCATTTCAGATCGATGATGTTGTCCGCGAGCATTTCGTCGTGTTCGTTTTGTGTGTTTTCGGAAATTGAGTCGTCGGGTCACGGTGGCTGGGCACTGGCCGGACAGGTGCGGCAGGCACTGTTGGAAGTGCTGGGCACTGGTCGGACAGGTGCGGAAAGCACCGTCGGAAGTGCTGCGCAATGGCCGGGCAGGCGCGGCAGGAACCGGCGTAACGCACGCTACTGTCGGAAGGTTGCGAATGCTAACTCGGCAGGAATAGCGCACGTTATTCGGCCGACCAGCACACGCTATCGGGCTCGGCAGATAGGTTATGGAGGTTCTGGACTCGGGGAGAATCGGCAGGTAGCGCACGCTACTGTCGGTCGTAGCGCGCGCTAATCGGCAGGTGTAGTGCAAGATGTCGGCCGACCAGCGCACACTACCTGGGAGAGCAGTTTAGTCCAGAGAGTTCTGGACAGACCGGCTAGTGCACGGTAGTGTTCGCGCAGCGTGCGCTATCGCTGTCGGGCAGGCAGGTTCCGATCGGCAGGTTGGGTCAGCAGTACCGGGTCGTGCGGGCCCCGACTGAAGGTTCTAGGCCGACACTGGCCGATAGCGCACGCTAGCATATGCTAGGGACGCGCCAGTATAAATATGATTGAGCAGTGATATTTTCACTCGTTTTTCATTTACTTTCTTTTCTGTCCACAGCTGGAGGCTTGGAGAGGACGAAGGCATGTTTTCAGGCGACGAATCCATGAAGTTCTTGAGTTCATATCATTGATTAATCCTTCTATAACATCATTTGATCAAGCAAATCAGGTTAGATTTCCTGGAAATCCTAGTTTTGGGAAATTGGAGGTTTTGCTTGGTTTTGTCCGATTTAACCCGTAATAACTTAGATTTGTGGCGGAACGATGATTATTAGGATGTATTCTATCGTTTCCCTTGTTATTCCATGGTTGGATTGTCCAGGACTCGTTGTTTTGTTAAACTCCTTTTTGACGCCTTGAAGGTGTCTGATTAGAGGTCGTAGAGGGGGATTCGGGCGTTGTGCGGTTATTATTCCTCGTGCGATCGTTGATTTATTGTTGATATGTCTTAGGAACGAAATCCTTGTGAAGAACTCGAGTCGGAACCCTTCCGCTCATTGTCTTTTTCGGGGTCCGAGTTTCCCGGTTGAACCGTGTTCTTCGGAGTGTTCTGTATCAATTATTGAGGCAAGTATTCTATTTATACGATCTGTATCTTGTGGATGTGTTTATATATTATATTTACGATGATTTGGTTTATATTCGTGGATATGATTCGTGCGGTTTGATTATTTGAATGTTTGTTGGTATTAATGATATTGTTGCTTGTTTAACCTTGTGAAGTTGTGTTGGTCATGTTAGTTGCGTGATTCGTGTTGGGCTTGATTGCTTGGGTTTGAGGTATGATGATGATTATGATTATCATGTTGGATTGACTACACATTTGGAAATGTAATATCGGTGTATGATTGGATGTTCGAACATGTTTGTTTAAGGTGTGTTGTTCATAGTGATGTGTTGCGTTGTTTGGTATGTGTTTGGGAAATGTGTGTGTATGGTCCAGGTACGGTCCGTGGGACCTCTGGAGTTCGGTATATGAGGTGTACGAACAACGTGTGTGGTCCAGGTACGGTCCGTGGGACCTCTAGAGTTCGGTACATGAGGTGTACGAACAAAGTGTGTTGTCTAGGTACGGTCCGTGGGACCTCTGGAGTTCAGTACATGAGGTGTACAAACAGAGGGTGTCTTCCAGGTATGGTCCGTGGGACCTATGGAGTTCGGTAGATGATGTGTACGAACAGTGAATGTGTGGAACCGGGTACGGTCCGTTGTGACCTCCAGAGTTCGTTACATGACGAGTACGAATAGTGATTGTGTGGATAATATTTTGATCTTAAAATCACGGACACGTGATGATATTTCAGTAATGTGTTTTAAAACAAGAACCGGGTTGAGGCCTTGGTGATTTTCGAAAAAGGTTGTGTAAATTGGGACTCGAGGTCCCAAAAGAAATTATGTTCTAAAAACTCCCGAGATGCCGAGTTTTAATTCTTAAAACTTCATAACTTGTTTTCTGATTAATAAAACCTCTCTGGAATATTTTGACAATTGATTGTGTCATATGATTCGTGATTGCCTTCTAATTGATACATTTCGTATGTTATTATACTTGCACTAGTAAAACAATGGAGTTTTACTAACCTCCGAGTAATCGGGGGTGGATGTCTGTTTTGCGTCCAGGTATTTGCTGGTTCGAGGGAGCAGTCGCAGGATTGGCGCAGGAAGTGACGAGCTACGATACTAATCAAGGATTAGGCCTTTGGTCGCGTTATGTTGTGTCGACCAAATTATGGTCAGACTTCCGTTGTTGTGTATCTTTACCCCTACGTGGGTATTTATTGTAAAGGGTTGTATTTTGTCTTGTTTGCACTGGTCGTATGACCTCATTGGTCCATGTGGTTGTGTTGTAATTGACTTTAATGGTCACAATTGTTGTAGTAATTGTCTTCGGTTGGTCAAGTTTTGGTGTTTTCTGTGTTATTTAGCCTTGTAGGTCGTCGCGGAGAGGGTTTACGGCATGTAATATCCCCATATGGTCTGGGGGTGTTACAATTGGAGTAGAAATTTCTTTGTTACTTTACATTTTGAATTTCTTGAGGAGATCGAGAGAATATTTTGTTTGATGGATGAAAATTCCATCTCCACATTGTTTGATTTGAAGCACGAGGAAGAATATTAATTCTCCTACCATACTTATTTCGAACTCTCCCTTCATGCGATTAGAAAAGTCTTGGCAAAGAGATTCGTTAGTAGCGCCGAAAACAATGTCGTCCACATATATTTGACATACAGGTATATCATTGTCTAAAATTTTCACAAATAGTGTACTATCGACATTACCTCTCGTGTAGTTATTTGCAATTAAAAATTGACTTAAACAATCATACTATGCCCGAGGTGCTTGCTTCAAACCGTAGAGAGCTTTGTTGAGCTTGTAGACATATTCTGGAAACTGATGATCTTCAAAACCAGGAGGTTGCTTGACGAACAGTTCTTCTTGAATGACGCCATTTAAAAAACACTTTTCACATCCATTTGATATAGCTTGATTTTCTTGTGGGCTGCAAAAGCACATAACAAACGAATGGCTTCGAGTCGAGCCACAGGTGCAAAACTTTCTTCAAAATCAAGACCCTCTTCTTGATTATAACCTTGTGCGACCAAACGATATTTATTTCTTATTGGATAGCCGTCTTCGTCACACTTAGTTTTATATACCCATTTAGTTCCGATAATTGTTTTATCTTTAGGTGGGGGAACTAAATTCCATACTTTATTTCGTTCAAACTGAACGAGCTCCTCTTGCATAGCCATCACCCAACTTTCATCATCAAGAGCTTCGGATACATTCTTGGGTATAATCTAGGAGACAAAAGCAAAGTGAGCAATATACTCGGTGGTTCTCCTTCGAGTTTGAACACCATCTTCAATATTCCCAATGACAAGGTCTCTTGGATGATCTTTGTTTTGCTTCCAATCTTTCGGCAAATCAACGATTATATTCTTCTGAAATTCCGAAACATTCTCCATTTCGCTTGAGGGATGAGAGACCGAAAGAATACCTGCATCATCAAGAAAATCTACCTTTCCCGGGGGTAAGATCAATACATTGAATTTGACATGGATAGTTTCTTCAACTTTATTAGTTTTAATGTTATACATACGAAAAGCTTTGGTATTTGTAGAATAGCCAAGAGATATTCTGGAATCGGATTTGGCATCAAATTTGCCCAAATTTTCCTTACCATTATTTAGGATAAATATTGCAACCAAATGGATGGAAATAAGATATGTTCGGCTTTTTGCCCTTCCAAATTTCATAAGGGGTTTTCATTAGAGTTCTACAAAGATGAACCCGGTTGATCACATAACATGCCGTGAAAATAGCTTCGGCCCAAAAATATTGCGGGAGAGAGTATTCATTTAACATTGTCCTCGACATCTCCTCAAATGAGCGATTTTTCCTTTCAACAACACCATTTTGTTGAGGTGTTCTAGGAGCCAAAAAATTATGATTAATACCATATTTGTCACACAAGAGTTCAAACGGAGTGCAATCAAATTCACCTCCATGATCGGTACGAATAGAAATTATAGAAAGATTTTTCTCATTTTGTACCAACCGACACCATTTAGAAAACTCGGAAAATGTGTCATCTTTATGAGCAAGAAACCTAACCCAAGTAAATCGAGAATAATCATCGACAATCACCAAAGTGTAAAGTTTACCATTTAGACTAACATATCTAGATGGTCCAATTAAATCCATATGCACAAGTTCAAGAATGCGACTCGTGGAAACCTCAAATTTTGGTTTGAAAGATTCTCGGGTATGTTTCCCTTTTATGCAAGATTCACACAAATGTTTATGATCAAATTTGAGTTTGGGTAAACCGCGAACTAAATTGTATCTCGATAATTTGAAAATGATAGGTAGAGATGTGTGCCCCAATTTTCTATGCCATAAAAATGCATTTTCATCCAAAGTAATAAGACATTTTTCATCAAATGAATTTTTATCATTAAGATCAACAATATAAGTATTTCCACCTCTCAAACCAATAAAGGCAATCTTGTTATTTTTAAAAGCAGTGCAATGCATTTCTTCAAACAAAATTTTAAAACCTTCATCACACAATTGAGAAACGCTAAGTAAATTATGATGCAAACCTTCAACAAATAACACCTTATTAATAGAAGGAGAATGTTCCTTTCCAACCTTACCAGTGCCCATAATCTTCCCCTTTTTATTGTTACCAAAGGTCACATGTCCTTGTTCTTGATATTCGAGGTCTTCAAATAATTACTTTGTGCCGCACATTGTAATACCACCGGAATTTCATGCTTGATTACTTTATACTGTGTAAATTTTTGTAATGTGACGTCATTTCTATTTATGTATTCCATTGAGTGCTATATAATTGTGCGATGTGAATGAAACGGAGGTGACACGCCTTGACGTCGTGGGACGATCGTCGGTGCGAATATGACGGTGGCCAACGTCTTGTTCCCCGATAATTGTTGACGAGTGGAAGGGATGGTCACCCCGGGATGGTTAGAATGTGATATGTGGCTAAAGAGCTTATGTCTAACGCACGCTAGAGTTTATGTCTAACGCACGTTAGAGTTTTGTCTAACGCTCGCTACAACTTATGCCTAACGTACGCTATATTTCGATTGTTACATACGTTAAGGTATTTATATTACGTACGTAACGGGTGAGTCAGTCTCCCGACCAGAATCTTTCTTTTGACACGGACGGAGCTACTTTCGGCGGGCTAAAGGACAAATGAGTCAACTCTTCATAACGTACGTTATACCCCAAATTTAACATACGTAACACTTGGGCACATTTCGGGCAGTGGCGGTCTTTACGTACGTTGTCATTAAACTGTTACGTACGTAATAAGCCTTACGTACGTAACACCGTTATCATTAACGTACGTTAACAAAACCAAGTTTTATAAAATGACAATTCCCTTCTTCATTTGCACGACCCAACATTGCAAGATAACACCCTTGGAGAAATTCCTAGCCTTATACTCGGTTCTTAACCTCTTATATACTTGAATTAACATTGAGGAGGTGGTTTCTTGAGCTCCGGTGAAGATTATACAAGTCGTTTAAGTCACTTCTCGTTTCTCCTC
Organism: Orobanche coerulescens; assembly: GCA_033398695.1. Classification (NCBI taxonomy): domain Eukaryota; kingdom Viridiplantae; phylum Streptophyta; class Magnoliopsida; order Lamiales; family Orobanchaceae; genus Orobanche; species Orobanche coerulescens. Next base: position 30,417,084 of record CM065809.1, on the reverse strand, counting down.
GTAGTTCTTGTGGATTCGCCAACTCTCTTCATTATTCTTCTTCCAATAAGGTAAGCCACCAATCCCTGGAGTAATATCTTCGATGTTTTTTTATATATAGTTATTAGATTACGGGTATTGGGTAGATTTTTGCCAACCTTCGTAGATAATCTTTTCGGATGGAATTGTAGTAACCGGGGTTATCGTTTCTCATATGTTTCATTTCATGCAAATCATATCTATCATACGAAATTTCATTTCAATCATCACTAGGAATGTAAAATTTGACGAATCAATTGTAGGAGAATTCGTAGTAATCCGTCACCGTATGTTCCATTGTTCGTAGACAGCCTTACCTTGTCATTTTTGACACTTAGTGAACTAAGGAAAACAATTCGATAGTATAATCATTATTGGATATCATACAACCAAAGTTATTGTGTAATAGAATCCGCCGATTGTAGTATTTGGAAAATAGAATAGAATTAGAAGGTATGTGATTCGATTATGCTATAATCATTTGTTGACAACCGAAAAATGATAGGGATAATCTTGTTGAGCAAATCGATATATGTAATGTTAACTGTAGAATTGAACAGAATAATAGTACGTAATGCTTACGAACTTAGAAACGATACTAATATCGACAATTAAAACTACGCTAGGAATCCGATTAGGAAAGGGAGACTAGTTTTATTCATCATGATCCGTACGAGGTGTTAATCGGATATTACGTGGCTAGGTTAAGCTCGAGCGGGCGTGGGGACTCCGTTTATCACAAAGCATCTACTGTCGGATCACAGGCAAGTGAAATCTTGCTCGAGAATTTTCTAATAGTAATGTTATGTCCGTATGTGTGTATGTGCCATTTTTGATGAATGTCGACGCTTGTCTTTCTCTAAAATATGTTATAAATGGGCCAATGTGTTGGGGATAAAACCTGTATGGTACCCGTGTGGAAATGTGTTAGGGGATAAGACCCGAATTGGGCGCCTATGTTCCGGGGTATTCCCGTGTGGATACTTCCGTGACCCTTGGTTGCGACCTTGGGGTTTATGTGATAAAAGAGAGAGACAATGTCGGTTGTGTGATGAAATATTCCCTGTTGATTGTTTGGTACTGTGATTGGTTTGTAGTCGTTATTTGGTACGCATTCTATGACCCTAGTTACCTGGTATGATTCATCGTGCCAGGTAAAATTGTTCATCATGTACAGGACATTCCCGAGGGGTCCGGTCAGACTTGAGCGGTGTTGGAATTATCCCTTGCCGCTGCTTAAATTAAATTAAATTTGTTTTCTTTTAAAAACCTCTGTTGTGTAATTATTGGACTTCGAATTACATTTTTCCTTAGAATCTTTCGACTCACGTTATGTAAACCTTGAACCTAATGTTTTATCGCGACTTTCTTAAATTGTCTATTTTCTAACTAGCCTTGTGGGTCCCACGTGGGATTCACGGCACTATAATACCTCGAGAGATTTTGGGGGTGTTACAGAAAATGGTATCAGAGAGAAACTCCTGGTTTGAATAAAATTTCTCCTAATTTTTCATAGTTATTCCAATCCAACACCCCAAGTGATCGAAACTCCTCATGGGAATGCGAAGTAAGTGATATGTGTGTTTCTGTCTATGTACTACATTTAATTGTAAACCGTGTATGGAACTGGCTTTAGATTAATACCGTCAGTGATGGCACGCCGAGGAGCTATGAGGTTGGTGAATGACGCTCAGGGTTCCGCCGCAAACAATAATGAGGACGGGAACACTGCCGAGACCCATCCTGCTGGGGGCCAGCCGCCACCAGTTAATCAAAACGATCAGGAGGCGGAACACCAGAATAACAACCCGGGAGGCATGGACCCAGCTTTTGTTCAGGCCCTTGCCCAGGCTATCGCCATTGGAATTGCTTAGGTCAACCAGGCGGAACGGGTACAGGTCATCAATGTGGAAGAAAACACAGGAAGAGACCAATGGTTGGGAGAGATGCTGAAGGCTAGGCCTCCATTATTTGACGGGACAGGAGAGAAACACGTGGACGAGTGGATTTATGAAATGGAGACTGCCTTCGAAGTGATCGGATGCCCAGAGAACCGGAAGGTGCCGCTCGGGATTAACTAACTCCGTCACACTGCTGCACGTTGGTGGAGGACTTACAGGCTAGAAAACCGAGTGGTCGGGTGGACCGAATTTTCCCGACTACTTCGGAGCGAGTACTGTCCCAGATCAGCCCGAACCTCTCGCGAACGAGACTTTTTCAGTGCCGGACCTCAGAACATGCCAGTACCAGAGATCATTCGGGCCTACCGAACCGAGCTAAGTTACATCTCACAGATGGTTCCATCAGAAGATCAACGAATATGCCACCTTGCACAAAGGTTGCCGGAGGATGTACAACGCTATGCCGCCGGATTTCACTGCACGACCCTGGGGGCATACGAAGACGTAGTCACAGCATATGCTGGTACTATTGTTAATACCGACATCGGGCATAACTCGAAGAAGCATAAGACATCAGTTCAGCCTGGGAGCAACAGCAAAACAAATTCGGGGCCCGCATCTTCTTTTAAGTCGGCGGTTTCATACCAACAGAAGGATGTATCTGATCGGCCTTACTGTAGGGACTATTTCAATTGTGGCGTGTCCGGGTATACTAAGGATGTTGGGATTTGGTGCCTAAAACGAAGGCCCAGCGGAAGCGGTAAAACGAAAATTAATTCGATCCGAATCCCTACGAGGATCGATCGAGATACGTATATACGAATATCAAAAAACGAATTCACAAGAGATATAGAAACTCATCCTTGTAGTCCGTAGATTAGATGGATAACCTTCTCTTGAGCTATTCCCCAAGCTCTTAACGATCCAACGCTGAAAGCACCGCGTCTCTACTTGTCACGCGCCGGAGAAATGACCGGAATGACAATCACCTTGCTATCCTCCGAGGATACGGCTAGAGCTAAGTGATGAAGCTATATATGTAAAGATTACTACACTCTAAGTGTTTTAATCATACTCTCTCTATATGATTTTCTCTCAATTTTTCTCCAAGAAAAATGAAGAAGAAATGAATGAAGAGGATGAAGATAATTGAGAAAATGGTTTTTTTCTCTCTCTCTCTCAATCTCACGTTGAAAGTGGCTTGGAATAACTAGTGAGAGATGTCTTCATCTTCATTTATTCAACTCTCCACATGCACATCTCATTATTATGAGAATCAAAGCCCCACCACCTCAATGATCAACCATTAAAGAATGGAACATGGGTCCATATGAAAGTGGGTGGAAATGTGGGGGGCGGCCCATGTAGAAATCGGACAAATTCGGTTCGTTTCGGACTCCCGCGAGTCCAAATAGATAAACTCCGATTCCGTATCGATGTATTTATATCGATTAATTAATCCAATTAATTAAACATATCAAATACATTATAACATAATTAATTTCTCCAAGAAATAATTATATCCATGAATTAAATTAATCACCCAGTGATATATTTAATTCATTAGGCCGTAAATCAATTTATCCAATAAATCTATTTAGACATCTAATGTCCCAAATTTAGATATCCAATATCTAATATTCATAATTAGAGAATTAGCTTGATTCATTCCGTCGTCAATCCTCATGCGCGACTCGGTAGGTCCGTCTCAGTCAGCAATGGGAGGAACCAAAGAGTAGTAGCACCACCTAGCCAGCCTGGCGGCCTACACTGCACTTAATCGAGAACGAATGATTGGGATCATTCAAGAACCATTCTGTCGCGAATACCAGTATACGTATAAACCCTTCTTTCAAATGTCCCGATCAAGTTATGGGGTCACGGTCAGTCAAACCCATCTGTACTTGACGCTATACATGCGTTAATGCAAATCGAGATCATCGAGCTGTCGTGTATCTAATACAACTAGCTCCAATGCTTTGGCCAAAGACTTATGATCTCATCTGCCAATAACCGCATAGGACATATAACCCGCTCACTAACGGGAGAAAGAATTCTATCTTGGTATTCAGTAGGACCTGCTACTTGCCCGTCAAGATGCACGTCGAGGTTGACCCCCGCCTTTCAGTTTACAGGGTCAAACTACTCTAATGAAAATCTTGATGTCACAAGCACATCCCTACTAAATCCTCAAGTCGAAGGTTCACGAATACCTATCACAACCTTTCGATTCCGTCATTGACTGTCCCGGAGTGAAATCCATGTGACGAATCGAGGGTGAGTCGGTTCGAGTATACTAATCCAATTAGCATACCTATAACGTGTGCTCCCACTAACCATTAGTGTTCGACAGGCACTCTCCATGTCAAAGAACACGTCATACAAGTCTTCACATAAACTTAATGCCCAATCAAGTTTCATCGACTTGCGAACGATTAAGTATTTGAGCTATAACCTTTCCAAGTGCGACCCCTTATCCAATAAGGAGTGGAACGTTTTGCTCTCAAATACACGGACTAGTTTCTATATGTTTATTTATGAGTTAGGAATTCCAGTAACTACCAGTAAATAAAGAAACATCCATTTGCCTTATATAAATGGTTTACATAATTACAAGTACAATTCCCTCACTCAACAACCTCTAAGTGGCATTCGAGGGCATACTCCTAACAATCTCCCACTTGCACTCAATGCCACACACTATGGTATCTAATACCCATGTTCTCCAGATGATGCTCCAAGCTAGTCTGAGAAAGTGGCTTGGTCAGTGGATCGGCGACGTTGTCGGCCGAGTCTACTCATGCGGCACAATGTATCCCTTGCGAACAAATTCTTACGAGATGATACTTCCTCTCAATATGTTTGGTCTTTGTTGTGAAACCTCGGCTCCTTGGCTGCGCTCTGACTCGTCGTTGTCGCAGATGCAGTAGACAGTGACTCGGCACATGGTATCATTTGAAGTTCTCCCAGAAACTTCTTAATCCAGAACCCTTCCTTGGAAGCCTCCGAGGCTGCTTGATACTCAGCCTGACAGGTGGAATCAACAGTCGCGCTTTGCTTGGCACTACGCCAAGATACTGTTCCTCCATTAAGAGTAAATATGTAGCCAGAAGTGGACATCGAGTCGTCCTTCAGTCCTTGGAAGTCCGAATCAGTGAATCCCACCACATCCAATTCTCCACCGCCATATATAAGAACCATATCTCTAGTTCTTCTCAAGTACTTGAGAACGTTCTTTACAGCAGTCCAATGTTCCCTACCTGGGTTTGCCTGAAACCTACTCACCACGCTTACAGCATACGCGATGTCAGGTCTTGTACACAACATAGCATACATAAGGCTACCCATGGCCGAAGCATATGGTATATTACTCATTTCCTTGCGTTGTTCCTCACTTTGAGGACACATCTTCAAGATGAGTTTTATTCCATGTTGCATCGGTAGGAACCCTCTTTTAGAATCATCCATCTTAAATCGCTTTAAGATCTTATCTATATAGAGGGCTTGGGAAAGGCCTATTGTTCTCTTTGATCTATCCCGGTAGAGCCGAATACCAAGAATATAGGTTGCTTCTCCCAAGTCTTTCATGGAGAAATTACTCGAAAGCCAAGCTTTCACAGAACTGAGCATTCCCACATCATTTCCTATTAGTAGAATGTCATCTACATATAGTACTAAGAATGCGATCTTGCTCCCACTAACCCTCTTGTATACACAAGGTTCCTCTTCATTTTGCACGAAATCAAACTCTTTGATTGCCTCGTCAAAACGAAGGTTCCAACTACGCGACGCTTGCTTCAGTCCATAAATGGAACGCTGAAGCTTGCACACTTTCTGAATATCGACTTCGGACACAAAGTCTTTAGGCTGCTCCATATAGATTTCCTCCTCGAGGAATCCATTAAGGAAGGCCGTCTTTACGTCCATTTGCCATATCTCATAATCGTGGTAGGAAGCTATAGCAAGCATCATGCGAATAAACTTGATCATGGCTACGGACGAGAAGGTATCGTGGTAATCGATCCCTTCCTTCTGGGTATAATCCTTTGCCACAAGCCTGGCCTTATAGGCGTCAACCTTGCCATCACCATCACTCTTTCTCTTGTAGATCCACTTGTTCCCAATAGGCACTATTCCCTTGGGGCGGTCAACTAGAATCCAGACCTGATTGACATGCATCGAGTCTATCTCAGCTTCCATAGCTTCACGCCATTTCGCAGAGTCTACATCCACTATTGCTTGGTCATAGGTCGTCGGGTCGGTCTCTTGGCTATCACTTGGAACCTCATGGAGACCCAGCTCCTCCAAGTGCGCAAGCCCATACCTCTCAGGTAAATGAGACACCCTACTAGACCTACGAGGTGGTTGTACTTGTGTTTTAGAAGGTTCGGTTCCAGTTTCTTGCACAGGTGTCTCCTGAGGAGTTTCATTATATTCTTCTAAAGAAATACTTCTACCTGCTCCGCCTTCCTGAATGAACTCATTTTCCAGGAAGTGTGCTTGTAAAGCAAAAATGATCCTTCGATCTTCGGGCATGTAGAATAGATATCCCATCGTCCCAGATGGGAATCCAATGAAATGTCCCTTCGCAGACCTAGCTTCCAACTTTTCCACCTTAGTCTTTTTGACATAGGCAGGACATCCCCAAATCCTAATATGATTAAGACTTGGTTTCCTTCCCTCCCACATCTCATGTGGAGTTTTAGGAACGGATTTGGAAGGACATCTGTTCAAGATATACGTGGCAGTCAGGAGTGCATACCCCCACAGGTAAATCGGCAAGTCAGTATAGCCCAACATGGAACGGACCATGTTCAACAGGGTCCGGTTCCTTCTTTCTGACACACCATTTAACTGAGGAGTACCTGGAGGTGTTAGTTGTGAAACTATTCCATGTTCCTTAAGGAACTGGTCAAACTCCGTACTCATATACTCACCACCTCGGTCCGACCGAAGTGCTTTGATATGATTACCAGTTTGTTTCTCGACTAGGGCCTCGAATTCCTGGAATTTCTCAAAAGCCTCGGATTTATGTTTCATTAAGTATACATAACCATACCTAGTATGATCATCTGTAAACGTAATGAAATATTGATATCCGTCACGTGCTGCTTCCAAAGCACCACAAACGTCAGTATGGATTAATCCCAGTTTATCAGTGGCTCTTTCAAAAGTCCCTGTGAAGGGGGACTTAGTCATTTTGCCTTTAAGGCAAGATTCACAAGTAGGAAAGGGATCCGATCCCAATAGACCCATAAGTCCATCTTTTTCCATCTTGTAAACCTTGGTCTCACCAACATGACCAAGTCTTAGATGCCATTTCAAAACTTGATTGGTTTCATCCCTACCACGTTTTCTAGTCATAGTATTCACAACTACTTTGTTGTTGAGATTTAGATGATACAATCCATTTAACAATGTAGCAGTACCCACTAGTTTATTTCTAAAATAAATTTTGCAGGAACCATCACCAATGAAAAATGAAAAACCTTTTCGGTCCATGACCGGAATGGATACAATGTTTTTGTGCCCCTTGGGCAAAACAAGTACATCTTCTAAAGTCAAAACAAAGCCGGATTCTAAACCCAAAAGAAGTGATCCTATGTCGGTCGCCTCGACACTATGCCCGCTTCCGACTGTGATCATAACTTTTCCAGCTCCAAGCTTCCTACTTTGTTCCAGATCCTGATTCACGGTACAAATATGAGAACTAGCACCAGAATCTAGTATCCAGGAAGTAGAAAATACAGTAGCAGAACAATTTGTTTCCAAAACTAAAAGTTCTGTACCTGAAGTGCCATGAAGAATCGGATAGTCTCTAGCCCAGTGGCCCAGCTCACCGCACTTGAGACAAGCATCCTTCTTCTTCTTGTTCTTCGGAACCATCGGGGCCTTGCCCTTACCCTTAAGGTCCTTACCTTGCGGTCCAGTCCGCTTCTTGGTCTTTTTCTTCTTATTCTTAGACCTCCGAGGTCCAGAAGAAATCACAAGAGCAGACTCCTTCATCCGCGGAGTCTTCATTTGAGACTGAGCAGTTACAAGTTTGTTCATTAGCCCAGCTAAATTACATGCAATCTTATTGCAGTTGAAGTTCATAACAAACTGTGAGAAGGAATCAGGGAGAGACTGTAGGATAAGGTCAGTTTGGAGAGAAGTATCCATTTTAAAATCAAGAGCCTCCAATCTATCGATCATGGATATCATTTTGAGGACGTGTTCCCTAACCTTCTCACCTTCCTTCATCCTTGCACCGAACAGTTGCTTGGATATCTCATATCTAGCAGTTCTGCTGTGCTCACCATAAAGTTCGGTTAAGTGAGATAGAATCTGCCTAGCAGAAGTCATTTTCTCATGAGCTCTCTGAAGCTCATTAGACATGGAAGCCATCATATAAGCACGGACTTTCACGTCATCCTTAACCCACTTTTCGTGGTTTTCAATCTCTTCCTGATTGGCTCGGGTCCGCACAGGAGGCGCCGGAATGTCGTCTCCAAGACGTATCCCAGTGCCTCTATACTGAGGACAATCATCAGATTGCGGAGCCAATCCACAAAGTTAGGTCCCATTAAGGTGTTCTTTTTGAGTAGAATTGCGAGTGGATTCATTGTCATATTGAGATTTGAGTCTGCATTAAGTACGATAGATTAATTAGTGACTCATTCAATTATGTTCTGAATATAGAATCAAGGTCTTTTCTATTCTTGTTACCCAGCTCCCACTATTTTTATCGGAATAACACACTCCCATGTGAAATCCGGAAGTATCGTCGCTCTACTTCATAGTGGTGATCGAGTTCTTTATAAATCTTAATAGAGGGCAACCGAACAGGTTTCTAGTCTATTAATTTTCATAAAGTGGTGTCCAACACCAACCCATATAATGGATGATTCGATCTTCTTTTTCCCCTTGTTCACTCCCCTCAACCTATACGGTTTATATGGTTCGTGAACAAGTTAAGTTTATACCATCGACGCAAATCAGTTTCACAATTGAATCTTATCCAGCAACCTATCAGGTTTCTAGGGATAAAATTTGCTCCAACTGAAGGCATCCAATGCGCTCCTGGTAATTTATCCGTCCTTCCCGAACGACTACCCCGATAACTCGGAAGCATAGCACATCTGGTTTGGATTTCAATTTCCCGAAAACTCGATGGAGGGAAGGAAAACTTTGAAACCTTATAAACTTAATAATTTATCGTGGGAGAATATTCGCGATTATCTTTACACTTTGCACATTAATCATTTAAGCGCGTTTGTGGCATTCATACAATATGAAACAACCATTCACAACCTAGTTGCTACCAACATGTGGTTCATGGACCGTTCCTAGAAAACAAAAACTCCGTAATCTAATTACAAGTCTTTGTCTTGAATCTTCGTCTTCTCGAAATGGATCTTCCTCCGGTCTTCGTCATTACATATAAATTTTACATTGAAAATTGCATCCTAGATACAAATATTTCTAGTAAAATAAATAGGCTCAAAATGGCCTTTACAACCCAATCGAATAAAACGAATGATTCAAAACTAAGTCTACGAACTACATCCCCATTCAAAAAGCATTCATCCCATAAATACTATATAAATGTAAAGCGTAGAGATACATTGATCCAATCAACAATACGAACCGATCCAATCGATTCACACAATTGGTAATATGATAACGTTCAAAATAATTCGGTCGACCATAAATATTCCAATTAATCAAATTTTCCTTATAAAATGAAATACCATAAATAATTTTAATCATATTAAATCCAATTTAACATGAGGGAGATTAATTTTCAAGAATACACGAAAAAATCGAGCCGGGGCGAAATTGGCCTGCCATGGCCGAAGTCATCGCCGGCAAGATGCCGCAGACAGTTCGGCATGGCCGAAGTCATGCTCGGCATTCCGGCCGGCCGCCAGCCCTCGGGCCGCGGCCTCGAGCTGTGCCGCGCCCACAGCATGGGTCGCCTGTGCCGGCCGCAATGCACTGGGCCGCGCCCTCGCTCCCGACCCTCCCGGACCGTCCAACGGCATTTCGGGGCTAGTTTTTCGACCGGAAATCCAATATCTATATTCTCCAACATTCATATCTTCAATATAAATCATATTTCCAAGAAATTAAGATTTATATTTAGACATAAACTTATGAAAAATATAACTACAACGAACGTAAAAACATATACCACGATTATGACTAAAATGATTCCAAATCATTCACCATCTAATCAAGCATTCCAAATGCTAATTTCGTATATACGATCGCAAGACCTACGCTCCGATACCACTGTTGGGATTCGGTGCCTAAAACGAAGGCCCAGCGGAAGCGGTAAAACGAAAATTAATTCGATCCGAATCCCTACGAGGATCGATCGAGCTACGTATATACGAATATCAAAAAACGAATTCACAAGAGATATAGAAACTCACCCTTGTAGTCCGTTGATTAGATGGATAACCTTCTCTTGAGCTATTCCCCAAGCTCTTAACGATCCAACGCCGAAAGCACCGCGTCTCTACTTGTCACGCGCCAGAGAAACGACCAGAACGACAATCACCTTGCTATCCTCCGAGGATACGGCTAGAGCTAAGTGATGAAGCTATATATGTAAAGATTACTACACTCTAAGTGTTTTAATCATACTCTCTCTATATGATTTTCTCTCAATTTTTCTCCAAGAAAAATGAAGAAGAAACGAATGAAGAAGATGAAGATAATTGAGAAAATGGTTTTTCTCTCTCTCTCAATCTCACGTTGAAAGTGGCTTGGAATAACTACTGAGAGATGTCTTCATCTTCATTTATTCAACTCTCCACATGCACATCTCATTATTATGAGAATCAAAGCCCCACCACCTCAATGATCAACCATTAAAGAATGGAACATGGGTCCATATGAAAGTGGGTGGAAATGTGGGGGGCGGTCCATGTAGAAATCGGACAAGTTCGGTTCATTTCGGACTCCCGCGAGTCCAAACAGATAAACTCCGATTCCGTATCGATGTATTTATATCGATTAATTAATCCAATTAATTAAACATATCAAATACATTATAACAAAATGAATTTCTCCAAGAAATAATTATATCCGTGAATTAAATTAATCACCCAGTGATATATTTAATTCATTAGGCCGTAAATCAATTTATCCAATAAATCAATTTAGACATCTAATGTCCCAAATTTAGATATCCAATATCTAATATTCATAATGAGAGAATTAGCTTGATTCATTCCGTCGTCAATCCTCATGAGCGACTCGGTAGGTCCGTCTCAGGCATCAATGGGAGGAACCAAAGAGTAGTAGCACCACCTAGCCAGCCTGGCGGCCTACACTGTACCCCAACTGAGAACGAATGATTGGGATCATTCAAGAACTATTCTGTCGTGAATACCAATATACGTATAAACCCTTCTTTCAAATGTCCCGATCAAGTTATGGGGTCACGGCCAGTCAAACCCCATCTGTACTTGACGCTATGCATGCGTTAATGCAAGTCGAGATCATCGAGCTGTCGTGTATCTAATACAACTAGCTCCAATGCTTTGGCCAAAGACTTATGATCTCATCTGCCAATAACCGCATAGGACATATAACCCGCTCACTAATGGGTGAAAGAATTTTATCTTGGTATTCAGTAGGACCTGCTACTTGCCCGTCAAGATGCACGTCGAGGTTGACCCCCGCCTTCCGGTTTACAGGGTCGAACTACTCTAATGAAAATCTTGACGTCACAAGCACATCCCTACTAAATCCTCAAGTCGAAGGTTCACAAATACCTATCACAACCTTTCAATTCCGTCATTGACTGTCCCAGAGTGAAATCCATGTGACGAATCGAGGGTGAGTCGGTTCGAGTATACTAATCCAATTAGCATACCTATAACGTGTGCTCCCACTAACCATTAGTGTTCGACAGGCACTCTCCATGTCAAAGAACACGTCATACAAGTCTTCACATAAACTTAACGCCTACCAAGTTTCATCGACTTGCGAACGATTAAGTATTTGAGCTATAACCTTTCCAGTGCCGACCCCCTTATCCAATAAGGAGTGGAACGTTTTGCTCTCAAATACACGGACTAGTTTCTATATGTTTATTTACGAGTTAGGAATACCAGTAACTACCAGTAAATAAAGAAACATCCATTTGCCTTATATAAATGGTTTACATAATTACAAGTACAATGCCCTCACTCAACAACCTCTAAGTGGCATTCGAGGGCATACTCCTAACAAAGGATCGGTGCCAGAAGACGGCTACCAAATGTTTCACTTACGGAAAGAGTGGACACATGTCACGTTACTGCTGGCGGGCCAATCCCACTCAGAACCCAGCTTCCCAACCAAGTCAACAAGGCTCTGTGCAATCTCCTAGGACGCCTGCTGTTTCCAAATACCGAGCTCCATCCCACCAGAACCAACCACCGCTACACGGTGCCGGATGAGGCTGTGGGCGCGACGGAGGTACTTCGTCCTTTTCGGAGTCAGTGACGTCCCGTATATTTGAGCTGAGGGCTACGGATGGTCAGTCTGTGCCAGCTATCTCAGGTACTCTTCTTGTTAACTCTCAGCCAGTGCATGTACTATTTGATACCGGAGCCACCCATTCGTTTATATCTTTGGAATGTGTTGAACCCTTAAATCTTGTTTGTGTACCTTGTGAGCCCTTTACTGTTAAACTACCCGAGGGTAGTAGATTAGGCGGCGATCAAACGGTTCGAGACTGTCGGATCTGCATCGACAATCATAGTTGGACCGCTAATCTTATGGTCTTTCCGCTCCAGAATGAAGATATCATATTAGGTATGGACTGGATGCCATTGCACAGAACGATCTTGGATACCTACCACTTGACTATTTCCATTTCGGCTCATGATGGTACCACACATGTCATCAGCGGGCGTGAACACTTTAGCACGAAAGGGTCTCTCAGCATTGTCGCATCAGAAGCCTCCTGCAGCTCTCGAAGGAAGTACTATTGGTGTTATGTTCTTCGAGAGGATACTTCACAACTTACAATCACAAACATTCCGGTGGTGAATGAATTTCCAGACGTCTTTCCCGATGAACTACCAGGGCTGCCACCGCACCGAGAAGTTGACCTTTCCATTGAACTCGAGCCGGGGACGAGACCTATTTCCAAAGCTCCTTACAGGATGGCACCGGCCGATATGAAGGAATTAAAAATACAGCTCCAAGATCTGTTGGAGAAAGGGTTGATCCGCCCAAGCACCTCACCGTGGGGCGCGCCGGTACTTTTCGTTAAAAAGAAAGACAACTCTCTACGTTTGTGCATCGACTACAGGGAGCTAAATAAGGTTACTATCAAGAATCGTTAACCACTACCAAGAATTGATGACCTCTTGGATCAATTACAAGGGGTAGTCGTGTTTTCAAAGATCGATTTACAGTCCGGATATCACCAATTGAGGATTCGGGAGGAAGATATACCCAAGACTGCATTTCGGTCGAGGTATGGGCATTACGAGTATATCGTGGTATCATTCGGGTTGACTAATGCCCCAACCGTTTTCATGAAACTGATGAATAGAGTTTTGATTGATTTCCTCGATAAATGCGTGGTGGTTTTTATCGACGACATCCTGATATATTCTCGAAGCCGACAGGAACACGAGGAACATTTGAGGCAAGTACTGAGCATGTTAAGGCAACACCAACTTTATGCGAAACTGTCTAAGTGCGAATTCTGGATGCCAGAGGTAATTTTTCTCGGACATGTTGTCTCGGCAGAAGGTGTCAAGGTTGACCCACAAAAGATCGAGACAATAACAAGTTGGGAACCACCGAAGAATGTCAAGGAGGTTAGGAGTTTCCTAGGACTGGCGGGTTACTATCGAAGATTCGTCGAGGCCTTTTCCTGTATCGCCCGACCGTTAACGAACCTACTGAGAAAGAGCACCAAATTTGTATGGACTGCAGACTGCCAGAAGAGCTTCGACGAGCTCAGGAGTAGGATAACTACTGCCCCAGTACTAGTGTTACCGTAGGGTACAGAAGGATTCATTATATACACGGATGCATCCAAGCACGGACTAGGGTGTGTCTTCATACAGAATGGCAGAGTCGTTGCGTACGCATCCCGATAACTGAAGCCATATGAAGTAAATTACCCGACGCATAACTTGGAGCTAGGTGCAGTGGTGCATGCCCTCAAGATTTGGAGGCACTATCTTTACGGAGTTACTTGCAAAGTTTTCAAGGATCATAAGAGTTTGAAATATATCTTCACTCAGAGAGAATTAAACATGAGACAAAGGCGCTGGTTGGAGCTAATCAAGGACTACGATGTGGAAATCTCCTATCATCCTGGGAAAGCCAATGTTGTAGCTGATGCTCTTAGTCAGAAAACTACACAAGAGGTAATGGTATCCAGCATAACAGTTCAGCCCAAACTGCAGCAAGACATCAGGAGAAGCAGCACCGAAGTATGGATACAATGTAGGCAAGGACAATTATGCTCTATCAACATACTTTCGTCCTTACTAGATGAGATACGTCTAGCACAGATGGAAGATCCTGAATTACGTGCGATTGGTGCAAGAATCGAGGAAGGAGATGTTTCCGATTATAAGATTCATGGTGATTTGGTGAGGTTCAAGAACAGGATCTGTATTCCACCGAATGACGGGCTGAAGCAACCTATACTGAAGGAGGCGCACTCCACTCCCTATTCTATTCACCCCGGAGCAAGCAAGATGTACAAAGATTTGTGATAGAGTTTTTGGTGGAAGAATATGAAATAGGAAGTTGCTAGGTTCGTCGCCCGATGTATGACGTGCCAACAAGTAAAGATTGAACACCGCAGATCAGCCGAAATTATGCAACCCCTACCCATCCCGGAGTGGAAATGGGAGAGCATATCAATGGACTTTGTCACTAAGCTACCTACGGCGGTGGGAGGAAAGGATATAATTTGGGTCATTGTTGATCGATTGACAAAATCGGCACATTTCATTTCTATTCAAGAGACAACCGGGACAGAGCAACTTGCCGTCATTTTCATCAGAGAGATCGTAAGGATACATGGCGTTCCCTCATCCATCATTTCGAATAGGGACACCAGATACGTGTCTCGTTTTTGGAAAGCCATCCATAAAGCTATGGGGACCCAAATACACTTTAGCACGGCTTATCACCCTCAGACAGATGGACAGACCGAGCGTACGATTCAAACCTTGGAAGATATGTTGAGGGCATGTGTGCTCGATTGGGGTAAGGATTGGGCTAGACATTTGGGATTAGTGGAGTTCTCGTACAACAACAGCTGGCATGCAAGCATAGGCATGGCACCGTTTGAGGCCCTGTATGGGCGAAGATGCAAGTCGCCGTTATGCTGGGATGATGCTTCCGACACCGCGGTTACTGAGTTAGATCTTATCCAGGAATCCATTAAGAAGATCTCTATCGTTCGAAAGCACATGCTAGCCGCACAGAGCTGGCAGAAATCTTATGCCGAAAACCGACAGCGATCGTTAGAATTTACGGTCGGGGATCATGTTTGGGTCAAAGTATCACCTATGCGGGGTATCCGGCGTTTCGGCCAAAAGGGCAAGTTAAGCCCGAGATTTATAGATCTGTTTGAGATATTGGACCGGGTAGGGAAGCTCGCGTATCGATTAGCTCTACCGCCGCATCTGGATGGAGTGCATAACGTTTTTCACGTCTCCCAGTTAAGGAAGTATGTCTATGATCCGAGTCACAAGCTCAATTTCGAAGAAGTGGAAATTTTCGATGACGCTACCTTTAGAGAGGTACCGATTGCCATTTTGGATCGGCGTGTGAAGATGTTAATAAATAAAGCCATACCCCTCGTGAAGATTCAGTGGTCGCACCACGGCACAGAAGAAGCGACTTGGGAAACCGAGTCGAGCATGAAAGAGAGTCATCCCGAGTTATTTTCTTAAGTTTTGTGACGAAACTATCTTTAAGGGGGGTGATATGTAATACCACCGGTATTTCATGCTTGATTACTTTGTACTGTGTGAATTTTTGTAATGTGACGTCATTTCTATTTATGTATTCCATTGAGTGCTATATAATTGTGCGATGTGAATGAAACGGAGGTGACACGCCTTGACACCGTGGGATGATCGTCGGTGCGAATATGACGGTGGCCAACGTCTTGTTCCCCGATAATTGTTGACGAGTGGAAGGGATGGTCACCCCGGGATGGTTAGAATGTGATATGTGGCTAAAGAGTTTATGTCTAACGCACGCTAGAGTTTATGTCTAACGCACGTCAGAGTTTTGTCTAACGCGCATTACAACTTATGCCTAACGTACGCTATATTTCGATTGTTACGTACGTTAAGGTATTTATATTACGTACGTAACGGGTGAGTCAGTCTCCCGACCAAAATCTTTCTTTTGACACGGACGGAGCTACTTTCGGCGGGCTAGAGGACAAACCAGTCAACTCTTCATAACGTACGTTATACCCCAAATTTAACGTACGTAACACTTGGGCACATTTCGGGCAGTGGCGGTCTTTACGTACGTTGTCATTAAACTGTTACGTACGTAATAAGCCTTACGTACGTAACACCGTTATCATTAACGTACGTTAACAAAACCAAGTTTTATAAAATGACAATTCCCTTCTTCATTTGCACGACCCAACATTGCAAGATAACACCCTTGGAGAAATTCCTAGCCTTGTACTCGGTTCTTAACCTCTTATATACTTGAATTAACATTGAAGAGGTGGTTTCTTGAGCTCCGGTGCAGATTATCCAAGTCGTTTAAGTCACTTCTCGTTTATCCTCGTAGTTCTTGTGGATTCGCCAACTCTCTTCATTATTCTTCTTCCAATAAGGTAAGCCACCAATCCCTGGAGTAATATCTTCGATGTTTTTTTATATATACTTATTAGATTACGGGTATTGGGTAGATTTTTGCCAACCTTCGTAGACAATCTTTTCGGATGGAGTTGTAGTAACCGGAGTTATCGTTTCTCATATGTTTCGTTTCATGCAAATCATATCTATCATACGAAATTTAATTTCAATCATCACTAGGAATGTAAAATTTGACGAATCAATTGTAGGATAATTCGTAGTAATGTCACCGTATGTTCCATTGTTCGTAGACACCCTTAGCTTGTGATTTTTGACACTTAGTGAACTAAGGAAAACAATTCGATAGTATAATTATTATTGGATATCAAACCACCAAAGTTATTGTGTAATAGAATCCGCCTATTGTAGTATTCGGAAAATAGAATAGAATTAGAAAGTATGAGATTCGATTATGCTATAATCATTTGTTGACAACCGAAAAATGATAGGGATAATCTTGTTGAGCAAATCGATATATCTAATGTTAACTGTAGAATTGAACGGAATAATAGTACATAATGCTTACTAACTTAGAAACGACACTAATATCGACAATTAAAACTACGCTAGGAATCCGATTAGGAAAGGGAGACTAGTTTTATTCATCATGATCCGTACGAGGTGTTAATCGGATATTACGTGGCTAGGTTAAGCTCGAGCAGACGTGGGGACTCCGTTTATCACAAAGCACCTACTGTTGGATCACAGGCAAGTGAAATCTTGCTCGAGAATTTTCTAATATTAATGTTATGTCCGTATATGTGTATGTGCCATTTTTGATGAATGCCAACGATTGTCTTTTGTTAGGAGTATGCCCTCGAATGCCACTCAGAGGTTGTTGAGTGAGGGCATTGTACTTGTAATTATGTAAACCATTTATATAAGGCAAATGAATGTTTCTTTATTTACTGGTAGTTACTGGCATTCCTAACTCGTAAATAAACATATAGAAACTAGTCCGTGTATTTGAGAGCAAAACGTTCCACTCCTTATTGGATAAGGGGGTCGGCACTGGAAAGGTTATAGCTCAAATACTTAATCGTTCGCAAGTCGATGAAACTTGACTGGGCGTTAAGTTTATGTGAAGACTTGTATGACGTGTTCGTTGACATGGAGAGTGTCTATCGAACACTAATGGATAGTAGGAGCACACGTTGTAGGTATGCTAATTGGATTAGTACACTCGAACCGACTCACCCTCGATTCGTCACACGGATTTCACTCCGGTATAGTCATTGACGGAATCGAAAGGTTGTGATAGGTATTCGTGAACCTTCGACTTGAGGATTTAGTAGGGATGTGCTTGTGACGTCAAGATTTTCATTAGAGTAGTTCGACCCTGTAAACCCGAAGGCAGGGTGCAGGTCACAAGTCGTCCAGGAACAAGTCTAGAGGGGGGGTGAATAGACTTGTTGAAACTCTTAAACTCTTTTTCTCAAGGAGTGAGTTTCTTCAGCTGATAGGTAAACAAATGACTTGGAGTCATTTGTTCTTAATACGTGCAGAAATCAGCTGATGACGAATACAAAGCAACTAATGAAACACTTAATGATGAATGCAGCAGTTAAGGTATGATGCTATAAAACAGTAAAGAATGCAGGCAATTATAGTGGTCTCAGAGGTGGGGTAATCCTCTACTAATCCACTTTTCTCCAAACCAGTTGGAGATGAATTCACTATAATTCTCAACCAGTGATAAATATTAGAGTGATTCAACAAAACTACAACAGCTTCCAACCAGTGGAAATTCGTGCCGTTGTACCACACTTGACTGCCTTGCACCTCTTGATCCTCGATCCTCGGATGCCTTTACAGTCTCTAACTTCAACCAATGAAGTACCCCGAACTCAGGATTATAGACAAGAGTTTTTGTCTTCTCCAACTAAGAGCTTCTTCAAGTATGAACTTTTTAGAACCGCTCTTTTCACGATGCTGTATTTTGCTTTTTGATTGCTTGAATGCTTTGATCGCTTGAAAGTTTGTTCGCACCGGTAGTTGCTAAACTTCAAATCTTCGGATATATATAGGTGTTGATCCATGAGCATTCCTTCATAGCCGTTGCAAATCTGTAACAAATCAGTCCGTTGGAGGGAGACTTCTTTGTTTATTCTTTTCTGAACGTTGCAAGGCTGGATTCCCATATTTTAATCTATCTTTCGACCGTTGTGAAGACTTATGCATGTGATGCACCGAATCTTTTGAATATAAAACGATTAAAGTCTTCAAGGTGGGTCTGGATAGCTTTTTTAATTCATATCTTTTGCGGGAATCACTCCAATTTGTCTCTTCACGTTGCATGTGACTTTCCGTAATACTTGACTTTTCAACGCATGCTGATGTGGACTTGGAGTACTTGGCTGATCTCGACTAGGCTGATATGCAGTTAACTTCTCTGCAGTTTGGACCTCTCTGATGTTCCCAGTTTAGGACTTGTCTGATCAGGTGACTTGTCTGAGGTAACTTGGCTGCAGTCTGGTCAAACATCCCTGATAATTTTTGTTGACCAGAACTACTCTGACTTGACTCGGCTGATCCTCTTTGATGGACTTAGCTGTACTTTAGTACTTAGCCGATTTTTAGCCTAACTTATTTTTGGCCTATAGAAGATACTCATTTGGTTCTTCTTTACATTTTGCCAAGTTTTATACTTTAACATATTTGGCCTATGGAAGATACTCATTTGGTTCTTCCTTACATTATTGCCAAGTAAGACATTTGAATTTATACTGATGACATCATCAAAATCTAACAAGTATTCCTAACAAATTCCCCCTATTTTGATGATGGCAAAACTTTAAACAAGTAATCAAATGATCAAGTCTGCACTTGAGTGCAAGACACAAAATCAAAATCAGTCTTGTTTTGAGACAACTAGGAGTTGTCATTCAAATGACTGTTATATATTATTTTTTTGTTGATTACAAGTACATGGCTTGAATAGAATAAATGCAGAAAATTAATCAATTAAAAAATTACAATGTATCCAAAAACTATCTGCCCCTTCCTCTGCGAACCGTTTGCTTGGTAGGTCTAAATGGTTTTGCACCGATTGGTCTACTTTGGATGGGTGCAAGACCATATTTCCTCCTTATGACTAGGGCAGCAAAGTCTTGGTCTTCTTTTGAAGAGAACTTGTGCTCTTCACATAGCTTTCTAATTTCTGCTTGAAGCTCTAGCTCGTCAAGCTCATTATCCAAACGGGTCGGCGCTTCCTCTGCTCTGAATGGAGGAATCATAGGATAAGCTTGCCATTTGGCTACATATTTAAGCATGATCTTCCACAGAGTAGGCCATCTAGTATCCATGTAGTTGATGAATGACTGCTGGGGCGAGCATTCTTTATCTTGGAGAATCTCCCAGAGGTAACTGTTCTGAGAATTGTTTCTTGGCATTCCCCCAATTGTTCATGAATTCTGTTGGAAAGAATTCTTCAACATGCCACAGCGGTTTGCCTTCCCATTCGAATCGTTGCTCTTCTTTCTCTCTTGTTCTTCTCTTCTTCTCCACAGACTGCTTCTCTACAGATTGTTCTTCAGGTTGGCTGGGGGCAGATATCTCCTTTCTTTTCAGACTTGATGGTCGTCCTTCAATTTGAAGAATATCTTGCCTCTTCTTTGATCTTAGCTCTTTCCTTATCTCTTCTTGAGTACTTCCTTCCCCCTGTATTCTATCTTCCCCCTTTTTGCCAGCATCAACTAAAGTAGTCAACTGCTGCTCTATTCTGCCCATCGAGTCAGACATGCCAAATGGCATTCTGTTGTTGGTAGGGGGAGGAGGATGAGGTACTTCTCTCTGCAGCAAAGTGTCAATCTTTGCATTAATGGTTTGGAGTTCAGGAGTGACCTGAGATGCCAGCAGCTCTCCAATCGTATCCTTCACTATCTGCCTGATCATCTCAGTCACTGCAGGTGAGATATGAGCTGGTGGAGAGTGCTCGCCTGAGCCTTCTGCAATTGAACCACCAGACTGCAGGCTCCTATCTGCAGCTGGTACTCCAGATGGGGTCTTTTCCGGGGTCCCTGATCTGGACTCCTCAGCCAGCTCTGCATCTAGGCTGGTATACCGGGCAGGTGCACCAGTCCTATCTGCAACCTCTTGTTTTGGCTCTTGCTCCTGCTCCCTTTCTCCTTCTTCCTTCTCTTGCTCTTTCTCCTGTTCTTCCTCCTTTTCTTCTTCAATATTTTCTTTTTCTTTTTCTTCATCTTTTTCTTTCTCTTTTTCAGCTCCTTGGTCTCCTCCTTCATCTTTATCATCATCCTCATCATCATCATTATTATCATCAGCTTTCCCATCTTTTTCTCCTTCATCCTCATCATCCTTCTTTCCTTCCTCATCTTCCTGTTCTACTTCTTCTCCTTCTTCTTCTTCTTCTTCTTTTTCTTCAATAAACTCTTCTGTTTTATCAACTTCCTCAGATTGTTTTTCAACTAAAATCTTTTCTTCTTCTCTTCTCTCTTCCTGCTCTTCTTCTTCATCGACTAAGACAATAACTTCTTCTTCTCCATCTACCTCTTCAATCCTAATTTCTCTCTCCTCTTCCTCCTCATCCTCTTGTCCAAATGAACCATCAAAAATACTAAGCATGATGGAATGGATGAATTGGTCCATGTTGGTTTTAAAATGAGACATGAACCAATTATCCTGGAGAACGAAGTCTGATTCTTTACAAAACTGAATCAGTACATCCTCTGTGGCTTGGGGATATCCCCAACCACTAGTTTCAATATAAGCCTGAAAATCTGTAAATGACAAGGATTTGAAAAACTTCCACTCTTCGAAAATATTGACAAAAGAGTGTTTTAATGCTTGTGGTTTAACAAGATGTAACTGTTCAATGGACAGGTTGAAAACATTATTTTCCAGCAGGTTAAATGTATAATTGGCTTCAGGGATTGAGATGATTAAACCTGCTTCTTCTTCCTCAGGAATGTATGCTGGGGTGAGGACAGCCACAATCTGAGTTTCCAGGCTGCCAGGGGCAGGCTGGTCTTCCAGGTGAGTAGGTGACCTGGCTGCAGGACTGGCATGATGATCTGACTGCTCTTCCTCACTAAACTGCAGTCGCCTAGGCCTCTTGGGAGAGGGTTCTGGAGATGACTGCATGATGGATGGTTCTCCAGGGGCTGGTCCCCTTCTCTTGAATCGGACAGCTATGGGAGTGTCGTCTGACTCGGAGTCTGACTCGATTGCAGTTGGGTTGTCGGCTGCAGGTCGGTCCGACTCGCCTGATGAATGATATCTAGGGTAAGTCCGTGTGTCAGGTAGCTCCTTCAACATCTGGGATGCTCTCCTTGTGCCTCCCAATTTTCTTAACGTCTCTTGGTCCAGATGACCAAGTCTGTTGTTGGGGTGGAAGGGGTCAGTACTTTCCTTCGCCATACCTGTCTTTTCCATAGAATCCAACTCAGCTGCGTTCCAAACGCCAGCTTGGATTTAAATCTCTTTTCATCAGAAAGCCATTCGGCTTTGTTGACTTCGCGAACAAGTTGCCTAAAAATGTAATCCACCCAATCAATTTCCTCATCTTGAATTAGTGCTCCCAGCACCATGAACTTCACCGACGACAGTAGATCGTAACTGCCAACCATTCCCATAATGATCTTGTTGGTTATATCCAACGCAAAACGATAGACCTTTTTAATCTCACTGCTTTTAGCAGTGAGTTTCAGCTTTTCCGGCAGATTCTCCACCTTGATCTTCTTCCAGGTTTCGGCGGATGACTGTTTGAGTGCCTCGACAGCTATGCCACGGTGTTTCATACCAAACACTGTACGAATTGACTCACGCGATATGTCGACTTGTCTTCTGCCAACTGTGCTCCGAATTCCATCCTGAATCAAATAGGCTTCGCGGTAGAACGTGATAACATCTTCCTTGTACAAATGTTGAGGGTTGATGTCCAGGAATAGGTAGATCCCATTTAGCTTCATCGTGCGGATTAGGTCAAGCAGGTCGTAATTCTCCAGATTTGCTTCCAATAAGCCTTCGAAATCAATGACCAGGGAGAAGATAATTTGGTCCTTGACTGCCTTCAGATTGACGCCTTTGAAGTACGATTCCATTTCTGCAAACAAAGGATTTTTAGTGTATTTGGAGTTCAAGAATTTTTTGCTCTGTAAATTTTTGCTCTGTAGATCTAGGGTAAGCGTAAAAGGTAAAGTGAAGAGGTTTCTTTCCTTTTAAAGAAGATGAAAAGACGTATGGATTAAATTATTATATATTTGAAATGGTGGTACGCCTTTGAATCGGTGGTCCATTTTAAAATTTGACGGTTGGTTTTAATTGGCCACCGTAGAGGTCGATTTATCAAGTGATCGCCATGTGTATTTAAAGTGCCACTTGTGAATCAAAAATTAATATATTTAAATGCCACTTGTGAACCAAAATTAATATAATATTATTATACATATGACAGATAATAATTAAAATATTCAGAGGTCGGTTGTGTTTAGAAAACTTAGCTGGTTTGACTGTTGACTGTTGACCGCTCTGCATCAGGTGAGTTGACTTCATGGACTTCTCGTCTGAGATTCCGATTAGCTAGGTTCCTTTGTTCGTCCTTCGTCCTCTTGTCTGCATCAGCTAGATTCCTTTGTTCGTCCTTCGTCTTCTTGTCTGCATCAGCTAGGATCTGATTTCCTTAATCAGCTGGGTCCTTCCTTCATCTAAGATGCTTGAGCTTGCTTCTGTGCTAGATTCCCAATCTAGTAGACCAAGATCTCTGCTTAGCTCCAAAAATCTTTCTTATGGCAAAGGTTTGGTAAAGATGTCAGCTATTTTGTAGTCTGTGCTGACTCTTTCAACTCTAACTCTTTTGTTAAGCACATGGTCTCTGATGAAGTGGTGCTTAACATCAATGTGCTTCGTCCTCGAATGCAAAACCGGATTGTTGGTTATTGCAATAGCACTATTGTTGTCACACCAGATAGGAACTTCATTGGCAATGATATTATAATCCCTTAGCTGTTGTCTGATCCATAAGATCTGAGCACAACAGCTACCTTCAGCTAGGTATTCTGACTCTGTGGTGGAGATAGAGTTAGAAACCTGCTTCTTGCTAAACCAGGATATCAGTCTGGTTCCTAGGAATTGGCACGTTCCACTGGTTCTTTTCCTATTGATTTTGCATCCTGCGAAATCTGCATCTGAGTATCCTGATAGCTCGAAGTTATCATCCTTGGGATACCATAGTCCAACATTGACTGTAGACTTAAGGTATTTTATTATCCTCTTGGCTGCATCTAGGTGTGATTGCTTCGGCTTGGACTGGAATCGCGCACAAACTCCTACGACATAGGATATGTCTGGCCTGCTTGCAGTGAGGTAAAGCAATGATCCAATGAGTCCTCTGTAGTGGGTTGAGTCCACTGAAGTGCCTCCCTCATTTGCATCTAAGTGAGTACTTGTGCTCATAGGGATTCTTGCTGGCTTGGCTGATTCCATTCCAAATCTCTTGATCAGATCTTTGGTATACTTAGCTTGGTTGATGAAAATTCCTTTTTCCATCTGCTTAACTTGTAGTCCAAGAAAGAAGTTAAGCTTTCCCATCATACTCATCTCAAATTATCCTTGCATGAGGTTAGAGAATTTCTCACATAACTCTGGATTGGTTGAGCCGAATATGATGTCATCCACATATATCTAGACTATTAATATGTGTCCTTCGTGCTCCACTCTGAATAGGGTCTTGTCCACCTTTCCTTTACAAAAACCATTCTTCTCAAGAAACACAGACAATGTTTCATACCACGCTATTGGTGCTTGCTTAAGTCCATAGAGAGCCTTCAACAGCTTGTAGACTTTGTCTCTTTTGACAAAATCTGGGGGTTGCTCTACATAGACTTCTTCTTCTAGGATGCCATTTAGAAAAGCACTCTTTACATCCATCTGATAGACTTCAAAATCTTTGAATGCAGCATATGCGAGGAATATTCTGATGGCCTCTAATCTTGCAACGGGTGCATAGGTTTCATCAAAATCTATTCCTTCACACTGTGCATACCCTTTTGCTACAAGTCTGGCCTTATTCCTAACAACAGCTCCGTCTTCATCACTCTTATTTTTGTACACCCATTTGGTGCCAATAACCTTCTTGTGATCAGGTCTGTCTGTTAGTTCCCAAACTTTATTTGTTTCCATCTGCTGTAGTTCTTCTTGCATGGCATTTATCCAAGAATAATTTTCCAAAGCTTGTTCTGTTGTTTTAGGTTCTATCTGTGACATAAAGCATGAGAACATAGCCATTCCTACAGGTAGAGTTGACTGTCTTGTCTTAACTCCATCAGTCAGCTTCCCGATAATTTGCTGGATTGGGTGATCTTTGAGCCATTTGGGGATATCGTCTTCTTCTGGGTCTGTTCCCCCTGTTGGATTGCTCTGGTGGATTTCTACATCAGCTTGGTTCTGGTTTGCAACTGGATCAGCTACCGTCTTGTCATCTGCAGGTTGGGTCTGATCTGCAGGTGAGTCTTTATCAGCTACAGCTGGATCTTCATCAGCAGCAACTAGATCAGATAGGTTTGGTGATCCTGTCTGATCTGCAGTTGGGTCTTCAGTAGCTACAGTTGAATCTTCAGGCTGGTCTGCAGGTGAGTCCACCATTCCAGTGTTATGTACAATGACTTCTTCAAGGGTTGCTGACTTGATCTTGTTCTCAATTAGCTCAACTTGCTTCCTGTACTCAACAGTAGATTCATCAAAAACAACATGGGGTGTTTCCTCCACAACTAAGGTTCTTTTGTTAAAAACTCTATATGCCTTGCTTCTTTGTGAGTATCCCATAAAGTGACCGTCATCAGTTTTAGCATCAAAGGCATTTAGTTGTGTTTTACCGTTGTTGTGGATGAAACACTTACAACGAAAAACATGAAAGTAAGCAACAGTAGGGGTTCTATTATTCCAAACCTCATATGGAGTTTTGCCATGTCTCCCTACTATCATACTTCTGTTCTGAGTATGGCAAGCTCTGTTGACAGCTTCAGCCCAGAACCTCTTGGGCAGGTCCGCTTCTGCAATCATGGACCTTGCTGCTTCCTTCAGGGTTCTGTTCCTTCTTTCAGTAACGCCATTCTGCTGGGGAGTCCTGGCTGCAGAGAGCTCATGCTGGATCCCATTCTGATCGCTGTAATCAGTGATCGCCTTGTTGAGAAACTCTCCTCCTCTATCTGATCTGATCTTGATGATGGATAGGGATTTCTCATTATAGATCCTTCTCAGCAGCTCAGGTAGCTTGGTCAAGGTTTCACTTTTCTTATACAAGAAGATAATCCAAGTGTACCTTGAATAGTCATCTACTATAACAAGTGCATGCTTTCGACCGCTCAGAGTCCTTGGCTTGATAGGACCAAATAGATCCATGTGGAGTAGATCTAAGATCCTTGTTGTGAGAGTTGTAGGCTGGACTGGCTTGAATGATGCTCTGGTCTGTTTTCCTTTCTGACATGCATCACAAATCGCTTCCTTCTTGAATGCTTCATTTGGAAGTCCTCTGACCAGCTTCTGAGAACTAATCGTGTTGATGGCTTTGAAGTTCAGGTGACATAATCTTTTGTGCCACAGCCATCCGTTCTCATCTACTGTCTTGGATAGAAAACAGGAGTTAGGTGTTCCTGTGTTCCAATCTATCATGTAGACATCTCTTCTTCTGAATCCTTGTAGCTTCACTTCTCCAGACAGGATATCTATCACCATACATTTCCAGATGGTGAAGACTACTAGATTCTTCTCGTCGCAAAACTAGCTTATGCTCAGGAGGTTGTACTTGAGCCCTTTGACATAATGGACTTTGGATATCACAATATTTCCTCGATGCAGCTCTCCAAAGCCCTTTGTTTGTCCTCTAGAGCTATCTCCAAAAGTTACATCAGGACCTCTTTCTTTGGTGTATTTGGATAGCATCTTCTTGTTCCCGGTCACGTGCCTTGAGCATCCAGAATCTACAAACCATTCTTCACCTCCAAAGTTTGAATTTGTGGAGATGTGGTTGTAGTCCTTCCACCTTTTCTGCAATCAGACAAGCAGAGATTTAGGTACCCAAATCTGTATGGGTCCTTTGGGGTTAGCTGGTTTCCTGGAGAATTGATTTCTCCTTGGATTGTGAAAGTTGTTATTATTATAACCCTCATAAGGTGTGTAAGGTCGAGGTCTGAATCTCCTGTTGGGATTGTATACTGGATATTCCTCAAAATATTGATAGTGTGGGCCATTTCTAAATCTTGGCTGAGACCATTTATTAAATCTTTGAGGTCTCCACACTTGTTCATTTTGGAAATTAGGATAACCTTGAGGTTTCCATCTGCCCCTCCCATTTTGAAATCTGTTTTTAGGGAGTTGTTGATAATAGTGGGCATGTTGTATGCCGTTTCTTGCTTTTGCAGGCCATTGCCTAGTTGCTTGTCTAGGTGTCTGCCTTGTGTAACCTGACTGCAGCCTAGACATGTGACTTGGCTGTTGCCTATTTTTAAATATCGGTTTATACGTAGGCTCAGCAGTCGAGACAATTGTTTCTCCCTTGATAAACTTTCTTTTAGAACTAGAGGGAGTGTGAGGATCATATCCAAGGCCTGATTTGGAATATAGTGATATTTTATTGGTACACAATTCTTCCAGAGTTGAAGACGCCTTAGGGAGGTTATTTCCTGCGCCTGAGTCTTATTTACCTGAGTCAGCTTAGTAAATTCGGCTTTGACATGGGCAAGTGCAGCTGATTTTTCTTTGAGTAAAACAGTTAATCGATTTATCTCAGTTGTAGATATATCAGCCTGGTTTTTAAAGTCAGCTACAGTTATTTCAACCTTATTCAGTTCTAGGCTGAGTTTTTCGAAATCATTTTTCAATTTTATTCTCATCTTGCAAACAGTCTTCTCCGATAATCTGACTTGGTGTGAAGATTTGAGTGTTTCAAAATCTTTAAATAGCTAATTTACAGATTCGTGCAGATCCATATCTTGTGACATGGCTGAACTATTATTTGAACCAGAGGGTTTAGAAGTTACCTCTTCATCAGCTAGGTTGGACATCAGGCAGTCATACTCTTCATCATCATCAGAAAAGAATCTGCTGCTTGATTCTACTTGCTCCCGGTCTTCTCCGATGAGGGCCTTTCTTCTATCTTCTTTTCTGCCCACCTCCTTCTTGCTCTCGTCCTTCTTGAGATCAGGACAATCAATTTGGATGTGTCCTGTCTTGTGACAATTGTAGCACTCCACCTTCCAGCTCCCAGCTTTCTGATTTCTCCTGGGATTCTCCTTATAATTTTTCTTGTATTTGGAGTAGTTCTTTCTAAAGAACCTTTGCATTATAAACGCCATTTATTCCTCAAAATCTAATGGATTTGGAGGCTTTACATCAGATAGGCTCTTGGCGGGGGACGCGGCTGCAAATGTTATTCCCTTCTCTGCAGGCTCTGTTGAGGATGAACTTGGAAGCTCGAACTCATAAGCCTTCAGATCAGAGAACAGCTCTTGAATTTTTATTTTATTCAGGTCCTTGGACTCTCTCATGGCCATGGACTTCATGTTCCATTCAGGGTTGAGAGATCTGAGAACCTTCAGTGCCATTTCCCTGTTGCCGTAGGTTTTGTCGAGGGAGTTGATCTCATTGATAATCTCAGTGAACCTTGTGTCCACTTGGTCTATGGATTCACCATTCTTCATTTTGAAGTTGTCAAATTTTTGAATAGCAATTGACAACTTATTTTCCTTGTTCAGCTCCGTTCCTTCACACATTAGGGCTAATGTGTCCCAAATTTCTTTGGCATTCTTGCAGTTCTTGATCTTGACCATGGTGGATTTGTCAAGAGTTTGATATAACACATCTCTGGCCCGGTTGTCAAGATTAGCCAGCTTTCTTTCTTCGGGAGTCAGCTCTGTCCTCTTCTTTGGGATCTTCTCTGGCTTCCCTGCTGCGATCTCCTCTGCAGTGTTGTCCTTCTCGAAGATGAATGGACCGTCCTCGATGATGCACCACATGTCATCATGGATCGAAGATAAGTGTGCCTGCATCCTTATCTTCCAAAGATCATACTCGTCAACTGAAAAAACAGGGAGTCTAGAATGCATGTGTTCCATTATAAACTGAGAGTAAAGATATATCTCCGATATATATCTGGTTCGTGAAATAAATGAACCAACCTCTCCGATACCACTTGTAGGTCACAAGTCGTCCAGGAACAAGTCTAGAGGGGGGGTGAATAGACTTGTTGAAACTCTTAAACTCTTTTTCTCAAGCAGTGAGTTTCTTCAGCTGATAGGTAAACAACTGACTTGGAGTCGTTTGTTCTTAATACGTGCCGAAATCAGCTAATGACGAATACAAAGCAACTAATGAAACACTTAATGATGAATGCAGCAGTTAAGGTATGATGCTATAAAACAGTAAAGAACGCAGGCAATTATAGTGGTCTCAGAGGTGGGGTAATCCTCTACTAATCCACTTTTCTCCAAACCAGTTGGAGATGAATTCACTATAATTCTCAACCAGTGATAAATATTACAGTGATTCAACAAAACTACAACAGCTTCCAACCAGTGGAAATTCGTGCCGTTGTACCACACTTGACTGCCTTGCACCTCTTGATCCTCGATCCTCGGATGCCTTTACAGTCTCTAACTTCTACCAGTGAAGTACCCCGAACTCAGGATTATAGACAAGAGTTTTTGTCTTCTCCAACTAAGAGCTTCTTCAAGTATGAACTTTTTAGAACCGCTCTTTTCACGATGCTGTATTTCGCTTTTTGATTGCTTGAATGCTTTGATCGCTTGAAAGTTTGTTCACACCGGTAGTTGCTCAACTTCAAATCTTCAGATATATATAGGTGTTGGTCCATGAGAATTCCTTCATAGCCGTTGCAAATCTATAACAAATCAGTCCGTTGGAGGAAGACTTCTTTATTTATTCTTTTCTGAACGTTGCAAGGCTGGATTCCCATATTTTAATCTATCTTTCGACCGTTGTGAAGACTTCTGCATGTGATGCGCCGGATATTTTGAATATAAAACGATTAAAGTCTTCAAGGTGGGTCTGGATTGCTTTTTTAATTCATATCTTTTGCGGGAATCACTCCAATTTGTCTCTTCACGTTGCATGTGACTTTTCGTAATACTTGACTTTTCAACGCATGCTAACGTGTACTTGGAGTACTTGGCTGATCTCGACTAGGCTGATATGCAGTTAACTTCTCTGCAGTCTGGACCTCTCTGATGTTCCCAGTTTAGGACTTGTCTGATCAGGTGACTTGTCTGAGGTACCTTGGCTGCAGTCTGGTCAAACATCCCTGATAATTTTTGTTGACCAGAACTACTCTGACTTGACTCGGCTGATTCTCTCTGATGGACTTAGCTGTACATTAGTACTTAGCCGATTTTTAGCCTAACTTATTTTTGGCCTATAGAAGATACTCATTTGGTTCTTCTTTACATTCTGCCAAGTTTTATACTTTAACATATTTGGCCTATGGAAGATACTCATTTGGTTCTTCCTTACATTATTGCCAAGTAATAGACATTTGAATTTATACTGATGACATCATCAAAATCTAACAAGTATTCCTAACACAGGGGTCAACCTCGACGTGCATCTTGACGGGCAAGTAGCAGGTCCTACTGAATACCAAGATAGAATTCTTTCTCCCTTTAGTGAGCGGGTTATATGTCCTATGCGGTTATTGGCAGATGAGATCATAAGTCTTTGGCCAAAGCATTGGAGCTAGTTGTATTAGATACACGACAGCTCGATGATCTCGATTTGCATTAACGCATGCATAGTGTCAAGTACAGATAGGGTTTGACTGACCGTGACTCTATAACTTGATCGGGACATTTGAAAGAAGGGTTTATACGTATACTGGTATTCACGGCAGAATGGTTCTTGAATGATCCAAATCATTCATTCTCAGTTGGGGTACAGTGTAGGCCGCCAGGCTGGCGAGGTGGTGCTACTACTCTTTGGTTCCTCCCATTGCTGACTGAGACGGACCTACCGAGTCGCGCAATAGGATTGACGACGGAATGAATAAAGCTAATTCTCTCATTATGAATATTAGATATTCGATATCTAATTTTGGAACATTGGATGTTTAAATCGATTTATTGGATAAATTGATTTACGGCCTAATGAATTAAATAAATTATTGGGTGATTAATTTAATTCATGTATATAATTATTTCTTGGAGAAATTAATTATATTATTTTGTATTTGATATGATGAAATTAATTGGATTAATTAAACTATACAAATACATCAGGACGGAATTGGAGTTTATCTGTTTGGACTATCGGGAGTCCGAAACGAACCGAACTCATCCGTTTCTCTATGCCCCCCCCACATTTCTAGCCACCTTCCTTTTGGACTTATGTCTTCATTCTTTAATGAATGATAATTGTGGAGGTGGGGTTAGATTCCCACATGCATGAGTTGTTGCAAGTAGTGGGGAGTTGAATAAGAGGGATGAAGACATCTTTCATTTCAACCCACACATCCCATACGTGAAAGTGAGATTGAGAGAGAGAGACAAAAACCATTTTCTCAATTATCTTCATCTTCTTCATTCACTTCTTCTTCATTTTTCTTGGAGAAAAATTGAGAGAAAATCATATAAAGAAAGTAAGATTAAAACACTTAGAGTGTAGTAATCTTTACATATATAGCTTCATCACTTAGCTCTAGCCGTATCCTCGGAGGATAGCAAGGTGATCGTCGTTCCGGTTGTTTCTCCGGCACGTGGCAAGTAGAGACGCGGTGCTTTCGGCGTTGGATCATTCAAGAGCTTGGGGAATAGCTCAAGAGAAGGTTATCCATCTAATCAATGGACTACAAGGGTGAGTTTCTATATCTCTTGTGAATTCGTTTTTTGATATTCGTATATACGTAGCTCGATCGATCCTCATAGGGATTCGGATCGAATCGTTTTACCGCTTCCGCTGGGCCTTCGTTTTAGGCACCGAATCCCAACAGTGGTATCGGAGCGTAGGTCTTGCGATCGTATATATGATATTGGCATTTGGAATGCTCGATTAGATGGTGAATGATTTGGAATCATTTTAGTCATAATCGTTCGTGGTATATGTTTTTACGTTCGTTGTAGTTATATTTTTCGTAAGTTTATGTCTAAATATAAATCTTAATTTCTTGGAAATATGATTTATATTGAAGATATGAATGTTGGAGAATATAGATATTGGATATCCGGTCGAAAAACTAGCCCCGAAATGCCGTTGGGCCAGTCGGGAGGTCCGGAGAGCGAGGCCGCGGCCCGGGCTGTGCGGCCCGGCACAGGCGGCCATCATACTAGGGGCCGCGGCCCGTGCTCCGAGGCCGCGGCCCGGGGCTCTTGGCGGCTGGCCGGTAGCTTCCGGCGTGACTCGGCCATGCCAGCTGTCTGTAGGCATCTTTGCCGTGATGATGACTCGGCCATGGCAGGCCTTTTTTACCCCGGCTCGATTTTTTCGTGTATTCTTGAAAATTAATCTCCCTCATGTTAAATTGGATTTAATATGATTAAAATTATTAATGGTATTTCATTTTATAAGGGAAATTTGATTAATTGGAATATTTATGGTCGACCGAATTATTTTGAACAATATCATATTACCAATTGTGTGAATCGATTGGATCGGTTCGTATTGTTGATTGGATCAATGTATCTCTACGCTTTCCATTTATATAGTATTTATTGGATGAATGCTTTTTGAATGGGGATGTAGTTCGTGGACTTAGTTTTGAATCATTCGTTTTATTTGATTGGGTTGTAAAGGCCATTTTGAGCCTATTTATTTTACTAGAAATATTTGTATCTAGGATGCAATTTTCAATGTAAAATTTACATGTAATGACGAAGACCGGAGGAAGATCCATTTCGAGAAGACGAAGATTCAAGACGAAGACTTGTAATTAGATTACGGAGTTTTTGTTTTCTAGGAACGGTCCATGAACCACATGTTGGTAGCAACTAGGTTGTGAATGGTTGTTTCATATTGTATGAATGCCACAAACGCGCTTAAATGATTAATGTGCAAAGTGTAACGATAATCGCGAAAATTCTCCCACGATAAATTATTAAGTTTATAAGGTTTCAAAGTTTTCCTTCCCTCCATCGAGTTTTCGGGAAATTGAAATCCAAACCAGATGTGCTATGCTTCCGAGTTATCGGGGTAGTCGTTCGGGAAGGACGGATAAATTACCGGGAGCGCATTGGATGCCTTCAGTTGGAGCAAATTTTATCCCTAGAAACCTGATAGGTTGCCGGATAAGATTCAATTGTGAAACTGATTTGCGTCGATGGTATAAACTTAACTTGTTCACGAACCATAGAAACCGTATAGGTTGAGGGGAATGAACAAGGGGAAAAAGAAGATCGAATCATCCATTAGATGGGTTGGTGTTGGACACCACTTTATGAAAATTAATAGACTAGAAACCTGTTCGGTTGCCCTCTATTAAGATTTATAAAGAACTCGATCACCACTATGAAGTAGAGCGACGATACTTCCGGATTTCACATGGGAGTGTGTTATTCCGATAAAAATAGTGGGAGCTGGGTAACAAGAATAGAAAAGACCTTAATTCTATACTCAGAACATAATTAAATGAGTCACTAATTAATCTATCGTACTTAATGCAGACTCAAATCTCAATATGACAATGAATCCACTCGCAATTCTGCTCGAAAAGAACACCTTAATGGGACCTAACTTTGTGGATTGGCTCCGCAATCTGATGATTGTCCTCAGTATAGAGGCACTGGGATACGTCTTGGAGACGGACATTCCGGCGCCTCCTGTGCGGACCCGAGCCAATCAAGAAGAGATTGAAAACCACGAAAAGTGGGTTAAGGATGACGTGAAAGTCCGTGCTTATATGATGGCTTCCATGTCTAATGAGCTTCAGAGAGCTCATGAGAAAATGACTTCTGCTAGGCAGATTCTATCTCACTTAACCGAGCTTTATGGTGAGCACAGCAGAACTGCTAGATATGAGATATCCAAGCAACTGTTTGGTGCAAGGATGAAGGAAGGTGAGAAGGTTGGGGAACACGTCCTCAAAATGATATCCATGATCGAGAGATTGGAGGCTCTTGATTTTAAAATGGATACTTCTCTTCAAACCGACCTTATCCTACAGTCTCTCCCTAATTCCTTCTCACAGTTTGTTATGAACTTCAACTGCAACGAGATTGCATGTAATTTAGCTGGGCTAATGAACAAACTTGTGACCGCTCAGTCTCAGATGAAGACTCCGCGGATGAAGGAGTCTGCTCTTGTGATTTCTTCTGGACCTCGGAGGTCTAAGAACAAGAAGAAAAAGACCAAGAAGCAAACTGGACCAAAAGTTAAGGACCTTAAGGGTAAGGGCAAGGCCCCGATGGTTCCGAAGAACAAGAAGAAGAAGGATGCTTGTCTCAAGTGCGGTGAGCTGGGCCACTGGGCTAGAGACTGTCCGATTCTTCATGGCACTTCGTCTGAGAACTTTTAGTTTTGGAAACAAATTGTTCTGCTACTGTATTTTCTACTTCCTGGATACTAGATTCTGGTGCTAGTTCTAATATTTGTACCGTGAATCAGGATCTGGAACAAAGTAGGAAACTTGGAGCTGTAGAAGTTATGATCACATTCGAAAGCGGGCATAGTGTCGAGGCGACCGACATAGGATCACTTCTTTTGGGTTTAGAATCCGGCTTTGTTTTGACTTTAGAAGATGTACTTGTTTTGCCCAAGGGGCACAAAAACATTGTATCCATTCCGGTCATGGACCGAAAAGGCTTTTCATTTTTCATTGGTGATGGTTACTGCAAAATTTATTTTAGAAATAAACTAGTGGGTACTGCTACATTGTTGAATGGATTGTATCATCTAAATCTCAGCAACAAAGTAGTTGTGAATACTATGACTAGAAAACGTGGTAGGGATGAAACCAATTAAGTTCTGAAATGGCATCTTAGACTTGGTCATGTTGGTCAGACCAAGGTTTACAAGATGGAAAAAGATGGACTTATGGGTCCATTGGGATGGGATCCCTTTCCTACTTGTGAATCTTACCTTAAAGGCAAAATGACGAAGTCCCCCTTCGCAGGGACTTTTGAAAGAGCCGCTGATAAACTGGGATTAATCCATACTGACATTTGTGGCGCTTTGGAAGCAGCACGTGACGGATATCAATATTTTTTTACATTTACAGATGATCATACTAGGTATGGTTATGTATACTTAATGAAACATAAATCCGAGGCCTTTGAGAAATTCTAGGAATTTAAGGCCCTAGTCGAGAAACAAACTGGTAATCATATCAAAGCACTTCGGTCGGACCGAGGTGGCGAGTATATGAGTACGGAGTTTGATGAGTTTCTTAAGGAACATGGAATAGTTTCACGACTAACACCTCCAGGTACTCCTCAGTTAAATGGTGTGTCAGAAAGAAGGAACCGGACCCTGTTGAACATGGTCCGTTCCATGCTGGGCTATACTGACTTGCCGATTTACCTGTGGGGGTATGCACTCCTAACTGCCGCATATATCTTGAACATATGTCCTTCCAAATCCGTTCCTAAAACTCCACATGAGATGTGGGAAGGAAGAAAACCAAGTCTTAATCATATTAGGATTTGGGGATGTCCCGCTTATGTCAAGAAGACTAAGGTGGAAAAGTTGGAAGCTAGGTCTTCGAAGGGACGTTTCATTGGATTCCCGTCTGGGACGATGGGATATCTATTCTACATGCCCGAAGATCAAAGGACCGTTGTTTCTTTACAAGCACACTTCCTGGAAGATGAGTTCATTCAGGAAGGCGGAGCAGGTAGAAGTATTTCTTTAGAAGAATACAATAAAACTCCTCGAGAGACACCTGTGCAAGAAACTGGAACCGAACTTTCTGAAACACGAGTACAACCACCTCGTAGGTCTAGTAGGGTGTCTCATTT
The DNA here is from genome assembly GCA_033398695.1 of Orobanche coerulescens. Lineage (NCBI taxonomy): Eukaryota > Viridiplantae > Streptophyta > Magnoliopsida > Lamiales > Orobanchaceae > Orobanche > Orobanche coerulescens. The sequence goes on along the minus strand of CM065809.1, from coordinate 30,381,402 downwards.
ACCTGAGAGGTATGGGCTTGTGCACTTGGAGGTGCTGGGTCTCCATGAGGTTCCAAGTGATAGCCAAGAGACCGACCCAACAACCTATGACCAAGTGATGGTGGATGTAGACTCCGCGAAATAGCGTGAAGCTATGGAAGCTGAGAAAGACTTGATGCATGTCAATCAGGTCTGGACTCTAGTAGACCGCCCCAAGGGCATAGTGCCTATTGGGAACAAGTGGATCTACAAGAGAAAGACTGATGGTGATGGCAAGGTTGATGCCTATAAGGCCAGGCTTGTCGCAAAGGGTTATACCCAAAAGGAAGGGATCGATTACCACGATACCTTCTCGCCCGTAGCCATGATCAAGTCTATTCGCATGATGCTTGCTATAGCTGCCTACCACGATTATGAGATATGGCAAATGGACGTAAAGACGGCTTTCCTTGATGGATTCCTCGAGGAGGAAATCTATATGGAGAAGCCTAAAGGCTTTGTGTCCGAAGTCGATATTCAGAAAGTGTGCAAGCTTCAGCGTTCCATTTATGGACTAAACCAAGCGTCGCGTAGTTGGAACCTTCGTTTTGACGAGGCGGTCAAAGAGTTTGACTTCGTGCAAAATGAAGAGGAACCTTGTGTATACAAGAGGGTTAGTGGGAGCAAGATCGCATTCTTAGTACTATATGTAGATTATATTCTACTAATAGGAAATGATGTGGGAATGCTCAGTTCTGTAAAAGCTTGGCTTTCGAGTAATTTCTCCATGAAAGACTTGGGAGAAGCTACCTATATTCTTGGTATTCGGATCTACCGGGATAGAGCGAGGAGAACAATAGGTCTTTTCCAAGCCCTCTATATAGATAAAATCTTAAAGTGATTTAAGATGGATGATTCTAAAAGAGGGTTCATACCGATGCGACATGGAATAAAACTCACCTTGAAGATGTGTCCTCAAAATGAGGAACAACGAAAGGAAATGAGTAATATACCATATGCTTCGGCCGTGGGTAGCCTTATGTATGCTATGTTGTGTACAAGACCTGACATCGCGCATGCTGTAAGTGTGGTGAGTAGGTTTCAGGCAAACCCAGGTAGGGAACATTGGACTGCTATAAAGAACGTTCTCAAGTACTTAAGAAGAACTAGAGATATGGTTCTTATGTATGGCGGTGGAGAATTGGATGTGGTGGGATACACTGATTCGGACTTCCAAGGACTGGAGGACGACTCAATATCTATTTCTGGCTACATATTTACTCTTAATGGAGGAGCAGTATCTTGGCGTAGTGCCAAGCAAAGCGCGACTGCTGATTCCACCTGTCAGGCTGAGTATCAAGCAGCCTCGGAGGCTTCCAAGGAAGGGTTCTGGATTAAGAAGTTTCTGGGAGAACTTCAAATGATACCATGTCCTGAGCTGCCTGTTCCGCTGTACTACGACAACGATGGAGCTGTAGCGCAGGCCAAGGAGCCGAGGTTTCACAACAGCACCAAACATATTGAGAGGAAGTATCATCTCATAAGAGAATTTGTTCGCAAGGGATACATTGTGCTGCACAGAGTAGACTCGGCCGACAAAATCGCCGATCCACTGACCAAGCCACTTTCTCAGACTAGCTTGGAGCGTCATCTGGAGAACATGGGTAATAGATACCATAGTGTGTGACATTGAGTGCAAGTGGGAGATTGTTAGGAGTATGCCCTCGAATGCCACTCAGAGGTTGTTTAGTGAGGGCATTATACTTGTAATTACGTAAACCATTTATATAAGGCAAATGAATGTTTCTTTATTTACCGGTAGTTACTGGCATTCCAAACTCGTAAATAAACATATAGAAACTAGTCCGTGTATTTGAGAGCAAAACGTTCCACTCCTTATTGGATAAGGGGGTCGGCACTGGAAAGGTTATAGCTCAAATACTTAATCGTTCGCAAGTCGATGAAACTTGACTGGGCGTTAAGTTTATGTGAAGACTCGTATGATGTGTTTTTTGACATGGAGAGTGCCTGTCGAACACTAATGGTTAGTGGGAGCACACGTTATAGGTATGCTAATTAGATTAGTATACTCGAACTGACTCACCCTCGATTCGTCACACGGATTTCACTCCGGGATAGTCAATGACGGAATCGAAAGGTTGTGATAGGTATTCGTGAACCTTCGACTTGAGGATTTAGTAGGGATGTGCTTGTGACATCAAGATTTTCATTAGAGTAGCTCGACCCTGTAAACCGGAAGGCGGGGGTCAACCTCGACGTGCATCTTGACGGGCAAGTAGCAGGTCCTACTGAATACCAAGATATAATTCTTTCTCCCGTTAGTGAGCGGGTTATATGTCCTATGCGGTTATTGACATATGAGATCATAAGTCTTTGGCCAAAGCATTGGAGCTAGTTGCATTAGATACACGGCAGCTCGATGATCTCGATTTGCATTAACGCATGCATAGCGTCAACTACAGATAGGGTTTGACTGACCGTGACTCTATAACTTGATCGGGACATTTGAAAGAAGGGTTTATATGTATACTGGTATTCACGACAGAATGGTTCTTGAATGATCCAAATCATTCGTTCTCAGTTGGGGTACATTGTAGGTCGCCAGGCTGGCTAGGTGGTGCTACTACTCTTTGGTTCCTCCCATTGCTGACTGAGACGGACCTACCGAGTCGCGCAATAGGATTGACGACGGAATGAATAAAGCTAATTCTCTCATTATGAATATTAGATATTGGATATCTAATTTTGGAACATTGGATGTTTAAATCGATTTATTGGATAAATTTATTTACGGCCTAATGAATTAAATAAATTACTGGGTGATTAATTTTATTCATGTATATAATTATTTCTTAGAGAAATTAATTATTATTTTGTATTTGATATGATGAAATTAATTGGATTAATTAAACTATACAAATATATCGGGACAGAATTGGAGTTTATCTGTTTGGACTCTCAGGAGTCCGAAACGAACCGAACTCATCCGTTTCTCCATGCCCCCCCCCATTTCTAGCCACCTTCCTTTTGGACTTATGTCTTCATTCTTTAATGAATGATAATTGTGGAGGTGGGGTTAGATTCCCACATGCATGAGTTGTTGCAAGTAGTGGGGAGTTGAATAAGAGGGATGAAGACATCTTTCATTTCAACCCACACATCCCATACGTGAAAGTGAGATTGAGAGAGAGAGAAAAACCATTTTCTCCATTATCTTCATCTTCTTCATTCACTTCTTCTTCATTTTTCTTGGAGAAAAATTGAGAGAAAATCATATAGAGAAAGTAAGATTAAAACACTTAGAGTGTAGTAATCTTTACATATATAGCTTCATCACTTAGCTCTAGCCGTATCCTCGGAGGATAGCAAGGTGATCGTCGTTTAGGTTGTTTCTCCGGCGCGTGGCAAGTAGAGATGCTGTGCTTTCGGCGTTGGATCGTTCAAGAGCTTGGGGAATAGCTCAAGAGAAGGTTATCCATCTAATCAACTGACTACAAGGCTGAGTTTCTATATCTCTTGTGAATTCATTTTTTGATATTCGTATATACGTAGCTCGATCGATCCTCGTAGGGATTCTGATCGAATTAATTTTCGTTTTACCGCTTCCGCTGGGCCTTCGTTTTAGGCACCTAATCCCAACATCTTTCTCTAAAATATGTTATAAATGGGCCGATGTGTTGGGGATCAAACCTGTATGGTACCCGTGTGGAAATATGCTAGGGGATAAGACCCGAATTGGGCGCTTATGTTCTGGGGTATTCCCGTGTGGATACTTCCGTGACCCTTGGTTGCGACCTTGGGGTTTATGTGATAAAAGAGAGAGACAACGTTGGTTGTGTGATGAAATATTCCCTGTTGATTGTTTGGTACTGTGATTGGTAAAATGGCATATATCATTGCTTGTAGTCGTTATTTGGTATGCATTCTCTGACCCTGGTTACCTGGTATGATTCGTCATGCCAGGTAAAATTGTTCATCATGTGCAGGACATTCCCGAGTGGTCCGGTCAGACTTGAGCGGTGTTGGAATTATCCCTTGCTGCTGCTTAAATTAAATTAAATTTGTTTTCTTTTAAAAACCTCTGTTGTATAATAATTGGACTTCGAATTATATTTTTCCTTAGAATCTTTCGACTCACGTTATGTAAATCTTGAACCTAATGTTTTATCGCGACTTTCTTAAATTGTTTATTTTCTAACTAGCATTGTGGGTCCCATGTAGGATTCACGGCACTGTAATACCTCGAGAGAGTTTGGGGGTGTTACACACATGTGCCTCGAACAACCGCTATCAATGTACCACTTGCTTTTCTTTGGTGTTGGTACCTACAAAAATAGTGTGTTTCGGTTTTTTTGGTACCCAAGCCCTTTTGGGTCCTCCAAAGTTAACAATACTTATAACGTTTGGAACAATTGTCCATTTTGGAACCCATATTTGTTTAACTTTGATGGTTCTCAATTTTGAACGAACTTTAACATCATGGTCTCGTCGTTTGAGAAGAGTGTTTGAGTTCTCGGTTTCGATATTCTTTATTTTGTCGAGATTTATAAGAGATTGTTCTCTTTGAAACGGGTCGAAACCAAGACCATGTTTTAGCAATGGGGATTTTTGAATAGATAAAAGCTTTTCGAACTTCTGGTTTCCGAGATTAAATTTATTCATTATATATTTCAATTCCTTTTAAGTTTTCGTTAACTCGATTTTCAAAATAATTTATTTCTCAAGGCATAAGATATGGTCTATTTCAATATTTTTGCCTTTATTTTGAGGAGTAGAACTTTCGAGTTCTAAAGATTTTATTTTTCTTTTTAAGGACATATTTAATTTGACCATTTCATCATATTCCATATTTAAAGATTCAAACACCCTTAATAGTTCGCCGTCAGGATTAATTTCTTGTGAATCGCAAAAATCAAATGAATCATATTCATTATCCTTGAGTTTAGAGCTTACCTCGATAGCATTTTCTGAGTCGAGAGCCATGAATGCGAGATTTTCATCTAGGGATCTTTCAATCACCTCCTCGTCATCACTCCAAGAGGCAATTAGAACTTCCTTATTTTTGAATATTTTGATTTGAGGCTTGGAAGTTGATCCTCGGCATTCTTTGGCGTAGTGACCGGCTTGCCCGTATTTCCGACAATTATTGTCGAACTTCTTTGTAGGAACATAAGCGTTTTTCTTTTGTTCCGTCTTACCATCCCGACCAAGGAAACTCCGCCTTCTTTAAATTAAGTTTTTGTACCTTCTAAAATTCTTGGCGTAGAGAGCGAGTTCCTCGTCATCTTCATCTTCCAGAACTTTTTCCTCAATATCGCTATCAACATTGAATGCGACTACTTTTTCACGAGGCTTTGATTTGGAGCCTCTCGATTTGAGAACGATCTCATTGTTGATAAGTGACCCGATGAGGGCGCTAAATTCAAGATTGTTGAGATCTTTGGACTCCATGATTGCAGTAACCGTGGCATCCCATTCACGTGGCAACCAGCGAAGAATTTTCTTAGCCTTGTCGCTACTTGATATAGGTCATCCAAAGATTGCAGTAACCGTGGCATCCCATGATTAGTGATCATCTCATCATCCTTCATGGAAAAGAGTTCATAATCATGAAGTAGCATGTTGATCTTGGTCTTCTTGACTTGAGTGGTTCCTTCATGAGTTACCTCAAGAATTTCCCATATTTCTTTCACGCTTTTGTAAGATGATATCCTATTAAGTTCTTCAGGATTGATAGCACAGTACAGAAGTTGAGTACCACGAGATTTAATGTGCGTGTTCTTCCAATCTCCGTCGTCAAATTCATTGAATTTTTTCAATGACCCATCTTCCTTCTTGGCGATTTTCGTACCAAGAGTGATGACTTTCCAGATTTCAATGTTGTATGCTTGGATGAATATAGACATCTTCTTTTTCCAGGTCATGAAGTTGGAGCCGTCAAACAAAGGAGGACGATTGAGAGCATTTCCTTCAATCTGACCCAATAGAGCCATTTGCGGATCTTTTTCTCTAAGGTGTTTAAACCTTTAAAAAGAGACCCGATCCGATACCAACTGAAGAGATAAATGTACCACTAGAATGGGGGTTGAATAGTGGTATTGCGGATAATTAAACTTTTTCGCGGAGGGAAAAGAAATTATGTAGAAAGTAAAAGACACAATGATGTATAGAGGTTCGGCAACCTGCCTACGTCCTCTCTCCGTTTTCTTTTTCTATTGGCTCAAGAAAAACCACACACAATATTGCCTCATCTTCTATAGGTCCGGGCACAACCGTTACAACGCTTGTCTTCGATTGGTACAAGCACAACCAAACTCTCAATATAGATTTTCTTATCTAGAGTTCTATAGGAACTAGATAATCCTCACTTACGATCGTCAGAGTATAATCCTAACAATGCCGGATCAAAGATCCTAATAATACCGGATTAATAACTCTTAATTCATTTCTCTCAAGCTCATGAAGGAGTGATGCAACACTCACAACAATCAAAGAAGATACGTAGTATATAGGATATTACAATATGTGTATAACACTCGTATCTTTTATCATCACAACTTAGAATCCAATGAATAACAATAATATGAGCTCAATAATGCGTTTGTATGCTTGAAGTTGTGTGTCTTGAGATACCCAATGCCATGGGTATTTATAGTGTTCAGTCTATCTTGATATGATGAAATTTGTATTATTAGCGTGCACTAATAATTCCCTATAGCGTGCGCTATCGATGTTTGACTTTGCTGATCTGAATGGTCTTCAAACTGTCCCAACAGTAATATGACATGTCTAGCGTGCGCTAGACAATAGATTTAGCGTGCGCTGTCAATTTGGTCAACTTACTTTATTGACTTGAATACTTTAATATGGCTTTGCCTCTAATGTTTTTCTCCAATGGATAAATTTTGAGTTTAGCGTGCGCTAATGTGCATCCATAGCGTGCACTGGATAGTCAAGATTTACTTTCCAGATTTTTCATGATTCCTTTGTTGACTTTTGTAATATCCGTAATTTCGAATTTCGGTAATTTTATTTTTTCGGCGGAAGTCCGTTTTGACGACTCGCTCATGACCGTTTCGTCATTTCGAGAATGATTAATTCTGCACTTTTTGTCATCCGAGTTCGTTTAGGTATTGTTTTGTTGAGTTCCGAGCTTTTTAGCGACTTTTCCGCACTTGAGCTCGGTTCTTGCGAATCTCGTCCGAAACTGTTGTTTCGAGTTTCTCGTAAGTTCATTTGATGTTATTATTCATGTTGCGATCTTTGGTTTGGTATTTCGATCGCGTATCGTGATTTTCGGACGTTTTGGGCCATTTTTGTAATTTCCCAAAGTTTTGGGTAATTACTTCCGTTGTTGAATTCCGTGCCTTCGGGTGGTCGGAATTGTGTGTTCTCTTAGCTCTTAGATTCGTCTTTGCGAGTACGTCGTAACCGTATCATCGATTCGTATTCAGGTTCGGGTTTCGGGGTCGTTCGGGCCGTCAGAGTTGGCCCCGGCCGAGTCATGGCCGGGCAACCTGGGCCCAGGCCGGCACTGGCCGAGTCACGGCCGGTAGTGCTCGGCAGCTTCTGGCCGAGTCACGACCGGCAGTGCTCGGCAGCCTTCGCCGAGCAGTTCGTGGGCCGCGGCACATGCCGGGCAGGCCGCGGCACACTCTGTGGCATTTTTTCGGCCAAACCCACTGCGGGTTCCGCGGCACACTCCGGCCGAGCCGCGGCACACCGCCGACCACCGGGAGCCATTTTTGGCCCGTGTGCCGCGGCACACTCCCATTGGGCCATGCACACTGTGCAACCTATTTATGGTCGTGCACACGGGTTTTTGGCCATTTTTCTCCTTCTTCTCCTTCTCTTCCGCGGCTGAGGGTGATTTTACCATGGAGCCATGTTGTTTAACAACAAATTCATGAAGTTCTTGAGTTCATATCATCAATCAATCATCCGTTATCATCCTTTGATCCAGCGAATCAAGGTAATCTTCCTTAGAACCCTAATTTCGTGAATTTGGGGGTTTTTGCGTTTTTGTCCGATTCGTTCCATATTATTGATTAATTCATGATGGGTATGATTAATCTTGGTAGTATTATTGTGTTTAACATCATTTAATCCATTGTTCTTCGTCGAATCGAAGTATATTTCTTGATTTCCTTCAAATTGACTTTATGGGGGATTTGTTCTCGATCTCGTTTTTCATCCGTTTTTGATGGATCGATTGTGGTTAAATGATGTTGTTAAACACATTCTATAGATTGTATATCCATATTTCGACTTGGAATTCCGTTTTCGGGTTTTGACGGAACGAATCGTGTTCTTGGCCGTTTTGGGGGAAACGCTTGAACTTTCGTCATTTGTTCTTTGAATTCAGCGGCTTTGAGTCATATTATGAAATTCATTTTCGTTGTTATTGTCTTCGTTCATAGTTCATTGTTGCGGATTGTCGTTCGGTGGAGTCGGTGAGTTCGTAGTCGGTTCGTGCCAACCTACTTCGGTCGATTCTCGGCGTTGTGGTTATTCGAGGCAAGTATCTTGCCCATACATTACGTGTTTTGTGGATATTATGGTTGTTAATCGTCGATATGTGCTAAATAAATATTAATAACCATTTTTCAAAAGAATCGGTATATTTACCATCATGGTTTTTGTAAAGGTGACCCGTGTGTGTCGGGAATTAATGTGCTTAGTTGAATATGTGTGCTAGTGTCGAGTATAGAATCACCTTACTTTCTTGTGATGTCATTGCGTATGATTATGTCGTTGGTAAATATAAAGTGTAATTCTTTTGTCAAATTATGTGCTTGGAGTCCCGTGGCTATGGACGAATATGTGAGTTTTTGGGTGATATTGGTTGTGTCGTTCGGTGCTGTTGAAATCTTGTGCTCCCTTGTGAATTGATATAGTTCTGGGTCGTGAGTACGTGTTGGATAATTTGGCCATTCTAGCAAGGTACCTCGACTATATATATATTTTGTGTGTTTGACCTTTGAGAGTCGTGGTTTTGTAATCTGTGAGTTGTTACTCTTCCACCTGGGGATGGCATGTGGCCTCTGGGGGCCGATACTAATGGGCACGGCCACGGAAGTGGACTTGGGTGCGTGTGTTGATGTTCTTCCACCTGGGGATGGTTCGACGGGACCTCTGGGGGCCGATACTAATGGGTACGGCCGCGGAAGGGGTTTTCTACCTGGGGACGGTCCGATGGGGCCTCTGGGGGCTGATACTAATGGGTACGGCCACGGGTTACCAAGTGTGGTTTCTGTGATATTGATGTTGATGTTTTGATGATTAATTGTGATATTGTCCGGAGTATCACAATGTTTTTCGCTCGGGGTCGAGAGACATTATATATCGAGTCTTGGTGCTTGGCTAGAATGGCATAAGAATAATGTGCTATGTGTAATGTGTCCTTGTAAGTGAATTGAAGTGGATGACCGGGTCGTGGACCCTGTGTTTTGTGACCGGAACGGTTGGGTCGTGGACCCCGTGTTTTGTTAAACGGATTTATATTTTGGAAATTGAACTTTGGGGCTGTAACCCTAAATGGCTTTCGAGGAATTAAGAACTTTTCAATTTCTGATGTTTTCAAAACTCCCGAGATTTGGAAATGTTTTCAAAATGCTTACTTGCTTCGTTTCTGCTTTCAAGACTTGAACTATTTTTTAACTAAATATATCTCGGGAAGTCTTTCGTTATATTCTCGGAATGTGTTGTGTATGGCTCGTATTTGCACTTTATACTTGCACTAGCGAAACAGTGGAGTTTTGCTAACCCCCGAGTAATCGGGGGGTGGATATCTCAGATTGTGTCCAGTGCATGCAGGTTTTCGGGAGCAAGACACGGGATCGGTGCGAGGATGATGAAAGACGAATGATACTAATCACACGAAGGCGCTTTTGACTTGATTAGTCGGAGTCCATTGTATTGTCTTTTCCGCTGTCTTATTGTTCGTCGTTGCAAGTATTTTACCCTTGCATGTGTATGAGTCTGGATGAGTTTATGTATTTTGATTTGTAAGTCAGTGACGGAAGACCAAATCGGTCTATTGATTCGTTATTTTGATTCGTCAGTATGTAATGTAATGTGTTGTGTTGATGTCTAGCCTGGTGGATCCTCACGGAGAGGGTCTGCGGCGTGTAATATTCCCGGTTTGATCTGGGGTGTTACATTTATGGTATCAGAGCTTAGGTTGCGGAAACCTAGGCTGTCGGGTCCAGTCGTGTATTGTTGGGTCTTGTCTTGTCAGATTGAGTCTGACTGATGTCGTGTCGCGACGCGTCGTTTGGAATGTCGGCCGTGATTAGTATCAGGGTGCAGCCATCATCTTCGTGCGATCTGTGGATGTAAGTCTCCCTACTACAGGTTGTACCACGAGCTATACGAGCCTGTGTGATTTTATGTTATGTAGTTAATATTTGAAGGTGCATCGTGAGTAAGTGACATATATTTGTTGATTCCCGTCTTGCGCTAAAATGTAGAATGATATTGCTGAATGTATCTTTGTATAAATCATTTTTCTTGCAAGAGTATAAACCTTGGAATTTTAAGTTTTCGAATCCTTTCGGGGAGTCACGTAAAATTTTTAAAATGCCCTCCAAGGGAGGAAAAAGTTGATTTTCGTATGTTGACCTCAAGGCTGAAAGTTCTGAAAACTCGAATTATTGATAATTCTTTTCCACTGTGTACTATAAGTTTTCAAAACACAATTTTTGAACTCAAATGAGGTCTACAAATTATACTCAAGATGTGACTCTTGCTTTCAACCTTTCGATTTCATGGTTGCTAGTCAAGAAGCGCATGATCATGTTCTTATTGTTTGGGCAGTGTTGCCAGTTTTAGATCAAAATAGTGATGTGAATGTTAAGTCGTTCGGTATGAGTTAAGATAGTTCTCTTTATTAAAAGATGAAAATTCGATTTTGGATGACAATTATCTTTTGTTTGTTGCTCATGAAGTGTTGAATCAATGGCTTTGAGATTCGAACGTGTTGTTGTTTATTTGTGACCATCGATTCTAGTAATGTCGTATATATGTTCGCAATCATGTTGCTAAAATAGAACCGTTAGCGCACGCTAAGTGTAAGGCTAGCGCGCGCTAATGCAGCATGGGTAGCGCACGCTAAATATGTGTTGTAGCGCGCGCTAGTCAGTCTGGACAGAGGATAGGGAACTACATTTCTTTTAGCCGTTAGGCCTAACCTTAGCAGTCAATCACCCGGGACTGTATTCTATGTGTGTTGTCAAGTAATGACAACTGTTTTGTATGAATGTGCGTTATGATTTTTTTTTCGTTGCGCTAAGTGATAATTGATTGGGTTCGGCAAATTGATAAATTATCTGCTGCGAGTGTGTTCGAACACGCTTTTCTAAAACCTTCATAAGTTTGTGCAAGTGCGATTAGCCGGCGGCTTCGTATGAACTTTGGAAATTGTTTGAAATTTGCGAGCCGGCTTAAGATTCTCAAATAAAACCTCGACGGTATTTGAAAGAGTTGTTTTAAAGTACCTTGAACATTTTGTAAAATATTACCGTCGTTGATGTTTGTGAAGTGTTGGGAGAATTTTCGAAAATAATTTTAACGTATTGGTGTATTTTCAAATAATTCGAGTGAATGATTTTTCAAAAATCTTTCACACCATAAAAAAATATTTTATTTCAAAAACCAATACGATTTTTATTTTCAAAAATATATAGTGAAAGATGAAAAATCTCACTCGATGTAAAGTTCAAACTCGGATTTGGAAATGTTAGAGTATGTAAGAATGATTTGATGATCTTGCGTGGTTAACTTGTTAGTTGTTAACGGTGATGATGATACGTAGAGGCATGATGACTTCAAATGATTTCAAATGAGACGGTTAAAGTATGTTGTTTACAAGTTTTGATGAAACAACCCGAGGTACCAAAAGTACTTTTAAAGTTTATTTTAAATAGCATACAAATCCAAGGATTTTCAAAAGATTTCCTTTAAAAGGATACCTCGTGGATTTTCTTTTCGAGTTGTTATTGGTTACCTTATGTGATATGTCATGCTGAGTCGGTACTTTAGTATAATATTTTGCGAAGTTGTGCAATCGTATTGAGTGGGAATCCGCTTAGTATGCCGTTGGGCAGAGGACACAGTCGTGACCACGATATTAATGGCCATGAAGATCGGATGTGGACCAAGAGGGTATAGTCGGGGAGGTTGCTATTCCAAAGACTTCGTTCTCGTTGTTTAGGTTTCGGGACGAAACCTCTTTTAAAGGTGATATGATGTAATACCCACATTTTTTCTTTCTTTCTCTTCTGTTTCGTCCAACCGTATCGACTCGACTGTGTTCGTTGATGCTTCGACACAGTGTTGTTTCCCACCTTTGTCATTCGAACGAGTTCTGATATTGTCCCAAATTGATCTATATATCGTTGTGACCTTTCCAAGTTCGGAAAATTAGTCTCGTTTTTGATCTTCCAACCCTTGGGCGGTGGAATTCCGTATTTGTTCAGCGATTGGCTTGCGTTTTGATTGATGTACCGTTGGGTTGGTCAATCGTATTGATTTTCGTTCATTGTGTTTTGTGATTGTTCGGATAATTGACTTGATTGTATTATCCATTTGATGACGCTTGTCACTTGTTGGTTTTATTATCTCCCTAACGGCGGCGTTGTGTTGGTCGTCGTGAAGCGTGTTTTCACGCCGTATATTCCTTTGCGTTGCTTGTAACGTTTCGCCGATGGGCGTAAGTTACGCGTTTCCTTACGTATCTCATTGAGTTTTCCTGGCGGGATATTGCTTCTCCCTACTTGTTTTAAGTTTCGGGACGAAACTTCTTTTAAGGAGGGTAGACTGTAATATCCGTAATTTCGAATTTCGGTAATTTTCTTTTTTCGGCGGAAGTCCGTTTTGACGACTCGCTCATGACTGTTTCGTCATTTCGAGAATGATTAATTCTGCACTTTTTGTCATCCGAGTTCGTTTCGGTATCGTTTTGTTGAGTTCCGAGCTTTTTAGCGACTTTTCCGCACTTGAGCTCGATTCTTGCGAATCTCGTCAAATCGTTGTTTCGAGTTTCTCGTAAGTTCATTTGATGTTATTATTCATGTTGCGAGCTTTGGTTTGGTGTTTCGATCGCGTATCGTGATTTTCGGACGTTTTGGGCCATTTTCGTAATTTCCCAAAGTTTTGGGTAATTACTTCCGTTGTTGAATTCCGAGCCTTCGGGTGGTCGGAATTGTGTGTTCTCTTAGCTCTTAGATTCGTCTTTGCGAGTACGTCAGAATCGTATCATCGATTCGTATTCGTGTTCGGGTTTCGGTCGTTCGGGCCGTCGGAGTTGGCCGGCCGAGTCATGGCCGGCAACTGGGCCTGTGCCGGCACCGGCCGAGTCACGACCGGTAGTGCTCAGCAGCTCGCCGAGTCACGGCCGGTAGTGCTCGGCAGCCTTCGCCGAGCAGTCGTGGCCGCGGCACATGCCGGGCAGTGGCTGCAGACACTCGTGGTATTTTTTTCGCCAAACTGACCGTGACGGTGCCGCGGCACACTCCGGCCGAGCCGCGGCACACTGCCGACCACTGGGAGCCATTTTTGGCCCTGTGCCGCGGCACACTCCCGCTGGGCCGCGGCACACTGTGCAGCCTATTTATGGTCCTGCACACGGGTTTTTGGCCATTTTTCTCCTTCTTCTCCTTCTCTTCCGCGGCTGAGGGTGATTTTACCATGGAGCCATGTTGTTTAACAACAAATCCATGAAGTTCTTGAGTTCATATCATCAATCAATCATCCGTTATCATCCTTTGATCCAGCGAATCAAGGTAATCTTCCTTAGAACCCTAATTTCGTGAATTTGGGGGTTTTTGCGTTTTTGTCCGATTCGTTCCGTATTATTGATTAATTCATGATGGGTATGATTAATCTTGGTAGTATTATTGTGTTTAACATCATTTAATCCATTGTTCTTCGTCGAATCGAAGTATATTTCTTGATTTCCTTCAAATTGACTTTTTGGGGGATTTGTTCTCGATCTCGTTTTTCATCCGTTTTTGATGGATCGATTGTGGTTAAATGATGTTGTTAATCACATTCTATGGATTGTACATCCATATTTCGACTTGGAATTCCGTTTTTGGGTTTTGACGGAACGAATCGTGTTCTTGGTCGTTTTGGGGGAAACGCTTGAACTTTCGTCATTTGTTCTTTGAATTCAGCGGCTTTGAGTCGTATTATGAAATTCATTTTCGTTGTTATTGTCTTCGTTCATAGTTCATTGTTGCGGATTGTCGTTCGGTGGAGTCGGTGAGTTCGTAGTCGGTTCGTGCCAACCTACTTCGGTCGATTCTCGGCGTTGTGGTTATTCGAGGCAAGTATCTTGCCCATACATTACGTGTTTTGTGGATATTATGGTTGTTAATCGTCGATATGTGCTAAATAAATATTAATAACCATTTTTCAAAAGAATCGGTATATTTACCATCATGGTTTTTGTAAAGGTGACCCGTGTGTGTCGGGAATTAATGTGCTTAGTTGAATATGTGTGCTAGTGTCGAGTATAGAATCACCTTACTTTCTTGTGATGTCATTGCGTATGATTATGTCGTTGGTAAATATAAAGTGTAATTCTTTTGTCAAATTATGTGCTTGGAGTCCCGTGGCTATGGTCGAATATGTGAGTTTTTGGGTGATATTGGTTGTGTCGTTCGGTGCTGTTGAAATCTTGTGCTCCCTTGTGAATTGATATAGTTCTGGGTCGTGAGTACGTGTTGGATAATTTGGCCACTCTAGCAAGGTACCTCGACTATATATATATTTTGTGTGTTTGACCTTTGAGAGTCGTGGTTTTGTAATCTGTGAGTTGTTACTCTTCCACCTGGGGATGGCATGTGGCCTCTGGGGGCCGATACTAATGGGTACGGCCACGGAAGTGGACTTGGGTGCGTGTGTTGATGTTCTTCCACCTGGGGACGGTTCGACGGGACCTCTGGGGGCCGATACTAATGGGTACGGCCGTGGAAGGGGTTTCCCACCTGGGGACGGTCCGACGGGGCCTCTGGGGGCCGATACTAATGGGTACGGCCACGGGTTACCAAGTGTGGTTTCTGTGATATTGATGTTGATGTTTTGATGATTAATTATGATATTGTCCGGAGTATCACAATGCTTTGCGCTCGGGGTCGAGAGACATTATATATCAAGTCTTGGTGCTTGGCTAGAATGGCATAAGAATAATGTGTTATGTGTAATGTGTCCTTGTAAGTGAATTGAAGTGGATGACCGGGTCGTGGACCCTGTGTTTTGTGACCGGAACGGTTGGGTCGTGGACCCCTTGTTTTGTTAAACGGATTTGTATTTTGGAAATTGAACTTTGGGGCTGTGACCCTAAATGGCTTTCGAGGAATTAAGAACTTTTCAATTTCTGATGTTTTCAAAACTCCCGAGATTTGGAAATGTTTTCAAAATGCTTACTTGCTTCGTTTCTGCTTTCAAGACTTGAACTATTTTTAACTAAATATATCTCGAAGTCTTTCGTTATATTCTCGAATGTGTTGTGTATGGCTCGTATTTGCACTTTATATTTGCACTAGCGAAACAGTGGAGTTTGCTAACCCCCGTGTAATCGGGGGTGGATATCTGTATTGTGGCCAGGTACATGCAGGTTTTCGGGAGCTTGACAGAGGCTCGGTGCTAGGGATGATGAAAGACGAATGATACTAATCACACGAAGGCCAGTTTTGACTTCAGTTAGTCGGAGTCCATTGTATTGTCTTTTCCGCTGTCTTATTGTTCGTCGTTGCAAGTATTTTACCCTTGCATGTGTATGAGTCTGGATGAGTTTATGTATTTTGATTTGTAAGTCAGTGACGGAAGACCAAATGGGTCTATTGATTCGTTATTTTGATTCGTCAGTATGTAATGTAATGTGTTGTGTTGATGTCTAGCCTGGTGGATCCTCACGGAGAGGGTCTGCGGCGTGTAATATTCCCGGTTTGAGCTGGGGGTGTTACAACTTTGTCATCCCAATGGTTGAATGACTAACGGTAGGTTTTTGAATACGTAGCATGCGCTAATGTGTATTGATAGCGTGCGCTACTAGCTCTTCATAGCGTGCGTTACATCCATTCTTAGCGTACGCTTCCTGCTTTCTTGCTTGAGTTCGAGAGCCTACTGTCTTCAAAATACTTTCAGGTAACGTATGTAAAATATCATCGTGGTGTGCTTTACTGACCGAAATAGCATGTGCTATTATCTTTCGTAGCGTGCGCTTCCTGTTGCCTTGATTTGAGTCCAAACCTTACTGTCTTGAGAATACGAACAGGTAGCATACGCTAAGCACTCTCTTGCGTGCGTTAAAATGATCAACTAGCATGCGCTAGTATGAGTAGGTTGCGTGCGCTATAATATCAGGTGAGATTCCAAGTGCTCTGCAGGTAGGTTTCTGTCTTCAGGTAGATTCTTCGATAGCGTGCGCTACCTCATATCTGTAGCATGCACTATACTCGATTTTACTTGAATTTTGAGATACACAACGTATGAGTCTTTGTTTAAATGTTTTGAAAGAATTCATCATCAAAATACTTTGTTCAACATTATCTCCGACGTGGGAACCGGGACTGGAGCATCAGTGTCTAGAACATCTTAAACCATCACTCTAGCTAAATCACCAGATAGAGGCACACCGTGTAAGGTTGGTCCATCCTCAATAACTCTCGCAAGGGCCACCAGACGGGTAGGATGCTTATCAATATACAACTCAACTCGATCAACCTTGTCCACGTTTGTGTCCTCCCCTAAGGGGTTTGTAGCATCAATAACTCCCGTTTGTGCTGATACATAGAGGAGGTGTGTCATTAGGTACTCTAGTATGGTGAGATTGATTCAATGATTCCAAATCCGGGCCGAACTGCTTGATTAAGTTTTGTGTGGATTCTTGTGTAATCTTTTGTGTTAGGTGCTCCAAAAATTCTAGACTTATTGATGATGTTGCCGACCCACGAGAATGACCTCCAAAGTACTCTCGAATGCCCACACCAAATCCAACACCACGAACACGACCCGGGTGCTCTGGTCGCCCAACTGCAGGTGATAATATATCCTTGCGACCCTCGTTAATAAAGGAACCATGTGAGCACTGCTCCTCAAACTCATCCTACAACGAATAAAGATAGAGCATTTGAATAACTTGTAAAACAGTCATATAATTAAATAAAAATTAATTCGGCCCCACTAATATTATCTTTTTTGAAAAACTAAAAACCCTCAAAAACAAAAGAAAATACTATGAACAAATAAAAAGAACAAAAAAAAGTGTTTGTGCGCGTGTGTGTGAGTGTGATATGATTTCTGAAAAATTGAGCTACAGAGTGTCTTTTGATATTCTATTATATCAGTGTAAATCTTGATACTCATCATCACTTTTTCGGTGTAAAGGAGGGAAAACGGTGCCTTAATACTTTTTTTTCTGTTCCATTTTCCACACACACACACACATATATATATATATATACTTTTTTCTTCATTTTTTTCTTATATGCTTTGATTTTGATATCATTATTTTTGGCAAATATAAAAGCTTAGGAAAAAAATGCTTTTAATGTAAATTGAAAAAAGGTCTACCAATGTAAATCCCAACTCATTAATTAGCAAACTTGTGTTATTATAAACCCACTTACACTTAAAAACAGGCACTCGAAATATGACATAGTCAACCTCCCAAATATCTTCAATAACTCCAAAGTAACTTACAGATGCCATAGTGGATTTTTATCTTTAGAACTAGAAAAGTGCATGGACTCGGCTTGAAGAGTGACCCCCACTGTTTTAAACAGTACTCTTGTCATCCCGCGACTTTGTGTAGAATGAGCAATTATTGATATCATATCCGCTCGAAGTAATGACATCAAACTTAGGCCTGTGTGCCAACCATTTTAATGTATCAGAAGCACTATTATCAAGATTAATTTTTTCTTTAAACCACTTTAAGAAAGTCTTGTTACGCTCGTTCAACAACCACTTTTCGTTCATGCGAGGATAATTCATCTTTAGAAGATTTTTGTGAGCAGTAAAGTAAGGAATGACCTTGTCAGTGTTATTTAATATATACAAATGCACTTGAAACACTTAGTCTCGACTCTTAGTTTGGACTTTCAAATCGCGAGTTCCCTTACTTTTACATCTCCTATCATGACGAGGCTTTGGTAGCCCTACAGCTTCTATCTTTGACAAGTAATCTGTATAAATCTCAACAACTTCTTCAGCATTGTATCTCTCGACAATAGATGCTTCTGTATGATGTGGAATTTTGGTATACCCTTTTATGATATTCATGTACCGCTCAACAGGGTACATCCACCTAAAACAAACAGGACCACATACTCTAATTTCCCTTACTAAATGAACAATTAATTGAACCATGATGTCAAAAAATGAAGGAGGAAAATACATCACTAATTGACACAAAATAACGGAAGCCTCTTTTTCCCACTCATACAACTTCATAGGGTCAACCACTTTGCTGCATACGACATTGAAGAAATAGCACAAGCGAGTTATGGCATGTCTTACCTTTTTAGGTAAGATGCCATGTATGGCCACTGCCAGAAGTTATTGCATTAATACATGACAATCATGAGATTTCAATGCAACTAACTTAAGATCTTGCAATGACACATGACTCTTGATATTTGAAAAATATCCCTCCGACACTTTCATGCCCCGTAGGCACTGGCAAAAATTTGTTCTTTTTTTATAATGTGTGACATGCTGGAGGCAAATTGGTATGTTTACCTACTAATTGTGGGTGTATCTCTGGACGTATACCCATCTCAAACAAATATTGTCGAGCCTTCACATTATATTTTGTCTTGCCTTTAATGTTCATAAGTGTACCAATTACACTATCACACACATTATTCTCCACATGAATAACATCCATACAATGTCTAACATCTAGATGGGACCAGTATGGTAGATCAAAGAATATCGACCTATTCTTCCATATATTTTCCTTAATAGCCTTCTTCTTGGTCTTCCCAAATATAGCATTGATGTTTTTAACCTGATCATAAACCTCTTTACCCATCAAGGGTGTAGGTGCACTTCCATCCTCTTGACATCCGTTAAAAGCTTTTTTTAATTTACGATAAGGGTGATAACATTCAAGAAACCTTTGATGTCGAGTGTAAGCAGTCTTTTGCCCATGCTTTAGTTGTATATAAGTTGTGTTTTCTTCATATATAAGACATGCGTGATGCCCCTTAACACTATACCCACTCACATTTTCATATGCTGGAAAGTCATTAATGGTTCAAAATAACAATGCATGCAACTTGAAACTTTGCTGACGATACCCATCAAACACGTTTATCCCTTCCTCCCTCAACATTTTCAAGTCTTCAATTAAAGGACTTAGATAAACGTCTATGTTATTTTCTGGCTGTCTTGGGCCTGAAATCATCATAGATAACATAACATACTTCCATTTCATGCACAACCAATCAGGTAGATTGTAAATTACAAGCATAACCGGCCGTGAAGTATGCTTACAGCTCATGTTACCAAATGGATTTTTCCCATCTGTAGCAAGTCCAAGTCTACGATTTCTTGCCTCATTCCCAAAATACGGAAACAAGTTATCAATTTTCTTCCACTTTAAAGAATCAGTCGGATGGCGAAGCTGTCCATAGCATTTTCTCCCATTCGCATGCCATATGAGGTTCTTCGCGTCATATGCATTAGCAAACAATCGCTTGAAACTTCGCAGGGGAACCTCATTTTGTGATATCATCAACACAATCATCTTGGATTTGTACCTCGATACCTCGCATGTGGGACACTTATGCAATCTTTCAAACTTTTTCCTGTATAATATGTGACGCCCCGATTTTGCATATACATTTATTGTGAATTATAGAAAACATGTTCAATTTTATTAAATTAATGCCCGAATAAATTTTCGTTTAATTCATTTCATTCTCATGATCATGCAAATTTCGTTTATATCATTCTTATTCATGACAAGTCACGTGATTCGTTCGTTTAACTTCTCATTTTAAATTCATCATTTCATCTCATCATTTCTAGGCCCGAGTCAATTTTAATCAATATTAATTGTTACCAAAAGATTCTTTTCAAGTCAAATAATAATAATATTATTTAGTTATTATTATTATTACTATTATTATTATTATCCCTATTATTTATTGTTATTAGTAGTAATATTAATATTATTATTTAATTTAGCCTAATTATTTTGGATCACTTTAATTTTCATTCTTGTGGCCCAAGCCCTTCTTCCTAACCCAATTGGATTCTCCTAAACCCATAAAATATACCCTAAACCTAATAATTTACAGTATAAATACTGTATAATATAGCCAAAATACAGAATACACAAACATATTTTTTCCTCTGCCTCCAGCCGTTCCCTTCTTGAATTCTCATGTTCTGCAATTTTTCATCTTCCTCAACAAAGGTAAACTCATAACCCCATAGTTTAATTTCTATTGTGTAAATATTAATCAATATTTCCTGGTATCAATCCCACCGTTTGAGTCTGAAGAACCACCATTAAACATCAAAACCTGTTTCTAAACCCAATCCCAGATCTTCTAACAACTCAAATCTTTCACCCATAAGCAAAACCAGGAGAAATTCCTTCCTTAAACCATTGAGCCGTTCCTCGGCAATCAACAAAGCCAAACTGAAATTTACAAAATCAAACCTATCACCTTATCCAGTTGGCCGAACCAGAAATCGAATGTATCAACCCAACTTTGCCTGAGTTGTGTCCATCAGATTCCACTTTCCAGCTCTGATTTCTGGCGACTTTTCGCCCTTGGACCAGGTCCTCCACCAACCTCCGTGGCTAAACCACAGCCCATTTAACCCACATACAACAACCCCCAAATTCGGACCCAGTTACATATTATAGGAACCCGCAGCCCGAACCCGCGGCCCGAACCCGCAATCAGAGCCCAAATCGAGTCGAGGCCAAAAACCCCAAAATTTGCAGAAAACTGAACCTCTACCACCTCACCTTATTCTCGCCGGATTGAACCACCTCCCGCTGCTATAGCCTAGAGCCGTCGCGGCTAGTCTAATCCGCTATGGGTTCGTGTGTGTGTGCGTCTGTGTGTGTTTGTGTGTGTAGGTCTGTCTGTGTGGGTTCGTCCGTGTGTGTATGTTACAGAGAGTAACAGAGAGAGTTTAATTTTGAGAGAGAGAGGGTCGATGGGGGAGAAAAAAAAAAGGGGTCGGGTAGGAGTTATGCGGCTGACTTATTATGGCTAAGGGTTTTAGAATACCTTTCCACATCTAGCCTTATACCCTTATACCCAACACCTTTCCAATAATTCAATTGATCACCCCTATCTAGCCTTAGAAAAGGACCACCCTTATACCTTTCCACATCTAGCCTTAGAAAAGGACCAGCCTTTGTTGAGGAATGGTTCATGTCGCTCGAGCGCACCTTTGAGCTCATTGGGTGCACTGATATGCAAAGAATTCTTTGCGGCCAATACCAAATGGTGGAGTATGCTGGACGTTGGTGGATAAGCTATTGGCGTTTGAGGCCGGTGGCCGAGCGTGCTGCATTAACTTGGGATCGATTCAAGGAAATAGTGATGGAACAGTACTACCCACAACATTACCGAGAGAATATGGAGAGATATTTCTAGAACCTTGAGAAAGGGAGCTTATCGATTGAAGAATGTGAGAGGAAATTCAACCAAATCAGCTTCTTTGTGGAGCACATGGTGGATACAGATCGGAAGAGGGCCCTTAAGTTCCGGAGTGTTTTACGCCCGAGTATTCATCACATCGTGGCTGGTCATGGGGTGCTACCATATACCGAGATAGTGTTCAGAGCTCAAGATGTTGAAGCTAGCCAGAACTTGAGTCCTCAACCAGCTGCTAAGTCATCTTCTGGGAAGAGAGGCTGGAATGGTAATCAATCTAAGTCAGCAGCTTCCAATAAGCAGAAGAAGGTAGATGAGAAATATGGACTAGGTGGGCCGATCACTAGGCCTGCATGCCCAAAGTGTGGTGAGAATCATCGCGGGGAGTGTTTGTATGGAAAATGTGTCTGCTACAGATACAAGGTGTAATACCCGATTGTAATTCAGTCATTATCATTCAGTATTTATCATTCAGAAATTCTCACTCAGTAATTATTCACTCATAAATGATCATTCATCGTTCATATTCATTCATTGTATTCACCGATCAGAGTAATTGTATCGTACATCAGTTATTATCCGTCGTCCTACCTGGTTGTAGGATCGAACCATGGTGGGCTGTGTGTGAGGAGTAGCGCACGCTACGTACTCTCTTTAGCGCACGCTAATTGAGTACGGGTAGCGCACGCTAGCTCTTCGTATTAGCGCATGCTAATGTGGTTCAGGACTGCAGTCCAGAAGGCACTGGACTGCAGCCGAGTTGGAGTAGCGCACGCTACGAATGGTAAGTAGCGCACGCTAGTAAGTTTGGATAGCGCCTGCTATGCAGTCATTGTAGCGCGCGCTAAGGCCGATCAAGCAGAGTCCAGTGGGTACTGGACTGATTTTGGAATAATTCTTAGCGCACGTTAGGGGTAGATTTTAGCGTACGCTAATGGAGCAATAGCGCACGCTGATTATTGGACGTAGCGCGCGCTATCGCGAGCAGGTCAGAGGACCGGAGGTTCTGGACTTCAGTCACTGGACATCAGGTATTTAGCTAGCGCACGCTAACATTTGGAGTTAACGCACGCTATCGGGAGGGCGTTAGCGCATGCTATCAAGTTCATAGCGTACGCTAATGAGGCAGTCAGAGTTCACTGGACTGTCCGGTTAACCCGTTAGCACACACTAAATAATAGGTCGTAGCGTGCGCTAATCTGGGAGTAGTATAAATTGGACAGTCAGCCCAAGTTTCGTCATTTCTCACTTCTCATTCGTTTTTCAATGTTTCCGGGCAATTTCGGGCGATTCAGAGATATCTTTTCGAGCTGCACTCACCTATCATCATCATCAACAAGCTTATCATTCGGATTAATCATCATTTCATCATCTCAATCACATCAAATCAAGGTAATAATTTCTTGGATCAAGAATTTCGGATTTTGGGTATTTTCCTTCCGATTTCTTCGTGTAAGCTTGGATTGTTGTTGGAATATGTTAGATATGGATTCTCTACCTTGGATAAATGTATTCCTACGGATTTAATGGTATATATTTCGGATTTCATGAATTATTGGGGTTTGATTCAAGAACACATTAGAGTTGACTTTGATAATTGGGGGTTTTCGATTAGTTGTTGTCGTTAACTCGATTTGTGGATTCCTATGAGATTATTGATATCATTGAAGGTGTTTTGTTGGTTTTAAATACTCATTTTGGAGTTTGGTATCGATACATTCGGGATTGGATATTATCAAAGGATGTATGTTTGCTAAGTATTTGTTAGAATGCCTCAATGAGTTTGGATATTGTTGTATCGACGTTTGAGTTGGTTATAATCGTGTTTGATACGTATATTGAGCATTTGTTAGTAATAATGTCATTCAAGGTTGTTAGAGCGACCAACATCTCATTTTAGGACGTTGTTCGAGGAAGGACATTCTTCACCAGTGTTGTGTAAGTTAATTCTTACTCAGTTAAAAGGATATTCATTCCTTTCATTGTTGTTCATTCATAATCATAATTCATTCATAATGTATTAACCGTATTGAGACTTGTAATTGTCAAATAATCACTTCATTCACGAGAAATGATGGTTCCAATCATTTCATTGAGCTATCATTCATTTCACTATCATTTCATCTCGGTGAGTCATTCTTGACTTTGTCGGATTGTTATTCATTATTATTCTTCGTGGTCATTCTTGTCCATATGACCTTCTGGGTTCATATTGCGTGGCCGGGTGGGGATGTGTGGAATTTTTAGTCGGGCACGTGATAGTCATGTGATTGGGTTCACCGACACATTGGACTGTGCACACGGTAACGTACCTCCGTGAGACTAATTAGGTACAAGGGTGGGTGTGTCGGACACTCGTCTTGTGCACTTGCACATACCATTACGGGCGTACTATGATGCTCCTCTTCAGCTTAATTTCATAATTGAGATATATCATGATTGTGTTTATTCAACTCTTGATGATTGTTGTTCTGTGTAACTGACCCTGTTAGGGGATGCTGTTTTCAGGTCATGGCAAGGCTAAAGCACGGGAAGAGAACGTTGACGACGAGGAGTCCCAGTGATACTAGTAGTGGGCCCCAATCCTTTTCAGTCATTCGTGTTTCTTCATTTTATTTCCGCTCCAGACTTCCGTTTGAATACTCATTTTATTCAGTGTTGTATATTTTATCTTCATATAAAATATACATGTATTCTGTATTATCTTGGGTGTGTTGTAATGAAAATCCTCATCAGAGTAATAGTCGCTGTAGTTTGGGGTGTTACACAAGGAGCCAGGGCATGCATCTTCGAATTGTCATCTCCAAAGGGCCAAAGGTCAAGGTTCTGGAGGAAAAGCTCGTATTTATTCTTTGACCCAAAAGGACGCAGATAAAAATCCCGGTACGGTGTCAGGTATGCTTATGATCTCTAATGTGCCTGCTTTCACTTTATTTGACATTGGTGCCACACATACTTTTTTTCCTGCAAAGTTTTATCATGCTATTGATCATAGAAGCGTTAGAAATGTTGAGTCTCTTGAGGTTAGCTTACCGTCAGGAAATACGATCCTCACTAATACAATGATTGACGAGAATATTGAGATGGGAGGTAGAGAATTTGACGCTAGCCTGTATTTGATTAACTCAATGTATTTTGACGTGATCCTAAGTATGGACTGGCTCGATAGACATGATGCCGATATAAGGTGCTGTGAGAAGAAGGTAACATTGAGGTGTTCCGAAGGCGAGTCGATCACCTTTTATGGGACTAAGAGTAGACAATACCCAGAGTAATCACTGCCATGAAGGCACTGAGAAGTCTAAGGAAGGAGAAATGTCAGGGTTACTTGGTGAGTTTGGTTGACACTCATACTAATGAGGTGTCCCCTACAGACGTACCTATAGTACGGGAATTTTTCGATGTGTTTCCAGAATATTTTCCGGGAGTCCCACCCGACCGGCAAGTGGAGTATAGTATTGATTTGGTCCCTGGGGCGGCCCCAACTTCCAAAGCTCCATATAGGATAGCTCCGAAGGAACTTCAAGAATTGAAGGTCCAAATTAAAGAGCTACGGGAGCTCGGATTTGTTTGTCCTAGTGTGCCACCATGGGGTGCACCAGTGTTGTTTGTAAGAAAGAAGAATGGGTCACTTCGGATGTGTATAGATTACCAAGAGTTGAATCGACTCACGGTGAAGAACAAGTACCCACTACCGAGAATCGAGGATCTATTCGATCAGTTGAGGGGAGCCAGAACCTTTTCGAAGATTGATTTGTGGTCGGGGTACCATCAATTGAAGATTAGGGAGTGTGACATTTCTAAGACGGCTTTCAGGACCCGTTATGGGCATTTGGAGTTCATAGTGATGCCATTTGGTCTGAGTAATGCACCAGCAGTCTTTATGGATTTGATGAACAGGGTGTTCCAACCTTACTTGGATAAGTTCGTGATCGTCTTCATAGATGACATCTTAGTGTATTCTAAGGACAGGGAGCAACACCAAGAACATTTGAGGATTACATTGGAGACACTTCGCAAGGAGAAGTTGTATGCCAAGTTCAAGAAATGTGAGATTTGCTTAAACAGAGTTGGATTCCTTGGACATGTGGTGACTTCAAAAGGAATTGAGGTAGATACCAATAAGGTTGTAGCAGTGAGTACTTGGGGAGTACCCAAGAATGCGAGCGAAGTTCGCAGCTTTCTGGGCTTAGCTGGCTATTATAGAAGATTTATCGAAGGATTTTCGAAAATCACCTCTCCGATGACCCAGTTAACAAGGAAAGGCGTGATATTTGAATGGAGTGACAGGTGCGAAGAAAGTTTTCAAGAGTTGAAAAGGAGACTAACCTCGGCACCAGTATTAACGATTCCTGATCCGACGGAAGACTTTGTTACTTATAGTGATGCCTCAAAGCAGGGTTTGGGTTGTGTTCTGATGCAACATGGTAAAGTAGTAGCATATGCATCGAGACAGCTTAAACCACATGAGTTGAACTATCCAACGCATGATCTGGAGTTGCCTGCTATAGTACATGTGCTAATGATTTGGCGTCACTATCTCTACGGAGGGAAGTGCGAGATATACACAGACCATAAAAGTCTGAAGTATCTTTTCACATAGAAGGATCTTAATATGAGGCAAAGGAGATGGTTGTAACACCCCCAAATCCCATTGGGTCATTACAG
Organism: Orobanche coerulescens; assembly: GCA_033398695.1. Taxonomy (NCBI): domain Eukaryota; kingdom Viridiplantae; phylum Streptophyta; class Magnoliopsida; order Lamiales; family Orobanchaceae; genus Orobanche; species Orobanche coerulescens. The sequence continues at coordinate 30,355,114 of CM065809.1, read as the reverse complement.
CGCCGTAGACCCCACACCAGGAGATCCACCAGGCTAACATGACCAAAAATACAATTAACTGACCAAAAGGGGAATCACAATCCCTGCACTGACATCCAACATAATATTCCGATATGGAATTTCAATGACAACAGTGGGCCTACATGGCCAAAATAAGATACAACAACATCCATGAGCCTTTCTCGGATAATACAAAATGACAAAGACTGAACAAAACTGGAGTACTCCAACTGTCTGACTGACATGAACACCAAAACATCTCGGACTAGTATCGCTCGAATGCCTCGTCGCCACCGTCATGCCCCTGTGTCTCAACTATCTCCTCGAAAATACCTAAAACATGAAAACATGTTCCGCCCCCACGCGGTCAGTCATCCAGATAATGATTATCAAAAACATGTACAACATGATATGCATCAAAAGGGCAGAATGAATAGTATAGTAATGGTAATACGAGATGCTCACAAACCAAAGTAAGAATCGAGCATTCGTGGAATACTATGCCCACGGCATACGATCAATACCTGCTCAACAGGTTAGAACACCAGTGCCCAATGGCGAATCATCAATACAGAACACAACAATACATCACCCGAAGGTAAACCAAGCCAAACACTAAAATAGATACGAATCATAATGCCCGAAGGCTCCAACAGGAATACCGATACATCACAATGGCCTGACAGCCGAACAACCCGAAGTTGTTTATCATCATAATACCCTGAATGTCACTCAGCCGAAGCTATAAATCACCACAATGGCCCGAAGCCAAAACAGCCCGAAGCTGTATTAATGAGGGCCGAAGCCACGGCACGAAGCCGTATCACAATGAGGGCCGAAGCCACGGCACGAAGCCATATCAAAATGAGGGCCGAAGCCACGGCACGAAGCCGTATCACAATGAGGGCCAAAGCCACGGCACGAAACCGTATCACAATGAGGTCATCCAATGACCGTGACCTGCTGAATTGCAGGTGCTGGGAAACCAACCGCGAAGGTTCAAGCCCTAGACTTACCCATCGAGCACTAGCCGAGACTAGCCTCTAAAACCAAATTAATCACAACAGTAACGATACCAAGATTATCAAATTCACAAGAATAATAGTGTGCTGCCTTGAGTCAGCCAACAGGACAACAATAACTCACGGATGGGCTCCGTCCATGGCGGTCCCAATTCAAATACCTCGACTTCCTTGGAATGGCCAATCGATCACAACAACTCAACGGATGGAAAGTATCCTTGATAGTCCCAATTCAATACATCGATTACCTTAGAACGGTCAATTGGTAACGATGACACAAGGGATGGGAATTATCTTCGATAATCCCAATTTAAATACATCGGTTACCTTAGAACGGTTAATCGATAATCAATGATACAACGGATGGGAATTATCTTCGATAATCCCAATTTAAATACATCGATTACCTTAGAACGGTAAGTCGATAACCAATGATACAACGGATGGGAATTATCCTCGATAACCCCAATTAAATACATCGATTACCTTAGAACGGTCAATCGATACACAATGATACAACGGATGGGAATTATCTTCGATAATCCCAATTAAATACATCAATTACCTTAGAACGGTTAATCGATAACCAATGATACAACGGATGGGAATTATCTTCGATAATCCTAATTAAATACATCGATTACCTTAGAACGATCGATCGATACACAATGATATAGTAGAGTGGATGTCCCTGCGTCTTAAACTGACCATCGAAACAGATAAAATAAACGAATATATCAAACGCCTTCAATCGGCCAATGCAACATCATAGCGACTGTTCCATTTCAATAATAACGATTCAACGATGCCTCAGAACGACATTAACGTCAACAATAATAATCGATACATCGATACCACGAACCGGCTGTCGACAACATCAGTATCAACAAGAATCTCAATGCCTTAAACCGGCTGTTAACGAATAACAATAATATCTAGCATAATTGCCGAAGGGTATTGCATTAAACAATTCCCTAATATAAACAAATCACGGAGAGACTAAGTCTCAAAATGATACAATACATTCATACACATATATGATAACATTAATCTCATTGATCAGTACAAGTATAAAACTTGCCTCAAACCGAAGGCGAGAAAGTCCTTCCACGATCAACGTCCTGGCAAGAAACGACGAACGGCGCCTCCCGACGATCACAAACACTCGAACAACCTTGAATGAAAACGATTCATTCAAAAACACAAAATCAATAGAAAACAACGACAAGGACAAAGCCTGATTCAAACACGAATCGATCACACCGTACGAACGAATATCATAGTTCTCAACTATGAATTCTAACATCCTCCAACACCTCGATGATCAATTAACATGATCATTACGTTCTTAACACTTGTGAAATCCATTCAACATGATTCACTTAAGAACAATCATCAAAACAATCATCTCAAAATGATAATATCACCAATATCATCAAATTGATCCTCCTACAATGATAATATTATCAATATTATCATTATCACCCCCAAGAACATCATCAACTCAATAATCATGATGTTTGAAACAAAAATCCTTCATCAATACATCATGAATTCGGATTAAACAACAAGATTCACTCACTACGCCATAAATGGCCTTCGGCAACCACATAACTGTGTTACCTTAGACCCAATTTTCTGTTGCCACAGACCCAAAATGGGCAAAGGTAACATTTTAGCTAAGTTGCTCTGTGAGCAGTAGCCTTTGGACTCAAAGGCAACATGTGGATCATCCTAAGCTAACATAGGATTATTTGTTACCTAAGGACCCTACAGCAACATCCTAAGGACCCTACAGCAACATCATATTCGTGTTGCAATAGACTTTATAATTTTGTAAAATATATAGCCAATTTAGTGGGTTTCACATGTGGGGCCCATTTTGTGGGTCCCACAGGGCGAGCCCACCGGTGGGACCCACTTAGCGAGGTCAGCTGGTGGGACCCATATGTGGGACCCACTTTTCTTAGGCCTGTTAGTGGGGCCTACTTTGTGGGGCTCACAGGTGGGACCACAAATGTGCAGCAATTTTTAGTCTATTGCAACACCTATATTACCAATTGCAACACAGTAGGTGTTACAGGTGTTACCAATGAAAGACATTTGCAACATATATATAGTATTTAAGGTAACACCTTCATTTTAACAAAATAAAAATGTAAATTTTAAATTTAACATTTCCCATTGAAAAAACCAACAAACCAATTCACATAAACCAACTACATCATCCAACTACATAATCTCATCATAAAAAAAAACTATATCCAATCACAAAGCCAACCAACTACTTCACCAACTACATATATACAAATACTAGAAGAAAATAACTTGGTCATTTTTAAACAATTACATCAGTGGACGTCTAAGACTAACATACAAAAAGACTCTAAGAAACCACGCTGTGGAACACTTATTCAATTAGCCAAGGATTAGCCAATTTGCCTGAGTTGGTGTCCATTCACAAACTTCACCTTCTTTGAACGAGAGAGCTGCAGAATGAAACGAGAAAGAAGAGTCAATAATTAGTGTTGGTTACTAAGCTTACAAATAGGCATGCTATTAACAACTATCAGAAAAATAAGGTATCCAAACTAGTTGTTCTAAAACATAAATAATTTGCCAAGTTTATTTATCTTGACCAAATTTGAAGGATCATTTATCGAATTCTGATACTTTTCAAGAATAAACTAAAGTACATAAAAGAACACGTACCTCCCTATTTCTCTAGGTTTAAAATCCAAGCACACTACTCTTCATTCAGCTTTCCAAGGAAAGCTTCAGAATATTTTTTAAGATCACATACTACTGTCAGCAATGACCTAACAAGTAAAACATTTTAGAATTTAGAAAAACGTATATTTTTTGCAGTAAGAATCTAAAAAAATGCATAAAGAATGCCTTTAAGGCTCTACCCAATGATATAGTAAATCAAATATTAAAGGCTGAAATATCGTAGCCACGCAAAGTTTTTTACTATCAAAGCCAAATCCGCTGGTGTTAGAACCATGCAACATATCATAGACCACCTGTCAGTCTTTTTTAATGGTTTTTATCCTCGATTCAATATGGGGTTAACCCAATATACCAGAGTCCGAAAGCGCTTCTCTCATTACCTGTTTCAAATGTTGCAAGTGAGTCATAGATACAAGTCAAAGAGACATCAAGGTGACCATGACATCATTTACATTGTACATAAATCAAAGATACAGTAAATATCTTCCTTCATTATGCATCCTTTTAATATTTCCAGCTTTTACATCCATATCTCATAATCTTCAACCTCAACCTAAATTATTATAAGATCAGCCAATTCATATATCACCACAACCTGACTAGATATAAATACAAAAAATACAAAATGGGGATTTTTATATAATAGAAGATTTTGTTCCTTTTTATTAATCTAAAAAAGCTAGGAGTAAAAATTTATTAATCGTCGATACTGTTTTTAATTTAAGTACATTTTCTGGTTTCTATGATTATCTATGCATATATACATAAACATATTTGTATGCCGTATCCCCCATACCCCTGTCTCGTTTTTTCCAAAAATGCGATCTCCCATACCCGTACCTGTACTGGTACCCATGTGCATACCCTTGTCGGTGCGTCATAACTTTTTACCAACTAAGAAATGTGCAGGTGCTATATTTATTAGTTTTTTGTTGTTATTTTTTTCAAATGATTTTGGGGCCATAAAGTTCAAACTGGAGCTAGAATACTAGACGATTTCTTCAAACAAGACCTTCCTCCATGAATTCCATAATGCTAAACCTAAAGGACTTATTGCTGTTTTTCCATGAGAACGACCAATAAATCTGAAGGTGCTACAGTTACTAGCTTTACATTATTTTTTTCAAATGATTTTGGGGCCAGGGCCACAAGTTCGAACTACAGCTAGAATGCATATATGGTTTCTTCAAACAAGATCTTCATCCACGCAAAGATAGAGATCAATAGCAATGATAAATTAGAAGCTACTAACATCTCATACATTAAATTTGTACATAATTTCAAGACATAATCCAAAAAAAAAAAATTAAACCTGTGGATGGCGTGGACACTGGTATCCTAGCATCCCGAACTTCTATCACAACATCCATCAATTTCAGCTGGTCCTTGAGTTCTTTTTCAGTTTTCGCAATATGACCAGGATACCACTGTTAAATTTCAACCACATTAAAAGTACAAGAAGAGCTAGTATCAGAATCAACAGAAGATACTATGACCGATTCACCATTGCAAAACATGGGTAGTGAAGTCCACACCTTATTCGTACCTGACCGATTCGCCATTGCAAAACATGGGTAGTGAAGTCCACACCTTATTCGTACCTGAACAGGATGTAATGCATTTGTCCAGTAGCGAAGATCAGCTTCTAATTCTACCCAATCAAATTCTTCAGAGTCAATATCTATATTGTTGCTTAGTTTCAAGCTCTCTATCCCATCCCATCTAAAATTCTTTCCACCAACAATCTGCAAAGTATTCATTGTAAATCAACACAGAGAAAAAAACCCGCATAAATACGTGAACAGATTAGTTTCTGAGCATTCACGAGGTTAATTTTATTTTAAGCGTACGCCTATGCATTTTTCATCATGCACATTTCATGTTTGTGCTAGAAGATAACGGGCAATGATCTGGTGCTTAAGCCTCGGATACTTACATGGTTGTTAAGGGTTATGAATGCACTAGTACTCATGTACTTGGTCGAATGTACTCATATAATATGAGTACTATTTTACTCATGTAATATGATATTATGACTACTTACAACAACAAAAAAATTATTATATATAATGTGAGTACTAGTGTACTCATGTGCTTGGCCAAATGAACGCAGTAGTACCCATTTAGTTATACGCGTACAGCAGTACACTTTGGCCGAACAATATGAGTATCGTAATACATTTATGCATCACGGGCGGGCTTAAGCATGAGATCAATTCCCGAACAAAACTATGAGCCCTCATCATTTATGTTTCTCCAGAAATGCATCAGAAGATAGAAGATCGTACTAGAGTAAGCCGTAGCTCAAAATTCAACATCAATAACATTAACAGGTAAAGTAAGAAATAAAGACAAAGGAAAACTCGAACTTAATTAACCACTCTTAGTCAGAAAAGTTAATCATGTAATACAAGAATAAAAAAGGCGCTACATGCAATTCCAATCAACTATTAAATGGAACATTTTAGGTGTTAGATTAATAATTTCATAGAGAAGCAGAACAAGGAGGATTAACTAATGAATCAATTAAATAACAAAATTATCCAATATTTTGCCTGAATGGTGGGCGAAGAGGTGGAAGGATGCGCAGCGGAGATAGTTGCAGATGGAGAACGGATGCTACGTCTGCCGAGTGATTTTCGAACAAAATTCGGTGCTGGTGCATGCCTCCGGCGTTACCGCGACCACCGGGATGCTTGCGGTATTTGCCAATACGACCATGGCCGGCGCTGATGTGGCCGCGCTGCTTGCGGTTCTTCTTGAATCGAGTCGTCATTGTGGCGACGGGAAAAGGAATCTGGATGTAGAGAAAAGGGGAACTAAGAGCGGCGTGGTGGGCTGGAAAATTAAGGGGGGCGGCGGATGAAGAATAGAGAGAAGTGGAGAGGGCGAGATTTTTTTATGTTGTGTGCTTGAAGGTTAAGAGACCCGTTGACTCAGAAAACGGGTCTTTTTTCACTTTTACACAATAGAGACCCGTTAAATCAGACAACGGATCTCTTATAGATACACATTAGAGACCTGTTAAGTCAAACATCGGATCTCTTATTTTACTTACAAAAAAATGGTGAGTCCATTTAACACCTTAGAGACCTGTTATTTTTAATATTAGGTCTTTTACATTAAAGAGACCTGTTATCTTGACCAACGGGTCTTTTATTAAGGGTCTCTTTTCTTGTTTTTGTAGTAGTGCATGCCGTCAAATTTGATAACTAAAAGTTGTTTAACTGAAGGCTCAAAGGAATTGGCACCTGAATAAAACAAAAGACGATTGAATCTAGATGCTCAATTCCTCATTTTCTCATTTGCGAGAGGTAGAGAAGTGTGAAGTGAGGAGTGACGGTGGCCGATCGATGATAGGGTTTATATACCCAGAGTTTTGTGAAAAGATCAATTAAGTCTCTTATTTCTACATTTGTTCAATTTCATCCCATACATCTTTTAATTATTAGAATTGCTTTAATTGGACTGTTATGTGATATTCTATTTACGTTTTAAATTTAGGATACATGGTGTAAAATTAGAGGAAATCTTGATTAGAAATATTAAATTATAAATTTATTTTCGCCGCAATTATTACCTCTTATCTATGTCATATCGTTGCCTTAATTAATGGGCATTTATTTTAGTCAGCGTAGCGACTCGACATTATTTTTATTAAAATTTGTTATTATATATAGACATTAAATTTGTTATTTTAATTATTTTATAATTATTCATAGTTATTACAAGCTTTTATTTTTTTAATAATTTTTTTTAATTATTTAAATCAAAATTTATTAATTTTTCAAATACTACTTTATTTTAAAACTTTTTCAATTTAAATTTATTAAAAATATTTTATTATTTATAAAAAATATATATAATTCATTATTTGATAGAATAATTTTTTATAAAAATAGATTCAACGTTTTATTAAAATTAATTATGTTTAAAGTTAAAAATTTATTAAATCATTAGTTTTATATAAAATTCAAAGTTTTGTTTATCAATACTCTAAGGTAACATATCTCATGGTGTTACTGAGAGTTATACCTTTTATAGCTAGAGTAACATATATTTCAAGATTTGGTAACACCATAATCCGAACGTTGTGGTAGGTCCAAAATTTCATAGCTATGGTAACATCCAAGAAGGTAACACCCCCCTCAACCATTTTCAAATTATGATAATCACCTCCTAAATCATCATAAATCCTTACTAAAATGGTTAAAATCTTTCAAGAACACCACCAACAACAATAATCATCTCAAGGCTATGTTAATCATATAACAATCTTAACATAATCCTTCCTAGACATGATTAAAAACCTCCAAACAATCTAAAATATCAAGAACATAATCCAACTCAAGTAATATTATCATGTTCTTCATCAAAAGTTTATCAAAATCATGAAGAATCATGATATACTCCATTAATCAAACAATACCCGAAGAAAACAACAACAAAAACTGGAAAATCACTTGAAGAACAAGAGATTGAGGGAACTTACCAAAGAAGAACAAGAGTAAGCCTCCAAACACCAAAGGAGCACCAACAAGCTTCCAACTTCAAGCTTCAGTCCAAGCTAGGACGATCAAGATCGAGTTGGAAGGTGCTAAACATCAATAACAAGTCCAAACGGATGATTCTAGGGAGAGAAATTGTGTTTTGGTTCGTGAGGAAATGAAAGACGAAACCAAGATAAATAGACTGACCAATTCATTACATACGTTATACATTATGGTTAACGTACATAAGAGGCATTACGTACGCTATGCTAAGACTTTAACGTACGTAATGTAAATCCAGAACTAACTGGACTAAAATACAAAGGCCTTAACGTACGTAAACAAAAACATATTACGTACGTTAACAAGACCTGCATTACGTACGTAGAGTTCACCTCTTAACGTACGTAAGGGTCCGTTGACTGCAATAATGAGATCCGATCGGAAGATGCTCAGGACCCACCGGCCGAAAGTGACTACAAGGAAGGTTCCTGCCACCTACCAAGCATTACGTATGTAACCTTACAGGCATAACGTACGTAATAGCAACACGCTAGCGTATGTAATGCTACATCCGTAGCGTACACTAAGGCTATGAACTTAGCCAAAAATCCAAACTCTCCAACCAACATTCAAACGACGAAACCAACCCGACGACAAGTATAATATTTCCATCCCGAAATATTCCAATACAATATACATTGTATCAGTCCAAAACAACAACACTTGTACAATTCCAAATGAATACGTACAACTCAGCAGTAACACGAAAAAAAAAAATTATCCCCGGATATTACATACTCCCCCCCTTAAAAATAGTTTCGTCCCCGAAACTCAGGGTACGCAACAAGGGATAAAGACTATCCATCATTATAAGAAAACAACATATCCAGGAATACTCCTCACTGCAAACCACTTCGCCTGAGTAATCGGGCTAACCCCACGGGTTCCCGCGTCTCCTGTCCGATCATAGCGAAAAACAGGGGATAAAAACACTCAACCAACTGCGAGATCAGCCGAATCATAACTCTCCCGCTAGAGACCAGCCAGGAAGTCGTACCAACCGCATGACTAGTAGCACCGGCGTACACATCCCGCGGGAGTCACCCATTGTACATGCCTACAACCATCGGTGTACACTTCCCTTGTTCTGATTAGCATCGAACGTCTATGCTATCACTGACTTACGTCACAAAAGAGAATAACAACGCACAAATATAGTCCTCAGGACCATATCAAATGCACACTCAAGTCCTCGCAACTTGACGTCTCGAATCACAATGAACGTTTACCCAGATCACCACAAAAATCTCGGGTACAATACTGAAAGGAAAAGAATAACGCATCAGACGACGTCAAATCTCAAGATTCTCAAAAGCTATCATAACAAGATAGATCAATAATAAATGGTTCACAACCCAATATTACAATACAGACTGAGTCAAATATCAATCCGAGAAACAAGGAAAATACAAATCAAGACTACATCTCAAACGTACCCGAAATCAACCTCCTCCAGATCATCGGGCTCCTCGATCTCATCGACTCACGGAAGACCCAAAATCTAGACTCGCTGCTCCTCCTTGGCTGTCCATGCCTATGGCTCTCGAAGCCTGATAGAACCCCTTGGATGAAGTACGGACTAGAGTAACAAAATCTCTTGAGGCCCGTGAGCTTTCCTGAGATCTACTGGCACTAGAACTCCTGCAGTATTTCTGAAGGTGTCCCTGCCTCCCACACAGAAAACAAGCAATAGCTGGCACAGTACAACGGGTGCTAACGTGCCCCGCTGAATCACAATTAAAGCAAACAACAGTCGAACTCATCGCCTGAGAAGAAGATGCTTTCCCAGCACGAGGACGACTAGAAAACGACCTCCTAGACATCGGATCCCTATGTCCCTCTGAATGAACCGGCATCCTAGTCCTCTCACCGGAAGAAACTGAAGGGTTCTTCCGAACAAGCTCCTTGATCAAAAGCTCTACCCCAAGAGCCTTCTCGATGAATTCACGAAGTGAGTTACAATTATGATTGAACAACTGCATCCTCAACTATGGGTTCAGCCTCTTGCTAAAATACTTGATCTTATCCGCTTTAGTACGGATAACAGAAGAAGCAAACTGAAGAAATCCTTGAAACTTCTCAGCGATAACAATAACACCCTCGTCCTCGACGGATTCGGGGTTCAACACCTCTGACATCTTGGCTTCACGAAGTGGAGCCGGATAATGCCTCTCTAACATGAGAGTCTTGAACTCACTCCAAACACAATCACGATCGGTGGGTTTCACAGAAAGCCACCAAGAATAAGCGCCTTTACTCAAATAGTAAGCCGCTACTGCCACCTTACTCTCTTCCGGACACTGAACCATGTCGAAGAGTTTATCAAAATGTTCAAGCTAATGAACAATATCAGCTGGTTCCGACGAACCCTCAAAAATAGGCGGCCTCTGACGAGAGATGTCGCTGATAATCTGACTCACTCTCCTGGACTGTCCATAAAACGGCACCTAGAGTCCTTGCTGCTGTGTACCACGAACCATCGAAGTCTACATGGTTTCCATTATCTACGTCATTTGAGTTATCTGGGTCATCATGCCCCTCATAAGCAATAAAGGGTCGATGTCAGTCTGATCGACTCCTCGAGTATGACGTTCCGAAGGGGAACCAGTCGCATAAGTCACATCTCCGGCAGAATTCTGATCTATATCGGCATCCGTACGCGTATAAGCATGAGGTTTTGGGTTTCGGCCTGCTCTGTAGCCTTTACCCCCTCTGCCACGTCCTCAGATTCCTCTTTCCATACTGAAAGAATAACGTTCGATCATGAACAAAGCTTAAATATGCCTCAATGGCCAATCCACAATGCTAAGTCATTAGCCAAACACGAATATACATACTCAATAGATAAATAGTCACCTCAAACATGCTAATTATAGCCAATACTGAGCCCACACGCTCCAAAACAAATAATCATGAATGAATCGTAACACAAATGTTACCTACAGATTTCAACAAAACATGTATAATCAATGGCATAATGAATGTATGAACATACAAGAGAATCGAGTCCTTACACAGGTCATACGAAGCTTCGAGGTTTTGCGATACTAGTCTTCACTGACGACGACTCGATGAAAGAATGACTCATATAGTCGTTCAACTACCACGACTCACAAAGCCCGACTGTCCAGATTGTCATAACCTGACGTCCACTACTACCGCGTCGGTAGAACCACATAACTCACATATCAGGATATCTCACAACCCAATTCTCTGATACGATCTTCTGTAACACCCCCAAATCCCATTGGGTCATTACAGCGCCGTGGAACCCACACCAGGAGATCCACCAGGCTAACACGACCAAAAATACAATTAACTGACCAAAAGGGGAATCACAATCCCTGCACTGACATCCAACATAATATTCCGATATGGAATTTCAATGACAACAGAGGGCCTACATGGCCAAAATAAGATACAACAACATCCACGAGCCTTGCTCAGATAATACAAAATGACAAAGACTGAACAAAACTGGAGTACTCCAACTGTCTGACTGACATGAACACCAAAACATCTCGGACTAGTATCGCTCGAATTCCTCGTCGCCACCATCATGCCCCTGTGTCTCAACTCTCTCCTCGCAAACACCTAAAACATGAAAGCATGTTCCGCCCCCACGGGGTCAGTCATCCAGATAATGATTATCAAAAACATGTACAACATGATATGCATCAAAAGGGCAGAATGAATAGTATAGTAATGGTAATACGAGATGGTCACAAACCAAAGTAAGAATCGAGCATTCGTGGAATACTATGCCCACGGCATACGATCAATACCTGCTCAACAGGTTAGAACACCAGTGCCCAATGGCGAATCATCAATACAGAACACAACAATACATCACCCGAAGGTAAACCAAGCCAAACACTGAAATAGATACGAATCACAATGCCCGAAGGCTCCAACAGGAATACCGATACATCACAATGGCCTGACAGCCGAACAACCCGAAGTTGTTTATCATCATAGTACCCTGAATGTCACTCAGCCGAAGCTGTCAATCACCAGAATGGCCGGAAGCCAAAACAGCCCGAAGCTGTATTAATGAGGGCCGAAGCCACGACACGAAGCCGTATCATAATGAGGGCCGAAGCCACGGCATGAAGCCATATCACAATGAGGGCCGAAGCCACGGCACGAAGCCGTATCACAATGAGGGCCGAAGCCACGGGACGAAGCCGTATCACAATGAGGTCATCCAATGACCGTGACCTGCTGAATTGTAGGTGCTGGGAAACCAACCGCGAAGGTTCAAGCCCCAGACTTACCCATCGATCACTAGCCGAGACTAGCCTCTAAAACCCAATTAATCACAACAGTAACGATCCCAAGATTATCAAATTCACAAGAATAATAGTGTGCTGCCTTGAGTCGGCCAACACGACAACAATAACTCACGGATGGGCTCCGTCCATGGCGGTCCCAATTCAAATACCTCGACTGCCTTGGAATGGCCAATCGATCACAACAACTCAACGGATGGAAACTATCCTTGACAGTCCCAATTCAATACATCGATTACCTTAGAACGGTCAGTCGATAACGATGACACAACGGATGGGAATTATCTTCTATAATCCTAATTTAAATACATCGGTTACCTTAGAACGGTTAATCGATAATCAATGATACAACGGATGGGAATTATCTTCGATAATCCCAATTTAAATACATCGATTACCTTAGAACGGTTAATCGATAACCAATGATACAACGGATGGGAATTATCTTCGATAACCCCAATTAAATACATCGATTACCTTAGAACGGTCAATCGATACATAATGATACAACGGATGGGAATTATCTTCGATAATCCCAATTAAATACATCAATTACCTTAGAACGGTTAATCGATAACCAATGATACAGCGGATGGGAATTATCTTCGATAATTCTAATTAAATACATCGATTACCTTAGAAAGATCAATCGATACACAATCATATGGTAGAGTGGATGTCCCGGCGTCTTAAACTGACCACCGAAACAGTTATAATAAACGAATATATCAAACGCCTTCAATCGGCCAATGCAACATCATAGCGACAGTTCCATTTCAATAATAACGATTCAACGATGCCTCAGAACGACATTAACGTCAACAATAATAATCGATACATCGATACCGCAAACCGACTGTCGACAACATCAGTATCAACAAGAATCTCAATGCCTTAAACCGGCTGTTAATGAATAACGATAACATCTAGCATAATTGCCTAAGGGTATTGCATCAAACAATTCACGAATATCAACAAATCACGGAGTGACTAAGTCTCGAAATGATACAATACATTCATACACATATATGCTAACACTAATCTCATTGACCAGTACAAGTATAAAACTTGCCTCAAACCGAAGGCGAGAAAGTCCTTCCACGATCAACGTCCTGGCACGAAACGACGAACGGCGCCTCCCGACGATCACAAACACTCGAACAACCTTGAATGAAAACGATTCATTCAAAAACACAAAATCAATAGAAAACAACGACAAGGACAAAGCCTGAATCAAACACGAATCGATCACACCGCACGAACGAATATCATAGTTCTCAACTATGAATTCTAACATCCTCCAACACCTCGATGATCAATTAACATGATCATTACCTTCTTAACACTTGTGAAATACATTCAACATGATTCGCTTAAGAACAATCATCAAAACAATCATCTCAAAATGATAATATCACCAATATCATCAAATTGATCATCCTACAATGATAATATTATCAATATTATCATTATCACCCCCAAGAACATCATCAACTCAATAATCATGATGTTTGAAACAAAAATCCTTCATCAATACATCATGAATTCGGATTAAACAACAAGATTCACTCAACCATTTTCAAATTATGATAATCACCTCCTAAATCATCATAAATCCTTACTAAAATGGTTAAAATCTTTCAAGAACACCACCAATAACAATAATCATCTCAAGGCTATGTTAATCATATAACAATCTTAACATAATCCTTCCTAGACATGATTAAAAACCTCCAAACAATCTAAAACATCAAGAACATAATCCAACTCAAGTAATACTATCATGTTCTTCATCAAAAGTTTATCAAAACCATGAAGAATCATGATATACTCCATTAATCAAACATTACCCGAAGAAAACAACAACAAAAACTGGAAAATCACTTGAAGAACAAGAGATTGAGGGAACTTACCAAAGAAGAACAAGAAGAAGCCTCCAAACACCAAAGGAGCACCAACAAGCTTCCAACTTCAAGCTTCAATCCAAGCTAGGACGATCAAGATCGAGTTGGAAGGTGCTAAACATCAATAACAAGTCCAAACGGATGATTCTAGGGAGAGAAATTGTGTTTTGGTTCGTGAGGAAATGAAAGACGAAACCAAGATAAATAGACTGACCAATTCATTACATACGTTATACATTATGGTTAACGTACGTAAGAGGCATTACGTACGCTATGCTAAGACTTTAACATACGTAATGTAAATCCAGAACTAACTGGACTAAAATACAAAGGCCTTAACGTACGTAAACAAAAACATATTAAGTACGTTAACAAGACCTGCATTACATACGTAGAGTTCACCTCTTAACGTACGTAAGGGTCCGTTGACTGCAATAGTGAGATCCGATCGGAAGATGCTCGGGACCCACCGGCCGAAAGTGACTACGAGGAAGGTTCCTGCCACCTACCAAGCATTACGTACGTAACCTTACAGGCATAACGTACGTAATAGCAACACGCTAGCGTACGTAATGCTACATCCGTAGCGTACACTAAGGCTATGAACTTAGCCAAAAATCCAAACTCTCCAACCAACATTCAAACGACGAAACCAACCCGATGACAAGTATAATATTTCGATCCCGAAATATTCCAATACAATATACATTGTATCAGTCCAAAACAACAACACTTGTACAATTCCAAATGAATACGTACAACTCAGCAGTAACACGAAAAAAAAATTATCCCCGGATATTACAATGGTTAGAATTGGTGAAGGATTATGATTGTACTATTCATTACCATCCGGATAAGGCTAATGTTGTAGCTAATGCCTTGATTCAGAAGACTAGAGGCGATTTAGCTTGCTTGACCAATAAGGAGAATTTGATTAAAGAGTTCTCCCAGTTGAGGATTGAGATAGTTGAGTCTTCAAAGAGTTCGAAAGCAATCCTATCATCTTTGGTCTTGCAACCAAACTTGAGGGATAAGATTATGGAGGCTCAACCTCGTGATAAGTTCTTGTGCAAGATGATTGATCGAGCACAAGATGGAAGTATTGAGAAGTTTGTCGTTGCTGCAGACGACGTTTTGACTTATGATGGGAGGTTATGTGTTCCTAAGGATCCATACCTCAGGAAGCAAATTCTTGAAGAAGCTCATAACGCACCATACTCCGCTCACAAAGGAGGTACAAAGATGTACCATGACCTAAAGAAGTTCTTTTGGTGGAGAGGAATGAAATAGGATATTGGTGTATTTATAGAGAGATGTATGATATGTCAACAGGTGTAGGCAGAACACCAACGACCAGGAGGTTTACTTCAACCATTGAAAATTCTAGAATGTAAATGGGAGCATATCACAATGGATTTCGTGGTTGGTCTCCCACGAACCGTGATGAAGAACGATGCTATCTGGGTGATAGTAGATCGTTTGATGAAGTCATCTCATTTTCTGCCTATGAGGATGACTTATAGTATGGAACAATATGCAAGGATTTATATTCGGGAGATTTTGAGGCTACATGGTGTTCCAATGTCGATCGTCTCGGATAGAGATCCGCGATTTACGTCGAAATTTTGGAAGAGTCTTCAGAGTGCATTGGGCACTAAGTTGAATTTCAGTACTGCATATCATCCGTAAACCGATGGTCAATCTGAACGGACTATCAAGAAACTTGAAGATTTGTTGAGGGCGTGTGTTCTTGATACTGGTGTGAATTGGGAGAATATTTTGCCTTTAATAGAGTTTGCTTATAACAATAGTTACCAAGCAACTATATAAATGGCCCCGTATGAGGCTCTGTACGGAAGGAAATGTCGATCGCCCGAGTGAGGTTGGAGAAGGAAAAATTTTGGGTCCATAATTGATCGAGCAGACTGTAGAGAAGATAGCCGAGATCAGAAGTAAAATTAAGACTGCCCAGGATCGGCAGAAGTCTTATGCAGATAAACGAAGGAAAGATATCCAATTTGAGATTGGAGAAAAAGTGTTCTTGTAAGTAGAGCTAATGAAAGGAGTGATACGATTCGGTAAAAAGGGAAAGTTATAGCCTCGTTATATTGGACCTTTCAAGATTTTGGGTTGTGTTGGTGATCTTGCTTATAGTTTGGCATTGCCGTTGGAGTTATCGGGAGTGCACAATGTCTTTCACGTCTCCATGCTCAGAAAGTACAAACATGATACTGGTCACATATGCAATTTCAAAGAGTTACATGTAGCCAAGAACCTGACTTATGAGGAGGTACCGACAACTATTTTGGAGCGTAAGGTACATCAGTTACGAAACAAAGAGGTTAAATTGGTGAAAGTTTAATGGAATCGTCATGGACTAAATGAGGCAACTTAGGAATGTGAAGAGGAGAGCCGTTCTAAGTATCCAACATTTATTTTTCAAGGTACGTAACTTAATTTTCGAGGACGAAAATTTTTTAAGGGGTAGGTTGTAACGCCCCGATTTTGTATATACATTTATTGTGAATTATAGAAAATATATTCCATTTTATTAAATTAATGCCCGAATAAATTATCATTTAATTCATTTCATTCTCATGATCATGCAAATTTCGTTTATCTCATTCTTATTCATGACAAGTCACGTGATTCGTTCGTTTCATTTCTCATTTTAAATTCATCATTTCATCTCGTCATTTCTAGTCCCGAGTCAATTTTAAACAATATTAAATCTTACCAAAAGATTCTTTTCAAGTCAAATAATAATAATATTATTTAGTTATTATTATTATTCCTATTATTATCCCTATTAGTTATTGTTTTTAGTAGTAATATTAATATTATTATTTAATTTAGCCTAATTATTTTGGATCACTTTAATTTTTATTCTTGTGGCCCAAGCCCTTCTTCCTAACCCAATTGGATTCTCCTAAACCCATAAACTATACCCTAAACCTAATAATTTACAGTATAAATACTGTATAATGCAGTCAAAATATAGAATACACAAACATATTTTTTCCTCTACCTCCAGCCGTTCCCTTCTTGAATTCCCACGTTCTGCAATTTTTCATCTTCCTCAACAAAGGTAAACTTATAATCCCATAATTTAATTTCTGTTGTGTAAATATTAATCAATATTTCCTGGTATCAATCCCACTATTTGAGTCTGAAGAACCACCGTTAAACATCAAAACTTGTTTCTAAACCCAATCCAAGATCTTCCAACAACTCAAATCCTTCACCCATAAGCAAAACCAGGAGGAATTCCTTCCTTAAACCATTGAGCCGTTCCTCGGCAATCAACAAAGTCAAACTGAAATTTACAAAATCAAACCTATCACCTTGTCCAGTCGGCCGAACTAGAAATCGGATGTCTCAACCCACCTTTGCCTGAGTTGGGTCCATCAGATTCCACTTTCCAGCTATGATTTCCGGCGACTTTTCGCCCTTGGACCAGGTCCTCCACCAACCTCCGTGGCTAAACCACAACCCATTTAACCCACATATAACAACCCCCAAATTCGGACCTAGTTACATGTCATAGGAACCCGTGGCCTGAACCCGCAATCAGAGCCTAAATCGAGCTGGGGCCAAAAACCCCAAAATTTACAGAAAACTGAACCTCCACCACCTCACCTTATTCTCGCGGATTGAACCACCTCCCGCCGCCATAGCCTGGAGCCGTCGCGGCTAGTCTAATCCGCTATGGGTTCGGGTGTGTGCGCATCTGTGTGTGTTTGTGCGTGTAGGTCTCTCTGTGTGTGTGTGTGTGTTCGGTTGTGTGTGTGCGTGTATGTGTGTGTTACAAAGAGTAACAGAGAGAATTTAATTTTAAGAGAGACAGGGTCGATGGGGGAGAAAAAAAAGGGGTCGGGAGGAGTTATGCGGCTGACTTATTAGGGCTAAGGGTTTTTACATTCCAACACCTTTCCAATAATTCAATTGATCACCCCGAGGTTTTAGAATACTCAATCTAGCCCCAATCAGAATTATAATTTCTTTAATTTCAGACCCCAGATAGTTAATTCTTATGGATTAACCCCAGTTAGCTTTATAACTCCTTCAATTTCAGTCCTTAAATATTTATTCCCTTCAATTTTACTTCAATCAACTTTTCAATAATTAAAATCCAGCCTTTTTTTATCCGAGCCATTAAAATATTGATTGTATTCATTAATAATAATAATTCAATTTTAATCTATGCCTCGTATTTTATTCCCAGTTATTATATGTTTTCAAATTATAATAATAGTGATTATTATTATTATTAATAATTGTAGATAATAACAAGAATTTACGGGCCTAGAATTATCGAGTCAAGCATCTCATCACATTCAAGTTCAAGAACTGTATTTATCCAGGTGTGGGATTTATTACGCTTTTGTTTATTTTAATTGCTTTATATATTGTCTCGTATGTGCACGTGAAATCAGTCAGAAGCACTTAAATGTGCATAAAGCCTTCGGGCTTCAGAATTTATCAATCATGTTGTTTATACTTGCTAATATATTTACTAATTAATGTAGACATATTGCGTACTCTCCACACTGAGCGAGTTGGAAGCTCACCCCACTATTTAACCAGGAGCTCGATGTGGCATGCGATTGAGAGTGTGATGATCAAGCTGATGATTAAATGTTTATTTATTAAATGTTATTTCTCTAAAACTATGTTTTACGAACAATTGTTCGATTTGTTTTATTTTCTCGTCATGATATGTTTCGTATTAACGATGACTCGAGAACATTACTTGCGATTATTAAGTTGTCATTTTGAAATGCATTTCCGCTGCAAAAATCTTTTTTTATTCTTCTTAAAATTAGAAGAATTATTTTTTTAAAAGTGGTCGCTACATAATATGCAATCATTAGGGCATGCATATATTTTCTTGTACTCCATTCCCATTGGACACAATATCTTCTGCCTTTACGATTCAGTAATGTGTTATCTTCTGAGAGCATCTCCTTCAAGAGTTCAAGCAATTCAGTAAAGCTGTTATCACTCAATTACCTTCAGATTAACTAGTTTTAACACTGTTGACAATCGTGTAAAGAGCTAACACCCCAGCCGCAAAGGTGTCTCTGAATCACTTTTCAACATATTATACACATGTGCTCGTTGAAAAGATTGTTGTCCAACATCATGAATCATGTCTTCAACTCGATCGTATGTATCTACATCAATGTCATGAGTGTCTTCCGTATGCTCACTTGAAAAGTTCACTATTTCACCATGCCATGTCCATATTTTAAAATTCTTGTTAATTCTACCACAAAGAAGATGTTCTCAAATCTGGCCAACTTCATGCCTTCTTCCATTCATACAATTGATACAAGGACAACAAAACTTTTTATTGGGTTCTGATTGATTTTGTTGTGCAAATTCTAGAAATTGCTCAACTCCATTCTCATATTCATCATTTATTTGACTAGCGTTCACCCGTATTCGTCCATTTTAAGACTATAAAACCAATCTGGATAAAAAATAGTTTCAAAACCAACTGACGAGAAGATATTTAAGACGAAAGTTAGCATCTATCCCAAAGAGAGAAGATCCTTAAGACGCAACCATGGACTTCATATTATGACATTTAGAGAATATTACATACTTAGAAAATGTATAACGAAAGAGTCTAAACGAAACAGTGTGAATAATGGAAAATTGAAATTGATTGTATTAATAGAAGCATATGGAATTAATTATATTGTATATCCAGAGCAATTATTCTCCTATCACAAAATAACAATAAATGTGTCCTCCAGATGCCCTACTCTCCCGAATATATTACTCACTAATAGCTAACAACTTTTCTATAGTTCAGGGATATCATCAATAATAGAATTGTTCCTATAATTCAGGGATATCCTTAGCCACGTTAATAGCAGAACTTTTCCCCACTCTCTTTCCTCTACGAACATACACTCTCCAAACATATGTATTAGAGGAACAATTCTGAGGCACTTAATTGTAAATACCAGAAGCAAATGGGGGAAAAGAAATGGTGTCTATATTCACTCGCAATATAGCATGCATAAAAGATATAAGTATTAAAACTTCACTTCATATACATTGCTAACTCCTCTTTATTCATACAAGTGACTGAACATTCTAACAATACAACCTTAAGAAGTTTGAAGTGCGACTAGTAGTTCAGCATGGACGAGTGAGTACTATGTTACTCGATATCCATGGCTTTTATTATAATTTTTACACAAAAATAATTACTATATGACATGAATTCAATACAATAGCATATTTAACCATAGCTCCTGTATGTCAAACCTGTACTTTGAAGCTTTCCAGCCCTGGTAAGTCTTCCAGATTCAGGCCACCTACTCTTTTCCTATAATTCACATGAATTCAATACAATAGCATAGTTAACAAAGTGAGACTTGGAGGAAAGCTAAAGAATTCTTTTGTACATGGCTTTTCTAGCAATACTAATGGCCTGATGTATACTACAAACTTCTATGACTTAAATTATAAAACAGAAGAAAGAAGTTGGATTCAATTTATCGAACAAAAAGGGGGAAGACCAAATAAAATCTTATTATATCACCATTTTACAGAATTCCACGGAGAGAAGACCATGTATCTTAAAGGAGCAAGTCGACTTCTGCAGAAATAGAAAAGGACTAAGGATTGGAAAAGGACGGAGACAGATATGGAGGGCAGAGGTCTGGTATTCATGCGCCCGGGTCAGTCTTGAACACTTCAGCGGTGATAGGCAGTTGCTAGCTTGAATCGGGTGAAGATTTCCATGAATGGAAGCTTGATACGGAGGGCAGAGGTACGATATTCTTCGATTTCTCCGTGAGAACCCACAGGTGAGACAGAGAGTCGCAAAAAGAGTAAACAGAAAAGGCCCGTCGGTACTGGGTACTTTTTATAATCGCTTTCCACATCGGTTATGATGAAACCGATGTTAACTTTGACATTCACATCGGTTTTTAACGAAACTGATGTTAAACTAGTGCAACTCACATCGGTTTCTATATAACCAATGTTAAACTAGTCCTATTCACATCGGTTATATAGTAACCAATGTTAAAATTATAATTTCCACATCAGTTAGAATAATAACCGATGTGAAAATCAAATAAAATTACAATTACACCACAACCTTCTTTGTACATTGGTTTTTTTAAAAACCGATGTAAATTGGATGATGTTGAATCCTCTTTTCGTAGTAGTGAAAATTTGCTTCCAACGCTCATTTTCATAATATCTTCTTGCAAGGACTTATCAGTTATTTCATTCTTATTCAATCTCACTCTCAATTCATTTCATGTATTCATATTAGACATATGTTTCGCACTAAGTTCATGTTGTTTTAGTCTTTGGCTAAGACGTTTCCATTCATTTAATCCTTCATTCGCTAACAAACATATATTGCTAACACATTTGAATAATTTACAAAAAAAATAATATAGTTTATCAACATGTTTTGAATAAACTAACCACTTTCTATCACTAGTCTCGCAATTGCTAAGTTTTCTAGAATAATATGCATAGAAAAATGTTTAGAATTTATATCCATAGGTAAATCACAATCAATCTCTCTTATAGGGCCCTTTTCAGCTAAAATGTCTCTAGCTTTGTTATCAAGATTTCTCCAATTTCTAGGATCATAAATATCAAAATGAGGAATAGTTTGTTCTTCATCAACACATAGATTTTCAATATTAGATGAATTTGTCATATCACTCTAGCGTCCCTCAAATCATCAATTTTATCATTTTGATGTTCATAATTTTGATTATCTAAATTTTTTATTTGACTGATTCAAGCTGTCATGAGAATCTACATCTACCATTTGAATAACAAATCTATCAAGAGCTTCCTGTTGTGATTTTTTAACTCATCTTCCCATTTTCTCTTTTTTTATTTCTACGGTAGAAAGACAAATTGGAATTCCCGGTATGAGAATATATGAATGCAAGACAAAGCTAATAATAGTAATCATTTTTTTTATTTATTGATGTTGGTCATAACCTTGTATGTCACATATATATATATATTATGGTACATAAGAGTTTTAGATATTAGTTACTAGGTTGAGTGATCACCAAAATGGTGCTACAAAAACTCTCCGCATTTTGGATGTTAGCTGAGAGGGAAGGGACAGACGATCCAACTGCGCCAATGCAATGATCAACACTTGTGAGTGCGTCTGCTGCGTAGACACTCGCAATAAAGATGTGACCAACCCCAAATTCGGCTCGAGTTTTCTGGAGGCTTTTGACGCTATCTCCGAAAAAGTTGGAGCACGAGGAGAGGTTCTTCTTGAGTTGAGGATCGGTTGCTTTGCTAAAGAGGGACTTGATCAGATTCGATGTCCCGGTTGTGTCGGCTATAGCATTGTTGATGGTGGTCTTGCCGAGTGTATCGATATCAAGCCCAGCAGCGCCCGAGATGGAGTTGAGAATTTTGTGACAGTTTGGAGGATTCGGGTCTGGGAGCAAATTTTGTTTATGTCAGGTGCTGATAGGGGAGAGATTGCAATGCACATGATGACGATGGCTACTACAAGTAGAAATTCTGAGGAAGAAGCCATACTTTTTCTGAGCGGCACTCGACTATTCTTATTTTTCCTTGTCTGTTTGTTTGAGGTGGTTGGTCTATTCGAGTGAGAGATTATTCAGTCATTCGCTCTTTATATAATAACGAGCCATTCAGACTCGTGCGTTGCAACATTTTTTTTCTCCGATAAACTATTGAACTCTTGCTTATGTCTTAAACTTTATAGAAGTATAAATATGATGATGCATCTAATTGAAACGTGCGTCATAATGTTTAGCCAAATAGTTATAAAATAAGTTGAGTTAATCTCGAATCTAACATAATCGCTATAGACTTAAACAACCCATAGGCAAATAGTTATAAAATAAGTTGAGTTAATCTCGAATCTAACACAACTGTTATAAACTTAAGCAACACAAAATGAAGATCAAACGCATACGGCTATATAAATGATGTTATAAGTTGGCTTTATTTTTGGTTACTCAATTTATTTTATAATTTTATAGATACCAATTGAATTCGTTAAGACTCAATGTTTAAGTCATAGGACTCAATCCCGTGCGATGCACATGTATTTTTCTTTCCGATAATATATCAATCTAGCATATCATGTTTATATTACATATTGTTTTAAGGCCCGAGCGATTCATAGTTTTTGTTTTTCGAGTGAAATTATTTTAAGCTAAAACATCGGATTTTTAAATTATGTATTCTATATCAAGGATAGTCTAGGTTGGTGTTGTGCCAAGATTTATTCACCTCGACAGGCGATCGAATATAGGGCCAAGCGACCGAGTCCACAACCAATCAAACTACGGCGAACTCGCCTAAACAGAGATAACAGTCCACCTTCGAGTATCTAGTGATCGACTCTCAAGGCGATCGCATTCGGCACCTGGCGATCGGCTTTGGTGTCCGACTAAGGGATATCATCCTACGCCACGAACAGGACCTTCGTCCGTCAAAGTCTACGACGACTGGATCTCAAAGCAGCACCTATGTGCAGATCCGCGAAAGGCGCCGCATAACATGGATCGTTGACCACAGCCTGTAACCACCTACTCACCTACCGACAAACCCGCCGAAAGGTACAAGGTGGGACCGCCCGTGATAGCGACTCAGACGCGTGCAGACTTCTCATTGGACCGCACAACTGGTTGCCAGCAACTCCTGCGGACTTTAAGGGGAACAGCCCATGTGCTAAAAGACGATCGCCCGCTTATTATAATACAGCAGAGGCGATCGCTCGGCATCTCCCAGTCCTATAAATAGAGAACATCCAGCAACTGGAAAAAGGTTCGGAATTAGTTCCTCTCAGTATCACTCATAACGAAGAAAGGTTCCAACTCCATTCACGGAAATACATACAAACATACATACTTTCATGCTCTTGGCTCCACTCCCGAATCTACCTCAGGATTTCTCTCTCAGCACCTCTCAACCGGAAGACGGTTGGCAGAGGCAAGGAGTCTCCACAGCAAAGATTCGAAGAGACTCGCAAGTCCAGGAGCTCAAACATACAGCAGCTACACACCGTGAGAGACTGTCGATTTCTCACGGTCGTAACAGCTCATCAACGTTGTTACAAGAACTCACAGAGCATCATATCTGGTTCTTCCGGCAATCTACACGCTCGCTAGCCAAGATAACTAGAATCTTTACACTCATTGTAATAGTATTCTAACATTAATAATTGTATCCCAGAATATTCGTATTAATAACATCTCGCGAGAGCATTCAAGCCCGGGACTAACAACCCCGGCAAATCTTGTGTTATTTACTTTCTCTACGGAAGTGCTCTAGCACTTTGTTTGCTATCCATCCATTCCAGCAATATCTATCTCCGGATAATATTTTGGGTAGCAACAATTGGCGCTAGAGGAAGGGGTCGAACCTTCGACCTTGTGGTTAACAGCAACAATCTAAACCTTCATTTTTATTCCTACCGTCCCGAAAAACACTCACTGTTCTCGGGACATATACATGGAGTGACACTCACTGCGCTTCAAAGAAAGCCTTCAGAATCATGACGTCCGCCTCTACATCGAAGAGAGCCGCTCTCCGAACCGCCGGATACCATATCTCGGCTCAATCCGAGCCCCAGCCGACGGCAGAGGGAAGTCGCAGGAACGCGAGACTCTCGATCCCGCACCTGAGGAGTGGCCCCAGCCTCTCACTCGATCAGTTCCAAACCGCGGAACAGATTGAGGAGGCAATGGCCATCCTAAGGGAGCGACGGAGAGCATGCACGGCACCCGCTATAACTCCCTCGGCCGTCTGCCGCGTGGGCAAACGGAAGTTCAAGGGGCTACTGGGCGAGCGATCATCAGAAAGCCCCAAGTCGCGAGAAAAGGCTCTCGCAATGGCGGATGGTTCCGTATTCAGTCGCCTGGGAAGCGATCCATCATGGCGACTGGGGCGTTCTAGCCCCAACCACGAGACGACGGAATCCGAGTCCGTCACCAGGAGTTCGGCCTACCCAACTCCCAGCCGAATGCAGATCAGCAACCTGGCTCCCATTCCGAACGCCAAGAGGTCAATACTAGATCGCCTCGGCTCCCGCTCCGAGCGCCTAGACGCGAGCAGCCAGGCCACGGCGATGGCCGCTATGCAACGCCAGCTCGACAAGATGAAAGCACTCTTGGACACTGGGGCAAGCGCCAGCAGAAAGATCATCGGGCCGACCGAGCCACTCGCGGTCCACATCGAGATCGCCCCCGTGCAAACAAGGATCTCTCCTCCCAAAACACCTTTATACGAAGGGAGATCGGACCCCAAGACCCACTTAAGAAAGTTCCGGATCTACATGACCGGGTGTGGGGCATCAGATGTAACCAAATGCCGAATCTTCCCGTTGACATTGGGCGAACTGGTCCATAGTGTAACACCCCCAATCCGCTCAGGGATATTACACGCCGTAGAACCTTTCCTCAAGGATCTACCAGGCTGGTAACGACATTTAACATCTCGACAATGCCTTCAAGGCTACAATGACTCAGTAGACCGATTTGGTCTTTCCACAGATACATACAACTCAAATACAACTCATGCCCACGCAGGGGACAAAATACAACTACACCTGCATAACGGAACAATACAAAGAAATGAAAATAAAGTACAACTGAACCAACACACGATGTACGGTTCCTCATGTGATTAGTATCGATCATCTTTCATCATCCTTCGTGCCGACCCGGTGTTATGCTCCAAAACCTGAATGCAAAAACAGACATCCACCCCCCCGAATACTCGGGGGTTAGCAAAACTCCACTGTTTTGCTAGTGCAAATACAAAGTGCAAATACGAGCCATACAATTCACATTCCACGAATAACAATAACCGAGGATCCTCAAAGATCCAAACGAAACGAAAAGTACTTCCCGAGGCAAGGGTTTGAGAAAACATTTCAACAACGAAATATCATAAATCAATGGAAGTAATTTATAAAACAGTTTAGAATGCCATCGAGAGTTTTAATAGAAAACAATTTAGGATTATCAAATCCTACTTTTCGAAAACCAAAAGACAAAAGGGGTCACCGCCCCAAAGGTTTACTTTCTGAAAAATGACATTAACCAACCGTTGGGATTTAACCCGTAGTGAGCATACACACACACACGTTACTCATGCAACACTAATATGCTAAGAATGTAAGTTCATTACGAATACTTACTAGAGATGGCCATTAACTCGACACCATTATCAAACTCTTCAAAATTACGATAACAAGATTAAATAAGGAAATACACGATTCCATAACTTAAACAATATGAGTATCATCATAAAATCCTTCGACGTTCAAAATAATCAATTCATAATCAATTCTCAAAACACCGTTCACAAAACACACGCGTTTTGAAAGAAAGCCTTTAACGAGGCCAAACCGAAATTCCTTTGAAACTTCATTTCAAATAACCAAACAAACACATCAAGACGACCACCGATCATCATATACATAAAACGAGAAAAGTATGGGCAAGGTACTTGCCTCGATACCACGAGCACGGAACCACGAACGGATACGGCTCAACCGGGAAGCTTCGGAACGCCCGATGCTAACGAAAAGGAATACGACAACGAACGGAACGGAAGAATCAAGCACGACCGCGAGGAATCGACGAAAATGAACCTAACGATTCGAATAGCACAATCACAACCACTTCTAAACGATTATGGAAATGGAATACACCCGGAACCCCGCCTACGATTCATGTATATTCATACCGAAAACAACAACGAGGGCGGACCACAACCAAACCCTCTCGATTCCGTAAAAATCACGAAATATACCATGAATCCGTAGGGAAACTAAGAATACCAACAAGAATAATCATATCCATCATGAATCCATCAACGAAACGGAAAGAATCGGACAAAACCCCAAAATCCCCAATTATTCGAAATAGGGTTTTAGAGCATTACCTTGGAAGATTCGAGTACTAAGATCCGTAGAACGCGCGTTAGATTGATTATCCGAGCCTCACAACCGAAAAGAAATGATGAAAATCGACCCCCGGATGAAGAACTCTCTCCCTCTCTAACTCTCTCTCTCGCGACTCGGTGGAAAAAATGGGAAAGAATGAGCTGTTCACGCTCAAAACCACATTTATAGTGCAACACAACAGAACCTATCGGCCGGCCTATCGGCCGATAGGCCCAACCGATACCCCTACGGGATGCCGGCAGTAGAGTCTATCGACCCCCCCTTTTCGGCCGAAAGTCTACTGGAAGTTCGAAGGTGAAGAAATTTACATATCGGCCGATAGGCCCAACCGATACCCATACAGAGTGCCGGCAGTAGAGTCTATCGGCCCCCTATCGGCCGAAAGGCTCCTGGGAGTGCTCGGCCAAAAACTGAAACGACCATAACTCTCTCGTCCGGACTCCGATTGACTCACCGTTTGAACCATTGGAAAGCTAACTCGATGATCTATAATATTGCAAAGATTTATAATTTTTGGAGTCACCAAAAATTAATGGTGATCTAACAAAGACGAACTCATACTTAGAAAAGTCGTTTAGTAATCCTGAATTCAACAAAACGACACCGAAACCCGAACCTGAATACGAACCGAAGATACGGTTACGAAGTACTCACAAAGACGAATCTAAGAGCTAGTAGGACACACAATTCCGACCACCCGAAGGCTCGAAATTCGACAACGGAAGGTAATTACCCCAGACTTTGGGAAATTACGAAAATGGCCCAAATGCCCGAAAATCACGATACGTGATCGAATAACCAAACCGAAGTTCACAACACGTCCAACAAAGATAAACGGACTTGCGGGAAACTCGAAACAACAGTTTCGGATGAGATTCGCAAGAATCGAACTCAAGTGCGGAAAAGTCGCTAAAAAGTACAGAACTCAACGAAACGACACCGAAACGAACTCGGATGTCAAAAAGTGTAGAATTAATTATTCTCAGAATGACGAAACGGTCATGAGCGAGTCGTCAAAACGGACTCCGACCGAAAAAAAAGAAATTACCGGAAATCGAAAATTGCGGATATTACATTCTACCCTCCTTAAAAGAAGTTTCGTCCCGAAACTTAAAACAAGTAGGGAGAAGAAATATTCCGCCAGGAAAAACTCAACGAGACACACAAGAATGCGTAACTAATGCCCAACGGCGAAATGTTACAAACAACGCAAAGGAATATACGGCGTGTAAACACGCTCCACGGTGACCAACACAACGTCGCCGTTAGGGATATAATAAAACCGACAAGTGACAAGCGTCATCAAACGGATACTATAGTCAAGTCAATTATCCGATAATCACAAAACACAACGAACGAAAATCAATATGATTGACCAACCCAACGGTACATCAATCAAAACGCGAGTCAACCGCTGAACAAACACGGAATCCCATCGCCTAAGGGATGGAAGATTGAAAACGAAACTAATTTCCCGAACTATAGGGAATTACGAAGGAGCCTGAACGTTCAACAATCACGAAACGAGAACAAAAACCGAACAAACAAACGATCGAGACAACAAAAATCGAAGAATCATGTTCGAATCACGAAGAACAATAAAGTTCAACAATAACTCCGAGGATGATCCGTGAGAACTACAAGACATGCATTCCCATAAGATCCACAGAAAGGGAATAGCGATTGAAAAGTCACAACGACAAATAAGTTATTCAAATGATATCACACTCGTTCGATAAACAAAACAAGCGCAGACAAGCTCGAAATGTCAACGAACATAAATGAGTCGACAAAGTAGAAAATACAAGTTCAAAATCCGATCCCTTCGAATAAAAGGACTAGTAGAACCAAATGATGTTACTCCCGAACAAAGTTCACAAGAATCGAACCGAACTCGAAAAAGGTCACACCGATAACCAGATCGCCCACAACAAGATCACACTGCTCGGACGATGAAATCAAATACCGAACAAGTTCATAAAGTACCAACGAACATGAGCGAATCGATAGATCGAGGAAGAGAAAACACGGAAGTCAAAATAGTACGGGCATTACCTCCGACCTCGCCCACGAAATTCACAAGAACGGAGCAAGGTAACAAGACATTAAACAATCGACGCATAACGGAACCATCACCGATGCACACGGTCATACCAAATCAAGCTCTAACAGCTCGCACATGCGCGACAACGCGAAATTGCCATGAGGCGACAACATTCAATACCAACACTCCGCCTCTCACAGGGGCTAGCACAACCAATGTGTGGAAAGCGTCTCAACGCTCACACCGCCAATTCGGTCATACTGGAGAAAGTATCAAAAGGACAACGCGAACATCACACATACATACCCAAATTCCAAACGGAATGGATAGGTTTTAAAACGAAAACTTCATTTTGAAAATAATTTAGAAGAACACCGATTGATCTTGAGTATCATCTTTCAAAAAAGTACAAACGTGAAACATCGTTATCGAGACATTGGAGAACCATTTCGCATTTGATAAAAATGAAGACACTTTCTCTTAGTGAAAACTTTCAAATTATTCGACCCTCGGGTCTAAATAAAAGTGTTGAAAATATCTCAAAACATTTTGGTCCTCGAGGTAGAAAATTTTTGAAATACATTGTGGCATCTAGGATGTACCACAAGAAAATAACTCATTTGAAAAGTATGTCTCGAAATTTATTTTTCTAAGATACTCAAGGTTTTCAAAAATCCAATAGGCCAGAATGCCCAAAACTCACACATACCGACGTTCAATAAAACAACTCCTAGCACACGCATCAAAACGTTTAAAATCAAGACAATACATGTCTTTAAACGAAAATAAACGATAAAATACCACATTCAGAACAAAACCGCTGATAAAATACCCTCCCGCACTGTCTAGTGAACAAGTCGAACGTGTATAAGCACAAAGCTTCCACAAGAGACTTGTAAAACGTGCAAATCGATTCGAAAATCGTCAACAACGGAGAAAAAAAAACAACAATAAAAAGACCTCACAAACGACGACATTCCTCGTATAAATCAAATACGAGAGTCGACTAAATACATATCGTGAAATCAGAATTCACATAAGGATTCCACCACTTAACAAATAATCAAAAAAAAAAAAAAAAAAAAAAAATAGCTCGTGTCACACGAGGCACAACACAAAGAAGGGAGACTTACTTCCACAGGTCGCACGAAGATGATGATCGCCCCACGATACTAATCACGACCAACAAACTCAAACGACGCGTCGCGAGACGACTCAGTCAGACTAAATCCGACGAGACAAAACTCAATAGACACCACTGACCCGACAGCCTAGGTTTTCACAACCTAAGCTCGATACCATTTATGTAACACCCCAATCCGCTCGTGGATATTACACGCCGTAGAACCTTTCCTCAAGGATCTACCAGCCGGTAACGACATTTAACATCTCGACAATGCCTTCAAGGCTACAATGACTCAAGAGACCGATTTGGTCTTTCCACGTATACATACAACTCAAATACAACTCATGCCCACGCAGGGACAAAATACAACTACACCCTGCATAACGGAACAATACAAAGAAATGAAAATAAAGTACAATCCGAACCAACACACGATGTACGGTTCCTCATGTGATTAGTATCGATCATCTTTCATCATCCTTCGTGCCGACCCGGTGTTATGCTCCAAAACCCGAATGCAAAAACAGACATCCACCCCCGAATACTGGGGTTAGCAAAACTCCACCGTTTTGCTAGTGCAAATACAAAGTGCAAATACGAGCCATACAATTCACATTCCACGAATAACAATAACCGAGGATCCTCAAAGATCCAAACGAAACGAAAAGTACTTCCCGAGGCAAGGGTTTGAGAAAACATTTCAACAACGAAATATCATAAATCAATGGAAGTAATTTATAAAACAGTTTAGAATGCCATCGAGAGTTTTAATAGAAAACAATTTAGGATTATCAAATCCTACTTTTCGAAAACCAAAAGACAAAAGGGGTCACCGCCCCAAAGGTTTACTTTCGAAAATGACATTAACCAACCGTTGGGATTTTAGCCCCAAATCCAGAAACGACTTTTACAAAACCATTGGGATTTTAGCCCCAAATCTCATCAACTCACAAGACACAAGAACGACTGTGAGGTTCGTATCCCAACATCAAAATCCACAAATAAAGGATTTAAAACAAACAACAAAATACTCCAAAGGCCATCCTAGCCAAGTAAGCCAAACGAACACTTACCTCTTACACACTTAGTCAATGCATGCAATCATGAAAACCGTTCAAAGCACTCATTTCCGGAAATGCCAATATCAAATCACATTAGCAAAAATGCACCACAATTAACCGTCGATCCACACCTCCGTGGACCCCTACCAAGACCCCGCCGGATCTAACCCGTAGTGGTTAAAAGCAAAGCTCGCCGATCCACACCTCCGTGACCCCTACCGAGACCCCGTCGGATCTAACCCGTAGTGAGCATACACACACACACGTTACTCATGCAACACTAATATGCTAAGAATGTAAGTTCATTACGAATACTTACTAGAGATGGCCATTAACTCGACACCATTATCAAACTCTTCAAAATTACGATAACAAGATTAAATAAGGAAATACACGATTCCATAACTTAAACAATATGAGTATCATCATAAAATCCTTCGACGTTCAAAATAATCAATTCATAATCAATTCTCAAAACACCGTTCACAAAACACACGCGTTTTGAAAGAAAGCCTTTAACGAGGCCAAACCAAATTCCTTTGAAACTTCATTTCAAATAACCAAACAAACACATCAAGACGACCACCGATCATCATATACATAAAACGAGAAAAGTATGGGCAAGGTACTTGCCTCGATACCACGAGCACGGAACCACGAACGGATACGGCTCAACCGGGAAGCTTCGGAACGCCCGATGCTAACGAAAAGGAATACGACAACGAACGGAACGGAAGAATCAAGCACGACCGCGAGGAATCGACGAAAATGAACCTAACGATTCGAATAGCACAATCACAACCACTTCTAAACGATTATGGAAATGGAATACACCCGGAACCCCGCCTACAATTCATGTATATTCATACCGAAAACAACAACGAGGGCGGACCACAACCAAACCCTCTCGATTCCATAAAAATCACGAAATATACCATGAATCCGTAGGGAAACTAAGAATACCAACAAGAATAATCATATCCATCATGAATCCATCAACGAAACGGAAAGAATCGGACAAAACCCCAAAATCCCCAATTATTCGAAATAGGGTTTTAGAGCATTACCTTGGAAGATTCGAGTACTAAGATCCGTAGAACGCGCGTTAGATTGATTATCCGAGCCTCACAACCGAAAAGAAATGATGAAAATCGACCCCCGGATGAAGAACTCTCTCCCTCTCTAACTCTCTCTCGCGACTCGGTGGAAAAAATGGGAAAGAATGAGCTGCTCACGCTCAAAACCACATTTATAGTGCAACACAACAGAACCTATCGCCGCCTATCTACCGATAGCCCAACCGATACCCCTACGGATGCCGGCAAGAGAGTCTATCGACCCCCTTTTCGGCCGAAAGGCTACCGGAAGTTCGAAGGTGAAGAAATTTACATATCGCCGGCCTATCGGCCGATAGGCCCAACCGATACCCATACAGAGTGCCGGGCAGAGAGTCTATCGGCCCCCTATCGGCCGAAAGGCTCCGGGAGTGCTCGCCAAAATCAAACGACCATAACTCTCTCGTCCTGGACCGATTGACTCACCGCTTGAACCATTGGAAAGCTAACTCGATGATCTATAATATTGCAAAGATTTATAATTTTTGGAGTCACCAAAAATTAATGGTGATCTAACAAAGACGAACTCATACTTAGAAAAGTCGTTTAGTAATCCCGAATTCAACAAAACGACACCGAAACCCGAACTCGAATACGAACAAGATACGGTTACGAAGTACTCACAAAGACGAATCTAAGAGCTAGTAGGACACACAATTCCGACCACCCGAAGGCTCGAAATTGACAACGGAAGGTAATTACCCTGACTTTGGGAAATTACGAAAATGGCCCAAATGCCCGAAAATCACGATACGTGATCGAATAACCAAACCGAAGTTCACAACACGTCCAACAAAGATAAACGGACTTGCGGAAACTCAAACAACAGCTGATGAGATTCGCAAGAATCGAACTCAAGTGCGGAAAAGTCGCTAAAAAGTACAGAACTCAACGAAACGACACCGAAACGAACTCGGATGTCAAAAAGTGTAGAATTAATTATTCTCAGAATGACGAAACGGTCATGAGCGAGTCGTCAAAACGGACTCCGACCGAAAAAAAAGAAATTACCGGAAATCGAAAATTGCGGATATTACACATAGGTGGTACATCTCGCTACCACCGCGATCGATCATCTCCTTTGAGAAACTGGCGAATGAATTCACGTCATACTTCGCCGTCAAGGTCACCAGACCCGAAGGCCCCCACCGCATGATGAAAATCAGGCAGGGGGAAGACGAATCCGATGCAGATTATATCGACCGGGTGGACGAAATCATCCTCACCGGCGAGTCCATCAGCGACGAGCTCGCTCTGTATTCAGTCCTGGGGGGATTCTACGGTCACTCACCCATGTTTAGACATCTGACGAAGGACATTCCCCCAACCTATGCGATCTTCCGCACTAAGGCTGCCGATTTTCTGGCCAGGCAGAAGCTGCTCACCCTCCGCCTAGGTGAGGAAACGCCACCTCCTGTCCAAAACACGGCGATCGCCAAAACCAAGAAGGCGGTCGCCAAGCCACCCGGAGATCTCAAGGCCTTCGAGGACATGGAATCCCATCTCCTCCACATGTTCAACCGAACTCCGACCCATATTTTTTACGCCATCAAGGGGCGCGAACCGCTGAACAAGCCGAAGGCGATAAGGGACCACAGTCATCTGGACCACAATCAATATTGTGCCTACCATAAGAGTCCCAGCCACAGCACCAACCAATGCCGCGACCTCCTCAGACAACTCTGGAGATTGTTCGAGGAGGGCAAGTTGGATAGCTTATTGGCTTAGCCGGAGCCCATACCAATCTCCTAACACGATCGCCCGAGTCGAACGCAAACAGGCCGGAACGCTCATATGAACCGACCCCTCGATCAACCTCGGCGACTATATCTACATGCTTCAATTAATAGAAGGGAACTTCGGACGTCTCTCCCCGATTTCCCACCTCATTGAACAAAAGAGGATGACTTGCTCGCCCCCAAAAATTCATCATCTGACATGATGGACCTAGGCAGCGATCGCCTCCCCAAGCACAACGTATACCATCGAGGATCGTCATCTGACTTGATGGGCCGAGGTAGAAGAGTGTCGCCATGATCGTGGAGGATGATGGAACCGTTCTTTGCGCCATGCAATGTCTCTTTGAGCCACGATTGCCCGCCCTTTGTTTAAATACGAGGCCGGCGTAGTCTGAGGGCCCTCCAAAACTAATCTGTGGACGCGTTCGCCCGCCCTCGGAGGTCCATCACTTAATGTGGTGGGTCCTTTCCGGGCAATGCGACGCGACCCTCCCCCCGTCTCAACGTACACCATCGAGGGTCGCCATATTCATGGCGGGCCGAGGTGGAAGCAGAGCTAACATGCCGCAGAAGTGGAGTTCATTAATCCGACGATGCCCCGCGCAAGGAATCTTCCAGACCAAGACCGCACGCCCTTTGTTTAAATACGAGGCGAGGCGCAGCCTTCGGAGGACCCTACCAATTAAGTGAGTCACGAAAACTTAGCCATCAGACAGAATGTCACTCGTGCGTAAGACACGGTCATGGAGGTCGGTCCATCGATCTCCGCGGTCGTGCATGACTCCTCAAGACCGAGATGGACGGCCTTTTGAGGATTCGACAAATTTGAAGACCGCTCACTCAACTATTTATTTTTGTCCCCTTACTTTCACTAAGTGAACAAAAACAAGGGGGAAAAGAGTGCGGAGATATATACACGACGATCGTCCCTATTCAATTACATACGGAGATCGGCATTATTCATATGTTTATGCAGCGATCGAATTTTTTGTAAAAGTTATCTATATGAGTTTATCAATTGACTTAGACCTACACACGCAACAATCTCTCCTCACACATTTGTACAAAGTCAAGCAAAAGACTAAGGAAAGCAATCATTCAAGTAAAAACTCGGAGAATCAAACTTTCATTACATTACTTGAAGTTTCAGAAGTACATACATGGTCGCCCGAAGGCCTAAGTACTACAAGAAGAAAGCGACAAAATTACATGACAAAAGAGATAAAACGAATAAAAGAATGAAGAGCCTTAGGCCCCCGCCTGGCCTTCGCCTTCAACTACTGGATCGGCCCACAACCCTTCGCCAGCCTCCGGTGCAGCCTCCACGTCCTCCGGAGCGTCAGGATGAATAAGGTTCGCCGGAGTTGGGTACCAGCTCAGGTCGACACCGATGTACGCGAGATCCAAGATCGGCACGGAGAAGTCAGGATGAAGAGGGTGCTCCAATGCATATGCGTTGAAGTTTTCGGCTAGAGGGCCGACCTCCAATCCTCCCTTCTTAGCAGCCCGGAGCGAGTCAGCGAACGCCATATAATAGGCAAACTCACTAACAAACTCCACATTTAGGAAGGGATTGGCCTCGGTCGCCTCTTGCTTCCCTTTTAGCTCCGTCATCGCCTGTTGCACACCCTGGATCTCGGCCTCCCTTGCAGCCGTCTTTTCCCTCGACTCCGCCAGCTCGCTAGTCAACCGGGCGGCAGTCACCTTCAGTCGATCGGCCTCCTTCTTAGCAGCCGTCTGCGAGCATACGGCATTTGTCATCCAGTCCCGAAATCGGTCAACCGTCACCCGGGCTTGCTCGGCATCCCATCTCTCCAGCTCAAGCTCATGACTCGCCCGCTTAGCTGCATCCAGGGAGTCCTTCTCCATTGCCACAATCCTATCGGCGAACTAGGCGTTCTCCTTCCGAGCCGCCTCGAGATCCGCTTGCAGACGTGTAGTGGAAGGATGCCCTTCGAACTCCTGCACAGCCTGGGCAGCTATAGTCGCCGCCTGGAGAGAGAGGGCAAAAGCATCCTGCATCGAACTCCTAGATCGCTGACGAGCGATCGCATCTAAGTCTGTCGTCCAGGTCTTCGGCAAAGCGGAAACGGCCCAGTTGACATATAACAGGATATCACAGGCCTGGCGAGGAGATCGGCTCGCTAAGAAATCCCGCACCATCGGCGGGCAGGATGGGTCAGTGCTACGGATCCTGCATCAGAACAACAAAGTTAGCACATCTCCTATGCGAATGACAAGTTTCAACTCAACAAGCAAAATCTACCTCTCGGCTCTCTCGGGATTGCGGCCGAAGTATGGTTCTGCACGAGGGGTCTCAGCATCGGCGATCGCCATCTCCCGTAAGAAAGTCGCAGAGGGCGTAGACTCAGTCATCGGAGGAACAACGGTGATCGGAGGCGCGGCGATCGGCACCTCACTGGCAGGGGCAGAAACTGGAGTTTCTCCCAACCTCTGTCGTTTACGATTCGTCCGAAGACCCTCCTCCCGAACTTCTTCCTCAGCCACGATCGGCTCTACGCGAGGCTCCACCTCCAGAACTAGAGGTAACGCCACCGGAGGATCTCGAGATGACTTCTTCTGGCGAAGATGGCCCAATACTCCGGGGTTTGACATAGCTATCTCCGGTGGGGGCTCCAAGAAGCGAGGAAAGCGGACCTCTACAATAAAGAACGATCAAAACCACGGTCAGACACACTCTCCAAGCAAGACAATCGCCAAGCAATTGGATATCGCGGAAACTCATACCTGAGACCGAGAGATGACGTGGAAAACTGAATAGTCGAGCTGACAGCCAACGGCTCTCCTTGTTGATCCGGAAGGCGTCTAGGTCATTGTCCGGCAAACTTCAAATCCGCTCCCAGACAACCAAAAAATCGAAGGAAAGCTCGTCGGTCGTCGGAATATGGAAACCTGCAAAACGAAAAACAAATTAGATCAGTTCAGATCATATCCGAACAAAGGAAGAGTCAGAACCCTTACCCGAATTCCTCTCCCAAAAGCCTGTTGGGATATTCAACTCGTCCATGGGATTGCCGCTCGCTAATGCCTTCCATGAACCGCTGACCCAGAACCATTTCGCTGGATCGCCCCGCACTTTATTCGGGACTCCGAGGATCACCCGACCGGATCGGCCTTGAATATGATAGCCTCCGACCGACCCCTTCTGAGCTG
Source organism: Orobanche coerulescens (assembly GCA_033398695.1). NCBI lineage: Eukaryota > Viridiplantae > Streptophyta > Magnoliopsida > Lamiales > Orobanchaceae > Orobanche > Orobanche coerulescens. The sequence continues at coordinate 30,317,381 of CM065809.1, read as the reverse complement.
TCATCTTGAACAGGTGGTTCATCTCCAACGGCGAAGGAAGGCGGTACAGTCGGTGACCACCAAACAAGGTGAGAGTGCAAATTATCTGGAGCCAAGCATTCGGCGTCAACTGGAGTGGCGCCACATTCCAAGCAGCCAGCAGATGGGTGATGGAGGACGACAAAGGAAATCACAGCCCTGCCTCCATGATCGCTTCGTTCACAGCGACCATGCCCTCTGGAGGCTAATCGACCCATTCATTCTCAGCCGGCATAAATAAATCCACATCTGAAGGGACATGAAACCTCGTCCTCCAGACGGCCAGGTCCTTCCTGGTCGCCGAACTCCTGATTTAGCCAAGAGACCATAGAGATCGTTGCGCAGCCCGAAAAAGCGATCGCCTAGGAGGTTGATAAGGATGAGCGATCGAATACTCCCGGTAATTGAACTTAGGAGACGGACCAGCCAACCTCTCCATGATTTCAGCGAAGGCCATATAGGCCCGACCAAAAGTACTGTGCTGCTCCCAGTAGGCCCTAACCACCGAATCTCTCTCCATCTGTGAGTGCCTCCGCTCAACCACCGCCTCCTTGGCGACGTCGGCTTCATTGAACAACGCCTCGACTTCCGCAGGGTCAATTCCGGCCCGGATGGCCTCGGCGGCCATCTCCAGATGGAAATCTGCGGAGGATCCTCCCTAGGCAACAGATGCCCCGGCGGCGGAGTTGGTGCCCACTACGTGTGAAGAAGATGTTCTAGTCACTCTCGGAGAAAAGAGGAGAAAAGGAGTTTTTCTTACCAAGGATTGGGTCGATCGACGATCGGCAGCAAGATCTCCAAAAAATCTTCAGCAAAAGTTTTCTTCTCCGATAATGCGCGTAAGGGTCTTAACACTGCAACACTGCGCCTTTTTAGAGGAGAAAGCAGGGACTTCCGTGCAATTATGGAGAATCTCAAGGGTTGGAGTGCAACCATCGCATTTAATGACTCCCTTGAAACTCGCGTACGCGTCTTTTCAAGGATGCGCCAGACGAGGAGTCGCAGCTAACCGTCCGTGTCCCCCAACAGGAACTTGACACGTGCCCCGGAGACTCTTCCGCATCCATTATCATTTCCCGCTCGTTTCAGCGACCGACCAGGTCGTCCAAATGCAAAGCGATCCACTCAAAGATGATCGCCAGTTTCGTAGAATACAGAGTCACTCGTCATAAGTCATCGATCGCCAACGGAACCACCTCACCCCACGTTTCCAACATCGGAGCGAGCTGGGGGGCAATTGTTGTGCCGAGATTTATTCACCTCGACAGGTGATCGAATACAGGGCCGAGCGACCGAGTCCACAACCAATCAAACTACGGCGAACTCGCCTAAACAGAGATAATAGTCCACCTTCGAGTATCTAGCGATCGACTCTCAAGGCGATCGCCTTGGGCACCTGGCGATCGACTCTGGTGTCCGACTAAGGATGATCATCCTACGCCACGAACAGGACCTTCGTCCGTCAAAGTCTACGAACTAGATCTCAGTGCAGCGCCCATGTGCAGATCCGCGAAAGGCGCCGCATAACATGGATCGTTGACCACAGCCTATCACCACCTACTCACCTACCGACAAACCCTCCGAAAGGTACAAGGTGGGACCGCCCATGACAGCAACTCAGACGCATGCAGACTTCTCATTGGACCGCACAACTGGCTGCCAGCAACTTCTGTGGACTTTAAGGGGAACAGCCCATGTGCTAAAAGACGATCGCCCGCTTATTATAGTACAGCAGAGGCGATCGCTCGGAATCTCCCGGTCCTATAAATAGAGAACATCCAACAACTGGTAAAAGGTTCGGAATTAGTTCCTCTCAGTATCACTCATAACGAAGAAAGGTTCCAACTCCATTCAAAGAAATACATACAAACATACATACTTTCATGGTCTTGGCTTCCACTCCCGAATCTACCTCAGGATTTATCTCTCAGCACCTCTCAACCGGAAGACAGTCAGCAGAGGCAAGGAGTCTCCACAGCACAGATTCGAAGAGACTCGCAAGTCCAAGAGCTCAAACATACAGCAGCTACACACCGTGAGAGACTGTCGATTTCTCACGGTCGTCACAGCTCATCAACATTGTTACAAGAACTCACAGAGCATCATATATGGTTCTTCCGGCAATCTACACGCTCGCTAGCTAAGATAATTAGAATCTTTACACTCATTGTAATTGTATTCTAACATTAATACTTGTATCCCAGAATATTCGTATTAATAACATCTCGCGAGAGCATTCAAGCCCGGGACTAACAACCCTGGCAAATCTTGTGTTATTTACTTTCTCTACGGAAGTGATCTCGCACTTTGCTTGCTATCCATCCATTCCAGCAATATCTATCTCCGGATAATATTTTGGGTAGCAACAGTTGGGTTACTAACGGGTTAAAATGGCTTATACTCAAAATGTGCAACATATTTATTCATGATACTAACACTATCATAAAATTACACATGCATTTCATAAGATGGATAATATCTCACTGAAGCAAAACATTTGTTCATGTTTATAGAAAACACTTATTACGTGTACGATGCTATGTATTTGAATTAATTTTTCTTACATATTTTTATACTTAATAATCTCGAAGACAAATATTATAATTATTATTACATATTAATAATGTTATTTTGGGTTGTGTAAGTGTAATTCAACGTGTTCTCAAAATTGCATAACCTCTTAATTTTAAAATGCATGGCCGAACCAAGTAAAACTTCATGTTCTTGTAAGTTATTTCACATTCATATCCCGTTATTGTTTCGGTTTCACATAACACAATAGAACTTGTAATAATTCATTTTTATAATAACACTTGTAATCTCAATGATATATTTTATTTTGAAAACCAAAAGGATAAATATAAATTTTTATTTAAGAAATGAAGGCAAATTATTTATGCCATTTAGATGTTTATTATAGCACTTAAATCAAATATAGGTCTTAAGTTAAAATACTCAAACCAAATCCCCTGAATATATAGTATTAAACACATGTATATTCAGTAAAAAAGTGCTAGTTGGTTAATTGCGGGTTTCACCTAACCTTTTGCCGACACCCAAACAGTTGAATCGAGGAATTGTGAGTTATGAGACGTGTCAGAGGGCAGAAGCCCAAAAAAATGTTATCTCACTCAACACTAATCACTCGACCAAAAAAAATACGCCTCCTTTTTACCTCAGATCTCCTCCTTCCTTCCCCTTTCGCTCCATTTGCGCAAAACAAAAGAATTATGCAGCCGAACCTCACAAACTCAAATACACAAATCAATTCCCATATTCTTCCAACTGCTTAATAACTTGTATCAAGAATTTCTTTTCAATCTGTTGACATGCAACACGACTTCAAGATTTTGTGAAGAGGGTCTCGAGTAAGGTTGATTTAATTGTTATTTTCGTTTTTTTTCAAGATCTATGATGAGTGTTGCTAGATCTATAAAGATCTTTAATCTTGATATGTAAGAACACATTGAGATCGTTGTTGGTTTTAATTATTTGATGTTTTGAGGTAAAGTAGGATTTAGAAAACTATTTTCACATCACATTCCGTCCCTTCACCTTCAATATCTCAATCATGCAACCTTGTAGACTGAGAAAAACATTATTAAGTGTAATAGGAGAAAACTTGTTAAATGAATCAACCACTGCACTGAGAAGTTCATCCACTATGTTGCATGCAGTCCCTACTTGTAGAGATTGAATGGCTCTGAACCATCCTAAATTATTTAGATTGTAGCCTGGGCTGCTTGGTGATTGGGGCACTAATATGATGTTGAAGCCTTCTTGGCTTGCGGCAGCCCTAAACTCTGGATCATTATTCATAATGTGTGACTTTGAATTATTTTGTTGTATGTTGATATGTTTCCTTGAACCCTCTGGCCATTTGGACGTAATTGCTAGTATTATCTTGTCATGAATACAGTTGGAGAAAAAAGCACTAATGAAAGAAGCATTAATAGCTGATGGATATTGTAGGACAACCTTGTAAATAGTTGGATAAGAAGCATTAAATACAGTGGGATTTTAAAGGAGAAAATGATCAGTTATGATCTTTTGTTGTGAGCCTGTTTCGATTGTGCTATTTATAAGTTGAAAGAGTTAAAACAATAAATATGGTTTGTGTGAATAATGCTTCTATTCATAACTATATTATTTTTGTTTTAATCAATAATGTTGTAACTCCAGGAACTCTTCATCTTCAGGTGGACTCCAATTGAAGATCCTATCCACAGGTTTTCATTGTAATGAGATATAACATTATATTTCTTTTTTATTTTATATGTTGTTATGATGAATTTGTTTGATCCCATTTTTCTTGAAGTAGTTCATGATGCCATTGAGCCATTTAAAATTTGTATTTTAGTTGACTATTATAGAACATATTAAATGGAGGCTCAAAGGAGATGTATAGAAATGTAGGAAATCTAAATTAAAATGTTGTAAAAAAATAGGTGTTAGTGTTAGCCAAACAGTAATGTTCAAAAACATTCAACTCTAGGTGAAAAAAGTGTTTGCAAATTTTTTTAAAGTAACCAGACAATAAGCGCAAATAACTCAATTTCCTCTTATGTCCCTCACGTCCTGCTATAAAGTCCAGAAATCGAGGTGCTATGAGGTGCGTATGCATCCTGCCAAGCAGCCTGCAATAATGAGTGTGTGAGAAATATGTTAATTATTTAGAATGGACATATTGTTTAGTTAAGTTTCCATATCTGATAATGATCTGTGATATGCCAGGATTACATGCTATTTGATCCATTTATAAACGAGTTTGCTGACCTACATGACCGACACCGAGATATGAGGCTGGATGTTGATAACATTTCTTATGAGGTAAATGTCAAGTCTCACTTTTTATGTTGTATGGTTTCTTAGTTTATGGTTGGCAAAATAGCTCTACTAGGGACTGAAGTTTGCCATTTTTATCACTTAAGGGACTAAAGTTTTAAGTGTTTCAAACAAGGGACTAAAGTTTAATCCGTTTCACCCATTAGGGACTCCGTTAGTTTGGTTCCGTTAAGTTTTAACGGATTGATGACGTGGCCGTTAAGTGCCACGTGTCAGCATTTTATTGATCGGTAATAATAAAATAATAATAAAAATTTTCAGATTTTTTTAATAATAATAAAATAATAACAAAAAATGTAAAAATCTAAAAAATAAAAATAAAAAAAATATGTATTTTTTAGAAAAATTGAAACTTTATTTTTTTAAAAAAATCGAATATTAATATTAAAAATCTAATGCTTTTATTTAAAGTTAAAAATAAAAATTAAATACAATAAAAATTTCAGTTTTTGTAATAATAATAAAAATATAAAAGTCTTAAAAAGTATAAGAAAATAAAAATCTGGATTTTTTTAAAAAGAATAAAACTTTATTTTTTTCTCAAACTTTTTAAAAAATCTGAAATATTAGTACTTAAAATCGGATGTTTTTAATTAAAATTTAAAAATAAAAAATAAAAAATTGAAAAATTTGGATCTAAAGAAAAGTATAAGAAAATAAAAAAATCTGGATTTTTTTTAAAAAAAAAATGAAACTTTATTTTTTTCTCAATTTTTTTTAAAAAAATTTGGAATATTAGTACTTAAAATCGGATGTTTTTATTTAAAATTTAAAAATAAAAAATAAAAAATTAAAAAATTTGGATCTAATTTATAAACTTTTTTTTTTAAAAATTGAGATATTATTTTTCATAAATAAATAGAAAACTGGATCTAATTTTTCATAATATTAATAAATAAATATTATTTTACAAAAAAATCTAAAAATCTAAAAAAACAAGTACTAAAGGTTAATTATAAATCAGATCCAAATATTTTTAATTTTTATTTTTTATTTTTAACTTTTAATAAAAGCATTAGATTTTTAATATTAATATTCCAGATTTTTAAAAAAAAAATAAAGTTACAATTTTTCTAAAAAATACATATTTTTTTTATTTTTATTTTTCAGATTTTTACATTTTTTGTTATTATTTTATTATTAGAAAAATCTGAAAATGTTTATTATTATTTTATTATTACCGATCAATAAAATGCTGACACGTGGCACTTAACGGCCACGTCATCAATCCGTTAAACCTTAACGGAACCAAACTAACGGAGTCCCTAACGGGTGAAACGGATTAAACTTTAGTCCCTTGTTTGAAACACTTAAAACTTTAGTCCCTTAAGTGATAAAAATGGCAAACTTCAGTCCCTAGTAGAACTATTTTGCCTTTATGGTTTGTCTTGTCAATGAATTTTAATTAAGCGTAGCACATGTGCTTAAGATGATTAATTGGCTTTATGGGGAAACTGTATAAAATGAATGTATCTATTTCTTATGTATCAATTAATCTGACCATTCTACATACGTAGGTAAAATCCATTGGATGATTGCACTTGTGATCTTGCTGCATAACGTGTACTTGCATCATAAGTTGTGAAAGTTTTCTTTAATGAGCATTATATTGCATTTCTAATCTTTTTTGATATCATCGCGATTGTAAAGTGTAATATTTTTGTTACTTAGATAAGACAGAAAAATCCCAAAACCTTTGAAACAAAGGATTTCTTTTACAGGATATTTTGTTCCTGATGCTGAAGTTGCAGCAGTAGTTGGATTAGTAGCAGGCTGGTGTTTTGGGCGTTGCTTACCTGTTGTTGGGAAATGGTTGGCAAAGCCAACAGTCCATGTTATGCTGCATGGAAGTGTTCTTGCGTCGGCTTTATCATCACAATTCTTTCCATACCTAAAAGGATTGTTTTTCAGCATACAATTCAGACAAAAGGTACAAATAGATCAATCCTGTTCCTTTTTAACTTTATAAGCATCTATGACTTTTTCTCCTGCTGGCGTGAGTTGGTCCTATTATTATCAGTTTCATCAGAGTTTTATGCATGTTTCTATTGTATAGGCAATGTTTTAAAAGGCAGTCGAGGCGTACGCCTCGAGGCGAGGCGCCGGAAAACTTCCTCATAAATTATAAATCAGTAATGATGAGTCGAGTTCCGTTGCACAATCCCTGGGTTAGATTTGTAACACCCCCAATCCACTCAGGGATATTACACGCCGTAGACCCTCTCCTCGAGGATCTACCAGGCTGATAACTAAAATCAAACATCTAGACATCGCCTTTAAGGCTAAAATGACTCAGTAGACCGACTTGGTCTTTCAATAATAACATACAACTCATTCCCAACACATACCCACGCAGGGGTCAAAATAAAATAAACTCCCGTACAACGAGGAAAAGATACCGCAGCGGAAAAAGAAAATACAACTGGACCAATACGACATCAACGGAACCTCGTGTGATTAGTATCGTTCATCTTTCATCATCCTTCGTGCCGACTCGTGCTATGCTCCAAAACCCGAATGCAAAATAGACATCCACCCCCGAATACTCGGGGTTAGCAAACTCCACTGTTTTGCTAGTGCAAGTACAAGTGCAAAAATACGAGCCATACAATACAAGTTCCAAGAACAATAATAATCAGGAATCCTCAAAGATCCAAACGTAAAGAAAAGTACTTCCCGAGGCAAGAGTTTGGGTAAACATTTCCAAAACCGAAAGATCGCAAATAAGGGAAACAATTTACAAAACAGTTTAAAATGCCATCGAGAGTTTTAATAGAAAACAATTTAGGATTATAAAATCCTTCTCTTTCCAAAAGATCGATAGGGTCACAGCCCAAACGTTTGTTTTCGCAAATAGGAAATCACCAACAATTTACAGGGTCAAAGCCCAACATCACGTGTCCTCAACGGACGTAAAATCAACGAAACATAATCACGCACGCGCATCGCCTAGGACCGGGACGATACCACCGACATCCCACTCGAGGCCTCGAAGGACCCTCCCGAGCTGGCTAGCGAAACAAATCACAACATCTCACGGTTGGATCAATCACTTGTTGCATCCTGGCCACATGATCGCATGCCATGTGCCACCGTAGATTAACTTTGGCGCTCACGGTTGGATCAATCACTTGTTGCATCCTGGCCACATGATCACATGCCATGTGCCACCGTAGTTTTCCTTAGGCTCTCACGGTTGGATCAATCGCTTGTTGCATCCTGGCCACATGATCACATGCCATGTGCCACCGTAGGCCCCGCCCACATTCACACAATCACACACATATCACAATGCAACAAAGATATCCAAATAATTCATCCAGAGGCATCAACACTTAGCCAAACACCACGTCAAACCACAACGCACCGAAATGAAATAATATGCGCCCACACGCAATACCAAGTGCAACATCAACACCAAACATATCCATAGAGTTCACATAGTCATTCTCAAACCACACCATTTACAAAACACACGCGTTTTGAAAGCAAGCCTTTAACAAGGCTAAACCGAATCTTTTGAAAGTTCAAACACACGATAAAATAAACACATTGAGACGGTTACTAATTATCATATCCACAAAACAAGAATTGTATGGACAAGGTACTTGCCTCGACACCCCGAGCACGGCACCACGTACGGATACGGCTCAACCGGGAAGCTTCTAACGCCCGATGCTAACGAAAGGGAATACGACAACGAACGTAACGGAAGAATCAATTAGGACCGTGATGAAACTACGAAAATGAACCTAACGTTTCGAATAGCACAATCACAAACACTTCTAAACGTTTATGGAAATGGAATACACCGAACCCCGCCTACGATTCATGTATATTCATACCGAAAACAACAACGAGGGCGGACCACAACCAAACCCTCTCGATTCCGTAAAAATCCACAAAATATCCATGAATCCGTAGGGAAACTAAAGATACTAACAAGATTAATCATATTCATCATGAATCCATCAACGAAACGGAAAGAATCGGACAAAACCCCAAAATCCCCAATTATCCAAAAAGGTAGGGTTTCAAGAGATATTACCTTGAGTGATTCAAGTGTTAAGATCCGTAGAACACGCGTTAGATTGATTATCCGAGCCTCACAACCGAAAAGAAATGATGAAAATCGACCCGGATGAAGAACTCTCTCCTCTATATCTCCTCTCTCGCGGCGCAGTGGAAAAATTGGAAAGAAATGAGCTTCACGCTCAAAACAACGCATTTAAAGTGTAACACAAGAGACCTATCGGCCGCCTATCGGCCGATAGCCCAACCGATAGCCATATCAATGTAGGCGGAGAGTCTATCGACCCCCCCTATCGGCCGAAAGGCTCCTGGAAGTGCTCGGCCAGAAACTGAAACGACCATAACTCTCTCGTCCGGACTCCGATTGACTCACCGTTTGAACCATTGGAAAGCTAACTCGATGTTCTATAATATTGCAAAGATTTATAATTTTTTTGGAGTCATCAAAAATTAATGGTGATCTAACAAAGACGAACTCATACTTAGAAAAGTCGTTTAGTAATCCTGAATTCAACAAAACGACACCGAAACCCGAACCTGAATACGAACCGAAGATACGGTTACGAAGTACTCACAAAGACGAATCTAAGAGCTAGTAGGACACACGATTCCGACCACCCGAAGGCTCGAAATTCAACAACGGAAGTAATTACCCAAAACTTTGGGAAATTACGAAAATGGCCCAAAACGTCCGAAAATCACGATACGCGATCGAAACACCAAACCAAAGCTCGCAACATGAATAATAACATTAAATGAACTTACGAGAAACTCGAAACGACAGTTTCGGACGAGATTCGCAAGAATCGAGCTCAAGTGCGGAAAAGTCGCTAAAAAGCACGGAACTCAACAAAACAACACCGAAACGAACTCGGATGACAAAAAGTGAAGAATTAATCATTCTCGAAATGACGAAATGGTCATGAGCGAGTCGTCAAAACGGACTTCCGCCGAAAAAAAGAAAATTACCGAAATTCGAAATTGCGGATATTACATTCTACCCTCCTTAAAAGAAGTTTCGTCCCGAAACTTAAAACAAGTAGGGGGAAGCAAGATACCCTGCCAGGAAAACTCGACGAGATACGCAAAAACCGAAAACTCGCGCCCGACGGCGAAACGCTGCAAGAAACGCAAAGAGACATACGGCGTGAAAACACGCTCCACGACGACCAATACCACGTCGCCGTTAGGAACATACTAAAGTCAACAAGTGACAAGCGTCAACAAACAGATAGTATAATCCAGTCGATTATCCAGACAATCACAAAACACAACGAACGAAAATCAACAGGATTGACCCACCCAACGGTACATCAATCAAAACGTGGCCAACCAACAAATACGTAATTCCACCGCCAAGGGTTGGAAGATTGAAAACGAGACTAACTTCCCGAACTTAAGGGAATTTCAAGGAGTCTGAATGTTCAACAATCACGAAACGAGATCAACAAAAGCGAACAATCAAACGATCGAACCACAAAGATCGAGACAACAAAAATCGAACGATCATGTTCGAATCACAAAGAACAATAAAGTTCAAACAACAACTCCCGTGACGATCCGGTGAGAACTACAAGACATGCATTGCCGAAGATCCACAGAAAGGGAATAGCGATTGAAAAGTCACAACGACAACGAGTTATTCCGAAATAACACCACACTCGTTCGATCAACAAAAGCAAGGAGCAGGCAAGCTCGGAAATGTCAACGAACATAAATGAGTCGGCAGAGTCGAAAACACAAGAGTTCCAAAGCCGATCCACTTCGAATAAAAGAACTTGTAGAACCAGATGATGTCACTCTCAAACAAGGTTCACAAGAATCGAATCAACTCAAAAAAAATCACAGCGATAACCAGATTGACCCAAAACAAGATCACACTGCTCGAACGATTTAAACCGAAATACGTAACAAGTTCGTAAAGTATCAACGAACACGAGCGAGTCGATAGACTCGAGAAAGAGAAAATGCAGGAGTCTAAAAACAACACGGGTACTACATTCGACCTCTTATAAAAGAAGGTCGCCCGCAACTCATGCAATGAAATCAAGGTGACGGCACAACAAGCAATCGATGAAACATCCTTCAAAGGCCTCTCAAATCCGATTCCGATGATCTGGCCGGGCGCGAACTTCGAAAGTCTCGGTAGCTAATTCGCAAAACGGAATTCGGTGTCCTCGAGTCCACACTTGAAATGTGTTACCGACGAGAAGGACAGTTTACACGTGCATGCCCCGCACATCACGGTTGAAACGTCTCGGCTCGGCATACCGAAAATACAAATGCTAGATACAATGGGGCACAACGTCAAAATAACATAGCGGAGATGCCAACTCGGACAACAAAGAATCATAACACATACTATATACAACGATTACCATCATAAAGTAATACACACACAAACACTATAGCAACGACGGTATCGTTCGCGACCTCGACGGCCCGAACGATAACCAGACATAATTTCAACCATCATGAAACAATCACACATGTACACAAACGTACAAACTCAAGCTTCAACACCACACCCGTGCGACAACACGCAAATCACCACGAGGCGACAAACAAGAAATACCAGTTCATACCTCTCACGGAGGACTAGTACAACAAATGCGTGGCAACGCCTCGACGTTCATGCCACCATTTCGATCACAATTCGGGGTTAACACCGTAACAAAGTTCGAAAACCATACACGCATTTCCGGTCCGCAAACAGAATGATAGGTTTTAAAAACAAAACCACCTTTGAAGACATTTGGAAACACCAATTGATCTTGAGTATCATTTTACAAAAAGTTGAACAAACATCATTTTCGAGACTTTGAAAATCATCTTGCGTTTGAACAAAAATGAGGACACCTTCTCGTAGTGAAAAACTTTCAAAAATATTCGACCCTTGGGTCTAAGCAATCGCATTTGAAAATATCTCAAAATATTTTTGGTCCTCAACCGAAATTTTTTTTTGAAATGTATTGCGGCATTAGAAAACACCTTGAAAACACCGCTTAAAATAATTCGTTTTAAAAGTACGTCTCGAATTTTAATTTTCTAAGACACTCAAGGTTTTCAAAATAATTCAATGGGCTAGAATGCCCAAAAATTTCGTAATTACAAGGAACAATATAGCGCCGTGGGTCCTGCGCCGAACCCACCAGCTAAAAACCATTCACAAAAACGCCAAAAAGGCCGATGACGGTAATATTTCAAAAACTCATAAAATCCATTTACAAAATACTAAATACCGTCATAAGAATTTCGCCAAAATGATCAAGGCCATAATGCCAAAACTCGGTTAATGGAATCAATTTTCAAATAAAACTCAATGTAAAATACCGAAAATCATTACAAAGGAACTCACGCAATGGATAAAAGGAATAAAGTCAAACATGCACAATCCATCAACACTACTCCTCATATGAACGAAGTATTAGAGTCGAGTAACCACATATCACGAAATCAAAATTCATAAAAGAATTCCGTCGCTTAACAAATAATCATAAAAAAAATAGCTCGTGTCACACGAGGCACAACACAAAGAAGGGAGACTTACACCACAGTCGCACGAAGATGATGATCGCCCCACGATACTAATCACGACCAACAAACTCATACGACGCGTCGCGACACGACTCGTCCGATAAAATCCGACGAGACAAAAACTCGATAGACACCATCGACCCGACACCTAGGTTTCCACAACCTAAGCTCCGATACCATTTATGTAACACCCCAATCCACTCGGGGATATTACACGCCGTAGACCCTCTCCTCGAGGATCTACCAGCCGATAACTAAAATCAAACATCTAGACATCGCCTTTAAGGCTAAAATGACTCGAGAGACCGACTTGGTCTTTCAATAATAACATACAACTCATTCCCAACACATACCCACGCAGGTCAAAATAAAATAAACTCCCGTATAACGAGGAAAAGATACCGCAATGGAAAAAGAAAATACAATCGACCAATACGACATCAACGGAACCTCGTGTGATTAGTATCGTTCATCTTTCATCATCCTTCGTGCCGACTCGTGCTATGCTCCAAAACCCGAATGCAAAATAGACATCCACCCCGAATACTGGGGTTAGCAAACTCCACCGTTTTGCTAGTGCAAGTACAAGTGCAAAAATACGAGCCATACAATACAAGTTCCAAGAACAATAATAATCAGAATCCTCAAAGATCCAAACGTAAAGAAAAGTACTTCCCGAGGCAAGAGTTTGGGTAAACATTTCCAAAACCGAAAGATCGCAAATAAGGGAAACAATTTACAAAACAAATTTAAAATGCCATCGAGAGTTTTAATAGAAAACAATTTAGGATTATAAAATCCTTCTCTTTCCAAAAGATCGATAGGGTCACAGCCCAAACGTTTGTTTTCGCAAATAGGAAATCACCAACAATTTACAGGGTCAAAGCCCAACATCACGTGTCCTCAACGGACGTAAAATCAACGAAACATAATCACGCACGCGCATCGCCTAGGACCGGGACGATACCACCGACATCCCACTCGAGGCCTCGAAGGACCCTCCCGAGCTGGCTAGCGAAACAAATCACAACATCTCACGGTTGGATCAATCACTTGTTGCATCCTGGCCACATGATCGCATGCCATGTGCCACCGTAGATTAACTTTGGCGCTCACGGTTGGATCAATCACTTGTTGCATCCTGGCCACATGATCACATGCCATGTGCCACCGTAGTTTTCCTTAGGCTCTCACGGTTGGATCAATCGCTTGTTGCATCCTGGCCACATGATCACATGCCATGTGCCACCGTAGGCCCGCCCACATTCACAATCACACACATATCACAATGCAACAAAGATATCCAAATAATTCATCCGCAGGCATCAACACTTAGCCAAACACCACGTCAAACCACAACGCACCGAAATGAAATAATATGCGCCCACGCAATACCAAGTGCAACATCAACACCAAACATATCCATAGAGTTCACATAGTCATTCTCAAACCACACCATTTACAAAACACACGCGTTTTGAAAGCAAGCCTTTAACAAGGCTAAACCGAATCTTTTGAAAGTTCAAACACACGATCAAATAAACACATTGAGACGGTTACTAATTATCATATCCACAAAACAAGAATTGTATGGACAAGGTACTTGCCTCGATACCACGAGCACGGAACCACGAACGGATACGGCTCAACCGGGAAGCTTGGGCGCGATGCTAACGAAAGGGAATACGACACAGAACGGAACGGAAGAAACAAGCAAGACCGTGAGGAACCGACGAAAAAGAAACTAACGATTCGAATTGAAAAATCACAACCACTTCTAAACGATTATGGAAATGGAATACACCGAACCCCGCCTACGATTCATGTATATTCATACCGAAAACAACAACGAGGGCGGACCACAACCAAACCCTCTCGATTCCGTAAAAATCCACAAAATATCCATGAATCCGTAGGGAAACTAAAGATACTAACAAGATTAATCATATTCATCATGAATCCATCAACGAAACGGAAAGAATCGGACAAAACCCCAAAATCCCCAATTATCCAAAAAGGTAGGGTTTCAAGAGATATTACCTTGAGTGATTCAAGTGTTAAGATCCGTAGAACACGCGTTAGATTGATTATCCGAGCCTCACAACCGAAAAGAAATGATGAAAATCGACCCCCGGATGAAGAACTCTCTCCCTCTATATCTCCTCTCTCGCGGCGCAGTGGAAAAATTGGAAAGAAATGAGCTTCACGCTCAAAACAACGCATTTAAAGTGTAACACAGCAGGACCTATCGGCCGGCCTATCGGCCGATAGGCCCAACCGATAGCCATACTGAATGTAGGCGAGAGTCTATCGACCCCCTATCGGCGAAAGGCTCACGGAAGTGCTCGGCCAAAAGAAAGCGACCATAACTCTCTCGTCCGGACTCCGATTGACTCACCGTTTGAACCATTGGAAAGCTAACTCGATGTTCTATAATATTGCAAAGATTTATAATTTTTTTGGAGTCATCAAAAATTAATGGTGATCTAACAAAGACGAACTCATACTTAGAAAAGTCGTTTAGTAATCCTGAATTCAACAAAACGACACCGAAACCCGAACCTGAATACGAACCGAAGATACGGTTACGAAGTACTCACAAAGACGAATCTAAGAGCTAGTAGGACACACGATTCCGACCACCCGAAGGCTCGAAATTCAACAACGGAAGTAATTACCCAAAACTTTGGGAAATTACGAAAATGGCCCAAAACGTCCGAAAATCACGATACGCGATCGAAACACCAAACCAAAGCTCGCAACATGAATAATAACATTAAATGAACTTACGAGAAACTCGAAGCAGCGATTTCGGACGAGATTCGCAAGAATCGAGCTCAAGTGCGGAAAAGTCGCTAAAAAGCACGGAACTCAACAAAACAACACCGAAACGAACTCGGATGACAAAAAGTGAAGAATTAATCATTCTCGAAATGACGAAATGGTCATGAGCGAGTCGTCAAAACGGACTTCCGCCGAAAAAAAGAAAATTACCGAAATTCGAAATTGCGGATATTACAAGATTTACGTTTCTTAAAAGCATTATTGGGAGTTCCTTTTTTAAGGACAGGGCATGCGGTGGCTTTCCTTGAAAATTTAACGAATTTAAAAACTCAATGGAGTATAGGTCTTCTTGGCCAGCAGTATCAGTCGAAGCCTTGCATATATCATCTGCACTATTGTAGGTCACAGGCTGACCTTGCAACTTTTCAAACATATAGGCATTGATTGCATCAGCGTCATCATTTTTTGGTGTTAAAATGGCCCTTTCTTTTAGATACTCGCCCTCATTTTGCCTTGTTGTAAATTCTGGGAAAGTTTCTTTGACTATCTCCTCAATAGGGGAATTCCATGATTTAATAATAAATTCGTCAGGAATCTTAATCCAAGTAGCCTCATCCTCATCTTCTTTTTTCTTGGATGGCAAATTCCCATCGCCCACATCTAAAACTCATTTATTGAATTCCTGTTTTCGATTATCAATGCGACCATCCGCAGAATATTCATTCACTCTCATGCTTCGAGTAAGCGTGAAAACCTTGCAAGATATCCATAATGGTGATCGGTTAATGCAAGCATCAAGCACATCTGCCCTTTTGCCTTTCGGAATGACCGGTAGAATTTGTCTAAAGTCTCCTCCCAGCAACACTGTCATACCTCCAAAAACTCGGTTTCATTCTCCTGATTATGGTACCCCAATATATCCCTCAACGTCTTATCTAATGCTTCAAAAGCATATCTTTGAGTCATCGGTGCCTCATCCCAAATTATCAGCTTGACCTCTTGCATTAGCTCTGCCAAGTGCGTGTTTTGTTTGATACCACATGTGCTATTTTCCATTAAATCTAGCGGAATAACGAATCTTCTATGAGTAGTCCTCCCTCCCGGCAGAAGCAACGAAGCAATTCCTAGTTAAGTTATAAATTTGGAGTTACGTGTGAATTATTTAATTAATACATATGCGTGGTAATGCATGCGACACAGATGCAATTAAGAATCCATTATGTATAAACTGAGATACCTGAAGATGCCACTGCAAGCACTATTACTCGTTCTGATCTGAGTCTTGAAATTATAGTCTTGTATAAAAATGTCTTCCCCGTTCCTCCAGACCCATAAACAAAGTAAAACTGACCTTTTTGCTTGTGAACGGACCCAATAACTTCATCATAGATCAAGTGTTGCTCAGTGTTTAACAATGAATGAAGTTGTTCATGCTCAGCCTTACTCTTTTTCATATCAAAGTCAAGCGCCTCTCTAATTAGCCGATTGTCTATGTTTGAAAGTAACCTTGGATTTGGTACCGAAAATATGATTCTTTGTAAGATTATCTAACATCTCAGTTAGTTTTATTTTAATAACCCGGGTTCCCACCTCTGAACGATCGCGTGGCTTCTGTCCAGGAACATGGGAGAGCATTGCAGCTATATCGGGCCATTTTGGGTTGGAAGTGAAAGTGATGAAGAGGTCCGGATTACCGTATGCTCGACACAGAGCCATTTCATCTTGGTAGTTTTGCATCATATATCTTGGACTGCCTGTAAAACTGGATGGCAAAACTACACTTTTTCCAATTACCGACGCGTCAGTGTCTCCTATTGTAACATCATCGTATACATTATGATAGAGATCTACACGCAGGGCATCTTGATTATTCCTGTTCCATTTAAGTCTTTGTTCTTCAACAGCCGTGTATGCATCTACCAAATATTGTTGAAATAAGCGGCCCCCTCTTATCAAAGTAGTTCCCTGATTATTCCGTTGTTGGATCATGTAAGCGTAGTACTCTTTCATCGTAACAAAACCCCGTGTAGTTTTCCTATTTCCTGTATTGCTATGATAAGGTATTTTCTCATGGAACCCATCTTCTCCATACGGAAATAGCAACGGATATTGGAGTGCCATATAGGCCGGATGCAATTCTGAGATTCTTTGTGGCCCCATGTTTTTGTTTTTTATAATGATATCTCTTATAGCAATTCCTTGCCCAAAATCATTTCTAATTAGGGCTGCCACATCCGACACAAATGGTGCGTTGTACTTTCTTGAAGTTGTTCTTTGGCCAAGAAGGCGTAGCTGAAAGTTAATTGAGTTATGGGCAGCGCACCAATCCCTTGCCATTCGAAATGCCCTGGCAACTGAGCTAGAGTGATTCTGCATGCCAATCAGACTTGTTACTATTCTTTCATCGACTTCTTCAGCTGCCTCGTTATTAATGAAAGTAGACATCCAATTCCTCACTTCGTTCGCAGTGTCAAAGAAGTAAAGTTGAGCGAACTTGGGTTGAACGCCTTCTTTTGGAAGTAGAGATCCATGTAGGTGATAATTTTGACCATTTATCCTGAATGTGAAAGGCGCCCTCCCAGTATTAACTAAATGGTCTATTCTGGCCCCAAAAGATATAAAGCAGAACATGCTGTTGTATACCCTAATTTGATTTCTAAACTTTGACGTTGCAGGGTCTACATAATCCAATAGAGTGTTTAATGGTGGTGGGGTTTCCCTGAATTTGGACATCATCACTTTACCATCTTGGCAGCATAGTAAGAATGATGGATGTGCAGCTCTTTTAGCCTTATTACTTCTCTCTTCATACCACATTATTGCATCACAGTGAGGACATTGATGTGATGGAGCGCCAAAGTTGTTGTAAGTCAGTGGAACGCCTGCGAAAGTAAAATTTGTTATTGGTAAAATTTTTAGATACATATATATTTCTGGGAACATGTATTTTAAAAGGTTATTCGCGCCTGATATATTTTAATAACATTAATCAAGAAGGTTTGTTGCGCTAAAGGGTAATTGACTAACAGGTTTTAATAAGATAAAAAATTACCTTCAGGCGTGAACGTCGCTCTTTTTGTATTTTTTTTCGGGTAGCGCCTCTTCACTGTATCTGGAACAACTTTAGGCCTGGTTATGCGGTAATTGGAAGGAGAGGCTCCAGTATTTTGTTCTAGATTTGATCGAGTGTTTCTTGGGAGTGATGATGTACCTGAGGCAAAACATTAAATTTTTATGACATTTGCGTGGATTTTTTTTACAACCCAAAAACATGTATGCGTATTTACTGTAACACCCCCAAAATCTAACCGGGAATATTACACGCCGCAGACCCTCTCCATGAGGATCCACCAGGCTAAACATCGAAACAATATAATACATTACATGCCGACAAGGCATAATCACGAACCATTAGACCGATTTGGTCTTTTATCACTGTCTTAAAAATAAAAAATACAAAACTCTATCCAAACTCATACCCACGCAAGGGTAAGATACTTCAAAACATAGACAATACGGCAGCGAAAAAGACAATACAAAGGACTCCGACTAACTGAACCCAAAACTAGCCTTCGTGTGATTAGTATCATTCGTCTTTCATCATCCCTCGTACCGATCCTATGTCTTGCTCCCGAAAACCAGCATGTACCTGGACACAATATAGATATCCACCCCCCGATTACTCGGGGGTTAGCAAAACTCCACTGTTTTGCTAGTGCAAGTATAAAGTGCAAATACGAGCCATACACAACACATTCCGAGAATACAACAAAAGAATTCCCGAGATATGATATTTAATTAAAATAGTTCAAGTCTTGAAAGTAGAAACGAAACAAGTAAGCACTTTGAAAACAATTCCAAATCTCGGGAGTTTTGAAAACATTAGAAATTGAAAAGTTCTTAATTCCTCGAAAGCCACTTAGGGTCACAGCCCCAAAGTTCATTTCCAAAAATACAAATCCGTTAACAAAACATGGGGTCCACGGCCCAACCATTTCGATCACAAAACACAGGGCCTACGACCCGATCATCCACTGCAATTCACTTATAAGGACACATTACACATAACACGTTATTCTTATGCCATTCTAGCCAAACACCAAGACTCGATATATAATGTATCTCGACCCCGAGCATAAAGCATTGTGATACTCCGGAACATATCACAATAGTTATCAAAACATCAACATCAATATCACAGAAACCACACTTGGTAACCTGTGACCGTACCCATTAGTATCGGCCCCCAGAGGCCCCGTCGGACCATCCCCAGGAGGGAAACCACTTCCGCGGCCGTACCCATTAGTATCGGCCCCCAGAGGTCCCGTCGAACCGTCCCCAGGTGGAAGAACATCAACACACGCACCCAAGTCCACTTCCGTGGCCGTACCCATTAGTATCGGCCCCCAGAGGCCACACATGCCATCCCCGGGTGGAAGAACAACTCACAGTTTATGAAACCACAACTCTCAAAGGTCAAACACACAAAATATATATAGTCGAGGTACCTTGCTAGAATGGCCATATTATCCAACACGTACTCACGACCCAGAACTATAACAATTCACAAGGAAGCACAAGATTTCAACAGCACCGAACGACACAACTAATATCATACAAACTCACATATTCATCCATAAACACGTGACTCCAAGCACATAATTTGACAAAAGAATTACACTTTACATTTACCAACGACATAATCATACGCAATGACATCACAAGAAAGTAAGGTGATTATATACTCGACACTATCACACATATTCAACTAAGCACATTAATTCCCGACACACACGGGTCACCTTTACAAAAACCATGATGGTAAATATACCGATTCTTTTGAAAAATGGTTATTAATATTTATTTAGCACATATCGACGATTGACAACCATAATATCCACAAAACACGTAATGTATGGGCAAGATACTTGCCTCGATAATCGATACCGGACACTACTACAATCACGGCTCAGTCGGGACACCTCGAACACCTACGATTCTCCGGCGAAGGAAATAAATACACCCACGATCGAGAAGCTTGAAGAAAACGACGAACGGAAGGGTTACGACTCGAGTTCTTCACAAGAATTCGACCCTAACAACATATAATCAATAAATCATCGATCATACGAGGAAGAATAATCGTAGAACGTCCGAAAACCCCTCTATGACATTTTACCAGACACCTTCAAGGCGTCTATCAAGAACTCGACCAAAAAAACGAATCGATATGATCCAACCATGGAATAACAAGGGAAAAGATGTAATACATCTAAATAATCATCAATCCATCATAATACCAAGTTAAATCGGATTAAACGGACGAAAACAACCAAAACACCCAAATTCCCCAAAACTAGATTTCTAGAAAATCTGACCTGATTCGGTAGATCGTAGGATGTTATAGGATGGATGATTGATGATATGAACTCCAAGACTTCATGGATTTATTGTCCAACAACATCTCTCCATGATTAACCAAGCTCCAGCCGCGGAAGGGAAGAAATCGAGTGAGAAATGGCTGGAGAAAAACGCCTGCTGGCCTTAAATAGGCCGACCGCAGTGTGTGCAGCCCACAAGTCTGCCGCGGCACAGGGCCAAATCTGCCAGCAGTGACTCGGCAGTGTGCCGCGGCACAAGGTACAGAGTGCTCGGCCAGAACTGGAAAATGAAAGCGACTTAGCTATTTCGACCATAACTCCCTCGTACGGACTCCGATTGACTCACCGTTTGAACCATTGGAAATCTAACTCGATGCTTTATAATATTGCAAAGATTCAGAATTTTTGGAGTTTCGAAAAATTAATGGTGATTTAACAAAGTCGAACTCATACGTGGAAAAGTCACTAAAGAACACGGAATTCAACAGAACGACACCGAGACGAACTCGGATGACAAAAAGTGTAGAATTAATCATTCTCGGAATGACGAAAAGGTAACAATAGAGTCTCTAAGATGGAATTCCGCCAAAAATAAAAATTACCGAATAAAATTACTGAATGATAATGATCGAATTACAACCGGGTATTACATACCCTTCCCCTTAAAAAGAGTTTCGTCCTCGAAACTAAGGGTAAACAACTCGGGATATGAACTATCCATCATGATCTGAAAACAATAATGTCCAAATAGTTCTCGGGACCAATCAATCGCACGCCAAAGTCCCCAAGACTTGACGTCACGGATTACAGTGAACGATTTTCCAAATTATCACGAAGTCTTGAGTACAACGCCAAAGGGACGAATTCTCAACAAATGATCCAAATCAAAAACGAACACATAACAAAGCAAGACATACTATTAGCTCGACTTGCGCAACGATAAGTCGTACCCGACGAACACCACAACACGGTATATCGTGCCGTACCCAACATAGGGGAAAATCTCAAGAAATCGCCAACAGAACAAAATGAACGGCGCAATCGACAAAAATTCAAAAATAACCGGAACCGAGAATCTCGGGTATTACATTCTACCCTCCTTAAAAGAAGTTTCGTCCCGAAACTTAAAACATGAAACAATCCAGGCAGAGCAACTCTAGATGACACATGATTCCGATAACTTGAAGATCGGGAAAGACGATACGGAGGCAACCACCCCAAAACTTTGGAAAATTACAAAATGGCCCGAACGCCTGAAACATCACGAAAAATGTCTAACAAGGTTAAACGGACTTACAGGGAAATACGAACAATGATTTCGAACAAGATTCGCAAGAATCGGTCTCAAATGCGGAAAAGTCGCCAAAAAGCACGGAACTCAGCAAAACGACACCGAAACGAACTCGGATGTTAACAAGTGTAGAATGAAACATTCACAGAAGGACGAAACGGTCACAGGCGATCCGTTAAAATGGACTCCTGCCAAAAAAAGAAATTTACCGAAAATCGAAAATTGCGGATATTACATCATATCACCTTTAAAAGAGGTTTCGTCTCCGAAACCTAAACAACGAGAACGAAATGCTGGAATAGCGACCTTCTCGGCCATATCTTCTTTTTCCTGCATCTGATATCCATGACCAACTGTACCGCGGTCACGACCGCATCCTCTGTCCCTCGGCATACTAAGCAGATTCTCACTCGATACGATGCCACAACTTCGCAAAAATAACATGCTAAAGTATCAACTCAGCACGACAATATCACATAAGGTAACTACTAACAACTCGATAAGAAAATCCACGAGGTATTATTTTAAAGGAAATCTTTTGGAAATCCTTGGATTTGTATGCTAATCAAAATAAATTTTAAAAGTACTTTTGGTACCTCGGGTTGTTTCATCAAAACTTGCAAACAACATACTTTATCCGTGCCATTTGAAATCATTTGCAAAAATAATAATTCCTTGTAACCGGCATTATCAAAATTATCATGCCTCTACGCATCATCATCACCGTTAACAACCAACAAGTTAACCATGCAAGATCATCAAACCATTCTTACATACTCTAACATTTCTAAATTCGAGTTTGAACTTTACATCGAGTGAGATTTTTCATCTTTCACTATATATTTTTGAAAATAAAAATCATATTGATTTTTGAAATAAAATATTTTTATGATGTGAAAGATTTTTGAAAATCATTTACTCGAATTATTTGAAAATACAACAATACGTAAAAATTTATTTTGGAAAATCCTCCCAACACTACATGAAAATCAACGATGGTAACATTTTACAAAATGTCTACATGTACTTTTAAACAACTCTTTCAAATACCATCGAGGTTTTATTTGAGAATCCAAGGCCGGCTCGCCAATTCCAAATAATTTTCAAAGTATACACGGAGCCGCTGATTAATCGAACCGTCAAAACTTTGTGAAGTTTCCAGGAAAGTGTTTTTGAACACACAACAAACATAATTTAAACAAAATCAATTCATAAAACACAATCAAATATCACCTAGCAATACGAAAAATCCTAACACACATTCACGCACAACAGTTGTTATCACTAGACACCACGTAGAGAATACAACTACAGGTGATTGGCCGAAAAAGTTAGACCTAACGGCTAAAATGCGGTTCCATATCCTCTGCCCAGGTTGATTAGGGCGCGTTACAAGAAAGATTAACGTTCGCTAAACACGCCACGTTAGCGCGCGTTAGGCTCGTACTGAGCCTATGCTAACTACTCTAATCACCAACACGATTGCAAACATATATGAGGTAATATTAGACTCGAATGTTACAAATAAGTAACAACATACGAGTCTAAATGTCATCGACTCACATAATTATAACATCTCACAAGCAACCATCAAAAGAAAATCATCCTAAAAAAATGAAAATTTTACTTCTCAATACAGAGGACTATCTCAACACATACATACCGATGGACTCAACATTCACGTTACTATTTTAATCATAAAACTGGCACCACTGCCCAACAACGAGAGTATCATCAATACACATCTTCTGACTAACATTCATGAAACCGGAAAGTTACAAATGAGAGTCACGTCTTGAGAATATTTTGTAGTCCTTATTTGAGTTAAAAAAAATCGTGTTTTGAAAACTTATAGTATGAGATGAAAATGAAATATCGGTAGTTTAAGTCTCAAAAATTTTGACCTTGAGGTCATCATACAAAAATCAAAAATTTTCCTCCCTTGGAGAACATTTTAAAAATTTACGTGGCTCCCCGGAAGCCTTCGAAACTAAAAATTCCGAGGTTGTTACTCTTGCAAGAAAAACAGTTCATACAAGGATACATTTAGCAAGATCATTATTCATTCTAGCACAAAACGGGAATCAACAAATATATGTCACTTACTCACGATGCACCTTCAAATACTACTACATAACACAGAATCACAGAGGCTCGAATAGCTCGTGGTACAACATGTAGTAGGGAGACTTACATCCACAGATCGCACGAAGATGATGGTTGCACACTGATACTAATCACGGCCGACATCCCAGACGACGCGTCGCGACACGACATCAGTCAGACTCAATCTGACAAGACAAGACCCAACAATACACGACTGGACCCGACAGCCTAGGTTTCCGCAACCTAAGCTCCGATACCATAAATGTAACACCCCCAGAATCTAACCGGGAATATTACATGCCGCAGAACCTCTCCGTGAGGATCCACCAGGCTAAACATCGAAACAATATAATACATTACATGCCGACAAGGCATAATCACGAACCATTAGACCGATTTGGTCTTTTATCACTGTCTTAAAAATAAAAAATACATAACCCTATCCAGACTCATACCCACGCAAGGGTAAAATACTTCAAAACACAGACAATACGGCAGCGAAAAAGACAATACAAAGGACTCCGACTAACTGAACCCAAAACTAGCCTTCGTGTGATTAGTATCATTCGTCTTTCATCATCCCTCGTACCGATCTTGTGTCTTGCTCCCGAAAACATGCATGTACCTAGACACAATACAGATATCCACCCCCCGATTACTCGGGGGTTAGCAAAACTCCACTGTTTCGCTAGTGCAAGTATAAAGTGCAAATACGAGCCATACACAACACATTCCGAGAATACAATGAAAGAATTCCCGAGATATGATATTTAATTAAAATAGTTCAAGTCTTGAAAGTAGAAACGAAACAAGTAAGCACTTTGAAAACAATTCCAAATCTCGAGAGTTTTGAAAACATTAGAAATTGAAAAGTTCTTAATTTCTCGAAATCCACTTAGGGTCACAGCCCCAAAGTTCATTTCCAAAAATACAAATCCGTTAACAAAACACGGGGTCCACGGCCCAACCATTTCGATCACAAAACACAGGTCCTACGACCCGATCATCCACTGCAATTCACTTACAAGGACACATTACACATAACACGTTATTCTTATGCCATTCTAGCCAAACACCAAGACTCTATATATAATGTATCTCGACCCCGAGCATAAAGCATTGTGATACTCCGGAACATATCACAATAGTTATCAAAACATTAACATCAATATCACAGAAACCACACTTGGTAACCCGTGGCCGTACCCATTAGTATCGGCCCCCAGAGGCCCCGTCGGACCATCTGCAGGTGGGAAACCACTTCCGCGGCCGTACCCATTAGTATCGGCCCCCAGAGGTCTCGTCGAACCATCCCCAGGTGGAAGAACATCAACACACGCACCTAAGTCCACTTCCGTGGCCGTACCCATTAGTATCGGCCCCCAGAGGCCACACATGCCATCCCCGGGTGGAAGAACAACTCACAGTTTACGAAACCACAACTCTCAACGGTCAAACACACAAAATATATATAGTCGAGGTACCTTGCTAGAATGGCCATATTATCCAACACGTACTCAAGACCCAGAACTATAACAATTCACAAGGAAGCACAAGATTTCAACAACACCGAACGACACAACTAATATCATACAAACTCACATATTCATCCATAAACACGTGACTCCAAGCACATAATTTGACAAAAGAATTACACTTTACATTTACCAACGACATAATCATACGCAATGACATCACAAGAAAGTAAGGTGATTCTATACTCGACACTAGCACACATATTCAACTAAGCATATTAATTCCCGATACACACGGGTCACCTTTACAAAAACCATGATGGTAAATATACCGATTCTTTTGAAAAATGGTTATTAATATTTATTTAGCACATATCGACGATTAACAACCATAATATCCACAAAACACGTAATGTATGTAACACCCCCAGATCAAACCGGGAATATTACACGCCGCAGACCCTCTCCGTGAGGATCCACTGTAATGCCCGAGATCTTTGTTATGTAATTAGAACTTGTTATATTGTAATGATCGTACTTTTGTCTGAGTATTATTCTCCGTATTTCATAATCCGATGTTGCCGAGCGTTTAATTTCATGGTTGTGATTTGTAAGGTTGAAATTCTGTGCATGTAGCGCACGCTACAGGCTAAGGGTAGCGTACGCTAACATGGTTTCATAGCGCACGCTACAGAATGTAATTAGCGCACGCTATGCGTGGTCAAATTGATTGGGACGTGCGGTAGGTGAGATCTGGCCGGGGGACCCCTGTCGGATCGTGTCGGGTGTACCTGGACGGCTTTCGGGAAAAGCCGAGTCAACGCCTTAGCGCACGCTACAGGTATATGCGTTGCGCACGCTAAGTGCCGAGTACAGTTTAGACTATGAGCCGTTAGCGCACGCTACAAACAGGGTCTAGCGCGCGCTAACAACCATTTATTATAAATAGGACATCATCCTATTCGAGATTTCAGTTTTTCTCCTCCCATAACCCGAACTCTTACACTTAGATCATAACTCCCTTCGTCCCAAACACTTCATATCAACCTCCTAGTTCGAGATTGAAGATCATACATCATTGGAGATTGGTGTTCAAGCCTTCGGTGTTGAATTGCTTCATTTCATCCGTGTTCTTCACTACTTCGAGGTAGGTGATTCTTCACCAATGATTAGTATGTTCATAAGGAAGATTTGAATCATGTTTGGATAGCAAGTATTTCGTTCATCACATGTTAGAAGGATACTTTTGACGTATCGGCATTATATATCGTATGAACCTTTGAACCATCTTATTATAAGGACTCCTAAGCATGTTCAAATCAAGCTATGATCAATAATCGGATGTTTACCCAGTTGATACGTTTTACACGATGGAATCATGTGTTTTGGAACGTAGAACAAATGGAACTTAGATTATTTCTTGGAGATCGTAGATGAATTATGATGTTGAGTTGGCTATCCGTATATTTGTATTTCACGATCATAAATCTTCCACAAACCTTATTAGCATGATTTGCCCGAGGATAACTTGTATTATCACGGTAGGATTCATGAGTTCCTCACCATTCAACCCAGTTTTCGGCTTACAGTATTCTGCCATGCAATATTAGCGCACGCTAACACGTGTGAGTTAACGTGCGCTATCGGGGTCAGATAACGCCCGAAACGTACGTAGCGTACGTTATGAGACCAGCCGAGTCGATCGCTGACCGTGGCTAGCGCACGCTAGTCTTATACGATAGCGACGCTATCAGTCATGCCTTAGCGCACGCTACGTGAGTACGTAGCGCGCTAAGCGATCGAGCATTGGTTATTTTGAGCTTTTCGGCCGTAGACCGAATTGTTAGGCCATTGTTCGACTTGAGATGATTTGTATATCGTTCCTTTTGTTAAGGTTCGAGCTTGTTACGTTGATCGAAGGAGGCGGCCTTCGAGTGTGTTGAGATCATCGAAGTATTTCGTCTTGCCATTTTCGAGGCAAGTATCATATGTCGAGTTTGATTTATTATGCTTATGGTATTGTTCATATTTTGTATATGAGATGTATTTCTGGAAATTCGCGTGATATTCGTTGTTGTTTGTTCGTATTGATGAACATATTGAAATGCATATGTGTATGCATAATGGATTGATTATGGTATAAATGATCCGAGGGGGTCATGAGGATCTATGCTGAGGGCGCTGGATCGAATGTCCACCATGCGTTGGTCCGACGGGATCATCATGGGGATCTATGCTGAGGGCGCTGGATCGCTGGACGGGTTTTCCACCATGCGTTGGTCCGACGGGATCATCATGGGGATCTATACCAAGGGCGCTAGATCGCTGGATTACCCTGTATTGTATTGATGGGATCGTGAGGATTCGCATCGTTGGATTCCGGTAGCGGAAGTCCGTTTTGCAAGTTTTATGATGCATTGATGATTTATTGTATTATGATACTTGTACTAGCATCGTTTTGCTAACCCCTTCGGGGGTGGACATTGTTTTGATGTTCAGGTAGCCGAGGAGCGGGGAGGCAAACAAAGATCGGCTGTGACGATGAGATGGCTCGGTGATGTGATTGATGTTATTGTTGTCGAGAGTTGTTTTCTTGTTTCGTTCAGTACTCGAGTACGTCTGTTTTAATAATGTCCTTTCGATATGGTTGTATAAATTAACTCTTTGATCGGTTGAATCAAATATGTCTTTAAACTTCAGTTGTACGATTGGTTTATATTTACACTCTTTTTAAAATTAGCCTTGTAAATCCTTACCTAAAGGGTTTACGGCGCTGTAATTATTCCAAATATCTCGGGGTGTTACAGAATATGGTATCAGAGCTAAGATTTATGGATATCTTGGCAGTCGGGTTAGTTGGGTCTGTTTACGTTATTGATTATTGGTCGTTCGTAACATCATCACTTGAGCCAAAGATCGTCAATTGGACTGTGGTTGTAAGTTTCCTAATCTCGAATACTACTGTTTTATTTAATTCACGTCTTGTAAACATTAATGAATGTACTTTGAGAAAGTTTGTCCCAGATATTGAGTATTTATGTTTACAGTATGTTGAGAGGAGGTCGTGGACGCGGACGCGGTCGTGGACGCGGACGTGGTAATGCGAGGCAAGAAGAGTCGGTATCTACCCTAGAGATAACCGCTAGTCAAACGGATTCAGATTCCGGGGGACAGCAGGGATCGGCAAATAATAATGCAGATCCTAACGTGCTGGGAGTGCTTCAGCAGGTGGTTGCCCAGATAAACCAGTTTGCTCAAGTTGTGGATCGCATGCAGACGGCGATGGGACAGCAGAATAACGGGGATAATCGGGGGGATGAATGGCTTACCGAGGTGGTCAAATTGCATCCTCCGAAATTTGACGGTTCCACTGAGACGCTTTCGTGGGATCATTGGCTGAAAGAATTAGAGAAGATTTTTGCGGGGATTAATTGTCCCAACGATAGGAAGGTTCCGGCCGCCAAGATCTTTCGACAGGGAGGCTTTCGACCGGTGGGAGGCCATTCGACCGAGGAGCATAATGTTGATCGGACGAATTCAAACCGATGATGGAGGCGCAGATTGTCCTCGCCCGGTTAGAGAGGCCCGAGTTCGGGAGTTTTTCTCACCGCAAAATTCGAAACAACTGTGACGGAAGTGATTAAGACTTTTAATCACCAAATGACTTATGTGCGCCACAGTCGGGACCGAGGCGGAAAGGATTTTCCAT
Organism: Orobanche coerulescens; assembly: GCA_033398695.1. Classification (NCBI taxonomy): domain Eukaryota; kingdom Viridiplantae; phylum Streptophyta; class Magnoliopsida; order Lamiales; family Orobanchaceae; genus Orobanche; species Orobanche coerulescens. The sequence goes on along the minus strand of CM065809.1, from coordinate 30,288,203 downwards.
TTTGACATGCGAATGAAGCCGGAAATTCAGCAATATATGTCCGGATTTGATTGTACCACCTTGAGGCAAGATTGTCAGGACAAGGCGTTGGCCTACGATATGAAGGAAGCAGCGTGAGAGAAATCGACGAAGCAAAGAAACAAGGTGTCGGGCAACTTCGCGGAGAATAAGAATAGCGGGCCGGGCCGGGTCCTCTTTTCACTCATCCAGAGACCTCCGCATCCTAGTCGAGGAGGAAAGAAGTTCCGGCAAGACCGATCAAGCTTCGACACAGGAAGAAGTGTTACAACCGTGGCAAGGCGGGACATGTTCGACGTGATTGTTTCGCGCCCGCTGTGACTGCTTCGATTGTGGATGGGAAGGACATCGCGCAACATTTTGTGGGAATGCGACCCGATCTTTTGGTACTCGCGCGGCTCCAAATTCCGAAGGAGACGAGTGTGAACCAGACGCAAAGAAAGTGGATTTCAGCAGCAGAACGCTGGGAAGAGAGAGGCATCCAGTCTTGGGTCCGTTCCTCCACGCCTGTACGAAATGAGGAAATCGATGATCGAACACATTGTTGCATCAGTGCGATTCAGATCCTTTTGCAACCAGTTAGTGTCTTGTTCGATTCAGGAGCTACGCATTCTTTTATGTCTTTGAACTGTGTTAATCGTTTGAACATCTCGTGCTTGTATAATTGTGAACCTTATGTTGTGGGATTACCGAGCGGAGAGAAAATTGTGGGAACCTTAGAAGCTAAGGATTTCCCAGTATCTATAGAAGGGAGAGATTGGCCATCGAATCTTATTGTGGTTGACATCTGCGGTGACGATTTAATTCTCGGAGATGATTGGCTCAACCGTTATGGAGCTGTGCTGAATTACCGAGAGAGAGCCATTTCCATCATTGCTGATGACGGATCTGAACACGTATTCCGAGGATGGAGACCGGGAAGCTCGGGGAAATTGATCAAGGCAATGAAAGCTGTGAAATTACTGAAACAGGGATGTCATGGACTTTGGTGTTATGCCATGAGGAAAGAGGAAGGAGTAGAGCTCTCGTCCATTTCAGTGGTGAATGAGTTCTCCGATGTATTTCCTGACGAACTACCTGGGTTACCTCCGCAGAGGGGAGTGGAATTCACTATTGAACTAGAGCACAGAGCGGCTCCTATTTCAGAGCACCATACCGCATGGCGCCAACCGAGATGTATGAACTCAAGAAACAACTGGAGGAATTGTTGCGTAAAGGTTATATTCAACCAAGCGTTTCTCCTTGGGGAGCGCCTGTTCTCTTTGTCCTAAGAAAGACGGATCCCTCCGACTGTGTATTGATTACAGGAGCTTAATAAGATGACGATCAAGAATAAGTATCCTATACCTCGGATCGACGACTTGTTTGATCAACCGCAAGGGGCAAGGGTATTCTCGAAGATTGACTTGCGAACGGGATACCATCGGTTGAGAATTAAGGAATCGGATATACCGAAATCGCTTTCGGATCCCGTGCAGGCATTATGAATTTGTAGTGATGCCATTTGGACTTACCAATGCTCTTGCGGTATTCATGCAATTGATGAATCGGGTATTCTTGGAGTACTTGGATAAATTTGTGGTCGTTTTCATTGACGACATCTTGATATATTCGAGGGACGCAGAGGAACATGCTGAACATTTACGTGTGGTTTTGAGCATCTTGAGAAAGGAACAGCTGTATGCTAAGCTTTCTAAATGCGAATTTTGGCTTAAGGAAGTAACCTTCCTTGGGCATGTGATATCATCCGACGGAGTTCAGGTGGACCCGAAGAAAGTCGAAGCAATCTTGGAGTGGGAAGCTCCTAAAAACATGAAAGAAGTCCGAAGCTTCTTAGGACTTGCTGGATATTATCGCCGCTTTGTAGAGGGATTTTCCAAAATTGCTCGTCCGCTCACTCAGCTGTTACAGAAAACTCAAAAGTTCATGTGGAATGAGGAGTGCCGAGCTAGTTTTGACGAACTTAAGAGGAGGCTGACGACAGCACCTATATTAGCGCTGCCAGAAGGAACTGACGGATTTATGGTATACAGCGATGCTTCAAATCAGGGTTTGGGTTGTGTGTTGATGCAGAAGGATAAAGTGATTGCTTATGCTTCTCGGCAATTGAAACCGTACGGAGTTAATTATCCGACTCATGATCTGGAGCTAGCAGTGTGGTCTTTGCCTTGAAAATCGACATTATTTGTACGGCACTCATTGTCAGATCTTTACAGACCATAAGAGCCTCAAGTACATTTTCAGTCAGAAAGAGTTAAACATGAGGCAGAGAAGGTGGCTGGAATTGATCAAGGATTACGACTTGGAGATTCTCTATCATCCGGGGAAAGCAAATGTAGTAGCCGATGCTTTGAGCCGTAAACCTGTTTCCCTTCGAGTGTTGGAAGCACTCACGTCCCAAACCAGTATTCAACGGGAACTGATCCGCGAGGGGATTGAAGTATGGGCACCAGGAATCCAAGGGCAACTTTATGTGATGGAACTGACTTCATCACTAGTCGAGGAGATCAAGTTTAAACAATTGAACGATTCTCTGATCCTTCGATTATGTGATGAAGTAAAGAAAGGAAAAGCCCCAGGATTCGTGATACAAGACGATGGAGTTCTGAGATTTCAGAGTCGACTTTGCGTTCCCGACGATGATGACTTGAGACGGACTATTCTGAAAGAAGCTCATAGCGCGCCCTATTCTATTCACCCGGGCAGCAGTAAGATGTATAAGGATCTTAAACAAAACTTCTGGTGGGGGAATATGAAGAAGGACGTAGCGGAGTACGTTTCGAAGTGTTTGACTTGTCAGCAGGTTAAGATTGAACATCAACGACCTGCCGGAATGTTAAGACCGCTTCCGATCCCTGAGTGGAAGTGGGAGGATATCTCGATGGACTTCATTACTAGTATGCCAAGGACTAGAACGGGAATGAACATGATTTGGGTTGTAGTTGATCGACTAACCAAGTCGGCTCATTTCCTAGGAATCAAAGATACATGGGGACCCGAGAGATTGGCACGAATATTTATTGCGGAGATAGTCAGATTGCACGGGACACCGAAGACCATTATTTCGGATCGAGATGGTCGTTTCGTGTCACATTTCTGGAAAGCAGTTCACAGGGCTTTGGGGACTGAGCTCAACTTTAGCACAGCTTATCATCCCCAAACGGATGGTCAGTCTGAAAGAACTATACAGACAGTAGAAGACATGCTTAGAGCTTGTGCTTTAGATTGGTCGACTGATTGGGAAGTTCACTTGCCCTTGATCGAGTTCACTTATAATAACAGTTGGCATGCTTCTATTAAGATGGCACCATTTGAAGCTTTGTACGGGAGAAGATGCCGATCACCCCTGTGCTGGGATGATTCTTCGGATTTGATCGGGACGGAACCGGAATTGATTATTCAGACTCAAGAGAAGATAGCCTTGATTCGAGAGAGACTGTTGACTGCCCAGAGTCGACAGAAGTCTTATGCCGATGTACGTCGTCGCCCTCTAGAGTTCGACGCTGGAGACCACGTACTATTGAAGGTGTCTCCTACACGAGGGATTTTCCGTTTTGGGAGAAGAGGCAAGCTTAGTCCGAGATACATCGGACCATTTGAGATCCTAGAGAGAGTTGGGGATTTAGCATACCGGTTGGCCTTACCGCCATCGCTGAGTCATGTTCACAATGTGTTTCACGTATCCCAACTGCGGAAGTATGTACCGGACCCCAGTCACGTCATTGATTTCGACGAGATCGAGATAGCTAATGATGGCACCTTCGAAGAGAGACCAATCAAGATACTTGAGAGCCGGATCAAACAGTTGAGAAATAAACCAATACACTTGGTTAAAGTACAATGGTCACGACATGGAGTCGAAGAGGCCACTTGGGAAACGGAGGACGGTATGAAGGCTAAATATCCGGAGTTGTTTTCATCATAAGTTTCGGGACGAAACTTCTTTTTAGGGAGGAAGGATGTAATGCCCGAGATCTTTGTTATGTAATTGGAACTTGTGATATTGTAATGATCGTACTTTTGTCTGAGTATTATTCTCCGTATTTCATAATCCGATGTTGCCGAGCGTTTAATTTCATGGTTGTGATTTGTAAGGTTGAAATTCTGTGCATGTAGCGCACGCTACAGGCTAAGGGTAGCGTACGCTAACATGGTTTCATAGCGCACGCTACAGAATGTAATTAGCGCACGCTATGCGTGGTCAAATTGATTGGGACGTGCGGTAGGTGAGATCTGGCCGGGGGACCCCTGTCGGATCGTGTCGGGTGTACCTGGACGGCTTTCGGGAAAAGCCGAGTCAACGCCTTAGCGCACGCTACAGGTATATACGTAGCGCACGCTAAGTGCCGAGTACAGTTTAGACTATGAGCCGTTAGCGCACGCTACAAACAGGGTCTAGCGCGCGCTAACAGCCATTTATTATAAATAGGACATCATCCTATTCGAGATTTCAGTTTTTCTCCTCCCATAACCCGAACTCTTACACTTAGATCATAACTCCCTTCGTCCCAAACACTTCATATCAACCTCCTAGTTCGAGATTGAAGATCATACATCATTGGAGATTGGTGTTCAAGCCTTCGGTGTTGAATTGCTTCATTTCATCCGTGTTCTTCACTACTTCGAGGTAGGTGATTCTTCACCAATGATTAGTATGTTCATAAGGAAGATTTGAATCATGTTTGGATAGCAAGTATTTCGTTCATCACATGTTAGAAGGATACTTTTGACGTATCGGCATTATATATCGTATGAACCTTTGAACCATCTTATTATAAGGACTCCTAAGCATGTTCAAATCAAGCTATGATCAATAATCGGATATTTACCCAGTAGATACTGTTTACACGATGGAATCATGTGTTTTGGAACGTAGAACAAATGGAACTTAGATTATTTCTTGGAGATCGTAGATGAATTATGATGTTGAGTTGGCTATCCGTATATTTGTATTTCACGATCATAAATCTTCCACAAACCTTATTAGCATGATTTGCCCGAGGATAACTTGTATTATCACGGTAGGATTCATGAGTTCCTCACCATTCAACCCAGTTTTCGGCTTACAGTATTCTGCCATGCAATATTAGCGCACGCTAACACGTGTGAGTTAACGTGCGCTATCGGGGTCAGATAACGCCCGAAACGTACGTAGCGTACGTTATGAGACCAGCCGAGTCAGACTGCCAGACCGTGGCTAGCGCACGCTAGTCTTATACGATAGCGTACGCTAACAGTCTGTCTTAGCGCACGTTACGTAGAGTACGTAGCGCGCGCTAAGCAGTCCAGGCAGATTGGTTATTTTGAGCTTTTCGGCCGTAGACCGAATTGTTAGGCCATTGTTCGACTTGAGATGATTTGTATATCGTTCCTTTTGTTAAGGTTCGAGCTTGTTACGTTGATCGAAGGAGGCGGCCTTCGAGTGTGTTGAGATCATCGAAGTATTTCGTCTTGCCATTTTCGAGGCAAGTATCATATGTCGAGTTTGATTTATTATGCTTATGGTATTGTTCATATTTTGTATATGAGATGTATTTCTGGAAATTCGCGTGATATTCGTTGTTGTTTGTTCGTATTGATGAACATATTGAAATGCATATGTGTATGCATAATGGATTGATTATGGTATAAATGATCCGAGGGGGTCATGAGGATCTATGCTGAGGGCGCTGGATCGAATGTCCACCATGCGTTGGTCCGACGGGATCATCATGGGGATCTATGCTGAGGGCGCTGGATCGCTGGACGGGTTTTCCACCATGTGTTGGTCCGACGGGATCATCATGGGGATCTATACCAAGGGCGCTGGATCGCTGGATTACCCTGTATTGTATTGATGGGATCGTGAGGATTCGCATCGTTGGATTCCGGTAGCGGAAGTCCGTTTTGCATGTTTTGTGATGCATTGATGATTTATTGTATTATGATACTTGTACTAGCATCGTTTTGCTAACCCCTTCGGGGGTGGACATTGTTTTGATGTTCAGGTAGCCGAGGAGCGGGGAGGCAGCCACAGTACCGACAGGACGATGAGATGGCTCAGTGATGTGATTGATGTTATTGTTGTCGAGAGTTGTTTTCTTGTTTCGTTCAGTACTCGAGTACGTCTGTTTTAATAATGTCCTTTCGATATGGTTGTATAAATTAACTCTTTGATCGGTTGAATCAAATATGTCTTTAAACTTCAGTTGTACGATTGGTTTATATTTACACTCTTTTTAAAATTAGCCTTGTAAATCCTTACCTAAAGGGTTTACGGCGCTGTAATTATTCCGAATATCTCGGGGTGTTACATCCAACAGGCTAGACATCAACACAACACATTACATTACATACTGACGAATCAAAATAACGAATCAATAGACCGATTTGGTCTTCCGTCACTGACTTACAAATCAAAATACATAAACTCATCCAGACTCATACACATGTAAGGGTAAAATACTTGCAACGACGAACAATAAGACAGCGGAAAAGACAATATAATGGACTCCGACTAACTGAAGTCAAAACTGGCCTTCGTGTGATTAGTATCATTCGTCTTTCATCATCCCTCGCACCGATCCTGTTTCTTGCTCCCGAAAACCTGCATGTACCTGGACACAAAACAGATATACACCTCCCGATTACTCGGGGGTTAGCAAAACTCCACTGTTTCGCTAGTGCAAGTATAAAGTGCAAATATGAGCCATACACAACACATTCCGAGAATACAACGAAAGACTTCCCGAGATATCTTTAGTTAAAAAATAGTTCAAGTCTTGAAAGTAGAAACGAAGCAAGTAAGCATTTTGAAAACATTTCCAAATCTCGGGAGTTTTGAAAACATTAGAAATTGAAAAGTTCTTAATTCCTCGAAAGTCATTTAGGGTCACAGCCCCAAAGTTCATTTCCAAAATGCAAATCCGTTAACAAGACACGGGGTCCACGACCCAACCATTCCAGTCACAAAACACAGGGCCTACGACCCGATCATCCACTGCAATTCACTTACAAGGACACATTACACATAACACATCATTCTTATGCCATTCTAGCCAAGCACCAAGACTCGATATATAATGTCTCTCGACCCCGAGCACAAAGCATTGTGATACTCCGGACAATATCACAATTAACGAAAACATCAACGTCATCCTCATGATGAAAACCACAACTGGTAACCCGCGGCCGTACCCCTTAGTATCGACCCCCAGACATCCCATCGGAGACTCCGGGTGGGAAACCACTTCCGCGGCCGTACCCCTTAGTATCGACCCCCAGACATCCCGTCGGACACTCCGGGTGGAAGTTCATCCACACACGCACCCAAGTCCACTTCCGTGGCCGTACCCCTTAGTATCGACCCCCAGACATCCCGTCGGACACTCCGGGTGGAAGGAACAACACACACACACGTTCCAAAATCACAGTTGCAAACCAAAAGCCTCGAAGGTCAATCACAGTATATAAAGTCGAGGTACCTTACTAGAATGGCCAGTTCATCCAACATATACTCACGACCAAGTAAAGATACGATTCATGCTAGAATTTCAACGATGCAGCTAGTACAAACAACATAGCAACGAGGGAAAATACCTATCCGACCACGCCGATCGACACAATGAGACACGATCATCAATAGGCATACGTTCCATACATATCTCAAGGAAAGGTTAAGCTATAAATCCACAACGTCATTATCACACAAAACGATACCCCACACCTACTTAGACAAGCATATTTAACAACGAAATTATACGAGTCATCTTTTAAGGATGTATTGAAAAGCATATCAATTCCTTTGAAAGTTAATTATAGGCATTCATGAATCACATATCGTAAATTACCAACTAATATATCCACAAATCACGTAATGTATGGGCAAGATACTTGCCTCGAGTAACCACAACGCAGAGAATCGGCCGAAGTAGGTTGGCACGAACCGACTACGAACTCACCGACTCCACCGAACGGCAATCCGCAACAATGATGTAACACCCCCAAAATCATATGGGAATATTACAGCGCCGTGGGCCCCATATTGGAACCCACAAGGCTAAAATCATTTTTGCAAACGTTAAAAATGCTAAAAGGCCCTTTTGAAAATACACACACACACACAGCGGATAAAAACACAGTTCAAAGAATAACGAAAATCCATTTAGAAACATACACACACAACGGATAAAACATAATTAAATACAGTTGCAGCGGAATTATAAAAACCAGAAAGAACACTCGAATCCCAACAACTACGCCATAGCCAGTATCACCGGAAAGCTCATCCCTTCACGACCGCTACTAGCTCGAACTCCGAGTACCTAAAAGATAAAGCCCATGACGGGGTCAGCCATAATACTCAACAATGATAACGATCACATCACAAAAACAATACATATCAATGTAATCTACAGAGTAAGAACATTCCCCACGTATTTTACCGAAGTAACCTTACCAACCTGTCACAACCATAACAATCAATTCTTACCATATCCCACGCCTCGTGTCCTTAAGTATGAACGAATTCAATGTAATCACCTGTACTGTATCCGAAACACTACCAAGATTTCCAATCATAAACATATCTCGAGTATAGAATAATCTGGCAAAGTTCAACTCTGCTGGCTGAGTCGCACAATTGGATCCCAATACTGATAGGAACTGATATCACACGATACATCTGCAAATCAACTGTCCCGAAACAATGGCAAGTCCCGAATATCAATACAAGCATGAATGCTCACACAATCAATAATGATAAACAATCAATGCATCACAATGGAAGTATCAATGACATGATATTTCCGCACAAGATCGACAAAGGATCAACCACGAACGAGAATACCATTATGTGGTAACTCCAACAAGATCAATGAAGAATCAATAACGGAGAATACCGACGACACGGTAAGGATCAAGGAAGAATCAATAACCGAGAATACCGACGACACGGTAAGGATCAATGAAGAATCAATAGCCGAGAATACCGACGACACGGTAAACTCTAACAAGGTCAATAAGAGTCGACAACCAGAAATACCAACGATACGATAAACTTAAATAAGATCAATAAAAGGTCAACAACCGAGAATACTCACGACACAGTAAACTCTAGCAAGATCAATAAAGACCAACAACTGGGAATACCAACGATACGGTAAACTCCAACAAGAGCAATAAGGAATCGACAAACGAGAATACCGACGACATGGTAAACTCCAATAACATCAATCAAGGATGAATAACCAAGAATACCAATGGTGAGACAACTCCCAAACGGAATCAATAAGGATCAATAACGAACGAGATTACCAATGACAGGGTGAATTCCAAACGAGATTTATAAAGGATCGATATCAATGAGTTGACCATCGGTAAGGTAACTCTAAACGAGATCAGAAAAGGATCAATGGGGACAGATACACGAGAGAATAAAATCGCCAACCATATACAAATCATATATATATACGGGATTTCAAGGACAACCCGAATATTGAACAGATCCAATTATACATGGACTGTGAACGACCAATCAATAAGACTCAAGATAGACGTCACGATACAACATGACAACAAATCTCGAAGAAACGCATATCCATCAAGGATCAAAAGACTTCCCAAAAGAGCAACAGTAACTCGATCATGGAAGACCGACATGACCACAATGTCGTATTTCCATCAGACAACAGTCCACATCATGCTCAACAATGTATATAATATTAACACATAAACCCCAAGGCAGCAGCCAAGGGTCACGGAAGCATCTCACAGGAATACCCTGGAACATAGGTGCCATATAGGTCTTATCCCCTAACACAGTTCATGCAATCACAAAATACCCCAAGGTCGCAACCAAGGGTCACGAAAGTATCCACACAGGAATACCCCGGAACATAGGTGCCATATAGGTCTTATCCCCTAACACATCGGCCTAACAGATCACTGCTCACAGGAGAGCACATTACAAAATGTAACAAACAATGGTGCACACTCACCCCATGAAATATCAACACACGTGCAATAATGCAACATGATGATTATCATAATCTAACAACATTAATTTACCTCAAGCTGAAGACGCCAACCTTTCCACGACCAACTGCCCTGAACGAATACACGGTTTATCCGACAATCCAAAATGAAATCTGTCCATAACTAATACCAAACCACCATCCCGAATTCAACATCGACACGATAACTAACCTTGATATCCAACTTCTCATGCAATAGACCAAATTATAATTCACGTTCCCATTTCCACTAGACATCCTTAAAATCATATACATTATGATTTATCTTAGTCCAAAAATACCATACATACCACCATTCCGACAATTCATATATTCCATAATACCATTGCTATATGAATCATAAATGAAATGAAAACAAAATCATTTATTAACATTATGAACTGAGCAAGCATAACTTGCCTTGATACCAATTCGGCGAAGCCACTATCAATCCTGCCGTCTTCGTCTACAAGCTCCGCAGTCCCAGCTCGTCCGCAGCACAACGGTTAACTTCAACGATCACTAAACGCAACCTAATGCAATAATTAGTTAACGATGCGTTCAATAACAATCAACCGAAATGACCAACTAATCAAACTCGATGGTTCAACGACATCTCGATCATACGAAACCAACCCGTATCAACTCTTAACATTACGAACACAAGTCGAAATTCGGTGTTCAATAATCCAAACAATGTCTTCAACATATAGTTTATATAACCGCAAGAATCGTAACAACAAAACCATAATCATCTTCATATGAATCCTTCTTCAACGATAACATCAAAATCCGAATTCAAGGAGAGGTTTATCGAACATACCTCTAGAAGATGAAATACACAAGTAATCACTTGTTTTGAATTGCACGGTGCGAAAAAATCGACAAAAGGGAAGGGTACCGATTCAACTTCCTTCAAAAGTTCATTCCTAAATCACAATAATATCAATTCAATTACCATTCGTACGAAAACGTATAGAATTTCCCAAGTTCAACTCATTGAGGCTTTTCATCGAACACTTTGAAGGCATAATCCAATTCAATCGATTATTCAAAGAAATACTCGAATTTGTTCCACAAAAATTCAAGAGTATTGAATGATTACGAGTATACAGTCAAGTTCTATCAATAATCCGAATCAAAATGGAGCAAATCGGCCAAAACACCAAGAAACCTCAAGAACATCCAAAAACCAAAAGTTCATGTGTTCTTACCTTCGATCCGGGTGGAGGATGATGTTAATCCATGATTCCAACTTCCAAAACATGTTGTTATAAGTTGATTCTACTCAAAACCATCATATTTGCTGAAGAAATCGCGGAAGGAACGAAGAAAAACGAAGAAATGAGCAGATGACTCGGTCCAGGCCTTATATAGGCCGAGACCTGCCGGCCAGTTACGTACGTAACCGGCGGGTCCTTACGTACGTAGCCGGCCGCGGCCTAACCTTCTGTCCAGTTTGTTCGGCACCCTTACGTACGTAACCGACAGCTCCCTTACGTACGTAATCGGCCATTACGGCCGTAACCGGCCACTGCCTACGTACGTAATCGGCCAGTCCTAGCCCCCAGCGAGTCACTGCCGACCATGCTCGGCCATCCCAACGAGTCACGTCCGGCCATGCTCGGCCATCCAGGTCATCTCGGCCACGACTCGGCCAGTCGCCCCGTAACGTACGTAACACTTATTCCGTTGCGTACGTAATACGTACGTTGACTTGCTACAGTAAAATGGTCGTGTTACGTACGTAACACGTCCTGTATAACGTACGTAACACGTACGTTGACTCACCTGTCAACATCCTCCGCCGAAAGTTGTCGACAAAGGGTCCCACCTGCCGACCACGACTGGATCGTCTAATTCCCATGTTACGTACGTAACGTCTCGGCCATAACGTACGTAACTCTACCAATTTAACGTACGTAAGCTTCAACACATAACGTACGTAATGGCTTCCATACTTAGCCATTTCGAGCAATTCTTGTCCAACATCTCGACATAACAAATGTGAACATACGACAATACTGAACACATATACGAAATCCCGAAAATATTCTCGTACGGTACGTCTGATGCACGATACTCCCAATTACAACTGTCGACCAAGTACGACAATCATACATATACCCATACGGTATATCCGACATCGAAAAACACATCAAGCATGTAATATCCTAGAATAAAAATACCCTCGATAGACATAATGGCACGACTATCACGGTTTCCAAAATTATCCACTCATATCGTGTTGGTCCCACTCTGTACAGTACATCCCAGATAAAATAATGCGAAAAATTCGTAGTGAAATTCTAGGATATTACATATACACCCACTTAAATAAGTTTCGTCCTCGAAACTCAACACCTGTCATAATCAGTATATCAATCCCGAAATATCTCAAAATCACGACACCATACTCAAATAATCATCATCAAAACTGAAATAACTGAAAGAACATACTTACAGGTCCGTGATGTCGATGATCTTCCGTGATACCAGCATATGACTCCCATACAAAGTCTCAACACACTAACAAGACACCGGCATCGCAATTACAGCAATTTGAAAATATTTCAAAAATTTTGAAACCTCCAAAATCGGTTTGACTCAAAAGTCAGAAAATCATTTTCAAAAGTCACGCTACTACCACACCGGTAGAGCCACATAACACACACGCCCGGGTTTTACGAAACCCAAGCTCCGATACCATTTTCTGTAACACCCCCAAAATCATACGGGAATATTACAGCGCCGTGGGCCCCATATTGGAACCCACAAGGCTAAAATCATTTTCGCAAACATTAAAAATGCCAAAAGGCCCTTTTGAAAATACACACACACACACAGCGGATAAAAACACAGTTCAAAGAATAACGAAAAGCCATTTAGAAACATACACACACAGCGGATAAAACATAATTAAATACATTTGCAGCAGAATTATAAAAACCAGAAAGAACACTCGAATCCCAACAACTACGCCATAGCCAGTATCACCGGAAAGCTCATCCCTTCACGACCGCTACTAGCTCGAACTCCGAGTACCTAAAAGATAAAGCCCACGACGGGGTCAGCCATAATACTCAACAATGATAACGATCACATCAAAAAAACAATACATATCAATGTAATCTACAGAGTAAGAACATTCCCCATGTATTTTACCGGAGTAACCTTACCAACCTGTCACAACCATAACAATCAATTCTTACCATATCCCACGCCTCGTGTCCTTAAGTATGAACGAATTCAATGTAATCACCTGTACTGTATCCGAAACACTACCAAGATTTCCAATCATAAACATATCTCGAGTATAGAATAATCTGGCCAAGTTCAACTCTGCTGGCTGAGTCGCACAATAGGATCCCAATACTGATAGGAACTGATATCACACGATACATCTGCAAATCAACTGTCCCGAAACAATGGCAAGTCCCGAATATCAATACAAGCATGAATGCTCACACAATCAATAATGATAAACAATCAATGCATCACAACGGAAGTATCAATGACATGATATTTCGGCACAAGATCGACAAAGGATCAACCACGAACGAGAATACCATTATGTGGTAACTCCAACAAGATCAATGAAGAATCAATAACCGAGAATACCGACGACACGGTAAGGATCAAGGAAGAATCAATAACCGAGAATACCGACGACACGGTAAGGATCAATGAAGAATCAATAACCGAGAATACCGACGACACGGTAAACTCTAACAAGGTCAATAAGAGTCGACAACCAGAAATACCAACGGTACGATAAACTTAAATAAGATCAATAAAGGGTCAACAACCGAGAATACTGACGACAGAGTAAACTCTAGCAAGATCAATAAGGACCAACAACTGGGAATACCAACGATACGGTAAACTCCAACAAGAGCAATAAGGAATCGACAAACGAGAATACCGACGACACGGTAAACTCCAATAACATCAATCAAGGACTAATAACCAAGAATACCAACGGTGAGACAACTCCCAAACGGAATCAATAAGGATCAATAACGAACGAGATTACCAATGACAGGGTGAATTCCAAACGAGATTTATAAAGGATCGATATCAATGAGTTGACCATCGATAAGGTAACTCCAAACGAGATCAGAAAAGGATCAACGGGGACAGATACACGAGAGAATAAAATCGCCAACCATATACAAATCATATATATACGGGATTTCAAGGACAACCCGAATATTGAACAGATCCAATTATAGATGGACTGTGAACGACCAATCAATAAGACTCAAGATAGACGTCACGATACAACATGACAACAAATGTCGAAGAAACGCATATCCATCAAGGATCAAAAGACTTCCCAAAAGAGCAACAGTAACTCGATCATGGAAGACCGACACGACCACAATGTCGTATTTCCATCAGACAACAGTCCACATCATGCTCAACAATGCATATAATATTAACACATAAACCCCAAGGCAGCAGCCAAGGGTCACGGAAGCATCTCACAGGAATACCCCGGAACATAGGTGCCATATAGGTCTTATCCTCTAACACAGTTCATGCAATCACAAAATACCCCAAGGTCGCAACCAAGGGTCACGAAAGTATCCACATAGGAATACCCCGGAACATAGGTGCCATATAGGTCTTATGCCCTAACACATCGGCCCAACAGATCACTGCTCACAGGAGAGCACATTACAAAACGTAACAAACAATGGTGCACACTCACCCCATGAAATATCAACACACGTGCAATAATGCAACATGATGATTATCATAATCTAACAACATTAATTTACCTCAAGCTGAAGACGCCAACCTTTCCACGACCAACTGCCCTGAACAAATACACGGTTTATCCGACAATCCAAAATGAAGTACAGTCCATAACTAATACCAAACCACCATCCCGAATTCAACATCGACACGATAACTAACCTTGATATCCAACTTCTCATGCAATAGACCAAATTATAATTCACGTTCCCATTTCCACTAGACATCCTTAAAATCATATACATTATGATTTATCTTAGTCCAAAAATACCATACATACCACCATTCCGACAATTCATATATTCCATAATACCATTGCTATATGAATCATAAATGAAATGAAAACAAAATCATTTATTAACATTATGAACTGAGCAAGCATAACTTGCCTTGATACCAATTCGGCGAAGCCACTATCAATCCTGCCGTCTTCGTCTACAAGCTCCGCAGTCCCAGCTCGTCCGCAGCACAACGGTTAACTTCAACGATCACTAAACGCAACCTAATGCAATAATTAGTTAACGATGCGTTCAATAACAATCAACCGAAATGACCAACTAATCAAACTCGATGGTTCAACGACATCTCGATCATACGAAACCAACCCGTATCAACTCTTAACATTACGAACACAAGTCGAAATTCGGTGTTCAATAATCCAAACAATGTCTTCAACATATAGTTTATATAACCGCAAGAATCGTAACAACAAAACCATAATCATCTTCATATGAATCCTTCTTCAGCGATAACATCAAAATCCGAATTCAAGGAGAGGTTTATCGAACATACCTCTAGAAGATGAAATACACAAGTAATCACTTGTTTTGAATAGCACGGTGCGAAAAAATCGACAAAAGGGAAGGGTACCGATTCAACTTCCTTCAAAAGTTCATTCCTAAATCACAATAATATCAATTCAATCACCATTCGTACGAAAACGTATAGAATTTCCCAAGTTCAACTCATTGAGGCTTTTCATCGAACACTTTGAAGGCATAATCCAATTCAATCGATTATTCAAAGAAATACTCGAATTTGTTCCACAAAACTTCAAGAGTATTGAATGATTACGAGTATACAGTCAAGTTCTATCAATAATCCGAATCAAAATGGAGCAAATCGGCCAAAACACCAAGAAACCTCAAGAACATCCAAAAACCAAAAGTTCATGTGTTCTTACCTTCGATACGGGTGGAGGATGATGTTAATCCATGATTCCAACTTCCAAAACATGTTGTTATAAGTTGATTCTACTCAAAACCATCATATTTGCTGAAGAAATCTCGGAAGGAACGAAGAAAAACGAAGAAATGAGCAGATGACTCGGTCCAGGCCTTATATAGGCCGAGACCTGCCGGCCGATTACGTGCGTAATCGGCGGGTCCTTACGCACGTGGCCGGCCGCGCCTAACCTTCCGTCCGCTTTGTTCGTCACCCTTACGTACGTAAGCGGACTCCCTTACGTCGTAATCGGCCATTACGGCCAGAATCGCCACCGCCATGTCGGCGATCCTAGCCCCCAGCGAGTCACTGCCGACCATGCTCGGCCATCCCAACGAGTCACGTCCGGCCATGCTCGGCCATCCAGGTCATCTCGGCCACGACTCGGCCAGTCGCCCCGTAACGTACGTAACACTTATTTCGTTGCGTACGTAATACGTACGTTGACTTGCTACAGTAAAATGGTCGTGTTACGTACGTAACACGTCCTGTATAACGTATGTAACACGTACGTTGACTCACCTGTCAACATCCTCCGCCGAAAGTTGTCGACAAAGGGTCCCACCTGCCGACCACGACTCGATCGTCTGATTCCCATGTTACGTACGTAACGTCTCGGCCATAACGTACGTAACTCTACCAATTTAACGTACGTAAGCTTCAACACATAACGTACGTAATGGCTTCCATACTTAGCCATTTCGAGCAATTCTTGTCCAACATCTCGACATAACAAATGTGAACATACGACAATACTGAACACATATACGAAATCCCGAAAATATTCTCGTACGGTACGTCTGATGCACGATACTCCCAATTACAACTGTCGACCAAGTACGACAATCATACATATACCCATACGGTATATCCGACATCGAAAAACACATCAAGCATGTAATATCCTAGAATCAAAATACCCTCGATAGACATACTGGCACGACTATCACGGTTTCCAAAATTATCCACTCATATCGTGTTGGTCCCACTGCATGCAGACATCCCAGATAAAATAATGCGAAAAATTCGTAGTGAAATTCTAGGATATTACATATACACCCACTTAAATAAGTTTCGTCCTCGAAACTCAACACCTGTCATAATCAGTATATCAATCCCGAAATATCTCAAAATCACGACACCATACTCAAATAATCATCATCAAAACTGAAATAACTGAAAGAACATACTTACAGGTCCGTGAAGTCGATGATCTTCCGTGATACCAGCATATGACTCCGATACAAAGTCTCAACACACTAACAAGACACCGGCATCGCAATTACAGCAATTTGAAAATATTTCAAAAATTTTGAAACCTCCAAAATCGGTTTGACTCAAAAGTCAGAAAATCATTTTCAAAAGTCACGCTACTACCACACCGGTAGAGCCACATAACACACACGCCCGGGTTTTACGAAACCCAAGCTCCGATACCATTTTCTGTAACACCCCCAAAATCATACGGGAATATTACAGCGCCGTGGGCCCCATATTGGAACCCACAAGGCTAAAATCATTTTCGCAAACATTAAAAATGCCAAAAGGCCCTTTTGAAAATACACACACACACAGCGGATAAAAACACATTTCAAAGAATAACGAAAAGCCATTTAGAAACATACACACACAGTGGATAAAACATAATTAAATACATTTGCAGCAGAATTATAAAAACCAGAAAGAACACTCGAATCCCAACAACTACGCCATAGCCAGTATCACCGGAAAGCTCATCCCTTCACGACCGCTACTAGCTCGAACTCCGAGTACCTAAAAGATAAAGCCCACGACGGGGTCAGCCATAATACTCAACAATGATAACGATCACATCAAAAAAACAATACATATCAATGTAATCTACAGAGTAAGAACATTCCCCATGTATTTTACCGAAGTAACCTTACCAACCTGTCACAACCATAACAATCAATTCTTACCATATCCCACGCCTCGTGTCCTTAAGTATGAACGAATTCAATGTAATCACACATCGTATCCGAAACACTACCAAGATTTCCAATCATAAACATATCTCGAGTATAGAATAATCTGGCCAAGTTCAACTCTGCTGGCTGAGTCGCACAATTGGATCCCAATACTGATAGGAACTGATATCACACGATACATCTGCAAATCAACTGTCCCGAAACAATGGCAAGTCCCGAATATCAATACAAGCATGAATGCTCACACAATCAATAATGATAAACAATCAATGCATCACAACGGAAGTATCAATGACATGATATTTCGGCACAAGATCGACAAAGGATCAACCACGAACGAGAATACCATTATGTGGTAACTCCAACAAGATCAATGAAGAATCAATAACCGAGAATACCGACGACACGGTAAGGATCAAGGAAGAATCAATAACCGAGAATACCGACGACACGGTAAGGATCAATGAAGAATCAATAACCGAGAATACCGACGACACGGTAAACTCTAACAAGGTCAATAAGAGTCGACAACCCGGAAATACCAGCGATGCGATAAACTTAAATAAGATCAATAAAGGGTCAACAACCGAGAATACGGCGACACGATGAAACTCTAGCAAGATCAATAAGGACCAACAACTGGGAATACCAACGATACGGTAAACTCCAACAAGAGCAATAAGGAATCGACAAACGAGAATACCGACGACACGGTAAACTCCAATAACATCAATCAAGGACTAATAACCAAGAATACCAACGGTGAGACAACTCCCAAACGGAATCAATAAGGATCAATAACGAACGAGATTACCAATGACAGGGTGAATTCCAAACGAGATTTATAAAGGATCGATATCAATGAGTTGACCATCGATAAGGTAACTCCAAACGAGATCAGAAAAGGATCAACGGGGACAGATACACGAGAGAATAAAATCGTCAACCATGTTGTGTCAAGAATTAACACCTTCCGACCGGCAATCGACTAGGAGGACGGGCGACCGAGTCACTGCCGAGCGGCCAAGTCAGGTCTGCCGATCAGCAACCTGGCGACCGAGCCTTAGCCCAGCGGACAAGCTACATCGACCGACCGAAGGCCCCAGGACCCGATCCGTGCGGCGATCGACCTCAAGACGATCGCCTCTCAGTACTCGGCGATCGACCCCTGGCGACCTACGAACGGACGATCTCCTCTCGGCATCTTGCCTACCTGCCCTTGGTGACCGACCATTGGCGACCTCCATCCACTGGCCGATGACGACCTCGGATGATCAGCCAGGGACGACCGCTCATGTCGATCACCACCAACGGACACCCAGTCGGCAAAGGCCGAGCACCAGGACTGGCACCATGTGCAAAGGCTGGGACAAGATCCGCGAATCCCGGGCCATTGACCACAATCTGACATATTCCCTCCACCAGCCGATAGGCCGCCGAAAGCTTGTCAGTAGGGCCACATGTTGACTGACTCCGGACACGTGATGGCTCCTTATTGGACCGCCCAAAGCTGTGGCAGCCTCTTCCTTGGACTTTAGCCCGCGGCCCGACATCTTATTTGGACTTTGCTTTGTGACCCGTGAGATCGGCACATTATTATATTAGGCCGCGGGCGGTCGGCGGAATTATTTTAATGGCGGCGTGACGTCGGCCACTACAGACAGGACCATTGCCTCTATATAAACGAAGCCCCTGCATTTGTAAACTCTCTCTGCACTCTCGACATTCTTGCAATACATACGCAATACGAGCAAACATCAAGCACTTGGCTAACCTCCAACTCTTGGCAGACTTTCTTTCGGTCTTACTTCTCCCGGCCTTTTCTCCTCGAGCAGATTATCGGCGGGACGAAGAACACCAAGCTTCGCTCAAGAGCCGGATTAACAGAGTCTTTTTACACTCATTGTATTTAGATTTCTCACATTAATACTTGTATCCAAGAATATTTGTATTAATAACATCTCGCGAGAGCATTCAAGCCCGGGCCTAACAAACCCGGCAAATCTTGTATTATTTATCTTCTCTCGGAAGTGCTCCCGCAATTGTTGTTTGTTGTCCGTCTTCCAGCAGTATTAATCTTCGGATAAATATTTTGGGCAACAACAATTGGCGCTAGAAGGAGGGTATCCAACCCTCGATTTTTTACACCTACCGTCCCGAAGAACACTCACTGTTCTCGGGGCAGATATTTGAAGTGACACTCACTGCACTTCAAAAGAAATCCTTCAGAAATCATGTCTTCCGCCTTCGCGTCGAAGAAAGTCGCTGGCCAGCCGGCCAGACCCCCTGCTCCGTCCCAGTCCGAGCCGCAGCCGATGGTGGAAGGTAGCCGCCGCGGCCGGAGGCGCTCGACCACGTCCCGGGAAGGCGGCCCGAGCCTCTCGCTCGATCGGTTCCGAACCAAGGAACAGATCGAAGGGGCCCTGGCCGTCCTACAGGAGCGACGGAGTGCTTTCGACGCGCCTCCAGCTACCGCCCCCCCGGTCTCTCGCCGGAAGATCAAGAGGAAGCTCAAGGCACTACTGGCCGAGCAATCGCCCGGAGGCTCTCGCCCGCAAGAAGAGGCGCTCGGCAGCCGGGGCACCTCTGTCTTCGATCGCCTGGGCAGTGACCCGACACAGCGGCCAAGGCGATCCGGCCCGGCTACGAGGCAGCGGAGTTGGTGTCCGTCACCGGGAGCTCGGCCTACCCGGCTCCCACAAGGCGATCCGGCCGCTGGCTCCCTTCGCCAAATTCCCGAGGTCGGCGGCGGCGAGTCCGGAGATCGGTACACGATCGCCTCGGCCCCCGCTCCCAAAGCCGATCCGCAAGCAGCCGAGCCGCGGCGATCGCCGCGATGCAACGTCAGATCGACGACATGAAGGCGCTCCTGCAATCCGGGGCAGACGCCACCTAGACGATCGCCGCGCCGAGCGAGCCGCTCGCGATCGACATCGAGCTCGCCCCGGTGCAGCACACGATCGCCCCTCCTCAGACACCCGTGTACCAGGGGCGATCGGACCCCCAAGCACACCTTCACAAGTTCAACATCTACATGACCGGGTGTGGGGCATCGGACGCGACCCGTTGCCGAATGTTCCCTCTGACACTAGACGACCTCGCCCACCGGTGGTACACCTCATTGCCACCTCGGTCCATTGGCTCCTTTAACGAGCTGGCGCACATCTTCACGGAATACTTCGCCACCAGGGCCGCTCGGCCAGAAGGTCCCCATCGCATGTGGCGGATCAGGCAGGGAGAACAGGAGTCCGACTCGGACTACATCGACCGGGTTGACATGATCATCCTCAACGGCGAGCCCGTAAGCGATGAGACCGCCCTCTACGCGGTCCTAGGAGGTTTCGGGCTTCTCGCCTATGTTCGAGCATCTCACGAAGACCCTACCGACGACCTACGCGGCCTTAGGGCGAGCGCAGATTTCTGTCGAGCAAAGGCTTCTTCTTGGCCTAGGAGTAGAACGATCGGCACCCGCGCGACGACCTCCGGTCTCCCACCCGATCGCTACTACCCAGCAGAGCCGGAGGACTCGATCACCGCCACCGTCCATTCTAACATTAGTGACTAGCCGCCGCCCGATCGCCAATTTCGACCTACGAATAAAGCGATCGGCCGCCGAGCGACGATCGCCCGATCTTAGGCCAGATCACAACATCATCGGCAACCGGTGGACACGATCGCCATCTACAATCCGGATATAACATGACGGACTAAGGCATAAGATCGCCTCCACCGCACATCATAAAGCCATGGCCACAGCGATCGATGGAACCAGGCGCCCGGCCATGCAAGGTCCCTTTCGGCCGAGATCTCCCGCCCTACGATTAAATACGCGGCCGGCGGAGTCGGAGGGCCCTCCATCATAAATCAGAGGACTCAATCCACAAAACCCCTCTCAACGTACACCGTCGAGGTCGGCCAACTCCATGGTGGCCGAGGTGGAAGCAGAGCTAACAAGCCGCGGGCGTGGAGTTGATTCATCCGACGCGCCCCGCGCAAGGACTCCTCTAGACCGAGACCGCACGCCTTTCGTTTAAATACAAGGCGAGGCGCGGCTAACAGAGGACCCTCATAATAAAGTGAGCCACGAGGCACTCATTGTCTTTGTGCACCAAGACACGGTCATGGGGTCGGTCCATCGATCTCCGCGATCGTGCACGATTCCTCAAACAAAGCGAAACCACCAAGTTTCCATGGGGATCGGCCAATGTTGTTTTTGCGGTACGAGACCGAAAGATAGCTAAGCCAATCGACCATGATAGCCCAAGTCCGAGTCCTAAGTCGGCTCGGATCGCCCGTCCTCATCCGTACACGATCACCGGCAAGAACCACCTCGCCCCATGTCTTCAACATAGGAGCAAGTGGGGCAATTGTTGTGTCAAGAATTAACACCTTCCGACCGGCAATCGACTAGGAGGACGGGCGACCGAGTCACCGCTGAAGCGGCCAAGTCAGTCTGCCGATCGGCAACTTTGGCGACCGAGCCTTAGCCCAATGGACAAGCTACATCGACCGACCAAGGCCCCGTGACCGATCCGATGCCGAGCGATCGACCTCAAGACGATCGCCTCTCGGTACTCGGCGATCGACCCTGGCGACCTACGAACGGACGATCTCCTCTCGGCATCTTGCCGACACGCCCTTGGTGACCGACCATTGGCGACCTCCATCCACTGGCCGATGACGACCTCGGATGATCGGCCCGGGACGACCGCTCATGTCGATCACCACCAACGGACACCCGGTCGGCAAAGGCCGAGCACCGGGATCGCACCATGTGCAAAGGCGGGACAAGATCCGCGAATCCCGGGCCATTGACCACAATCGGCGATTCCCTCCACCCGGTAGCAGGCCGCGAAAGCTTGTCGGTAGGGCCACATGTTGGCCCGACTCGGACACGTGATGGCTCCTTATTGGACCGCCCAAAGCCGTGGCGACCTCTTTCTTGGACTTTAGCTTGGCCCGGACATCTTATTTGGACTTTAGCTTTGTGACCAGGAGATCGGCACATTATTATATTAGGCCGGGCGATCGGCGAATTATTTTAATGGCCGGCGGCGATCGCCACTACTGAGACGAGACCATTTGCCTCTATATAAACGAAGCCCCTGCATTTGTAAACTCTCTCTGCACTCTCGACATTCTTGCAATACATACGCAATCTGAGAGCAAACATCAAGCACTTGGCTAACCTCCAACTCTTGGCAACTTTCTTTCGGTCTTACTTCTCGGCCTTTTCTCCTCGGCAGATTATCGGCGGGACGAAGAACACCAAGCTTCGCTCAAGAGCCGGATTAACAGAGTCTTTTTACACTCATTGTATTTAGATTTCTCACATTAATACTTGTATCCACGAATATTTGTATTAATAACATCTCGCGAGAGCATTCAAGCCCGGGCCTAACAAACCCGGCAAATCTTGTATTATTTATCTTCTCTCGGAAGTGCTCCCGCAATTGTTGTTTGTTGTCCGTCTTCCAGCAGTATTAATCTTCGGATAAATATTTTGGGCAACAACAAACCATATACAAATCATATATATATGGGATTTCAAGGACAACCCGAATATTGAACAGATCCAATTATACATGGACTGTGAACGATCAATCAATAAGACTCAAGATAGACGTCACGATACAACATGACAACAAATCTCGAAGAAACGCATATCCATCAAGGATCAAAAGACTTCCCAAAAGAGCAACAGTAACTCGATCATGGAAGACCGACACGACCACAATGTCGTATTTACATCAGACAACAGTCCACATCATGCTCAACAATGCATATAATATTAACATATAAACCCCAAGGCAGCAGCCAAGGGTCACGGAAGCATCTCACAGGAATACCCCGGAACATAGGTGCCATATAGGTCTTATCCCCTAACACAGTTCATGCAATCACAAAATACCCCAAGGTCGCAACCAAGGGTCACGAAAGTATCCACACAGGAATACCCCGGAACATAGGTGCCATATAGGTCTTATCCCCTAACACATCGGCCCAACAGATCACTGCTCACAGGAGAGCACATTACAAAACGTAACAAACAATGGTGCACACTCACCCCATGAAATATCAACACACGTGCAATAATGCAACATGATGATTATCATAATCTAACAACATTAATTTACCTCAAGCTCAAGACGCCAACCTTTCCACGACCAACTGCCCTGAACGAATACACGGTTTATCCGACAATCCAAAATGAAGTACAGTCCATAACTAATACCAAACCACCATCCCGAATTCAACATCGACACGATAACTAACCTTGATATCCAACTTCTCATGCAATAGACCAAATTATAATTCACGTTCCCATTTCCACTAGACATCCTTAAAATCATATACATTATGATTTATCTTAGTCCAAAATACCATACATACCACCATTCCGACAATTCATATATTCCATAATACCATTGCTATATGAATCATAAATGAAATGAAAACTAAATCATTTATTAACATTATGAACTGAGCAAGCATAACTTGCCTTGATACCAATTCGACGAAGCCACTATCAATCCTGCTGTCTTCGTCTACAAGCTCATGATCCCGGCTCGTCAGACGGCTGGCACTTCAACAATCACTAAACGCAACCTAATGCAATAATTAGTTAACGATACGTTCAATAACAATCAACCGAAATGACCAACTAATCAAACTCGATGGTTCAATGACATCTCGATCATACGAAACCAACCCGTATCAACTCTTAACAATACGAACACAAGTCGAAATTCGGTGTTTAATAATCCAAACAATGTCTTCAACATATAGTTTATATAACCGCAAGAATCGTAACAACAAAACCATAATCATCTTCATATGAATCCTTCTTCAACGATAACATCAAAATCCGAATTCAAGGAGAGGATTATCGAACATACCTCTAGAAGATGAAATACACAAGTAATCACTTGTTTTGAATAGCACGGTGCGAAGAAATCGACAAAAGGGAAGGGTACCGATTCAACTTTCTTCAAAAGTTCATTCCTAAATCACAATAATATCAATTCAATCACCATTCGTACGAAAACGTATAGAATTTCCAAAGTTCAACTCATTGAGGCTTTTCATCGAACACTTTGAAGGCATAATCTAATTCAATCGATTATTCAAAGAAATACTCGAATTTGTTCCACAAAACTTCAAGAGTATTGAATGATTACGAGTATACAATCAAGTTCTATCAATAATCCGAATTAAAATGGAGCAAATCGGCCAAAACACCAAGAAACCTCAAGAACATCCAAAAACCAAAAGTTCATGTGTTCTTACCTTCGATCCGGGTGGAGGATGATGTTAATCCATGATTCCAACTTCCAAAACATGTTGTTATAAGTTGATTCTACTCAAAACCATCATATTTGCTGAAGAAATCTCGGAAGGAACGAAGAAAAACGAAGAAATGAGCAGATGACTCGGTCCAGGCCTTATATAGGCCGAGACCTGCCGGCCAGTTACGTACATAACCGGCGGGTCCTTACGTACGTAGCCGGCCGCGGCCTAACCTTCTGTCCAGTTTGTTCGGCACCCTTACGTACGTAACCGGCAGCTCCCTTATGTACGTAATCGGCCATTACGGCCGTATCGCCTTTGCCTATGTCGTGTCGGCGATCCTAGCCCCCAGCGAGTCACTGCCGACCATGCTCGGCCATCCCAACGAGTCACGTCCGTCCATGCTCGGCCATCCAGGTCATCTCGGCCACGACTCGGCCAGTCGCCCCGTAACGTACGTAACACTTATTCCGTTGCATACGTAATACGTACGTTGACTTGCTACAGTACAATGGTCGTGTTACGTACGTAACACGTCCTGTATAACGTACGTAACACGTACGTTGACTCACCTGTCAACATCCTCCGCCGAAAGTTGTCGACACAGGGTCCCACCTGCCGACCACGACTCGATCGTCTGATTCCCATGTTACGTACGTAACGTCTCGGCCATAACGTACGTAACTCTACCAATTTAACGTACGTAAGCTTCAACACATAACGTACGTAATGGCTTCCATAATTAGCCATTTCGAGCAATTCTTGTCCAACATCTCGACATAACAAATGTGAACATACGACAATACTGGACACATATACGAAATCCCGAAAATATTCTCGTACGGTACGTCTGATGCACGATACTCCAAATTACAACTGTCGACCAAGTACGACAATCATACAAATACCCATACGGTATATCCGACATCGAAAAACACATCAAGCATGTAATATCCTAGAATCAAAATACCCTCGATAGACATACTGGCACGACTATCACGGTTTCCAAAATTATCCACTCATATCGTATCGGTCCCACTCTGTACAGTACATCCCAGATAAAATAATGCGAAAAATTCATAGTGAAATTCTAGGATATTACAAATGAACTACAAACGAAAACAATAACAACGAAAATAAATTCCAAAGTACGACCCAAAGCCGCTGAATTCAAAGAACGAATGACGAAAGTTCAAATGTTTTCCCCAAAACGGCCAAGAACACGATTCGTCCGGGCAAAATACGAAAACGGAATTCTAAGTCGAAATATGGATATACAATCCATAGAATATGTTTAACAACATCATTTAACCACAATTTATCCAACAAAAATGGATGGAAAACGAGATCGAGGACAAATCCCCCAAAAAGTCGATTCTAAGGAAATCAAGAAATATACTTCGATTCGACGAAGAACAAAGGACTAAATGATGTTAAACACAAGAATACTACCAAGATTAATCATACCCATCATGAATTAATCAACAACACGGAACGAATCGGATAAAAAATGCAAAAACCCCCAAATTCACGAAATTAGGGTTCTAAGGAAGATTACCTTGATTCGCTGGATCAAAGGATGATAAAGGATGATTGATTGATGTTGTGACCTCAAGAACTTCAAGGATTTGTTTTCAAACAGCATGGCTCCATGATGAGCATACCCTCAGCCGCGGAAGAGAAGGACAGGGAGGAGAAAAATGGCCAAAAACCCGACTACAGGGCCATAAATAGGCTGCACAGTGTGCCGCGGCCCAGAGGGAGTGTGCCGCGGCACAGGCCCAAAAATGGCTCCCAGTGGTCGGCAGTGTGCCGCGGCTCGGCCGGCGTGTGCCGCGGCACCGTGCATCGGTTTGTCCGAAAAATGCCACGAGTGTGCCGCGGCCTCTAGGAATGTGCCACGGCCCACCGTGCGGCTGCTCGGCGAAGGCTGCCGAGCACTGGCCGTGACTCGGCGATCTTGGCACAGGCCCATTGCCGGCCATGACTCGGTGAGGCCAACTCCGATGGCGAACGACCCGAAACCGAACCTGAATACGAATCGATGATACGGTTACGACGTACTCGCAAAGACGAATCTAAGAGCTAGGAGAACACACAATTCCGACCACTCGAAGGCTCGGAATTCGACAACGGAAGTAATTACCCAAAACTTTGGGAAATTACGAAAATGGCCCAAAACGTCCGAAAATCACGATACGCGATCGAAACACCAAACCAAAGCTCGCAACATGAATAATAACATTAAATGAACTTACGAGAAACTCGAAACAATAGTTTCGAACGAGATTCGCAAGAATCGAACTCAAGTGCGGAAAAGTCGCTAAAAAGCTCGGAACTCAACAAAACGATACCGAAACGAACTCGGATGACAAAAAGTGCGGAATTAATCATTCTCAAAATGACGAAACGGTCATGATCGAGTCGTCAAAACGGACTCCGGCTAAAAAAGAAATTTACCGAAAATCGAAAATTGCGGATATTACATTCTACCCTCCTTAAAAGAAGTTTCGTCCCGAAACTTAAAACAAGTAGGGAGAACCAATATCCCGCCAGGAAAACTCAACGAGATACGCAAGGAAACGCATAACTTACGCCCATCGGCGAAACGTTACAAGCAACGCAAAGGAATATACGGCGTGAAAACACGCTCCACGACGACCAACACAACGCCGCCGTTAGGGATATAATAAAACCAACAAGTGACAAGCGTTATCAAATGGATAATACAATCAAGTCAATTATCCGAACAATCACAAAACAAAACGAACGAAAATCAATACGATTGACCAACCCAACGGTACATCAATCAAAACGCGAGCCAATCGCTGAACAAATGCGGAATTCCACCGCCCAAGGGTTGGAAGATCGAAAACGAGACTAATTTTCCGAACTTGGAAAGGTCACAACGATATATAGATCAATTTGGGACAATATCAGAACTCGTTCGAATGACAAAGGTGGGAAACAACACCAGGTCAGAAGCATCAACGAACACAGTCGAGTCGATATGGTTGGACGAAACAGAAGAGAAAGAAAGAAAAATGTGGGTATTACATCATATCACCTTTAAAAGAGGTTTCTTCCCGAAACCTAAACAACGAGAGCGAAGTGATGGAATAGCAACCTTCCCGACCATACCCTCTTGGCCCACATCCGATCTTCATGGCCATTAGTATCGTGGTCACGACTGTGTCCTCTGCCCAACGGCATACTAAGCGGATTCCCACTCAATACGATTGCACGACTTCGCAAAATATTATACTAAAGTACCAACTCAGCACGACATATCACATAAGGTAACCAATAACAACTCGAAAAGAAAATCCATGAGGTATCCTTTTAAAGGAAATCTTTTGAAAATCCTTGGATTTGTATGCTATTTAAAATAAACTTTAAAAGTACTTTTGGTACCTCGGGTTGTTTCATCAAAACTTGTAAACAACATACTTTAACCGTCTCATTTGAAATCATTTGAAGTCATCATGCCTCTACGTATCATCATCACCGTTAACAACTAACAGGTTAACCATGCAAGATCATCAAATCATTCTTACATACTCTAACATTTCCAAATCCGAGTTTGAACTTTACATCGAGTGAGATTTTTCATCTTTCACTATATATTTTTGAAAATAAGAATCGCATTGGTTTTTGAAATAAAATATTTTTATGGTGTGAAAGATTTTTGAAAATCATTCACTCGAATTATTTGAAAATGCAACAATACGTTAAAATCATTTTTGAAAATTCTCCCAACACTTCACAGACATCAACGACGGTAATACTTTACAAAATGTTCAAGGTACTTTAAAACAACTCTTTCAAATACCGTCGAGGTTTTATTTGAGAATCCTAGGCCGGCTCGCAAATTTCAAACAATTTCCAAAGTTCATACGAAGCCGCCGGCTAATCGCACTTGCACAAACTTATGAAGGTTTTAGAAAAGCGTGTTCGAACACACTCGCAGCAGATATAATTTATCAATTTGCCGAACCCAATCAATTATCACTTAGCGCAACGAAAAAAAATCATAAAACACATTCATACAAAACAGTTTGTTGTTACCCAAAATATTATCCGGAGATAGTATTGCTGGAATGATCGAGTAACAAACAAATGCGAGAAAACTTCCGTGAGAAAATAAATAACACAAGATTTGCCGGGGTTGTTAATCCCGGGATTGAATGCTCTCGCGAGATGTTATTAATAGATATACTGCCGAGTACAAATATTAATGTTAGAATCTATTACAAGGGGTGTAAAGACTTCTAGTTATCTAGGCTGTAGAGCGCGTAGATTGCCGGAAGAACCAGATAAGTAAATCTGTGAGTTCTTGCTTGGGATATATGATAAAATGTGTATGAATATAATTATGGATGTATAAGTGGTTGCCAAAAGAGTCTTTGATTCTCTTTTTGTGTGTATTTTGCACTGAATTCGCAGTCAATTCGCCTCCCTTTGGCTGCTGCAGTGAGTTCTCTATTTATAGGGGACAAGGTAGTTGGGACCCCTCAGGCGATCGCGGGCGACCGCCGTTTTCTATATTATAATAAGGTGGCCGATCGTCCCGTCACGTGGGGTTGTTCCCTTAAAGTGCAGGGCGGCTCTTTGGAGCCGGTGTGCGAGCGATGGGAGGCGGCCACGCGTCTGGGTAGGCTGTCAGGAGGACCCACTTTGTACCTTTCGGTGGCCTTGTCGGTAGGTGTGGTAGGTAACAGGCTGGGGTCAAAGGTCCTATCTGTCGGTATCCTTTGAAGATCCGCACGTGGGCCTCCATCCAAGATTCGGTCTTCGACGACTTTGACGGATGCTGGATCCATACGTGGCACGAGACGATCGCCTCTGGTTCGCTCATTAAAGACGATCGTCAAATATCAAAAGACGATCGTTGGGTACCAAAATTTGGTCGCCGTATTGTGCCGAACTCTAGGAGTTTGTCCAGAGTCTGTCTTCCATGGTTGGCTTCTCTGATCGTGATGTCGATCACCTATCGAGGCATATTAATCGCCGCACAACAATTGCCCCCCAGCTCGCCTCGATGTTGAAAACACGGGGTGAGGTGGCACTGTTGGCGATCGCCAATGTTTAGCCGATCAGCCGATCTGAATTCAAATCTGGACGATCTCCTTTCGCGCCGGGAGCAGCGGGAAATGAAGGCGGGCTTTCTAAAAGTGGCAGGGACACGCGTCGCGCCGCTGTTGGGGGTGTCCGACGGTTTGTCAGACTTGTCGGCTGGCGTGCCCTCGAAAAGATACGTACGCGGGATTCGAGGGCAGCATTTAATGCGTCCCCACGTGACAGTTGCGATCCAGCCCTCGAGATTTCTCCTATTTGCATTTAGACCCCTGCCTCCATCTATAAAAGGGCCAGGGCTTCTTCTCCTTCACTCTTTACGCGTCCTTTCATCCATAGCCGAAACTCTGCAAAAATTTCTGGAGCTTCTTGTGCCGATCTTCTTCTTTTCTCTAGGTAAGAAAAACCAGTCTTCTATCTCCCTCTTCTTTTTATTATATGTCGGGAGGATCCAAAACCTTCGAGGCCGGAAGTTCTTCCGCCGCCGTAGCGTCGCCTGAACGGGAGGAGATTCCCGTTGGAGTGGATATGGAGACGGCCGTTGAAGCTATTCGTGCGGGGATTGCACCCGCAGAACTCGACGAACTTTTCAACGAGGCCGAAGCGGCGAGGACGGCGGCGACGACGGAGCAGGGGGGCTGGCCGGTGGATGAGGATGATTTGGTGCGGGCGGCTTGGGAATGAGAGATTAGATTCGGCCCTGCCTATGTGGTTTTCGCTCAGATGATGGAGGCGATCGCCGGACCCTGTCCGGAATTCGACTTCGAAGACTACTCCGCCGCCCACCCTTACGAACATGTGTAGCGGACGGTTTTTCGGGCCGCCGTCCCGTCTCCGTGGACTCTCGGAAAGATCCGGAGTACGGCGACCAAGAAAGACCTGAGCCGTTGGAGGGCTAAATATCACATCCCCTCTGACGTTTCCTTGCATGTGCCCTCGGAGAATGAACGTTCCCGATCAACCGCCCGAGGATATGGTTGCTGTCAGCGAGATGATTATGGAGGCCGGTCTGCAATTTCCTCTGCCATTCGCCGTCTCCTACTTGCTGATCGCCTGGAATTTGGCGCCTCTTCAACTGACGCCGAGCAGCAGCTCTGAGATCATGCACGTTGACACTTTGTTTGGCGGTCACTGTTGTTCCGCCTCCCTACCGCTTTGGAGATGAATTATCATTTAAGCGCGCGCGAGAAAGGGTCGATCGGCGGCAATCATAACCAAGGCCCAATTCGGAGAGTCGTCCACGGTGAGCCGAACAAGACCAGGCGACACAGCTAAATGGTCTTTGGGTCGGCGGGGCGTGGTGATCGGCATCGAGTGACAGGCCGAATGAGGAGTTGGAGATCCCCACCACTTTACGGGAGAGGAATCCGAGTAAGGATTTTAACTCTCCCCTTGATTGAGCTTGTCTTGGACTGATCTAATTTTGTTTTATTTTTGCAGGACCTCTTGTTCCAGCGATCGGCGACCTTCCTTTCGATTTCTTGATCGTTTGGGAGCGGATCCGTGCCTTGCCGGATTCCTTTATTGACGTTCGCTCGCTTGGCAACGAAACTCATCGGTTGGGGGCTCGATTGTTTTGCTTCCCCCGTCACTTGAAAGTTCCAGGTATGAGCTTAAGTGGTGCTTCCTTGCTTGACGATCGTCTCCAGGAGTTCGTATCGTTTAAGTTGTTGTCTAACTTGTTTGTACCTCTTCTTTGACAGAGGTTCATTTTCCCCGATTTGCGGAGCCACCGCCAGAGATCGCCATGTCAAACTCGGGACTCATCGGTCGCATTTACTTGGGTAAGCAGACTGGTCGCGTTCCCGCGACGACGTCTCGCCCTGCTCCGGTGATGAGGCCTGCTGAGGTATCGGTCGCCGAGCCGATAGTTCAGGGACAGGAACAACTTCAGCGCCGCAAGAGGCGGAGGTTGGAGTAGTCCCTGCCGATTACTGAGGCGAATGTATCCATTCTTGAGCCTCCGGTTGCTGCGGCTCCTATCTCTGCCATCCCGATGACGGGGCGATCAGGACCTAGGCCCTCGGCGATCGGCTCCCGGTCATCGGGCGGCCCTACGAAGAAGGTGGCGATCGCTGAGGCGGAAAACTCTCGGGGCAAGCCTTATTTTGGTCGCGATCCCGAGCTGGTCAATAGGTAAGAAAGGATCAAAATTTTCTGAGTTAGGCATTCTGAGTAAGGTATATGCTAACTCCTTGGTTTCTTTGGTTTGTGCTGCAGGGTTCGCCTCGCCGATCCGTACGTCGCTCCTATGGTGCTGGACTTTTTGTCGAGTAAGGCTCCGCAAACATCTCTCGACGCCCCCACATATGTCCAGCAGGCTATCACCTCTCTGCCCAAGGCCTGGACGACCGATCTTGATGCGATCGCTCGTCGGCGATCTGTAGATGCCATGCAGGCGACCGTTGCCCTGGCTCTCCAGACGGCGACGATGGTCGTCCAAGCCGCTGGGGATTTTGAGGGGCGACCCTCCACTGCTCGTCTCCATAGCGACCTTGAGGACGCCCGGAATAAAAACATTGAATTTGCTAACCGGATCCAGTCTATGGATAAGGAGTATGAGGAGACGGCCAAGAGGGCTAAACAGGACGTTGACCGATTGAAGCAGGAGCTGAGCCGCTCTAAGGAGGCTGCCGACCGGTCCCGTGATAAGGAGAAGGAAACTCGCCAGAAGTACGCGGCTTCGCAGGAGGAGGCGGCCGGGCTGAAGGCGATGGTGGATCGGCTCAGCGGTGAGCTGGAGGCGGCGAAGAAGGAGCTGGAGAAGGCCAAGGGTGAGAATGCCGCCAAGGTGGTCGAGCTGGCAGAGGCTGAGAAAATGGCCGTGGAGTTGAAGGGGCAGCTGAAGGCGATCGAGGCCGATCCCTACCTCAACATTGCGCTCGTCGGCGAGTTCGCTTATTACTTGGCCTATGCTGACGCTGTTCGAGCCGCTAAAAAGGCAGGGATCGAAATCGGTCCCTTGATGGAGAGCTTCAAATCCTATGCCCTCGAGCATCCTCTGCACCCAGAGTTCTCCTTGCCGATCCTTGACTTTGTCGACTTCGGGATCGACTTGAGTTGGTATACTGGTAAACTCATTCATCCCGAGGCCGATGGGGGGGCCCAAGCCGATCCGCAACCTGAGGGCGATGACCAGCCGGCGGGGCCTTGAGAGACATTTTTGTTTTCCCCTGTAACTTGTATTTTTTTGTTTTCCTTTTGTAATGCCTTCGGGCCCCGTAATGTACGAAACTTGTGTTATGAATAAAATGTTCCTCTTTTCATACTGTCTCTTTACATACGATCGCCTTTGAATGTTTGCGTGCAATTTTTACAAGTATGTGTATGATTGCTTTCGACGTTTCGTTCATCCGACCGATTGTCTGAGTGTTGAAAGCAGAGATATGTTTTGAATCGGAATTCTTACTTGTAATTTTTGTCGAACGACTCCGATCGTCCTGCGTGTGTTTGAGCGAAGCCGATCATGCGTGGTTCCTTTTTGTTCGATCGTATTTGGGATTAGATCGACCCATCTCTGCCCCCTTATTTTTGTTTACTTATTGTAAGTAAGGAAACAAAAACTAGTTTGTCTGGCGAGCTATCTTCAGTTTTGCCGATTCTGAAGAATCATGTACGGTTGGGGTGTTCGATGGACCGACCTCCCCAATCGTGTCTTTGTGTGTGAGGGATATTGTGTCTCCCGCGACTCACTTTTTGTGAGGGTCCTCCGTTAGGCTACGCCTGTCTTGTGTTAAAACGAAAGGTGGGCGATCTTGGTCTGGAGGAGTCCTTGCGCGGGGCGTCGTCGGCTTATTCGACTCCACGTCCGCGGCTTGTCAGCTCTGCTTCCACCTCGGCCCGCCATGAAGATGGCGACCCTCGACGGTGTACGCTGAGACGGGGGTAGTGGCATGTCGCATTGTCCGGGTTCACCATGTTAGATGATGTACCTTGAGGACGTGCGATCGTGTCTACTGATTATTTTGGAGGGTCCTTCGGCTACGCCGGCCTCGTATTTAAACGATGGGCGGGCGATCTCAGCCCAAAGGTGTAATATCCGCATTTTTCCTTTCCTTGTATTTTCATTTCCGGTGTATTTTTCGATTGTAGTAACCCTCGTGTATCTTTCAGTGAATTTTTCCTGTCATCTATCGATCTGATTCTCGTTATTGTTGTGCGGAACCGCCGTTTCGGGGTTGCCGTGGGTCCATCTCGTGTTATTGTTTCCCCGATATTGATTCATATTGCTTTCATTCTCTTCGCGGATCATTTTTCATCATTTTTGTACCCTAAGGGGGTGTGGGCCGCGGCACAAGGCATGTGCGCCGCGGCACACACATTTTTCCAGTTTTTGGCCGAGCGGAATGTACTGTGTGCCGCGGCACACCCGTCCGGGGCCGCGGCACACTGCCGAGTCAGTGCCGCGGCACACCCTTCCGGGGCCGCGGCACACTCCTGTGGCATCTGCGACCAAAACCCGACTGTACCGGGTGTCGCGGCACACGCAGGCCGTGCCGCGGCACACTGCCGAACCCTGAGAGCAGTTTTTAGGCTTGTGCCGCAGCACACTTCGGCTGCGCCGCGGCACACCATGCGGTCAACTGTATAATCTCGTTCTTATTAGGCGAGATCGGCCATTCCCCTCATTTCTTCACCTACGCACGAGAGAGAGAGGATTAAGGGGGAGAACTTCTCAATCATTCATCAATTGGGGGTTTATTTTCATCATTCTCCTTCGGTTGTGAGGCCCGGATAATCAATCTAACGCGCGTTCTACGGATCATAGTACTTGAATCTTCAAAGGTAATATCTCTTAGAACCCCATTTTCGGATAATTTGGGGGTTTTGGGATTTTCTTCCAATTCGTTCCGTTTTGTTGGTGGATTCATGATGAATACGATTAATATTGTTAGTATCTTTAGCTTTCCTACGGATTCATGGATATTTTGTGGGTTTTTACGGAATCGAGAGGGTTTGGTTGTGGTCCGCCCTCGTTGTTATTTTTGGTACGAATATACATGAATCGTAGGCGAGTTTTCGGGTGTATTCCATTTCCGTATTCGTCTAGAGTTGGTTGTGATTGTGTTGTTCGAATCGTTAGGTTCATTTCCGCCGGTTCCTCGCGGTCGTGTTCGATTCTTCCTTTCCTTTCGTATCACCGTCTATTAACCGAGGCAAGTACCCTTATGAACTTACAATCTTAATGTATTAGTATTGCATGAGAATTGTGTGTGTGTGTGTATGCTCACTATGGGTTAGACCCGATGGGGTCTCGGTAGGGGTCCACAGAGGGGTGGATCCGCGAGCTTGCTTTTAACCACTATGGGTTAGATCCGACGGGGTCTCGGTAGGGGTCCACGGAGGGGTGGATCCACGGTTAATTGTGGTGCATTTTTACAAATGTGACTTGATTATGGCATTTCCGGAAATGAGTGATTTGGAATAATGTTTTCTTGAATTGCATGCATTACTATTTGTGTAAGATGTAAGTCGTTCATTTGGTTACTTGTACTAGCGTAATTGCTAACCCCTCTGGGGACCCGTTTTGGAGAAATTCATTTTATGAATTTCAGTCGAATTCATCGAGGCAATGGTCTTTGGACCGATATGCGGATGATGGCCGTGCGTGATGATTGTGCACGAGTGGTGTCTTATTGTTTCTATCCTTTTTACCCTTTGTGGTCTTTAAACTAATAGAAGTACTCGAGTACTTAAGAACTTTTACTCGTCAGGATTGTATTGTTGTTTATTATGTATGTGTCGGATTAAGGTGTTATGTCAGACCGGTTGAACCAGGTGGATTATTTTGTTGGGCGTCTTTATGCCGAGGTATTTTTCTTTGGTTTCTGTGAGTCGATGAGTATGATGCTTGTTCAGCCTGGTGGGTCCCATATAGGGATTCACGGCGCTGTAATATACCTCGGATATCCTGAGGGTGTTACAGAAAATGGTATCGGAGAACTAGGTTTATGGATACCTAGGCTTGTCGGTTTATTGGGTCTTGTTGTATTTTGTTTTGCACATCATCATCACGCTGCCATGATTCTGGTACTACCAGTGCCCGTAAGTTTTCTTTCCTCTGTTCCTTATACTCTTGTATCGTACCTTTGATTCTCGATTTGTGATTGTTCTTTTCTTGTATTTACCATCATATGGCTTTTGCTACTTATTTAACTCCAGTATGGATGCTGGAAGAGGTCGTGGTCGTGGTCGCGGTCGTGGTCGTGGACGCAGTCGGGGACGTGGGGCAGCCGGTGGAGCGGCCACATCGCAGTCTTCGGGAGCCGGCAGTACCGGCGACCGTCACAGTCATGATTCTTCTCAGGAGCGCGCCGACCTTGGTATTGCGGCTGTTATGCAGCAAATGGTGAATCAAATGGCGGCGATAGCTCAGGCGGTTCAGAACCCGGATCCGGCCCATGCTAATCGGGGCGGAGCGGATCGTTGGCTTCAGGATGTCAACAAGATGCATCCTCCTCAGTTTTCGGGAGCTTCAGACCCGATCGGCTGGGAGGGGTGGATCAAGGAGATGTTTAAGGTCTTCATTGCCACTAACTGTCCCGAGGACCGTAAAGTCCCTATTGCTCAATACTTTCTCACAGGGGACGCTACGGATTGGTGGGAGGCCGTTGGGCCCAAAGACCATGTGGCTTCGTGGGCCGAATTTCAGGAATTGATGGAGACCGAATATTGCCCGTGGCCGATCAGACAGGCTCGAGTACATGCTTTCTATGATGCTCAACCACGGGATATCCCCATATCTCAGGCTATTGCCGATTTTAATAAGGAGCTGGGTTATGTGAAGACCCAAGTTGTCTATTCGGGACTATATGTCGGGGCTCGGGTGTACTACCTTGAAGGATTACCAGAGTAGGGCCCTTGCTTATGATATGTCTGTGATGGCGAGTGAGGCGGCCCACGAGAGCAAGAATCAAAAGTCTGCCGGGAATTTTTCGGGCCACAAAGGTGGAGGTCAGCAGAAATTCCAGTCTGCTAACTTTTCCGCTGGCGGTGGCCCAGCTCGATCTACTGGGTTTCCCCGCAGGGCAGCCAGTGCCCCTTCTCGAGAGGTGAAGTGTTTTAACTGTGGCCAGCCAGGCCACATAAGTCGTAATTGTCCGAGTCCTTTGCTGACATGTAATCAGTGTGGCCAGCCGGGCCACAAGGCGGCTTTCTGTGCTGAGAGGGAGAGGATCGTGGGTGCCCGAACTTCCATTCCAGCGCCTAGGGAACCGAGTGTGAATCAAGGATCGTTTGCTTCTCAATCTCCGCCGAGTACTAGTCGAGGGAGAGGACGGGGTCAGCCCGCTAAGGGGGGAGCTTCCAGTGTCGGCTCAGCCCACCCGCGTGTCTATGAAATGCGGAGAGCCGATGACCCAGCGGCTACCATGACGACAGTTACCGTTCATATTCTTTCTCATCCTGTCAGTGTGCTTTTCGATTATGGTGCTACGCATTCGTTCATATCTCTGGATTGTATGCGCCGTCTGAGTCTCGACTGTTTGACGCCTTGTGAGCCTTTCATCGTTAAGCTTCCTAGCGGTGATAGGATCGTTGGTGATCAGGAGGTTCGAGACTGTTCTGTATTTATTTGTGAGGGGACTTGGCCCTCTAATCTTATTGTTGTGGGTATTGAGGGTGAAGACTTAATTCTCGGGGATGATTGGCTTGAGCGGCACGGTGCGATTATGAACTACCGCACGAGAATCATCACTATCTTAGCCGAAGACGGCACCGAGCACTCTTTCGCCCGGCGAAAGAGGGGGAACTAGAAATTCGTTATTAACGCCTTGAAGGCGGTGAGACTCCTGCGAAAGGGGTGTACTGGCTTTTGGTGCTACGCCTTGAAGGCGGAGAGTGGTGGAGTCGAGCTTTCTTTGATTCCAATCGTGAATGAGTTTCTTGATGTATTTCCTGACGAGTTACCGGGATCCGCAGAAGATCGAGGCGGTGTTGGATTGGGCACCGCCCAAGAATGTGAGAGAGCTCCATAGTTTCTTGGGTTTGGCTGGCTACTATCGTAGGTTCGTCGAGGGTTTCTCGAAACTAGCTCGGCCACTCACGCGATTGCTCCGTAATCAGAAGTTAAATGCGGAATGACGAAAGACAGTCGAGTTTTGAGGAACTGAAGAAGAGTTTGACTTCAGCCCCGGTTTTGACGTTGCCATGTGGCAACGAGGGTTTTTCCGTTTATAGCGATGCTTCGGGTCAGGGTATTGGGTGCGTATTGATGCAGCACGGCAAGACCATTGCCTATGCGTCGAGACAGTTGAGGCCGTATGAGCTGAACTACCCTACTCATGATTTGAAGTTAGCGGCGGTCGTTTTTGCGCTAAAGATTTGGCGTCACTATCTTTTCGGCTCTACATGTCAGATTTTTACCGATCATAAAAGTCTGAAATACATATTTACTCAGCGGGAGTTAAATATGAGACAGAGGAGGTGGTTAGAGCTGATTAAGGATTATGACCTCGAAATCCTTTATCATCCGGGCAAGGCAAACGTCGTGGCCGACGCCTTGAGTCGGAAACCGGTGGCGTTGCGAACGCTTGAGATCCTTACATCTCAGTCTAAGCTTCGGCGGGCTTTGATCGAGTTAGATATTGAGGTTTTGTTGCCTGGAGTTGTCGGGCAACTTTGTGCTTTAGAGATTTCGTCATCTCTAATTGATGAAATTAATCTGAAGCAGTTAGAGGATCCGATGATTACTCAAATCCGAGAGAACGTTCTTAAAGGAAAGTCTCCTGGGTTTGTGATTCACGAGGATGGTATTTTGAGATTCCAGAGTCGGCTTTGTTTGCCGAACGACTCAGAGTTGAGACAGAGTATTTTGCGGGAGGCCTATGCTACACCTTACTCCGTTCATCCTGGTTCGAGTAAGATGTACAAGGACTTGAGAAGGAACTTCTGGTGGAATGATATGAAGAAGGAGGTCGCACAGTTTGTAGCGAGATTTTTGACTTGTCAGCAGGTCAAAATCGAGCATCAGCAACCGGATGGGTTGTTGCAGTCACTTCCCGTTCCGGAATGGAAATGGGAAGATATATCGATGGATTTCATTACGAGTTTGCCGATATCGAGGTCGGGCATGAATATGGTATGGGTGATTGTTGATCGTCTGACCAAGTCGGCACATTTTCTGGGCATCAAGGACACTTGGGGCCCGGAGAAGTTAGCCCGTGTGTTTATCGCGCAGATTGTGAGGCTTCACGGTACTCCGAAGTCTATCGTTTCGGATCGTGATGGCCGTTTTGTATCGCACTTCTGGCAGGCGGTGCATAAGGCGTTGGGTACCCGTTTGCATTTGAGTACCTCTTTTCATCCCCAGTCAGATGGACAGTCGGAACGCACTATCCAAACGTTCGAGAATTTGTTGCGTGCCTGTGCTCTCGATTGGAGTAGTGACTCGGAGGAACATTTGCCATTGATCGAATTCACGTACAACAACAGTTGGCACGCGTCGATTCGGATGGCACCGTATGAGGCACTTTATGGGCGGCGATGTCGATCACCAATTTGTTGGAATGAGACGTCCGATTTGGTCGGGACCGAGCCGGATGTCGTTTTAGAGATGAGGCGGAAGATAGAATTAATTCGGGAATGGATGTTGACTGCCCAGAGTCGACAAAAGTCGTATGCCGACGTCCGTCGTCGACCTTTGGAATTCGAGGTGGGAGACCACGTTCTGCTAAAGGTGTCGCCGACGAAGGGATTTTTTCGTTTCGGGAAGAAAGGAAAGTTGAGTCCGAGATTTATTGGACCCTTTGAAATCCTCGAGCGAGTCGGTGTGTTGGCATACCGTTTGGCGTTACCTCCGGCCTTGAGTCATGTTCATAGCGTTTTTCATGTTTCCCAGCTGAGGAAATATGTCCCGGTTCCTAGTCACGTCATCGATTATGGCGAGATTGATATTGCTGAAGATATTACTTTTGAGGAGCGTCCTTTGAAGATTTTAGAGCATCGTGAGAAACGTTTGAGGCATAAGACCATCCCTTTGGTCAAAGTGCAATGGTCGAGACACGGTGTCGAGGAGGCAACATGGGAAACCGAGGATAGCATGCGTGCTAGGTACCCTGAGTTGTTTGTTTCTTAAGTTTCGGGACGAAACTTATTTTTAGAGGGGTAGAATGTAATATCCGCATTTTTCCTTTCCTTGTATTCTCATTTCCGGTGTATTTTTCGATTGTAGTAACCCTCGTGTATCTTTCAGTGTATTTTTCCTATCATCTATCGATCTGATTCTCGTTATTGTTGTGCGGAAGCGCCGTTTCCGGGTTGCCGTGGGTCCATCTCGTGTTATTATTTCCCCGATATTGATTCATATTGCTTTCATTCTCTTCCCGGATCATTTTTCATCATTTTTGTACCCTAAGGGGGTGTGGGCCGCGGCACAAGGCGTGTGCGCCGCGGCACACACATTTTTCTAGTTTTTGGCCGAGCAGACTATACTGTGTGCCGCCGCACACCCGTCCGGGGCCGCGGCACACTCGTGTGGCATCTGCGACCAAAACCCGACTGTACCGGGTGCCACGGCACACGCAGGCCGTGCCGCGGCACACTGTCGAACCCTGGGAGCAGTTTCTGGGCTTGTGTCACGGCACACTTCGGCTGCGCCGCAGCACACCATGCGGTCAACTGTATAATCTCGTTCTTATTAGGCGAGATCGGCCATTCCCCTCATTTCTTCACCTGCGCACGAGAGAGAGAGGATTAAGGGGGAGAACTTCTCAATCATTCATCAATTGGGGGTTGATTTT
The DNA here is from genome assembly GCA_033398695.1 of Orobanche coerulescens. Classification (NCBI taxonomy): domain Eukaryota; kingdom Viridiplantae; phylum Streptophyta; class Magnoliopsida; order Lamiales; family Orobanchaceae; genus Orobanche; species Orobanche coerulescens. The sequence continues at coordinate 30,247,151 of CM065809.1, read as the reverse complement.
CATCATTCTCCTTCGGTTGTGAGGCCCGGATAATCAATCTAACGCGCGTTCTACGGATCATAGTACTTGAATCTTCAAAGGTAATATCTCTTAGAACCCTATTTTCGGATAATTTGGGGGTTTTGGGATTTTCTTCCGATTCGTTCCGTTTTGTTGGTGGATTCATGATGAATACGATTAATATTGTTAGTATCTTTAGCTTTCCTATGGATTCATGGATATTTTGTGGGTTTTTACGGAATCGAGAGGGTTTGGTTGTGGTCCGCCCTCGTTGTTATTTTTGGTACGAATATACATGAATCGTAGGCGGGTTCTCGGGTGTATTCCATTTCCGTATTCGTCTAGAGTTGGTTGTGATTGTGTTATTCGAATCGTTAGGTTCATTTCCGCCGGTTCCTCGCGGTCGTGTTCGATTCTTCCTTTCCGTTCGTATCACCGTCTATTAACCGAGGCAAGTACCCTTATGAACTTACAATCTTAATGTATTAGTATTGGATGAGAATTGTCTGTGTGTGTATGCTCACTATGGGTTAGACCCGACGGGGTCTCGGTAGGGGTCCACGGAGGGGTGGATCCGCGAGCTTGCTTTTAACCACTATGGGTTAGATCCGACGGGGTCTCGGTAGGGGTCCACGGAGGGGTGGATCCACGGTTAATTGTGGTGCATTTTTACAAATGTGACTTGATTATGGCATTTCCGGAAATGAGTGATTTGGAATTATGTTTTCTTGAATTGCATGCATTACTATATGTGTAAGATGTAAGTCGTTCATTTGGTTACTTGTACTAGCGTAATTGCTAACCCCTCTGGGGACCCGTTTTGGAGAAATTCATTTTATGAATTTCAGGTCAGGTTCATCGAGACGAGCGGGTGCTGGACTAGTATGCGGATGATGGCCGTGCGTGATGATTATGCACGAGTGGTGTCTTATTGTTTCTATCCTTTTTACCTTTTGTGGTCTTTAAACTAATAGAAGTACTCGAGTACTTAAGAACTTTTACTCGTCATGATTGTATTGTTGTTTATTATGTTTGTGTCGGATTATGGTGTTATGTTAGACCGGTTGAACCGGGTGGATTATTTTGTTGGGCGTCTTTATGACGAGGTATTTTTCTGTTGTTTCTGTGAGTCGATGAGTATGATGCTTGTTCAGCCTGGTGGGTCCCATATAGGGATTCACGGTGCTGTAATATACCTCGGATATCCTGAGGGTGTTACAAAAGGAACCTTGCATGGGCGAAGCTGTCGGTTCCATCGACCTCCAGGACCATGGCTGTATTGATTTTACCTCGGATCGTCATGATCAACGATCGTCGGCGGTATGCGATATGCCTGGTGGGGCGATCGCCAGAATAGATGGGATAGGAAAAAATCTCATTATATTCCTTGTACATCATTGAAATTGAATACAAAATTGTCACTGGTAGTATTTTTTCAGATGCACGGCGTTCCAGGGGTATTGATCCGGAGTACCGTCAGGATGTTCCAGTTCGTAGGCTCCTTTAGTTAGCCATCCAGATACTCTGAAAGGTCCCTCCCAGTTCGGACCAAAAACGCCTGTGTGGGTTTGGATCTTCTTGAGGACGAGATCGCCTACTTGAAACCTTCTTTCTTTGACCTTTGAATTAAAGAACTTCTCGGCTCTCCTTTTGTGGATTGTGTTCTTCATTTCTCAGGTCAGCCGTCGTTCTTCGAGCATGTCTAGGTCGATTCTTCGGGCCACATCGTTGTCGGTCGTCATCTCCTGTTCGGTTCGATGGCTGAGGACGACGATCTCTGAAGGAATCACTGCTTCTGTTCCGAAGGCAAGGGCGAATGGGGTTTCGCCGGTTGAATTGCGGGTCGTCGTTCGGTAGGACCACAAAACGTCTGGGAGCTCGCTCGCCCATCGTCCTTGCCTGGATTCGAATTGCGCTTTAATCGTGTGTTTGAGGATCTTATTCACTGCCTCTACCTGCCCGTTCGTGTGAGGGTGATAGGGCGCTGAGAATAACCTTTTGATTCCCCACTTTTCACAGAATTGCATGACTTCTAGGCCGTCGAATTGTTTTCCATTGTCGGAGATGATGGCACAGGGCGAAGAATCGGCATATGATGTTTTCGGATAAACTTGATCACTGTTCTGCCGATCTTGTTTAGTGGCTCGGCCTCTGCCCACTTGGTGAAATAGTCGACCCCTACGATAGCAAATTCTGACCCCGGGAGGCCGTCGGCGAGGGACCAATAAGGTCGATTCCCCATTGCGCAAATGGCCAAGGGCTGTACATGGAGGTGAGCTGTTCGGGGGAGAGTTTGATGTTTGGGCCCATTATCTGGCACCTGTGACACGATCTGGCATAGGCGATCGCATCCTTCTGAAGTGATGGCCAGAAAAAACCTTGCCTGGTTGTCTTATGGATGAGAGCTCGCCCGCCTGCATGGTTTCCACAAATCCCATCATGGATCTCGGCTAAAACGAGCCGACCTTCCTCCGGTGTAATACACTTGAGGAGGGGAAGGCTGAAGGCTCACTTGTAAAGCTGGTCGTCCAATAGGGTATATCTGGTCGCACGGAGCTGTAGTTGGCGAGCTTTAATACGGTCGTCAGGGACCGTTCCGTCCTTTAAGTATTTGATGAACGGAGTCATCCAGTTCTCCTCGGCGATGGCAATCGTGGTAACCAGGCTTCTGCCGATCGCCGGCCTTGCTGACTTTGTGATTTGGATATTAGAGAAGTCGGCTGCCCCATCCGATGATACTAGTTTGGAAAGAGCATCGGCCTGGGAGTTGTGTTCTCTCGGGACTTGTTCGATTAGCACTTCTTCAAATTTTGTGCACATTTCGGCGACCAGCTCTTGGTATTTGACCATCTGTTTGCCGCGCGCCTCATATTCTCCCTTGACTTGGTTCACGACCAAAAGGGAGTCCATGAAGATATGGAGGCGACGAACATCTAGGGCGAGGGCTAGATCGAGCCCGCCTACCAAAGCTTCGTATTCAGCTTCATTGTTGGTCGCACGAAAACCGAAACGTACAGCATTTGTGAAACTTTGACCGTCGGGGCTGATGGGGACAATCCCTGCCCCTGCTCGCGAATTGGTCGCCGAGCCATCCACATATAATTTCCAGGCAGGTCGGCCGACCTGGGTCGGACTGTGAGGGAAAGTTAATTCCACCACGAAGTCCGCCAGAGCTTGGCCCTTGATCGCCGTGCGAGGAGCGTAAGTGATACCGTATTGGGCGATCTCCAGCGACCACTTTAGGAGTCGCCCGTTGGTGTCCGGTCGGTGTAGGACTTGCCGTAGAGGTAGAGTTGTTAGGACTTCCACTTGGTGATCGAAGAAGTAAGCCCTCATCTTACGAACACTCATGACAAGGGCGTAGGCGATCTTCTCCAATGGTGTATAACGTGTTTCAGCGTCGTGGAGCGCTTGACTAACATAATAGATGGACAAGTGGGCTTGTCCATCCGCTCGCACCAGAACGGCACTTAGTGCGACCTCCGAGGCTGCCAAGTAAAGGAATAGTTTCTCACCGGGGATCGGCTTTGCCAGGATCTAGGGGTTAGATAGATATTCCTTTATTTTGGCGAACGCTATCTGGCTTTCCTTCGTCCATGGGAACTTCTTGTTCTTGATGGTTGCGAAGAAAGGCTTGCTTTTATCGCCGAGCCGTGATATGAAACGGTTGAGGGCGGCTATACAACCTGTGAGGTGTTGTACCTGCTTGATGTTTCGCGGCTCCTGCATGTCGAAGATCGCCTGAATCTTGGTGGGGTTCGCCTCGATCCCCCTTTGGCTCACGATGTGCCCCAGGAATTTCCCAGAGCCTACTCTGAAGTTGCATTTCTTGGGGTTCAGTTTCATGTTGAACTTCTCGAGGATGGCGAACGTCTCGGCGAGATCGTTGCGATGATCCTCCTTCTTGAGGCTTTTGACAACGATATCGTCAATGTAGACCTCCATGGTCTTGCCGATCTGATTAGCGAATATTCTGTTGACTAGTCGCTGGTAGGTCGCCCCTGCGTTTTTCAAGCCGAACAGCATTCGGACCCAAAAGTATGTCTTTTTCCGTGTGGAAAGATGTGTGTTTTATGTCTTCCTCCGCCATTGGGATTTGATGATATCCGGCGAAGGCATCCATAAATGATATCATTTCGCAACATGCCGTACTATCGACCAAGTGATCAATATGAGGCATCGGAAAGTGATCTTTTGGACATGCCGCGTTGAGGTCGGTGAAGTCAATGCATAACCTCCAGGAGCCAGTTGGCTTTTTGATGAGCACCGCGTTGGCAACCCACTGTGGTTCGTCTGTGGCTACTCCGATTAATTTGTTGTTGAGTAACTTCTGGACTTCTATGTCTCGGGACCGAACTTCCTACGCTTCTGGTGAACAGGCTTCATCGCCCGGTCGATCTTCAGATAATGGCAAGCATGTTCGGGACTTATGCCAACCATATCTTGATGCGACCAGTCAAAGACTCCGATGTTCCTACGTAGCAAGTTGATCAGATCCCCTTTTAATTCGTGGTCGATGTTTGCGCCGATCTGTACTTCCCGTTCTGGATGAACCGGATCCATCATAATGCTTTCCAACTCTTCGACAGGGACGGTCGCCTCTCGTTTAGTACGATCTCCGGACTCGGTACTTGGATCGATGTCGAGACTTGGATCGAAACCGATCCTTGGCTCGATGTTGTCCATCGATTGATGAGAGATGGCGTCCCCTGAGTCGGGTTGGTACGATGTGCTCGGCTCGTCGATCTCCATGGGTTGATCGTCGATCGCTTCAGTGTTACATATAGTGTGGGAGGTATTGAAAGAAGTAACAACATAGGAGTAATTCAAACATCTTTTTGCCATTAGCTGATCTCCTTTTACAGTACCGATCGTCCCATCGGCAGTGGGGAATTTGATACAGTAAAAGAAAGACGAGGCGACCGCCTCAAAGGTTTCTAAAAAGGGGCGACCTAGGAACCCATTATAGATGCTGGACCTATCTATGATTACAAAACTTAGGTTCCTAGTAATCCTAATCTTGGGATCATAAAAGCATATTAGCTCGATAGAGAGCTTGATCCTCCCGTAGGCTTGGACTGTGTTGTCTCCGAACCCTTGGAGCACGGTGTCGAACGGCTTGATGAATTTGATTAAGTTGCCGAGTTGGTCTAGGGAGGATTTGAATATGATGTTGCAGAAACTCCCATTGTCGACCAGCACGCGATCGACTGTCTTCCCAAGGATGCAGGCGGAGATCACCAGTGCATCCTCTTTGGGGCACTGCACTCCCTTCCTGTCCTTGTTGGAAAAGGTGATGAGTGCGTCTTTAGAAATGGTCGGCTTCGGAGGAACCACGGTATGGACCCCGGCGAACGCCCTCAGCTTGGCCTTTCGCTTCCTGTTTGACATGGTGGAGACCGGGGAAAGACCCCCGAGGTTTCCATCTCCTGCTTGAAGCATGTTGATCCGACCGCCCGGGTTGATCGGAGGGATCGACTCATCAGAGTATTCCGGCACATGCTCGATTCTGGAGATCGGATTGGGAGGAGTTCTTTCGTTTGGTCGGCGCTCGTGCCCTCCGGCTCTCTCCGTCCTAGGTTCTGGCTTGGTGATCAAATTGTCCAGTTTGCCTTCCTCAAACAGTCGCCAGAGCTGTCTGAGGAGGTCGCGACATTGGCTGGTGTTGTGGCCGGGACTCTTATGGTAGGCAAAGAATTTGCTATGGTCTAGATGACCGTGGTCCCTTATCGGTTTTGGTTTGGAAAGCCACTCGCGACCCTTGATTGCGTTGAAGATATGGGCCGGAGATAAGTTGAGGTTGTGGAGGAGGTGGACCTCTACATCCTCGAAGGCTTTGAACTCGCCAGGCGGCTTGGCGACCGCCTTTCTGGGCTTGGCGACCGCCTTCTTCTGGACATGGGATGGCACCTTTCCTTCTCCGGCAGATCCCTCGTCTAAGCGGAGTGAGAGCATCCTCTGCCTGGCCAGGAAACTGGCGGCTTTGCCGCGGAAGACCGAGTAGGTCGGGGGGATATCCTTTGTGAGGTGTCTGAACATGGGCGAGCGTCCGTGGAATCCGCTCATGACTCAGTTGAGAACGAGCTCGTCGCTGATGGGCTCGCCGGTGAGGACTATCTCATCTACTCGGTTGATGTAATCTTCGTCTGACTCATCCTTCCCCTGTTTGATTTTCATCATGCGGTGGGGGCCTTCAGGGCGAGCGACTTTTGCGGCGAAGTACGACGTGAAGTCACTCGCCAGCTTCTCAAAGCTATTTATTGAGCGAGGTGGTAGTGAGATGTACCACCTGTGGGCGAGGTCGCCCAGAGTTAACGGGAACATTCGACACTTCGTCGCATCTGATGCTCCGCATCCGGTCATGTAGATCCGGAATTTGCTTAAGTGGGTTTCCGGATCTGATCTCCCCTCATATAGAGGTGTTTGTGGGGGATTGATCGCTGGTTGGACTGGGGCGAGCTCGATCTGAGTCCTGAGTGGTTCGCTTGATCCAATGATCGATCTCATAGCGCCTGCCCCATTTTCCAGGAGCACTTTCATCTCATCGAGCTGGCGCTGCATGGCGCCCATCGCCGTTGCCTGACTGCTCGCCGATTAGCTCTCAGAGCGCGAACCAAGGCGATCGTGTACCGATCCCATAGCCCCGTGGTGAATGACGAGCTCCCTGCCAGTGGGTTCCTTTCTTGGGCGAGCAGGGGCTCGCTGACCGGCCTGTCTTCTGGGGGTCGGATATGCCGAACTCCTGGTAAAGGATTCGGATACCGATGTCTCCCGGCTGGGGCCTGAGTACCCGGGTCGCCATGAGGGATCGCTCCCTAGGCGGCTGAAGACGGAATCATCCCGCCTTACGAGAGCCTTCTCCTGTGGCTTGGGGCTTTCTGTCAATTTCTCAATGTAGATCCCCTTGAGCTTCCGTTTGCTTGCCCGGCGAACGGTGGACGGAGTGATGGTGGGCGAGTCGTAGGCCTTCCGTCGCTCCATGAGGATGGCTATAGCCTCCTCAATCTGTTTTGTGGTCTGGAACTGATCGAGTGAGAGGATAGAAACGTCTCTCGGGGGCGAGAGTGAGAGCCTAGCGTCGCCACGGTCGCCTTCCGCCGTGGGCTGGGATTCGATCAGGGCCGGAGCGAGATTTCCGGCGGATCTTAGGATGGCTCTCTTGGAGGTCATTGCAGATGTCATTTTCTGAAGATTTTTCTATTGAAGAACAGTGAGTGTTTCTTCAAGTATATGTCCAGAGAACAGTGAGTGTTCTTCGAGACGGTAGGAATAAAAATGAAGGTTTAGATGCCCTCCTTCTAGCGCCAATTGTTGTTACCCAAAATATTATCCGGAGATAGTATTGCTGGAATGATCGAGTAACAAACAAATGCGAGAACACTTCCGTGAGAAAATAAATAACACAAGATTTGCCAGGGTTGTTAATCCCGGGCTTGAATGCTCTCGCGTTATTAATAGATATACTACCGAGTACAAATATTAATGTTAGAATCTATTACAAGGGATATAAAGACTTCTAGTTATCTAGGCTGTAGAGCGCGTAGATTGCCGGAAGAACCAGATAAGTAAATCTGTGAGTTCTTGCTTGGGATATATGATAAAATGTGTATGAATATCACTATGGATGTATAAGTGGTTGCCAAAAGAGTCTTTGATTCTCTTTTTGTGTGTATTTTGCACTGAATTCGCAGTCAATTCGCCTCCCTTTGGCTGCTGCAGTGAGTTCTCTATTTATAGGGGACAAGGTAGTTGGGACCCCTCAGGCGATCGCGGGCGACCGCCGTTTTCTATATTATAATAAGGTGGCCGATCGTCCCGTCACGTGGGGCTGTTCCCTTAAAGTCTGGGGCCGCTGCTGGAGCCAGCTGTGCGAGCCAATGGGAGGCCAGTATGCGTCCTGGGTAGCTGTCCGGGGAGGACCCACTTTGTACCTTTCGGCGGCCTTGTCGGTATGTGTGGTAGGTGACAGGCTGGGGTCAAAGGTCCTATCTGTTGGTATCCTTTGAAGATCCGCACGTGGGCCACCGTCCAAGATTCGGTCTTAGACGACTTTGACGGATGTTGGATCCATACGTGGCACGAGACGATCGCCTCTGGTTCGCTCATTAAAGACGATCGTCAGATATCAAAAGACGATCGCTGGGTACCAAAAGACGCTCGCCGTATTGTGCCGAACTCTAGGAGTTTGTCCAGAGTATGTCTTCCATGGTTGGCTTCTCTGATCATGATGCCGATCGCCTATCGAGGCGTATTAATCGCCGCACAACACAATTGTCATTACTTGACAACACACATAGGATACAGTCCCGGGTGATTGACTGTTAAGGTTAGGCCTAACGGCTAAAAGAAATATAGTTCCCTAGCCTCTGTCCAGACTGACTAACGCGCGCTACAACACCTATTTAGCGTGTGCTACCCATGCTGCATTAGCGCGCGCTAGCCTTACACTTAGCGTGTGCTAACGGTTCTATTTTAGCAACATGATTGTGAACATATATACGACATTACTGGAATCGAAGGTCACAAATAAACAACAATAATATTCGAATCTCAAAGCCATCGATTCACATAATTACAACACATCATCAGCAACCATCAAAAGGCAATTGTCATTCAAAACCGAAAAGTTGAAAGCAAGGGTCACGTCTTGAGTATATTTTGTAGAACTCATTTGAGTTCAAAACTCGTGTTTTGAAAACTTATAGTACACAATGGAAAAGAATTATCAATAATTCGAGTTTTTAAAACTTACAGCCTTGAGGTCAACATACGAAAATCAACATTTTCCTCCCTTGGAGGACATTTTAAAAATTTTACGTGACTCCCCGAAAGGATTCGAAAACTTAAAATTCCAAGATTTATACTCTTGCAAGAAAAACAGTTTATACAAAGATACATTCAACAATATCATTCTACATTTTAGCGCAAGACGGGAATCAACAAATATATGTCACTTACTCACGATGCACCTTCAAATACTAACTACATAACACAGAATCACACAGGCTCGTATAGCTCGTGGTACAACCCGTAGTAGGGAGACTTACATCCACAGATCGCACGAAGATGATGGCTGCACCCTGATACTAATCACGGCCGACATTCCAAATGACGCGTCGCGACACGACATCAGTCAGACTCAATCTGACAAGACAAGACCCAACAATACACGACTGGACCCGACAGCCTAGGTTTCCGCAACCTAAGCTCCGATACCATAAATGTAACACCCCTAGATCAAACCAGGAATATTACACGCTGGAGACCCTCTCCGTGAGGATCCACCAGGCTAGACATCAACACAACACATTACATTACATACTGACGAATCAAAATAACGAATCAATAGACCGATTTGGTCTTCCGTCACTGACTTACAAATCAAAATACATAAACTCATCCAGACTCATACACATGCAAGGGTAAACTACTTGCAACGACGAACAATAAGACAGCGAAAAAGACAATACAATGGACTCCGACTAACTGAAGTCAAAACTGGCCTTTGTGTGATTAGTATCATTCGTCTTTCATCATCCCTCGCACCGATCCTGTGTCTTGATCCCGAAAACCTGCATGTACCTGGACACAAAATAGATATCCACCCCCCGATTACTCGGGGGTTAGCAAAACTCCACTGTTTCGCTAGTGCAAGTATAAAGTGCAAATGTAATGCCCTGGCTTTCTTAATTAAAAAGAACGTTACACGGCTAAATTTTTTTCTTAAAATTTTTATATAAATTCGGAGTATTTGCGGAAGTATTTTAGTCAGTAAATCTTCAATAAAACTTGTTTATTCAAATATCAGTACAGTTTTACAAAAACATGGGAAATCACATATTCGGACATAGTCCGTTGAAATTATATTCGTTGAAGAACATCAAGTGTTTCGTAAAAATAATAACAATTACGGCGACAACATCTTTTATTTTTTAGAATTTCATCGTGTTGGGAGTATGTATTCATCTTCTACTTGTCCCGTTCGTCGATTCCTTAGCCTGAAAAACATAAACGACGAGGTGTGAGTACGCGAGCATACTCAGTGAGATTAAACCCTTATAAATCGTCAAAATCATGTCGTGTAATGCACATAAAACATTCTTATCTGTGTGAGACTCGTCTCGGATTTCTTTCATTCTTTCGACCCCTCGCGGGTCGTTATGTTACACGACACAACGATGACCGTAACATATTAAAACAGTATAACCTCACCTCGTTTGCTGAAATATTGAAATATCTTCCTTTGAATTTGGATCGGTTGTCCTTCTTGGATCCCGGATACGCTTCTCCTAGCACTTGAAAATACTTTTTCATATTTCCGGTCATAAATTCTTGATGTAAAGTCTGAAATCTCTTTGAGGACTTTTAACAAACACCTTTGAAAAACCGTCAAATTTGAGCTATCTAATTGATCGGGATTTTTGAGGCCTTTTTAATTTTTGTAATAGAAATATGTTACGGGCGTTTTAAAGTAGAGGTTCATAGATTCAAAATGATATATTATATGTACAAAAATACGTCCGGGAACATGTATAAATAGGGGCTCAAAGTCGGTTGAAAATCAACCTTACCCGGACAGCTGGATGTATTATCCGGACAGCTGGAAGCCTTATCCGGACAGCTTGCTGAGAAGCTTCTGTCGGTCTTGACCGACCTTATCCGGACAGCTGGCCGAGAAGCTTCTGTCGGTCGCGACCGACCTTGTCCGGACACCTGACCGAGAAGCTTCTGTCGGTCGTGACCGACCTTATCCGGACAGCTGGACAGCCTTATCCAGATAGTGGTCGAGAAGCTTCTGTCGGCCGTGACCGGCAGCTGTCGGTAGGCATGCCCGGCGGTGACCGACAGATGTCGGTCAACTTGGCTCAACCGGTTCGACCCCTTCCCGATGTCCAAATTCGATTTTCCGACCTGTTCCGGACTCGTCGGAGTTAAATCTTCGATATGCATGAAACGGATTTTCGATAATATTAAAATAATAATTTAATATTAGTTTTGCAATATAAGTGTTCTGTAATGAAATTTTATCGTATCAAAATCGTCGGAACTTTTCGAAATCACTTTCATAAATTCTAAAAATGATCCTTATAATTCATTTTGAAATATTTTCCTTTTAAATCCTTCATTTTATGCTAGGAACGTATCGGTCCAAGTATCGGACAACCTGTAAATATTAAAAAATCAAAATCCATGATCGTTAGCAAAATAAATAGTATTTAAATAAGTATTGGGGCGTTACAATCCTTCCCCCTTTAAAAAATTTCGTCCTCGAAATTGAGCTTCGTAAAGAACTTTGAAAATCTGTATCAAACTTTGTATGAGTATTTTCATCAATAACTTTAAAAATATTGCCAGCAAAAATCACTTTGAAACCTTTCTTTGAAATCATATTTTGTCCCTTCCGGACAACATTTAAACTTTCACATATCCTTTCAAATCTTTTGCCGACACAATCATTCTATACTCATACCATAATTTTTTAGTTTTCATAAAAGAGTGAATACTTGAAAACATTACCTCGGAGTCGACGTTGGGCAGCAGCGATGAACCACATATTCTCCCAAAATATAATCATGCCGTAATTATTCGTTATACTTTTAAAAATAAGAAAGTTTTGAAATATCTTGTTTTGTATAAGTAAATCTTTTTTTTTTACCTCCTTAACTGTATAGTGCCATACCTATACAGTCTTGATGTAATACCTCTCGTTCTGGTGATGTAATACCTCTAGTATTCCATGCTTGATTACTTTGAACTGTGTGAATGTTTGGTAATGTGACGTCATTTCTATTTATGTATTCCATTGAGTGCTATATAATTGTACGATGTGAATGAAACGGGGTGACACGCCTTGATGTTGTGGGACAATCGTTGGTGCGAATATGACGGTGGCCAACGTCTTGTTCCTCGATAATTGTTGACGAGTGGAAGGGATAGTCATCCCGAGATGGTTAGAATGTGGTTTGAGGCTAAAGAGTTTATGTCTAACGCACGTTAAATTTCTGTCTAACGCGCGCTATCACTCATGCATAACGTACGCTATATTTCGATTGTTACGTACGTTAGGGTAGCTATATTACGTACGTAACGGGTGGGTCGGTCTCCCCACTAGAATCTTTCCTTTGACACGGACAGAGTTACTTTCGGCGGGCTAGAGGACAAACGAGTCAACTATTCATTACGTACGTTATGTCCCAAATTTAACGTACGTAACACTTGGGCAAATTTCGGGCAGTGAGTTCTTTACGTACGTTGTCATTACACTGTTACGTACGTAATACGCCTTACGTACGTAACACTCTTATCGTTAACGTATGTTACCAAAAACAAGTTTTATAAAATGGCTATTCCCTTCTTCATTTGCACGACCCAACATCACAAACTATCACCCTTGGAGAAATTCCTAGCCCTATACCCGGTTATTAAGCCTCTTATACACTTGAACTAGCATTGAGGAGGTGGATTCTTGAGCTCCGGTGAAAATTATCCAAGTCGTTCAAGTCACTTCTCATTTTCCCCATAGTTCTTGTGAATCCGTCAACTATCTTCATTATTCTTCTTCCAATAAGGTAAGCCACCAATCCCTGGAGTTATATCTTTGATGTTTTCGTATTTATACTTATTAGATTACGGGTATTGGGTAGATTTTGCTAAACTTCGTAAACAATCTTGTTGGATGGAGTTGTAGTAACCAAAAGTATCGTTTCTCATATGTTTCGTTTCATACAAATCATATCTATCATACGAAATTTCACTTCAATCATCGCTAAGAATGTAAAATTTGACGAATCAATTGTGGGAAAATTCGTAGTAATCCGTTACCGTATGTTCCATTGTTCGTAGCCACCCTTACCTTGTGATTTTTGACACTTAGCAAACTAAGCAAAACGATTCGATAGTATAATTAATATTGGGTATCAAACCACCAAAGTTATTGTGCAATAGAATCCGTCGATTATAGTATTCGGAATATAGAATTGAATTAGAAGGCATGAGATTCGATTACGCCATAATAATTCATTGTCAATCGAAGAACGATAGGATTATCTTCTTGAGTAAATCGATATACCTAATGATAATTATAGGATTGAACAGGATAATGGTACGCAATGCGTTAAAACTTAGAAACGATACTTATATCGACAACCAAAACTACACTAGGAATCCGTTTAGGAAAGGGAGACTAGTTTTATTCATCATAATCCGTACGAGGTGTTAATCGGATATTTCGTGGCTAGGTTAAGCTCGACCGGGCGTGGGGACTCCTTATCACAAAGCACCTACTATCGGATCACAGGCAAGTGAAACCTTGCTCGAGAATTTTCTAATATCAAAGTTATACCGTATGTGCGTATGTGCCATTTTGATAAAAGCCGACGTTTGTCTTTCTCTAAAAATGTTATAAATGGGCCGATGTGTTGGGGATAAAACCTGTATGGTACCCGTGTGGAAATGTGTTAGGGGGTAAGACCCGAATTGGGCGCTTATGTTCCAGGGTATTCCCGTGTGGATACTTCCGTGACCCTTGGTTGCGACCTTGGGGCTTATGTGATAAAAGAGAGAGACAACGTCGGTCAAGTGATGAAATATTCCATGTGATTACTAGATACTGTGATTGTAAAGATGACGTATATCAATGTTAGTAACTGTTAATTGGCATGCATTCTCTGACCTTGCTTACCTGGTATGATTCGTCGTACCAGGTAAAATTGTTCATCATGTGCAGGACATTCCCGAGGGGTCCGGTCAGACTTGCACGGTGTTGGAATTATCTCTAGCCACTGCTCAGATTGAAATAAATTGTTTTCTTTGGAAAAACTTTTGTTGTGTAATAATTGGACTACAAACTACATTTTTCCTTAAATCTTTCGACTCACGTTATGTAAACCTTGAATTTAATGTTTTATCGTGATTTTCTTAAAATGCCTATTAATCCAACTAGCCTTGTGGGTCCCACGTGGGGTTCACGGCACTGTAATACCTCGAGATATTTTGGGGGTGTTACAGAAAATGGTATCAGAGAGAAACTCCTGATTTGAATAAACTTTCTCCTATTTTTTTTTCAAAGTCCAACACCCCAAGCGATCGAAACTCCTCATGGGAATGCAAGTAAGTGATATGTGTGTGTTTCTATTTTTGTACAACATTTTATTGTAAACCGTGCATGGAACTGGCTTTAGATTAATACCGTTAGTGATGGCACGCCGAGGAGCTAGGAGGATGGTGAATGACGCTCAGGGTTCAGCCGCGAACCACAACGAGGACGGGAACACTGCCGAGACCCATCCTGCTGGGGGCCAGCCGCCACCAGTTAATCAAAACGATCAGGAGGCAGAGCGCCAGAATAACAACCCGGGGGGTATGGACCCAGCATTTGTTCAGGCCTTTGCCCAGGCCATCGCCATGGGAATTGCTCAGGTCAATCAGGCGGAACGGATACCGGTCATTAATGTGGAAGAAAACGCAGGAAGAGATCGATGGTTGGGAGAGATGTTGAGGCTAGGCCTCCATTATTTGACGGAACAGGAGAGAAACACGTGGACAACTGGATTTCTGAAATGGAGACTGCTTTCGAGGTAATCGGATGTCCAGAGAACAGAATGGTGCCGCTCGGAATTAATCAACTCTGTGACACTGCTGCATGTTGGTGGAGGACTTACAGGCCAGAGGACCGAGTGGTCGGGTGGACCGAATTTGCCCGACTACTATTGAGCGAGTACTGTCCCAGATCAGCCCAAACCGCTCGCGCACGAGACTTTTTCAGTGCCGGGCCTCAGAACATGCCAGTACCAGAGATCATTCGGGCCTACCGAACCGATCTTAGTTACATCTCCCAGATGGTTCCATCAGAAGATCAATGAATATGCCATCTTGCACAGAGGTTACCGGAGGATGTACAGCGCTATGCCGCCGGATTTCACTGCACGACCCTGAGAGCATACGAAGACGTAGTCATAGCATATGCCGGTACAGTTGTTAATACCGACATCGGGCATAACTCGAAGAAGCAGAAGACATCACTTCAGCCTGGGAGCAACAACAAAACGAATTCGGGGCCCGCATCTTCTTTTAAATCGGCGGTTTCGTACCAACAGAAGGGTGTATCTGATCGGCCTTACCGTAGGGATTGCTTCAATTGTGGTATGACCGGGCATACTCAGGATCTGTGTCAGAAGACGGCTACAAAATGTTTCACTTGCGGAAAGAGTGGACACATGTCTCGTTACTGCTGGCGGGCCAATTCCACTCAGAGCCCAGCTTCCCAACCAAGTCAACAAGGCTCTGTGCAATCCCCTAGGACGCCTGCTGTTTCCAACTACCGAGCCCCATCCCACCAGAACCAACCACCACTACACAGTGCCGGACGAGGCCGTGGGCGCGGCGGAGGTACCTCGTCCTTTTCGGAGTCAGTGCCGTCTCGTGTATTTGAGCTGATGGCTACGGATGGTCAGTCTGCACCAGCTATCTCAGGTACTCTTCTCAGCCAGTGCATGTACTATTTGATACCGGATCCACCCATTCGTTTATATCTGTGGAATGTGTTGAACGCTTAAATCTTGTTTGTGTACCTTGTGAGCCCTTTACTGTTAAACTACCCGAGGGTAGTAGATTAAGCGGCGATCAAAAGGTTCGAGACTGTCGGATCTGCATCAACAATCATAGCTGGACCACTAATCTTATGGTCCTTCCGCTCCAGAATGAAGATATCATATTAGGTATGGACTGGATGCCATTGCACAAAACGATCTTGGATACCTACCACTTGACTATTTCCATTTCGGCTCATGCCGGTACCACACATGTCATCAGCGGACGTGAACACTTTAGTACGAAAGGGTCTCTCAGCATTATCGCAACAGAAGCCTCCTGCAGCTCTCGAAGTGAGTACTATTGGTGTTATGTTCTTCGAGAGGACACTTCACAACTTGCAATCACAAACATTCCGGTGGTGAATGAGTTTCCAGACGTTTTTCCTGATGAACTACCAGGGCTGCCACCGCAACGAGAAGTTGACTTTTCCGTTGAACTCGAGCCGGGGACGAGGCCTATTTCCAAAGCTCCTTACAGGATGCCACCAGCTGAGATGAAGGAATTAAAGATACAGCTCGAAGACCTGTTGGAGAAAGGGTTGATCCGCCCAAGCACCTCGCCGTGGGACGCGCCGGTACTTTTCGTTAAGAAGAAAGACAACTCTCTACGCTTGTGCATCGACTACAGGGAGTTGAATAAGGTTACTATCAAGAATCATTATCCACTACCAAGAATTGATGACCTCTTGGATCAGCTACAAGGGGCAGTCATGTTTTCAAAGATCGATTTACGGTCCGGATATCACCAATTGAGGATTCGGGAGGAAGATATACCCAAGACTGCATTTCGGTCGAGGTATGGGCATTACTAGTATATCGTGTTATCATTCGGGTTGACTAATGCCCCAGCCGTTTTCATGGAACTGATGAATAGAGTTTTGATTGATTTCCTCGATAAATGCGTGGTGGTTTTTATCGACGACATCCTGATATATTCTCGAAGCCGACAGGAACACGAGGAACATTTGAGGCAAGTGCTGAGCGTGTTAAGGCAACACCAACTTTATGCGAAACTATCCAAGTGCGAATTCTGGATGCCGGAGGTAATTTTTCTCGGACATGTTGTCTCGGCAGAAGGTGTCAAGGTAGACCCACAAAAGATCAAGACAATAATGAGTTGGGAACCGCCGAAGAATGTCAAGGAGGTTAGGAGCTTCCTGGGACTGGCGGGTTACTATCGAAGATTCGTTGAGGCTTTTTCCTGTATCGCCCGACCATTAACGAACCTACTGAGAAAGAGCACCAAATTTGTATGGACTGCAGACTGCCAGAAGAGCTTCGACGAGCTCAAGAGTAGGCTAACTACCGCCCCAGTACTAGTGTTACCACAGGGTACAGAAGGATTCGTTATATACACGGATGCATCCAAGCATGGACTAGGGTGTGTCTTCATGCAGAATGGCAGAGTCGTTGCGTACGCATCCCGACAACTGAAGTCGTACGAAGTAAATTACCCGACACATGACTTGGAGCTAGCCGCGGTGGTGCATGCCCTCAAGATTTGGAGGCACTATCTCTACGGAGTTACTTGCAAAGTTTTCACGGATCATAAGAGTTTGAAATATATCTTCACGCAGAGAGAATTAAACATGAGACAGAGGCGTTGGTTGGAGCTAATCAAGGACTACGATGTGGAAATCTCTTATCATCCCGGAAAAGCCAACGTGGTGGATGATGCTCTTAGTCGGAAAACTACACAAGAGGTAATGGTATCCAGCATAACAGTTCAGCCCAAACTGCAGCAAGATATCAGGAGAAGCAACACCGAAGTATGGGTACAACATAGGCAAGGACAATTATGCTCAATCAATATACTTTCGTCCTTACTAGATGAGATACGTCTAGCACAGATGGAAGATCCTGAATTACGTGCGATTGGTGCAAGAATCGAGAAAGGAGATGTTTCCGACTATAAGATTCAGGGTGATTTGGTGAGGTTCAAGAACAGGATATGTATTCCACCGAATAAAGGGCTGAAGCAAACTATACTGAAAGAGGCGCACTCCACTCCCTATTTTATTCACCCCGGAGCAAGCAAGATGTACAAGGATTTGCGAAAGAGTTTCTGGTGGAAGAATATGAAATGGGAAGTTGCTAGGTTCGTCGCCCGATGTATGACGTGCCAACAAGTGAAAATTGAACACCGCAGACCAGCCGGAATTATGCAACCCCTACCCATCCCGGAGTGGAAGTGGGAGAGCATATCAATGGACTTTGTCACTAAGCTACCTACGGCAGTGGGAGGAAAGGATACAATTTGGGTCATTGTTGATCGATTCACAAAATCAGCACATTTCATTCCTATTCAAGAGACAACCGGGACAGAACAACTGGCCGTCATTTTCATCAGAGAGATCGTAAGGCTACATGGTGTTCCCTCGTCCATCATTTCCGATAGGGACACCAGATATGTGTCTCGTTTTTGGAAATCCGTCCATAAAGCTATGGGGACCCAAATACACTTTAGCACGGCTTATCATCCTCAGACAGATGGAAAGACCAAGCGTACGAAACCTTGGAAGATATGTTGAGGGCATGCGTGCTCGATTGGGGAAAAGATTGGGCTAGACATTTGGGGTTAGTGGAGTTCTCGTACAACAACAGCTGGCATACAAGCATAGGCATGGCACCATTCAAGACCATGTATGGGCGAAGATGCAAGTCACCGTTATGCTAGGATGATGCCTCCGACACCGCGGTTACCGAGTTGGATCTAATCCAGGAGTCCATTAAGAAGATCTCTATCGTTCGGAAACACATGCTAGCCGCGCAGAGCCGACAGAAATCTTATGCCGAAAACCGACAACGACCGTTAGAATTTACGGTCGGGGATCATGTTTGGGTCAAAGTATCACCTATGCGAGGTATCTGGCGTTTCGGCCAGAAGGGCAAGTTAAGCCCGAGATTTATAGGTCCGTTTGAGATATTGGACCGAGTAGGGAGACTCGCGTATCGATTAGCTCTACCGCCGCATCTGGATGGAGTGCATAACGTTTTTCACATCTCCCAGTTAAGGAAGTATGTCTATGACCCAAGTCACAAGCTCAGTTTCGAAGAAGTGGAAATTTCCGATGACGCTACCTTTAGAAAGATACCGACCGCCATTTTGGATCGGCGTGTGAAGATGTTAAGAAATAAAGCCATACCCCTCGTGAAGAATCAGTGGTCGCACCACGGCACGGAAGAAGCGACTTGGGAAACCGAGTCGAGCATGAAGGAGAGTCATCCCGAGTTATTTTCTTAAGTTTCGTGACGAAACTATTTTTTTAGAGGGGTGATATGTAATACCTCTAGTATTCCATGCTTGATTACTTTGTACTGTGTGAATGTTTGGTAATGTGACGTCATTTCTATTTATGTATTCCATTGAGTGCTATATAATTGTACGATGTGTATGAAACGGGGTGACACGCCTTGACGCCGTGGGACAATCGTCGGTGCGAATATGACGGTGGGCAACGTCTTGTTCCCCGATAATTGTTGACGAGTGGAAGGGATAGTCATCCCGAGATGGTTAGAATGTGGTTTGAGGCTAAAGAGTTTATGTCTAACGCACGTTAAAGTTCTGTCTAACGCGCGCTATCACTCATGCATAACGTACGCTATATTTCGATTGTTACGTACGTTAGGGTAGCTATATTACGTACGTAACGGGTGGGTCAGTCTCCCGACCAGAATCTTTCCTTTGACACGGACAGAGTTACTTTCGGCGGGCCAGAGGACAAACGAGTCAACTATTCGTTACGTACGTTATGTCCCAAATTTAACGTACGTAACACTTGGGCACATTTCGGGCAGTGAGTTCTTTACGTATATTGTCATTACACTGTTACGTATGTAATACGCCTTACGTACGTAACACTCTTATCGTTAACGTACGTTACCAAAAACAACTTTTATAAAATGGCAATTCCCTTCTTCATTTGCACGACCCAACATCACAAACTATCACCCTTGGAGAAATTCCTAGCCCTATACCCGGTTCTTAATCCTCTTATACACTTGAAATAGCATTAAGGAGGTAGATTCTTAAGCTCCGGTGAAGATTATCCAAGTCGTTCAAGTCACTTCTCGTTTTCCCCGTAGTTCTTGTGAATCCGTCAACTATCTTCATTATTCTTCTTCCAATAAGGTAAGCCACCAATCCCTGGAGTTATATCTTTGATGTTTTCGTATTTATACTTATTAGATTACGGGTATTGGGTAGATTTTGCTAAACTTCATAAACAATCTTGTCGGATGGAGTTGTAGTAACCGGAAGTATCGTTTCTCATATGTTTTGTTTCATACAAATCATATCTATCATACGAAATTTCACTTCAATCATCGCTCAGAATGTAAAATTTGACGAATCAATTGTGGGAAAATTCGTAGTAATCCGTTACCGTATGTTCCATTGTTCGTAGCCACCCTTACCTTGTGATTTTTGACACTTAGCAAACTAAGGAAAATGATTCGATAGTAAAATTAATATTGGGTATCAAACCACCAAAGTTATTGTGTAATAGAATCCGTCGATTATAGTATTCGGAATATAGAATTGAATTAGAAGGCATGAGATTCGATTACGCCATAATAATTCATTGTCAATCGAAGAACGATAGGATTATCTTCTTGAGTAAATCGATATACCTAATAATCATTATAGGATTGAACAGGATAATGGTACGCAATGCGTTAAAACTTAGAAATGATACTTATATCGACAACCAAAACTACACTAGGAATCCGATTAGGAAAGGGAGACTAGTTTTATTCATCATAATCCGTACAAGGTGTTAATCGGATATTTCGTGGCTAGGTTAAGCTCAGGCGGGCGTGGGGACTCCTTATCACAAAGCACCTACTATCGGATCACAGGCAAGTGAAACCTTGCTCGAGAATTTTCTAATATCAAAGTTATACCGTATGTGCGTATGTGCCATTTTGATAAAAGCCGATGTTTGTCTTTCTCTAAAAATGTTATAAATAGGCCGATGTGTTGGGGATAAAACCTGTATGGTACCCGTGTGGAAATGTGTTAGGGGGTAAGACCCGAATTGGGCGCCTATGTTCCGGGGTATTCCCGTGTGGATACTTCCGTGACCCTTGGTTGCGACCTTGGGGCTTATGTGATAAAAGAGAGAGACAATGTCGGTCGAGTGATGAAATATTCCATATGATTACTAGATACTGTGATTGTAAAGATGACGTATATCAATGTTAGTAACGGTTAATTGGTATGCATTCTCTGACCTTGGTTACCTGGTATGATTCGTCGTACCAGGTAAAATTGTTCATCATGTGCAGGACATTCCCGAGGGGTCTGGTCAGACTTGAACGGTGTTGGAATTATCTCTAGCCGCTGCTCAGATTGAAATAAATTGTTTTCTTTCGAAAATCTTTTGTTGTGTAATAATTGGACTACAAACTACATTTTTCCTTAAATCTTTCGACTCATGTTATGTAAACCTTGAATTTAATGTTTTATCGCGATTTTCTTAAAATGCCTATTAATCCAACTAGCCTTGTGGGTCCCACGTGGGGTTCACGGCACTGTAATACCTCGAGATATTTTGGGGGTGTTACAGGTGAGAATTCGATTCAGTCATGTCCCCCTCCGCCTAGAAGCCTTGTCAGGAGCCGCTCGTTGTCCGTGCCCTTTTTCTTATTGCACCGGCGATCACTCCCCTTTCTCGGAGACGCTCATTGTCCGTGCCCTTTTCTATTGCACCGGTGATCACTCCCCCCCCCCCTCGTCGGCCCCGGGTGTCACATGTTCACCAGCTTCCGCTTGGTTCATCCCCAAATCTCACCGTACTGAGAGAGGTCCGCTTTGATACCATTCTGTAACGCCCTGGCTTTCTTAATTAAAAAGAACGTTACATGGCTCAATTTTTTTCTTAAAAAATTTATATAAATTCGGAGTATTTGCGGAAGTATTTTAGTCAGTAAATCTTCAATAAAACTTGTTTATTCAAATATCAGTACAGTTTTACAAAAACATGGGAAATCACATATTCGGACATAGTCCGTTGAAATTATATTCGTTGAAGAACATCAAGTGTTTCGTAAAAATAATAACAATTAAGGCGACAACATCTTTTATTTTTTAGAATTTCATCGTGTTGGGAGTATGTATTCATCTTATGCTTGTCCCGTTCGTCGATTCCTTAGCCTGAAAAACATAAACGACGAGGTGTGAGTACGCGAGCATACTCAGTGAGATTAAACCCTTATAAATCGTCAAAATCATGTCGTATAATGCACATAAAACATTCTTATCTGTGTGAGACTCGTCTCGGATTTATTTCATTCTTTCGACCCCTCGCGGGTCGTTATGTTACACGACACAACGATGACCGTAACATATTAAAACAGTATAACCTCACGTCGTTTGCTGAAATCTTGAAATATCTTCCTTTGAATTTGGCTCGGTTGTCCTTCTTGGATCTCGGATACGCTTCTCCTAGCACTTGAAAATACTTTTTCATATTTCCGGTCATAAATTCTTGATGTAAAATCTGAAATCTCTTTGAGGACTTTTATCAAACACCTTTGAAAAACTGTCAGATTTGAGCTATCTAATTGATCGGGATTTTTGAGGCCCTTTTAATTTTTGTAATAGAAATATGTTACGGGCGTTTTAAAATAGAGGTTCATAGATTCAAAATGATATATTATATGTACAAAAATACGTCCGGGACATGTATAAATAGGGGCTCAAAGTCGGTTGAAAATCAACCTTACCCGGACAGCTGGAAGCATTATCCGGACAGCTGGAAGCCTTATCCAGACAGGTGGCCGAGAAGCTTCTGTCGGTCGTGACCGACCTTATCCGGACAGCTGGCCGAGAACCTTCTGTCGGTCGCGACCGACCTTCTCCGGACACCTGACCGAGAAGCTTCTGTTGGTCGTGACCGACCTTATCCGGACAGCTGGACAGCCTTATCCAGATAGTGGTCGAGAAGCTTCTGTCGGCCGTGACCGGCAGCTGTCGGTAGGCATGTCCGGCGGTGACCGGCAGATGTCGGTCAACTTGGCTCAGCCGGTTCGACCCCTTCCCGATGTCCAAATTCGATTTTCCGACCTGTTCCGGACTCGTCGGAGTTAAATCTTCGATATGCTCGGAACAGATTTTTGATAATATTAAAATAATAATTTAATATTATTTTTGCAATATAAGTGTTCTGTAATGAAATTTTATCGTATCAAAATCGTCGGAACTTTTCGAAATCACTTTCATAAATTCTAAAAATGATCCTTATAATTCATTTTGAAATATTTTCCTTTTAAGTCCTTCATTTTATGCTAGGAACGTATCGGCCCAAGTATCGGACAACCTGTAAATATTAAAAAATCAAAATCCATGATCGTTAGCAAAATAAATAGTATTTAAATAAGTATTGGGGCGTTACAGCAAATACGAGCCATACACAACACATTCTGAGAATACAATGAAAGACTTCCCGAGATATATTTAGTTAAAAAATAGTTCAAGTCTTGAAAGTAGAAACGAAGCAAGTAAGCATTTTGAAAACATTTCCAAATCTCGGGAGTTTTGAAAACATTAGAAATTGAAAAGTTCTTAATTCCTCGAAAGTCATTTAGGGTCACAGCCCCAAAGTTCATTTTCCAAAATGCAAATCCGTTAACAAGACACGGGGTCCACGACCCAACCATTCCAGTCACAAAACACAGGGCCTACGACCCTATCATCCACTGCAATTCACTTACAAGGACACATTACACATAACACATCATTCTTATGCCATTCTAGCCAAACACCAAGACTCGATATATAATGTCTCTCGACCCCGAGCACAAAGCATTGTGATACTCCGGACAATATCACAATTAACGAAAACATCAACATCATCCTCAAGATGAAAACCACAACTGGTAACCCGCGGCCGTACCCCTTAGTATCGACCCCCAGATATCCCGTCGGACACTCCGGGTGGGAAACCACTTCCGCGGCCGTACCCCTTAGTATCGACCCCCAGACATCCCGTCGGACACTCCGGGTGGAAGTTCATCCACACACGCACCCAAGTCCACTTCCGTGGCCGTACCCCTTAGTATCGACCCCCAGACATCCCGTCGGACACTCCGGGTGGAAGGAACAACACACACACACGTTCCAAAATCATAGTTGCAAACCACAAGCCTCGAAGGTCAATCACAGTATATATAGTCGAGGTACCTTACTAGAATGGCCAGTTCATCCAACATATACTCACGACCAAGTAAAGATACGATTCATTCTAGAATTTCAACGATGCAGCTAGTACAAACAACATAGCAACGAGGGAAAATACCTATCCGACCACGCCGAACGACACAATGAGACAGGATCATCAATAGGCATACGTTCCATATATATATCAAGGAAAGGTTAAGCTATAAATCCACAATGTCATGATCACACAAAACGATACCCCACACGTACTTAGACAAGCATATTTAACAACGAAATCATACGAGTCATCTTTTAAGGAAGTATTGAAAAGCATATCAATTCCTTTGAAAGTTAATTATAGGCATTCATGAATCACGTATCGTAAATTACCAACTAATATATCCACAAAACACGTAATGTATGGGCAACATACTTACCTCGAGTAACCACAACGCAGAGAATCGGCCGAAGTAGGTTGGCAAGAACCGACTACGAACTCACCGACTCCACCGAACGAAAATCCGCAACAATGAACTACGAACGAAAACAATAACAACGAAAATAAATTCTAAAGTACGACCCAAAGCCGCTGAAGTCAAAGAACGAATGACAAAAGTTCAAGTGTTTTCCCCAAAACGGCCAAGAACACGATTCGTCCCGACAAAACACGAAAACGGAATTCTAAGTCGAAATATGGATATACAATCCATAGAATATGTTTAACAACATTATTTAACCACAATTTATCCAACAAAAATGGATGGAAAACGAGATCGAGGACAAATCCCCCAAAAAGTCGATTCGAAGGAAATCAAGAAATATACTTCGATTCGATGAAGAACAAAGGATTAAATGATGTTAAACACAAGAATACTACCAAGATTAATCATACCCATCATGAATTAATCAACAACACAGAACGAATCGGATAAAAAATGCAAAAACCCCCAAATTCACGAAATTAGGGTTCTGAGGAAGATTACCTTGATTCGCTGGATCAAAGGATGATTGATTGATGTTGTGACCTCAAGAACTTCAAGGATTTGTTGTCAAACAAAATGGATCCATGATGAGCATACCCTCAGCCGCGGAAGAGAAGGAGAAGGAGGAGAAAAATGGCCAAAAACCTCACTGTAGGGCCATAAATAGGCTGCACAGTGTGCCGCGGCCCAGAGGGAGTGTGCCGCGGCACAGTGTCACGCCCCACCTTAAGGCAGCAGGCATCGAACAGCATCCGGCCGAAGCCTTCCGGACGGGCGCGCAGCAGGCTCGCGCGCGTGCATCGACCGGGCCAAGCTCACAGAGGACTACCCCCCCTATAATAGGCTTAGACAGAAAAAGCCTTGTGATAGCAGTAGACATTGAAAATCCTTGAAGTTCTTGAGGTCCTAGAATCCACTCTTCAGAAAGAAGACCCTAGAATCTTCAAGATGGAGACCAATCAATTCCAGAAGGTCAAAGAGGGTTCCAGAAGGTCAGAAATTGGGTCGGATTGCTACGGGCCGAATCGGGCCTTGGCCGGGCCGGGCCGGGACACTTCGGGCCGGGTCGGGCCGGACGTTCCAGAGGGGTCTGGGGACTCCAAGAAGACTTCTTAGAATTGTTTAGAATTGTATAGATCATTCTAGATGATGGCATTCTTGTAAATACTTGGAATAGTAATGTTTTCTTGGTCATTTGCTAGACTATGAGGATTAGTATAAATACCCCTCCTTGGGGCTCATTTGTAACTGACCTTGAGAAATCTGATTTGCTACAGTGCAATAAGAGAAAACCTTCCCCAAGCATTTCCTTACTTTCCTTCCTAGCAGTCTTGTTTATTAGTAGGCTTACTACTTAGGCTTGAGACAACCTAAGAGTGCCGCACAGTGAGGACGTAGCGAGGCGCAAGTATAAACCCGTGACAGATGGTATCGGAGACAAGGTTGAGACAACCAAGGCGGATTTTCGAAGATTGCTAGCTGATCGTGCAAGGAGTAAGATGGCACAATCATCCGACGTTACCCAACCCAACACTCAGGCCGAAAAGACCAAGAAGGGCAGAGACAAGTCTGTCGACCGGATTGCTACCATGGACAGCCGAGTGACTCTACTGGAGGAGGTCTACGATGAGGTTGCGAAGAGGGTGGATGACTTAGAAGAAGCTGGTGAGGAGCTGCACAACCAGGTTCTTTCTACTATCAATGCTTGTGATGGGGACATGAAGCAGGAGTTGGCCGATTTTCGGGCCATGATCTTGGCCATGCAAGAGAGCATGGAGGTTCTCAAGACGGAGATGGCAACAGTGAAGAGGGCGATTGCCAATGGAGAAGGACATGTGGGTACAACACCCGCACGAATTGACATCCCAAGGCCTGGGAAGTTCAACGGATCGAGAAACGCCAAGGAGATTGACAATTTCTTGTGGAACCTGGAGCAGTACTTTGGTGACTCAAACATTCGAGATGATGACACCAAGTTACGGACGGCGCCCTTATATTTAGCCGACACAGCCGTACTGTGGTGGCGGACCAAGCAGGGCGACATTGAGAGTGGTGCGTGCAGGATGGCTTCCTGGGAAGACTTCAAGGCCGAATTGAAGAGGCAATTCTATCCCGAGAATGTGGAGTTCGAGGCTCGGGGCAGGCTAAAGAGACTTAGCCACACCCGTACTATCAAAGACTATGTCAAGGAGTTCCAAGAAATTGTGTGGGAGATACCAAGCTTGACGGCGACCGACAAGCTGTTTGCATTTATGGACGGACTCAAGCCTTTCGCGAGGCAAGAGTTGGAAAGGCGAAATGTCCAGGACGTGGCGACTGCCATTGCTGTGGCCGAGGGCTTAAGGGAGTTGAAAACCAGTGATAAGCCAAGGACTTTCCGCACAGATAAAGTCAAAGGTGGGGGAGACCACCCATCAAGGTTCAGGCCAAACAAATACTCGGGCAAGCAACCAGTGGACGAGAACGATAAGCCGAGAGGTTGTCACATTTGTCATAGTACCTCTCATATGAAGTACGATTGCCCATTTCGGAGGAAAAAGGTCGCAGCCATTCAAGAGACCATGGAGACCGAGGTTGCGGATGGTGTGCATATGGGCTCATTGGGTTTACTCAATGCTGTCAAAGCCGTTGTGGAACCGGCAAAGGGACCCAGAAAAGGGTCTATGTTCGTGGATGCCTTGATCGGAGGCACACACATCAAAGCCTTAGTGGATACAGGAGCTACGCACAATTTCATGGGGGATGGCGTAGCCAAAGCCTTACGACTTACCGTCACTCCAACTAATGGATCGATCAAGACAGTGAACACCCATGCTAAACCGGTGACCGGCGAAGCACGAGGAGTGAAAGCAAAGATAGGTGACTGGCAGGGAATGATCACCTTCACTGTAGTGACCATGGATGACTACGATTTGGTTCTTGGGTTACAATGGTTCGATCAGGTACGGGCTTGCATTCTTCCATTTTCAGATTCCTTAGTCATTTTGGACTCCGACAGGACACAGGCCATTCCGGCCAGGAGGGAAGTAAATGGGACAAGCACCCTTTCAGCCATGCAACTTAGTCGAGGACTTCGAAAGCAGGAAGAGACCTTCGCTGCATTTTACGTTCCTGATGATGGGAACGATGTCGAAAGCAAGGATGTACCAAAGGAAGTTCAAGCCGTTTTGGAGGAGTTCCAGGACGTGATGCCCGCGGAACTACCTAAGAAGTTGCTGCCCAGACGGGATGTGGACCACAAAATTGAACTTATTTCCGATGCGAAGCCACCTTCGAGGACACCCTATAGGATGTCACCACCGGAACTTAAGGAGCTGCAGAAGCAATTGAAAGAGTTGTTGGATTCGAAGATGATCCAACCCTCCAAATCTCCTTATGGATCCCCCGTTTTGTTCCAAAAGAAGCATGATGGATCCCTACGTATGTACGTGGACTATAGGGCACTAAACAAACTGACGGTTCGCAACAAGTATCCCATTCCATTCATTGGAGAGCTGTTTGACCAACTGGGAGGTGCCAAATACTTTTCAAAGATCGACCTAAGATCCGGATATTGGCAGGTCCGGATAGCCGAAGGAGACGAACCCAAGACCGCCATGGCGACCAGGTATGGTTTGTTTGATTTCCTTGTGATGCCGTTCGGGCTTACAAACGCCCCAGCGACTTTTTGCACACTGATGAACAAGGTATTTCAACCATACATAGACAAGTTCGTTGTCGTTTATTTAGATGATATTGTCATTTACTCATCATTGATGGAGGAGCATGTAGAACACTTGCGACAGGTGTTCCAAGCATTGCGGGACAATGAACTTTATGCAAAGTTGGAGAAGTGCTCATTCGCCCAACAGGAAGTGACTTTTCTGGGGCACCGTATCAAAGATGGCCGCATAATGATGGATGAGGCCAAAGTGAAAGCCGTTCGAGATTGGGAACCGCCGACCAGCGTAACCCAACTCCGATCATTTTTGGGACTCGTTAACTACTACCGGAAGTTCATCGAGGGATACTCTCGGATAGCAGCACTATTAACGGACCTATTGAAGAAGGACCACAAATGGGAGTGGACGGATAAGTGCCGAGAGGCCTTTGAACGACTCAAAGGCAAAGTGACGAAGCAGCCAGTTCTTGCCTTGCCAGACCATGCCAAGGCCTATGAGTTTCAGACCGATGCATCTGATTATGCCATCGGAGGAGTATTGATGCAACTAGGGCATCCTGTTGCCTATGAGAGCAGAAAATTAAATGACACCGAGAGGCGGTACTCAGTACACGAGAAGGAAATGACCGCCGTGGTACATTGCCTTAGAGCCTGGAGGCATTATTTACTTGGAAGCAAGTTTGTGGTACGAACAGACAACGTAGCCACAAGTTATTTTCAAACTCAGAAGAAGCTCACGCCAAAACAAGCAAGATGGCAGGAATTCCTAGCTGATTTCGATTATACCCTGGAGTATAAGCCTGGAGTACTTAACCGAGTAGCCGATGCATTAAGCCGGAAGGCCGAGCTTTCAGCCTTGACCAAGGCCGAGGGAAGCATCAAGGACCGCATACGCGAGGGACTGAGGCAGGACCCTTTCGCAGAAAACATCATGCAACTTGCCAGGAGCGGCAAGACAAGACGGTTCTGGGAACGAGACGAGCTACTCTTTACCAAAGGCAATCGTTTGTACGTGCCCAAATGGGGGAACTTACGAAGGGACATCATGAAGGAATGCCACGATACACTATGGGCTGGACACCCAGGTATGCACCATACAATGGCTTTAATTGACAATTCTTACTTTTGGCCCAGGACGTTGAGGCATACGTCCGGACATGTCTTGTATGTCAACAAGACAAGGTGGAGCAACAACAACCTGGTGGACTACTTCAACCCTTACCCATACCGGAACACCCTTTTGAAAGCGTTTCAATGGACTTCATTTCGGCTTTGCCTAAATCGGATGGGTATGGGTCGATCATAGTTGTGGTGGACAGGTTCTCAAAATACGCAACCTTTATTCCAGCACCGGCGGACGTAACGGCTCTGGAGACGGCCAAGTTGTTCTTAAAACATGTGGTAAAACATTGGGGCATTCCAAGGACAATCGTGAGCGACCGAGACCCACGTTTCACAGGAAAGTTTTGGTCTGGACTTTTCAAGCTATTGGGCTCGAATTTAGCATTCTCAACAAGTTTCCACCCACAGACGGACGGGCAGACAGAACGAGTTAACGCACTGCTTGAGTGCTACTTGCGGCACTATGTGAGTGCCAATCAGCGGGACTGGGCCAAACTCTTAGACACGGCCCAATTCTCATACAACTTGCAGAAGAGTGATCAACAGGACGGAACCCATTCGAGCTTGCCACTGGGAGACAACCGGCGACAGTGAATAACATTGCCACCGGATACTCGGGACAGATTCCCACAGCATATACCTTTGCTAAGTCATTATAGGAGGAATCGGACTTGGCTCGAGCATCACTGGACAAGGCAGCCAAGAAGATGAAGAAATGGGCCGATCTCAAGCGACGAGCGGTCAAGTTCAATGAAGGCGACTTAGTTATGGTGAAACTTCTCCCGCAGCAATTTAAAGCATTCCGGGCTGTGCATAAGGGACTTATCCGAAGATACGAGGGACCCTACAAGATCGAGCGGCGTGTTGGGACAGTTTCATATTGAGTGGAACTTCCGCCGAAGATGAAGATACACCCGGTCTTCCATGTTAGCCAACTGAAGCCTTACCATCAGGACATGGAGGATCCGGGCCGAGCTCAGTCACATCGAGCACCGACTGCCGTGATTACTTCCTTCGACAAGGAAGTAGCCGAGATCATTTCACATCAGGACGTTCGACGAAGGGGCGTGGCCCCATACACCGAATTCTCTGTGCATTGGAAGGGACTCCCAGAAGCTCAAAATAGCTGGGAACACGAGGATCACCTATGGCAATTCCGGCAGAAGATTGAAGAATATCGGGACAGCATCGTGCCGAGGACGGTCACGACTTTGGTGGGGGAGAATGTCACGCCTCACCTTAAGGCGCGAGCATCGAACAAAGATCCATTGAAGCCTTCGACGGGCGCGCAGCGAGCGGCGTGCATCGACCGGGCCAAGCTCACATAGGACTACCCCCCTATAATAGTCTTAGACGGAAAAAGCCTTGTGACAGCAGTAGACATTGAAAAGCCGAGGAATCCACTCTTCAGAAAGAAGACCCTAGAAGCTTCAAGATGGAGACCAATCAATTCCAGAAGGTCAAAGAGGGTTCCAGAAGGTCAGAAATCGGGTCGGATTGCTACGGGCCGAATCGGGCCTTGGCCGGGCCGGGCCGGGACACTTCGGGCTGGGTCGGGCCGGACGTTCCAGAGGGGTCTGGGGACTCCAAGAAGACTTCTTAGAATTGTTTAGAATTGTATAGATCATTCTAGATGATGGCATTCTTGTAAATACTTGGAATAGTAATGTTTTCGTGGTCATTTGCTAGACTAGGAGGATTAGTATAAATACCCCTCCTTGGGGCTCATTTGTAACTGACCTTGAGAAATCTGATTTGCTACAGTGCAATAAGAGAAAACCTTCCCCAAGCATTTCCTTACTTTCCTTCCTAGCAGTCTTGTTTATTAGTAGGCTTACTACTTAGGCTTGAGACAACCTAAGAGTGCCGCACGGTGAGGACTTAGCGAGGCGCAAGTATAAACCCGTAACAACAGGCCCAAAAATGGCTCCCAGTGGTCGGCAGTGTGCCGCGGCTCGGCCGGCGTGTGCCGCGGCACCCGGTACAGTCGGTTTGGCCGAAAAATGCCACAGAGTGTGCCGCGGCCCTGCCGGAATGTTCCGCGGCCCACGGTACGGCCTGCTCGGCCAGAATCTGCCGAGCACTACCGGCCGTGACTCGGTCGGGGCCAACTCCGACGGCCCGAACGACCCCGAAACCCGAACCTGAATACGAATCGATGATACGGTTACGACGTACTCGCAAAGACGAATCTAAGAGCTAGGAGAACACACAATTCCGACCACTCGAAGGCTCGGAATTCGACAACGGAAGTAATTACCCAAAACTTTGGGAAATTACGAAAATGGCCCAAAACGTCCGAAAATCACGATACGCGATCGAAACACCAAACCAAAGCTCGCAACATGTATAATAACATTAAATGAACTTACGAGAAACTCGAAACAACAGTTTCGGACGAGATTCGCAAGAATCGAACTCAAGTGCGGAAAAGTCGCTAAAAAGCTCGGAACTCAACAAAACGATACCGAAACGAACTCGGATGACAAAAAGTGCAGAATTAATCATTCTCGAAATGACGAAACGGTCATGAGCGAGTCGTCAAACCGGACTCCGGCCGAAAAATAAATTTACCGAAAATCGAAAATTGCGGATATTACAATGTATGGGCAAGATACTTGCCTCGATAATCGATACTGGACACTCCTACAATCACGGCTCAGTCGGGACACCTCGAACACCTACGATTCTCCGGCGAAGGAAATGAATACACCCACGATCGAGAAGCTTGAAGAAAACGACGAACGGAAGGGTTCCGACTCGAGTTCTTCACAAGAATTCACCCTAACAACATATAATCAATAAATCATCGATCATACGAGGAAGAATAATCGTAGAAAGTCCAAAAACCCCTCTATGACATTTTACCGGACACCTTCAAGGCGTCTATCAAGAACTCGACCAAAACAACGAATCTATACGATCCAACCATGGAATAACAAGGGAAAAGATGTAATACATCTAAATAATCATCAATCCATCATAATACCAAGTTAAATCGGATTAAACGGACGAAAACAACCAAAACACCCAAATTCCCCAAAACTAGATTTCTAGAAAATCTGACCTGATTCGGTAGATCGGAGGATGTTATAGGATGGATGATTGATGATATGAACTCCAAGACTTCATGGATTTATTGTCCAACAACATCTCTCCATGATTAACCAAGCTCCAGCCGCAGAAGGGAAAAAATCGAGTGAGAAATGGCCGAGAAAACGCCTCCGCCTTAAATAGCCGATCGCAGTGTGCCGCGCCCAACCAAGTCTGCCGCAAAGACAGGCCAATCGCAAGAGTGACTCGGCAGTGTGCCGCGGCCCTGCCGGCATGTGCCGCGGCACAAGGTACAGAGTGCTCCGCCAGAACTGGAAAATGAAAGCGACTTAGCTATTTCGACCATAACTCCCTCGTCCGGACTCTGATTGACTCACCGTTTGAACCATTGGAAAGTAACTCGATGCTTTATAATATTGCCAAGATTCAGAATTTTTGGAGTTTCTAAAAATTAATGGTGATTTAACAAAGTCGAACTCATACGTGGAAAAGTCGCTAAAGAACACGGAATTCAACAGAACGACACCGAGACGAACTCGGATGACAAAAAGTGAGAATTAATCATTCTCGGAATGACGAAATGGTAACAATAGAATCGCTAAGATGGACTTCCACCAAAAATAAAAATTACCGAATGAAATTACTGAATGATAATGATCGAATTACAACCGGGTATTACATACCCTTCCCCTTAAAAAGAGTTTCGTCCTCGAAACTAAGGGTAAACAACTCGGGATATGAACTATCCATCATGATCTGAAAACAATAATGTCCAAATAGTTCTCGGGACCAAATCAATCGCACGCCCAAGTCCCCAAGACTTGACGTCGCGGATTACAGTGAACGATTTTCCAAATTATCACGAAGCCTTGAGTACAACGCCAAAGGGACGAATTCTCAACAAATGATCCAAATCGAAAACGAACACAGAACAAAGCAAGACATACTATTAGCTCGACTTGCGCAACGATAAGTCGTACCCGACGAACACCACAACACGGTACATCATGCCGTACCCAACATAGGGGAAAATCTCAAGAAATCGCCAACAAAACAAAATGAACGGCACAATCGACAAAAATTCAAAAATAACCGGAACTGAGAATCACGGGTATTACATTTACTTGTTCCTGCAGTGGTATTTTCTGTTAGTTTCAGACCACAATAAAATTGCAGATTCCCATCTTGACCAATAGTTGTTTCTGAATGAATCCTTATAGAATGTTTTAGTATGCTGGAGAGGGATGGAACTTGGCCACGATTGTTACGTAAACCTACAATATTAAAAAATCCCTGATTGTAGTTATATAAACCATGTAAATGCATGGGAAATTGGTTAATTCGAGCATACCTTCATCCATGATTATATTAAACTTGTAATTCAGTTATCCTGCATATGAGACCCCAAAGATGAGTTGAGGATGTGAAAAGATAAATAATGAATATGTAGTAAAGATTGCCTCTTGGAATTTCCTTGTTTACCCACTACATTTATTCCGGTAATAAATGAAGAATTATCCAACAGATTCCTGCCAGATCTAAATCTGTAAATATCGATTTTCACTATGAGCTCGCCAACGTAATCTATGATGCTAATTTTGATTATTGGTTACATTTTATTTGCAGGAAGTGATTTAAATGAAGCGACCATCGAAACATTTCGTTCCTGGTTAGTGCGGAGAGCATTCGTGTCATCATTACCGAGTTGTTATCTAGTTGAGACATTGTTGCATTTTTAACTAAACCTTCGAGGAACTAAATTCTCCTATTACCTGATTCGCCACATTATCTCACATTTTTCTTGTAGGTCCTTCTAGAATGCTGTTTGGCAGCTCTTCAGATAAAGAAAAAACTGCATGGCGACTTCCTAGCAGGACTGATATGTATCATACGTCTAGTGATTTCAGCTTGTTTCCTACTTCATTGCCTATCATTTCTTATGATAAATGTGAGCATGAGTAATTGAGGTCCTGACTGAAATATTGTTACTTTATATGGATATTACTGTAATATCCGCAATTTTCGATTTTCGATAAATTTCTTTTTTTGGTCGGAGTCCGTTTTGACGACTCGCTCATGACCGTTTCGTCATTCTGAGAATGATTAATTCTACACTTTTTTACATTCGAGTTCGTTTCGGTGTCGTTTTATTGAGTTCCGTGCTTTTTAGCGACTTTTCCGCGCTTGAGTTCGATTCTTGCAAATCTCGTTCGAAACTGCTGTTTCGAGTTTCCCGTAAGTCCGTTTAACTTTGTTAGATGTGTTGTGAACTTCGGTTTGGTTATTCGATCACGTATCGTTATTTCCGGGCATTTTGGGCCATTTTGTAATTTCTTAAAAGTTACGGGTATCCGTATCTGTAATTGTTGTCTCGACCTGTTTCTTGGTCGCGTATGATTAATTATGGTATTATGTTTTCATTTCGGGTCGTTGATGTTGTCCGTGAACTTTTCGTCGTGTTCGTTCCGTACGTTTTCGGAAATCGGGTCGTCGAGCCCCGGTGGTCAGGTACTGGCCGGACGGTTGCGGGACTGGCCGGACGGTTGCGGGACTGGCCGAACGATTACGGGCACCGTCCGGACGGGTGCGGCAGGAACCGGAGTAGCGCACGCTACGGCCGGAACGCTGCGCCCGCTAACCGGCAGGTGTAGCGCACGCTATCGGCTGGCCTAACGCATGATATCGGGTCTGGGCAGTGGGGTTCTGAGGTTCTGGACTCGGTCAGGATCGGCAGGTAGCGCACGCTACTGTCGGTCGTAGCGCGCGCTAACCGGCAGGGGTGGCGCACGCTGTCGGCCGACTAGCGTACGTTACCGGGGCGAGCTGTTTAGTCCAGAGGCTACTGGACACGTCGGTTAGCGCGCGCAGGCTTTCGGCCGTAGCGCACGCTAGCGGGAGTCGGGTCGACAGGTTTGGTCGGCAGGTTTGGTCGGTGATGCCGGGTCATGCGGGCCCTGGCCGCAGGTACTCGGCCGATACCGGCCGATAGCGCACGCTAGTCCGGGAAGGCTAGCGCACGCTAGTTCCGGCCCAGTATAAATGTGACAGAGCAGTCACATTTCATCTCGTTTTTCATTTCCTTCCTTCTCCGTCCGCGGATGGCGATTCATGGGTGACGAAGCCATGTTGTTTAACAACAAATCCATGAAGTTCTTGAGTCCATAACATCAATCAATCGTCCGTTATCATCCTTTGATCCAGCGAATCAAGGTAATCTTCCTTAGAACCCTAATTTCGTGAATTTGGAGATTTTTGCATTTTCGTCCGATTCGTTCCGTGTTGTTGATTAATTCATGATGGGTATAATTAATCTTGGTAGTATTCTTGTGTTTAACATCATTTAATCCATTGTTCTTCGTCGAATCGAAGTATATTTCTTGATTTCCTTCGAATTGACTTTTTGGGGGATTTGTCCCCGATCTCGTTTTTCATCCGTTTTTGATGGATCGATTATGGTTAAATGATGTTGTTAAACATATTCTATGGATTGTATATCCATATTTCAACTTGGAATTCCGTTTTCGGTTTTGACGGACGAATCGTGTTCTTGGCCGTTTTGGGAAATCCTTGAACCTTCGTCATTTGTTCTTTGAATTCAGCGGCTTTGGGTCGTACTTTGGAATTCATTTTCGTTGTTATTGTTTTCGTTCGTAGTTCATTGTTGTGGATTGTCGTTCGGTGGAGTCGGCGAGTTCGTAGTCGGTTCGTGCCAACCTACTTCGGCCGATTCTCCGCGTTGTGGTTATTCGAGGCAAGTACCTTGCCCATACTTTTCTTATTTTATAGATATGATGATCGGTGATCGTCTTGGTGTGTTTGTTTGGTTATTTGAAATGAAGTTTCAAAAGATTTCGGTTTGGCCTCGTTAAAGGCTCTCTTTCAAAACGCGTGTGTGTTTTGTGAACGGTGTGTTTGGGAATTGATTATGATTTGATCATTTTGAATGTTGAAGGCTTTGATGATATCCCTGTTGTTTAAAGTGATGGAATCGTGTATTCCGTGTTTAATCTTGTTATTGTGTTTTTGAAGAGTTTGATAATGTTGTCGGATAAATGGCCATCTCTAGTAAGTATTCTTGATGAACTTACATTCTTAGCATATTAGTATTGCATGAGTAACGTGTGTGTGTATGCTCACTACGGGTTAGATCCGACGGGGTCTCGGTAGGGCTCCACGAAGCTGTGGAACCGCGAGCTTGCTTTTAACCACTGTGGGTTAGATCCGACGGGGTCTCAGCAGGGATCCACGAAGCTGTGGGTCCGCGGTTAATTGTGGTGCATTTTACAAATGTGACTTGATTATGGCATTTCCGGAAATGAGTGCTTTTGAACGGTTTTCATGATTGCATGCATCGACTAAGTATGTAAGAGGTAAATGTTCGTTTGGCTTACTTGGCTAGGATGGCACTAGAGTATTTTGTTGTTTGTGTTAAATCCTTTATTTGTGGATTTTGATGTTGGGAGACGAACCTTGTGGTCGTTCTTGTGTACTATGAGTTGATGAGATTTGGGGCTAAAATCCCAATGGTTTTGTAAAAGTCATTTTATGGATTTGGGGCTAAAATCCCAACGGTTTGGTAAATGTCATTTTTCGGAAAGTAAACATTTGGGGCGGAGACCCCTTTTGTCTTTTGGATTTTGAAAAGTAGGATTTGATAATCCTAAATTGTTTTCTATCAAAACTCTCGATGGCATTCTAAACCGTTTTATAAATTACTTCCATTGATTTATGATATTTCGATTTTGAAATGTTTTTCTCAAACCCTTGCCTCGGGAAGTACTTTTCGTTTCGTTTGGATCTTTGAGGATCCTTGGTTATTGTTATTCGTGGAATGTGAATTGTATGGCTCGTAGTTGCACTTTGTTCTTGCACTAGCAAAACAGTGGAGTTTTGCTAACCCCCGAGTATTCGGGGGGTTGATGTCTGTTTTTGCATTCAGGTTTTGGAGCATAACACAGGGTCGGCACGAAGGATAATGAAAGATGATCGATACTAATCACATGAGGAACCGTACTTTGTTTATTGGTTCAGTTGTACTCTATTTTTCCGCTTCTATATTTTCCCGTTGTACGGGTGTGGTTGTATTTTGACCCCTGCGTGGGCATGAGTTGTGTTTGAGTTGTATGTATCTCTTGAAAGACTAAATCGGTCTACTGAGTCATTTTAGCCTGAAAGGCATGGTTGAGTTGTTATATGTCGTTACCAGCCTGGTAGATCCTTGAGGAAAGGTTCTACGGCGTGTAATATCCCTGAACAGATTGGGGGTGTTACATATATGGTATCGGAGCTTAGGTTGAGGAAACCTAGGTTGTCGGGTCAATTCGTGTTGTTTGAGTCTTGTTTCGTCGGATTTTATCTGACTGAGTCGTGTCGCGACGCGTCGTTTGAGTTTGTTGGTCGTGATTAGTATCGTGGGGCGATCATCATCTTCGTGCGACCTGTGGAAGTAAGTCTCCCTTCTTTGTGTTGTGCCTCGTGTGACACGAGCTATTTTTATGATTATTTGTTAAGTGATGGAATCCTCTTGTGGATTTTGATTTCACGATATGTATTTTATCGACTCTCGTATTTGATTTATACGAGGAGTGTTGTCGCTTGTGATGTCTTATTATTGTTGTTTTTGTCCGTTGCTGATGATTTTCGAATCGTTCACTAGCCAGTGCGGGAGGGTCTTTAGAGGCCTCGAATGGGGTCAGTGGTTTTGTTCTGAATGTGGTATTTTATCGTTTATTTCTGTT
This sequence comes from Orobanche coerulescens, assembly GCA_033398695.1. Lineage (NCBI taxonomy): Eukaryota > Viridiplantae > Streptophyta > Magnoliopsida > Lamiales > Orobanchaceae > Orobanche > Orobanche coerulescens. Next base: position 30,209,343 of record CM065809.1, on the reverse strand, counting down.
TAAAGACATGTATTGTCTTGATTTTAAACTTTTGATGCATGTGCTAGAAGTTGTTTTAGTGAACGTCGATATGTGTGAGTTTTGGGCATTCTGGCCTATTGGATTTTTGAAAACCTTGAGTATCTTAGAAAAATAAATTTCGAGACATACTTTTCAAATGAGTTATCTTCTTGTGGTACATCCTAGGTGCCACAATATATTTCAAAAATTTTCTACTTCGAGGACCAAAATGCTTTGAGATATTTTCAATGTTTTAGAAACACTTTTACTTAGACCCGAGGGTCGAATAATCTGAAAGTTTCACTAAGAGAAAGTGTCCTCAATTTTATGAAATGCGAAATGGTTCTCCAAAGTCTCGATAACGATGTTTCACGTTTGTATTTTTTTTTGAAAGGTGATACTCAAGATCAACCGGTATTCTTCAAATTATTTTCAAAATGAGATTTTCGTTTTTAAAACCTATCCATTCCCGTTTTAGGGCTGGGTATGTATGTATGATGTTCGCGTTGTCATTTTGATGTTTACTCCCGAGTATGATCGAATTGGCGGTGTGAGCGTTGAGTCACTTTCCACACATTTATTGTGTTAGCCCCCTCTGAGAGGCGGGGTGTTGGTGTTGAATATTGTCGTCGCGTAGTGATTTCTGCGTTGTCGCGCATGTGCGAGCTGTTAGAGCTTGGTTTGGTATGACCGTGTGCGTCGGTGATGGTTCCGTTACGTGTTGGTTGTTTAATGTCTTGTTACCTTGCTCCCGTTTTTGTGAATTTTGTGGACGAGGTCGGAGGTAATGCCCGTACCATTTTGACTTCTGTATTTTCTCTTTCTCCAGTCTATCGATTGGCTCATGTTTATTGATACTTTATGAACTTGTTCGGTATTTCAGTTTCATCGTCCGAACGAACTGTGATCTTGTTTTGAGTCGATCTGGTTATCGCTGTGACTTTTTCGAGTTCGGTTCGATTCTTGTGAACCTTGTTCGGGAGTAACATCATTTGGTTCTACTAGTTCTTTTATTCGAAGTGGATCGGATTTGGAACTCTTATGTTTTCGACTCGGTCGACTCATTTATGTTCGTTGACATTTCTGAGCTTGTCCTGCCCCTTGTTTTTGTTTATCGAACGAGTGTGGTATCATTTCGGAATAACTCATTTGTCGTTGTGACTTTTCAATCGCTATTCCCTTTCCTGTGGATCTTATGGGAATGCATGTCTTGTAGTTCTCACCAGATCATCCTGGGAGTTGTTGTTTGAACTTTATTGTTCTTCGTGATTCGAACATGATTCTTTGATTTTTGTTGTCTCGATCGTTGTGGTTCGATCGTTTGATTGTTCGGTTTTTATTGATCTCGTTCCGTGATTGGTGAACATTCAGGCTCCTTCGTAATTCCCTTCAGTTTGGGAAATTAGTTTCGTTTTCGATCTTCCAGCCCTTAGGCGGTGGAATTCCGTATTTGTTCAGCGTTTGGGCTCGCGTTTTGATCAATATACCGTTAGGTTGGTCAATCGTATTGATTTTCGTTCGTTGTGTTTTGCGATTGTTCGGATAATTGACTTGATTGTATTATACATTTGATGACGCTTGTCACTTGTTGGTTTTATTATATCCCTAACGGCGATGTTGTGTGTTGGTCGTCGTGGAGCGTGTTTTCACGCCATATATTCCTTTGCGTTGTTTGTAACATTTCGCCGTTGGGCGTTAGTTATGCATTCTTGTGTATCTTGTTGAGTTTTTCCTGGCGGACTATTTCTTCTCCCTACTTGTTTTAAGTTTTGGGACGAAACTTCTTTTAAGGAGGGTAGAATGTAATATCCGCAATTTTCGATTTTCGGTAAATTTCTTTTTTTGGTCGGAGTCCGTTTTGACGACTTGCTCATGACCGTTTCGTCATTCTGAGAATGATTAATTATAAACTTTTTGACATCCGAGTTCGTTTCGGTGTCGTTTTGTTGAGTTCCGTGCTTTTTAGCGACTTTTCCGCGCTTGAGTTCGATTCTTGCAAATCTCGTTCGAAACTGCTGTTTCGAGTTTCCCGTAAGTCCATTTAACTTTGTTAGACGTGTTGTGAACTTCGGTTTGGTTATTCGATCACGTATCGTGATTTCCGAGCGTTTTGGGCCATTTTGTAATTTCTTAAAAGTTACGGGTATCCGTATCTGTAATTGTTGTCTCGACCCGTTTCTTGGTCGCGTATGATTAATTATGGTATTATGTTTTCATTTCGGGTCGTTGATGTTGTCCGCGAACTTTTCGTCGTGTTTGTTCCGTACGTTTTCGGAAATCGGGTCTGTTGTTGCCCAAAATATCTATCCGAAGATTAAATACTGCTGGGGACGGACAACAAACAACAATTGCGGGAGCACTTCCGAGAGAAGATAAATGATACAAGATTTGCCGGGTTTGTTAGGCCCGGGCTTGAATGCTCTCGCGAGATGTTATTAATAAAAATATTCGTGGATACAAGTATTAATGTTAGAAATCTAGATACAATGAGTGTAAAAAAACTCTGTTAATCCGGCTCTTGAGCAAAGCTCGGTGTTCTTCGTCCCTGCCGATCGAATGCTTGATGAGAGAGGCCGAGAGAAGAAGGACCGAATGATAGCTGTTGCCAAGAGTTGGAGATAGCCAAGTGCTAAGTATTTTGCTTCTGTATGGTGTGTGAAAATGCGAGAATGCCAGACAAGAAGTCCAAGTGCAGGCTGCCTTCTATATATAGGGGCTGAGGTGCCTTGTCTCCTAGCGGGCGATCGTCTTTCGGCCATTAATATAATGGGGCGATCGTCCTAAAGGTCACATGGGCAGTCTGCCAAAAGTCCAAGGCTACAGCCGGCAGTCAGCTGTGCGGTCCAATGAGGAGCCAGCACGCGTCCGGAAGTACTGTCACAGGTGGTCCCACTTCGTTACTTTCGGCGGACTCGTCAGTAGGCAAGGTAGGTGACAGGCTGTGGTCACAGGTCTTGTCTGTCAGCTCCTTTTGCAGGTCTGCGGCCCTGTTGGTAGGTGAGGTAGGTGACAGGTCTGTCAGCGCCTTTTGTGGATCTGCACGTGGGTGTTGTCCTGTGGCTCGGCCTTTGCCGACTGGATGGCCATCGGCCCTGATCGGCATGAAGCGGTCATCTCTAGCTGGACACCGAGGATCGTCCTCGGCCAGTCACTGAGGGTCGGCACTGGTCGGTCACCAAGGGTCGGTCGGCAAGGCGCCGAGAGATGATCGTCCATAAGTCGGTCGCCAGAAGTCGGTCGCCAGGCGCCGAGAGATGATCGTATTGGATGTCGATCGCTCGGCACCGGGACTTGTCCTGGGACCTTCGGTTGGCCGATTCATGCTGTCTGCGGGGCTAATGTTAGGCCGCCTGGTCGCCGGTCGGCAGCTCTGTCTCGGCAGCTCGACAGTGGCTAGGTCGCCCGATCTCCGAGGCGATCGCCGGTCGGAGAGTGTAATTCTCGACACAACAATTTCCCCCAGCTTGCTCCTACGTTGAAGACATGGGGCGAGGTGGTTCTTGCTGGCGATCCTGTAAGGATGAGGACGGGCGATCTTGCTGAGCTGACTTATGATTCGGACTTGGGCTATCATGGTCGATTGGCTAGCTATCTTTCGGTCTTGTACCTGCAAAAACAACATTGGCCGATCCCCCTCGGAAACTTGATGGTTTCGCTTGTTTGAGGAATCGTGCACAGTCGCGAAGTTCGATGGGCCGACTCCATGACCGTGTCTTGGTGCGCGAAGACATTGAGTGTCTCATGACTCACTTTATTATGTGGGTCCTCTGTTAGGCTGCGCCTCGCCTCGTATTTAAACGAAGGGCGTGCGGTCTAGGTCTAGAGGAGTCCTTGCGCGGGGCAGCGTCGGATGAATCAACTCCACGCCCGCGGCTTGTTAGCTCTGCTTCCACCTCGGCCCACCATGAAGATGGTGAACCTCGACGGTGTACGTTGAGACGGGGGTTGTGGCACGTGTCGCATCGTCCGGGAAGATTATCTTTAGATGGTGAATCTTAAGGGTGGGCGATCGTGTCCACTGATTAATGTTGGAGAGCCCTCAGACTACGCCGGCCTAGTATTTAAACGAAGGGCGGGCGATCTCGGCCGAAAGGGACCTTGCATGGCCGAAGCAGCCGGTTCCATCGACTACCAGGACCATGGCTTTATGATGTGCGGTGGAGGCGATCTTATGCCTTAGTCCGTCATGTTAGATGCTGGACTGTAGAGGGCGATCGTGTCCTCCGGGTTGCTGATGATGTAGCGTGATGATCGGCGATCGGGCCGGAAGACTGGCGATCGTCGCTCGGCTGCCGATCGCTTTATTCATGTGTCGATATCGGCGATCGGGCGGGAGATTGACGTCCTGGCGCCGATCGCGCTGCTCACAGGCTAAGAAAGAACCTTTGCCTGACCAGAAAATCTGCGGCTCTAGCCCGGAAGGCTGCGTAGGTTGTAGGTTGGTTCTTCGTGAGATGCCTGAACATAGGCGAAAAACCCTGAAATCCTCCTAGGTCCGCGTAGAGGGCGGTCTCATCGCTTACGGGCTCGCCGTTGAGGATGATCACATCTACCCAGTCGATGTAGTCCGAGTCGGACTCTTCTTCGCCCTGCCTGATTTGCATCATGCGAAGGGGACCTTCTGGCCGGACGACCCTGGTGGCGAAGTACTCCGTGAAGACGTGCGCCAGCTGGTTAAAAGAGCCAATGGACCGAGGCGGCAACGAGGCGTACCACCTGTGGGCAAGGTCGTCCAGCGTCAGAGGGAACATTCGGCACCTGGTCGCGTCTGATGCCCCACAGCCAGTCATGTAGATGTTGAACTTCCTCAGGTGCATCTGGGGGTCCGATCGCCCCTCGTACACGGGTGTTTGCGGGGGAGCGATGTTGTGCTGCACGGGGGCGAGCTCGATGTCGATCGTGAGCGGCTCGCTTGGCCCGGCGATCGTCTTCTTGGCGCCTGCCCTGGATTCGAGGAGCGCCTTCATGTCGTTGAGTTGACGTTGCATCGCAGCCATCGTCGTGGCTTGGTCACTTAAAGATCGACTTTGGGAGTGGGAGCCGAGGCGATCGTGTACCGATCTCCGGACTCCGATGCTGCCGGCCTCGGCAATTTGGCGAGGGGGAGCCAGACGGCTGGGCTGCCTTCTGGGAGTCGGGTAGGCCGAGCTCCTGGTGACGGACTCAAACTCCGTCGTCTCGTAGCTGGGGCCGGACTGCCCCGGTTGCCAGGTCGGGTCACTGCCCAGGGGATCGAAGACAGAGGTGCCCCGGCTGGCGAGCGCCTCTTCTTGCGGACGGGAGCCTCCTGGCGATCGCTCGGCCAGTAACGCCTTGTGCTTCCGCTTGGACTTCCGGCGGACGGCCAAGGGGGTGATAGCAGGAGGCGCGTCGAGAGCACTCCGTCGCTCCTGTAGGACGGCCAGGGCCCCTTCGATCTGTTCCTTGGTTCGGAACCGATCGAGCGAGAGGCTTGGGCCGCCGTCCAGGGGCGGGATCGAGCGTCTCTGACCGCGGCGGCTACCCTCCACCATCGGCTATGGCTCGGACTGGGACGGAACGCGGCGTCCGGCCGGCTGGCCGGCGGCTTTCTTCGACGCGGAGGCAGAAGACATGTTTTCTGAAAGATTTCTTTGAATTGCAGTAAGTGTCACTTCAAGTATCTGCCCCGAGAACAGTGAGTGTTCTTCGAGACGGTAGGAATAAAAATTGAGGGTTAGATGCCCCTTCTTCTAGCGCCAATTGTTGTTGCCCAAAATATCTATCCGAAGATTAAATACTGCTGGGGACGGACAACAAACAACAATTGCGGGAGCACTTCCGAGAGAAGATAAATGATACAAGATTTTCCGGGTTTGTTAGGCCCGGGCTTGAATGCTCTCGCGAGATGTTATTAATACAAATATTCGTGGATATAAGTATTAATGTGAGAAATCTAGATACAATGAGTGTAAAAAGACTCTGTTAATCCGGCTCTTGAGCGAAGCTCGGTGTTCTTCGTCCCTGCCGATCGACTGCTTGATGAGAGAGGCCGGGAGAAGAAGGACCGAATGATAGTTGTTGCCAAGAGTTGGAGATAGCCAAGTGCTGAGTATTTTGCTTCTGTATGGTGTGTGAAAATGCGAGAATGCCAGACAGGAAGTCCAAGTGCAGGCTACCTTCTATATATAGGGGCTGAGGTGCCTTGTCTCCTAGCGGGCGATCGTCTTTCGGCCATTAATATAATGGGGCGATCGTCCTAAAGGTCACATGGGCAGTCTGCCAAAAGTCCAAGGCTACAGCCGGCAGTCAGCTGTGCGGTCCAATGAGGAGCCAGCACGCGTCCGGTAGTACTGTCACAGGTGGTCCCAGTTCGTTACTTTCGGCGGACTCGTCAGTAGGCGAGGTAGGTGATAGGCTGTGGTCACAGGTCTTGTCTGTTAGCTCCTTTTGCAGGTCTGCGGCCCTGTTGGTAGGTGAGGTAGGTGACAGGTCTGTCAGCGCCTTTTGTGGATCTGCACGTGGGTGCTGTCCTGTGGCTCGGCCTTTGCCGACTGGATGGCCATCGGCCCTGATCGGCATGAAGCGGTCGTCTCTAGCTGGACACCGAGGATCGTCCTCGGCCAGTCACTAAGGGTCGGCACTGGTCGGTCACCAAGGGTCGGTCGGCAAGGCGCTGAGAGATGATCGTCTATAAGTCGGTCGCTAGAAGTCGGTCGCCAGGCGCCGAGAGATGATCGTATTGGATGTCGATCGCTCGGCATCGGGACTTGTCCTGGGACCTTCGGTTGGCCGATTCATGCTGTCTGCGGGGCTAATGCTAGGCCGCCTGGTCGCCGGTCGGCTGCTCGGCAGTGGCTAGGTCGCCCGATCTCCGAGGCGATCGCCAGTCGGAGAGTGTAATTCTTGACACAACAGGGTCGTCGAGTCCCGGTGGTCAGGTACTGGCCGGACGGTTGCGGGACTGGCCGGACGATTGCGGGACTGGCCGGACGATTGCGGGCACCGGCCGGACGTGTGCGGCAGGAACCGGAGTAGCGCACGCTACGGCCGGAAACCGGCAGGTGTAGCGCACGCTATCGGCTGGCCTAACGCACGCTATCGGGTCTGGGCAGTGGGGTTCTGAGGTTCTGGACTCGGTCAGGATCGGCAGGTAGCGCACGCTACTGTCGGTCGTAGCGCGCGCAAACCGGCAGGGGTGGCGCACGCTGTCGGCCGACTAGCGTACGTTACCGGGGCGAGCTGTTTAGTCCAGAGGCTACTGGACAGGTCGGTTAGCGCGCGCAGGCTTCTGGCCGTAGCGCACGCTAGCGGGAGTCGGGTCGACAGGTTTGGTCGGCAGGTTTGGTCGGTGATGCCGGGTCGTGCGGGCCCTGGCTAAGGGTACTCGGCCGATACCGGCCGATAGCGCACGCTTGTCCGGGAAGGCTAGCGCACGCTAGTTCCGGCCCAGTATAAATGTGATAGAGCAGTCACATTTCATCTCGTTTTTCATTTCCTTCCTTCTCCGTCCGCGGATGGCGATTCATGGGTGACGAAGCCATGTTGTTTAATAACAAATCCATGAAGTTCTTGAGTCCATAACATCAATCAATCGTCCGTTATCATCCTTAGAACCCTAATTTCGTGAATTTGGGGATTTTTGCATTTTCGTCCGATTTGTTCCGTGTTGTTGATTAATTCATGATGGGTATGATTAATCTTGGTAGTATTCTTGTGTTTAACATCATTTAATCCATTGTTCTTCGTCGAATCGAAGTATATTTCTTGATTTCCTTTGAATTGACTTTTTAGGGGATTTGTCCCCGATCTCGTTTTTCATCCGTTTTCGATGGATCGATTATGGTTAAATGATTTTGTTAAACATATTCTATGGATTGTATATCCATATTTCAACTTGGAATTCCGTTTTCGGGTTTTGACGGGATGAATCGTGTTCTTGGCCGTTTTGGGGGAAATCCTTGAACCTTCGTCATTTGTTCTTTGAATTCAGCGGCTTTGGGTCGTACTTTGGAATTCATTTTCGTTGTTATTGTTTTCGTTCGTAGTTCATTGTTGTGGATTGTCGTTCGGTGGAGTCGGCGAGTTCGTAGTCGGTTCGTGCCAACCTACTTCGGCTGATTCTCCGCGTTGTGGTTATTCGAGGCAAGTACCTTGCCCATACTTTTCTTATTTTATGGATATGATGATCGGTGATCGTCTTGGTGTGTTTGTTTGGTTATTTGAAATGAAGTTTCAAAAGATTTCGGTTTGGCCTCGTTAAAGGATCTCTTTCAAAACGCGTGTGTGTTTTGTGAACGGTGTGTTTGGGAATTGATTATGATTTGACCATTTTGAACGTTGAAGGCTTTGATGATATCCCTGTTGTTTAAAGTGATGGAATCGTGTATTCCGTGTTTAATCTTGTTATTGTGTTTTTGAAGAGTTTGATAATGTTGTCGGATAAATGGCCATCTCTAGTAAGTATTCTTGATGAACTTACATTCTTAGCATATTAATATTGCATGAGTAACATGTGTGTGTGTATGCTCACTACGGGTTAGATCCGACGGGGTCTCGGTAGGTCTCCACGAAGCTGTGGAACCGCGAGCTTGCTTTTAACCACTGTGGGTTAGATCTGATGGGGTCTCGGCAGGGATCCACGAAGCTGTGGGTCCGCGGTTAATTGTGGTGCATTTTACAAATGTGACTTGATTATGGCATTTCCGGAAATGAGTGCTTTTGAACGGTTTTCATGATTGCATGCATCGACTAAGTGTGTAAGAGGTAAGTGTTCGTTTGGCTTACTTGGCTAGGATGGCACTAGAGTATTTTGTTGTTTGTGTTAAATCCTTTATTTGTGGATTTTGATGTTGGGATACGAACCTTGTGGTCGTTCTTGTGTACTGTGAGTTGATGGGATTTGGGGCTAAAATCCCAATGGTTTTGTAAAAGTCATTTTATGGATTTGGGGCTAAAATCCCAACGGTTTGGTAAATGTCATTTTTCGGAAAGTAAACATTTGGGGCGGAGACCCCTTTCGTCTTTTGGATTTTGAAAAGTAGGATTTGATAATCCTAAATTGTTTTCTATCAAAACTCTCGATGGCATTCTAAACCGTTTTATAAATTACTTCCATTGATTTATGATATTTCGATTTTGAAATGTTTTTCTCAAACCCTTGCCTCGGGAAGTACTTTTCGTTTCGTTTGGATCTTTGAGGATCCTTGGTTATTGTTATTCTTGGAATGTGAATTGTATGGCTCGTAGTTGCACTTTGTTCTTGCACTAGCAAAACAGTAGAGTTTTGCTAACCCCCGAGTATTCGGGGGGTGGATGTCTATTTTTGCATTCAGTTTTTGGAGCATAACACAGGGTCGGCACGAAGGATGATGAAAGATGATCGATACTAATCACATGAGGAACCGTACTTTGTTTATTGGTTCAGTTGTACTCTATTTTTCCGCTGCTATATTTTCCCGTTGTACGGGTGTGGTTGTATTTTGACCCCTGTGTGGGCATGAGTTGTATTTGAGTTGTATGTATCTGTTGAAAGACTAAATCGGTCTACTGAGTCATTTTAGTCTGAAAGGCATGGTTGAGTTGTTATATGTCGTTACCAGCCTGGTAGATCCTTGAGGAAAGGTTCTACGGCGTGTAATAACCCTGAACAGATTGGGGGTGTTACAATTACAAAATCTACCCTTATGTTTTCGGCAATTTACAAACACACCCGAAGAAGTCTTAAAATACACATCATAACCAAAAAAACATTTCGACCACCCCCCAACCAAATTTAAGAACACTTTATTGTTACCCCTTAAATTTTAAGACTAGATCAAAACTCAAGCGACTTTTTGAAATTTTCAAATTTATTTTTGTCATTTTCTAATTACCCGGGACCTTAGGGTAGTTTTTGTAACTATTCCTACTTTTCATATGTAGATGATGATGATGATGCATTTAGAAGGATCTGTTAGAGTTTGATTTGTTTTACTTGCAGTTAGTTTTTCCTACTTCATTGCCTACTTTATAGGGATAATACAAAACCTACCCTTATGTTTTCGGCAATTTGCAAACACACCCGAAGAAGTCTTAAAATACACAAAAGTCCCTTGAGGTTTGATATTTCTCAGCCCCTTTCATAACCAAAAGACATTTCGACCCCCCACCCCCACACCCCAACCAAATTTAAGAACACTTTATTGTCACCCCTTAATTTTTAAGACTGAATCAAAACTCAAGCGTCTTTTTGTAATGTTGAAATTTATTTTTGTCTTTTTATAATTGCCCCAGACCTTAGGGTAGTTTTTGTAACTATTCCTATTTTTCATATGTAGATGATGGTAATGTATTTAGAAGAATCTGTTAGAGTTTAATTTGTTTTACTTGCAGCTAGTTTTTTCCAAGTCTTAGCAAACTACGCCGAGAAGATGAAGTAAAGTATCTAGTTGAAGATATTGAACCAACTACGATAGGAAGCTTTATTCCTGGCGATGAAAATGAAATCTTAGCTGGTCTTGTCTGATGATTGCTGACATTTTCAGTGGTAGCCGAATTTTTCATTATGGCTTCGAAAATGGTGTTGGAACTTTTACCGGTGAACATCCATATGGGGAGCACCCTTAAAGGACACTATTTGTTCGTAATATCAACAGTAATGTGGATGAATCTAAACTTAAATCTCTATTTGAGGTATTATTTTCAGCTATAATCACGCCATACTACCTACCATTGCATTCCTTTTTTTTTATAGTTTCCTAACTAATTATTCAGTAAATATGATCTTGTCATTCAACAAGGACACCGATTCCAAGCTTTGGGACTTGAGTTGCCTAGTCAGATTCGGAGTCTTCCACAATGTATCTGCAAAGGACAGGTAAAGAAATTCACTTCCAACAAAAACCAAACCAAACCAAACCAAACATACCCAGTATATCCCACTCAGAGCAGGGTCTGGGGAGGGTAAGATGTACGCAGACCATGCCCCTACTTATTATGGTAGGGAGGTTGTTTATTCACTTCCAACATCTGAGACAATATCAAATTAGCAGCGAACTTTTGGGTGGGTTATGACCTTTTATTTTTCTTCTGGCTTGCAGACTCGCCATCCTCATCATCTTTTGGAATCTCACTCTCAGCAGCGGTTATTTCAGTTTCCGATACTTCAACAACAATACTAAAATAACACGACCACAAAGATAGGTTAGCGGGTCAATGTTCAGCAATGGAATGTAAGCATATTAATGTTATCTTATATCCAGAAGTGTAAGGAAGAACTGTTTCTAACCTTTTCTTTGACCTTTTCTTTTTCTTCTTGCTTGCGGGCTCGACATCCTCATCATCTTTTGGTATATCACTTTCAGCAGCGGTTATTTCAGTGTTCGAATCTTCAACAGCAACACTAAAATAAGACGGGCACAAACGACAGGTTAGCGAGTCAATGTTATCTGATATCCAGAAGTGTAAGCAAAAATCATTTATAACCTTTTCTTTCTTTTGTCCTCTGAAGGTATTGATGGAGTGCATGTTGTGAGGAATTCCCTCACACTATGCCGCAAGTGCATGGTGTCAACAAGTAATAAAGTGATAAGTAAGATATCGTTCCCTCGAGGACTGTTTTCACTAAGTACCAAAATATCGTCGACTTGTAATTTTATTTGAAGAATAATTAAATAGAATTTATATCTAAACTAATTGCAGAAAAATAAATAATAATAGTAATAATACTAATAATACTAATAAGGGCGTGGGATTATGATTTTCACCTCAAACAATCAGGAATGATATTTATTCAATTCAATTCACTTTTATTCAATTGATTGTAAGCCAGGAATTCCTAAATTATTCTAAAGCCTTTCCCAAGGTCGATAGAAAATACTACGAATTCTTAACTCGATATATCCCTATTCGAATTAAATAATTAATAGCTGAAACAGTTCAAGAATTCCCACAATAAATAGGCTTCACAATCCCCATGAGTATATTCCTATCTCACGAAAATTATGATTCGTCTCACAAGAACTATGCCTAAATTTCATCTCCCGAATCCATAAAGACATTCAAAACAATTCAACTGTTGTCCAGTCAATTGAAAAGCATTAAGAACGATGAGAAAAATCCAATTCAATAGAATAACGAATGAATTGAAATAATAATAAATAAATCAAACCATCATGTAATCGTCTACAATCAAAATCCTACTCGAATAAATCTAGAAACTAAGATGCAGAAAAACTAAGAAAAACCGTAGGGAATCCGTGGTCTTGTCGTCGCCCCACAAATCTATTCCTTATGTTCTTCGCCCTAGCTATCGATACACCTCCTCTCCTTTCTGATCTCCCCTTCAATGCTTATTTATATCAGTCCTCAACCTCCAAAACGCATCCGTGTGATTAGGTCGAGAACAGGCTCCAAAACGGCCCAGAAATGCGGAATATTCAGCCAAACCGCCCGGTGGGCCGCGGCTCACTTAATCTGTGTTGCGGATCACACGTTCAGTGCTCCATGCCTGGGCGCCTTTTTTCCTCCTGGGTTGCGGCTCACTTAGGCTGTGCCGCGGCTCATAGTACAGTCCACACGGGACTCGCTGGTTGTCTTCGTGTGCCGCGGCTCACTTGGTTTGTGCCGCGGCTCATGACCAAAAACTGTTGTTTTCGCCCGTTTTTCATCGTTCGAGCTTCCGGACTCCAATTTCCTGCAAAACATATAAGAATAGTGCATTAAAAGCTCATTTATGCATTTTTAGGCTCAAAATGGATATAAACTAATGATATAAAAGCGCATAAAAATACGCCTAACAAATACCCCCAAACTTGAGCCTTTGCTTGTCCTCAAGCAAAAATTATCAATTTTAAACAAAATGTATCGTGAATAATCATGCAAGTCCATAGTGCTCAACTTAATCAATACTACCCTGAAAATCACAAAGAATAGTACAAGTATCGTAATAGCGAGTCACATCCAAGACATTGATTCCACTAAGTAACCAATTTCAGTCCTAATCAATCGTTCATGAAGAAAATCAAGCTCAAAGATTAACAAGCGTGAATTTAACCGACCGTCAATATGAAGGGTTAGATTAAACAAGCTAATTTGCCCAGTCCCACAGCCTAGTGGCAAAATTCAAGAGTTTCATTATCGACATTACTCCTCGGACAGCATTCCCTTATGTATGATCAATAATATAGATTCGAGTTAACCACTAGGTTTCGGCTCTCGGGATATTTCATCGCGATGGTCCTAGGGTGGAATTCCATTCTCATGTCTTGGGAAACCGTTTGACGTAAAAGACACTCATGGGGCACATGGATGCTTCTAGTTACTAAGTTCCCCTCCACAGCGGAGAAACAACTCGAATAGCTATTCCCGCATGTCCGATTCAAGGTCGCTGTTTTACGCGAGAGTAAACAACGGGTCACGCGAATACCCCCGGTTACTAGGCTCCCCATCATTGGCACATGCGAAATCTCTAAACTACTAGTCTAATCAGGGTCATCGTTTTACGCGAGAGTAAACAACGGGTCACGTGAATACCCTCGGTTACTAGACTTCCCATCATAGAACAAATAATATCTCGACTTTTTGGGAAAAACTGTCCAACTCTAAACTCTAATTAAGTGCCCACAAGACTCATGTTACTGGACGACTAGCTAACCGAAAAGTATAACCAAACATATAGATGGTGATTTGAAAACACATATGTCTCCTTTCTTATCTGCTAAGATTTCTACAAAAGCGATAAAATTTCGGACCTAATTGAATACTCAACAGAAACAGATATTGCTGACTGCAGCTCGACCAAAAGTCAACCGTTTCTTCCAAGAGAAATCAGTATCGTAACATCAGTTTTACACATGGAAGCACGAAAAATTCACGAAAAAATCACGTTTTTGAACAAAACCATCAACAGCATGCAAGGACAATAAAGCAATCGCAATTTATAAGCAAGAAAAATTAAGAAAACTACCGCTTGCTTCAATTTATTCCGCTACACATAAAATCATCAATAATAAAACTCATGTGACAATAAAAGAGATAAGAAAGTGAAACTTATTCCAAATGTCTTCTTGAAAGCCAGCACATGTCTGAGTGGAATCGACTGTCAATCCATACTTCAAATAATGCTCAACATCACGAGGGACCCCCAAACTTAGTCTCTAGTCATGAAATATCAATAGACATTCAATCAAGAAAGACTAGAATATAAAGAATAATAACTCATTTGGGGTAAAAATATTAGAGAGATAAGGGCCAACAAGAATACAAATCCAAACGACATAACAAAACAAAGAAAAAAATTAATAACTAAAAAATCAAATAAAAACAACTAACTATAAAGCAAGTAAAAATGATGGGTTGCCTCCCATCAAGCGCTCTATTTTACGTCTTGAGCACGACGTGGCAAAAAGAATTTAATGTGGCTTCTTTCTAGGGAGATTGCCAAATACCCCCTTCGTACAATCTATAAGCCTCTTATTCCATAAGGGAGGCTTTGGTTCATGCCTGGTTGCCAAAAATAATGAGTAAGAATAATTATGCGGACAACCAAAAAATGATGGAAGAATATAATAATTGTAAGGCACGAAAAAATAAGCAGAGTTCGAATGGGTAAATAATAAAGACTTATCATGAACAACCTCATTAGAACTCGAAGAATCAGCCTCAACAAAATCAGAAGTAATGGGGTCAATCTCTCCCATCATGGATTTAAGAAAGATTATGCGCGGCATCGTTAATAAAATTTTTGGCACAAAAGTGTTCACCTTATTAGTCGAAGTTTGATGACAATTTAATGAAATTTCTTTGGAAACATCATCAATGGTAACTTCTTCTACAGGCTCATCACACTTTATGTAATTATCGGGTGTTGGGGGATCGACCCTAAGACTTAGCATGTCTTTCTTCTCAACCTCCCCTTCAACTTCACTACTAAATATATGAGCTGGAAAATAACCATAGTGAATCTCAAGACCACGACTTGCACATTTTCGCTCAAAAAGGGTACTATAAGGATTTTTGAGAACGTCTACACATTGTTCAAGTATGGTCTTTTGTTTTGGGGGAGGGGGCTGACTGACCCTATTTGGCAAATTATTAAGAACGTCGAAATTTATGAAATGCCAAGGGCCACGATACTCAAAGGAAAACATAATGAAGAAATTAAAAATATAGAGACTAAAGAAAAAAAACTTCAAATTAAAATTAGAGTCGCTTGGTATTGATATTAGCGAAAAACCAGTCCCCGGCAACAGCACCAAAAACTTGTTGTGAGGAATTCCCTCACACTATGCCGCAAGTGCACGGTGTCAACAAGTAATAAAGTGATAAGTAAGATATCGTTCCCTCGATGACTGTTTTCACTAAGTACCAAAATATAGTCGACTTGTAATTTTATTTGAAGAATAATTAAATAGAATTTATATCTAAACTAATTGCAGAAAAATAAATAATAATAGTAATAATACTAATAATACTAATAAGGGCGTAGGATTATGATTTTCACCTCAAACAATCAGGAATGATATTTATTCAATTCAATTCACTTTTATTCAATTGATTGTAAGCCAGGAATTCCTAAATTATTCTAAAGCCTTTCCCAAGGTCGATAGAAAATACTACGAATTCTTAACTCGATATATCCCTATTCGAATTAAATAATTAATAGCTGAAACAGTTCAAGAATTCCCACAATAAATAGGCTTCACAATCCCCATGAGTATATTCCTATCTCACGAAAATTATGATTCGTCACAAGAACTATGCCTAAATTTCATCTCCCGAATCCATAAAGACATTCAAAACAATTCAACTGTTGGCCAGTCAATTAAAAAGCATTAAGAACAATGAGAAAAATCCAATTCAATAGAATAACGAATGAATTGAAATAATAATAAATAAATCAAACCGTCATGTAATCGGCTACAATCAAAATCCTACTCGAATAAATCTAGAAACTAAGATGCAGAAAAACTAAGAAAAACCGTAGGGAATCCGTGGTCTTGTCGTCGCCCCACAAATCTCTTCCTTGTGCTCTTCGCCCTAGCTATAGATCCACCTCCTCTCCTTTCTGATCTCCCCTTCAATGCTTATTTATATCAGTCCTTAGCCTCCAAAACGCGTCCGTGTGATTAGGTCGAGAACAGGCTCCAAAACGGCCCAGAAACGCGGAATATTCAGCAAAACCGCCCGGTGGGCCGCGGCTCACTTAATCTGTGTTGCGGCTCACATGTTCAGCGCCCCATGCCTGGGCGCCTTTTTTCCTCCTGGGATGCGGCTCACTTAGGCTGTGCCGCGGCTCACAGTACAGTCCACACGGGGCTCGCTGGTTGTCTTCGTGTGCCGCTGCTCACTTGGTTTGTGCCGCGGATCATGACCAAAAACTATTGTTTTCGCCCGTTTTTCATCGTTCGAGCTTCCGGACTCCAATTTCCTGCAAAACATATAAGAATAGTGCATTAAAAGCTCATTTATGCAATTTTAGGCTCAAAATGGATATAAACTAATGATATAAAAGCGCATAAATATACGCCTAACAGTACACACTGATGGGGATTTAGCCAATCTTTTTAGCTCTGGCTTCCCTACATCGGCAGCTGCACTTACAGTGTTAGAACTAGCGCTTTCATCCACTGAACCTGGGGCACAAATATGCCAACAGGTGAAGCTCTCGTAGGACCCGTGCTCGTAGTATGTGTGCGATTTCAACTCCAATGTGTGGGAGGTACCAATGTGTTTGTTAGAGGCTATGGTAATGCCGGATGATCATCCGTATCCTGCACAGGATGGTAAGTAAGCAAAACATTTATGAATTGGTCCAAATTTTATAAATATACCTCATCCTCTCCTTCCAAAAGCGACTCAGCTGAAAATTTCACCAACTCTGTTGCAGTTTCATCAAACATGACAACCACAATGTGTGCGGTGTCGTCCGAAACATCTAATTCAAGCCTGTACCTATTGAGGCAATTTTTACATGGAAGGTGAACACTCATTTTCATGGTATTCTAACAATTGAAGTGTATTTGCACATATGCAATTCAGTTTACTCCAAACAATATGGCACCTAACAACAGGATAATCAGCAGGCCTATTACATGCGTCACACCAGAATTTCCCTTCCCTTCTTGTCACACCTTTTTTGCACTTATCACCGCCATACGACGGGTAGTTCCAGCCTTTCCTTGTCCTAATATTCTTAATTATGACTTGACAGTTGAACGTCACAGACTGGGGGGGAAAATGACCATTGGTTAGAAGTGGAATAAAATTACAGCCGCGGTAGTTTGAAGAGAATGGTTGGTACATCAGTTTTTCGGTTGCGCGCCCAAATAAGTAGGTTCTCCATTGTCCCAGCCTTGGGTTCAGAGTTGTCAGCTAGCACGGCTTCTTTGCCAATATTTATTTCACTGTCATCCGGATGAATGTTGATGTTTAATGGTCTGGGAAAGGGATGAGGAATTTATCGAAAGTGTATTACCTGGCCTATGATGTAAACTCCTTCAATGCGGGAATCTCAGCATCATCGAGTATCAAAGTAGATGAACTTCTCTATAGATAAAGCGTATCTGCACGGTAAAGGACAATAGTGTATCATTCCATGCATCCTTTAAAATATCTTAAATAGTTAATGTACACGGGTTCTTATTGTTGTACAGCTTTGCATTGACCGAAGTTAGAATCACCGCATGAACGCCATGACTCTTTGTTTTCTTCTCGATCAGCACGTCGCCAAGGCTTCCCCACAGTGTGACCCTAACTGATTGGCCCCTTATTTATGGGAAACCAAAATAACAGCGGCCTAGACATTATTGATATTCCTTGAAACCACCTATACGTGTAAAGACAATGACACTAACCTTTGATTGGTGAGGTAGAAATCTAGGGTCTTTGAACCTGTTCTCTGTGTTGGGATTCCACAGAAAATAAACGCACCGGACGAATAAATGGAATCCCTAAGAGGATCGATTAAGTAACATATATACGAAAAGAAAAATACGAAGATCAAGGAATCAAAGTCCCATACCTATGATATCTCTGAAAAACCTTCGTATGATGATGATGATGATGATGAAGAAGAGCCCTTCGTTCCAAGCACCTAAAGCAAGGTGCCTCTACTTCACACGCCGGAACTTGATGAAAAATCAACAAACTTCCTTTCTTCAAGAATGTGGCTAGGGAAGCTTGTAAGAATTTTCTCTCTCAATGTATTCTTCTTATATCTTGTCTCTAAGATCAAGATGAAGTTATCAACCTTACTCTCTCTCTCTCTCTAATTCGTGATTTTGAGTTCAAGGAAGAAGAAGTTCTCTCTCTTTTCTAAAGACTTTTATTTATAAAAAAATGAAAGTCACACTTTAACACATGATTGAGGGTATCAAATACACCTCACATATGTCACCTAGTGACATAAAATAAGTATAAAAGAGACAAGAGAGTGAGGGGGGCAGCCCTAAGGGAAATTTCCAAGAAGACGGGTCGAATTTACTCGGCTCATGTATTGGATGTTCGTCAAAACGAATCCCTCGTGTACCGGATATTCGTCAAACGAATCCGTTTTATTTCCAATGTGCTTGGACTAATTAATTAATCCAATTAATTAATTATATCAAACACAAATATATATTTCTCTAATAAATATAATTTATGAATTAAAGTAATCACCCAGTAACCTACTTACAATTCATAAGACCGCTATTTGATTTATCCAATAAATCAAAATTAGATATCTAATATCTAATATTATAAGAGAGATTATTAATTCACATTTATCCATCAATGATCCTATTGCGCGACTCAGAGGTTCGTCTCACCGCATTGGGAGGAACCAATGAGTGCGGGCAAGACTTAGCCAGCTAGCGGGCCGCACTATAAACCCCCGATCGAGAAAGAATGAACGAATCATTCCGTAACCATTATGTCGTGAATACTATATACGTATAGACCCTTCATCGATGTCCGGTCAAGTCTTCGGTCACGGTAAAGTCAAACCTCATCGTTGACTAAACTCTATACATGTGTTAATGCAAATCAAGACCGATCGATTAATAGTGTATCTAATACGACTATATCGTAATGCTTTGTCCAAAGACTTATGATCTTATTTGCCATTAATCAGATAGGACATTCGCCCGCTCACTAATAGGAGATAGAATCCTTTCTTGGCGTACAAGAAGATCACACTGCCCGTATAGTCCGCACTTCGAGGTCAACTCAGCAATTAAGCAAATGAGTCTAACTACTCTAATGACAAACTAAACGCCACAGGCACATCTTCGACTGAACCCTCAAGTCAAAGGTCCACGTATACTATCACAACCTTTCGATTCATCATCGACTCTCCGAGAGTGAATACCGTGTGACTGAATCGAGTATGAGTCGTGTTCGAGTATACTGGTCCCAGCAATATACTTATAACTATGCTATCAGGACGTGCACACGTCCTAGCATCAGTTATACAAGTCTTATTAAAACTTAATGTCCTGTTAAGTTTTATCGACTTGCGAACTAGTTAAGCATTCGAGCTCTAAACACTTCTAGTGCCTATCTCCTTATCTCCATAAGGAGTAGAATGTTCACTCTCAAATACAAGGACTATTATTCTATATACCAAATCACAATGCCAGTGATATACAATAATATAGAAATAATAATTGCCTTATTAAATATTATATTCATAATTACAATACAATTGCTCTCACTCTCTCATCATCTGAGTGGCATTCTAGGGCATATTCCTAACAATCTCCCACTTGCACTCAATGCCACAAACTATGGTATCTAATATCCATACTCTCCAGATGTCTCTCTAAGACCTTCTGAGATAGTGGCTTGGTAAGCGGATCAGCAACGTTATTTGCTGTGTCTACTCTCTGCAGTGTAACATTCCTATCCCGAACCATTTCTCTAACAAAATGATATTTTCTCGCAATATGTTTGGTGTTGTGGTGAGCCCTAGGCTCCTTAGCCTGTGCAACAGCTCCGTCGTTGTCACAAAACAGTTTCATGGGCTTCTCTGCATTAGGAACCACTTGAAGTTCCTCTCTTTATCCAAAAAGCTTCTTTAGCAGCCTTCGTGGCTGCCTGATATTCGGCTTGACATGTAGAGATAGCAGTCGAACTTTGCTTGGCACTTCTCCAAGAAACTGCCCCACCATTCAGAGTAAAGATATACCCTGATGTGGACATCTGAGCATCCATGTCCCCTGAAAAATCTGAGTCTGTATAACCCATCACTCTTAGTTCTCCACCGCCGTATGTAAGAACCAAGTCTTTAGTCCTCCTTAGGTACTTAAGAATGTTCTTTACAAGATCCAATGTTCCCGCCTGGATTTGATCAAACCGACTTACTACGCTCACAGCATAGGCAATGTCCGGTCTAGTGCAAATCATTGCATACATAAGGCTACCTACTGCCGAAGCATAAGGTACCTTGCTCATTTCCTTTCTATCTTCCTCACTTTGAGGGCACATCTCTAAGGAAAGTTTTGCACAATGTTGCATAGGTAGAAACCCTCTTTTAGAATCTTCCATCCTAAATCGCCTGGATCTTTTCTATGTAGAGGGCTTGGGAAAGACCTAACATTCTTTTAGCTCTATCCCTAGAGAGACGAATACCTGAATATAGGTAGCTTCTCCCAAGTCTTTCATTGAGAACTCTTTAGAAAGCTTTCAAGCGTAACTGAGCATTCCTACATCGTTTCCTATAAGTAGAATATCATCTACATATAGTATTAAGAACGCAATTTTGCTCCCACTAACCTTCTTGTAAATACAGGGCTCCTCTTCGTTTTGGACAAAATCAAACTCTTTGACTGTCTCGTTAAAACGAAGATTCCAACTCCGCGAAGCTTGCTTCAGTCCATAAATGGCACGCTGAAGTTTGCATACTTTATGAATATTAGTTTGAGATATGAATCCCTTAGGTTGTTCCATGTAAATCTCCTCCTCGAGGAATCCATTTAGGAATGCCGTTTTCACATCCATTTGCCATATTTCATAATTTAAGTGGGCTGCTATAGCAAGCATCATGCGAATAGACTTAATCATAGCTACAGGCGAGAAGGTCTCGAAGTAATCGATCCCTTCTCTTTGGGAATAACCCTTTGCCACAAGCCTGGCCTTACAGGTATCAACCTTGCCATCTCCATCAGTCTTTCTTTTATAGATCCATTTGTTTTCAATAGGCACTATGCCTTTAGGACGATCTACTAAAGTCCAGACCTGATTAGCATGCATTGAGTCTATCTCAGCTTCCATAGCTTCTTGCCACTTGGTGGAGTCAACATCTACCATCGCTTGGTCGTATGTAGAAGGATCATTCTCTTGACTACTTTCTGTCATCTCATGGACACCCAGTTCCTCTTGATGCAGATAGCCATACCTCTTAGGTAATTGAGAAATTCTACTATACTTGCGAGGTTGTATTTGTTTTTCAGAAGGTTCGGTTCTAATATCTTGCATAGGTGTCTCATTTGGTGTTTCTTTTATTTCTTCCAAAGAAATATTTCTACCTGCCCCTCCTTCCTGAATAAACTGATCTTCCAGGAAGTGTGCTTGTATAGCAATGATGATCCTATGATCTTCGTGCATGTAGAATAGATATCCCATGGAATCCCCTGGATATCCTATGAAACGACCTTTCACAGACCTAGTTTCTAATTTCTCTACTTTAGTCTTCTTGACATAAGCAGGGCATCCCCAAATCCTAATGTGATTAAGACTTGGTTTCCTACCTCTCCACATCTCATAGGGAGTCTTAGGAATGGATTTGGAAGGACATCTGTTCAAGATATGCACAGAAGTAAGGATCGCATAACCCCACAGATAAATCGGTAGATCAGTATAGTTAAGCATGGAGCGAACCATGTCCAATAAGGTTCGGTTCCTTCTTTCTGATACACCATTTAACTGTGGAGTAGCTGGAGGAGTGAATTGTGACACTATTCCTAGTTCTTTTAAGAACTCATCAAATTCGGTATTCATGTACTCACCACCCCGGTCTGACCGAAGAGTCTTAACATGGTTACCTGTTTGATTTTCAAATAGGGCTTTAAATTCCTTGAATTTATCAAAAGCTTCAGACTTATGTTTCATTAAGTACACGAATCCATACCTGGTATGGTCATCAGTGAATGTAATGAAATACTGAAATCCATCTCGTGCCACTTCGAAAGGGCCACAGACGTCGGTATGGATCAATCCAAGTTTTTCAGCAGCTCTTTCAAAAGTCCCTGCGAAGGGTAACTTAGTCATTTTGCCTTGAAGGCAAGATTCACAAGTTGGATAGAGATCTGATCCCAATGGACCCGTAAGCCCATCTTTCTCCATTTTATGAACCTTGGTCTGACCGATATGACCAAGTATAAGATGCCACTTAAGTGCTTGGTTCGTTTCATCCCTACCACGCTTCCTAGTTATAGTGTTCACAGTTGTTTTATTATTTAAATTTAAATGGTATAAACCATTTAATAATGTAGCAGTACCAACCAATTTATTTCTGAAATAAATACGACAGGACCCATCTCCAATAAAGAAGTGAAATCCCTTTCGGTCCATGACCAGAATTGATACAATATTCTTGTGCCCCTTGGGCAAAACAAGTATATCATCTAAAGTAAGAATAAAACCAGATTCTAAATCCAACATAAGAGATCCGATATCAGAAGCCTCGACACTATGCCCACTTCCGATGGTGACCATCACCTCCCCTGAATCCAGCTTCCTACTTCGTTCCAGATCCTGATTCATTGTACAAATGTAAGAACTCGCACCGGAATCAAGTATCCAAGAAGTAGAATATACAGTTATAGAACAATTTGTTTCCAAAACCAGTAGTTCCGTACCTGAAGGCGCATTACGGTCAAGCTTTGGACAGTACCTCTTCCAGTGGCCTAGCTCACCGCAGTTGAGGCATACATCCGTTTTCTTGGCCCCTTTGCTCTTTTGAACCATTGGGGCCTTGCCCCTTCCCTTGTCGATCTTGGCTATCGGACCTAACTACTTCTTGTTCTTTTTCTTCTTATTCTTGGACTTCCAAGTCCTAGAAGAAATCACAAGTGCAGCTTCCTTTCCCTTTGTCTTCATCTGAGACTGGGCAGTTGTCAGTTTGTTCATTAGACCAACTAAGTTACATGCAATCTCATTGCAGTTGAAGTTCATGACAAATTGGGAAAAGGAGTCAGGAAGTGACTGCAGGATAAGGTCAGCTTGGAGAGATGCATGCATCTGAAAATCAAGAGCTTCCAATCTCTCAATCATCGAGATCATCTTGAGGACATGGTACCCAACCCTCTCTCCTTCCTTCATCCTGGCGCCGAATAATTACTTCGATATCTCATATCTAGCAGTCCGGCTATGCTCACCATAGAACTCAGCCAGGTGCGCTAAGATGGATCGTGAAGACATCATATTTTCATGGGCACGTTGAATCTCATTGGTCATTGAGCCTAACATGTAACCTCGCACTCTTATGTCATCTTTTACCCATTTCTCATGGGCATCGACATCTTCCTGATTGGCTCGGGTTCTTGTAGGAGCCGCTGGGATGTCCGCCTCCAAGATGTATCCCAGCATTTCCATAGTTAGGACAATCCTCAAGTTCCGAAGCCAGTCCACATAGTTCGGACCAGTCAGGACGTTCTTTTCAAGTAGTATAGCGAGTGGGTTCATTGTCATATTGAGAGTTTTGTTAACTGCATAGAATAATTTAAGATTCGTTAGTGATTGTTTAATTATGATTCGAGTAAAGAATTTAAGGACTTTCTTTATTCATAACTCGGCTCCCACTATTTTATCGGCATTTACACACTCCCATGTTAAATCCGGAAGTCTTGGGTGACTTCATAGTGGTGATCGATTTCTTTACAAAGTTTAATAGAGGGCAACCCATACGGTTTCTATTCTATTATTCTTTATAAAGTGGTGTCTAACACCAACCCATCTAATAGATGATTCGATTTTCTTTTACCCCTATTTGACTTGCCCTCAACCCATTCGGTTTCTATGGCTCGCTGAACTATCTAAGTTTAAACCGTCAACTCCTATTAGTCTGACAATTGAATCTTACCCGGCAACCCATACGGTTTATAGGGGTTTGATTTGTCACAACCAAAGGCATCTAATGCACTCTAGGAATTTATCAACTTACCCCAAAAATATTACCCCGACATACTCGGAAGAATAACATTCCGGTTTAGATTTCAATTTTCCATGAGTTTGATGGAGGGTAGGAAACCTCGTAACCTTTATAACTTAGTATGTTTGTAGTCGGGAGAATTTAGAGTATATTACAGCGCCGTGGACCCCCACATGGGACCCACCAGGCTACAACAAGAAAACTCCACTCGACTAACCATCCCGGTTAGCGAGGACACACATTTAATTATAAGACATAAAAAGTTACGCCCGGAGCAACCGGCGAAATGATCATCAACCAACAATGTAACAATTTAAAAGTAGTACAACACGGAGTTTGAATTTGAAAAGCCTAAGTACTTGCGAGTACAGTCTATCAGTTTATAAATATAGGAAACAACCATATCGAATTAGACACAGGAATTAAGACGACCCAAATGCACATGTCAACGACCCTGGCCAACGTCCTCGTACTGTCCCGGTGCTCGCTCGTCCGGATAATCATAACCTGAAATCCATAACAAGAATTTCCCCAAAACGGGTCCCCAGAGGGGTTAGCAATTACGCTAGTACAAGTAATCAAGGCAAACCAATCACTTACACATTTCATAGTACATGCACCAATATCATTTCGAAACCAAAACCAGACATGTCTTTTCCGGAAATAAACAGTCAATCACATTTGCCTAGGACCGGGACGAAGCCACAAATCCCACTCGAGGCCTCTAAGGACCCTCCCGAGCTGGCCACATTCATAAAACAAATCAAGCACCACACGTCACCTAGGACCGGGATGAAGCCACGAATCCCACTCGAGGTCTCTAAGGACCCTCCCGAGCTGGCTAGCGAAACAAACTCATGAATCCAGGACGAATCCATAGATTCTCTCGAGGCCCCGTCGGACCCTCCCGAGGTGAGTAAAGCAAACACAATATATATTACCATTTCACGTTAAGTATAAAGGTTTCCAAGAATTACTTGCCTTGAATATTTTGATGACGCAACGAACGGAAAGGATAATCACCGACGAACACAAGGAATCAACAGAACTGAACCTAACAATTCGAAGAACATAATTACAACCAACTCTAGCCGAATACGGAAATGGAATACACCCGAAAACCCGCCTACGATTCATGTATATTCGCACAAAAATAACAACGAGGGCGGACCACAACCAAACCCTCTCGATTCCGCAAAACTATGAAAATATACCATGAATCCGTAGGAAAACTAATGATATCAACAAGATTAATCATATTCATCATGATTCCACCAACAAAACGAAACGAATCGGAAGAAAATCCCAAAACCCCCAAATTAATCGAAAATAGGGTTCTAGAGATATTACCTTTGGAGATTCAAGTACTAAGATCCGTAGAACACGCGTTGGATTGATTGTCCGGGCTTCACAACCAAAGAAAAATGTTAAAAATCAACCCCTCAATTGATAAGGATGAGAAGCTCTCCTCCTCTCTCACTCTCTCTCGCGTCAATGGAAGAAGGAAGAAGGAAATGAGCTGTTTACGCTCAAAACAACACAATTATAGAGGGTTGACCGCATTGTGTGCCGCGGCACAGGCCAAAAATTTACTCCTGTGGTTCGGCGGTGTCTGCGCGCACGGCTGCGTGTGTCGCGGCACCCGATACTGATCGGGTTTTGGTCGCAGATGTCACACGAGTGTGCCGCGCTGGACGGATGTGCCGCGGCATCGACTCGGCTGTGCCGCGGCACGGATGGGTGTCTTTGCGGCACAGCATTCGCTCGACCAACAACTGAAGAAATGTGTGTGCCGCGGCGCACACACCTTGTGCCGCGGCCCACACCCCCTTTGGGTCCCAAAATGATAAAAATGATCCGGAAAGAGAATAAAAACGATAGGAATTAATATTTGGGAACCAATAACACGAAATGGATCCACGGCAACCCCGAAATGGCGGTTCCGCACAACAATAACGAGAATACAGTTCAACAGTTGACAGGAAGGACATACTGAAAGGTACACGAGGGTCACTACGATCGAGAAATACACCAAAAATGAAAATACAAGGGAAAGAAAAATGCGGATATTACATTCTACCCCTCTAAAAATAAGTTTCGTCCCGAAACTTAAGAAACAAACAACTCAGGGTACCTAGCACGCATGCTATCCTCGGTTTCCCAAGTTGCCTCCTCGACACCGTGTCTCGACCACTGCACTTTGACCAAAGGGATGGTCTTATGCCTCAGTCGTTTCTCATGATGCTCCAAAATCTTCAAAGGACGTTTCTCAAAAGTAATATCTTCAGCAATATCAATCTCGCCATAATCGATGACGTGACTAGGATCCGGGACATATTTCCTCAGCTAGGAAACATGAAAAACGCTATGAACATGACTCAAGGCCGGGGGTAACGCCAAACGGTATGCTAACCCACCGACTCGCTCGAGAATCTCAAAGGGTCCAATAAATCTCGGACTCAACTTCCCCTTCTTCCCGAAACGGAATACTCCTCTCGTCGGCGACACCTTCAGCAAAACGTGGTCTCCCACCTCGAATTCTAAAGGTCGACGACAGACATCGGCATATGACTTCTGTCGACTCTGGGCCGTCAACATCCGTTCCCGAATTAATTTTATCTTCCGCCTCGTCTCTAAAACGACATCCGGCTCGGTCCCGACCAAATCGGACGCCTCATTCCAACAAATCGGTGATCGACATCGCCGCCCATAAAGTGCCTCGTACGGTGCCATCCGAATCGACGCGTGCCAACTATTGTTATATGTGAATTCGATCAATGGCAAATGCTCCTCCCAGTCACTACCCCAATCGAGAGCACAAGCGCGCAATAAATCCTCGAACGTCTGGATAGTGCGTTCCGACTGTCCATCTGACTGGGGATGAAAAGAGGTACTCAAATGCAAACGGGTACCCAACGCCTTATGCACCGCCTGCCAAAAGTGCGATACGAAACGGCCATCACGATCCGAAACAATAGACTTCGGAGTACCGTGAAGCCTCACAATCTGTGCGATAAATATACGGGCCAAGTTCTCCGGGCCCCAAGTGTCCTTGATGCCCAGAAAATGTGCCGACTTGGTCAGACGATCAACAATCACCCAAACCATATTCATGCCCGAGCTCGATCTCGGCAAACTCGTAATGAAATCCATCGATATATCTTCCCATTTCCATTCCGGAACGGGAAGTGACTGCAATAACCCAGTCGGTCGCTGATGCTCGATTTTGACCTGCTGACAAGTCAAACATTTCGCTACAAACTGCGCGACCTCCTCCTTCATATCATTCCACCATAAATTCCTCCTTAGGTCCTTGTACATCTTACTCGAACCAGGATGAACGGAGTAAGGTGTAGCATGGGCCTCGCGCAGAATACTCTGCCTCAATTCTAAGTCAATCGGCACACAAAGCCGACTCCGAATCTCAAAACACCATCTTCGTGAATCACAAACCCAGGAGACTTTCCCTTAAGAACGTTCCCTCGGATTTGAGTAATCATCAGATCCTCTAATTGCTTCAGCTTAATCTCATCGATCAAAGACGACGAAATTTCCAAAGCACAAAGTTGCCCGACAGTTCCCGGCAACAGAACCTCAACATCTAACTCGATCAAAGCTCGCCGAAGCTCAAACTGAGACGTAAGGATCTCAAGTGATCGCAACGCAATTGGTTTCCGACTCAAGGCGTCGGCCACGACGTTCGCCTTGCCCGGATGATAAAGGATTTCAAGGTCATAATCCTTAATCAGCTCTAACCACCTTCTCTGCCTCATATTCAATTCCCGCTAAGTAAATATGTATTTCAGACTTTTATGATCGGTAAAAATCTGACATGCAGAGCCGAAAAGATAGTGACGCCAAAATCTTGAGCGCGAAAACGACTGCCGCTAACTCCAAATCATGAGTAGGGTAGTTAAGCTCATATGGCCTCAACTATCTCGACGCAAAGGCAATGGTCTTGCCGTGCTGCATTAATACGCACCCAAGACCCTGACCCGAAGCATCGCTATAAACGTCGAATCCCTCGTTGCCACATGGCAGCGCCAAAACCGGAGCTGAAGTCAAATGCTTCTTCAGCTCCTCAAAATCGATCGCCTCGTCATTCCGCATTTAACTTCTCGGATTTCTGGAGCAACTGTGTAAGTGGCCGAGCTAGTTTTGAGAAACCCTCGACGAACCTACGGTAGTAGCCAGCCAAACTCAAGAAACTACGGACCTCCTTCACACTTGTGGGCGGTGCCCAGTCCAACACTGCCTCAATCTTCTGCGGATCCACTCGAACTCCCTCGGCTGAAATCACGTGACCCAAAAACATCACTTCCTTCAGCCAGAACTCACATTTTGAGAACTTCGAATAGAGTTGCTCGGCCCTCAAAATGTCTAACACTATCTGCAAATGATGGGCATGCTCTACCTCATTCCTCGAATAGATCAGAATATCGTCAATGAAGACGACGACACACTTATCCAGATACTCGATAAAGACTCTGTTCATCAATTGCATGAACACCGCCGGCGCATTAGTTAACCCGAAAGGCATAACTACAAACTCGTAATGTCCGTATCTCGTCCGAAAAGCTATTTTCGGCATGTCGGACTCCCTCACCCTGAGCTGATAGTACCCCGATTTTAAATCAATCTTCGAGAACATCGCAGCTCCCTGCAACTGATCGAACAAGTCATCAAACCTCGGCAAAGGATACTTGTTCTTGATGGTCACTTTGTTTAGTTCGCGATAGTCGATACACAAACGTAGTGAACCATCCTTCTTTCGCACAAACAGGACCGGTGCACCCCAAGGCGAGGCGCTCGGTCGGACATACCCTGACTCAAGAAGCTCACTCAACTGCTTCTTCAACTCTGACATCTCTGAAGGTGCCATGCGATACGGCGCCTTCGAAACTGGAGCCGCGCCCGGCTCTAACTCTATAGCAAACTCGACCTCACGATCCGGTGGCAATCCCGGTAACTCGTCAGGGAAAACATCAGGAAACTCACTAACGACTGGAATCGACGAAAACTCGACTCCACCATTCTCCGCCTTCAAGGCGTAGCACCAATAACCAGTACACCCCTTTCGTAGGAGTTTCATCGCCTTCAGGGCGTTAATGACAAACTTCTGGTTTCTCTTTCGCCCCGCGAAAGAGTGTTCAGTGCCGTCCTCGGCTAACATGGTAATGATCCTCGTGCGGCAGTTCATGATTGCACCATGCCGCTCGAGCCAATCATTCCCGAGAATTAAATCCTCGCCCTCGATACTCACGACAATAAGATTAGAGAGCCAAGCCCTCTCACAAATAGACACAGAACAGTCCCGGACTTCTCGATCACCGACAATTTATCGCCGCTAGGAAGTTTAACGATGAAAGGCTCGCAAGGTGACAAGCAGTCGAGACTCAAACGGCGCACACACTCTAGAGAAATGAATGAATGCGTAGCACCCGAATCAAAAAGCACACCGACAGGATGAGAATGGATATAAACGGTACCTGTCGCCATGGTAGCCGCTGGGTCATCGGTCCTCCTCATCTCGTAGATACGCGGCTGGGCAGAGCCGACACTGGAAGCTCCTCCTCTAGCGGGCTGACCCCGACCCCTACCTCGGCCGGCACTCGGTGGAGGCGGCGGAACAAATGAGCCCTGGTTCACACTCGGCTCCATAGGTGCTGGGTGAGAAGAACAGGCGCCGCGAAACTGTCTGAGTTTCTCGCAAAAAGAAGCCTTGTGGCCCGACTGACCACAAGTATGACAAGTCAAAGGTGGACGAGGACAATCCCGGTTCACGTGGCCTGGCTTGCCACAGTTAAAGCATCTGGGGTCCCGGACGACGGTTCCGGCGGCACTCCGAAAGCTCCCAGCGAAACGAGCCGAACCGCCCGTAAAAATATTTGTAGCCTGAGATTTCTGCTGGCCTCCACTCTTGGGACCAGAAAAATTTCCGACCGACTTCTGCTTCTTGCTCTCACGAGCCAAATCGCTAGCCGTCACTGACATATCATAAGCAAGAGCTCAACTCTGATAATCCTTCAAGGTAGTACAGACGAGCCCAGACATATAGTCCCGAATGGACAGTTTCATCCTCCTGGAAAAATGGAAAATCTTGTCGCTCTCTTCGACAACTTGGGTCTTCACATAACACATCTCCTTGTTAAAGTCGGCAATGGCCTGAGATACGGGGATATCCCGTGGTTGAGCATCATAGAAAGCATGCACTCGAGCCTGTCTGACCGGCCACAGACAATATTCGGTCTCCATCAATTCTTGAAATTCGGCCCATGAAGCAACATGATCTTTGGGACCAACGGCCTCCCACCAATCCGTAGCATCTCCCGTGAGAAAGTATTGAGCAATAGGGACCTTACGGTCCTCGGGGCAGTTGGTAGCAGTGAAGACTTTGGATATCTCCTTGATCCACCCTTCCCAGCCGATCGGGTCCGAAGCTCCCGAAAACTGAGGAGGATACATCTTGATGACATCCTGAAGCCAGCGATCCGCTCCGCCCCGATAAGCATGGGCCTGATCGGGGTTCTGGACCACCTGAGCTATAGCCGCCATCTGGTTAACCATTTCTTGCCTGCGGCCGCAATACCAAGATCGGCGCGCTCCTGAGAAGAAGCATGACTGTGACGGTCACCGGTACTGCCGGCTCCCGAAGAATGCGACGTGGCCGCCCCACCGGCTGCCCCACGTCCTCGGCCGCGTCCACGACCACGACCACGACCACGGTTTCCTCCGGCATCCATACTGATGTTGAGAGATAACAGAAGTATATCGATGATGAGTAAGGGAGGAAAAGCAACTACGATTCAAAAGTAGAAATACAATGCAAGAAACAAAAGAGTCGAATAAGAAAACTTACGAGCACTGGAAGTACTGGGATGCTGGCAGCGGTGTGACAATGTGCAAAACAAACACGACTAGACCCAAATAACCGACAAGCCTAGGTATCCATAAACCTAGAGCTCTGATACCATTTTCTGTAACACCCCGAGATATTCAGAGTATATTACAGCACCGTGGACCCCCACATGGGACCCACCAGGATACAACAAGAAAACTCCACTCGATTAACCATCCCGATTAGCGAGGACACACATTTAATTATAAGACATAAAAAGTTACGCCCGGAGAAACCGGCGAAATGATCATCAACCAACAATGTAACAATTTAAAAGTAGTACAACACGGAGTTTGAATTTGAAAAGCATAAGTACTCGCGAGTACAGTCTATCAGTTTATAAATATAGGAAACAACCATATCGAATTAGACACAGGAATTAAGACGACCCAAATGCACATGTCAACGACCCTGGCCAACGTCCTCGTACTGTCCTGGTGCTCGCTCGTCCGGATAATCATAACCTGAAATCCATAACAAGAATTTTCCCAAAACGGGTCCCCAGAGGGGTTAGCAATTACGCTAGTACAAGTAATCAAGGCAAACCAATCGCTTACACATTTCATAGTACATGCACCAATATCATTTCGAAACCAAAACCAGACATGTCTTTTCCGGAAATAAACAGTCAATCACATTTGCCTAGGACCGGGACGAAGCCACAAATCCCACTCGAGGCCTCTAAGGACCCTCCCGAGCTGGCCACATTCATAAAACAAATCAAGCACCACACGTCACCTAGGACCGGGACGAAGCCACGAATCCCACTCGAGGCCTCTAAGGACCCTCCCGAGCTGGCTAGCGAAACAAACTCATGAATCCAGGACGAAGCCATAGATTCCCTCGAGGCCCCGTCGGACCCTCCCGAGGAGAGTAAAGCACACACAATATACATTACCATTTCACGTTAAGCATAAAGGTTTCCAAGAATTACTTGCCTTGAATATTTTGATGACGCAACGAACGGAAAGGATAATCACCGACGAACAGTAGGAATCAACGGAACCGAACCTAACGATTCAAAGAACATAATTACAACCAACTCTAGCCGAATACGGAAATGGAATACACCCGAAACCCCGCCTACGATTCATGTATATTCGCACAAAAATAACAACGAGGGCGGACCACAACGAAACCCTCTCGATTCCGCAAAACTATGAAAATATACCATGAATCCGTAGGAAAACTAATGATATCAACAAGATTAATCATATTCATCATGAATCCACCAACAAAACGAAACGAATCGGAAGAAAATCCCAAAACCCCCAAATTAATCGAAAATAGGGTTCTAGAGATATTACCTTTGGAGATTCAAGTACTAAGATCCGTAGAACACGTGTTGGATTGATTGTCCGGGCTTCACAACCGAAGAAAAATGTTAAAAATCAACCCCTCAATTGATAAGGATGAGAAGCTCTCCTCCTCTCTCACTCTCTCTCGCGTCAATGGAAGAAGGAAGAAGGAAATGAGCTGTTTACGCTCAAAACAACACAATTATAGAGGGTTGACAGCATTGTGTGCCGCGGCACAGGCCAAAAATTTACTCCCAGGGTTCGGCAGTGTGCCGCGGCACCCGGTACTGTCGGGTTTTGGTCGCAGATGTCACACGAGTGTGCCGCGGCACCGGACGGATGTGCCGCGGCACTGACTCGGCACTGTGCCGCGGCACCGGATGGGTGTGCCGCGGCACACAGTACAGTTCGCTCGACCAACAACTGAAGAAATTTGTGTGCCGCGGCGCACACACCTTGTGCCGCGGCCCACACCCCCT
This sequence comes from Orobanche coerulescens, assembly GCA_033398695.1. Lineage (NCBI taxonomy): Eukaryota > Viridiplantae > Streptophyta > Magnoliopsida > Lamiales > Orobanchaceae > Orobanche > Orobanche coerulescens. Next base: position 30,176,595 of record CM065809.1, on the reverse strand, counting down.
TTGGGTCCCAAAATGATAAAAATAATCCGGAAAGAGAATAAAAACGATAGGAATCAATATTTGGGAACCAATAACACGAAATGGATCCACGGCAACCCCGAAACGGCGGTTCCGCACAACAATAACGAGAATACAGTTCAACAGTTGACAGGAAGGACACACTGAAAGGTACACGAGGGTCACTACGATCGAGAAATACACCAAAAATGAAAATACAAGGGAAAGAAAAATGCGGATATTACAATAATATGTTATACTTTGCACATTAATCCGTTTATAAGCGCGGTTTGTGGTTTGTCAATCATTCAAAATGAAAAACAATAAATAGCAACCTAGTTACTACCAACATATAGCTCATGGACTTTTTCCTAAGTATTGGGCCAAGCCAAATAAAGAAAGGAAAAATACAGTATTGATTCTTCGTCTTCTAGTCGGTCGTCTTCGGTCTTCGTCATAGCCATATGAATAATTACATCATTGAACAATACGTCCTATTATACATATTTTCTAGTAAAAATAAATAGGCTCAAAACGGCCTTTACAACCATATCGAATCGAACAAATCAACAACTAAGTCCACGAGCTATATCACCATCACATAAGACATTCCATACAACATGTAACGGTAAATGAAATTAAATAATCAATTAATATATTAATCCAATTAATATAAAAATTAATCTATTTAATTTCTACAATATTAATCAAATTAATATTTATAATCGCCATTTTAATCCGTTCAAAGTAATCCGGCCAAAACAATATTCTCGTCTAATAATTTTCCTTAATAAAAAATATTCCAAATATTTTATTAAATCCAATTAAATCCAATTTAAATTTTGAAAATTATTACAACGAAATATAAACACAAAAATGGAGTCCCGGAAAATCCGGTATCAGGCCCAGCCCACGGCCCGATTCAAAATCGGGCCGAAAACCCGAGAACCGCCCGGACCGAGTCACTCTCGGCCACTGCCCGGCAGGCTGGCCGAGCTTACTAGTCACCTACAGTAGCCTGCCGAGTCACTCTCGGCCGGCCAGCAATGATCCGATGGGCTGCATGCCGGCGTCTTCGTGCGGTATTCATGTTTAACCCCCGTTTTTCTCATTTTTTTCGACTCGCTTCCAAAACGAAAAAGTTTCTTAACTTCATGAAGAACTTATAAATCAACAAAAATCAAAATTTTTCAGATTTATAATTCACATAAAATAGTCAAAACTTGACTTACTACGAACGATTAAATTTCTTCGATTATATCTATTATGATTCTAAATCATAAACATAATCAAATAACATTCCAAATGCAAAGATGATCGTATATACGATATATTTGATCTTGCTTCGATACCACTGTTGGGATTCCACAGAAAATAAATGCAGCAGAAGAATAAACGGAATCCCTAAGAGGATCGATCAAGTAACGTATATACGAAAAGAAAAATACGAAGATCAAGGAATCAAAGTCCCATACCTCTGATGTCTCTGAAAAACCTTCGTATGATGATGATGATGATGATGATGAAGAGCCCTTCGTTCCAAGCACCTAAAGCAAGGTGCCTCTACTTCACACGCCGGAACTTGATGAAAAATCGACAAACTTCCTTTCTTCAAGAATGCGGCTAGGGAAGCTTGTAAGAATTTTCTCTCTCAATATATTCTTCTTATATCTTGTCTCTAAGATCAAGATGAAGTTATCAACCTTACTCTCTCTCTCTCATTCGTGATTTTGAGTTCAAGGAAGAAGAAGAAGTTCTCTCTCTTTTCTAAAGACTTTTATTTATAAAAAAATGAAAGTCACACTTTAACACATGATTGAGGGTATCAAATACACCTCACATATGTCACCTAGTGACATAAAATAAGTATAAAAGAGAAAAGAGAGGGAGGAGGCGGCCCTAAGGGAAATTTCCAAGAAGACGGGTCAAATTTACTCGGCTCGTGTATTGGATGTTCGTCAAAATGAATCCCTCGTGTACCGGATGTTCGTCAAACGAATGCGTTTTATTTCCAATGTGCTTGGACTAATTAATTAATCCAATTAATTAATTATATCAAACACAAATATATATTTCTCTAATAAATATAATTTATGAATTAAAGTAATCACCCAGTAACCTACTTACAATTCATAAGACCGCTATTTGATTTATTCGATAAATCAAAATTAGATATCTAATATCTAATATTATAAGAGAGATTATTAATTCACATTTATCCATCAATGATCCTATTGCGCGACTCTGTAGGTTCGTCTCAGCCGGTATTGGGAGGAACTAATGAGTGCGGGCAGCACTTAGCCAGCCTAGTGGGCCGCACTGTAAACCCCGACTGAGAACGAATGAACGAATCATTCCAGAACCATTATGTCGTGAATACTATATACGTATAGACCCTTCATCAGATATCCCGGTCAAGTCTTCGGGTCACGGTAAAGTCAAACCCTACTGTTGACTAAACTATATACATGTGTTAATGCAAATCAAGACCGACTCATTAATAGTGTATCTAATACGACTATATCAGAATGCTTTAGCCAAAGACTTATGATCTTATTTGCCATTAACCGTATAGGACATTCGCCTGCTCACTAATAGGAGATAGAATCCTTTCTTGGCGTACAGTAAAGACTGCTACCTGCCCGTATAGTCCGCACTTCGAGGTCGACTCAGCAATTATGCAAATGAGTCTAACTACTCTAATGACAAACTAAACGTCACAGGCACATCTTCTACTAAACCCTCAAGTTAAAGGTCCACGTATAATATCACAACCTTTCGATTCGTCATCGACTCTCCGAGAGTGAATACCGTGTGACTAAATCGAGAATGAGTCGTGTTTGTAACACCCCCAAAACCGTATGGGAATATTACACGCCGTAGATCCTTTACACAAGGATCTATCAGGCTAAACATCCATAAACAACCAAATACTTGCCCGGACAGGGTCAAACAATATAATAATACAGACCGTTAAGGTCACTTACACATAAACACAAAGACCGATGAGGTCACACGACTATATCAATAGAACTGACTAACATCATTACCCACACAGGGGTCGAAACACAATACAGCGGAAGACTGAATCAACTCTAATAATACAACTAAACTCTACCAACTCTGGACTCTTGATTAGTATTGCAGCTCGTCATCCCCTTGTGCCAATCCTGTGACTGCTCCCCTAAACCTGCATGTACCTGGACGCAGAACAGACATCCACCCCCTGATTACTCGGGGGTTAGTAAAACTCCACTGTTTTATTAGTGCAAGTATAAAACGATACGAAAAGCAATAAGTAAATAGCAACTACGAATTTAATATGGAAATCAATTATCAAATGTTCCCGAGAATTTTTATTAATTTTGAACTCAAGCAAGAGACATTTGAAAAGGAACACATCATCTCGGGGATTTTTAAAGCAGAAATTCTTTTGGACCTCGAGTCCCAATTTACAAATCCTTTTCGAAAACATTAGGGCCTTAGCCCGATTCTCTTTTGAAAACACAATAGATGAAATATCATTATGGGTCTGAGACCCGTATTTAAAATGTTATTCAAACAATCACTGCTATACGACCGTTGTTCGTACACATCATGTACTGAACTCCGGAGGCCTCGACGGACCTTAACCGGACCACACACTCTGTTCGTACACATCATTTACCGAACTCCAGAGGCCTCGACGGACCTTACCCGGACCACACACTCTGTTCGTACACATCATGTACCGAACTCCGGAGGCCTCGACGGACCTTACCCAACCACATACATCGTTCGTACATATCATGTACCGAACCCCAGAGGCCTCGTCAGACCCTACATGGATCACACACCTTGTTCGTACACATCATGTACCGAACTCCATAGGTCTCGTCAGACCCTACCTGGAACACACACACACCTTGACACGACACAATTCATAATCATCAAATGTCAAGCCATTCCACATTACACCAAAATGCATAATCAAGTATGTAAATCAAAACAACTCAAATATCATAATCATCACAACAACTCAACAATGAACAATCACGCCCGGCACAACTTAGATGATTTGCACATCCAACACAATTCCACGATGTTAACTAGGTGATGGTATTGTCGCTACCATCAATCATTCATGAAAATCAATTCATACGAAACATATTCACGAAAGTAAACCAATGCATCACAACCATAACTCGACGTCCCTATTCACAAGACATAATTCGTATAGTAAAATACTTGCCTTAATAACCGCTACCGAATACTCCGAAGAACACGATTCGACCGGGAAGCTCGGACCCCGAAGAAGACAACGAACGGAAGGGTTCCGACTCGAGTTCTTCACAAGAATTTCGTCCCTAAGTCATGCCAATGATAAATCAACAATCGTACGATGGATAATAATCATACAACGCCCAATCCCCCCTCTAAGACCTTTTGTCGGACACCTTCAAGGCGTTGACTAAGAACTCGACCAAAACAACGAATCGAAACGATCCAACCATGGAATAACAAGGGAAATGATAGAATACATCTAAATAATCATCAATACATCACAAATCTAAGTTATTACGGTTAAATCGGACAAAACGAACAAAAACCCCCAAATCCAACAAAATATTCAAAGTGTTCTTCAATAATTCTTCAATAATCCAATGAATAATCAAACATATCCATAATCATGTGTATATCACTTTATACAACATGATCTTAACATCCAAAACATCATATCCCAAAACAAAATCGAAATCCAAGATGGTTGATGAATATTACCTTTGAAGATCCAAGTACTTTAATTCGATGTAATCGCATTAGATCCACAATCTGAGCTTCACGATCGAAAGGAGATGAAGAAAAACCAAGTATTCAAGTGATAGATGAAGAAAATTCTCTCCCTCAAGCCTCTCTCTCGGAACAAGGTGGATGAAATGAAAAAAAATGAGTTGAACTCGCTGAAAAAACGCAATTATAGCACTGACTGCTCTGTGTGCCGCGGCCCAGCAGAAGTGTGCCACGGCACAGGGCCAAAATTGCGCCCAGTGATCGGCAGCGTGCCGCGGCCCTGCCGGCATGTGTCGCGGCTCACGGTACAGAGGGGTTGGCCGATAATTGAAACATGAGTGTGCCGCGGCCTGGACAGGTGTGCCGCGGTAGTGACTCGGCAGTGTGTCGCGGCCCTGCTGGCATGTGCCGCGGCTCACGGTACAGGCTGCTCGGCCAAAACTGGAAAATGAGTGTCTGAGCTATTTCGACCATAACTCTCTCGTCCGGACTCCGATTGACTCACCGTTTGAACCATTGGAAAGCTAACTTGATGCTCTATAATATTGAAAAGATTAAAAATATTTGGAGTTTCCAAGAATTTATGGTGATTTTACAAAGTCGAACTCATACTTGGAAAAGTCGTTTAATAACACTGAACTCAAGAAAACGACACCGAAACGAACTCGGATGACAAAAAGTTTAGAATTAATCATTCTCGGAATGACGAAACGGTCACAATAGAGTTGCTAAGATGGAGTCCCGCCAAAAAGGCAAAATTACCAGAAATCGAAATCGCGGATATTACATACTACCCTCCTTAAAAGAAGTTTCGTCCCGAAACTTAAAACAAGTCGGTAGAAGAAATATCCCGCCAGGAAAACTGAACGAGATACACAAGAAGCGCGTAACTTACGCCCAACGGCGAAATGTTACAAGCAATGCAAAGGAACATTCGACGTGAAAACGCGTTCCACGACGACCAACACAATGCCACCGACAATGATTTGAAACAATAACGAGCAATTTACGTCACATCACATGCACACATTAAATCAAAGAAACGCACGCGACAACAAACCGCACCCGACTAGAACGGCTATGTGAAAGAAACAAATAGAGTATCATGATAGAAATCACTCTGTTACTCATCAACAAGAAAATGTCCGACGTCAAAACACAAACAATTCAAGATAACAGAAAACGAGAATACTGGATATTACACTCTATCATACAAAAAATAAGTTTTGTCCCGAAACTTAAATTAAGGTTATCACAATGATACGAAACAAAATATAACGACACATAATAAAATACCATGTTCATAACCCCGCGGTCCGTTGTCACGCCTCTGTATGTTCAACAACTATATAGGAACTTATTCAAAACAAAATATCATTTAACAAGTTCCAAACGTAAAAACGTCACAAGATACCTCTCTACACGAGAAACAATCCGCGCAACTAGTACCAAAAACACTATCACTAGACATCACCGTGCCCTCCGGAAGTAGGAATGGTACTCCGGTCCCTTATTATCTCGGCAACAATCTCGCAGTACTGAACTTGATGCCCCTCGTGTCCACAATTATAACAAGTCACTGGCAGTTTCTTACAATGCGCGCGTTCATGGCCTAGAACATTACAGTTGAAACACCTAGGATCATAACCAGAACTCAAAGACACCGGCTTGGGTCCTTTGGATTCTCTAGCTGACCGAGAAGGTTCCATACTCGGCTGATATGAGGGTTGAGGCGTGGGAATCCCAATTCCCTTACTTCCCGATGCGTCAACGGAGATCTTCTGCTTCTTCGCTACTGATACGGACTCGGTAGACATTATAGCCATTTCAAATGCTAAGGCTCGATCTTGATAGTCCTTCAGAGTTGTACACCTAAAAGGGGCCATACACTGCCGAACCTGAGGTTTCATACGCATATCAAAGTAACGAACCTTATCTGTCTCACTTCGCACTTGATCTCGAACGTAACACAGCTGTCGATTGTAATCGACTATTGCTTGAGATATAGACACATCCCGAGGCGTAGCCGAGAAGAACTCAACAATTCTACGTTCCTTAACAGGCAGCGGACAATACTCGGCCTCCATTGCAGTCTTGAATTTAGTCCAAGTAGCTGTACGATCACTAGGCGCTACGGCCTCCCACCAAGGTCTTTGCTTCCTCACAAGGTGTATTAGGCGATGGGTACTCTTCTCTCATCGGGGCAAGCTACAGCATCAAATGTCCTGTCCAACTGGAAGAGCCAGTCCTCCCAGCCTAACGAATCCGAAGAACCTACGGAACGGGGCGGGTGCATTCTCATCACAACTCGTAACCACTTACTAGCTCTGTTATCCTCATCCCGAATCCCGTCACAGTGTACGGTCTGATTCACATGCGCCAACTGGTCAGCCACCTGACGAAGGATCGTGGCGGCGCCAATGTCAACCCTACAACCACGTCCTCGGCCTCGACCTCTCGGCATACTGAACGGACGACCAATCGGAATAACACAACCAACTAAACATCACAACGTCAACATAGGACGATAAATAGCAGCACGGTATAACATCAACCCCAAGTCATTGCACACGTGCACGAACTAACACTGTAATTTTAGAACTTCATTCAAAAATAATTCACACAGTCACATTAACAGAGATGTTTGGATTTTATCAAATCAAACACGGTCAAAACCACACACGTATCGCAGGGACCACACACTAGCAACGAAATAAAATATTTCCGGGGTATTATTCAAATGATAAAATTTTAAAATTCTCAAGTTTGAAAAATTTGGTGAAATGAAATTTTTTGAAAACACATTTAATACCTCGGTCGTTCAATCAAAACCATGTATCTCAACATTTAGAAAACACTGAAACATTCTCCGGCGAGCACAACAACACCACAAACTTATCACAACCACTTAGCCCCAACACGTGGACATATGAAGTTCAAAATTCCCAAAACCAAAAATCGTTCTGAAAAATAAAAATTTTCCAAAATCCTTTAGTTCATAACCAAAACGACGGTAATATTTTACAATGTCTGAAGTACTTCAAAACACATTTTTTAAATACCGTTTGATTGTGTCATTTGAAAATACACGGCCCATTTGTCAAAATTTAACAAATTTTAAAAAAAAAATCCACATAGACCGTGGTTTGACCGCACCACCAAAATATTTTTCCAAAAATCGATTTTTACAAAAATTCTCAAACTGTAAAGTCCTTCAGAAAACATTCTAAAACTTACCCATAGCGGACAAAAATTACAACATTCCAAAAACAGTCGAATTTAAAACCACATACTCAAATGGCAACCAGGGTCGCCAATTCAATCAAATGCATCTCGTGGTATCAAGTTTAAGCACACAGCAAAATCATTCATCGGAGTTTCCCACAAACTCTACCGTCGGTATCTTTTCGAAACCCATCAAGGTTTACAACTTTCACGACATACCACCCCACCCGGTGGTTCAAACATAAAACAATAACGTGTCCAGTTCTATACACATACTATGTGCCACAAATATTAAACACAACTATATTACACAATACTATGTAAATAAAATTATGCTCCGCAATTAACTCACTAGATAAAATCGAGATACACAGGTATTACGCATAAAAGAGGAGACTTACATCCACAGGTCGCACGGAGGTGACGGTCGCCCACGATACTAATCTCATCCGACAACATAACCGACACGTTGTGACTACGCATAACTCAACTTGTCACCTGATGACTCGAACGACATGACAACACATTACTCGACAAATCACGACTTGACTCGACCCGACAGCCTAGGTTTCCGCAACCTAAGCTCCAATACCATAAATGTAACACTCCCAAAACCGTATGGGAATATTACACGCCGTAGACCCTTTCCACAAGGACCTACCAGGCTAAACATCCATAAACAACCAAATACTTGCCCGGTCAGGGTCAAACAATATAATAATACAGACCGTTAAGGTCACTTACACATAAACACACAGACCGATGAGGTCACACAACTCTATCAACAGAACTGACTAACATCATTACCCACACAGGGGTCGAAACACAATACAGCGGAAGACTGAATCAACTCTAATAATACAACTAAACTCTACCAACTCTCGACTCTTGATTAGTATCGCAGCTCGTCATCCCCTTGTGCCAATCCTGTGACTGCTCCCCTGAACCTGCATGTACCTGGACGCAGAACAGACATCCATCCCCCGATTACTCGGGGGTTAGCAAAACTCCACTGTTTTACTAGTGCAAGTATAAAACGATACGAAAAGCAACAAGTAAATAGTAACTACGAATTTAATATGGAAATCAGTTATCAAATGTTCCCGAGAAGTTTTATTAATTTTGAACTCAAGCAAGAGACATTTGAAAAGGAACACATCATCTCGGGGATTTTTAAAGCAGAAATTCTTTTGGACCTCGAGTCCCAATTTACAAAGCCTTTTCGAAAACATTAGGGCCTTAGCCCGATTCTCTTTTCAAAACACAATAGATGAGATATCATTATGGGTCCGAGACCCGTATTTAAAATGTTATCCAAACAATCACTGCTATACGACCGTTGTTCGTACATATCATGTACCGAACTCCAGAGGCCTCGACGGATCTTACCCGAACCACACACTCTGTTCGTACACATCATGTACCGAACTCCGGAGGCCTCGACGGACCTTACCTGGACCACACACTCTGTTCGTACACATCATGTACCGAACTCTGGAGGCCTCGACGGATCTTACCCGACCACATATATCGTTCGTACACATCATGTACCGAACCCCAGAGGCCTCATCAGACCCTACCTGGATCACACACCTTGTTCGTACACATCATGTCCCGAACTCCAGAGATCTCGTCAGACCCTACCTGGAACACACACACCTAGACACGACACAATTCATAATCATCAAATGTCAAGCCATTCCACATTACACCGAAATGCATAATCAAGTATGTAAATCAAAACAACTCAAATATCATAATTCCAACACAACTTAGATGATTTGCACATCCAACACAATTCCACGATGTTAACTAGGTGATGGTATTGTCGCTGCCATCAATCATTCATGAAAATCAATTCATACGAAACATATTCACGAAAGTAAACCAATGCATCACAACCATAACTCGACGTCCCTATTCACAAGATACAATTTGTATAGTAAAATACTTGCCTTAATAACCGCTACCTAATACTCCAAAGAACACGATTCGACCGGGAAGCTCGGACCCCGAAGAAGACAACGAACGGAAGGGTTCCGACTCGAGTTCTTCACAAGAATTTCGTCCCTAATTCATGGCAATGATAAATCAACAATCGTACGATGGATAATAATCATACAACGCCCAATCCCCCCTCTAAGACCTTTTGTCGGACACCTTCAAGGCGTTGACTAAGAACTCGACCAAAACAACGAATCGAAACGATCCAACCATGGAATAACAAGGGAAATGATAGAATACATCTAAATAATCATCAATACATCACAAATCTAAGTTATTACGGTTAAATCGGATAAAACGAACAAAAACCCCCAAATCCAACAAAATATTCAAAGTGTTCTTGAATAATTCTTCAATAATCCAATGAATAATCAAACATATCCATAATCATGTGTATATCACTTTATACAACATGATCTTAACATCCAAAACATCATATCCCAAAACAAAATCGAAATCCAAGATGGTTGATGAATATTACCTTTGAAGATCCAAGTACTTTAATTCGATGTAATCGCGTTAGATCCACAATCCGAGCTTCACGATCGAAAGGAGATGAAGAAAAACCAAGTATTCAAGTGATAGATGAAGAAAATTCTCTCCCTCAAGCCTCTCTCTCGGAACAAGGTGGATGAAATGAAAAAAAATGAGTTGAACTCGCTGAAAAAACGTAATTATAGCACTGACTGCTCTGTGTGCCGCGGCCCAGCAGAAGTGTGCCGCGGCACAGGGCCAAAATTGCGCCCAGTGATCGGCAGCGTGCCGCGGCCCGGACGAGTGTGCCGCGGCAATGACTCGGCAGTGTGCCGCGGCCCTGCCGGCATGTGACGTGGCTCACGGTACAGAGGGGTTGGCCGATAATTGAAACATGAGTGTGCCGCAGCCCGGACGGGTGTGCCGCGGCAGTGACTCGGCAGTGTTCCGCGGCCCTGCCGGCATGTGCCGCGGCTCACGGTACAGGCTGCTCGGCCAAAACCGGAAATTGAGTGTCTGAGCTATTTCGACCATAACTCTCTCGTCCGGACTCCGATTGACTCACCATTTGAACCATTGGAAAGCTAACTTGATGCTCTATAATATTGAAAAGATTCAAAATATTTGGAGTTTCCAAGAATTTATGGTGATTTTACAAAGCCGAACTCATACTTGGAAAAGTCGTTTAATAACACTGAACTCAAGAAAACGACACCGAAACGAACTCGGATGAAAAAAAGTTTAGAATTAATCATTCTCGGAATGATGAAACGGTCACAATAGAGTTGCTAAGATGGACTCCTGCCAAAAAGGAAAAATTACCGGAAATCGAAATCGCGGATATTACATACTACCCTCCTTAAAAGAAGTTTCGTCCCGAAACTTAAAACAAGTCGGGAGAAGAAATATCCCGCCAGGAAAACTCAACGAGATACATAAGAAGCGCGTAACTTACGCCCAACGGCGAAATGTTACAAGCAATGCAAAGGAACATTCGATGTGAAAACACGTTCCACGACGACCAACACAATGCCACCGACTATGATTTGAAACAATAACGAGCAATTTACGTCACATCACATGCACACATTAAATCAAAGAAACGCACGCGATAACAAACCGCGCCCGACTAGAACGGCTATGTGAAAGAAATAAATAGAGTATCATGATAGAAATCACTCCGTTACTCATCAACAAGAAAATTCCGACGTCAAAACACAAACAATTCAAGATAACAGAAAACGAGAATACTGGATATTACAGTGTTCGAGTATACTGGTCCCATCAATATACTTATAACTATGCTATCAAGACGTGCACACGTCCTAGCATCAGTTATACAAGTCTTATTAAAACTTAATGTCCTGTTAAGTTTTATCGACTTACGAACTAGTTAAGCATTCGAGCTCTAAACACTTCTAGTGCCTATCTCCTTATCTCCATAAGGAATATAATGTTCACTCTCAAATGCAAGGACTATTATTCTATATACCAAATCACAATGTCAGTGATATACAATAATATAGAAATAATAATTGTCTTATTAAATATTATATTCATAATTACAATACAATTGCTCTCACTCTCTCATCCTCTGAGTGGCATTCGAGGGCATATTCCTAACACTCTGTTGAGTGCTCCTGCCCACATTTATGATGTATCCTACAACATCTGCAAGGAACACATTTACTTAAGAGCATAACTATTATCTCAGACACTACAACAAATTTAGCAGAGATAGAACATTACCAATCAAGTATTTGTTATCTGTAACTTGCAGGTCATCAAAATCAATTAGGTCAAAAGGATGCCTCACAAAACCATCTGCCTTGACCGAAGATCTTCTTACGGTCGTGCCACCATGCAATGCAAGCATGTAAGCACTCTCTTTCATGATCCGGGACTCTTCTGTGTTGGGTATGACAGCAAAGTCGTTAATGGTATATATGATCCCCTCTTTCAACATATTCACAAAAGTGTGTGATGTATTCGATTTTTCGGTGCAATGCATGGTATTACCCTGCAAGAAAAAAGGCATTAGCATATTTGCCACTCATCACACAAATTAGACAGATCATTGTAAATCTTATTAATTTACCTTCTTTCACTTTTAGGAGAAGCACTTTTCAGCTTACCCTCCATCAGATATCAGGAAATCGGTGCTAAGGTAACGACCGGTAACAGCATTAACGTCCCATTTTCTGCACACCATGGCGACAGGGGGCCCTGTTACATTAAGATCCAACTGGTCGAAGAAAACATGGGCTTTGAACTGTGTGGCTGCCTTTGACATGGTATCTTTCTTTTACTAATGCTGGTGTAATTGAGGAGGGAGTAGTTGTAGGATTGTAAAAGCACGCACATCCTATTTATATATTTGTAAGGCTTTTGGATTGTAACATGTTGATTGTAACTGACTGTAACCTCTTGAATGTAACTGTTACTATGATTTGAATTCCAGAAACAGTGAAAACACTTCATATGCATTCTTTGGAGTTATAATAGATGAATGGTTGCTGGCTGCATTAAGTGAGGAATGGTTTGCATTCATGTGAATTGATTAACAGGAACACTACTGAATTGATTAAAGGGCTGAATCTGCATTACCGTACATATTCTTAAACCATACATATTCTTGAAGCCTCCACATTAATAAGGGGATTTAATCTCGAAGCCTCCACATTAATAAGGGGACTCAATCTTTTAGTATATTAGATATACGAGACTCATCATTCATTGTGAATATACAGCCATCAATACCGATTATCAAGCTAGCTTCAACGGATTCTCATCCGTTTGCTTTGATTACAGCCAAGAATCTCCTTACATTAATGACACACTAAAATATGGTATGAAAGTTATTTAACATAATTTAAAAAAAAAAAGAATAATGTAATAAAATATGGGGTAAAATTACTAATTATGGGTGTGAACTTTTTCAAATTTTACATCTATGGTAACAAATTTTTTCTGTATTATTTAGGGGTATGAACTTGTTTTCGTCTAATCAAGCTAGGCTTTTCTACCGTTAGGCCAGGAAAACTTGGCCTGATGTTAGGCCGGTGTTAAAATTACATATTTTTCATATTTGTCGATTTCAATTTATATATTCTTCTTATTAGAGTTGAACTGTGCGGATTGGAATCAACAAATATGAAAAAAAAATACAATTTTAGTACCGGCCTAATACAAGACCAAGTTTTTCTGACCTGACGATAAGAAAATACATCTTAATTATACTACATATTTGTTCATATTTGTCGATTCAAGTTGTGTATTCTTCTTGTTAGGATTGAACTCTGCGGATTTGAATCGACAAATATGAAAAAATATGTAATTTTAACACCGGCCTAACGTCAGGCCAAGTTTTCCTGGCCTGACGATAGAAAAGCACAACCAAGTTAGGGTATTCATGAATTTTCGTCAGTTAAAATTAACGGACTTGTTGACCTGTCTGTTAAGTGACACGTGTAGGTTTGTGCCTAGTTGGTAATTTTACCTAAAATATGGTAGGAATTTCTATCATGGTTCTAAAAAATGCTAGGCGCTAGGCATTCGGATTGCTAACGTCTAGCGCCTAGAGGATTAATCGAGGATTAATCGGACTAGGTGGATTTATTTTTTTATTATTATTTTAATCATTTTTATATATAAAAATTATATATATATATATATATAAAATAATTAAAAATAATTAAAATTTAATCATTTAAACAGATATATAATCTATATTAAGTTTGAAATATTGATATAAATATCGAGGAGTCCATATTATCCATAATATCTCACTTTAAGAATTTATAGTACTATTAGAACAAAACAAAAAAAATAAAAAATATAACCGCCTAAGCATCCGCCAAGTCGCCCACGTAGCTAGGAATTTGAAGTATTGATACGGGTATAAAGTAGTCCATAGTATCTTAGCTTGTCTTCATAGCCTCCCCCCCAGCCTAGACGACCAATTAATCACCCAAAAGCCCAATACAAGTGCCTAAGCTATAATCGGAATGATAGAGGACCTTCTAAGGATTAATCGGAGGATTAATCGGTCTAGGCGGAGATTTTTAGCACACTAATTTCTATACAAGTAGCATTCAGGGTCGATCCAATAATTTTGGATGCCACGGGCAGAGAGTCAAAAAATATCCCTCTTTCAGGGTCTGTTCCATGATATTAATACCCTTGGGCGAAATGCTCAAAAGCGTCCAATTTATAAAAAGTAAATTTACGGCCCAACAGTCACACCCAATGTGAAATTGGAATAACATAGAAATCTTGGATCAATAGTTTCTAATTCTTACAACTTTATATAAATACAAGGTAGCAGCCATATTGTTGCCAAACCATTTAAATAGAAACTAAGATACATTTAGCAACTGCAGTATAACATGATATATGTTCGTGCTAAAAGAATAACAATCTATATTGACTATTTGTAAAGTAGCTTAGTGCATTTAAATAGTTGGTGTTTGAAGCTATTCTCAAACAGAGCTTAAAAATATATTTCGTAACAAATTCAAGTCTGAACATAATTTGCGTTTACATAATACTAAAATTTAAATATTTAATAATGATTGACTTTTCTTTTGTTCGATATATTTAGCTTATTAATGATAGTTTATTTACAAGATAAAAAAGCTACAAAGTTTTTAAAATCAATGAGAAGATGGAGAAATAAGAAAATAATATAGAAAAGTAATAAAAGTCAATCATTGTTAAATCTCTTTATATAATAATATACGAGACTCATCATTCATTGTGAATATACGGCCATCAATACCGATTATCAAGCTAGCCTCAACTGATTCTCATCCGTTTGCTTTGATTACAGCCAAGAATCTCCTTACATTAATGACACACTAAAATATGGTATGAAAGTTATTTAACATAATTAAAAAGAAAAAGAATAATGTAATAAAATATGGGGTAAAATTACTAATTATGGGTGTGAATTTTTTCAAATTTTGCACCTATGGTAACAAATTTTTTCTGTATCATTTAGGGGTATGAACTTGTTTTCGTCTCAGGCCAGGAAAACTTGACCTGACGTTAGGCCGGTGCTAAAATTACATATTTTTCATATTTGTCGATTTCAATTTGTATATTCTTCTTATTAGAGTTGAACTGTGCGGATTGGAATCAACAAATATGAAAAAAAATACAATTTTAGTACTGGCCTAATACAAGACCAAGTTTTCCTGACCTGACGAAAAGAAAATACATCTTAATTATACTACATATTTGTTCATATTTGTCGATTCAAGTTGTATATTCTTCTTGTTAGGATTGAACTCTGCGGATTGGAATCGACAGATATGAAAAAATATGTAATTTTAACACCGGCCTAACGTCAGGCCAAGTTTTCCTGGCATGACGATAGAAAAGTACAACCAAGTTAGGGTATCCATGAATTTTCGTCAGTTAAAATTAACGGACTTGTTGACCTGTCTGTTAAGTGACACGTGTAGGTTTGTGCCTAGTTGGTAATTTTGCCTAAAATATGATAGGAATTTCTATCATGGTTCTAAAAAACGCTAGGCGCTACGCGTTCGGATTGCTAACGCCTAGCGCCTAGAGGATTAATCGAGGATTAATCGGACTAGGCGGATTTATTTTTTTATTATTATTTTAATCATTTTTATATATAAAAATTATATATATATATATAAAATAATTAAAATTTAATCATTTAAACAGATATATAATCTATATTAAGTTTGAAATATTGATATAAATATCTAGGAATCCATATTATCCATAATATCCCACTTTAGGAATTTATAGTAGTATTAGAACAAAACAAAAAAATAAAAAATATAATCGCCTAAGCATCCGCCAAGTCGCCCACGTAGCTAGGAAATTTGAAGTATTGATACAGGTATAAAGTAGTCCATAGTATCTAAGCTTGCCTTCATAGCTCCTCCCCAGCCCATGTAATATCCGCAAATTTTCGATTTTCGGTAAATTTCTTTTTTCGGCCGACGTCCATTTTGACGACTCGCTTTTGACCGTTTCGTCATTCGGAGAATATTTAATTCTGCACTTTTTGTCATCCGAGTTCGTTTGGTCTTTGCTTTGTTGAGTTCCGTGCTTTTTAACGACTTTTCCGCGCTTGAGTTCGGTTCTTGCGAATCTCGTTCGAAACTGTCGTTTGGGGTTTTTCGTAAGTTCATTTAACGTTGTTATACGTGTTGTGAGCTTCGGTTTGATTATTCGTTGTCGTATGGTGATTTTCGGGCATTTGGACCATTTTCGTAATTTCCCAAAGTTTGGGGTAATTACCTTTCGTTGTCGAATTTCGAGCCTTCGGGTGGTCGTAATCGTGTGTTCTACTAGCTCTTAGATTCGTCTTTGTGAGTACTTCGTAACCGTATCTTCGGTTCGTATTCAGGTTCGGGTTTCGGTGTCGTTTTGTTGAATTCAGGATTACTAAACGACTTTTCTAAGTATGAGTTCAAATTTGTTAGATCACCATTAATTTTTGGTAACTCCAAAAATTCTGAATCTTTGCAATATTATAGAGCATCGAGTTATCTTTCCAATGGTTCAAACGGTGAGTCAATCGGAGTCCGGACGAGAGAGTTATGGTCGTTTTAGCTCACCCGCTCGTTATTGGCCGATCACTGCCAGCCGAACTCGGCCGTGTCGTCCGACACGGCCCGTGCCGTACTCGTCCGGATAAGCCGAAGTCTACGCCTCGGGACCGGCCGTGTCGTGCAGCGCGGCCGAACTCTTCCGGATAAGCGGAAGAGGCCCGGCCGTGTTCGGGACACGGTCGAGTCAATGCCGAGCGCGGACAGTCGCTATCGGTAGGCCCCTTCGCGCCGCGACCGTGTCATGCGGGACACGGTCGAGTCTCTCGCTGCCAATCTGCGCGCCACGACCGTGTCGGGCGGACACGGTCGAGTCTCTGTGCTATTTAAGGCCCAGATCGTTTTTCGCCATTTTTCTCCTTCTTCCACTTCTCTTGGTAATTTTGTGGGTGTGTGAATCATCTATAGATGTTGTTGTACAATGAATCCATGAAGTGTTGAGGTTCATATCATCAATCATCCGTCTATAACATCCTCCGATCTACCGACCAGTCGATTTCTTAGAAATCTAGTTTTGGGGAATTTGGGTATTTTGGTTGTTTTCGTCCGATTAATCCGATTTAACTTAGGATTGTGATGGATTGATGATTATTTAGATGTATTGTATCCTTTCCCTTGTTATTCCATGGTTGGATCGTATCGATTCGTTGTTTTGGTCGAGTTCTTGACCGACGCCTTGAAGGTGTCCTAGAAATGTCATAGAGGGGTTTTGGACGTTCTCTACGATTATTCTTCCTCGTATGATCGATGATTTATTGAATTTATGTTGTTAGGGTCGAATTCTTGTGAAGAACTCGAGTCGAAACCCTTCCGCTCGTTGTCTTCTTCGTGGTTCAAGCTTCCCGGTCGAACCGTGTTCTTCGGGATCTTCGGTAACGTTTATTAAGGCAAGTATACATTTATGATTATGCGTTCTCGACTTTGAAAGTATGAAATATTGATGGTATGATTATTTCTAGCCACTCCGGGACGGCCTATGGTCCTCTCGAGGGTTTCGTAGCCTCAGTGCGATTCCATGGTTGATATGAACGAACCGCTTCTACGGCATTCATATGAAATAATGTTGGAATGTAATGAACGAACCGCTTTGACGGCATTCCTACATGTAACGGCGTATGATATGAACGAACCGTTTCTACGGCATTCACATACGTCTTGAGATTTTAGTCATTCCGGAATACTAGTCTTAATTGATGAATTGACGGATATTGATGAATTGACGGATTACATTTACTTTATTGTCGAGAAGTATTATGTTTCATATTGTTATACTTGCACTAGCTATTCGACGGCTAACCCCATTATGTTGGAAATACGATTCATGTATATCAGGTTCCAGTAGAGCGGACAGGTGTGTACCGGGTCGGCATGAAGATGATGGGCAAGTGTGATACTGTGTCTTGTCTCCGGTTATTTTCTTGGATTCCTCCATTCAGTGTTGTTGTACTGGAATGGATTTTTAAATACTCGAGTATTGTATTTCAGTTTCCTTGATGTTCCGGCCTGTGTTGCCGAGGTATTGATTTGTGAAGTGATGTATATATTTTTGTTGGTTATGGTTTTGAATACCATTTGTATCGTCTTCCTTTCTTTTGTATGTAGACCTTATCGGTCAAGTTTATAGTTCCGCGTATGATTAGCCTTGTGGGTCCCACGGCGGGGCTCACGGCGCTGTAATATACCCTGAATAACTTGGGGGTGTTACAGAATATGGTATCGGAACTTAGGTTTATGGATACCTAGGCTGTCGGTCTTTTGGGTCGATTGAGTCGGCATTTGCCCACAGTATCACTACTCTGCCATCATCACCGTGCGACCGGTACTTGTAAGTCCTCTCACTCTTCTCGTATTTTTTTTAATCGTTTCGTTTATAGCTTGGTATTCTTGGGAATTGGTCACTTCGAGAATGTGCGATTCGGATTATACTTACGCACGTGTGTGCCCTTCAGAATGTTGGCTGAAAGTAGGAAGAATCGTGGCTGTGATCACGGACGTGAACCCTTCCTTGAGATTTTGTTAAATTGCTAATTGCGATATTGGTGTGTAACGGTATTATGTTGAGACTTTGTTTAGGAGTCGCATGCTAGTATCACGGAGATCTTCGTCTTCTCAAACCTGTAAGTATGTTGTTCGGATTATTCGAAAATTCTTGGTTATCTTGGTGATTTTGGATTTTCCGTTGAAATGTTGTTTGTGCGAGTGATTGCAAGTTTCGAGGACGAAACTTATTTTTAAGGGGGGTAGAGTGTAATACCCCTATTTTTTTTCGGATATATTTTTTTTTCGTTTATATATTGGATATCGTGGGTGGTTAATTATGCTCGAGGACGTTGTGAACGTATGACAATGTTATTGAATTGAGTATATGTATTGATTTTGCCGTATGCTCGTATTTGGCATGTCATGACTTTGGACAGGAATTGTTGAAATTGGCTAAGTATGGAATTAATACGTACGTAAGATTGGCATGGTTACGTACATTAAGGCTAAGGTATTACGTGCGTGAAGGCATCGGACGTAACCGAGTCCTGGTCGGCAGGTGGGACCCTGTTTCGGCAACTTTCGGCGGAGGATGTTGACGGATGAGTCAACGTACGTGTTACGTACGTTATACAGGACGTGTTACGTACGTAACACAACCATTGTACTGTAGCAAGTCAACTGGTATATTACGTACGTTATATGGTATGGGTTACGTACGTAATGGATCGCGGAATGAGACAAGTGAGTTAGTTACGTACGTTATGGATATTGGATTACGTGCGTTAAAGTTGTTACGTCGTTAAGAAAGGACACTTACGTGCCTTGATGAGAGTGCAATTTATATATTGAAGTGTTGCCTTTCATTTCTCTCACGATCCTTTGAGATATTTCTCTCCAAAACTCGTCCCTCTTCACTTTTAAGAGTGTTCTAAACACTTTTAACATGATTGTGAGCTTGGAATCATGGAATTAGAGCTTGGTTATGGAACTATTGTTGATTCTTGAAGTGATTTCTTGTGTTATCCATATTCTATGAGGTTTATGTTGAAGGAAGATAATGATATGCTTTGAATATGTTGATTATGATTATGGAGTCATAGAGATCTTGATGTTCTTGAGGCCATATGATGACTACGATGATTTAATGATTCTTGGAATAGAGTTCAAATTATTCTTTCTTCGTGGTTCGTCCATGCAAGGTAATCCTCGTATCCCTTTGATAGTAGCTCATTTTTTTTTCTTTTTGGGTTACTACTTGGGAGGGAGTATGTTGGGAATCGTGTATTTTGATGTTCGTCTTATTTCAATAAAAATGCATAAATTGGACTGTACTTTTATCCGCTGCGTGAGTATTTTTGAAATGGATTTTTGGTATTTTGCCAATCAAATTTTATTTTGTAAAACCGATTCCCTAAAGCGAGTTTTTGGCATTTTAACCTTGATCGCTTTGACGGTATTTGGAAAATGATTTTTTTAGTATTTGAAAAATATTACCGTCATCGGTCTTTTTAGCATTTTTGGAATGACGTGGAAATTGTGCTTAGCACAGTAAATCCTTGTGAGAAGGGTTTACGGCGTGTAATATTCCTGAGGAGGATGCAGGGTGTTACAATTATGGAATCATGTGATAATGTTATACGAGATTTGTTGGAATTGTAATAAGAGATTTCGGATGTTGATATGATCATTGAGATCTTCTTCATATGGTGATAAGGGTTTTGTTGCGATTCTTGAGATTGTATGAATGACATGATGAAGAAAATGGTAACATGGAGATATATACCTCGGAGATGTTGTTCTGAACGTGATTTCGGATATTTCATGTTCTTGAAGAACTCTTGAATTATACGAGGTGATGAAATTTTTTTTTTAGAAGTGTTGATGTTTTGAAAATGAATATGGAATATTCATATCTAGAGCTAAATTATGTGTTGGAAATAATATTCGTATAGGAATACGAATGTGATTATGAGTTTGATGAGACTATTATTCATCTCTGAATTTGGAAGCCCATACGTATGGAGTAAATATTCAAATCGAATGAATGGATTGTTTGATAACCTTTTTAATATGATTATCTATTGTTTTGAACTAGTCGGATGATTCGAATTGATGACGGTCATAAGTAAATTTTAACGATGGATTTACGAGAAGGGAACCTTGTCAATTCGTATTTAAGAATTGAGTTTGGAACATTTAGACCCTTATTATTGGTCCGAATTGGTTGCTGATATGATCATCATATTTCGACTCGTATTGTGGACAGGATTTGTAAGTGTCTGAGTTGGATTGTTCGATGTGATTAGTCGAGATATGGTAAAACGATTGAGTTCGAGGTTTGGTGGTATTGATAATTGGTCGTCATCGAACCGGTTGATTATCAATCCTTCGTTTTACAATAAGGTATGATGTTTGATCGTGAATTATGACTGTTGTGTTGCGGCTAAGGTTGAAGGGTTCGTAGATTAACTTGGTCGAGACTGAGGGAATTCGTAAGACGAAATCAACTGAATTGGTAACAGTACGTTGTATTGATATCGAGACAAGTTTTATACTCGTACTAATCAATGAGACTAATGTTATCGTGTAGGCGTACGATTGTGTGTATCATTTTGGGACTTGGCCTCTTTATGATCGTATTGATGTCAAGGGATTGGTTGACACGATGCCGTCGGAAAATTATGCCAAATGTTACTGTTGTTTGTAAATGGCCGGTTCAAGGCATTACGATACTTGTTGGTAAAGTTGCTATCGATAGCCGGTTCGCGGTATCGATATATCGATTATTATTGTTCGCGATTAATGTCGTTCTGAGACATCGTTGAATCTTTGTCATCGAATTGGATCTGTTGCTATGATGTTGCGTTAACCGATTGGGGACGTTTGATATATCCTTTTGTCATCTCCGTTTCGGTGGTCGGTTTAAGACATCGGGACATCTATTCTATCGTATCATTGATTATCGATTGACCGTTCTAGGGTAATCGAGGTATTGAAATGGGATTATCAAAGATAATTCCCATCCGTTGTCGAAGATACTCTCATCCGTTGTATCGTTGTTATCGATTGGCCATTCTACGGTAATCGAAGTATTGAATTGGGATTATCAACGATAATTCCCATCCGTTGAATTATTATTGTCGTGTTGACCGATTCAAGGCAGCACACTATTATTCTTGTGAACTCGGTAATTTTGTAATCGTTGAAGGTTGAGGATTTTCCCGAACTGTTGTGTTGTGATCGTTGTTCGTGTTAATCGGTCCTTAGGGAATTCTGATCCCAGGATGGTTGTTTTGAATATCGTTGGTCGTGTCGATCTTTCATTATTCGTGTGTCATCGTTCACTTGGTGAGTCGTATGATCCGTATTGGATGTTTTATCCCTTGAGTTTCGTTGTCATGTTGTATCGTGTCATATCTGGAATCATGTCTGCGTGCCGATTGGTTATGTGTAAGATTTTTAGCCAGGCACCCGATGGTCATGCGTGGATATTTCCGCATTGGACTGTGCACACGAGACGTAGTTCTTGAGGCTAATTAGGTACATTGTCACACGTATATTCGATTCCGTATACGGGGTGGACATGTGCACGAACACATTTCCGGATCGGGCGTACTGTGATGTCCCTCTTGAGCTTTATTGATTGATCGTTCGTAGTCCATGTTGTATTGGATATGTCCGACGATTTGCGCCTGGTTGTTCATACACCGAGGGGTATGTCCGACAGTCAGGTTTGCTTCTTTGAGATCTGTATTGTGATGATTTTGCAGCTTTGGGCTGTTCGGCTTTCAGGCCATTGTGATGTATCGGTATTTCCGTTGGAACCTTCGGGCATTGTGAATTCGTATCTTTTTCGGCATTGGTTTGGTTTACCTTCGGGTAATGTATTGTTGTGTTCTATATTGATGATTCGCCGTTTGGGCGTATGTTTCGGTTCTTGTGCATCTTGTTGAGTTTTTCCTGGCGGAATATTTCTTCCCCTACTTGTTTTAAGTTTCGGGACGAAACTTCTTTTAAGGAGGGTAGAATGTAATATCCGCAAATTTTCGATTTTTGGTAAATTTCTTTTTTCGGCCGACGTCCGTTTTGACGACTCGCTTTTGACCGTTTCGTCATTCGGAGAATATTTAATTCTGCACTTTTTGTCATCCGAGTTCGTTTCGGTGCTGCTTTGTTGAGTTCCGTGCTTTTTAACGACTTTTCCGCGCTTGAGTTCGGTTCTTGCGAATCTCGTTCGAAACTGTCGTTTGGGGTTTTTCGTAAGTTCATTTAACGTTGTTATACATTTTGTGAGCTTCGGTTTGATTATTCGTTGTCGTATGGTGATTTTCGGGCATTTGGACCATTTTCGTAATTTCCCAAAGTTTGGGGTAATTACCTTCCGTTGTCGAATTTCGAGCCTTCGGGTGGTCGGAATCGTGTGTTCTACTAGCTCTTAGATTCGTCTTTGTGAGTACTTCGTAACCGTATCTTCGGTTCGTATTCAGGTTCGGGTTTCGGTGTCGTTTTGTTGAATTCAGGATTACTAAACGACTTTTCTAAGTATGAGTTCGAATTTGTTAGATCACCATTAATTTTTGGTAACTCCAAAAATTCTGAATCTTTGCAATATTATAGAGCATCGAGTTAGCTTTCCAATGGTTCAAACGGTGAGTCAATCGGAGTCCGAACGAGAGAGTTATGGTCGTTTTAGCTCACCCGCTCGTTATTGGCCGATCACTGCCGGCCGAACTCGGCCGTGTCGTCCGACACGGCCCGTGCCGTACTCGTCCGGATAAGCCGGAAGTCTCTGCCTCAGGACCCGACCGTGTCGCAGCACGGCCGAGCCGAACTCTTCCGATAAGCGGAAGAGGCCCGACCGTGTTCCAGACACGGTCGAGTCAATGCCGAGCGCCGCGGGACAGTCGCTATCGGTAGGCCCCTTCGCGCGCGACCGTGTCATGCGGGACACGGTCGAGTCTCTGCCAATCATGCGCGCCACGACCGTGTCGAAGCGGACACGGTCGAGTCTCGAGCTATTTAAGGCCCAGCAGTCGTTTTTTCGCCATTTTTTCTCCTTCTTCCACTTCTCTTCAGCGGCTGTGGGTGTGTGAATCATCTATAGATGTTGTTGTACAATGAATCCATGAAGTGTTGAGGTTCATATCATCAATCATCCGTCCTATAACATCCTCCGATCTACCGAATCAGGTCAGATTTCTTAGAAATCTAGTTTTGGGGAATTTGGGTATTTTGGTTGTTTTCGTCCGATTAATCCGATTTAACTTAGGATTGTGATGGATTGATGATTATTTAGATGTATTGTATCCTTTCCCTTGTTATTCCATGGTTGGATCGTATCGATTCGTTGTTTTGGTCGAGTTCTTGACCGACGCCTTGAAGGTGTCCGGTAAAATGTCATAGAGGGGTTTTCGGACGTTCTACGATTATTCTTCCTCGTATGATCGATGATTTATTGAATTTATGTTGTTAGGGTCGAATTCTTGTGAAGAACTCGAGTCGAAACCCTTCCGTTCGTTGTCTTCTTCGTGGTTCAAGCTTCCCGGTCGAACCGTGTTCTTCGGGATCTTCTAACGTTTATAAAGGCAAGTATACATTTATGAAAGAAATTACTCGACTTTGAAAGAATGAAATATTGATTGTATGATTATTTATAGCCACTCCGGGACGGGCCTATGGTCCTCTTAGTGTTTCGTAGCCTCAGGTGCGAATCCATGGTAGATATGAACGTAACGTTTCTACGGCATTCATATGAAATAATGTTGGCATGTAATGAACGAACCGTTTTGACGGCATTCCTACATGTAACGGCGTATGATATGAACGAACCGTTTCTACGGCATTCACATACGTCTTGAGATTTTAGTCATTCCGGAATACTAGTCTTAATTGATGAATTGACGGATATTGATGAATTGACGGATTACATTTACTTTATTGTCGAGAAGTATTATGTTTCATATTGTTATACTTGCACTAGCTATTCGACGGCTAACCCCTTTATGGGGGAAATACGTTTCATGTATTTCAGGTTCCAGGAGAGCGGACAGGTGGGTACCGGGTCGGCATGAAGATGATGGGCAAGTGTGGTACTGTGTCTTGTCTCCGGTTATTTTCTTGGATTCCTCCATTCAGTGTTGTTGTACTGGAATGGATTTTTAAATACTCGAGTATTGTATTTCAGTTTCCTTGATGTTCCGGCCTGTGTTGCCGAGGTATTGATTTGTGAAGTGATGTATATATTTTTGTTGGTTATGGTTTTGAATACCATTTGTATCGTCTTCCTTTCTTTTGTATGTAGACCTTATCGGTCAAGTTTATAGTTCCGCGTATGATTAGCCTTGTGGGTCCCACGGCGGGGCTCACGGCGCTGTAATATACCCTGAATAACTTGGGGGTGTTACAGAATATGGTATCGGAACTTAGGTTTATGGATACCTAGGCTGTCGGTCTTTTGGGTCGATTGAGTCGGCATTTGCCCACAGTATCACTACTCTGCCATCATCACCGTGCGACCGGTACTTGTAAGTCCTCTCACTCTTCTCGTATTTTTTCTTAATCGTTTCGTTTATAGCTTGGTATTCTTGGGAATTGGTCACTTCGAGAATGTGCGATTCGGATTATACTTACGCACGTGTGTGCCCTTCAGAATGTTGGCTGAAAGTAGGAAGAATCGTGGCTGTGATCACGGACGTGAACCCTTCCTTGAGATTTTGTTAAATTGCTAATTGCGATATTGGTGTGTAACGGTATTATGTTGAGACTTTGTTTAGGAGTCGCATGCTAGTATCACGGGAGATCTTCGTCTTCACAAACCTGTAAGTATGTTGTTCGGATTATTCGAAAATTCTTGGTTATCTTGGTGATTTTGGATTTTCCGTTGAAATGTTGTTTGTGCGAGTGATTGCAAGTTTCGAGGACGAAACTTATTTTTAAGGGGGGTAGAGTGTAATACCCCTATTTTTTTTCGGATATATTTTTTTCGTTTATATATTGGATATCGTGGATGGTTAATTATGCTCGAGGACGTTGTGAACGTATGACAATGTTATTGAATTGAGTATATGTATTGATTTTGCCGTATGCTCGTATTTGGCATGTCATGACTTTGGACAGGAATTGTTGAAATTGGCTAAGTATGGAATTAATACGTACGTAAGATTGGCATGGTTACGTACGTTAAGGCTAAGGTATTACGTACGTAACGAAGGCATCGGACAGAACCGAGTCCTGGTCGGCAGGTGGGACCCTGTTTCGGCAACTTTCGGCGGAGGATGTTGACGGGTGAGTCAACGTACGTGTTACGTACGTTATACAGGACGTGTTACGTACGTAACACAACCATTGTACTGTAGCAAGTCAACTGGTATATTACGTACGTTATATGGTATGGGTTACGTACGTAATGGACTGCACGGAATGAGACAGTGAGTTAGTTACGTACGTTATGGATATTGGATTACGTACGTTAAAGTTGTTACGTACGTTAAGAAAGGACACTTACGTACGCAATGAGAGTGCAATTTATATATTGAAGTGTTGCCTTTCATTTCTCTCACGATCCTTTGAGATATTTCTCTCCAAAACTCGTCCCTCTTCACTTTTAAGAGTGTTCTAAACACTTTTAACATGATTGTGAGCTTGGAATCATGGAATTAGAGCTTGGTTATGGAACTATTGTTGATTCTTGAAGTGATTTCTTGTGTTATCCATATTCTATGAGGTTTATGTTGAAGGAAGATAATGATATGCTTTGAATATGTTGATTATGATTATGGAGTCATAGAGATCTTGATGTTCTTGAGGCCATATGATGACTACGATGATTTAATGATTCTTGGAATGGAGTTCAAATTATTCTTTCTTCGTGGTTCGTCCATGCAAGGTAATCCTCGTATCCCTTTGATAGTAGCTCATTTTTTTTTCTTTTTGGGTTACTACTTGGGAGGGAGTATGTTGGGAATCGTGTATTTTGATGTTCGTCTTATTTCAATAAAAATGCATAAATTGGACTGTACTTTTATCCGCTGCGTGAGTATTTTTGAAATGGATTTTTGGTATTTTGCCAACTGAAATTTTATTTTGTAAAACCGATTCCCTAAACTGAGTTTTTGGCATTTTAACCTTGATCGTTTTGACGGTATTTGGAAAATGATTTTTTTTAGTATTTGAAAAATATTACCGTCATCGGTCTTTTTAGCATTTTTGGAATGACGTGGAAATTGTGCTTAGCCTGGTAAATCCTTGTGAGAAGGGTTTACGGCGTGTAATATTCCCAGGAGGATATTTGGTGTTACAATTATGGAATCATGTGATAATGTTATACGAGATTTGTTGGAATTGTAATAAGAGATTTCGGATGTTGATATGATCATTGAGATCTTCTTCATATGGTGATAAGGGTTTTGTTGCGATTCTTGAGATTGTATGAATGACATGATGAAGAAAATGGTAACATGGAGATATATACCTCGGAGATGTTGTTCTGAACGTGATTTCGGATATTTCATGTTCTTGAAGAACTCTTGAATTATACGAGGTGATGAAATTTTTTTTTAGAAGTGTTGATGTTTTGAAAATGAATATGGAATATTCATATCTAGAGCTAAATTATGTGTTGGAAATAATATTCGTATAGGAATACGAATGTGATTATGAGTTTGATGAGACTATTATTCATCTCTGAATTTGGAAGCCCATACGTATGGAGTAAATATTCAAATCGAATGAATGGATTGTTTGATAACCTTTTTAATATGATTATCTATTGTTTTGAACTAGTCGGATGATTCGAATTGATGACGGTCATAAGTAAATTTTAACGATGGATTTACGAGAAGGGAACCTTGTCAATTCGTATTTAAGAATTGAGTTTGGAACATTTAGACCCTTATTATTGGTCCGAATTGGTTGCTGATATGATCATCATATTTCGACTCGTATTGTGGACAGGATTTGTAAGTGTCTGAGTTGGATTGTTCAGACTGTGATTAGTCGAGATATGGTAAAACGATTGAGTTCGAGGTTTGGTGGTATTGATAATTGGTCGTCATCGAACCGGTTGATTATCAATCCTTCGTTTTACAATAAGGTATGATGTTTGATCGTGAATTATGACTGTTGTGTTGCGGCTAAGGTTGAAGGGTTCGTAGATTAACTTGGTCGAGACTGAGGGAATTCGTAAGACGAAATCAACTGAATTGGTAACAGTACGTTGTATTGATATCGAGACAAGTTTTATACTCGTACTAATCAATGAGACTAATGTTATCGTGTAGGCGTACGATTGTGTGTATCATTTTGGGACTTGGCCTCTTTATGATAGTATTGATGTCAAGGGATTGGTTGACACGATGCCGTCGGCAAATTATGCCAAATGTTACTGTTGTTTGTAAATGGCCGGTTCAAGGCATTACGATACTTGTTGGTAAAGTTGCTATCGATAGCCGGTTCGCGGTATCGATGTATCGATTATTATTCGCGATTAATGTCGTTCTGAGACATCGTTGAATCTTTGTCATCGAATTGGATCTGTTGCTATGATGTTGCGTTAACCGATTGGGGACGTTTGATATATCCTTTTGTCATCTCCGTTTCGGTGGTCGGTTTAAGACATCGGGACATCTATTCTATCGTATCATTGATTATCGATTGACCGTTCTAGGGTAATCGAGGTATTGAATTGGGATTATCAAAGATAATTCCCATCCGTTGTCGAAGATACTCTCATCCGTTGTATCGTTGTTATCGATTGGCCATTCTACGGTAATCGAAGTATTGAATTGGGATTATCAACGATAATTCCCATCCGTTGAATTATTATTGTCGTGTTGACCGATTCAAGGCAGCACACTATTATTCTTGTGAACTCGGTAATTTTGTAATCGTTGAAGGTTGAGGATTTTCCCGAACTGTTGTGTTGTGATCGTTGTTCGTGTTAATCGGTCCTTAGGGAATTCTGATCCCAGGATGGTTGTTTTGAATATCGTTGGTCGTGTCGATCTTTCATTATTCGTGTGTCATCGTTCACTTGGTGAGTCGTATGATCCGTATTGGATGTTTTATCCCTTGAGTTTCGTTGTCATGTTGTATCGTGTCATATCTGGAATCATGTCTGCGTGCCGATTGGTTATGTGTAAGATTTTTAGCCAGGCACCCGATGGTCATGCGTGGATATTTCCGCATTGGACTGTGCACACGAGACGTAGTTCTTGAGGCTAATTAGGTACATTGTCACACGTATATTCTGGATTCCGTATACGGGGTGGACATGTGCACGAACACATTTCCGGATCGGGCGTACTGTGATGTCCCTCTTGAGCTTTATTGATTGATCGTTCGTAGTCCATGTTGTATTGGATATGTCCGACGATTTGCGCCTGGTTGTTCATACGCCGAGGGGTATGTCCGACAGTCAGGTTTGCTTCTTTGAGATCTGTATTGTGATGATTTTGCAGCTTTGGGCTGTTCGGCTTTCAGGCCATTGTGATGTATCGGTATTTCCGTTGGAACCTTCGGGCATTGTGAATTCGTATCTTTTTCGGCATTGGTTTGGTTTACCTTCGGGTAATGTATTGTTGTGTTCTATATTGATGATTCGCCGTTTGGGCGTATGTTTCGGTTCTTGTGCATCTTGTTGAGTTTTTCCTGGCGGAATATTTCTTCCCCCTACTTGTTTTAAGTTTCGGGACGAAACTTCTTTTAAGGAGGGTAGAATGTAATATCCGCAAATTTTCGATTTTTGGTAAATTTCTTTTTTCGGCCGACGTCCGTTTTGACGACTCGCTTTTGACCGTTTCGTCATTCGGAGAATATTTAATTCTGCACTTTTTGTCATCGAGTTCGTTTGGTCTTTGCTTTGTTGAGTTCCGTGCTTTTTAACGACTTTTCGCGCTTGAGTTCGGTTCTTGCGAATCTCGTTGGCTGTCGTTTGGGGTTTTTCGTAAGTTCATTTAACGTTGTTATACGTGTTGTGAGCTTCGGTTTGATTATTCGTTGTCGTATGGTGATTTTTGGGCATTTGGACCATTTTCGTAATTTCCCAAAGTTTGGGGTAATTACCTTCCGTTGTCGAATTTCGAGCCTTCGGGTGGTCGGAATCGTGTGTTCTACTAGCTCTTAGATTCGTCTTTGTGAGTACTTTGTAACCGTATCTTCGGTTCGTATTCAGGTTCGGGTTTCGGTGTCGTTTTGTTGAATTCAGGATTACTAAACGACTTTTCTAAGTATGAGTTCGAATTTGTTAGATCACCATTAATTTTTGGTAACTCCAAAAATTCTGAATCTTTGCAATATTATAGAGCATCGAGTTAGCTTTCCAATGGTTCAAACGGTGAGTCAATCGGAGTCCGAACGAGAGAGTTATGGTCGTTTTAGCTCACCCGCTCGTTATCGCCGATCACGCCGGCCGAACTCGGCCGTGTCGTCCGACACGGCCCGTGCCGCATTTCGTCCGGATAAGCCGAAGTCTCGCCTCAGGACCCGACCGTGTCGTCTGCACGGCCGAGCCGAACTCTTCCGGATAAGCCGGAAGAGGCCCGACCGTGTTCCAGACACGGTCGAGTCAATGCCGAGCGCCGCGGACAGTCGCTATCGGTAGGCCCCTTCGCGCCGCGACCGTGTCATGCGGGACACGGTCGAGTCTCTCGCTGCCAATCAAGCGCCACGACCGTGTCAGGCGGACACGGTCGAGTCTGTCAGGCTATTTAAGGCCCAGCAATCGTTTTTCGCCATTTTTCTCCTTCTTCCACTTCTCTTGGTAAATGTGGGTGTGTGAATCATCTATAGATGTTGTTGTACAATGAATCCATGAAGTGTTGAGGTTCATATCATCAATCATCCGTCCTATAACATCCTCCGATCTACCGAATCAGGTCAGATTTCTTAGAAATCTAGTTTTGGGGAATTTGGGTATTTTGGTTGTTTTCGTCCGATTAATCCGATTTAACTTAGGATTGTGATGGATTGATGATTATTTAGATGTATTGTATCCTTTCCCTTGTTATTCCATGGTTGGATCGTATCGATTCGTTGTTTTGGTCGAGTTCTTGACCGACGCCTTGAAGGTGTCCGGTAAAATGTCATAGAGGGGTTTTCGGACGTTCTACGATTATTCTTCCTCGTATGATCGATGATTTATTGAATTTATGTTGTTAGGGTCGAATTCTTGTGAAGAACTCGAGTCGAAACCCTTCCGTTCGTTGTCTTCTTCGTGGTTCAAGCTTCCCGGTCGAACCGTGTTCTTCGGGATCTTCGGTAACGTTTATTAAGGCAAGTATACATTTATGATTGTACGTTCTCGACTTTGAAAGTATGAAATATTGATGGTATGATTATTTCTAGCCACTCCGGGACGGGCCTATGGTCCTCTGAGGGTTTCGTAGCCTCTGGTGCGATTCCATGGTTGATATGAACGAACCGTTTCTACGGCATTCATATGAAATAATGTTGGCATGTAATGAACGAACCGTTTTGACGGCATTCCTACATGTAACGGCGTATGATATGAACGAACCGTTTCTACGGCATTCACATACGTCTTGAGATTTTAGTCATTCCGGAATACTAGTCTTAATTGATGAATTGACGGATATTGATGAATTGACGGATTACATTTACTTTATTGTCGAGAAGTATTATGTTTCATATTGTTATACTTGCACTAGCTATTCGACGGCTAACCCCTTTATGGGGGAAATACGTTTCATGTATTTCAGGTTCCAGGAGAGCGGACAGGTGGGTACCGGGTCGGCATGAAGATGATGGGCAAGTGTGATACTGTGTCTTGTCTCCGGTTATTTTCTTGGATTCCTCCATTCAGTGTTGTTGTACTGAATGGATTTTTAAATACTCGAGTATTGTATTTCAGTTTCCTTGATGTTCCGGCCTGTGTTGCCGAGGTATTGATTTGTGAAGTGATGTATATATTTTTGTTGGTTATGGTTTTGAATACCATTTGTATCGTCTTCCTTTCTTTTGTATGTAGACCTTATCGGTCAAGTTTATAGTTCCGCGTATGATTAGCCTTGTGGGTCCCACGGCGGGGCTCACGGCGCTGTAATATACCCTGAATAACTTGGGGGTGTTACAGCCCAGACAACCAATTAATCACCCAAAAGCCCAATACAAGTGCCTAGGCCATAATCAGAATGATAGAAGACCTTCTAAGGATTAATCGGAGGATTAATCGGCTTAGGCGGAGATTTTTAGAACACTAATTTCTATACAAGTAGCATTCAGGGTCGGTCCAATAATTTTGGATGCCACGGGCAGAGAGTCAAAAAATATCCCTCTTTCAGGGTCTGTTCGATGATATTAATATCCTTGGGCGAAATGCTCAAAAGTGTCCAATTTATAATAAGTAAATTTACGGCCCAACAATCACACCCAATATGAATTTGGAATAAGATAGAAATCTTGGATCAATAGTTTCTAATTCTTACAACTTTATATAAATACAAGGTAGCAGTCATATTATTGCCAAACCATTTAAATCGAAACTAAGATACATTTAGCAACTGCAGTATAACTTGATATGTATTCGTGCTAAAAGAATAACAATCTATATTGACTATTTGTAAAGTAGATTAGTGCATTTAAGTAGTTGGTGTTTGAAGCTATTCTCAAACAGAGCTTAAAAAATATATTTCGTAACAAATTCAAGTCTGGACATAATTTGCGTTTACATAATACTAAAATTTAAATATTTAACAATGATTGATTTTTCTCTTGTTTGGTATATTTAGCTTATAAATGATAGCTTATTTACAAGATAAAAAAGCTACAAAGTTTTTAAAATCAATGAGAACATGGAGAAATAAGAAAATAATATAGAAAAATAATAAAAGTCAATCATTGTTAAATATTCAAATTTTACAGACATATACGGACATCAAAGACGTGGCTTTAAATGGTAATGACCAGTATCTAAAAAGTACGGATTTTATACTATTTATTTTGTCTTTTTTAAGAGGAGAGATTTCATAATTATTTCATGATAACAAAAACTTATTAAAGAAGAAATATATATATGTTCCGGAAATTATTATTCTCGTGATGTGTGTTAGTTAATACTGATTGTAGATACATAGATGGAAGGTTCTAGATCCTTCTAGAGGTAGTAGGATCCTATTAGATGTCTTACCTTATCTAGGAATCATATGTATGGAAGGACTCTCATTGTAATGCCTATATAAAGGCCCCTCTATCAGTGTTGTGAATATAATTGATTGACTCGTATTTACAGTCTTTTACTTTCTCCTGAAACACGTTATCAGCACGAAACTCTAACCGACTGAGCAAGAAATTTTTTTTTCTCTCCCATTTTTTTTCAGAAATCCCGAAAAAAAAAAGTGGAAAATCGGATTTTTTTTCCTGCCAAACCCTAATTTTCGGTCGCAGCGGCCGTCATCATCCATCATCTTCCCCACAGCACAGTCGCCCTAGCCGTAGTCTTCTTCAACCTCACAACGTCCTCATCGGGCTCTGCACCCCCGCACTGCATCCTCCGATTCACTAATCGCGACTACCACCATCTTCGTCCATATGCATGTCCGGCGCAATGCACCACCAAATACACCTTCATCCTCCATTCGATCTTGTTCTTTTCTTGATTGATTTTGACACCCTTCCTTACAATATAATTATTGTTCGTAATTCGATCATATTGAGCGCGCCGCTCCAATTTCTCGTATTCTCTTGCCTATTCGTGAAAGATATAAATCCGACCGGTTCCATGGACAAGATTTCTTTCAAACTAGAACACCCTCTGGAGAGACGAGAGGCAGAATCCGCTCGCATCAGAGAGAAGTATCCTGATAGAGTTCCAGTCATCGTTGAGAAGGCAATAAAGAGTGAAGTTCCCGACATTGATAAGAAAAAGTACCTTGTTCCTGCTGATTTGATTGTTGGCCAGTTTGTTTATGTGGTGTTGGCAGTCGATCCACCTTGGCATCCACCTAAGCGCTTCGGGCAGCCGAACGGCCGAGCAGATTCCGGAGCTGAACCGGTCATAGACTTGATCGTTTCTCGGGCTCACGAAAAATACCGGACCGGGCAGAGACCTTAGAGCCGACCCGGAATCCGGACCAGAAGGACCGAGCAGACCCCATATGAATACGCTCCATAACCACGAATAAGGCCGACCAGAGTAGCCACAAACTTGAAGGCCGACCCCATTGTCGGTCATAACAGATAAATATCAAAAGCCCGAAGAACAGGCAGACAGGACAGTAAAAGAGAGTTGTCATGTCCCTTCCCAAAGCACACCTAAGAAGGTGACACGTGTCAAAGGAGTCACCTTCATCGTAACAAATGTCATCAGCATATTCATCTCAATCTTCCTACTGTCATCTCCTGAATGGCTGACATTGCCTATATATATGCCAGGAGAATGTACAATGAAGGGACTTTGGAGGAAAGAGAAAAAAGAGGGATATATGGAGAGAGAAAAAGAAGTAAGGTTTGTAAATTAGCAAGCATCAGTTATCCGGACCGGCCAATATACTTTCGGCCCGGCTCTATGCTATCAAAAGATCATTAATAAACATTTAATGGTCCAATATTTTTCATTCTGTTTATACATCTACCTTATTACTGTCTACGTGGCTTCAATCCATTCGCCCAGATTAGCACACGTGATGTTGACCAAATCAGCCGTCAACAGAATGGCGCTAGAAGGAGGGCCGCACCGGACCAGCTGCCGAAAACATCTCCAAGTATTGAGCCATGTGTTAGAAAAGCAGCGGCGGCCCTTACAAGTGAAGTGGAAGACGAAGCAAAAAGTAATTTGTAAAGGAGTTTTCCGTATAATCACCCGAGCAGCGGTCGTTAGGGTGCCAACGACGAAACTCAAAACTCAAAATGATGAAAAAACCGCAGGAAATGGAAGATATTAGCAAAACCAAAATAAGTCGAGGAAAGAGGGGACCGGCCGACCGAGCCACCAACAATCCTGCAGCGGCCGACCCAAGAAGAATCTCAGGCGTTCTGCGACGACCCCCGTCTACGAAGCAGTTTATATATGTCGCAAGATTCGCAATCCAACGGACAAGTCGGGCAGGCTAAATGCATTGAGGAAGCAATACCTTAAGGCCCGCCTTGAAAAGCGCAAAGGGTTACGGTCTGAAAAACTCTCTGAAGGCTTGGTAATGCCTCGGCCCGCCGATTGAAAAATATCTTCGTAGCCTCCGGCACTGAGGCGATGACCCCGGTCGGAATTGGAACACGCCCACAGGAGAATTCGTTTAAAAAAACAAGGTCAATGTGACCCCAAGAACCTGGACCTCGTCGCCCAAAAAGGCGGAACGTCTTCTACAAAGCATCTGAGGATCATCAGAGTTTCCAGGTCAATGACCTCATTCTCGAACGAGCACTGGGGCCCGACACGGGACCTCCGGAATCCAAGTAACAAAGCCCGTCAGAACGGAGGTTGCTAGCTAGAATATATAAATGACCAAGGATTAATTCATTTGTTGAATGCCATAAAGGTACAATCAATAAAATTCAACTCTATTTTTTTCTCTGAATCAAATGCACTATAAGACCGAGTTCGTCTCGGCACCTCGAATGACCGGCTCCTCCGGCACTATAAGACCGAGTTCGCCTCGGCACCTCGAATGACCGGCTCCTCCGGCACTATAAGACCGAGTTCGCCTCGGCACCTCGAATGACCGGCTCCTCCGGCACTATAAGACCGAGTTCGCCTCGGCACCTCGAATGACCGGCTCCTCCGGCACTATAAGACCGAGTTCGCCTCGGCACCTCGAATGACCGGCTCCTCCGGCACTATAAGACCGAGTTCGCCTCGGCACCTCGAATGACCGGCTCCTCCGGCACTATAAGACCGAGTTCGCCTCGGCACCTCGAATGACCGGCTCCTCCGGCACTATAAGACCGAGTTCGTCTCGGCACCTCCAATGACCGGCTCCTCCGGCACTATAAGACCGAGTTCGCCTCGGCACTCCAAAAGACCGGTCCACCCGGCACTGAAAGTCCGAGCTCGTATCAGCACCTCAAAAGACCGGTCCACCCGGCACTAAAAGTCCGAGCTCGCCTCGGCACCTCAAAAGACCGGTCCACCCGGCACTGAAAGTCCGAGCTCGCCTCGGCACCTCAAAAGACCGGTCCACCCGGCACTGAAAGTCCGAGATCACCTCGGCACCTCAAAAGACCGGTCCACCCGGCACTGAAAGTCCGAGCTCGCCTCGGCACCTCGAATGACCGGCTCCTCCGGCACTATAAGACCGAGTTCGCCTCGGCACCTCAAAAGACCGGTCCACCCGGCACTGAAAGTCCGAGCTCGCCTCGGCACCTCAAAAGACCGGTCCACCCGGCACTGAAAGTCCGAGCTCGCCTCGGCACCTCAAAAGACCGGTCCACCCGGCACTGAAAGTCCGAGCTCGCCTCGGCACCTCGAATGACCGGTCTACCCGGCACTGAAAGTCCGAGCTCACCTCGGCACCTCGAATGACCGGTCCACCCGGCACTGAAAGTCCGAGCTCGCCTCGGCACCTCAAAAGACCGGTCCACCCGGCACTGAAAGTCCGAGCTCGTCTCGGCACCTCAAAAGACCGGTCCACCCGGCACTAAAAGTCCGAGCTCGCCTCGGCACCTCAAAAGACCGGTCCACCCGGCACTGAAAGTCCGAGCTCGCCTCGACACCTCGAATGACCGGTCCACCCGGCACGATCAACGAAGGGTGAGCAGAAAAAATGGCGGTTTGACCAACCGGGCCCAAACACAAAAAAGCAACAAAGGCCATAAAAAGATTTTATTCATTCAAAATAAGCTCCATGTCGGAATACAAAAGAAATCAAGGAAAAATGGCACGCAGGCCATACATGGGATAAAACAAAAAATCTACTCGGCCTTGTCCTCCTGATCGGTCGCCTGAGAAGACTGCCCTCCACCTTCGCCAGACACGGTCTCCACCGGATCTTCGACAGCTTCGGCGGCCTTCGGCTCATCATCTCCGAGAGCTTCAACCTTTAGGTCGGCCGCCTGAGACTTTATGTAGGCCTGGACCTCCTCAACGGTCTTCCCTTCCTTCATGAGATCCAATATCTCATAACAAGTGGAGACGTAGTTAAGGTTGATCAATTCCTCGTACTCGGCTGTCTTCTCAAGCACGCCCCACAAGAAGGCCCTGTCATAACCCGCAGATTCGCAAGTCCGAACCCGCGGTCAATTGCTCAAGCTGGGCCTTAGCACTTTGCAAATGAGCCTCGTACTCGGCCCTGATATCCAGGCACTGTTTTTGCGCCTTCTCAGCCGCCGTGGCCATCTCGTCAGCCTTCCCTTTCCATACATTGGCCTCGAAGGCCCGGCTCTCCAGAAGCTCCATCTCACCCTTCAGAGAAGCCATCTCCTCCTCCAAAGATTTGATGAGCGAAGGGCAGAGATGGTGTTCCTCCTGTAAGGCCTTGAGATCGGCCTCTGCCTTTTTATGTTTCCCAGCCGAGGCGGTCAGCTCCCCAGCGGCCTTCACATAGGTGCACAACGCCCGGCCCAAGATAGCGTTTCCAAAATGGATCTGCTCATCCGGATCCATGTCGTTGGTCACCATCTCCATCTTCGGCGTCCAACCCAAAATGGGGACATAGCTGGACTCAACCACCGATGGGGGGACCCGGTCGAGCATCTCGGCAGTTGGGGTGGCTACCCGGACGTAGTCGAGGAACCAGCGCGGTCTCCGCCCTTTCATCCGGGCACAAGGTTCTTCCCGATCCTTATTCACCGGGAGATAGTGGCCCTGTAAATCAATCAAGGGCTCCTTACCCTTCGCCCGGCCCGTCCGTACCGGGCTCGGGGCAGGCACAACAATCTCAGGAATGGAGAAACCCTCGGCCCTGGTCACGTTATCCTTAGGCCCGGCCTCTACTCGCTTCCGCTTGCCCGCGCGCTCCCTACGCTCGGCAGCTTCAGCAGCCAGCCTCGCCACCCGCTGCGCAGGCGTCTCTTTCCGTCCAGATGAACTCCTACCCCTAGGGACTGTATGGGGAAGAAGTGATAAAAAAAAAGGGGCTACCTGACGAAGACATTCTGTTCGGGTTAGTGGATCGAAGCCCCGCGGCCCAAAGATTATCCTCAGTAACCAGAAGGTATGACTTCCTCCGGTCAGCGGGAAGGTTCAAGAGCTGTTCAACCCGGTCGTCGAACAAAGAAGAGGTCTCTGAAGCCGGGATACGTTCTGCACAAACAACAAATTATGAGCATTAGACAAAAAAGGAACAGCAGCAAAAAACACGACACTTACTCATTTTAGCAGTAAAGTGTTCGGGGACCCGAAGCTCGGCGTCTATTACGCCAGGTTCCCACTCATCCACCGAGCTCATCCACGGCCCCCCTACATAGAACCACTGTTCTTTCCAGCTATGTATAGTCTCCGGCACCTCCACCAATTCTTTATACATCGCGTGCCGGGCTGTCAAGTAAAACCAGCCAGAACCAGATCGGCCGACCGACCTCCATAGGAAGAGACTGTTAATCTATTCAAAACTGGGCTCGGTCCATCGATACTGACTAAAAAGGATCAAAAGACCCACCATCCGAGCCCAAGAATTCGGATGAATTTGGGCAATGCAAAGGCCCCACTGCCTCAGCCACCGAGAAAGCACCAACGGAAGAGGAAACCGTAGCCCGGACAGCAGGGAGCGGTAATACACCGCCGTGCAGCCGACAGGAGGGGTGTGGGGTCTCTCCTCTGGGTCCGGAACAAACATCCGCACCACCGCGGGTATCTTAAATCGCCCCCGCCAAGCCTCCAACTGCCCATCGGTGACCGTGCTGCGTATCGAGGCCGAATCCCATTCCGCCTCAACAAAAGGAGACGGCCGAGGCCGAACCCAGGCCCCAGTCTCGCCAACCGCCGTCAACGACGTCGCCACCTCCACGCCTCCAGAATCTGCATCTCCAGAATCCGGCGACCTTGCGACCTCGCCTCCATCCTCATCGCTCCAGTCAACGGGAGCATCATCTATCGACAGATCCGCCACCCCCGTGCGGTCCGGAGACACAACCGACTCCTCCGCCGTAATCCTCCACTCCGACATCATAAAATAAGAAAAAAGAGGAGGAAGAGCAAGCTTACCGGGAAAGTCTGCGAGATTAGAGAAGAAGAAAAATTGCCGGAAAAAATCTCTCTCTACAACAAAAATGGCGAAGGAAGCAATGAAGAAAAAGGCTCTCTATATTTATAGGATGAGACAGGGGCATTAAATGCTAAGCGGCGATTCATAATCGTCGCAAAGATTAAGGACGCGTGAGACACCGCGACGAATTACATCCCGCCACGCGTCCCCCTCACTATGACTCTTGGAGATCCCGAAGTCAAATCGACGCGACTCTCAAAGATATGCCCCTCCAAGGGATCTTATCCACCCCCAAATCGGATCGACCTCAATCAGAGACGATTCCAGCACCGGCCAACCCGGCACGACCCTGGACTCGGGGGCCCTTGTTGGCAGTCGATCCACCTTGGCATCCACCTAAGCGCTTCGGGCAGCCGAACGGCCGAGCAGATTCCGGAGCCGAACCGGTCATAGACTTGATCGTTTCTCGGGCTCACGAAAAATACCGGACCGGGCAGAGACCTTAGAGCCGACCCGGAATCCGGACCAGAAGGACCGAGCAGACCCCATATGAATACGCTCCATAACCACGAATAAGGCCGACCAGAGTAGCCACAAACTTGAAGGCCGACCCCATTGTCGGTCATAACAGATAAATATCAAAAGCCCGAAGAACAGGCAGACAGGACAGTAAAAGAGAGTTGTCATGTCCCTTCCCAAAGCACACCTAAGAAGGTGACACGTGTCAAAGGAGTCACCTTCATCGTAACAAATGTCATCAGCATATTCATCTCAATCTTCCTACTGTCATCTCCTGAATGGCTGACATTGCCTATATATATGCCAGGAGAATGTACAATGAAGGGACTTTGGAGGAAAGAGAAAAAAGAGGGATATATGGAGAGAGAAAAAGAAGTAAGGTTTGTAAATTAGCAAGCATCAGTTATCCGGACCGGCCAATATACTTTCGGCCCGGCTCTATGCTATCAAAAGATCATTAATAAACATTTAATGGTCCAATATTTTTCATTCTGTTTATACATCTACCTTATTACTGTCTACATGGCTTCAATCCATTCGCCCAGATTAGCACACGTGATGTTGACCAAATCAGCCGTCAACATGTGGTCCGAAAGAGGATAAAGCTTAGTGCCGAGAAAGCTATCTTTGTCTTTGTGAAGAACATGCTTTCTCCATCTGCTGCATTATGTCTGCAATTTATGACGAACATAAGGATGAGGATGGATTTCTCTACATGACTTATAGTGGTGAGAACACATTCGGTTGCTGTGAGGCCGACCGCTTATGTCTTAGAACAACTTCCCGATACAAATATCTGTATATTCAACGGTGGAGATCAGATTCCAAGTAGTATTTCTTACTGAATCTGTCGCCGAACAGAAGCAAATTTTTATAAGGAAATTTGGAAATCCGACCTCATCCAATATTGAGCTGCTGCACCGCCACGACCGGGTCCTTTTTCAGCCGATTATCGAGCCCAGTAGCCCTATCCGGGCGTTTCTCAACTCTCCATCTTTTCCTAATTAATGATTCATTTGTTCATTAATTTGTACACTTATGAATCTTATCATGTTTATGTTTTACATAAATATAGGAAAATATGTTGCTCATGATAATGTGCAAAATATGGAGAGAAGCCATATTTATTATCCCGTTCAAGGATCAAAGTAAATATGGAACTGAGTACCACGAAAATATTGCTCATATGGAGAGAAGCTCCCATTCAAGGATCAAAGCAAATATGGAACCAAGTACCTGTAAGATTTTATTAAAGTCCCCGTTTTTTTTAATTTCTCTCTTTTGGGAATTTTTTTTTTTGGGAATTGGGGAATTGGGTATTTGGGTTCTTTATCTCCCACGCTACTTTGCGGTGGATGAGACTATGAGAGGTGGTATCACTCTTGTATGTCGAAGTAAACTGTGTGACGGTCCTGGGGGAGTCACGGATAATTGTTGAAAGTTGATATTTGTGGTTGTTGCATACACCACGTTTTGGGTGCGATTTGACGTCGCCGTTTTGTCGATTTTAAACCAACAATTGAATAAAATGAATATTGTCTGTAACGGCAAAGTTATGACTTGTTCATGATTAGTCACGGAATTGTGACGTACAAATGGGACAAACATCGATAGCGACGGATTTGTCGTGGTTAAAATCGATTTGTGACGGATTTGTCACGATGAATTGAGCGACCACCACGTTGGTCTTGACCCAATACCATACTTGGAAAACTCCATCTTTCATCTTATTAAAATAAAATATTGCATGTGGGTGTAGTCATGCACCGCTCCTTGCAATATAATATATGAAAGAGTGTAAGAGTAATTCTCATGAATTTTAACATGTAAAGCAATGGCATATTGCGGTAAATACATGAATTCGTTGACCTCGATTATAGTTCGTATGACTATAGGTCCAAATACTTTTCCGAGTATTTGTAAAGGCATGTGCCTTATGCATTTGACTATGTTTAGTCGATCTTATTGGATGGTCAAGACAAGTTGGTTATGATATATTCATTATGTCTCATGGTTCAAAATGCTTAATTATGATGTACCGCGTTGTATCTATATAACATGGCTATTATGACGTTTACTTGCAAATTGAGAATTAAAATACTTGGTTGATTTGATGCACTTTTGTGGATTTTGTCTACACTTTGATCATGACTAGGCGCATCCTCCTTGGTATTTGTTTATGCTTTGAAAGTTCAAACGGAATTAGTGGTTTTTAAACAGCCTTAACTGTACCGACATTCCTACTTTCTCTGCAAGTCTACCAAGTTGGAGTTACCGAAAGGATCATTAGTGGAGATAAGAAATCGAACACCCTGCTGCATTTAAACGCACCTATGGCTGTCATTGCCATGTTTTTGCATCAACACTTATGCCATTGGATATGGTCTCAACCTTGTTTTCTCACTAAACTTGGGAAATACTAAAGCAGTCAATTAAAACATGCACTGTGATCTGAGTTTAATGATCCGTGTGGTGCACAACCTATGGATAGAAAGATACGGAAGTCTAGTTTCCATAACATCTGACCGTTCGTCCATAGCCTTCCTAACAAGGCAGTTATCGCTGTTTTAGTGAACAAAGGTCAAGCTGTGTGGAATTTTATTTCCAGCGATTGTGCTAACTTTTGTCCCAACCAACTTGGTTCCCATCTTGAATTTGCAAGTGGTCTTATGACACATGTTTTTCAACCTCTTTTTGGCCAAATTTAGCACAGATGATGCGATTTTTGGTATACATTGTACGCTAAAATATCATCTCTCAAATGTTGAAAAACAGTTTCCTTGGGGAAGCCCAAAATACGCACCCTTATAAGAAGGTCGAGCGTATGCATGCTAGTGTTACACCATGATTGTGTCGTAATTTTGCCCCTTAGGCATATAACCTTGCCATGTTATGCACTCAATATGATAGATCATTTTGATCGTATCAGGTATAAAATCTCTATGTTGTTAGAGTGTTCGTTATGCTCATATTTGTAAAATTTTGCAAGCGAAATCGAGTGCGTATTAAGCTATTTTCAAGAAACACGATATTTTTGGATTTCGGTTTATAAATCCATTGTGACTATGATGAATAGATCATCACAATCAATGAGCGGTATAATTCTCAAGTTGTTGAATGCCGAATGGCGTTTTCTAGTCACATATGTTCCGTAACAATTGAACCATGTTATGACTCGATGATACATATGCCAAAGTGTATCACTCATAGCATCTCATTATAATTTGTGAGAAATAAAATCTTATGCATCACTTGTATTGGACATGTGAAAGGAAAAATATTCATGAGTCAATATTGTCCGGCTTGCATCGGTTTGTGTAACCAGAAGATGTATTGGGACATTGACACATTTAGGCTTTAATAGTCCGAAATTTGGACAATTTGATGATCCATATACCACGGTATTGTCATGGACATCATTTTCTTTGAACAAGGAAACTAGTTGGATCAAAGACACCAAAGTACGTTGGTGGAGTCATGAGCAGGGCTCATGCACTACAAAAAAAACAGTTTTTACCGACGCCATTTACCGATGCCAGCACCGCCGTTGTTAAACTTATAATTTACCGACGCCATTTACCGACGCCCGTACCGCCGTTGTTAAATTTATAATTTACCGACGCCATTTATCGACGCCCGATTTACCGACGCCATTGCCGACGACCGGTTTGCAGACTTATTTTTTTTACAATTAACGACGCCGTTTACCGACGCCATTTACCGACGCCATTACCGACGCCATTTTGGCGTTGGTAATTTTTTTTTTTTTTTTTAAAATTTACCGACGCCGTTTACGCCATTACCGACGCCATTTTCGGCGTCGGTAATTTTTTAACACAATCCCACATCGAAAAAACATCAATGTTTTTGGTGGTTTATAAACCAAAATCCTTCTCAACCATTTGAAATTGAATGGAGCCGAACGATCCGCCTTAGGACCCTTTTGACCGCCGGACCCAGGCACTGGACTGGCCGAACCCTCACTTTGAGCCGGACCTAACCCGCCGAGCCCCGCTTTGAGTCGACGACTTTTTAATTTTTTTAATTTAACGACGCCAAAAATGGCGTCGGTAAATGGCGGCGTCGGAAAATGGCGTCGGTAAAAAATTACCGTCGAGCGTTTTTCCAACGGCGATTTGCCGTCGGTAATGGCGTCGGTAATTTTTTTACCAACGCTATTTTCTGTTTTACCAATGCCATTTTGGCGTCGGTAAAAACTGTTTTTTTGTAATGATGACCGATGA
The DNA here is from genome assembly GCA_033398695.1 of Orobanche coerulescens. NCBI lineage: Eukaryota > Viridiplantae > Streptophyta > Magnoliopsida > Lamiales > Orobanchaceae > Orobanche > Orobanche coerulescens. Next base: position 30,132,696 of record CM065809.1, on the reverse strand, counting down.
TGATATTTATGTCATCCGCGTCTTGCTTTCATAAGCATGTGTGACGCCAAAGACCCCCAATGATCCTTCCTATCCATGTTCATTGATTAAAGCCTATTCTTTGACACGAATAGGAGATGACACCCTCCTATGCTAAAGAGGATAATGTAGCGACTCGCATAAGCATGGTGCTGAGTCCTCCCTTTTCACCGAGTCCTTATACATACATGATCATAAGTATTAGCCTGGGTGGCTTATGATGCTATGATGGTGTTCACAAATGGTCGTACTCAAGTAATAACATTTATATGTTATGTTGTTCCTTTGACAATGATTGATAAGTTGATAAAACATGAGTTTATGGTTGTCCAACTTGCGGACCAGTCATTGTAAAGGTCGGTTCACCCACTTTTAGACCAAGTCTTAAAGTGAAATTTTAACGAGTACTTCCTAACATCCAAGGCTACCTTCTCACAAATTTCGGTGCCATTTGGAGACTTGGAAGGAGGTGAACCACTTAAATGAAGTTTTCACATACCACCAGCCGTCCCAACAACCAGTTCGATGTCATTTCGATCGGTTTTTTACCACAAGGTTGATGGTTTTGGAATCCTAAACACTCGTTTATACATGCTCACGAAATTTTTAGGTGCTTGGGGCTGGAGAAGGGAGTGAACTCTTCAAGAAAGCACTAGAGGTTCGATAAAACCAACAGCCTATCATCGGTTCAATCGTTTCTTTATGTTCGATCCCGGTGGTGCATGGTGGCGGTTTTGTTGGATTCTCAAGACCAGTAGCTACAGTTATGTAGCATCGGTCAATATGTCATATTCACCTATACCTATCATCATTCAAATGCTTAGTTACGAGTGTAACAGTATGCATTTTGTTAGCTGGATTGCGTTAACAATGAAAAACCTTTATCGTCCACATGTTCATGTGCCAAAGTGCGTCACCACAACGCATTATGACGGGTTATAAATGATGAATATGACATGCGCTTTCACTCATAGTCCGCTTAAAATATACCTTGGCAGGCGATCTCGTAAATCACTTTGATGAGCCAGTCTTCCCATCGTTAGGGGGAGATGCGAACGATCACGTTTGAGTAGAACGATTTGAAATTGTCGTAGTTTGTCCCTACTGTGTCTCACCAAGTTCCCTAAAGTGATGAGATTAAATACATGCTGCAAACATGTCTTCAAGCATTGTGTCCGGTCATGGATGTTCGTCACCTATAAATGGTGATATGGTAACACCACAAATTGTGGTAGATGGTGTTACTAGGCCGTGGATATCATCGAGTATTGGGATGCCATTTGGTTCGATAAATACTCTCGCTAAGAATGTATGCGAGCTTGGTACATGAAACTTGATCATATGATCAAATGAACTCATCCGTCTCATGTGATTCTGGATTATAGTCATCATTGGGGGACGCCTCAATGAATGCCAATCCATAAAGAGTACTCTATGAATAAAGCCGGTACATGAGGACGTGGAATGTGAGTTTAATCGATCCATACTTCGTTGAAAATCTACAACGTTGTAGCCTTGGCCTAAAAATGGAAACATATGCGACTCCAGTATAAACAAAGTGATAGCCCTTTGTTGAAGTGGTGCCGACACTCCAAAGATAAGCTCTATCTGTATACTTTGTCAAAGCGAGTGAGAGAAGGAGTTAAACTCACCTCATGGCATGAGGTTTCTCATGAACGCACTGGAATCAACTACGATGACACGAAACTTAGTTGTGCTATCGTAATGGATATTATAGCATCCACTATCTTTTCAGTTAGATAGTTTCCCAAAAACTGACATGCAGCTTGTGGTTAAATCTTATCTTAGTGGGGAACTAAGTTAAGTGATAAAAAGGATCTCGTGGTGAATCAGACTCAAATCAAGTGGCTCCTGACCACGGAGCGCGTCGACAAGTGAATGTCGGGAACGCATACTAAGTATATACTTGATTTGGAAGAGATATGAAGCTTTTGCGTGTAAAAGTAAGGGTTTATAGTGATGTACTCTTGTGAGACTAAGAGATTCCGCTAAATCCAAAGTTAAGAATGAAAGGATCTTGGGGACACTTGATGATGCGTATTCATCAATCGGTTTAAGGCAATCTAAGGGACGGTTTCCCCACGAGACGATAAACTAATGCCTATATGATTCCCAATGATAGTCGAAGTCATCATAAGACTTGGCTCACTTAAGTGATGATGCAGTCTTAAGAGAAAAGTACGGTATTATGTACTCATGTTTGACTCGATGTACTCATTCGTAATAATCCGGTAAAGCCACTGTGATGATGGCCTAGGATGCGCTCATGCAATGTCTATGATTGACAAGAAGCTTGAAGCTCGCTCTATCTCGATAAAAGGACACTTGAATATCGATACCCGAATTTGCCCAGAATATGTTGGTCTATCTCCCATATGACCTACAGGGCAGCTCACTTGCTGGAAAATGGTGAAATTGGTACCATTGGAAAGGTTTGTGTCTACTTTCCAAGAAAACCAACCATTTGATCACATCCATCATGTTGAGTGACATATGACTATTGTTGCAAAGTAGGACAGGATATGTCCGGTAATTTGCTAAGTCAACTTCGATAGATCTTTGTGATCTACTCAGGTCGATCTAGGTTACGTACTGTATGTGAATGAAAAGCTATGGGTGTCTAGTTTTCATAAGTTCTTACAGTTTCGTTGATACCTATTGAATCGAAGAAGTTATGACTGATTTAGTGCATGGAGGTCAAGACTTTAGAAAACTTGATAAGTCTTTAGTGACTCTGCACTTTGGATGTGTCACGCTCTTTTTGTCCTTAGACCAAGGTTTGTTTTTTTCCCATTGGGTTTTCACTTGGTAAGGTTTTTAACGAGGCGACCCATGAGAACATCCATACAATGATGCGTTGTACTTCTGTTCAACTTAGACCGAGAGGTATTTTTCCCACCGGGTTTTTCCTTGGTATAGTTGTGAGGGCAACTTGGCATCCGACTCCTATGATTTGAGGTACTCATCAGGGGGAGTCGTTATGTATACATCAGGGGGAGTATACACGACATGTTATGTTGGTGCGTTGCAATATTTTCCTCATCAAGCCTTTATTTTTCCCATGGGGTTTTGTTTTGGCTTGGAATAGGTTTTTACGAAGGCAACATCTTTTGCACCATTGTTGTATTAGTGCTTGACACAGGGGGAGTGTTCCGGGAATTATTATTCCCGTGATGTGTCTTACCAAATACTGATTGTAGATACATAGATGGAAGGTTCTAGATCCTTCTAGAGGTAGTAGGATCCTATTAGATGTCTTACCTTATCTAGGAATCCTATGTATGGAAGGACTCTCATTGTAATGCCTATATAAAGGCCCCTCTATCAGTGTTATGAATACAATTGATTGACTCGTATTTACAGTCTTTTACTTTCTCCTGAAACAATATATATATATATATGAGAAAGTAAAAGATAACAAATCCATTGTATTGATAATAATGAATAGAGGGGCCTTTATATAGGCATTACAATGAGCGTCCTTCCATACATAGGATTCCTAATTAAGGTAAGACATCTAATAGGATCCTATTGTTGGATTCGGTGCCTAAAACGAAGGCCCAGCGGAAGCGGTAAAACGAAAATTAATTCGATCCGAATCCCTACGAGAATCGATCGAGCTACGTATATACGAATATTAAAACGAAACACAAAGGATACGAGAAAACATACCCTTGTAGTCGTTGATTAAACGGTGTCCTCTTGAGCTATTCCCCAAGCTTTAGATTGCTTTCCTTACGATCCAATGCACTCCAAGCTCTTGGATGATCCAATGCCGAAAACACCATATCTCTACTTGTCACGCGCCGGAGAAAGGATCGGAACGACGATCACTTGCTATCCTCTAAGGATACGGCTAGAGCTAAGTGATGAAGCTTTTAATTGTGATTATAGCACTCTAAGTGTATAACTCACTTTCTCTCTTTTATTTCTCAATTTTCCTCCAAGAAAAATCAAGAACTTATGAAGAAAAATGGAAAAAGACTTGGAGAAGATGATGAAGACTTTGAGAAAAGTTTTTTCTCTCTCTCTCTCTCTCTCTCTCACGTTGGAAACCAATTGTGTGAAGAGTGATCGTCTTCTTTTTTCTTTTTATTCAACTCCCCACATGTAACAACTCATGCTAATGAGAATCAACTCCACCAATACAATTATTGTCACATCCCGAGATCCCTCCGCCGTAGCATGATATTGTCCGCTCTGGGCACCCTCCTCTGAGCCGGACCTCATGGTTTTGTTTCTGGGAACCCAGCGAGCAGCTTCCTAGGAGGTCACCCATCCTGGGACTGCTCCTGGGTTCCCAGAAACAAAACCGTGAGGGCCGGCTCAGAGGAGGGCGCCCAGAGCGGACAATATCATGCTACGGCGGAGGGGTCCCGAGATGTGACAATTTGGTATCAGAGCCACTCTTCCATGTCGTGCGAGTGTGCCGACGAGGACGTCGGGTCCTTTGAGGAGGGGCGGATTGTGTTATCCCACACCGACTAGCAGAGAGCGGGCGAAGTGCCTTATATGTGCGTGCCGAACTCCTTATAGCATGAGGCCTTTTGGGAGCCCAGTGGCTTTGGGGTGATGAGAACTCCAAAGTTAAGCGTGCTGGTGCGAGGAGCAATCTCAGGATGGGTGACCTCCTGGGAAGCTGCTCGCTGGGCTCCCATAAACAAAACCGTGAGGTCCAGCTCAGAGGAGAGCGCCCAAAACGGACAATATCATGCTACGGCGGAGGGGTCCCGGGATGTGACAATTATCATCCATTAAAGAATGGGGACAAGAGTCCAAAAGGAAGGTGGCTGGAAATGGGGGGGCGGCCTATGTAGAAATCGGACGAGTTCGGTTCGTTTCGGACTCCCGTGAGTCTAAGCAAATAAACTCCGAGTCCGTTCTGATGTATTTATATCATTTAATTAATCCAATTAATTAAACATATCAAATACAAAATAACATAATTGATTTCTCCAAGAAATAATTATATCCATGAATTAAATTAATCACCCAGTAATTTATTTAATGCATTAGACCGTAAATTAATTTATCCAATAAATCAATTTAGACATCCAATGTCCCAATAAATTAGATATCCAATATCTAATATTCATAATGAGAGAATAAGCTCGATTCATTCCGTCGTCAATCCTATTACGCGACTCGGTAGGTTCGTCTCAGTCAGCAATGGGAGGAACCAAAGAGTAGTAGCACCACCTAGCCAGCCTGGCGGCCTACACTATACCCCAACTGAGAACGAATGATGAAATCATTCAAGAACCATTCTATCGTGAATACCAGTATACGTATAAACCCTTCTTTCAAATGTCCCGATCAAGATATAAGGTTACGGTCAGTCAAACCCTATCTGTACTTGACGCTCTGCATGCGTTAATGCAAATCGAGATCATCGAGCTCTCGTGTATCCAATACAACTAGCTCCAATGCTTTGGCCAAAGACTTATGATCTCATCTGCCAATAACCACATAGGACATATAACCCGCTCACTAACGGGAGAAAGAATTCTATCTTGGTATTCAGTAGGACCTGCTACTTGCCCGTCAAGACGCACGTCTAGGTTGACCCCCACCTCCCGGTTTACAGGGTCGAACTACTCTAATGAAAATCTTGACGTCACAAGCACATCCCTACTAAATCCTCAAGTCGAAGGTTCACGAATACCTATCACAACCTTTCAATTCCGTCATTGATTGTCCCGGAGTGAAATCCGTGTAACGAATAGAGGGTGAGTCATTTCGAGTATACTAATCCAATTAGCATACCTATAACGTGTGCTCCCATTAACCATTAGTGTTCTACAAGCACTCTCCTTGTCAAAGAACACGTCATACAAATCTTCACATAAACTTAACGCCCATTCAAGTTTCATCGTCTTGCGAACGATTAAGTATTTTGAGCTATAAACATTTCCAGTGCCGACCTCCTTATCCAATAAGGAGTGGAACGTTTTGCTCTAAAATACACGGACTAGTTTCTATATGTATATTTACGAGTTAGGAATTCCAGTAACTACCAGTAAATAAAGAAACATCCATTGTCTTATATTAATGATTTACATAATAACAAGTACAATGTCCTCACTCAACATCCTCTGAGTGAACAAGTCTGCGATATTCTCATCGAAACTCACTTGTTTCACTTCGATATTCAGCAATTTCTGCTGCTGCTGATTATAAAAGAACTTCAGCGCGATATGCTTTGTATTGTCACCCTTAATGAAACCTAACTTCATCTGCTCAATGCATTCCGCATTGTCCTCAAAGATGCAAGTAGGGGTTGCTGTAGTGGGATATAATCCACAAGGTCCTCGTATATGGTTTATGACTGACCGAAGCCAAATGCACTCCCTTACGGATTCGTGCAATGCAATTATCTTTGCATCGTTCGAGGAAGTAGCAACCTGGGTATGCTTGGTAGATCGGAAAGATATCGCCGTATTCCCAATGGTGAACACATAACTGTTGCGGGAAAATCCCTCACAATATGCCGCAAGTGCACGGTGTCAACAAGTAATAAAGTGATGAGTAAAGTATCGTTCCCTCGATGACTGATTTCACTAAGTACCAAAATATAGTCAACTCACAATTTTATTTGAAGAACAATTAACTGGAATTTATATCTAAACTAATTAATAATAGTACTACTAATAATAATAATGATAATACTAATAAGGGGTAGGATTATGATTTTCACCTCAAACAATCGGGAATGATATTTATTCGATTCAATTCACTGTTATTCAATTGATTGTAAGCCAGGAATTCCTAAATTATTCTAAAGCCTTTCCCAAGGTCGATAGAAAATACTACTAATTACTAACTCGATATATCCCTATTCGAATCAGATAATCAATAGCTAAAACAGTTCAAGAATTCCCACAATAACAGGCTTCACAATTCGCATGAGTATATCCCTATCTCATGAAAATTATGATTCGTCTAACAAGAACTATGCCTAAATTTCATCTCCCGAATCCATAAAGACATTCAAAACAAATTAACTGTTGGCCAGACAATTAAAAAGCATTAAGAACAGTAAGAAGAATCCAATTCAATAGAATAACGAGTAAATCGAAATAATAATAAATAATCAAACCGTCATGAAATTGGCTACAATCAAAATCCTACTCGAATAAATCTAAAAATTAAGATGCAGAAAAACCGTAGGGATCCTTGGTCTTGTCGTCGCCCACAAATCTCTCCTTGTATTCTGCTTTATTTCTTCCGCCGAAACAACTCTCCAGGTTTTCCTCCTTTTTCTGCCTTTTTATATCCCTTCTTTTTTTATCCCCCCCAGTAGGTTTTTTTTCCTTTTCTTTTTTATTCTCTCTTTTCAGCAATTAAATTCGTCCGGTAGTTTTGTGCTTCTCTCGGCCCAACAAGACAAAAGCCCCAGCGGCCCAAAGCTAATGTACGTCCGCGGTCAGCATACTTACTTTTGTTAGAAGCAGTGGCGTCTTTTTGCGCTTTCTGTGCCGCGGCTCACTTGGTGTGTGCCGCGGCACACAGTACAGCATTCGCTGGTTGCATTCGTGTGCCGTGGTTCACTTGGTGTGTGCCGCGGCTCATGACCAAAAAATGCTATTTTCGCCCTTTTTTCATCGTTTTGGCTTCCGGACTCCGATTTCCTGCAAAACATATAAAAATAATGCATTAAAAGCTCATTTATGCTGATTTAGGCTCAAGATGGATATAAAATAGTGATATAAAAGCGCATAAAAATACGCCTAACAAATACCCCCAAACTTGAGCCTTTGCTTGTCCTCAAGCAAAAAATTATAATTTTAAACAAAATGTATCGTGAATATTCATGCAAATCCATAGTGCTCAACTTAATCAATACTACCCTGAAAATCTCAAAGAATAATACAAGTATCGTAATAGTGAGTCACGTCCTGGACACTGATTCCACAAAGTAACCAATTTGAGTCCTAATCAATCGTTCAAGAAGAAAATCAAGCTCAAAGATTAACAAGCGTGAATTTAACCGACCGTCAATATGAAGGGTTAGATTAAACAAGCCAATTCGCCCAATCCCACAGTCTAGTGGCAAAATTCAAGAGTTTCATTATCAAAATTACGCCTAGGACAGCATTCCCTTATGTACGATCAATAATATGATTCGAGTTAACCACTAGGTTTCGGTTCTCGGGATATTTCATCGGGATGATCCTAGGGTGGATTTCCATTCTCATGTATCGGGGAACCGTTTGACGTAAAAGACACTCATGGGGCACATGGATGCTTCTAGTTACTAAGTCCCCCTCTACAGCGGAGAAAAAACTCGAATAGCAATTCCCGCACATCAAGGTTGCTGTTTTACGCGAGAGTAAACAACGGGTCACGTGAATACCCCCGGTTACTAGGCTTCCCATCATCGGTAATGCGATATTTCTAAATTGTTAATCTATTCAGGGTCGTCGTTTTACGCGAGAGTAAACAACGGGTCACGTGAATACCCCCGGTTACTAAACTTCCCATCATAGAACAAATAATATCTCGACTTTTTCTTGGAAAAAACTGTCCGACTCTATACTCAATTTAAATGCCAACAAGACTCATGGTACTGGACGACGAGCTACGCAAAAAGTTTAACCAAACGTATAAACGGTGATTTGAAAACACGTATGTCTCCTTTCTTATCTGCTAAAATTTCTACACAAACGATAAAATTTCGGACCTAACTGAATACTCAACAGAAACAGATATCGCTGATTGCAACTCGACTAAAAGTCAACTGTTTCTTCAAAGAGAAATCAGTATCGTAACATCAATTTTACACATGGAAGCACGAAAAATTCACGAAAAATTCAAGCTTGCAAAAAACATCAATAGCATGCAAAATAAAGTCCACTACACATAACATTATCAATAATAAAACTCATGTGAAAATAAAAGAGATAAGTAAAAGTGAAACTTAATCCAAATGTCTTCTTGAACACCCGCACATGTCTGAGTGGAAACGTCGGTCAATCCATACTTCAAATAACGCCCAACATCACGAGGGACCCCCAAACTTAGTGTCTAGTCATGAGATAACAATAGACATTAAATCAAGAAAGACTAGAATATGAAGAATAATAACTCATAGGGGTTATAAAGAAATATCAGAGAAATAAGGGCCAACAAGAATACATGAATCCAAATGAAATAACAAAACAAAGAAAAATAAATTACTAACGAAAAATCAAATAAAAACAACTAACTAGAAAGCAAGTAAAAATGATGGGTTGCCTCCCATAAAGCGCTCTATTTTACTTCTTGAGCACGACGTGGCGAAAAAATTTAACGTGGCTTCTTTCTTGGGAGATTGCCAAATGCCCCCTTCTTGCAATCTATAAGCCTCTTATTCCATAGGGGAGGCTTTGGCTCATGCCCGGTTGCCAAAAATAATGAATAAGACTAATTATGTTGACAACCAAAAAATGATGGAAGAATATAATAATGATAAGGCATGAAAAAATAAGCAGAGTTCGAATGGGCAAATAATAAAGAATTATCATGCACAACCTCATTAGAACTCGAAGAATCACCAACAAAATCATGAGTAATGGGGTCAATCTCTCCCATTATGGATTTAGGAAAAATTATGCGTGGCACCGTTAATAAAATTTTTGGCACAAAAGTATTCACCTTATTAGTCGAAGTTTGATGACAATTTAATGGAATTTCTTTGGAAACATCATCAATGATAACTTTTTCTCTAGGCTCATCACACTTTATGAAATCATTAGGTGCTGGGGGATCGACCCTAAAGCTCAACATGTCGTTCTTCACAACCTCCCCCTCAACTTCACTACTAAATATATGAGCTGAAAAATAACCGTAGTGAACCTCAAGACCACGATGTGCACATTCTAGCTCAAAAAGGGTACTATCAAGATTTTTAAGAACGTCTACACATTGTTCAAGCATGGTCTTTTGTTTTGGGGGAGGGGGCTGACTGACCCTATTTGGCGAATAATTAAGAACATTTGGATTTATGAAATGCCAAGGGCCACGATACTCATAGGAAAACATAATAAAAAAATAAAAATATAGAAACTAAAGAAGAAACTTCAAATTAAAATTAGAGTCGCTTGGTATTGATATTAGCGAAAAATCAGTCCCCGGCAACGGCGCCAAAAACTTGTTGCGGGAAAATCCCTCACAATATGCCGCAAGTGCACGGTGTCAACAAGTAATAAAGTGATGAGTAAAGTATCGTTCCCTCGAGGACTGATTTCACTAAGTACCAAAATATAGTCAACTCACAATTTTATTTGAAGAACAATTAACTGGAATTTATATCTAAACTAATTAATAATAGTACTAATAATAATAATGATAATACTAATAAGGGGTAGGATTATGATTTTCACCTCAAACAATCGGGAATGATATTTATTCGATTCAATTCACTGTTATTCAATTGATTGTAAGCCAGGAATTCCTAAATTATTCTAAAGCCTTTCCCAAGGTCGATAGAAAATACTACGAATTACTAACTCGATATATCCCTATTCGAATCAGATAATCAATAGCTAAAACAGTTCAATAATTCCCACAATAACAGGCTTCACAATTCGCATGAGTATATCCCTATCTAACGAAAATTATGATTCGTCTAACAAGAACTATGCCTAAATTTCATCTCCCGAATCCATAAAGACATTCAAAACAAATTAACTGTTGGCCAGACAATTAAAAAGCATTAAGAACAGTAAGAAGAATCCAATTCAATAGAATAACGAGTAAATCGAAATAATAATAAATAATCAAACCGTCATGAAATTGGCTACAATCAAAATCCTACTCGAATAAATCTAAAAATTAAGATGCAGAAAAACCGTAGGGATCCGTGGTCTTGTCGTCGCCCACAAATCTCTCCTTGTATTCTGCTTTATTTCTTCCGCCGAAACAACTCTCCAGGTTTTCCTCCTTTTTCTGCCTTTTTATATCCCTTCTTTTTTTATCCCCCCCAGTAGGTTTTTTTTCCTTTTCTTTTTTTTTTTCTCTCTTTTCAGCAATTAAATTCGTCCGGTAGTTTTGTGCTTCTCTCGGCCCAACAAGACAAAAGCCCCAGCGGCCCAAAGCTAATGTACGTCCGCGGTCAGCATACTTACTTTTGTTAGAAGCAGTGGCGTCTTTTTGCGCTTTCTGTGCCGCGGCTCACTTGGTGTGTGCCGCGGCACACGATCTGATGTGCACATCATTCGCTGGTTGTCTTCGTGTGCCGCGGTTCACTTGGTGTGTGCCGCGGCTCATGACCAAAAAATGCTATTTTCGCCCGTTTTTCATCGTTTTGGCTTCCGGACTCCGATTTCCTGCAAAACATATAAAAATAATGCATTAAAAGCTCATTTATGCTGATTTAGGCTCAAGATGGATATAAAATAATGATATAAAAGCGCATAAAAATACGCCTAACAATAACCAGTTTGGGAATGTCCTTTATGCAGGTCAGAGAGATAATCGGCATCAGCAAATCCAACTAACGTATTGTTAGGATTCTATGCATAGGGGGTAAGTTTGCTCGCATTACCACTTCTGGTAGTCAAGCTGCCATGCTTAGCTGCAATATCAGAGGAAGATCGACGGTCGGTATGCATCGTCTTAACCTCAACAATTCCTTTCGGAATATCGTTCTCTCTTGCGTAGGGAAAGAACAATCCAAGATCACTGGAGCCTTTCAAGTATCGAAAGATGTGTTTTACTCCATTCCAATGCCTTATCGTGGGAGCCGAGCTAAATCTCGCTAACAGATTCACAGAGAATGCGATGCCTGGACGAGTACATTGATCCAGATACAACAACACACCGATTGCGCTAAGATACAGTGTTTCTGCTCCAAGGACCTCTTCATCCTCCTCTTTAGGACGAAACGGATCCTTGTTCATTTCCAGACTTCGACCAACCATGGGGGTAGCAAGAGGATGTGTCTTGTCCATGCTAAATCGCCTGAGCATTTTCTGTACATAGGCAGATCGATGAATGAGTATTCCATCATCTCGATGTTCTAGCTCTAAGCCCAAGCAGAATCGAGTCCTCCCCAGGTCTTTTATCTCAAATTTGGATTTAAGGTAGCGGGCCGTCTCATTGACCTCATCTATGGTACCGATAACATTCATGTCATCTACATAGACGGCTACAATCACGAATCTTGTATCTGTTCTTTTCACAAAAATGCATGGGCAGATATCAGTGTTCTCGTATCCATTCCTAACCAAGTATTCACGTAGGCGGTTGTACCACATCCTTCCGGATTGTTTCAACCCATACAGTGAACGACGCGGTTTCACAGTGTAAGCGCTCCGTGGTTTAGAGGTACTTGATTTCGGCAACAAAATCCCTTTTGGGACTTTCATATAAATATCCGTATCTAGATCCCCATAAAGATACGCTGTAACCACATCCATAAGCTGCATATTCAGTTTTTCGGACACTACCAAACTGACTAAGTAGCGGAAAGTGATGATGTCCATAACGGGAGAATATGTCTCCTCGTAATCAATGCCAGGGCGCTGCGAGAAGCCTTGGGCAACTAGTCTCGCTTTGTAATGCATGACCTCAGTCTTATCATTGCGTTTACGAACAAAGACCCACTTATGTCCAACTGTTTTAACGGCTACGGGTACTTGCTCGATACGGCCTAATGTAGGTCACAAGTCGTCCAGGTACAAGTCTAGAGGGGGGGTGAATAGACTTGTAGAAACTCTTAAACTCTTTTTCACGAAGAGTGAGTTTCTTCAGCTGAAAGGTAAACAAATGACTTGGAGTCGTTTGTTCTTTAATATATGCGGAAGTCAGCTGATGACGAATAGAAAGCAACTAATGAAACACTTAACAATGAATGCAGCAGTTAAAGTATGATGCAAGAAAGCAAGAATAACGCAGCAATTATAGTGGTCTCGGAGGTGGGGTAATCCTCTACTAATCCACTTTTCTCCAAACCAGTTGGAGATGAATTCACTATAATTCTCAACCAGTGATAAATATTACAGTGATTCAAACCACACTACAACAGCTTCCAACCAGTGGAAATCCGTGCCGTTGTACACACTTGACTTCCTTGCACCTCTTGATCCTCGATCCTTGGATGCCTTTACAGTCTCTTACTTCAACCAGTGAAGTACCCCGTACTCAGGATTATAGACAAGAGTTTTTGTCTTCTCCAACTAAGAGCTTCTTTAAGTATGAACTCTTAGAACCGCTCTTTTCACGATGCTATTGATTGCTTTAGATTGCTTGATTGCTTTAATCGCTTGAAAGTATGTTCGCACCGGTTGTTGCTCAGCTTCAAATCTTCGGATATATATAGGTCACGATCTCTGAGCTTTTCCCTTGTAGCCATTGCAAATCTTTTGAACAAATCCGTCCGTTGGAGAGGGAGACTTCATTGTTTTCTTTCTGAACATTGCAAGGCTGGATTCCCATTATTTTATTCTATCTTCCGACCGTTGTGAAGACTTCTGCATGTGAGCGCCGAATCTTTTGAATATAAAATGATTAAAGTCTTCAAGGTGGGTCTGGATGATTTATTTAAATCATATCTCTTGCAGAAATCACTCCAATTTGTCTCTTCACGTTGCATGTGACTTTCCGTAATACTTGACTTTTCAACGCATGCTGACGTGGACTTGGAGTACTTGGCTGACTTCGAGTAGGCTAATGAGCAGCTAACATCTCTGCAGTCTGGTCTTCTCTGATGTTCACTGTTTGTTACTTATCTGATCAGGTGACTTCCCTGAGGTACCTTGGCTGCAGTCTGGTCAAACTTCTCTGATAAATTATGTTGACCAGGACTACTCCGACTCGACTCGACTGATCCTCTCTGATGAACTTAGCTGTACTCAATACTTTTTTTTTTTTTTTTTTTTTTTTTTTTTAGCTGTACTCAGTACTTAGCCGATTTTAGCCTAACTAATTTTTGGCCTACAGAAGATACTCATTTAGTTCTTCTTTACATTTTGCTAAGTTTTATACTTAACATATTTGGCCTATGGAAGATACTCATTTGGTTCTTCCTTACATTTTTGCCAAGTAATAAACATTTGATTTTATATTAATGACATCATCAAAATCTAACAAGTATTCCTAACAAATTCCCCCTATTTTGATGATGGCAAAACTTTAAATAAGTAATCAAATGACCAAGTCTGCACTTAAGTGCAAGACACAAACTGAAATCAGTCTGATATTGAGACAACTGGAAATTGTCATTCAACAGACTGTTATAAAACTTTTCTGACTTGATTATGATTGAAATTTACAAGAAAGTTTTTACAGGTACAGAAAATAAAATTACAAGTACAAAGAAATAAAGTCATCTGCCTCTTCCTCTGCCTCTGCGAATAGGCTGTTTGGCAGGCCTGAATGGTTTAGCTCCAATTGGTCTTATCTTGACTGGAGCAAGACCATATTTCCTCTTCACAACAAGAGCTGCAAAGTCTTGTTCTTGTTGGGATGAAAATCTATTCTCAAGACATAACTGCTTGATTTCTCTTTGAAGCTCTACCTCATTTAGCTCATTGTCCAGACGGGTCGGCGCTTCCTCTGCTCTGAATGAGGGAATCATAGGCTGTTTGGCACGCCTGAATGGTTTAGCTCCAATTGGTCTTATCTTGACTGGAGCAAGACCATATTTCCTCTTCACAACAAGAGCTGCAAAGTCTTGTTCTTGTTGGGATGAAAATCTATTCTCAAGACATAACTGCTTGATTTCTCTTTGAAGCTCTAGCTCATTTAGCTCATTGTCCAGACGGGTCGGCGCTTCCTCTGCTCTGAATGAGGGAATCATAGGATAAGCATTTTGATCCTTAGCATGCTTCTTCAGAATAGCCCAGAGCTTCGGATGGGCTTCCTCCATGAAATTGATGAAGATCTGCTGTGGGGAGAGATTATCATCCTGGAGTATTTCCCAGATGTAATAGTCTCTGATGAATTTCTTCTTTGCAGTTCCCCACATGGGCAGGGCTTCATATGGTATAAAATCCTCAACATACCACAGCTCCTTTCCTTCCCATTCTAGAGTAGGCCCAAAACCTCCTCTAGTCCTCCTTCTCTTGCCTTCAGGCTGGTCAGCCTGTTCATCTGGATCCGCTCCTCCCTTCCTCTTCAGACTTGAGGGTCCTTCAATTTGAAGGATATCTTGCTTCTTCTTGCTTCTTATCTCTGCCCTTATCTCTCCTTGATTACTTCCTTCCCCCTGAACTCTCTCTTCCCCCTTTTTGCCAGCATCAACAAGGGTAGTTAATTGCTGCTCCATTCTGCTCATCCAATCAGACATGCCAAATGGCATTCTGTTGTTGGTAGGGGGAGGGGGCTGAGGAATCTCTCTCTGCAACAGAGTGTTGATATTTGCATTGATTGATTGAAAGTCAGGAGTGACCTGAGACGCCAGCAGCTCTCCATTTGTATCTTTGACTATCTGCCTGATCAGCTCAGTCATGGCAGGAGATATCTGAGCTGATGGAGAGTGCTCTCCTGAGCCTTCTGCAAAAGAACCACTAGACTGCAAGCTTCTGTCTGCAGCAGGTACACCAGAGGGGGTCTTCTCTGGGGTCCCTGACCTGGAGTCTTCAGCTAACTCTGCGTCTAGGCTGGTGTACCGGGCAGGTACCACAGTCCTATCTGCAGCTTCTTGAATTGGCTCTGGCTCCGGCTCTGGCTCCTTTTCTTCTTCTTTCTCTTCCTCTTTCTCATGATCCTCCTCCCTCTCTTCTTCTGCCTTTTCTTCAATATTTTCTTTTTCTTCCTCCTCATCCTTTTCTTTTTCATTTTCTTTTTCGGCTCCTGAATCTCCTCCATCATCATCATCATTATCATCATCATTGTTGTCATCATCCTTCTCCTATTTTTCTCCTTCATCATCATCATCCTTTTCATCATCATCCTCCTTTTCTCCTTCATCTTTTTCTTGTTCTACCTCTTCTCCTTCTTCTTCTTCTCCTTCATCAGCCAACTCTTCTGTTTTCTCAATTTCTCCTGACTGTTTTTCAACTAGAGTATTTTTCTTCTGTTCTTCTCTCTTCTTCTTCTTCTTCATCATCAACCAAATCAACAACTTCTTTATTTCCTTCTCCATCTACCTCCTCAATTCTAATTTCTTTTTCAACTTCCTCCTCCTCCTCTTATCCAAAAGAACCATCAAAAATGCTAAGCATTATGGAATGGATAAATTGGTCCATGTTTGTTTTAAAATGGGACATGAACCAATTATCCTGGAGGATTAATACTAAGTCTGATTCTTTGCAAAAGTGAATCAGAACCTCCTCTGTGGCTTGGGGATATTCCCAACCACTAGTTCCAATGTAAGTTTGAAGGTTTGTAAATGTCAGAGTTTTGAAAAACTTCCACTCTTCAAAGATATTTACAAAAGAGTGTTTTAATGCTTGTGGCTTAACAAGCTGGAGTTGCTCAATTGATAGGTTGAAAGTATTGTTTTCTAGCAGGTTAAAGGTATAATTAGCTTTAGGGATAGAGATTATGAGACCTGCTTCTTCTTCTTCGGAAATGTAGGCTGGGGGGTGAGTACAGCCACAATCCGAGTCTCGTGGGTGCCTGGGGCAGGCAGGTCTTCCAGATGAATTGGTGATCTGGCTGAGGGGCTGGCAAGGTGTTCAGACTGCTCTTCCTCACTAAGTTGCAGTTTCCTTGGCCTCTTGGGAGAGGGTTCTGGTGACGACTTCAAGATAGAGGGTCCTTCAGGGGCGGGTCCCCTTCTCTTAAATCTGACTGCAATGGGAGTGTCGTCGGACTCGGTGTCTGACTCGACTGCAGTTGCGATATTGGCTGCAGGTCTGTTCGACTCTCCAGACGAATAATATCTCGGATAAGGCCTTGAGTCAGGTAGGTCCTTCAGCATCTGAGATGCTCTCTTTGCGCCTCCGAATTTTCTCACCTTCTCGTGGTCCATATGACCAAGTCTTTTGTTGTGATGGAAGGGGTTAGTGCTTCCCTTTGCCACACCAGTCTTTTCCAAAAACCAACTTAGCTGCGTTCCAAATGCCAGCTTTGTCTTAAATCTCTTCTCATTGTCAAGCCACTCGACTTTGTTGACCTCTCGCACGAGTTGCCTGAAGATGTAATCAGCCCAGTCGATTTCTTCTTCCTGAATTAGTGCTCCCAGCACCATAAATTTTGCCGACGACAGTTGATCATAACTGCCGGCCATCCCCATGATTATCTTGTTGGTTATGTCCAATGCAAGACGATACACTTTCTTAAGCTCATTTCTCTTGGAAGTTAATTTCAGCTTTTCCGGGATATTCTCCACCTTAATCTTCTTCCAGATTTCGGCAGAAGACTGCTTGAGAGCTTCGACGGCTATGCCGCGATGCTTCATACCGAAAAATCTGCGAATCGACTCTCGCGTTATGTCGATTTGCCTTCCGCGAATAGTGTTTCGAATTCCGTCTTGAATCAAACAAGCTTCGCGATAGAACTCGATGACATCCTCCTTGAACAGATGTTGCGGGTTGACATCAAGGAATGGGTAGATCCCATTGAGCTTCATCGCGCGGATTAGGTTGTACACATCATAATCTTCCAAATTCGCTTCCAATAAGCCCTCAAAGTCTACGACCAGCGAGAAAATGATCTGGTCCTTGACCGCCTTCAGGTTTACGCCTTCGAAGTAGGTTGCCATTTCTGCAATCAAAAGATTTTAGTGTATTTCGGTGTTCAAGAAATTTTTGCTCTGAGAAATCTAGGGTTTGAAAGCGTAAAGGGTAAAGTGAAAGGTCTTCTTTCCTTATAAAGACGATGAAAAGACGTATCTATTAATTTATTATATATTTGAAATGGTGGTACGCCTTTTGATATTCTTTTGAATTTCAAATTTGAATCGGTGGCCCATTTTAAAATTTGACGGTTGATTTTGATTGGCCACCGTGGAGGTCGATTTAATAAGCGATTGACGCGTGTATTAAAATTGCCACTTGGCTTATAAAAATGTATATTTAAATGCCATTTGTTAACCAAAATTAATATAATAATCTTATAACTATGGCAGATAATAATTAAATATTCAGAGGTCAGTTTAGAAAACTTAGCTGGTCTGATTTGTTGACTGTTGACCGCTCTGTATCAGGTGAGTTGACTTCTCGCCTGATATTCTGATCAGCTAGGTTGCTTTGTCCGACCTTCGTCTTCTTGCCTGCATCAGCTAGGATCTGATTCTTCAGCTGGGGTCCGTCCTTCCTCTGAAATGCTTCAACTTGCTTCAGTACTAGATTCCCAGTCTAGTAATCCAAGATCTCTGCTCTGCTCCAAAAATCTTTCTTCTGGCAAGGGTTTGGTAAAGATGTCAGCTATCTGATAGTCTGTGCTGACTCTTTCAACTCTAACCCATTTGTTAAGCACATGGTCTCTGATGAAGTGGTGCTTAACATCAATGTGCTTCGTCCTTGAGTGCGAAACCGGGTTGTTGGTTATTGCTATGGCACTATTGTTGTCACACCAGATTGGAACTTCATTGGCAATGATATTATAATCCCTTAACTGTTGTCTGATCCATAGAATCTGTGCACAACAGCTACCTGCAGCTAGGTATTCTGACTCTGTGGTAGAGATAGAGTTAGAAACCTGCTTCTTGCTAAACCAGGATATCAGTCTGGTTCCTAGGAATTGACACGTTCCACTAGTGCTCTTCCTGTTGATTTTGCATCATGCGAAATCTGCATATGAGTATCCTGACAGCTCGAAATTATCATCCTTGGGGTACCATAGTCCAACATTGATTGTAGACTTAAGGTAATTTATTATCCTCTTGGCTGCATCTAGGTGTGATTGCTTCGGCTTGGACTGGAATCGTGCACAAACTCCAACAACATAGGATATGTCTTGCCTGCTTGCAGTGAGGTACAGAAGAGATCCAATGAGTCCTCTGTAGTGGGTTGAGTCCACTGATATGCCTGCCTCGTCTGCATCCAGGTGAGTACTTGTGCTCATAGGAATTCTTGCTGGCTTGGCTGATTCCATTCCATATCTCTTGATAAGGTCTCTGGTATACTTTGCTTGGTTGATGAAAATTCCTTTTTCCATCTGCTTAACTTGTAGTCCGAGAAAGAAGTTAAGCTTTCCCATCATACTCATCTCAAATTCTCCTTGCATGAGGTTGGAGAATTTCTCGCATAGCTCTGGATTGGTTGATCCGAATATGATGTCATCCACATAAATCTGGACTATTAATATGTGGCCTTCGTGCTCCACTCTGAATAGGGTCTTGTCCACCTTCCCTTTGCAAAATCCATTTTCTCAAGAAACACAGATAGTGTTTCATACCACGCTCTTGGTGCTTGCTTGAGTCCATAAAGAGCTTTCAACAGCTTATAGACTTTGTCTCCTTTGACAAAACCTGGGGGTTGCTCTACATAGACTTCTTCTTCTAGGATTCCATTTAGAAAAGCACTCTTTACATCCATCTGATAGACTTCAAAATCTTTGAATGCAGCATATGCGATGAATAGTCTGATGGCCTCTAATCTTGCAACAGGTGCATAGGTTTCATCAAAATCTATTCCTTCACACTGTGCATAACCTTTTGCTACAAGTCTGGCCTTATTCCTAACAACAGCTCCGTCTTCATCACTCTTATTTTTATACACCCATTTGGTGCCAATAACTTTCTTGTGATCAGGTCTGTCTGTTAGTTCCCAAACTTTGTTTCTTTCCATCTGCTCCAATTCCTCTTGCATGGCATTAATCCATGAATAATCTTCCAAGGCTTGTTCTGTAGTTTTAGGTTCAATTTGCGACATAAAACATGAGAACATCGCCATTCCTGCTGGTAGGGTTGACTGTCTCGTCTTAACTCCATCAGTCAACTTTCCAATTATTTGCTGGATTGGGTGATCCTTGAGCCATTTGGGGATATCGTCCTCTTCTGGGTTTGTTCCCCCTGTTGGATTGCCTTGGTGGATTTCTGCATCAGCTGGGTTCTGGTCTGCAACTGGATCAGCTACCGTCTTGTCATCTGCAGGTTGGTTCTGATCTGCAGATGAGTCTTTATCAGCTACGGTTGGGTCATCAGGCTGGTCTGCAGGTGAGTCCACCATTCCAGTGTCATGTATAATGACTTCTTCAAGGGTTGCTGACTTGAGCTTGTTCTCAATTAGCTCAACTTGTTTCCTGTACTCAACGGTAGATTCATCAAAAACAACATGGGGTGTTTCCTCCACAACTAAGGTTCTTTTATTAAAAACTCTATATGCCTTGCTTCTTTGTGAATATCCCATAAAGAGACCGTCATCAGTTTTAGCATCGAAGGCATTTAGCTGTGTTTTACCGTTGTTGTGGATGAAACACTTACAACCAAAAACATGAAAGTAAGCAACAATAGGAGTTCTATTATTCCAAACCTCAGAGGGAGTTTTGCCATGTCTCCCTACTATCATACTCCTGTTCTGGGTGTGACAGGCTGTGTTGACAACTTCAGCCCAGAACCTTTTGGGCAGGTCCGCTTCTGCAATCATGGACCTTGCTGCTTCTTTCAGGGTTCTGTTTCTTCTTTCAGCAATACCATTCTGCTGGGGCGTCTTGGCTGCAGAGAGCTCATGCTGGATCCCATTATGATCGCTGTAATCAGTTATCGCCTTGTTGAGAAACTCTCCTCCTCTATCTGATCTGATCTTTATAATGGAAAGGGATTTCTCATTCTGGATCCTTCTCAGCAGCTCAGGTAACTTGGTCAGGGTTTCACTTTTCTTATATAGGAAGATAATCCAAGTGTACCTTGAATAATCATCTACTATTACAAGTGCATGCTTCCGGCCGCTCAGAGTCCTTGGCTTGATAGGACCAAATAGATCCATGTGGAGTAGATCTAAGATCCTTGTTGTGAGCGTTGTAGGCTGAACTGGCTCGAACGATGCCCTGGTCTTCTTTCCTTTCTGACATGCATCACAAAGTGCTTCCTTCTTGAATGCTTCATTTGGAAGTCCTCTGACCAGCTTCTGAGAACTAATCTTGTTGATGGCTTTGAAGTTCAAGTGACATAGTCTTTTGTGCCACAGCCATCCATTTCCAGCTACTGTCTTGGATAGAAAACAGGAGTTAGGTGTTCCTGTGTTCCAATCAATCATGTAGACATCTCTCCTTCTGAAGCCTTGGAGCTTCACTTCTCCAGATAAGATATCTATTACCATACACTTCAAGATGGTGAAGACTACTAGGTTCTTCTCGTCACAGAATTGGCTTATGCTCAGGAGGTTGTACTTGATCCCTTTGACATAATGAACTTTGGATATCACAATGTTTCCTCGGTGCAGCTCTCCAAAGCCTTTTGTCTGTCCTCTAGAGCTATCTCCAAAGGTTACATCGGGACCTCTTTCTTTAGTGTATTTGGACAGCATCTTCTTGTTCCCGGTCATATGCCTCGAGCATCCAGAATCTACAAACCATTCTTCACCTCCAAAATTTGAGCTTGTGGAGATGTGGTTGTAGTCCTTCCACCTTTTCTGCAATTAGACAAGCAGAGATTTAGGTACCCAAATCTGTGTGGGTCCTTTGGGGTTAGCTGGTTTCCTGGAGAATTGATTTCTCCTTGGATTATAGAAATTGTTATTATTATTATAACCCTCATAAGGTGTGTAGGTTCGAGGTCTAAATCTCCTGTTGGGATTGTATACCGGATATTCCTCAAAATGTTGATAGTGTGGGCCATTTCTAAATCTAGGCTGAGACCATTTATTAAATCTTTGTGGTCTCCACACTTGTTCATTTTGGTAATTAGGATAACCTTGAGGTTTCCATCTGCCCCTCCCATTATAAAATCTGTTTTTGGGGAGTTGTTGGTAATAGTGGGCATGTTATGCAGCTGCTTTGCTTTTGCACAGCCTTTGCTAGTCGCCTGTCTAGGTGGCTGCCTGGTGTAACCTGACTGCAGCCTAGACATTTGACTTGGCTGTTGCCTGTTTTTGAATATCGGTTTATACGTGGCTCAACAGTCGAGACAATTGTTTCTCCCTTGATAAATTTTCTTTTAGAACTAGAGGGAGTGTGAGGATCATATCCAAGGCCTGATTTGGAATATAGTGGCCTTTTGTTGGTACACAATTCTTCCAGGGTTGAAGACGCCTTCAGGGAGGTTATTTCCTGTGCCTGAGTCTTATTCACTTGTGTCAGCTTAGTAAACTCGTTTTTGGCATGAGCAAGTGCAGCTGATTTTGCTTTAAGTAAAATGGTTAGTCTGTTTATCTCAGCTGTATTAATGTCATCCTGGTTTTTAAAGTCAGCTGCAGTTATCTCAACCTTATTCAAATCTAGGCTGAGTTTTTCGAAATCATTTTTCAGCTGCCTATTCTCATCTTGCAGCTGAGTCTTCTCTGCTGATACAGTTTGGTGTGCAGATTTGAGTGTTTCAAAATCTTTAAATAACTGATCTACCGATTCGTGTAGATCCATATCTTATGACATGGCTGAGCTATTATTTGAACCGGTGGGTTTAGAAGTTACCTCTTCATCATCTAGGTTTGCCATCAGGCAGTCATACTCCTCATCTTCATCAGAAAAGAATCCGCTGCTTGATTCGACATGCTCATGGTCTTCTCCGATGAGGGCCTTTCTTCTATCTTCTTTTCTGCCCACCTCCTTCTTGGTTTCGTCCTTCTTGAGCTCAGGACAGTCCATTTGGATGTGTCCTGTTTTGTGACAGTTGTAGCATTCTACTTTCCAGCTTCCAGCCTTCTGGTTCCTTCTTGGATTCTCCTTATAATTTTTCTTATATTTGGAGTAGTTCTTTCTAAAATTGCTGAACCTTTGCATTATAAATGCCATTTCTTCCTCAAAATCTAATGGATTTGGAGGCTTTACATCAGATAGGCTCTTGGCAGGGGACTCGGCTGCAAATGCGATTCCCTTCCCTGCAGCCTCAGTTGAGGATGAAATTGGAAGCTCGAACTCATAAGCCTTCAGATCAGAGAACAACTCTTGAATCTTTATCTTATTCAGGTCCTTGGACTCTCTCATGGCCACGACCTTCATGCTCCATTCAGGGTTGAGAGATTTGAGAACCTTCAGTGCCATTTCCCTGTTGCCATAGGTTTTGCCCAGGGAGTTGATCTCATTAATAATCTCAGTGAACCTTGTGTCCACTTGATCTATGGATTCACCATTCTTCATTTTAAAGTTGTCAAATTTTTGGATAGCAATTGACAGCCTGTTTTCCTTGATCAGCTCTGTTCCTTCACACATTAGGGCTAATGTGTCCCAGATTTCCTTGGCATTCTTGCAGTTCTTGATCTTGACCATGGTGGATTTGTCAAGAGTCTGATATAATACATCTCTGGCCCGGTTTTCAAGATTGGCCAGCTTTCTTTCTTCGGGAGTCAGCTCTGTCCTTTTCTTAGGAATATTCTCTGGCTTCCCTGCTGCGATCTCCTCTGCTATGTTATCCTTCTCAAAGATGAATGGACCGTCCTCGATGATGCACCACATGTCGTCATGAATCGAAGATAAGTGTGCCTGCATCCTTATCTTCCACAGATCATACTCGTCAACTGAAAACACAGGGAGTCTAGAGTGCATGTGTTCCATTATAAAATGAGAGCAAAGATATATATCTGATATAGATCTGGTTCGTGAAATAAATGAACCAACCTCTCCGATACCACTTGTAGGTCACAAGTCGTCCAGGTACAAGTCTAGAGGGGGGGGGGGTGAAAAGACTTGTAGAAACTCTTAAACTCTTTTTCACGAAGAGTGAGTTTCTTCAGCTGAAAGGTAAACAAATGACTTGGAGTCATTTGTTCTTTAATATATGCGGAAGTCAGATGATGACGAATAGAAAGCAACTAATGAAACACTTAACAATGAATGCAGCAGTTAAAGTATGATGCAGTAAAACTAGGACTGTAAACGAACCGAGCTGTTCGCGAACAAAGCTCGGCTCGGCTCGTTAAGGGCTCGGTTCGGCTCGGTTCGTTAAGAACTCGAGCTCGAGCTCGAGCTCGAAAATCTGTGCGTTAAGAAAACGAGCTCGAGCCGAGCTTAGGCATGTGCGGCTCGAGCTCGGCTCGAGATCGACTCGAGCTCGGTTCGGCTCGGTTCAGCTCGTTAAGCTCGATTAATAAATATATTTTTAAATTATTTTTATAATATTTATATATTATATTATAGATTAATAATTTTTTAAATAATTTTCATATATTAAAATATTATTTTTTATATATATTTGAAAATATATAATTTTTAATGATTATTTTAAAATATTTATTTTAAATAATTCAAATATATTATTTAAATAATTTAAAAATATATAATTATTCGCGAACAGCTCGAGCTCGGCTCGAGCTCGACTCGGCTCGAGCTCGGCTCGAGCTCGACTCAGCTCGAGCTCGACTCGGCTCGAGTTGTTCTCGAACAGCTCGTGTGCGGCTCGATTTATTAACGAGCTCGAGCTCGAACACGATTTTTGTTAGGTAAGAAGGCTCGGCTCGGCTCGGCTCGTCAGAAAAAAATTTAAAACTCGGCTCGGTTCGATCATAGCTCGGCTCGGCTCGGTTCGTTTGCAGCCCTAAGTAAAACAGTAAATAACGCAAGCAATTATAGTGGTCTCAGAGGTGGGGTAATCCTCTACTAATCCACTTTTCTCCAAACCAGTTGGAGATGAATTCACTATAATTCTCAACCAGTGATAAATATTACAGTGATTCAAACCACACTACAACAGCTTCCAACCAGTGGAAATCCGTGCCGTTGTACACACTTGACTTCCTTGCACCTCTTGATCCTCAATCCTTGGATGTCTTTACAGTCTCTTACTTCAACCAGTGAAGTACCCCGTACTCAGGATTATAGAGAAGAGTTTTTGTCTTCTCCAACTAAGAGCTTCTTTAAGTATGAACTCTTAAAACCGCTCTTTTCACGATGCTATCGATTGCTTTAGATTGCTTGATTGCTTTGATCCCTTGAAAGTATGTTCGCACCGGTTGTTGCTCAGGTTCAAATCTTCGGATATATATAGGTCACGATCTCTGAGCTTTTCCCTTGTAGCCGTTGCAAATCTTTTGAACAAATCCGTCCGTTGGAGAGGGAGACTTCATTATTTTCTTTCTGAACGTTGCAAGGCTGGATTCCCATTATTTTATTCTATCTTCCGACCGTTGTGAAGACTTCTGCATGTGAGCGCCGAATCTTTTGAATATAAAATGATTAAAGTCTTCAAGGTGGGTCTGGATGATTTATTTAAATCATATCTCTTGCGGGAATCACTCCAATTTGTCTCTTCACGTTGCATGTGACTTTCTGTAATACTTGACTTTTCAACGCATGCTGACGTGGACTTGGAGTACTTGGCTGACTTCGAGTAGGCTGATGAGCAGCTAACATCTCTGCAGTCTGGTCCTCTATGATGTTCACTGTTTGTGACTTATCTGATCAGGTGACTTCCCTGAGGTACCTTGGCTGCAGTCTGGTCAAACTTCTCTGATAAATTATGTTGACCAGGACTACTCTGACTCGACTCGACTGATCCTCTCTGATGAACTTAGCTGTACTCAGTACTTAGTCGATTTTAGCCTAACTAATTTTTGGCCTACAGAAGATACTCATTTGGTTCTTCTTTACATTTTGCCAAGTTTTATACTTAACATATTTGGCCTATGGAAGATACTCATTTGGTTCTTCCTTACATTTTTGCCAAGTAATAAACATTTGATTTTATATTAATGACATCATCAAAATCTAACAAGTATTCCTAACACCTAATACCTCATGTTTAGCCATTGAGTCTAGTTCAGCTTGCATTGCATCTTTCCATTTAGGCCTATTAGCTCATCGTTGACATTCAGCAACCGAGCGTGGCTCAGCATCGTCATCTTCAATAATTTCTTGAGTGAGGGAGTAGGAAAAAGCATCATCGACTAGCGTGGACGACCTGTCCAATAGTACGTATTCACTCATACATTGCATCGAGATTTCTTTATTCTCTGACATCAACAAAGTTTCTGACACGTCCATCGATTGTTCCATTGTTGATTCGAGGACATATCCATAGTTAGAGATACTCTCATGTGACGGAGTCACTGTTTCAATAATGAGAGGATTTTGTGCCTCCGTTCCTCATCTCTTTCGAGGTTCGGTATCCTTTGGCCTCCCCCTCTTTCAAGCATGGATAAGAGCAGCCGAAGCAGCCGTCCCACCACTAAGGTTGATTCCGGGGGCATCATTCCTTTGGGCGGCTGAACCTTGCCCTATAATTGGGACTTCTAACCTTGCAGGAACATTCGCAGCGGGAATGGTAGATCTTGTCACTTTCGCAGTATCAGTAAAGCTGTCGGGCATCGAATTCGCAACTTTCTGAAGACTAAGAATACGTTGCACTTCTAGCTCGGATTGAGCCGTGCGGGGATCTTGATGAGGCAAGGAGGGAGCACACCAGACAATTTCCTGGCGATCAATTGGAATCGTTCGATTCCACTCTCCCCCTAACGACGGGAAGTTTTTCTCATGAAAGTGACAGTCTGCAAATCTTGCAGTAAATAGATCTCCTGTCAAAGGTTCCAAATAGCGGATAATTTTAGGCGATTCATAGCCAACGTATATACCTAATCGTCTTTGCGGACCCATTTTAGTACGCTGTGGAGGTGTAATTGGCATATAGACTGCACAACCAAAAATGCGTAAGTGTGAAATATTAGGCTCATATCCAGTTACCAACTGGTACGCACTAAACGTTTGATTGGCAGTGGGTCTAAAGCCAATAAGTATAGCCACATGCAAAATTGCATAACCCCAGGTAGAAATCGGCAAGTTGGTGCGCAATACCAATGCTCGGGCGATAAGCTGTAACCGCTTAATCATAGCCTCAGCAAGGCCATTCTGCGAATGAATATGGGGGATGGGATGTTCAACTTCAATCCCAATCGACATGCAATAGTCGTCAAAAGACTTTGACGTAAACTCACCTGCGTTGTCCAATCTTAATGACGAGATTGGAAAGTCGGGGTGGTTAGCCCATAACTTGATGATTTGTGCTAGGAGTTTAGCACATGCATCATTTCTTGTGGATAGTAGAGCGACGTGTGACCATCGCGTCGATGCATCAACCAGAACCATAAAGTATCTGAATGGTCCACACTCTGGTTGAATAGGTCCACAAATGTCCCCTTGAATTCTTTGTATGAAGCCAATGTTTTGTGTTGAGTCTTTAGCAAAGGACGTAAAAGGTATCAACTTTGCTAGTGAACAGGCTTTGCAAAACGATTTATGGGCATTGGAAATTGCCACAGAAGCCTCGGGATTTACGAAAGATGCACCGTCAACCTTATCAGGGCATGCGATCTTTAATCCCGATGATAAGGTATCAAGCTCACTCACATCAATGCCGATATCGAATGGTGCTTCCAATCGTTTTCTGGACTTGAAAAATGGATGACCATGTGAGTTTTTCAAAATGCGAATCATCATGTCGTGTCCAGGGTGACCGAGTCGGTCATGTTATATTTGGTATGCTTCGGAATCGCAAAGTTCGTGACTCACATCATAGGATTCAATAACCTTTATTGTAGTCTGATATAAACCACTACTTAGAATCATAAGTTTCTCGAGAACTTGGCGTCTTCCGCATTCTGCCAGAGTAACACACAAAAATTCTATCCCATTCTCACAGTGTGTATCAAGGTTATAACCGTTGGCACGGATGTCCCTAAAACTTAGCAAGGTTCGATTTGCTCTTGGGGCATAGAGAGTATTTGTGACATTAATATGCGTATCATTAGGTAGCAAGAAATGAGCAGGTCCCCTCTCTAGAATTACTTTGGAGGAACCAATCATTGTTGTCGCTAAGGATATATATGGCACAATATCCTTAAATAATTGCCTATTCCGAAGAATAGTGTGAGTTGTTCCACTATCAGCAAGGCACTCAATTTCGCCACGATACATCTACAATAAGATATGAAACTAGATTATTCTTGTGATGGAAGACATAGCTAAAACTCATTAACTTCGAGTTTGGGGAAATTCGACCAAGTTGGTTAGGATCAAAGTTAGCACAATCGCTGGAAATAATTTCCGCGTAGCTTGACCTTTGTTCACTGAAATAGCAATAACTTCTTCTCTAAGAAGGTTATGGATGAACGGTCAGTTGTTTTGGAAACTAGACTTCCGTATCTTTCTGCACATAGGTCGTTCACTTTCTGGATCATTAAACTCAGATCTCAGTGCTCGTTTCAATTTTCTATATAGGTATTTCCCTATTGTTGGGTGATAGAGCAAGGTTGAAACCTTTTTCAAAGGCATTATTGTTGATACAATACTATGGCAATATGGCCATAGGAGCCTTTAAACACTTCAAAATGCATAGGGTTGTTCGATTTATATCTCGACTAATGATTCCTTCGATAACTCCAACTTGGTAGACTTGCAGAGAAAGTAGGAATGTCGGTACAGCTAAGGCTGTTTAAAAACTACTGATTCGGTTTGAACTTTCAAAGCATAAACAAATACCAAGGAGGATGCGCCTAGTCTTGATCAAAAATTTTGATGAAATCTACCAATGTATCAAATTAACCAAGTAATTCTGTACTGAGCAATTGTTTTGTGATAAACCAAACATGCTTTTGAAGGGAAAAATAAAATTTGTTTTTGCACAATCACAGCAATTAAAAGAATTTTATTCATCATGGCCAACTTTATTACATTCATAGAAAATCCCAAAGTAGTTCTTGAAAGAAAACTAGAAACAAGACAAAACATAACCAAAGCGTAAAACTAGTCAAACTACAATGATCTAGTCAAAGTCAGCAACATCCAAAAGTTTTGATGAATTCCACCAATGTATCAAATTAACCAAGCAATTCTTTACTGAGCAATTGTTTTGTGATAAACAAAATATGCTTTTGAAGGGAAAAATAAAATTCGTTTTTAATAATCACAGCAATTAAAAGAATTTTATTCATCATGGCCAACTTTATTACATTCATAGAAAATCCCAAAGTAGTTCTTGAAAGAAAACTACAAACAAGACAAAACATAACCAAACCGTAAAACTAGTCAAACTACAATGATCTTGTCAAAGTCAGTAACATCCAAATGTTGGTCTTTATCCGCAATGGTGAGAGGAGGGATCTCAATATGGTTCACCTCCGTATTCTCATTATCTTCCTCCATGTAATTTGACTCTTGAGTCAAGTACTGTTTATAGTGCTTGTAGTAAGCTTGGATATTCTTTGGCGCCTTGCAATTGCGGTAAGTATACTTCTTTGAGCCGCAAGTATAGCAATTCCGGCCTTCCTTTGGAGTGGTTCCAATCCCGGCGGCAGGAGGCGGTCCATGTGGTTGGGCTCCACTAGGACCCGTGGCCGAGCCACCTTGCCTCTTCCACACATTGGAACGATGACCTCGTCTTTTCCCTCGCTTGCTCGAGTCATGCACCCATGGTGCTTGTAAAAACTGAGTAGCGTTTCCTTTTCTATTTTGTCGTGGTGTATTCTTGTGGGTAGCCTGATTCACTTCCGGAATCGCCTTCCGAAATCGGCTTCGTAAGCTTGGATAATCCAAAAGTTTTGATGAAATCCAAAAGTTTTGATGAAATCCACCAATGTATCAAATTCACCAAGCAATTCTTTACTGAGCAATTGTTTTGTGATAAATCAAATATGCTTTTGAAGGGAAAAATAAAATTCATTTTTGCACAATCACAGCAATTAAAAGAATTTTATTCATCATGGCCAACTTTATTACATTCATAGAAAATCCCAAAGTAGTTCTTGAAAGAAAACTAGAAACAAGACAAAACATAACCAAAGCATAAAACTAGTCAAACTACAATGATCTAGTCAAAGTCAGCAACATCCAAATATTGGTCTTTGTCTGCAATGGTGATAGGAGGGATCTCAATATGGTTCACCTCCGTATTCTCATTATCTTCCTCCATGTAATTTGACTCTTGAGTCAAGTACTGTTTATAGTGCTTGTAGTAAGCTTGGATATTCTTTGGCGCCTTGCAATTGCAGTAAGTATGCTTCTTTGAGCCGCAAGTATAGCAATTCCGGCCTTCCTTTGGAGTGGTTCCAATCCCGGCGATAGGAGGCGGTCCATGTGGTTGGGCTCCACTAGGACCCGTGGCCGAGCCACCTTGCCTCTTCCACACATTGGAACGACGACCTCGTCTTTTCCCTTGCTTGCTCGAGTCATGCACCCGTGGTGCTTGCAAAAACTGAGTAGCATTTCCTTTTCTATTTTGTCGTGGTGTCTTCTTGTGGGTAGCCTAATTCACTTCTAGAATCGGCTTCGTACCAGCTGGGCGCGCATTGCTGTTGAGAATAATCTCATGGTGCCTTTCTTTTTTCGCGAGGTGGGAGATAAGGTCACTAAAATATTTAATTCTCCCTTCCTCATAGGCAACGCGCAGCTGATGAGCAATCACACTTGCTCCCACGGGAAACGTGTTAAGAGTCTTCTCGATCAAGTCTTGATCATACTTCTTGACACCACAAAAACCAAGATCAGCATGAAGATCGAGGATGGCTTAGTTATAAGCCTCCACTTCGCATAATCCAAAAACCGGATTTGCTCCCACTGAAGTTGCAATTCGGGGAAGCGCTGATCATGCACATTATTAAATCGTTGTTCGAGTGTATCCCATAGTTCTTTGGGTGTTTGCAAATTCATATAATAGTTTTTCAACAACGGATGTATATGTCTACGCAAGTACATCAGTGCATTAGCCTTGGTTTCCTCGCTCGGTTCTTGAGCGGTAGGCTCGTTAGAGGGAAAGATGGTGGTGGTAAATCTCTTACCGACGAATGCCAAGCGAACGTCTGAGACCCACCTATGGTACTCCTTACCAGCATGGTCAATGATGTCGAACTCCGGATGAACATTGGAGCTCTATGCCACCTACACGATATAAACAAGAGGAAGTTAGTCTTGTCGGATTTTCAGTGACAATGTAAATGGTCACAATCGATGCTTTTAAAAGCATGTAACATAACCGTTACTCGATGTACTTCCCTTAATTGTTGTTTAGTAAAGTTATGCAACAGTTATGTTGTCGCACCCAGATACGTGGTGTATGCAACAATTAAGGGAAGTACATCGAGTAACAACAATTAAGGGAAGTACATCGAGTAACATATCTGGTTGTCAATCGATATGGTCACAATCGATGCTTTTAAAAGCATGTAACATAATCGTTACTCGATGTAACAACAATTAAGGGAAGTACATCGAGTAACATATCTGGTTGTCGCACCCAGATACGTGGTGTATGCAACAACCACAAGTATCGACTTTCAACAATTCTGGACTCCCCCAGGACCATCACATAGTTTTCTTCGACAAGTAGAGATACCGACTTCTCTCGCGGTCTCATCCATCACAAAGTAGCGTGGGAGATAAAGAACCCAATAACCCATGTCCCCAAAAGAAAAATTCCTAAAAAGAGAGAATTGAATAGGGACAAGTTCAGATAATTACCTCAATTATAAAATTAGGCACGTGATATGGATGAATTTGTGGTGTGCTTCGATCTACCGGTTGGTACTCAATGCGACGACGTGAAACTGGGGGCGTAATTTTGGCGGTTTCCGAAAATAAATTAAGTTGATGTTCGGGTTTTTGGTCCGAGATTCTGAACTAGGTCGGACTTGGCAAAGCTGGAGCCGCCGGGCGCGCTGGCCGCGTCCGACGGCCGGCTGCCGCGCCGGCTCGATGGTGGCTGACTGGATCGCCGGGCCGGTGGGTCGGATCGATCGCGGCAGTGGTCGGCAGCGATGGTCCAGCGGTGGTCGGCTGGATTGGATCGGCAGTGGTGGCTGGCGATGGTGAGCAGCGGTGGCCGCTGGGCAGCGGTGGTGGCTGGGCAGCGGTGGCATTGCTGGCAGCGGCGGTGGTGCTGGCCGATTTTTTTTCTCTCTTTGAGCTATGTGCCGATAACGTGTTTCATGAGAAAGTAAAAGACAGCAAATCAATTGTATTGATAACAATGAATAGAGGGGCCTTTATATAGGCATTACAATGAGAGTCCTTCCATACATAGGATTCTTAGTTAAGGTAAGACATCTAATATGATCCTACTATCTCTGGAAGGGTCTAGAACCTTCCATCTCTGTATCCCCCTACAACCAGTATTAGGTAAGACACCAATAAGGGAAGGATATCCTGAACATATATATATATATATATATATATATATATATATATAGAGAGAGAGAGAGAGAGAGAGAGAGAGAGAGTCAGGTTCAAACGAGAATGCTAACTATTTAAGAGAATACGAGAATGGTCACCCATGTACAAAATCATATATGATTTTACACTGACGGAAAAAATCATATATGATTTTATACTGACCAAAAAAATCAAATATGTACGTATAAAATCATATATGATTTTATACTGATGTACACACTCACGTAATCATATATGATTTTGTACGTGAATCATATATGATTTTGTACATGGGTGACCATTCTCGTATTCTCTTAATATATATATATATATAGCGTTACAGATTTGGATCATCATATTAACTCTCACTCCTACCTGGTATTTTCTAAGTTTTTTATTCTTACTTATCTAAAATCTTTTTATTTCATATTGGCTTTGAATAAAATCCATGTTGTAGAACTAAATAAATATTTATAATCAATGTGTATTTTTACCACTGCACAACTATTTGACACCACCAATTTAATTTGGTCAATTATTGAGTTGCCTAAATAAATAGTTTTCTTTTTACTGAAAAATATAATTCAACCAATTATTGAGTTGTGAATAACAACTCTAGGTATTGAGAAAAGGAATAATATTCGTCTTGAATGATGCAGGAATTATATTAATCTCAACTGAATTAGAGTTTTTGGAGAATAGAATAAATAGTAGAAAATTCTAGAAGATGAACGACTATTCTAGGAAAAAATAGGATGATAATTATTTCTTATTCTTTTATATACATTATAATATAAGAATTATAATTAAATTTTAAATAGATTTTTGAAGTATTTTGGTAGGTTTAAAACATGTTTCTTGTATAAATTCTAAATTTATTATTGTAATTTTTAAAAATTTTCACTTTTATGCTATATATTCATTGTGAGACAAATAACCAATTACTGTAAAAAATTATATTTGATTATTTAGATTTTCTAAATTTAACTAGATTTGGATAATTAGCGGGTATAACTATACAGGTTGGGATGGAAATAGTAGTAAAGTTATATTTTAATCAAGTTTGGGACGAGTTCGTGTAAATAAATTCAAAAATGGCCATGGTGGCTGAACCCTAGCCTCATCCTTTGGGGTATTACTATGTGCATTTGGGTTGGAAATGGGTAGTAAAACCATATTTAATTGAATTTTAGACGGGTACTGTTATATAAATTATAAATGGGTCTGGATGGCTGAATTCCTGTCTTATCCACTAGTAGAAAAAACATCAAAGACTTCGGTACGTCTCACTTCGGTAATGTATATTAGCGAAGTAAAATCAAACAACAACTTCGCTTTTCAAGTTACTGAAGTAAACAACACACATAGACTTGATGAATTGTACCAAACAAAAGGCACGAGCTAGTTAGAAATTTTAAGTTCAAAAGACTTCGCTAATTTTAGAATTATCAAGTAAAAAGTGTTTAATTTTATTTTGACGCAATATTTTTACAACGGTGAAATGTTTACTTAACCTCATTTTTTTCGGACTCCAAAACCATCCGTCTTCTTCACCCGCTCAATTATTTCCTCCCAAAATTTTTCCCACTCCATTTCTTTTCACAGATCCATCGATAAAAACCTGCTACCGCCGCCGGCCCAGCCCTCGTCCAACCCTTCAAAACATCCGTGACCCATAAGTGAAAAGAAAAAAGAACGAGCGAGAACAAGCGACGGCGAGCGGCACTTGCAAGGCGCGCGGAAATTGAAGGATAACGGCGACCCGGCAAGGCGGCGGTGGTCCGACGGAAGTCTCAAGCGGCGCTTTGGTTTAGGAGGTTAGGGTTTTCTACTTTTCTTTCGGTTTGAGTTGTCTAATAATCATGGTCATTATATAATTGTACTAGTTGGTTCGTATATTTGCCGATACTAACACGAGACAACCCTCCAGCGTCGCGGATCTCGCCCTCCACAGCCGCTCTCCTTCGCCGGCGGTTAGATTCTTACTTCCCTCGATTTTGAGTTCGAGCGAATTTCGTGTGACCTAGGTTTTATTTTCTATTTTGCAAATCTTTGGGTGACCTAATTTTTGGTCAAAGTTCTAAGTAAGCTTCCATAATTTTGACCTAATTTGTTCTTCCTTCCAAGGTGGTGACCTTAAACAATTGTGCATTTCTTTGTGTTGTGCTAGTTTTTACCGTTGGGAAAAACAACTCGACATTTACAACATACATTGAGATGGTCAACTATCATTTGGTGTTTGTAACGATTCTTGCATTATGCTCGAGCAGTTATTTTTCGTCGGGAAATGATGGACGAGTCAATGAAGCAATTCAACAAGAGCTCATCCACATTGAAATTGAAGTGAAAATCTTTTATTGGCACGTCATGAGGTAATTAGAATTAATGTTGGATTGCTAGATTGAATTTGCGATTATTCAGATATCCTTGGTATGTTTTTCTTTTGTGATTGCGGCTAGTTGAAAATGACAGAGTGAGAAGCGGTAACAGGAAGCTTTAACAGACCGAGAAAGAGGGCTAGAAACGACCCGAACCAGTGTCCCTTTACCTTTGAGTCAATAATGAAGGATGTTGATACAAGGCCACCGGTGAAAGAGGTCTGTGCAACCTGTGGTGATCATGATTCGAGGGAGACGACATTATTAATGTTTCCAGAATCGACCTCTTTGGGAGCATACCATTTCATGCCGCTCATACCATTTTAGAGGAAGGTATCATTTTATTTTTCTTTCTAGTTTTTTTAATGACGAGTTATTATGGTAACCTCGCACAATACTCATCACTTGCAATTGCAATTAGAAGAAGGGTTTCTATTTATGCCTTTTGCACTCGGGATCTATATGTTATTAATGAGGAACCATGGTTTTAGATCGTGTTAGTGTTGAAGCCGTATCCGCCTTTTTGTCTCGTCTTTCCATATTCGTCACATACTACATCCCATCATTTTGCTAGTTGCATGCTTTAGTAATCAAGTGTAATTGAATGGTGAGCGGCTCATTCTTTAATTTGTATTGCTTGGATAAGCTTGTTGATTAATACTTATAAATGGACATCCTTTTTAAGCCTTTTCTTTCATTTATCAATATACCTTTTACAAAAACTTGCATGACACTTGGGATATTTTTACAATTCTCATTGCGGTCGAGCATTTTAGATGTTTTTGTGTGGAAGGAGAGGGGTGTTGGGATGTCAAGCCATCAAGCACAAGGAAAGTGGCAAAGTTAGGCTTCTCATGAGGCGTAACAAGACTCTTAAGATCTCATGCCAACCATTTTGGTAAGGAAATCATTTTCCTATTTGCTAGTTGATATGTATTAGTTAGTTGTATTATATGCAACCGTGTGTGCGCGTGCGTGCGTACGAGTCTTGATGCTTTTATTCTGTGAAACTGTATTTTGTGTGATGTCTTGTTAGAAGATTTATGACATTTGATAATGAGTTTTTTTTACGGCAATTGAGATTTACTTTGTGAATCCGGTGATGGCCAAGATGACGTTGCAAGAGCATCGGGGAATGATAAGTCTTGCGTGTGGCATCTTTGTTGATTTTGCGAGATGGATTGTGAAGGAGGAGACTTTCGTATTCGGTTTTCCTCCCTAGAGAGTGAGTTAATTATATTTTATAACTCACATTTTGTTTCCATTATGTCGTTTTTACTTTGTAGTCAATTTTACGCAATTGGTTTACATCATTAGAAAATTGAAATGTTTTTACTTTGTAGTCAATCTTACACATGGTTTATATCATTAGAAATTTGAAATGAATATACATATAATAATGGAGTTCAATTTATTCTGGTTAAGTAACTATAGCACTAATTTCATGTTGGGATGGCGCTTGTTTTTTCTAATATTTTAACAGGGCATGTTCTGAAGGAAATTCAAATCGGTGATTTGCTTTGTAAATTTCATTGTGAGACTTTCTTCGGGCTTTCATGTTATCACTTTCAGTGTCATTTCATTTTTTTTTCAAATTTAAAATAAAAGAATTATTGTAGCAGAATCTCATGGTCTCTTGGTTTTTTTCTATGTGTATGTTGAGTTGTTGGTTTTAAATTTTTGTTTATTCAGATGAATCAAACGTCCGCGACTTTCGAATCCGTGAAGAAGATTGTGAATGGAGGTGGCGGCTGTCGTTGATCTCATCAAACAAGCAAACTATTAATGAAAGATAAATATATTCATAAAGCCCCATCAATGCTGGTCATCGGTTCTACAAGTACCCTAAAATTTCAATATTTTCCATCCCTGAATGGTTTTTAATTCGATATTACCTTTACTTTTAAAAATATAAACTACGAGCATTTAAGTATGGTTATGTTTGAGGTGATGGATCCTAATTTTATGTTTGATGTTAACTTAATAACATATATTTTCCATAATTTACAGGAATTGAAATGCTTTCTCTTGGTTCATTCAAAAGTGTGGCATTCTATTGGTGAGGATTTCTTTTCGGTCTTTCCATTTTTTCAAACACAGGATTTTTAATGATAACATGATCTAATATGCGAGTTGGACTTTTTCCTATGATATGTTATGGGTGTTTTTACACCGGTAATGGTCGATTTCGCCAAATCTTTTGATGCTCCTATTATTAAGGTAGTGTATGAATTTTTCTTTAAAATGGGCCGTTCATGTACCATATTTTGAGATTCTTTGTCAGTCTCACACAATGTTTTTAATCCATATCCACTTATTTTCCCAACAAGAGTTGTTGCACGTCCATATTCTATGCTTGGTTTAGGCGACTTTGTAATTCCGTATGGCATTCTTAGTGGGCAAGATACACCCTATTACTACTTGATGATTGTGTTTTGGCCGTTTATAAGGAAATTTTATCAATTTATAACTTTATCAATTTTTGTAAGTTGTATTTGCATATATTTATGTTGGCCAACAGGAATTTTTGTAGCTTTGGCACTGAGGTTTGATGTATCAAAAGGGAGTAAGAGCAATCATTTTAAAAGTGCTTTTTCCGGTGAATGGGTGGTTTTTTGCTATTGGACACGAGCGTATGAGTAAGCTTTTTGATGAGCAGTAGGTGCCTCACCCAGATGTGTATGTTGTGACTACACCACTCAACTAAAGTAGGTTTTACATGTGCCGATTGAGTATTTGGTAACTTAGTATTACACATGCTACTAACTGTTTATGAGCTTTAAAATTCTGGCTAATCTTGCGCTTTCTTTAGTATATATATTTTCACTTTATAATGGCTGACTTCTGTAACAAGTAAAAAATTAAGTTCGCGTACTTTGTTGTTTTCTGCGTAAGATGCATCCAAAAATGGCTAAATAAGTAGATCGAAACATCCCATGATTGCCCCTTAATGCCTATTTATTTGTTGGTTCGGGGCAAATGAAAGATTTCAACCGGGAATGACTATTCTACCTCATGAACAAGTTACTTCAAGTTATTAACAGCTACAAAGAAGGTCAGCAATTAATTCGTTGGTGGAAGTTTATTTGATGTTGGCATAGTATAGTTATGCCCAATGCAAACTTGTGAATCACGCGAATCAATATTTGGCATTTTTTGCGACAATCCGCCGTTTATATATGAAATTGTGGTTTGTTAATATTTTCTATTCTTATGATCTTGTGTTATTGTATTTGGATCTTGTGATTTGAGTTTGTTTGATTTTTAATGAGGTTGATTGATGTATTTGAGGTTGTGTTGTTGAGATCTTGTGTATTGAGGTTTTTTATTGGATGGATCATGTTTTTGTACAACGGGATTCTATATTTACAAATTGAAAAGAAATATGCAATGTGGTTATTTACTTCGGATAAAAACGAAGTCGGAGATATATAATTAGCGACACAAAATAGAATAAGCGAAATATACACTTGATGATTATAAAATAAGTGAAGTGGAAGGACCTTTTTTACTTCGCAAACCCCCATATCCGGGTTTTAAAAACCGAGATAGACTTCGGTTATTACGATATTAGACTTCGTCTAATAAGCGAAGTCTAAAGTATACCTTTAACTACACGAACATAGACTTCGGTAATTATAACATTTTTACTTCGGATATTATCCGAAATCTTTGACGTTTATTCTTATAGTGATCGTTTCAGTCTGTCGTTGTGTTCTTCTACGGTGGATGACTCTGTATGGTTGAATCTTATCCAAGTGTTAAATTATTTTTTTAATTTCTTATTTATAAAATTACAACGTGAAATAATTTCCCATTGAAATTAGATGGGCTATACTCTACCTTATTTAATACTAGATCCGCTATTTTAGTAAAACTTGATTCAGTTAAACCATGATTAAGAAACCAGTGTAGGTTGAAGGATGTCTCGACCGGCCAATCCATAGCTAACTTGTCAAAATTATTACCCCATATCCATAAAGTGTAGTAGTACCCCTTTGACATCAAGCTTAGTTCCTCGCGAATGCAAATAAGTTCAATGTTTAATCCCTCAAATATTCCAATTCTCAAAACCGATGTAAAGATATGCTCAGAAGAGAGATTTTAACCCAATAAATACCTTTTTTAAGCATCAAAATTTTGCATGTATATTAGGAAAAAAACAATATTATTAAAATTTACAAACAACCTCCTCTTGCGTAAAGCACCTTAGGATCCCCGGTCTCTGTTAAAACTCTTGATTCCAAAACATGCACAACAATTTACTGTGCACAAACCTTCTGTATCATTCAATAAAAAGCCAAGTTCGGTTGAGACACAAATAAAACTTCAAAAGCTGGAAAGTAAAGAAGAGGCTTGAAACAGGAAGCACAACTAAAGCCACAAAAAAGACAGGTGCAATTGTACCCTTAGTGATACATAGAGAAGGTTGAACATGTAACACCCCCAACCCGTTTGGGAATATTACAGCTCTGCATACCCTCTTAAGAGGATCTACTAGCTAGGCTGGATACCAATACAAAATATCATATCTAATGCCAGCATGGCTAAACAAATGAAACAGTAAACCGATCTAGTCTTTCATCAATACATACAACGTAACATCGTGTACAACTCTATCAAGAAACTCATACCCGCACAGGGGTCAAAATATAACAACACTCCCATAAGACGGGAGAACAATACAGCGGAATGAATAATACGATCCGACCATGTCGAATACCCAATACTGGCCCTCACATTAATATCATTTATCTTCCATCATCCTTCGTACCAATACCGTGGTTTGCTACCCAAGAATCTGCACGTACCTGAATGCAGTACAAATATCCACCCCCGATTACTCGGGGGTTAGCAAAATTCCACTATTTTGCGAGTACAAGTATAAAGTGCAATTACGAGCCATACACATCATATTCCAAGAATATAGTAATGTAAATAATCACCGAATCAAAACACCGTGAAAGTCTATCCGAGGTATTTCCTTTGAAAGAGATAATCCAAAGCCTTGAAAGGCAGTAATAAAACAAGTAAACAGCTTGTAAAGCGTTTTAAAGATCTCAGGAGTTTTCAGAAGGATACATTTACGATTTAAGAATTCTCGTATTTTCAAAATCACTCTAGGGTCACAATCCAAAGATTTGTTTTCCCAAATTAATAATCCGACAATAAATCATGGGATCCACAACCCAAACATCAATATCAATCATACACCCAAATGTTATTCTCGTCCCATGCTAACAAGCATGAACCTCGGAGCTTCTACGTGTGTACCCGAGTGAATAAACCAATGGTAAGCAAATGAAAAGTCCATACCTCATGATTAACCATGGATTCTCAATATAAGCTATGATCCCTCAGAGGACTCGAAGTCCCATACCGGAGTGGTTAACACAAACAACACAATCATTAGCATTCCACAACGGACATATAACATACACTAATAGTTATCCTGGCATCGTGCTAGCAAGCACGAACCTCGGAGCCTCGCGACGACGTACCCATTTTCGATAACCCATGACGAGAATGCAACATGTCCAAATATACGCCCATAAGTTATCCTGGCATCGTTCTAGCAATAACGAACCTCGAAGCCTCCTCGAGACATACCCGGTTTGGATAACCCTATGGTAAAACTCGACCGGTACTAACAAGGACGTTTCCCAGAGTTCTCAACGAACCCTACCCAGTAACATCACATACAATGATCTCATACCACGAGGGTATATATTTCTCGAACAAAGCCGATTAATACCACCTCCTTACAAAGGGGCCAATAAGCATTACAAATACATCGTTTGTGCATTCATCAAATGAATACACATTCGAGTACATAACCCTTAACAAGGAGAGAGAGCTTTTATAATCACATAGCACGAAGGCTATATATATATATATATATATATATATATATATATATGCAATAAAAAAATACATAAATGCATATAATTCTACTCATCTACAACCGTTAGATCACTAATATCAATGACCTACAAAAGTTTCTAGATTTCACAAGCTAATTAGTTTTCATATGATCTATTTCCTATGCGAATTGATATATATATATATATATATATCAATTCGCATCCATAATGCACATATCCGTAGAACTCATTCGTTCATAAAGTACTTGAGCTTTTTTGAAAGAAGGTCATTAAATGGATTATATTAATCCTTTTTGAACATTCGGCATGGCTACTCAAAATAAAACACATTATCTATTACCAATTATCACATCTGCAAAATACGAAAGGTATGGGTAAGATACTTGCCTTGACAATCGATACCGATAATTTCTACGAACACGGCTAGACCGGAAACCTTGAACACCTACAACTTCTGCAAGAAACAAAGAAATCACGATCACAACGAGGAGTAAGACCAATAACAACATAAATCGCCTCAAACCAATGAAGGAAAAATAATATGAACATTTAATTGAACATTAAATGTTCATGGTTCCTCAAGAACACTAAAATCATCAATAGGGCCGAACGAATCGGAGATATGGATATACAATCTATAGATTAACAACATCATTTAACACCAATCGATTCATAAAAATTGGATTAAATACAAAATCAAGAACAAATCTCCAAAAAGTCAACTCTAGGGAAATCAAGGAAATTATCTTGATCTGATGAAGAACAATGAATTAGGTGATGTTATAATCACCTAGGATACTCCAAAGCACCTTGGAATGGAATAAAATCGGCCCAGACCACGAACCCTAGTCGCCCTTGACTCACACCCGTGTAGAGGATAGAAAGAAGTGAGAAATGGGAAGAGTAATTTGCTGTCCAGTTTATATACTAGACAGCTTAGCATGCGCTAATCACCCCAGATTAACATGCGCTATCCAATTAATGTTCTGCCCAACAGCACAGTTAGCGTGCGCTAATCGCTAAGTACTAGCGTACGCTAACGAGTCCCAATACCAGTCCAGTGGCTTCTAGACTGCCCAAGAACTACCAGTTAGCGTGCGCTAACTGCTTCACCTTAGCGTGCGCTATAAATCTGCATAGCGTTTGCTACCGAACTCCCAGTCGAGTGCAGTAACTACTGGACTGTCTCAGCCTATTCAGGCAGCGTGCGCTAATCATGAATATGAGTGTGCGCTATCACCTGGTATTAGCGCGCACTAACTACAATACTTAGCATGTGCTTGTTACGAGATTTGGTGAACGCAAGTGCACGTTGTCGTAAGCAAGTAATAAAGTGGTAAGAAAGTATTGTTCCCTCGAGGACTGACTCACTAATTACCAATTTATGCGTATTCTAATTTTATTTGAACTATCAAATTGGAGGTGCAAGTAATAATTAAAGAAAATTAATAAAAGAATAAATAGTAAAATCGATGTTCGAAGAAAGAAAATCAAATAGGGAATTAATCTAGGATTGTGAATCCACCTCGGTTTATTCGAATTACACTTCATTTAATGAATTAAATGATTTCCCAATTTATTGAAGGCGAAGATTGCTAAAATACTCTACTG
The DNA here is from genome assembly GCA_033398695.1 of Orobanche coerulescens. Taxonomy (NCBI): domain Eukaryota; kingdom Viridiplantae; phylum Streptophyta; class Magnoliopsida; order Lamiales; family Orobanchaceae; genus Orobanche; species Orobanche coerulescens. The sequence continues at coordinate 30,090,686 of CM065809.1, read as the reverse complement.
CCTCTCCCGAGGTCAATAAAATTTTCTAAGGCGAATATAACACCCTATTCCTAGGTGAATTAATTCGACAATAGGCGAAAAGTATGAAATCTTCAGAAAGGCCACGTAATTCCTATGATTATATTCCTATCTCACAAGATAAAACTCTCACCAATTTTCCTACCAACTCTCCTCTCCCGATTCGAGTTGCATAATCAAAACAAATCAATCATAGGCCACATAATTGATAGTAATTAAAACAATTGGGGAAAATTCAATAAGAAAGAGAATTATATCTTAATAATGTAAAATCAAAAGTAAATTCGTCAAAACCTCGGTTTCATCAAAATCCTAGAATAGGGTTCTAGCCCGGCATGCTAGAAATTAATATAGAACGAATTGAAGAAAGCATAAAAGAAATCAAACACAGTTGAAGAACTTGGATTCCTCCGTTCTCTAACTTCTGCTCTCTGCTTGATCGGTGTTTTTCACCTTCTATTCGATGCTCTTTTCTTCGGACCTTCAATGCCTATTTATAATTTTTCATCAGCCACAAAACTGCGTTCGGAAGATAGGTCAGAAACAGGCTTCAGAACAGTCCAAAAATGAGGGCTGGATCATCAAACCCGCGTCGGGGGCCGCAGCCCGGCTTTAGTGTGCCGCGGCCCCAGTTGCTGAGTGCGTGCCTGGGCGCAAATTCTCCTCACGGGCCGCGGCTCAGCATCTTCGTGCCGCGGACCCCGGTATAGTTTGTACCGGTTCATGCTGTGCCATTTGTGTGCCGCGGCTCAGCTTCATTGTGCTGCGGCCCCTGACCAAAAATTGTCGTTTTCGCCCGTTTTTCGTCGTCTAGGCTTCCGGACTCCAATTTCCTTCAAAACATATAAAGATAGTGCATTAAAAGCTCATTTATGCAGATTTAGACTTAAAATGGATATCAAATAATAATAAATAAGCGCATAAAAATACACCTAACAAATACCCCCAAACTTGAGCCTTTGCTTGTCCTCAAGCAAAAATCAATTTCAAATAAGAAGTATCGTGAATGATCGTGCAAATCCATAGTGCTCAACTTAATCAATACTACCCTGAAAATCTCAAAGAATAATACGAGTATCGTATTAGTGAGTCACATCACGGACACTGATTCCACAAAGTAACCATTTGTAGTGCTAATCAATCGTTCATGAAGAAAATCAAGCTCAAAGATTAACAAGCTTGAATTTAACCGACCGCCAATATGAAGGGTTAGATTAAACAAGCCAACTCGCCCAGTCCCACAGTCTAGTGGCAAAAAATTTCAAGAGTTTCATTGTCAAAAATAATCCTCAGACAGCATTCCCTTTTATATGATCAATAAAATGATTCGAGTTAACCACTAGGTTTCGGAACAGTCCAAAAACGATGTTTCATCGGGATAACCCTAGGGTGGATTTCCATTCTCATGTATTGGGGAACCGTTTGACGTAAAAGACACTCATGGGGCACATGGATGCTTCTAGTTACTACGTTCCCCTCTACAGCGGAGAAAAAAACTCGAATAGCTATTCCCACATGTCCGATTCAAGGTTGCTGTTTTACGCGAGAGTAAACAACGGGTCACGTGAATACTCCCGGTTACTAGGCTTCCCATCATCTTCAAATGCGATATCTCTAAACCATTAGTCTATTCAGTGTTGTCATTTTACGCGAGAATAAACGACGGGTCACGTGAATACCTCCAGTTACTAGACTTCCCATCATAGAACATGTACAATTTCTCGACTTTTTGGGAAAGACTATCCGACTCTAAACTCAATTTAAGTGCCAACAAGACTCATGTTACTGGACGACTAGCTACGCGAAAAGTTTAACCAAACGTATAGATGGCGATTTGAAAACACGTATATCTCCTTTCTTATATGCTAAAATTTCTACAATAACGAAAAAAATTTCAGACCTAAATGAATACTTAGAGGAAACAAATATCGCAGACTGCAAACTCGACCAAAAATCAACCGTTTCTTCAAAAAGAAATCAGTATCATATCATCAGTTTTACACAAAGAAGCACATAAAATCCACGAATGCAAATAAAATCAAGACAAGCAAGGCTAGTGTAAAAAACAACGAATAAGTAAAAAGCAACAGAAAGTAAACCCCCCAAACTTAGGACGTACATTGACCTCAATGGACACATATAGTAATATGCAATAAGAGAAAAGGTCAAGTACTCCCCTAATGTCAGCTCAGGAACTGGTGCCGGCCTCGTCCGGCGAGGAGGGTGGTGTAGATGGCCTAACTGGTGGGATGAAGGGCCTGTCCGGGTGCAGTATATGGCTCGTCCACGCAGCAAGGTAGTCCTAATGGTAAGCATCCCTCGCCACCAAGTGCCTTTCCTCACGTCGATTGGCCCGGCGGGCATGCTCTCTCATCTCCTCCGGGACAGCTGTGAGGAGGCTCTCTCTCTCTCTGTCCGCATCTCCTCTCTCAAAGCAGCTAGATGGCTCTCTTTCTCTCCCCTCATCTCCTATCTCACAGTAGCTAGATGGCTCTCTCTCTCTCTATCCCCATCTCCTCTCTCAGGCCGTCAAACATCGCCTGAAGGTTCTCTCTCTCGGGCAGCGGGCTGGACTCCACTTGCTCATGCGTCAGAAGAAAAGGCTCGGGGGACTGCTCATGTGGCTCGTCAAGAAGAAATCCTCATCCTCGAGCGTGTGCCGGTGCTCCACCCCACTGGTCAAAGTGATAAATAATGCGATGATCTATCGGACCCTGGGGTGCTAGCGTTGGCTCATCATCCGACCAAGTCATGCCCGACTGTCGACATAGAGCACAAATGAGAGAGGGGTGCTTCAACCCCGTCTTGGCCCCTCCTTGAATTCACTGAAGGATAGATCGGACCAGATGAGGGGCCACATCGAATCTGAGTCCGGTAGTGATAGCATACAGTAGTCGGGCATGAGAAAGTAAGACCGAGCGGATCTGCGAGGTAGGATCGACTCGTGCACAGAGGAAGTATAGCCAGGCTCGCCTGAGCCAACTGAGGCACGAACTCTTAAAATAGAAGGCTGAAGAACCCGGGGCGCGCATCTCCCAGACGGAACTGGGCTGTGTGAGTGCCTCAAGCAGAGCCTCCCTCGTGAGGCTACTCATAATCCGCGTATACGCCGTCTCGTCCACCACTGGCAGCTCGTATAGTCTCCGAATTGCGGCCACCGAAAAATCCACAATTTGGCCTCGGACGACAACCTGAGTCCGAGTATCTGGTTGCCCCATCATCTTCCTCACCTGAATATGTCGCAATAGAGCACTGGCGTAGAACTCCTGGACGATAGAGATCACAGCCGGCTCGGGTGGCGCAGTGAAACGAGTCCATCCCATCTCATTGATCATAGTCAAAATCTCACCGTCCTGGGGGGCAGGAATGAATACCCGCTCCGGTATTATTGGTCGAGGCCAGATTTTTTCGTTGAATATTCTGTGAATGTCCGGATCGGAGAATTGATGAGATTCTAAATCGGATCGGTTTTGTGATGTCTACCCTCTTGTGGGGGATGATTGTGTCCTAGCCCTTGTACTTATCTTCCTTTTTCTAGCCATGGCGAGGTTCCTGAAAAAAATAAACACCTGGAATTACACATTTTGTAAGGAAAACTACACCACTGTCGACTTAAGAAACGCGGAACGTGAATATAGAGTCGAATGAGCTTGCACCATCGTAAGAGGAAATTAAGGCTGAGCTTTCAAGTTTAAACATGATGTAAGGGTTGGGGTACAATGTAATCCGATAGTCAAATTCGTTGCGTATAAATTGAAAACGTTTGGCTCAAAAATTTTCATTGATGCATTTTATCAAACACCTAGTATGCATGAGTTTAAATGAAGAATAAGAATGATAATGGTTTAATCCAATCCCCAACAATAACAACATCAATCGATAGTCATGATAAAATGACAAATAACATCAACAATCCATAGATAATCAACAAATAACATCAACAATCAATCGACAATTGCCATATTCTAACTAAACCTTGATAGAACTGCACATATTCAATATTGAATGAAGAACATTACCTCACTTTGCATTCCATGTAGCAATTAAGATTAAGAATTGAGAGTTACCTTGCTTTGGATTGAAGAAGGCAAGAAGAAGAAAAATTGAATAGAGGTTGTCCGAGCACCGCGCGAAGAGAAGAGAATGAAACTTACTATTTGTGCCGGCCGATCGAGTTTCTGAAGGAGGCCTGGGCATTTGAATTTCGCAACAGGGGCCGCGTCACAGCTTAAGTGAGCCGCGGCCCAGAGTACAGCCTGCCCGGGCATTTTTGTTATATCGCCGTGTGCCGCGACTCAGCGTACGGGTGCCGCGGCTCATAGTGTAAGTGTGCCGCGGCTCATTTGGTCCATGCCGCGGCACGGAGGACAGTTTCCTGGGTGTTTCTGGGGCGTTTTGCGTGCCACGGCTCAGCATCAACGTGCCGCGGCTCAGCGTTCGAGTGTTCCGTGGCTCAGTAAGTTCGTGCCGCGGCACAGAGTATAGGAAGGTTAGCCCTTGTTGTTCGACTTGTGTGTGCCGCGGCTCGCTTTCCCTGGGTTTTCCCTAGGGAGATTACTGCATAGAATTTTCAAAGGAAAATACCTAGAATGTGAGGGGTAAGCATATCAAAGCATAAATGACGAAAAATAAAGACTCCCAAAATGCAAGAAAACACTGAAAAATAAAAATCTACAACTAACACTCGAGTTGCCTCCCAAGAAGCGCTAAGTTTATAGTCTTCAGCCGGACTTATTGAAAATCAGTTCGCATTTCGCAAAGACCATTTGGACTCCGCACAGTCCATCGAACCATTATTACGTGATTTAAATTTTTGACCATTAGTTTTCAATCGTTCGACTTTCGGTTTGGACATCCAACGTTCTTTGAGAAACGGATTAAACAATAGTGGCCTCCCAAAACACCCATTTTGCAACTAACTTGGCACTCGTTTGACTTCCGGCTTATTTTTCAATTCCACGGGCGAACTTATGACATCATAAGAATTTTTCGATGGTGGATGAACGGATGATGAAGACAACATATTCAAATGCTTAAGATACATGATTCGTTCTTCATTTTTCTTAGACGTCGGAGCAGCTGAAACGGATTCTGAACACTTCGATCGACAACTCTCCTGGTGCGCGTCTTTCGCAAAGATATCTATGGTTTCAATTTGTGAACACTTCTCGACACTACTTGTACATGGAAAGGATTGAAACACTTGGAAAGTGACTTGCTCATCTTGAATCCGTAGAGTGAGTTTCCCTTTTTCCACATCAATGAGAGTTCGGCCGGTAGCTAAGAATGGTCTTCCCAAAACAATTGGGATGTCTTGGTCCTCCTCCATATCGAGCACAATAAAATCGGCCGAAAGATGAATTTATCGACCATTACTAAAACATCTTCTAATACCCCCCTCGAGTACTTGATAGATGGGTCAGCTAATTGCAGCGAGATTGTCGTCGGCTTGGCTTCCCCAATACCTAGCTTCTTAAAAATGAAAAGGGGCATAAGATTAATACTAGCGCCGAGATCACATAACGCTCTATCAAAAGATAGGTTTCCTATAGTGCACGGTATATTGAAGCTTCCTGGATCCTTCAATTTTGGCGGGAGCTTTTTCTACAAGATGGCGATGCACTCTTTCGTCAATGCCACTGTCTCATATTCTTCGAGCTTCCTTTTATTTGATAAGATCTCTTTTATTAACTTCACATAGCTCGGCATTTGTTCCAAGGCATCAGCAAATGGAATATTGATATGTAGTTTCTTGAAAACGTCAAGAAACTTGGAGAATTGCTTGTCCAATTTTTGTTTTTTCAATCGCTGCAGAAACGGGACAGGTGGCACATAGGCTGTCGGATTATCTGGAAACAATTTCGAGGATCTATAAATTTGTGATTCCTCAGTCACCGAATTTTTCTTCTCCTCATCTTCACCTCTCTTTTTGTTCTCCCTGGGCTGCTCACACACTTCCTTCCCGCTTCTCAAACCAATGGCATTAATACTCTCTCTGGGGTTCGTCTCAGTTGTACTTGGCAAGTTACCCTCAGGGCGGGCTGTTAAGACATTTTCTATTTGACCCAATTGGACTTCCAAGTCGCGAATAGAGGCGGAATGGTTTTGCAAGGTTGCTTCCATACGGGTCATGAACTGACTCGTATTTGCTGCTAATTTCGCCATTGCCTCCTCTAGAGAGATTTTTGGAGCAGGATGAGGTTGTTGTTGGTGTTGAGAAAACTGAGGTTGGTTTGGAAGGCCATTGATAAGCATTTGCAGCCATCGCCTCCAATAGAGAATGAGCTTCCGCCATCGTCTTTCCCATTAACGCTCCTCAAGCGGCTGCATCAACAAGAGTGCATGTAGAAGCACTCAATCCGTTATAGAATGTCTGAATTTGCAGCCAATCAGGTAGACCATGGTGTGGGCATCTCCTTAGCAAATCCTTGTATCGCTCCCAAGCTTCATGAAGTGACTCCATATCAAATTGCCCGAAAGTAGTTATCTCGTTCCTAAGTCTCGCTGTCTTTGATGGTGGAAAGAACTTAGCCAGAAAGGCTTGTGCTAATTTCGCCCAAGTCGTGATAGAGCCCGGTGGTAGTGAATTCAACCAAAACTTGGCTTTGTCCCTTAGAGAGAAAGGGAAAAGCCGCAGACGAATAGCATCATCGGTAACACCGTTATTCTTGAAGGTGTCACAAATCTCGAGAAATGAAGCGATGTGTGCGTTGGGATCATCGTTCGCCAGTCCACAAAATTGGCTTGCTTGCACCATCTGAATAATAGCCGGCTTAATCTCGAAGTTGTTCGCTTGGATGGTTGGACGCCGAATCCCCGAAAAGTTTGCATTGATTTGTGGCATTGCATAATCACGGAGTGCCAATGCCGGTTGAGCTTGCTGCATAGGATTGTCTCCTCCGTGATTTTCTGTGTTATCGGCCATGGTGTCTTTTGTCGGTAGCTCACGCTTTTCCTTCTTGTTTTTCCGAAGAGTGCGCTCGAGTTCAGTATCCAAAGGTAATAGGCCTTCGTTACCGAATTTTCTCATGCACTAACCAGAAATTCCTGAAAGGAAAACAAATAATAAAAAAATTACAAAAAAAATAAAATGGTGTTCAAATTAAGACTAGAAATACTGAAATCGATATTAGTAAAACAATCAGTCCCCAGCAACGGCGCCAAAAACTTACTACGAGACTTGGTGAACGTAAGTGCACGTTGTCGTAAACAAGTAATAAAGTGGTAAGAAAGTATCGTTCCCTCGAGGAATGACTCACTAATTACCGATTTATGCGAATTCTAATTTTATTTGAACTATCGAAATTGGAGGTGCAAGTAATAATTAAAGAAAATAAATAAAAAAATAAATAGTAAAATCGATGTTCGAAGAAAGAAAATCAAATAGGGAACTAATCTAGGATTGTGAATCCACCTCGGTTTATCCGAATTACTATTGATTTATATGAATGAAATGATTTCCCAATTTATTGAAGGCGAAGATTGCTAAAATACTCTACTGCCTCTCCAGAGGTCAATAAAATTTTCTAAGGCGAATAAAACACTCTATTCCTAGGTGAATTAATTCGACAATAGGCGAAAAGTATGAAATCTTAAGAAAGGCTACGTAATTGCTATGAGTATATTCCTATCTCATAAGATAAAACGTTTCTCGCTAATTTTCCTACCAACTCTCCTCTCCCGATTCGAGTTGCATAATCAAAACAAATCAATCATAGGCCACATAATTGATAGTAATTAAAACAATTGGGGGAAATTCAATAAGAAAGGGAATTATATCTTAATAATGTAAAATCAAAAGTAAATTCGTCAAAACCTCGGTTTCATCAAAATCATAGAATAGGGTTCTAGCCCAACATGCTAGAAATTAATACAGAACGAATTGAAGAAAGCATAAAAGAAATCAAACACAGTTGAAGAACTTGGATTCCTAAGTTCTCTAACTTCTGCTCTCTGCTTGATTGGTGTTTTTCTCCTTCTCTTCGATGCTCTTTTCTTCTGACCTTCAATGTCTATTTATAATTTTTCATCAGCCACAAAACTGCGTCCGGAAGATAGGTCAGAAACGGGCTTCATAACAGTCCAAAAAATGAGGGCTGGATCATCAAACCTGCGTCGGGGGCCATGGCCCGGCTTTAGTGTGTCGCGGCCCCAGTTGTGCTGAGTGCGTGCCTGGGCGCAAATTCTCCTCATGGGCCGCGGCTCAGCATCTTCGTGCCGCGGCCCCCGGTATAGTGTGTACCGGTTCATGCTGTGCCATTGGTGTGCCGCGGCTCAGCTTCATTGTGCCATGGCCCCTGACCAAAAATTGTCGTTTTCGCCGGTTTTTTGTCGTCTAGGCTTCCGGACTCCAATTTCCTTCAAAACATATAAAGATAGTGCATTAAAAGCTCAGTTATGCAGATTTAGACTTGAAATGAATATAAAATAATGATAAATAAGCGCATAAAAATACACCTAATAGTGTTATGCCTACTACACAGGCATGGATGACAGTTCCTGAAACTCAACACAACACGGTACATCATACCGTACACAACATAAGGAAAAATTCCATATAATCATCAACGCAACAAAAATAACCCGCACAACCGCCCAATAATTCAAGGTAGTCGGAAATAGAAATCTTGGGTATTATATTCTATCCTCCTTAAAAGAAATCTTGGGTATTACATTTTATCTCATAAGATAAAACGTTTCTCGCCAATTTTCCTACCAACTCTCCTCTCCCGATTCGAGTTGCATAATCAAAACAAATCAATCATAGGCCACATAATTGATGGTAATTAAAACAATTGGGGAAAATTCAATAAGAAAGGGAATTATATCTTAATAATGTAAAATCAAAAGTAAATTCGTCAAAACCTCGGTTTCATCAAAATCATAGAATAGGGTTCTAGCCCAACATGCTAGAAATTAATACAGAACGAATTGAAGAAAGCATAAAAGAAATCAAACACAGTTGAAGAACTTGGATTCCTAAGTTCTCTAACTTCTGCTCTCTGCTTGATTGGTATTTTTCTCCTTCTCTTTGACGCTCTTTTCTTCTGAGCTTCAATGCCTATTTATAATTTTTCATCAGCCACAAAACTGCGTCCGGAAGATAGGTCCGAAACGGGCTTCAGAACAGTCCAAAAACTGAGGGCTGGATCATCAAACCTGCGTCGACGGCCATGGCCCGGCTTTAGTGTGCCGCGGCCCCAGTTGTGCTGAGTGCGTGCCTGGGCGCAAATTCTCCTCACGGGCCGCGGCTCAGCATCTTCGTGCCGCGGCCCCCGGTACTGTGTGTACCGGTTCATGCTGTGCCATTGGTGTGCCGCGGCTCAGCTTCATTGTGCCATGGCCCCTGACCAAAAATTGTCGTTTTCGCCGGTTTTTCGTCATCTAGGCTTCCGGACTCCAATTTCCTTCAAAACATATAAAGATAGTGCATTAAAAGCTCAATTATGCATATTTAGACTAAAAATGGATATAAAATAATGATAAATAAGCGCATAAAAATACACCTAACAGTGTTATGCCTACTACACAGGCATGCATGACAGTTCCTGAAACTCAACACAACACGGTACATCATACCGTACACAACGTAAGGAAAAATTCCATATAATCATCAACGCAACAAAAATAACCCGCACAACCGCCCAATAATTCAAGGTAGTCGGAAATAGAAATCTTGGGTATTACATTCTATTCTCCTTAAAAGAAGTTTCATCCCGAAACTTAAAACACAAAAGAAGGCAACAACATAGCAGTAATGGACAGACAGTATCTCTCAAGGAAACCTGAAAGTCGATCCTGATATCGGTGCTGATGCCCGCGTCTTGGAAGACCCAACAACCATTTCGCAAAACTGGATTCTGTGCCCCTCGAGTCCGCACTTGTAACATGTTACTGGCCGGGAAGGACAATGTGCATGAACATGACCCGGCACATTACAGTGGAAACACCTTCTGGCCTTACCAGGAGTCAACACTGCTGACTTGGAGCTCTCGGTTCCACTCGTCGAGTGATGGAGCTTCACGACAGAAAGACTACGATTTTGTAGTTTAGAAACTCCAACTCGTGAACTGATAGGAATATCATCAAACCCTTCTTCTTCTTCGACTTGGTCATATGCTCAGTCGATGACGAGGCTAGTTCATAGGCTAATGCTCGATTCTGATACTCTCTCAACGTAGTACAAGTGAATCCCGCCATATACCGGCAAATCTCCGGCTTCATCCGTATGTCAAAATGACGAATCTTATCTTCCTTTTTTCTCACCTGTTCTGGCACATAGTTGAGTTGTTTGCTATAATCGACGATAGCTTGAGACACCGATACATCTTACGGTATTGCCAAATAAAAATCACGAATTTGCTGCTCTCTGATCAGTTCCGGACAAAACTCGGCTTCCAATAATTCATGGAATTCCGTCCACGTGACAACACGATCTCGAGGCTTAACAGTCTCCCACCCATTAATGGCATCTCTATCAAGAAGGTATTGAGCGATAGGCACTTTCCGTTCTTTGGGACAAACAACTGCCTCGAATATTTTCCCAACTGGAAAAGCCAACCATAACAGCCCAAAGTATCTGCGGCACCCACGAAATGAGGGGGGTTCATACGAACCACTTTCCGAAGCCATTGGTTTGTGCCGACGTTCTAGTTCCCACCTGTGTTACGTTGAACTGCCTGGGTCAACTGAGTCATCTGTATCGCTACTTGTTGCAATATAGTAGCAACATCAATGCCAATTCCATACCCGGCAATATTCTCTTGGCTCCGCATCTAATCTCCACGACCATCTGTACGACGGCCACGATCGCAACCTCTGTCCCTTGGCATACTGAGAAAATACCCACTCAACATGATGAACACAACATCGCAAAACCATATACCAAATTGCCAATCTTGGCACAACATATCAACATAAGGTAACAAATAGTAACACTGTAAGAATAACCATTCCAGATACACGAATAAGAAAATACACAATTGCAACAAACAAAACTTATGATCGTAAATAATTGTTCACATAACCGTATCAATAGAAAATTAATGACCATTATCGTTACAATAACGGTCATAATATACTACACATGGTAGCCAATCATTTTTAACATTCTTTTTAAATTTCCACGAGGTATCCATTTGAATAATATCATTAGAAAGTCTTTGAATCCATATATTTTTTCGAAGTAAAATTTGGAAATACTTATGACACCTCAGGCTGTTTTAACAAATTCATGAATCATAAGTTTTAACCATCTCCCTTTGAAAACAATTTAAAACCAATATTCCGAAATATCGATTTCTTCGAAAACAACATCATCACAATTAACAGCAGCAGGTGTATCCCGTGGTCAGGCTCTTCTGGCACCGACCCCCAAAGGTTTCACCGAACCATCCCCGGGTGGGAAAACACTCCTACCCGTACTAATCATTCCCACGGATCCACAATCACGTTGGGATAACATCATAGAAACCATGAGCAAGCAAAACCATGCCATCATAACATTCAGGCATACAACTATAGTTCTCCAATGAGAATGATAACATGACAATAATTCAAGTCATTCGGTCTCACAAGCAGTCACTTTAGTTCCAAATCTAGCATATCGCCTTAAGCAATAAATCCATTTAGAACGCACATTATAAATGTGATTAGCATGCGCTAACCGACTCAATTTAGAAAATTTTCCAAATCCAAATTCAGAGTTTAAATCAAGTAAGATTTTTCTCCTTTCACTATTTATTTTTGAAAGTAAAAAAAATCATATTTTTGATTTAAAATATAAAAATTTTGATAGTGTGAAAGTTTTTTAAAATCGTATATTCGAGTTCTTGAAAAATAAACCGATAAGTAAAAATTATTTACAAAACCCCTTCAAACACGACAAGGGATTAACGACGGAAACATTTCTCAAAATATCTCAAGACACTTCAAAACACAATTCTCAAATGTTGTCGAAAGGTTTCATTTAAAATACAAGGCTGGCTTTCCTAAATTCATATCACTTTTCAAAATCCAAAATACGCCGCCATTTGACCGCATCATCAGACATTTTCGAAAGCTGATTTTCCATAATACACTCAGGTCTAAGAATTTTTAGGAAATCATTTTCAACCACGCACGCAGCAGATATAATTACTAACACGAACACATTGGTTGTAAACAACAACAATTAGCCAATCACAATTGACATCTCAAACACATGCCTATACGGCAATTAAAATCATTACTTCAACAAACACAGCTCGGGAACACTAATTTTAACATACGTCAAACCATATCTCCAAGTTTAACGGCATATCTAATGAACACTAATTCTAACACATGTCGAAACCATCTATATGAGTTATCAATCAACTCTAATACCAAGACACCTATCGAAACACATTAATGTTTCAAGTTTTTGCATCATACTACACCACTTGGTGTCAAATCCATCAATACATCTAGTTCATTATACACGTAATATACCACAAGTATCAAATACGAATTCCATCTCCATGACGCGCATGTAAGCACAGTCATGAAACATAGATAATACACACAAAATAGGAGACTTACATCCACAGGTCGCATGAAGACGATGGTTGCATCACAATACTAATTACGGCAAACAACTCAGAAGACGCATCGCGACACGATTCAGTCAGACAAAATCCAACAAGACAAGACTCAACAATACTCGACTTGACCCGACAGCCTAGGTTTTCACAACCTAAGCTCTGATACCATATTATGTAACACCCCTAACCTGTTTTGGGAAAATTACAGCGTCACAGACCCTCTTAAGTGGATCTACTAGGCTGGATACCAATACAAGACATCATATCTAATGCCAGCATGGCTAAACAAATGAAACAGTAGACCGATCTGGTCTTTCATCAATACATACAACGTAACATCATGTACAACTCTGTCAAGAAACTCATACCCGCACAGGGGTCAAAATACAACAACACTCCCATAAGACGGAAGAACTGGAGAACAATACAGCGGAAAGAATAATACAATTCGACCATGTCGAATACCCAATAATAGCCCTCATATGATTAGTATCATTTATCTTCCATCATCCTTCGTACTGATACCATGGTTTGCTCCCCAAGAATCTACACGTACCTGAATGCAATAGAGACATCCACCCCCGATTACTAGTGGGTTAGAAAAATTCCATTATTTTGCTAGTACAAGTATAAAGTGCAATTACGAGTCATACACATCATATTCCAAGAATATAGTAATTTAAATAATCACCGAATCAAAACACAGCGAAAGTCTATCCGAGATGTTTCCTTTGAAAGAGATAATCTAAAGCCCTGAAAGGCAGTAATAAAACAAGTAAACAGCTTGTAAAGCATTTTAAAGATCTCGGGAGTTCTCGGAAGGATACATTTAGGATTTAAGAATTCTCGTCTTTTCAAAATAACTCTAGGGTCACAACCCAAATATTTGTTTTCCCAAATTAATAATCCGACAATAAATCACGGGGTCCATGACCCAAACATACATATCAATCATACGCCCAATGGTTATTCTCGTCCCATGCTAACAAGCATGAACCTCGGAGCTTCTACGTGCGTACCCGAGTGAATAAACCAGTGGTAAGCAAAGGAAAAGCCCGTACCTCATGATTAACCGTGGATTTACACTATAAGATACGATCCCTCAGAGGACTCGAAGTCCCATCCCGGAGTGGTTAACACAAACAACACAATCATTAGCATTCCACAACGGACATATAACATACACTCATAGTTATCCTGGCATCGTGCTAGCAAGCACGAACCTCGGAACCTCGCGACGACGTACCCATTTTGCATAACCCATGACAAGTATGCAACATGTCCAAATATACGCCCATAAGTTATCCTGGCATCATGCTAGCAAAAACAAACCTCGGAGCCTCCTCGAGACATACCCGGTTTGGATAACCCTATGGTAAAACTCGACCGGTACTAACAAGGACGGATCCCGGAGTTCTCAACGAACCCTATCCGGTAACATCACATACAATGATCTCATACCACGAGGGTATATATTTCTCGAACAAAGCCGATTAATACCACCTCCTTACAAATGGGCCAATAAACATTACAAATACATCATTTGTGCATTCATCAAACGAATACACATTCGAGTACACAACCCTTAACAAGGAGAGAGAGCTTTTATAATCACATAGCACGATGGTAATATATATATATATATATATATATCAATTCGCATCCACAATGCACATATCCGTAGAACTCATTCGTTCGTAAAGTACTTGAGCGTTTTTTAAAGAATGTCATTAAAGGGATTATATCAATCCTTTTTGAACATTCGGCAAGGCTACTCAAATAACATATATTGTCCATTACCAATTATCATATCTACAAAATACGAAAGGTATGGGCAAGATACTTGCCTTGACAATCGATACCGACAATTCCGACGAACACGGCTCGACCGAAAACCTCGAACACCTACAACTTCTGCAAGAAACAACGAAATCACGATCAGAACTGTAATATCCGGTATTTTTCTTTCCCTTGTATTTTCATTTTTGCTATATTTCTTGGTCATAGTGACCCTCATGTATCTTTCAGTATGTCCTTCCTGTCAACTGTTGAATTGTATTCTCGTTATTGTTCATTGTTTCGACTTTCCTCATATGAGTTCGACTTTGTTAGATCACCATTAATTTTTGGTGACTCCAAAAATTATAAATCTTTGCAATATTATAGAACATCGAGTTAGCTTTCCAATGGTTCAAACGGTGAGTCAATCGGAGTCCGGACGAGAGTTATGGTCGTTTCAGTTTTTGGCCGAGCACTTCCAGGAGCCTTTCGGCCGATAGGGGGGGTCGATAGACTCTACTGCCGGTATTCTGTATGGGTATCGGCCGATAGGCTGGCCGATATGTAAATTTCTTCACCTTCGAACTTACAGGAGCCTTTCGGCCGATAAGGGGGTCGATAGACTCTACTGCCGGCATTCCGTATGGGTATCGGTTGGGCCTATCGGCCGATAGGCTGGCCGATAGGTTCTGCTATGTTACACTATAAATGTGTTGTTTTGAGCGTGAACAGCTCATTTCCTTCCCCATTTTTTCCACTGCGTCGCGAGAGAGAGGATATAGAGGGGGAGAGTTCTTCATCTGGGGGTCGATTTTCATCATTTCTTTTCGGTTGTGAGGCTCGGATAATCAATCTAACGCGTGTTCTACGGATCTTAATACTTGAATCACTCAAGGTAATATCTCTTGAAACCCTACCTTTTTGGATGATTGGGGATTTTGGGGTTTTGTCCGATTCTTTCCGTTTTGTTGATGGATTCTTGATGAATATGATTAATCTTGTTGATATCATTAGTTTTCCTACGGATTCATGGTATATTTTCATAGTTTTGCGGAATCGAGAGGGTTTGGTTGTGGTCCGCCCTCGTTGTTATTTTTGTGCGAATATACATGAATCGTAGGCGGGTTTCCGGGTGTATTCCATTTCCGTAATCGTTTAGAAGTGGTTGTGATTGTGCTATTCGAATCGTTAGGTTAATTTAATCAGGTTCCTTTCGGTAGTGTTCAACTCTTCCGTTCCGTTCGTGTCATCGTCTAATTAATCGAGGCAAGTATCCTTATGAACTTACAATCTTGACATAGTAGTTTTGTATGAGAAATTGTGTGTGTGTGTATGCTCACTACGGGTTAGACTCGACGGGGTCTCGGTAGGGTTCCACGAAGCTGTGGACCGCGAGCTTGCCTTTAACCACTATGGGTTAGATCCGACGGGGTCTCGGCAGGGATCCACGAAGCTGTGGGTCCTCGGTTAATTGTGGTGCATTTTACAAATGTGGTTTGATATTGGCATTTCCGGAAATGAGCGTTTTAGAAATTATGATTTCTTGATGGCATGCATTACTATATGTGTGGGATGTAAAATGTTCATTTGGTTACTTGTACTAGCGTAATTGCTAACCCCTCTGGGGACCCGTTTTGGGGAAATTCGTTTTATGAATTTCAGGTCAGGTTCATCGAGACGAGCGGGCGCTGGACCAGTACACGGATGATGGCCGTGCGTGATGATGGTGCACGAGTGATGTTTTAGAGTCTTTTACCTTTTTGTCTTTTGTGGTTTTGAACTTATAGTTGTACTCGAGTACTTAAGGGGTTCTTGTTCGTTTGGATTGTATTGTTGCTTATTATGTTGTGTTGGATGATGATGTTATATTGACCGGTTGAACCGGGTGGATTGTTCTGTTTTGCGTCTTTATGACGTGGTGTTATTTTATCGTTTCTGTGAGTCGTTGGGTATGATGCTGTTCAGCCTGGTGGGTCCCATATAGGGATTCATGGCGCTGTAATATACCTCGGATATCCTGGGGGTGTTACAGAAAATGGTATCAGAGCTCTAGGTTTATGGATACCTAGGCTTGTTGATTTATTGGGTCGTGTGGTGTTTTGTTTTGCACATCATCGTCACGCTGCCATGATTCCGGTACTACCAGTGTCCGTAAGTTTTCTTTCCTTTGTTCATTAATTTCTTGTATCGTACCCTTGATTCTAGACTTGTAATTGTCCTTTTCTTGTACTGATCCTCGTATGGCTTTTGCTACTTATTTAAATCCAGTATGGATGCTGGAAGAGGTCGTGGTCGCGGTCGTGGTCGTGGACGCGGCCGGGGATGTGGGGCAGCCGGTGGAGCGGCCACGTCACAGTCTTCGAGGCCAGCGTGCGGCGACCGTCATAGCCATGCTTCTTCTCAGGAGCGTGCCGATCTTGGTATCGCGGCCGTAATGCAACAAATGGTGAACCAAATGGCGGCGATAGCTCAGGCGGTTCATAACCCGGATCAGGCCCACGCTAATCGGGGCGGAGCGGATCGTTGGCTCCAAGATGTCATCAAGATGCATCCTCCTCAGTTTTCGGGAGCTTCGGACCCGATGGGCTGGGAAGGGTGGATTAAGGAGATATCTAAGGTCTTCGTTGCCACTAAGCGTCCCGAGGAACGTAGAGTCCCTATTGCTCAATATTTTCTCACCGGGGACGCTACGTGGTGGGAGGCCGTTGGGCCCAAAGACCATCTTTGCTTCGTGGCCGAGTTTCAAGAGTTGATGGAGATCGAATATTGCCGTGGCGATCGGACGTGCTCGGGTACATGCTTTTATGATGCTCAACCACGGGATATCCCCGTAGCTCAAGCCATTGCTGATTTTAACAAAGAGTTGGGTTATGTGAAGACCCAAGTTGTCGAGGAGAGTGACAAGATTTTCCATTTCTCCAGACGGATGAAGTTGCCGATTCGGGACTATATGTCGGGGCTCGTATGCACTACATTGAAGGATTATCAGAGTAGGGCCCTTGCTTATGATATGTCGGTGACGGCGAGTGAGGCGGCCCGCGAGAGTAAGAAGCAGAAGTCCGTTGGGAACTTTTCGGGCCACAAGAGTGGGGGTCAGCAGAGATCCCAATCTGCTAACTTCCCCGCCGGCGGTGGTCCAGCTCGTGCCGCTGGGCGACCTCGTGAAACTACCAGTGCTCCTTTTCGTGATGTGAAGTGTTTCAATTGTGGTCGTACGGGCCACATCAGTCGTGTTTGTCCGAACCCTTTGCGACGTGTCAGTATGGCGGTAGGCCACAAGGTTTTACGTGAGAGAGAGAAAATTCTTGGTGCCGGGCTTCCATTCCGGCCCGTTGGAGCCAAGTGTGAATCGGGGGTCGTTTGCTCCTCAATATCCGCCGAGTGCTAGTCGGGGAGAGGTCGGGTCAACCCTCAAGAGGAGCTTCCGGTGTTGGCTCCGCCCACCCGCGTGTCTATGAGATGCGGAGAGCCGATGATCCAGCGGCTACCGTGGCGACAGGTACCGTTTATATTCTTTCTCATCCTGTCAGTGTGCTTTTCGATTCCGGTGCTACGCATTCATTCATATCTCTGGATTGTGTGCGCCGTTTGAGTCTCGACCGTTTGACACCTTGTGAGCCCTTCATCGTTAAGCTTCCTAGCGGTGATAGGATCGTTGGTGATCAGGAGGTTCGAGACTGTTCTGTGCTTATTTGTGAGAGGACTTGGCCCTCTAATCTTATTGTTGTGAGTATCGAGGGTGAGGATTTGATTCTTGGTGATGATTGGCTCGAGCGGCATGGCGCAATCATGAACTACCGCACGAGAATCATCACCATGTTGGCCGAAGATGGCACCGAGCACTCTTTCGCCGGGCGAAAGAGGGAACAGCTTCGTTATTAACGCCTTGAAGGCGATGAAACTCCTGCGAAAGGGATGTATTGGTTATTGGTGCTATGCCTTGAAGGCGGAGAGTGGTGGAGTCGAGCTTTCGTCGATTCCAATCGTTAATGAATTTCCTGATGTTTTTCCTGACGAGTTACCGGGATTACCACCGGATCGAGAGGTCGAGTTCACTATAGAGTTAGAGCCGAGTGCGGCCCCTATCTCAAAGGCGCCCTATCGCATGGCACCTTCAGAGATGTCCGAGTTGAAGAAGCAGTTGAGTGAGCTTCTTGAGTCGGGGTATGTTCAACCGAGCGCCTCGCCTTGGGGCGCACCGGTCCTGTTTGTGCGGAAGAAGGATGGTTCACTACGTTTGTGTATCGACTATCGTGAACTAAACAAGGTGACCATCAAGAACAGGTATCCTTTGCCAAGAATTGATGACTTGTTCGATCAGTTGCAGGGAGCTGCGGTATTCTCGAAAATTGATTTGAAATCGGGATACTATCACTCACGGGTGAGAGAAGTCCGATGTGCCGACCTTTCGGACGAGGTACGGACATTATGAGTTCGTAGTCATGCCTTTCGGGTTAACTAATGCGCCGGCGGTGTTCATGCAATTGATGAACAAAGTTTTTATCGAGTATTTGGATAAGTGCGTCGTCGTCTTTATTGACGATATTCTTGTTTATTCGAGGAATGAGGAAGAGCATGCCCATCATTTGCGGGTAGTGTTAGACATTTTGAGGACCGAGCAACTCTATGCGAAGTTCTCGAAATGTGAGTTCTGGCTGAAAGAAGTGATGTTTTTGGGCCACGTGATTTCAACCGAGGGAGTTCGAGTAGATCCGCAGAAAATTGAGGCAGTGTTGGATTGGGCATCGCCCACAAATGTGAAGGAGGTCCGTAGTTTCTTGGGTTTGGCTGGCTACTACCGTAGGTTCGTCGAGGGTTTCTCAAAACTAGCTCGACCACTTACCTGATTGCTCAGAAATCAGAAGTTCGTCTGGACCGATGAGAGGCAGTCGAGTTTTGAGGAGCTGAAGAAGCGTTTGACTTCAGCCCCGGTTTTGGCATTGCCATGTGGCAACGAGGGTTTCGCCGTTTTTAGCGATGCTTCGGGTCAGGGTCTTGGGTGCGTATTGATGCAGCACGGCAAGACCATTGCCTATGCGTCGAGACAGCTTGAGGCCGTATGAGCTTAACTACCCTACTCACGATTTGGAGTTAGCGGCGGTTGTCTTTGCACTCAAGATTTGGCGTCACTATCTTTTCGGCTCGCATGTCGATTTTTACCGATCATAAAAGTCCAAATACATATTTACTCGGAGAGTTGAATATGAGGCGGAGGAGGTGGTTAGAGTTGATTAAGGATTATGACCTCGAAATCCTTTATCATCCGGCAAGGCGACGTTGTGGCCGACGCCTTGAGTCGAAAGCGATTGCGTTGCAAACGCTTGAGATCCTTACATCTCGATCGAGCTTCGGAGGGCTTTGATCGAGTTAGATGTTGAGGTTTTCTTTGCTGGATCTGTCGGGCAACTTTGTACCTTAGAAATTTCGCTGTCTTTGATCGATGAAATTAAATCAAGCAATTAGAGGATCCGATGATTACTCAAATCCGAGAGAACGTTCTTAAAGGAAAGTCTCCGGGTTTGTGATTCACGAGGATGGCGTTTTGAGATTCCAGTCGGCTTTGTGTGCGAGCGATCCAGGTTGCGGCAGGTATTTTGCGGGAGGCCCATACTACACCTATTCCGTTCATCTGGCTCGAGTAAGATGTACAAGGACACGAGGAGGAACTTCGGTGAAATGATATGAAGGGTGAGGTCGCACGGTTTGTAGCGAGATGTTTGACTTGTCGGTGAGTCAAAATCGAGCATCGAGACCATTTGGGTTATTGCGGTCACTTCCGTTCCGAAGGGAAATCGGAAGATATATCGAGGACTTTCGTTACGAGTAAGCCGAGATCTAGGTCGGGCATGAATATGGTATGGGTGAGTGTTGATCGCATGACCAAGTCGGCACATTTTCTGGGCATCAAGGACACTTGGGGCCCGGAGAAGTTAGCTCGTGTGTTTATTGCGCAGATCGTGAGACTTCACGGTACTCCGAAGTCTATTGTTTCGGATCGTGACGGCCGTTTTGTATCGCACTTCTGGCAGGCGGTGCATAAGGCGTTAGGTACCCGGTTGCGTTTGAGTACCTCTTTTCATCCCCAGTCAGATGGACAGTCGGAACGCACTATCCAGACATTCGAGGACATGTTGCGTGCTTGTGCCCTCGATTGGAGTAGCGACTGGGAGGAGCATTTGCCGCAGATCGAATTCACGTATAACAATAGTTGGCACGCGTCGATTCGGATGGCACCGTATGAGGCACTTTACGGGCGGCGATGTCGATCACCGATTTGTTGGAATGAGGCGTCCGATTTGGTCGGGACCGAGCCGGATGTCGTTTTAGAGACGAGGCGGAAGATAGAGTTAATTCGGGAACGGATGTTGGCGCCCAGTCGACAGAAGTCGTATGCCGACATCCGTCGTCGACCTTTGGAATTCGAGGTGGGAGACCATGTTTTGCTAAAGGTGTCGCCGACGAAGGGAGTTTTTCGTTTCGGGAAGAAAGGGAAGTTGAGTCCGAGATTTATCGGACCCTTCGAGATCCTCGAGCGAGTAGGTGGATTGGAATACCGTTTGGCGTTACCTCCGGCCTTGAGTCATGTTCATAGCGTTTTTCATGTTTCCCAGCTGAGGAAATATGTTCCGGATCCTAGTCACGTCATCGATTATGGCGAGATTGATATTGCTGAAGATATTACTTTCGAGGAGCGTCCTTTGAAGATTTTGGAGCATCGTGAGAAACGACTGAGGCATAAGACCATCCCTTTGGTCAAAGTTCAGTGGTCGAGACACGGTGTCGAGGAGGCAACTTGGGAAACCGAGGATAGCATGCGTGCTAGGTACCCTGAGTTGTTTGTTTCTTAAGTTTCGGGACGAAACTTATTTTTAGAGGGGTAGAATGTAATATCCGGTATTTTTCTTTCCCTTGTATTTTCATTTTTGGTATATTTCTCGGTCATAGTGACCCTCATGTATCTTTCAGTATGTCCTTCCTGTCAACTGTTGAATTGTATTCTCGTTATTGTTCATTGTTTCGACTTTCCTCATATGAGTTCGACTTTGTTAGATCACCATTAATTTTTGGTGACTCCAAAAATTATAAATCTTTGCAATATTATAGAACATCGAGTTAGCTTTCCAATGGTTCAAACGGTGAGTCAATCGGAGTCCGGACGAGAGAGTTATGGTCATTTCAGTTTTTGGCCGAGCACTTCCAGGAGCCTTTAGGCCGATAGGGGGGGTCGATAGACTCTACTGCCGGTATTCTGTATGGGTATCGGTTGGGCCTATCGGCCGATAGGCTGGCCGATATGTAAATTTCTTCACCTTCGAACTTACAGGAGCCTTTCGGCCGATAAGGGGGGTCGATAGACTCTACTGCCGGCATTCCGTATGGGTATCGGTTGGGCCTATCGGCCGATAGGCTGGCCGATAGGTTCTGCTGTGTTACACTATAAATGTGTTGTTTTGAGCGTGAACAGCTCATTTCCTTCCCCATTTTTTCCACTGCGTCGCGAGAGAGAGGATATAGAGGGGGAGAGTTCTTCATCCGGGGGTCGATTTTCATCATTTCTTTTCGGTTGTGAGGCTCGGATAATCAATCTAACGCGTGTTCTACTGATCTTAATACTTGAATCACTCAAGGTAATATCTCTTGAAACCCTACCTTTTTGGATGATTGGGGATTTTGGGGTTTTGTCCGATTCTTTCCGTTTTGTTGATGGATTCTTGATGAATATGATTAATCTTGTTGATATCATTAGTTTTCCTACGGATTCATGGTATATTTTCATAGTTTTGCGGAATCGAGAGGGTTTGGTTGTGGTCCGCCCTCGTTGTTATTTTTGTGCGAATATACATGAATCGTAGGCGGGTTTCCGGGTGTATTCCATTTCCGTAATCGTTTAGAAGTGGTTGTGATTGTGCTATTCGAATCGTTAGGTTCATTTCCGCCGGTTCCTTGCGGTCGTGTTCAACTCTTCCGTTCCGTTCGTGTCATCGTCTAATTAATCGAGGCAAGTATCCTTATGAACTTACAATCTTGACATAGTAGTTTTGTATGAGAAATTGTGTGTGTGTGTATGCTCACTACGGGTTAGACTCGACGGGGTCTCGGTAGGGTTCCACGAAGCTGTGGACCGCGAGCTTGCCTTTAACCACTATGGGTTAGATCCGACGGGGTCTCGGCAGGGATCCACGAAGCTGTGGGTCCTCGGTTAATTGTGGTGCATTTTACAAATGTGGTTTGATATTGGCATTTCCGGAAATGAGCGTTTTAGAAATTATGATTTCTTGATGGCATGCATTACTATATGTGTGGGATGTAAAATGTTCATTTGGTTACTTGTACTAGCGTAATTGCTAACCCCTCTGGGGACCCGTTTTGGGGAAATTCGTTTTATGAATTTCAGGTCAGGTTCATCGAGACGAGCGGGCTACTGACCAAGATTACGGATGATGGCCGTGCGTGATGATGGTGCACGAGTGATGTTTTAGAGTCTTTTACCTTTTTGTCTTTTGTGGTTTTGAACTTATAGTTGTACTCGAGTACTTAAGGGGTTCTTGTTCGTTTGGATTGTATTGTTGCTTATTATGTTGTGTTGGATGATGATGTTATATTGACCGGTTGAACCGGGTGGATTGTTCTGTTTTGCGTCTTTATGACGTGGTGTTATTTTATCGTTTCTGTGAGTCGTTGGGTATGATGCTGTTCAGCCTGGTGGGTCCCATATAGGGATTCACGGCGCTGTAATATACCTCGGATATCCTGGGGGTGTTACAAGAACGAGGAGTAAGACCAATGACAATATAAATCGCCTCAAACCAATGAAGGAAAACTCATATGAACATTTAATCGAACATTAAATGTTCATGGTTCCTCAAGAACACTAAAATCATCAATAGGGCTGAACGAATTGGAGATATGGATATACAATATATAGAACATGTTTAACAACATCATTTAACACCAATCGATTCATAAAAATTGGATTAAATACAAAATCAAGAACAAATCTCCAAAAAGTTAACTCTAGGAAAATCAAGGAAATTACCTTGATCCGACGATGAACAATGAATTAGGTGATGTTACAATCACCTAGGATACTCCAAAACACCTTGGAATGGAACAAAATCGGCCCAGACTACGAACCCTAGTCGCCCTTGACTAACACCTGCGGAGAGGAGAGAAAGAAGTGAGAAATGAGAAGAGTAATATGCTGTCCAGTTTATATACTGGACAGCTTAGCATGTGCTAATCACCCCAGATTAGTGTGCGCTAACGAATCAATGTTCTGCCCAACAACACAGTTAGCGTGCGCTAATCGCTAAGTACAAGCGTGCGCTAACGAGTCCCAATACCAGTCCAGTTGGACTGCCCAAGAACTACCAATTAGCGTGCGCTACCATACCGTAGCCTACGCTAACTGTTGCACCTTAGCGTGCGCTATAAATCTGCATAGCGTGCGGTACCAAACTCCCAGTCGAGTGCAGTAACCACTGGACTGTCTCTGCCTATTCAGGTAGCGTGCGCTAATCATGAATATGAGTGTGCGCTATCACCAGGTATTAGCGCACACTAACTACAATACTTAGCATGCACTATGCCTACTACACAGGCATGCATGACAGTTCCGGAAACTCAACACAACACGGTACATCATACCGTACACAACATAAGGAAAAATTACAAATAATCATCAATGCAACAAAAATAACCGGCACAACTGCCCAATAATTCAAGGTATTCGGAAATAGAAATCTTGGGTATTACATTCTACCCTCCTTAAAAGAAGTTTCATCCCGAAACTTAAAACACAAAACAAGGCAACAACATAGCAGTAACGGACAGACATTATCTCTCAAGGAAACCTCAAAGTCGATCCTGATATCGGTGCTGATGCCCGCGTCTCGGAAGACCGGCAACCATTTCGCAAATCTAGATTTTGTGCCCCTCGAGTCCGCACTTGTAACACATTACTGGCGGAGAAGGACAATGTGATAGAACATGACCCGACACATTATAGTTGAAACACCTTCTGGCCTTACCAGGAGTCAACGCTGCTAACTTGGAGCTCTCAGCTCCACTCGTCGAGTGATGGAGCTTCACGGCAGAAAGACTACAATGTTGTAGTTTAGAAACTCCAACTCCTGAACTGATAGGAATATCATCAAACCCCTCCGCTTCTTCGACTTGGGCATATGCTCAGTCGATGATGAGGCTAGTTCATAGGCTAATGCTCTATTCTGATACTCTCTCAACGTAGTGCAAGTGAATCCCGCCATATACCGGCAAATCTCCGGCTTCATCCGCATGTCAAAATGACGGATCTTATCTTCCTCTTTTCTCACCTGTTCCGGCACATAGTTGAGTTGTTTGCTATAATCGACGATAGCTTGAGACACTGGTACATCTCGCGGTTTTGCCAAATAAAAATCACGAATTTGCTTCTCTCTGATCGGTTCCGGACGAAACTCGGCTTCCATTAATTCATGGAATTCCATCCACGTGACAACACGATCTCAAGGCTTAACAGTCTCCCACCCGTTAGTGGCATCTCTATCAAGAAGGTATTGAGCGATAGGGACTTTCCATTCTTTGGGACAATCAACTGCCTCGAATATTTTTCCCAACTGGAAAAGCCAACCATGCCAGCCCAAAGTATCCGCGGCACCTGCGAAACGAGGGGGTTCATACAAACCACTTCCCGAAGTCATTGGTTTATGCCGACGTTCTGGTTCACACCTGTGTTACGTTGTACCTCTTGGGTCAACTAAGTCATCTGTATCGCTACTTGTTGCAATATAGTAGCAGCATCAATGCCAATATCATATCTGGCAATATTCTCTTGGATCCACATCTAATCTCCACGACCATCTGTACCGCAGCCACGATCGCGACCTCTGTCCCTTGGCATACTGAGCAAATACCCACTCAACACAATGAACACAACATTGCAAAACCATATACCAAAGTGCCAATCTCGGCACAACATATCAACCTAAGGTAACAAATAGTAACACTGTAAGAATATCCACTCCACATACACGAATACAAAAATATACAATTGCAACAAACGAAACTTACAGTCGTAAATAACGGTTCACATAACCGTATCAACAGAATATTAACGACCATTATCGTTACAATAACGGTCATAATATACTACACATGGCAGCCAATCATTTTTAACATTCTTTTTAAAATTCCACGAGGTATCCATTTGAATAATATCATTAGAAAGTCTTTGAATTCATATATTTTTTTCGAACTTAAATTTGGAAATACTTATGACACCTCGGGCTGTTTTACCAAATTCAAGAATCATAAGTTTTAACCATCTCCCTTTGAAAACAATTTCAAACCAATATTCCGAAATATCAATTTCTTCGGAAACAACATCATCACAATTAACAGCAGAAGGTGTATCCCGTGGTCATGCTCTTCTGGCACCGACCCCCAAAGGTTTCACCAAACCATCCCCGGGTGGGAAAACACTCCTACCCGTACTAATCATTCCCACAGATCCACAATCACGTTGGGATAACATCATAGAAACCATGAGCAAGCAAAACCATGCCATCATAACATTTAGGCATACAACTATAGTTCTCCAATGAGAATGATAACATGACAATAATTCCAGTCATTCGGTCTCAAAAGCAGTCGCTTTAGTTCCAACTCTAGCATATCGCCTTAAGCAATAAATCCATTTAGAACGCACACTATAACTGCGATTAGCGTGTGCTAACCGACTCAATTTAGAAAATTTTCAAAATCCAAATTCAGTTTAAATCAAGTAAGATTTTTCTCCTTTCACTATTTATTTTTGAAAGTAAAAAATCACATTTTTGATTTAAAATTTAAAAATTTTGTTAGTGTGAAAGGTTTTTAAAATCATATATTCGAGTTATTGGAAAATAAACCTATAAGTAAAAATCATTTACAAACCCC
Source organism: Orobanche coerulescens (assembly GCA_033398695.1). Taxonomy (NCBI): domain Eukaryota; kingdom Viridiplantae; phylum Streptophyta; class Magnoliopsida; order Lamiales; family Orobanchaceae; genus Orobanche; species Orobanche coerulescens. Next base: position 30,064,389 of record CM065809.1, on the reverse strand, counting down.
TTCAAACACAACAAGGGATTAACGACGGAAACATTTCTTAAAATATCTCAAGACACTTCAAAACACAATTCTCAAATGCCGTCGAAAGGTTCATTTAAAATACAAGGCTGGCTTGACTAAATTCATATCACTTAAAAAACCACAATACGCCGCCATTTGACCGCATCATCAGACATTTTTGGAAGTTGATTTTCCACAATAAACTCAGGTCGAAGAATTTTTAGGAAATCATTTTCAACCACGCACGTAACAGATATAATTACTAACAGGAACACATTGGTTGCAAACAACAACAATTAGCCAATCACAATTGACATCTCAAACACCTGCCCATACAACAATCAAAATCATTAGTTCAACAAACACAGTTCGGGAACACTAATTTCAACATACGTCAAACCATTTCTCCAAATTTAACGGCATAACTAATGAACACTAATTCGAACACATGTCGAAACCATCTATATGAGTTATCAATCAACTCTAATACTAATACACCTATCGAAACACATTAATGTTTCAAGTTTTCGCATCATAATACACCACTTGGTGTCAAATCCATCAATACATCTAGTTCATTATACAGATAACATACCACAAGTATCAAATACGAATTCCATCTCCATGACGCGCATGTAAACACAGACATGAAACATAGATAATACACATAAAATAGGAGACTTACATCCACAGGTCGCATGAAGATGATGATTGCATCACGATACTAATTACGGCCAACATCTCAGAAGACACGTCGTGACACGATTCAGTCAGACAAAATCCGACAAGACAAGACTGAACAATACTCGACTTGACCCGACAGCCTAGGTTTTCACAACCTAAGCTCTGATACCATATTATGTAACACCCCCAACCTGGTTGGGAATATTACTGCACCGCAGAACCTCTTAAGAGGATCTACTAGGCTGGATACCAACACAATACATCATATCTAATGCCAGCATGGCTAAACAAATGAAACAGTAGACCGATTTCGTCTTTCATCAATACATACAACGTAACATCGTGTACAACTCTGTCAAGAAACTCATACCCTCATAGGGGTCAAAATACAACAACACTCCCATAAGACGGAAGAACTAGAGAACAATACAATGGATAGAATAATACAATTGGACCATGTCGAATACCCAATACTGGACCTCATATGATTAGTATCATTTATCTTCCATCATCCTTCGTACTGATACCGTGGTTTGCTCCCCAATAATATGCACGTACCTGAATGCAATAGAGACATCCACCCCCTGGTTACTCAGGGGTTAGCAAAATTCCATTATTTTGCTAGTATAAGTATAAAGTGAAATTACGAGCCATACACATCATATTCCAAGAATATAGTAATTTAAATACTCACTAAATCAAAACACAGCGAAAGTCTATCCGGGATGTTTCCTTTGAAAGAGATAATTCAAAGCCTTGAAAGGCAGTAATTAAACAAGTAAACAGCTTGTAAAGCGTTTTAAAGATCTCGGTAGTTTTCAGAAAAATACATTTAGGATTTAAGAATTTTCGTATTTTCAAAATCACTCTAGGGTCACAACCCAAAGATTTGTTTTCCCAAATTAATATTCCGACAATAAATCACGAGGTCCACGACCCAAACATCCATATCAATCATACGCCTAACAGTTATTCTCGTCCCATGCTAACAAGCATGAACCTCGGAGATTCTACGTGCATACCCGAGTGAATAAACCAATGGTAAGCAATAAGAAAGCCCATACCTCATGATTAACTGTGGCTTCGCACTATAAGCTACGATCCCTCAGAGGACTCGAAGTCCCATCCCGTAGTGGTTACCATAAACTACATAATCATTATCATTCCACAACGGACATATAACATACACTCATAGTTATCCTGACATCGTGCTAGCAAGCACAAACCTCGGAGTCTCGCGACGACATACCTATTTTTGATAACCCATGACGAGTATGCAACATGTCCAAATATACGCCCATAAGTTATCCTATCATCGTGTTAGAAAGCACGAACCTCGGAGCCTCCTCGAGACATACCCGGTTTGGATAACCCTATGGTAAAACTCGACTAGTACTAACAAAGACGGATCTCGGAGTTCTCAACGAACCCTACCCGGTAACATCACATACAATGATCTCGTACCACGAGGGTATATATTTCTCGAACAAAGCCGATTAATACCACCTCCTTACAAAGGGGCCAATAAACATTACAAATACATCATTTGTGCATTCATCAAACGAATATACATTCGAGTACACAACCCTTAACAAGGAGAGCTCTTTTATAATCACATAGCACGAAGGCAATATATATATATATATATATATATATATATGTATATATATATATATATATCAATTCGCATCCACAATGCACATATCCGTAGAACTCATTCGTTCGTAAAGTACTTGAGCGTTTTTAAAAGAAAGTCATTAAAGGGATTATATCAATCCTTTTTGAACATTCGGCATGGCTACTCAAGTAACACACATTGTCCATTACCAATTATCACATCTGCAAAATACGATAGGTGTGGGCAAGATACTTACCTCGACAATCGATATCGACAATTCCGACGAACACGACTCGACCAGAAACCTCGAACACCTACAACTTCTGCAAGAAACAACAAAATCACGATCACAACAAGGAGTAAGACCAATAACAATAGAAACCGCCTCAAACCAATGAAGGAAAACTCATATGAACATTTAATCGAACATTAAATGTTCACGGTTCCTCAAGGGTGCGTTTGGTACGCAGACTGGGTGGGATGGGACGGGACAAAAAATTTTAGTCCCATGTTTGGTATGCCATGGGACAAAAATCACATGGGACAAGGTGGGACAAATATCTAAAAACATGGGACAAAAACTTGATTTTTTTGTTCCACCAAAATAGGTGGAACAAGGTTGGACAAAAAACAAAAATTACCAAATTACCCTCATTTTAACATCTGATACAAAGATACCCTAATGTCAAAATAGAGCCTCCATCGTGTTCCTCTGTGCAATCGTCTTCTCCAGCGCCTCCATCAAAATCCTCTGCATTCGTCTTCTCCAATCATACACTGGTAAGATTTTTTCTTCTCTCTGGTTCGTCTTCTTCTCTGCCTTTTCTATTTCGATTTGGATATAGCAGCCTCCATCTGATTTTCTGCTTCGATTTATTTTTTGCTGCGTTTTCTGGGTGCGTCTTCTTCTCTGCATTTTCTATTTCGATTTTAACCTAGCTTTCGATTTTTGAGTATGAATCTGAGTATGTTCTTCGTTTTGAGTATGAATCTGAGTATGAAAAGGTAAAAAGGGTGTCATTTCTAAAAATTAAATCCAGAAAATCTATTATGTGTACTTCTGCATTATTTTCCTCTGTAGATAGTTGTTAATAATGGTGAGTTTGCAGCATAGTCTCATACCTTCCTAAGTATATTTCTTTTTCGTTCAGCTCTTGAACTGTGATTCATCAACTACAATTTACATAATGTATAAAGCCTATGGCATCTTTGAACTTGTAAGATGTAGGATATGATGATGGTATGATTTTTGGTACACTTATATGTGTAAACTTTTGATACGCTTGGATGTTATTTTTGGTACACTTGGATGTGTAAACTTTTGATACACTTGTATGTGTAAGCTTTTGATACACTTGGATGTTGAAAAGTTTTTAAATTATGTATCTATTTATAATTGTTGTATTGAAAAGTTTTTAAATTATGTATGTATTTATAATTGTTGTGTTAGAATGTTTATAAATTATGTATATATATGTAGAAAATAATGTAAATATTATAAATAAAGTGATTTAAGTATAGTTTGGTTGATCTGTATGATTTACAATTGTTATATGACATAAAATAACATTAAACAGCATAAAAGGGTAGTTTGGTCATTTTAACAGTTTTGTCCTGTCCTGTCCAGCTTACCAAACGTAAGACAGACAACTTAGTCCTATCTAGTCCAGTCTTACCAAACGTAGGACAGACAACTTAATCCTGTCATGTCCTGTCCCGTCCCGTCCTGTCCAGTCCTGTCCCGTCCCATTCAGTCTGCGTACCAAACGCTACCCAAGAACACTAAAATAATCAATAGGGCCGAACGAAATGGAGATATGGATATACATCTATAGAACATGTTTAACAACATCATTTAACATCAATCAATTCATAAAAATCAGATTGAATACGAAATCAAGAACAAATCTCCGAAAAGTCAACTCTAGGGAACTCAAGGAAATTACCTTGATCCGACGAAGAACAATGGATTAGGTGATGTTACAATCACCTAGGATACTCGAAAACACCTTGGAATGGAACAAAATCGGCCTACACCTTGAACCATAGTTGCCCTTGACTCACACCCGCGGAGAGGAGAGAAAGAAGTGAGAAATGATAAGAGTAATCTATTGTCCAGTTTATATACTAGACAGCTTAGCATGCTCTAATCACCCCAGATTAGCATGTTCTATCGAATAAATGTTCTGCCCAACAGCATAGTTAGCGTGCGCTAATCGCTAAGTACTAGCATGTGCTAACGAGTCCCAATACCAGTCCAGTGGCTTCTGGACTGCCCAAGAACTACCAGTTAGCGTGCGCTAACTGCTGCACCTTAGCACGCGCTATAGATCTGCATAGCGTGTGCTACCAAACTCCCAGTCGAGTGCAGTAACTACTGGACTGTCCCAGTCTATTCAAGTAGCGTGCGCTAATCATGAATAAGAGGGTGCACTATCACCAGGTATTAGCGTGCTAACAACAATACTTAGCATGCGATATGCCTACTACACAGGCATGCAGGACAGTTCCTAAAACTCAACACAACACGGTACATCATACTGTACACAACATAGGGAGAATTTCCAAATAATCATCAATGCAACAAAAATAACCAGCACAACTGGCCAATAATTCAAAGTAGCAGGAAATAGAAATCTTGGGTATTACAGAACACTCATTGCGACAGGGTTTTTATGCCATATATCTACCATTTACTGCGATTTTTATGCGGTTTGCTTGCTTTTATATTGTCTTTGTCATTCTCATCTTATTTTCATTTTTGGCTTCACTACCCCATTTTATTTCTCGTAGTGCGGTAGGGTTTTGTATAGGTCGATGTCGCACTGTTTGCGGGTTGGTAGTTGGAATTTGGGTACCTTGTCGGGTAAGCTTTTAGAGCTTGTGGATGTTTTGGGTAAGAGAATGGTTGATGTGGCTTGTATTCAGGAGACTAGGTGGAAGGGGGAGCAGTCTAGGGAGGTGAACGGTTATAAATTGTGGTATTCAGGCCTTGCTAACTCGAGCAATGGTGTGGGCATTCTTTTGTCTAAGGAGCTTAAGGACAACGTCGTGTAAGTGAAGAGGTGCAATGATAGGATTATGTCCGTTAGAGTGGTGGTTGGGGAGAAGGTTGTTAATGTGGTATGTGCGTATGCCCCACATATTGGTTTGGGTGTGCTTGATAAGGAAGCTTTTTGGGTCTGTTTAGATGAGTTGGTCGGGTGTATTCCGAACGATCAATTTATTATTTTGGGGGGCGATTTCAATGGGCACATTGGTGAGGGGGTGGATGGTTATCATAGTGCGCATGGGGGTTTCGGCTTTGGAGTTAGGAATGCAGGAGGTTCCGCTCTGTTGGAGTTTGCCACTGCGCATGAGTTGGTAATTGCTAACTCTGTTTTTCAGAAGAGAGCTGAGCACCTCATCACCTTCAGTAGTGGGGGGCACAACACGCAAATTGACTACCTTCTTTTGCGCAGTCGTGATGCTAGGGCGTACGTGGATTGCAAGGTGTTCCGGAGCGAGGCATGTGCTTCTCAACACCGGCTGCTGGCTATGGATTTATCCATGGGAGGTCGTGTTGTTAGCAGGGTTATAGAAACTAGACCTAGGATTCTCTGGAAGGATCTAAATGGTGAGAAGGCGACAGTATTCAAGGAGTCTCTGACCCGCGAAGGAGGTTTTTTGCGTGCGGGCGATGCTAACCTTATGTGGACTAGCATGGCCAATGCTATTAGGAGAGTGGGCGAGAAGGTGGTAGGGGTTTCTTCAGGCAGGTCTAATGGAGCTAGGGAGGCTTGGTGGTGGAATGAGGAGGTCCAAAACAAGGTTAAGGTAAAACAAGCACTATTTAAGGAGCTTTTGTCGGTTAGTGCTGGGGAGGAGAGAATCTTGAAGATTGTAGCATACAAGGTGGCGAAAAGAGAGGCTAAGAAGGAAGTGGCTAAGGCTAAATGTGAGGCTTATGATGAGATGTACAAGCGCCTAGACACCAAAGAAGGAGCAAATGCTATTTTTAAACTAGCGAAAGCTAGGGAAAGAGGGCGGCGCGACCTGGGTCCCGTTAAGTTTATTAAGGATGATTTGGGTCAAGTGTTAGTGAACGATGTGGCTATTAAGGAGCGGTGGAATAGGTATTTTTTCGAACTTTTCAATGAGGCTAGAGGTAGTGACTCGGTGGTGCAAGGAGTTAGTCTATCTTCTGCTCGTTCGTTTAGTTCCTGTGAGAGCATCAGCAAGGAGGAAGTTAAGGGTGCCCTAATGAAAATGGGTAGAGCTAAGGCTGTAGGTCCGGATCAGATCCCTATTGAGGTGTGGCTTTGTCTGGGGTAAGTCGGAGTTCAGTGGCTAGCAGAGCTGTTCAACGTCCTCCTCAGAGGCTCTAAGATGCCGACAGAGTGGATGCATAGTATTGTCGTGCCTTTTTTCAAGAACAAAGGCGATGCCCAGAGTTGTAGTAACTATAGGGGTATTAAACTCCTCAGTCATACTATGAAACTTTGGGAAAGAGTGGTGGAATGCAGGGTTAGAAGAGAAGTTAAGATATCAGAGAACCAATTTGGCTTCATGCCGGGGAGGTCCACGACTGAGGCCATTCATCTCGTCAGATGCCTTATGGCGAAGTTTAGAGAGAGGCGTAAGGACCTCCATATGGTGTTCATAGATCTGGAGAAGGCTTATGATAGCATTCCGCGCGATGTTATTTTGAGGAGCCTAGTAGAGAGGAGGGTGTCGTTGCCGTTCGTTAGGGCGATCCTAGACATGTACTCCCAAGCTAGAGCATGTGTTAGAACCCCAGTTGGTGACACCCAGTATTTTCCGGTTGAGATAGGGCTACACCAGGAGTCGGCGCTAAGCCCTCTTCTCTTCGCTCTAATATCCTTGACGTCATTTCGCGAGAGATTCAAGATGGCATCCCGTGGTGCATGATTTTTGCTGACGACATTGTGTTAGTGGCGGAGTCGAGGAGGGAGGTGAGCTCGAAGTTGGAGCTTTGGAGGGCTAAGTTAGAATCCCAGGGCTTGCGTGTGAGAAGGTCTAAGACCGAGTATCTCTGGTGTAACTTTAGTGGTGAGGCCAACGAGGAAGATGTTGAGGTAATGATTGAGGATCACATCATAACCCATACAGATAAGTTCAAGTATTTGGGTTCGATCATTCAGAAGGAAGGTGAGTGTGAATATGATGTCACGCATCGCATCAAGGCGGGGTGGCTAAGGTGGAGAGCAGCGACAGGGGTCCTGTGCGACAAGAAAGTCCCTCTTAAGTTGAAGGGTAAATTCTATAGAGCGGCAATTCGACCTGCAATGTTGTATGGCTCCGAATGTTGGGCGATTAAGAAGTCGCTTGAGAGCAAGTTGGAAGTTGCTGAAATGAGAATGTTACGTTGGTCGTGTGGTTGCACAATGTTAGATAGAATTGCGAAAGGGGTTTTCAGGAACGCGCTGGAAGTGGCGCCCATTTCAGCGAAAGTTAGGGAAGGGAGATTGAGATGGTTTGGCCACGTCCGCATGAGGCATGCATCTGCTCCGGTGAGGAGGGTCGAGAGTTTAATGGTTGTCGGGGAGAGGAGAAGAGGCAGACCGAGGAGGATGTGGGAGGAGCAACTGAGATTAGATTTGAAGGCCTTAAACCTTTCCGAGACCATGACTGTTGATATGTGCGCTTGGAGGCGCCAGATCAGAGTTGTGGATTCTTTTGTAGGGAGCGGTGCTGTAGTTGAGAGCCTCAGGGTTGGGTTGTCTCGGTTAGCTTTGACCTAGAGCATTGCATTTTTACTTTTATTGTATATTTTATCCTATTGTCTTTGTGTGTGGTGTATTTTTGACAGGGAGCTATCAGCGTTCATCGGGAGTGAAATAGCCAAATTCTGCTTAGGTAAGTCCCATGTGGATCAAGCCATGGGCTCAGGTATGGTCTCGAGCTTTTTCGAATCACATGTTTTCCTTTGTATTTATCACACAAGATTCTGCTGTGCACTAAGCTGGGGGTCTTCACGGAAACAGCCTCCCTACCGTAATAAGTAGGGGCATGGTCTGCGTACATCTTACTCTCCCCAGACCCTGCTCTGAGCGGGATATACTGGGTATGTTTGGTTTGGTTTGGTTTGGTTTTTCATTGCGACAGGACAAGAATTCAATCTAAAGCATCCACAATTATGGTGTAATACCTGTACTTTTTGTAAATTTTCCGCTTAGGTACTTATGTGAGTTTTGACACTCATTGTAAGTGTTTAGTAAGTTGAGATTGACCTTGGAGTTCATATCATTTGGAATTTACTCTTTCTTGTTCGGATCGTTGCTGCGTTGGATCTGGGATGCGATGTTATCACCTATGTGTGAGGCGTAGCACACGCTACGTTCCCTTTATAGCGCATGCTATTTAAGTACTAGTAGCGCACGATAACTGTCGGTATTAGCGCACGCTACTAGTGTATTTGAGGCAGCCAGTCCAGTAGGTACTGGACTGGAATGGGGAACTCGTAGTGCATGCTATGTATAGAAGATAGTGCGCGCGAGCTGTAGTAGCGCATGCTAAGCAATCACAGTAGCGCATTCTAAGGCTCGAGCAGGGCAGAGGACAGAAGGTTCTGGACTCCCATTTCAGGGAAACAACTACCAGGTAGCGTACGCTAACTCTCGGATAGTGCACGCTAGAGGAAGGCGTTAGCGCATGCTACAGTATACGTAGCACACACTAACGATGCTGGCAGAAGCCACTGGACTACCGGGTGACCCTGTTAGCGCACGCTAATATTGAGGCGTAGCGTGCGCTAGACTGAACGCAGTATATAAGGGACAGTTGAACCTGCACTTGTCATTCTTCATCTTTTTTCAATCAATTCGATGGAAGAGCTCGAGAGAGGATGATTTGGGGTGTTTGGAAGCGATCCTTCTTCAGCCATCATCATCTTTGGTTGAATAACAAAGATTACACAACATCTAATCCATTTCTATCTTCCAAATCAAGGTAAAATCCTTAGATCCCTAATTTTAGGAATTTTTGGGGATTTTCTTAGATTCGTCCGATTTATCCATTTTGAAGCTTAAGACCTTTGAGATTATGATGTATCTACCCCACCTATATTTCTCCAACGATTATATGGATTGTTTTGTACCTTGTTTGGACTTGAGAGGGTTTGGGTGATTTTCAAACCTCTAAGTAATTATCCTTGTAGTTTCGTGAATCGTAGGCGAGTTTCGGGAGTTTTTTCATGTGATTTGAGTATGGATTATTGATTATCGTGTTCCTTACGAATCATTTAGGTGCTGGAATTGTGTTGTTGGACCTACCGAACTTATACTCTTTTCCTTCCGATTCTCGATGTCTCAAAGGCAAGTATATGTTTATGATTGTACGTTCTCGACTTTGAAAGTGAGGTATATGAATTGTATGATTGTATATATTCACTCTGGGATGGACCGACGGGTCCTCATAGGGTTCCGTGGCCTTTGGTGCAGTTCCATTAATAGTTTGGGTTAGCCACTCTGGGAGGGTCCGACGGGGCCTCAGAGGGTTCCGTTGCCTTTGGTGCGGTTCCATGGTTAATCATGTATGTAATAAAAATGAGATTTAGTTATTCCGGAATACTAGTCCTGAATTGATGAAATAATGATTACATTTACTTTATTATCGAGAAGTATTGTGTTTCATATTCGATATACTTGTACTGGCTATTCGAAGGCTAACCCCTTTATTGGGGAAATACCTTTCATGTATTTCAGGATCCAGGAAAGTGGAGAGGCACGTACCGGGTTGGCATGAAGATGATGGGCAAGTGTGATGCTGTGCTTTATCTCTGGTTATGTTTTGTATTTCTTCCATTCAGTGATGTTGTACTTGGATGGTTTTTGGGTACTCGAGTACTGCTTTCATATTCCTTGAGGTTTCGGCTTGTGTTGCCGCAGTATTGATTCGTGATGTGTTATATTCGGATTTATTGGATATTGTTTTGAATACCATTTCTGGTCGCCTTCTATTTGATTGTACTTGGACCTTATCGGTCAAAGTTCATGGTTCCACGTAAAAGCCTTATGGGTCCCACAGTGGGGCTCACAGCGCTGTAATATACCCTGAATAACTTAGGGGTGTTACAGAATATGGTATTAGAGCCTAGGTTTATGGATACCTAGGATGTCGGTCTTTTTGGTCGATTGAGTCATCGTTTGTCTACAGTATCACTATTTTGCCATCATCATAGTGCGAACGGTACTTGTAAGACCTCTTACTCTCCTAGTATTTCCTTAATCGCTTTGGTTCTGATTTGGTATTTTAGGAATCGGTCACTTCGATGACGTACGATTTGAATTGTACTTACATGCTTTGTGTATCCTTCATGGTCGTGGACGCGGACGTGGCGCGGATGCTTCCCTCAGTTCTGTTGCGGGATCGACCACCCTTAGTTTATCTAACTCAGTACATCCTGATACCGAGGGTCAGCACGACCAGTCGACCGGCCAAGGAAATAGCGCAGATATTTGAGTTACGAATGTCCTTCAACAATTGGCTAATCAGATGACCATCCTGGCCCAAGCCGTTAAATTGAACAATCCGAACCCAACATCGGATGCCTTGCTTCAGAATGTGATCCGTGTGCACCTCCACAGTTCAGCGGTGCTACATACCCGATGGGTTGGGATAATTGGTTAGCGGAGTTAGAGAAAGTGTTTGAAGCGGTCGATTGTCCAGAAGTGAGGAAGGTACCGATTGCTCAATACTTCCTTACCAAAGAAGCCACGACTTGGTGGAAAGTTATAAAGCCACATGAGCATGCTGCTACGTGGGGAGAGTTCAAAGAGCTACTGGAGGCCGAGTTTTATCCTTGGCCAGTGCAAGAAGGCAGAATCCGAGCCTTTTTCGAGGCTAAGCCGCATAAAATTCCGGTCTCGCAGGCGATAGTAGAGTACAACCAATAGCTGATCCACGTGAAGAATCAAGTGCGGGATGAGCGTGACAAGTTCCATTACTTTGATATGTGGATGAGTATGTATTTACGGCGTTATATGGCCGGGTTTGCTTGTACTACCTTAAGGATTACCAAGACAGGGCTTTCGCCTATGACATGTTGAGTCCCCACAATGATACCACGGAGGAATCGAAGAAGCAGAAGACCGATAGTAACTTTTCTGGTTCTAGAGGTGGCAACTTCCAGAGACCCCAGATGGCTAACCGTTCTGTCAGGCAGTCGTCACGATCTTTTAAAGGTAAGAATAGTTTTCGTTCTGTCCCGAGAACTTCACCTCGCCCGGTAACCTATTTTAATTGTGGTCATCCAGGCCACATCAATGTGGAGTGCAACTTCCCACCTCTGAAGTGTCATACTTGTGGACACATGGGGCATAGAGCAGCTTATTGCCCGAACATGATCGGACTTTAGACACTCGGGCTTCGGCCCCATCACCTACAGATCAGAGTATGAATCAGCGGAAACCAGTTGGACAGTCACGGCAGAGTTACGGTAGGGTCCGGGGACAGCGTCAGAACGCTAGAGGGGTAGATTCTAGTGTCGATTCGACACACCCACGAGTCTATGAGATGCGTCAAGCAGACGATCCCGACGCCGCGGTGGCCTCAGGTACCATTCATATCATATCTTATCCGGTTCGTGTACTTTTTGATTCGGGTGCTACACATTCTTTCATCTCCATGGAGTATGTACGCCGTTTGAATATACCTTGTATGGCTGCTTGCGATCCTTTCATTGTGAAACTACCTAGCGGGGATAGAATCGTGGGGAATCATGAGATTAGAGATTTTCCGGTGAATATAGCCGGTATGGATTGGTTGTCGCACTTGATTGTGGTTGATATGGAGGGCGAGGATGTGATCCTCGGCGAGGATTGGCTTGATAGTCACCAAGCGATTATGAACTACCGCACTAAGGTTATCACTATGATGACGGAAGACGGTTCTGAGTACTCGTTTATGGGATGCAAATCGGGCCAACCTAAGTTGCTTATCAGCGCCATGAAGGCCGTAAAACTTTTGAATAAAGGTTGCACGGGCTATTGGTGCTATGCTTTGAATATGGCAGGGAACGAAGTCGATTTCTCTTCAATTCCAGTTGTTAATGAATATTCCGATGTTTTTTCCGGACGACCTCCCGGGATTACCGCCGAATCGAGAGATAGAATTTTCTGTGGACCTAGAGCCTGAAGCGGCTCCGATTTCTAAGTCGCCGTATCAGATAGCACATTCCGATATGCAAGAATTAAAGAGTCAGCTGGGAGAACTATTGGAGAAAGGGTACATCAGACCGAGCGCTTCGCCTTGGGGCGCGCATGTTCTTTTTGTGAGGAAGAATGATGGTTCACTACGTTTATGCATTGATTACCGTGAGCTAAATAAAGTGACCATCAAGAACAAGTATCCTTTGCCTCGTATAGACGATTTAATTTATCAGTTGCAGGGAGCCGCAGTATTCTCAAAAATTGATTTGAGATCAGGATACTATCAGCTCCGGGTGAAAGAGTCCGGCGTTCCGAAGACTGCATGTCAGACGAGGTACAGACATTATGAATTTGTGGTCATGCATTTTGGATTGACTAACACACCGGTAGTATTCATGTAACCAATGAACAAGATATTCATCGAGTATCTTGACAGATGTGTGGTCGTCTTTATTGATGACATCTTGATTTATTCTCGGGATAAGGAGGAACACGCCCGACACTTGCGTTTGATAATAGAAATTTTGAGAGCCGAGCGCCTCTATGCAAAATTCTCAAAATGTGAGTTCTGGATGGAAGAGGTTATGTTTATCGGCCATGTGATTTCGGCCGAAGGGGTTCGTGTAGACCCACAGAAGATTGAGGCAGTTCTAGATTGGGCACCGCCTAAAAATGTTAAAGAAGTTCGTAGCTTTTTGGGTCTTGCTGGGTATTACCGTCGATTTGTCGAGGGGTTCTCGAAACTCGCTCGGCCGCTTACACAGTTACTCCAGAAGATAGAAAAGTTTGTTTGGACTGCCGAGAGACAACAGAGCTTTGATGAGCTAAAGAGACATTTGACCTCAGCGTCGATTTTAGCTTCACCACAGGGTAGCGAAGGATGTGCAGTTTATAGCGACGCTTCGGGACAAGGGCTCGGATGTGTGAGCATACACACATGTTATTCATGCAATACTAATATGCTAAGAATGTAAGCTCATTAAGAATACTTACTAGAGATGGCCACTTACCTGACACCGTTATCATACTCATCACAATACCTCCATCATGAACAATCAATCACAACACAACAACACAATTAACACGGAATACACGATTCCACAACATTAAACAAGCAAGGATATCATTAAAGCCCTCAACGTTCAAAATAATCAAATCATAATCAACTCAAACGAATCATATTCACAAGGGTAAACCAACCATCGTAAATCCAACGTGCAAACTTTATTTGTAGGACACAAATCGCATAAGAAAGTACTTGCCTCAAATGATCACAAATGCGGAGAATCGATCGAGGTAGGATGGCACGAACCGACTATGAACCCGCCGACTCCACCGAACGCTAACCCGCGCCAATAACTACGAACGACAACAACCACAATGAAAATGAATTCCATAGTACGACCCAAAGCCGTTGAATTAAAGGAACAAACGACGAAAGTTCAAGGGTTTCCCCCAAAATGGCCAAGAACGCAAATCCACCCGACGAAACACGAAAACGAAATTCCATACCGAAATATGGATATACAATCCATAGGATATGTTTAACAACATCATTTAACAGCAATCGGTTTATCAAAATCGGATGGTAAACGAAATCAAGAACAAAACCCCCAAAAAGTCAACTCTAGGGAATCAAGAAAAATTACCTTGATTCGGCGAAGAAAAATGGATTAGATTATGTTATAATCACCTAGGATACTCTAAAACGCCTTTGGATTGAGCAAAATCGGCCAAGATTGAGAACCCTAGTCGCTCCCGTCTCAATCCACGGAAAGAAGAAGAAAGGAAGTGAAAAATGAGAATAATGACTGCTGTCCAGTTTTATATGCTGGACAGCCTTAGCGTGCGCTAATCAACTGGATTAGCGTGAACTATCGGGGCAGATATCGTCCAAAAATCTCAGTCCAGTAACTTCTGGACTGCCTCAAACTACCAGTTAGCGTGCGCTACCGAACCCGTAGCGTGCGCTAACTACTGCACCTTAGCGCGCGCTAGCCACCTACCCTTAGCGTGCGCTAACGGGCCTGAATCCAACTACTATCCTCTGACCCTGTTGCTCGATAGCATGCGCTAAGGAGATCCCTTAGCATGCGGTAAAGCACCCAGAACTACAGCAGTAGTACTCTCAAAGCTGGTTACAACAACGGACTCCTCTGATCGGAACACCAAGTTCAGGATACACACGGAAAGCTCCAGAATAAGATCATACTAAGAGCTTGAGCTCTAATCAAACTCACACGCGACCATGAAAAGGGTCGAGACAACAAATATAAATGCGGATACCCACAACTTTGGAAAATTACGAAATGGCCCAAAATGCCCGAAAATCACGATGCATGATGGAATAACCAAACCGAAGTTCACAACACGTCTAACAACGTTAAATGAACTTACGAGGAACCCGAAACAACAGTTTCGAACGAGATTCGCAAGAATCAAACTCAAGCGCGGAAATATCGCTTAAGAACACGAAACTCAACAAAACGACACCGAAACGTACTCGGATGTAAAAAAGTGCAGAATTAATCATTCTCAGAATGACGAAACAGCCACAAGCGAGTCGTCAAAACATACTCCTGCCAAAAAAAGAAAATTATCGGAAATCGAAATTGCGGATATTACATACTACCCTTCTTAAAAGAAGTTTCGTCCCGAAACTTAAAATAAGTAGGGAGGAGAAACATCCCACCAGGAACATCTCAACGAAATTCAGAAGAACGCATAGCTTACGCCCATCGGTGAGATGCTACAAGAACGCAAAGGAACATACAGCATGGAAACACGCTCAACGACAACCATCACAGTGCCACAAGCAGGGCATAACACAATCAGCAAGTGCCAAGCTTCGCCTAACTGATAACGCAATCAAGTCAATTGTCCGGACCATCAAGAGACAAAAGGAACCTATTACAAGAAAACACGCACAATCGAAAAATAGAAATGAAACGTACAACGATCCGCAAGGGTAACCACGGAGAACTCCGACCACGCCGAAATTCTCGAAAATCACACTAGGCATCTCCGTGTCCCTTCAGAGCAGAGAGGCAAACTCGATCCCCAAACCTCTCAGCTACCATCTCGCAATGCACGGCACGGTGTCCCAATTGGCCGCAGTCGAAACAGGTGACTAATGGTGAACGACAATCCTTCACTGAACGAGATCAGGCATTCAATAATTGGACAACCACGATTGAATCTCAATGATCAAATACAATGATCGAATAGAAACGGTCGAATAACAACAATCGAACAACAATGGTCGAACAACGACCCCAAAGTTCACACTTCAACTCAAGGTATTAAAAGAACTTGTAGAAACTGAAAGACGTTAATTTCGAACAAGTTTTACAAGAACTGATCCGAACTAGGAAAACTCACAACGATAAACAGATTGATCCGAAACAAGATCACAACCCGTTTGAACAATAACAACTGAGATACCGAACAAGTTCAGGAAGTATCAATGAACACGAGCGAGTCGATAGAATTGAGAAAGAGAAAGTGTAAAAGTCAGAAATAATATGGGTATTATATCCGACCTCTTATAAAGAAGTGTCGTCCCCAAAACTCACAACAACGAAACCAAGGTGACAACACAACAAGCAACCGACAGAAATATCTTTCAAAGGCCTCTCCAAGCGGGTCCTGATAACTGTGCTGAGGTTCGTACCCCGGAAGACTCAGTAACCAACTCCCAAAACTGGATTCTGTGTCCCTCCAGTCCACACTTGTAATCAGCTACTGGCAGGGAAGGACAATTTGCACGTACATGCTCCGGCACATTACAGATGAAACACCGCGGCATACCGAAAGTACAACTGCTAGGTACAATGGAATATAACATCGCAAAACAACATACCGAAGATGCCAACTCAGCATAACATATCCACGTAAGGCAACCCACATACACCAAATCACAGCAACGACGGCATACATTCGGAGATTTCAACGGTCTGAACGATAACCAGCACATAATCACAATACATCATGAAACAATCACAGATATATACAATCATACAAACCCAAGCTCTAACAGCTCGCACAGGTGCGGTAACACGCAAATCACCACGAAACGACAACATTAAAGACTAACATCACACCTCTCACATTAACGACAACATTAAAAGCTAACACAACAATTGCGTGGTGAACGACTCAACGCTCACACCACCAGTTCAATCACAACTCAGAGGTCCAACACCCTCATGACAATTCTAACATCATACGCACATTCTCTGACCACAAGCAGGAATAAGAGGTTTTAAAAAAATGAAAACCACCTTTTAGAAAATAATTTGGAAGAACTAGTTGATCTTGAGTATCATATTTCGAAAGGTAATACAAACATCGTTATCGAGACTTTTAAAAATCCACTTGCATTTGATAAATAAACGAGGACGTCTTTCTCTTAATTAAAACTTTCAGAAATATTCGATCTTCGGGTCTACGCAATTGCATTTCTATGTTACTGAGATTATCTCAAAATATTTTGGTCCTCAAAGTAGAAGGATTTGAAACATATAGTTGCGCTAGTAGGCGCCTTGAAAATATAATCCTTTTTAAACGTACATCTCGAAATTTATTCTCTAAGATACTCAAGGTTTTCAAAAACCCATTAGGCTAAAATGCCCAAAACTCATGCGTATCAACATTCGGTTACACACCTCATAGCATACACATCAAATCGTTCCAATTCAAAACAAGACATGTCTCTTTTTGAAAACAAACAGTCAAATCACAATTCAAACTTGCCTAGGACCGGGGATAAACCGCTGGTCCCACCCGAGGCCTCTATGGACCCTCCCGGACTGAGCAAACCACACACATATACATTTCCATTCCATATTAAGCACAAAGGTTTCACAATAATACTCGCAAACGAGCAAATCATTTTAAAATACACACGCAACGGACGAAACCAACAGTAAAAAATACATTAGCAGTGACACCACTCCTCATATAAACAAAATATGAGAGTCGAAGAACCACATATCACGAAATTAAAATCCACAGAAGGATTCCAACACTTAACAAATAATCATACAAGTAGCTCGTGTCACACGAGGCACAACACAAAGGAGGGAGACTTACAACCACAGGTCGCACAAAGATGATGATCGCCCCCCGATACTAATCACGACCAACAAACTCAGACGACGCGTCGCGACATGACTCAGTCAGAAAAAATCCGACGAGACAAGACTCAACAGACACAACTTGACCCGACAACCTAGGTTTCCACAACCCAAGCTCCGATACCATTTATGTAACACCCCCAACACATTTAGGGATATTACACGCCGTAGACCCTTTCCTCAAGGACCTACCAGGTTGGTAACTAAAATCAAACATCTCAACATCGCCTTTAAGGCTAAAATGACTCAGTAGACCGATTTGGTCTTTCAATCAATACATACAACTCAATATCAATACGTGCCCACGCAGGGGTCAAAATACAACATACTCCCATACAACGGGGGAAATACTGCAGCGGAAATAAAGTACAACCAAACCAATACGACATCGTATGGATCCTCATGTGATTAGTATCGATCATCTTTCATCATCCTTCGTGCCGACCTTGTGCTATGCTCCTCAAAACCTGAATGCAATACAGACATCCACCCCCCGATTACTCGGAGGTTAGCAAAATCCCACTATTTTGCTAGTGCAAGTACATAATCATACGAAATGTAACAAACAAATAGAAATCACAAATCGGGTACGACAATGAACTACCAAAGCCTTCCCGATAGGTTTTATTAATTAGAACGCAATCAATGAAGTGTTTGAAAATAAATTCCTCATCTCGGGGATTTTAAAAATAGAAACCTTGTTGGACCTCAAGTTCTTAGTTGAAAAATAACCATTTCAAAACGAATGGATCTCGGCCCAAAATTTACTTTCCGTAAAATGACCTTTACAAAACCGTTGGGATCTCATCCCAAATCTCATCAAATCACAATGCACGGGAACAATAGCAAGGTCCGTTTTCCAACATCAAACGCTCACAACTAAAGGAATAAACACATACAACAAAATACTCTAGTGCCATCCTAGACAAGTAGGCCAAATTAACAACTTACCTCTTACACATTTAGTCAATGCATGCAATCCTGAAATCACCGTTCAAAACACTCGTTTCCGGAAATGCCATAATCCAAAACACATTTGTAAAATGCACCACAATTAACCGCGGACCCACCCTTCCATGGACCCCTACCGAGACCCCGTTGGATCTAACCCGTAGTGGTTAAAAGCAAGCTCGCGGACCCATCCCTCCGTGGACCCCTACCGAGACCCCGTAGGATCTAACCCGTAGTGAGCATACACACACACGTTACTCATGCAATACTAATATGCTAAGAATGTAAGCTCATTAAGAATACTTACTAGAGATGGCCACTTACCCGACACCGTTATCATACTCATCACAATACCTCCATCATGAACAATCAATCACACCACAGCAACACAATTAACACGGAATACACGATTCCACAACATTAAACAAGCAAGGATATCATTAAAGCCCTCAACGTTCAAAATATTCAAATCATAATCAACTCACACGAATCATATTCACGAGGGTAAACCAACCATCGTAAATCCAACATGTAAACTTTATTTGTAGGACACAAATCGCATAAGAAAGTACTTGCCTCAAATGATCACAAACGCGAAGAATCGACCGAGGTAGGATGGCACGAACCGACTATGAACCCGCCGACTCCGCCAAATGCTAACCCACGCCAATAACTACGAAAGACAACAACCACAATGAAAATGAATTCCATAGTACGACCCAAAGCCGCTGAATTAAAGGAACAAACAACGAAAGTTCAAGGGTTTCCCCCAAAACGGCCAAGAACGCTAACCGACACGACGAAACACGAAAATGAAATTCCAAACCGAAATATAGATATACAATCCATAGGATATGTTTAACAACATCATTTAAAAGCAATCGGTTTATCAAAATCGGATGGAAAACGAAATCAAGAACAAAACCCCAAAAAAGTCAACTCTAGGGAATCAAGAAAAATTACCTTGATTCGGCGAAGAACAATGGATTAGATGATGTTATAATCACCTAGGATACTCCAAAACACCTTTGGATAGAGCAAAATCGGCCAAGATTGCGAACCCTAGTCGCTCCCGTCTCAACCCGCGGAAAGAAGAAGAAAGGAAGTGAAAAATGAGAATAATGACTATTGTCCAGTTTTATATGCTGGACAGCCTTAGCGTGCGCTAATCATATGGATTAGTGTGCGCTATCGGGGCACATATCGCCCAAAAATCTCAGTCCAGTAACTTCTGGACTGTCTCGAACTACCAGTTAGCGTGCGCTATCAAACCCGTAGCGTGCGCTAACTACTGCACCTTAGCGCGCGCTAACCACCTACCCTTAGCATGCGCTAACGGGCCTGAATCCAACTATTGTCCTCTGACCCTGTTGCTCGATAGCATGCGCTAAAGAGATCCCTTAGCGTGTGCTAAAGCACCCAGAACTATAGTAGTAGTGCTCTCAAAGTTGGTTATAACAACGGACTCCTCCGATCGGAACATCAAGTTCAAGATACGCACAGAAAGTTCCAGAATAAGATCATATAAAGAGCTTGAGCTCTAATCAAACTCACACGCGACCATGAAAAGGGTCGAGACAACAAATACAAATGCGGATACCCATAACTTTGGGAAGTTACAAAATGGCCCAAAATGCCCGAAAATCACGATATGTGATCGAATAACCAAATCGAATTACACAACACGTCTAACAACGTTAAATGAACTTACGAGGAACCCGAAACAACAGTTTCGAACGAGATTCGCAAGAATCGAACTCAAGCACGGAAAAGTCGCTTAAGAACACGGAACTCAACAAAACGACACTGAAACGAACTCGGATGTCAAAAAGTGCAGAATTAATTATTCTCAGAATGACGAAATGGCCATAAGTGAGTCGTCAAAACATACTCCCGCCAAAAAAAAAAAGAAAATTACCGGAAATCGAAATTGCGGATATTGCCTGAATACCATTTCTGGTCGCCTTCTATTTGATTGTACTTGGACCTTATCGGTCAAAATTCATGGTTCCGCATAAAAATAGCCCTGTGGGTCCCACGATGGGGCACACGGCGCTGTAATATACCCTGAATAACTTGGGGGTGTTACATAGGGTTTACTATATTTTCTACCTAATTGATTCCAACATAGCTCTACATTGAAAGGATTTGAACTTGCACTTTTCCTAAATCTACATAAAACCGCAATCCGTTCTCAACAGGCATAGCCACAAGGGAGTGATTCCAAGCTTAACACCTCAAGTTGCATTATTCTGAATCATGTCAATCTTATTCGCGACCATTTGTATATATTTCTGCCCTGTAAAAGCAACAATTGTTGCTTAGCAAATATTTAATTTACTTGAGAAAATAACCAAAAACTGAAATGAAAAATCCATCATTTTAAGGTGCTCACCTTTGCAATGATTGCTTCTATTTAGCAGATGCTCCTCTTTGAGGAACAAAATCTTGAACACTTTGAACTCTTAAACTGAATGTATTGATAACAACAAAAAAAATTAGCAAAGAGGCCTGATAAGAAAAAAAATTGAGGACGAATGTTCTCCGGGTGTAAAGTTTGTAATGAGTACCTCATTCATCTCAAAATAATCATAAGTCAAGTCTGCTTGCACTTGACGAGAATAAAGAGCTCTTGTCTGTGGCTTCTAGTATAGCAGCATGCTTAAATGAAAAACACAACATGATAAAAGTTGGGAGCACAATGGAAGATTCCATCATCAAGATACACACTATCAGATAACTGATAGCACTTGACTAACCAGCAAGTCGACCAACTTTAGATTTCGTTTAACAATAATTCTTTGGCATAATCGGATAAGGTCCTAGTCGGCCAACTTTCAGCGGGCATTTAATAAATAATTTGCTAAATTGTCGGGTTGGCATACTTTTCAGATGCTTGAGCATGTCTGTTCTCCAAAGAACGCAACCGACTTGAGCCAGATGCACAAAGTAAAGAGAAGAAAAAGAAACTTCAGAATTAGCTTAACTAAAGACACAGTTCTTTGGCCGTAAATTGTCATCAAAGAAGGCAGCTTATTCTCATGAAAATGTAAAACCAATCAATAAAGTATCACCCAAGTCCAAAAAAAAAAAGATGGCAAAAACAGACATGCTACACAAGCTAGTAACAGTCCAGAAACACTAAAACGGACTCGAGAAAACATCCAATGAAGTTGGGACCATTTATAATTTATACAAGAGTACCCGTCCGAAATCCAATCAAAAGGTGGGTTTACTGCTCGTTTCCATTCCGAACGCACTTAGTAATACCCGAAACGATGAGGTTAGGGTTCAGCCACCCGAACTAGTTTAAAAATTATATCTCGTACCCATCCAAAACTTGATTACAATGTGACTTTACTACCGTTCTCGTCCCAAACCAACGTAATTATACCCGATATATGTCCAATCGCAGTTACATTTATAAAATATAAATAATGTAATATAATTTGATATAAAAATTGGTTATCTGTCTCAACAAATACAGAATATGAAAAAGTAAATATTATGAAAAAATAATATAAATATGAAAAAATTTAAAATATTACAATCATAAATTTGGAGTTTATACAATCCGCAAAACCTATTTAGGATTTATATACATGTACCTAATCAAAACCCAAATAAAAAAGTGATTTTACTATCTGTTCCCGTCCCAAACTCGTATACTTATATCCGCTAATCACCTAAATTCATTTAAATATATAAAATATCTAGATGATTAAACATAAGTTGTTACAATAATTGATTATCCGTCTTAATAAACACTCCAACATTACAAAGTTAATATTATGAACAAATAGTATAAATGACAAAAAAACTAACAATTAGTTCCGATTGTAAATTCTGAAATCATACAATTTATTAAACTCGTTTTTCGTTCCAAACTCAAGTAAAAAATTATTTTACTACTAAATTAAATTCCCAAACTCATATAGTAATATTCACTAACTATCTGAACATATTTCAATTTATAAAATATCTAAATAATAAAATATAAGTTGTATAATAATTGGTTGTCACTTATCTACTTCTACAAAAGCCCGAAAATTACAAAGTAAAGATTAATAATAAATAATGCAATTGAGAAAATATTAAAAATTAATGTTCAAATATATAGTTCAAATTTATACGATCTAAGAAAGTTATTTTCAATTTATGTACTCACACCTGTCCTGGTCCGATTAAAATTATATGTCCCCATGTTGATTAATATTATATTTATTTTTTAAATTAATAAGAGTTAATTACATAAATCGTCTTTATAGTTTGTCGGGTTTCACAGGTTTAGTCCCTATACTTTTTTTCAGCGAGTCATGTCCTTGTGGTTTTGATCCGTTACGGGTTTAGTCCTTGTGGTTTGTCGGGTTTCACAAGTTTAATCCCTATACTTTTTTTTCAGCGGGTCATGTCCTTGTGGATTTTGATCCGTTACGGGTTTAGTCCTTTGACCAATAATTCTGTTAGTTGATCGTTAATTTGAAGGGTATTTTCGTTTTTCATATTTTTATTATTATTATTATTATTATTATTATTATTATTTGAGTACGTTGCAAAAATCATCCCTATGGTTTGGTCGAATTGCAGATTTCGTCCTCGTGGTTGAAAATTTCAGATTATTATTATTATTATTATTATTATTATTATTATTATAACATCACTTTATTAGAAATTTATAGGATTTACAAGAAATTAGTCAGAAGCCGAGATACTATCTGGGCCCCCACTCCTCTAGCTATAGCACAGTTAATCCTACTAAAGATATGAGTAGCAGCACGCACCGACCAAGCACAAAATCAATCATACCAGTTTGCGTATTTTGTAACTCTTTATTTTTTTTTATTATTATAACTCTTTATTTTATTATTATTAGAGTATTTTGTAATTAACTCTTTATTTTTTTGTATTTTTATTACTTTTTTTTATCATTTTTTAATTATTTTTATCTTTTTTTTTATTTTAGTTTTTTTAGTTTCGGTTCTTTTTCATTATGTCCGTTTGATTTTGAATTCTTATTTGGTTATTTTGAATTGTTAGATATTATGGTACTATTAATCGCATTGGAAAAATATTGTTGGAAAAGATAATTTCTATAATTTACTATTTTTTTGTATTTATTAAAATCAAAATAACTACGAAATAAGTTAAGAGGATGGTTCATAACTAACTAGTTTATTTATTGGTAAATTAAAATTGAAAAAACGCTGAAAAAGAAATTGAAATCAAACCAATATAATATAAAAACCGAAATTGAAAAAATCGAAAATTAAAAAAAAAAAGATAAATTTTTTTACAAAAATGATAAAGAAAATGTAATAAAAAAATAAAAAAAAAATAAAGAGCTAATTACAATGTACTCAAATAATAATAATAAAATAAAATTTTAATAATAATAATAATAATTATAATAATAAAATTTAGCGACAACGCCAGGAAGAGTATATTGCTAATGCCATTCGATCTTGGGGTGTCCCTCGTGGTGGTTTGCAACTTGTGAGAGAGGTTTTAGCCGAACCCTCCCCAACATGGTCTGATATTAATGGGGGATATTTGGACTTGGGGGACTGTAATGTCAAGCAGTGTAGGAGGAATATTTGTGATGGTCATTATACTGCGGCTGTTAGAGTTCTTTCTTCTTCTGGTGTTGCTAATTATAATGATGCTACTCTTGAAGACTTAAAGGCTAAGCACCCCTTCAAATAAGCTCCTTCTTTGCCGCATTCACCTATAGATCATCATCGCCTTGTTGCATCTCATGTTGTGGTTCTTGATATGATTAAGAGTTTTCCTCGTGGTACTTCTTGTGGTCGGGATGGTTTACGTGCTCAGCACCTTTTAGATTGTTTAAGTGGTGCTGCAGTGGCTATTTCTGATGAGTTAGTCGCTTCTATCACCCAAGTGGTGAATCTTTTTCTGGACGGTAAATGCCCCAGGGTGTTGGGTGAGTATATTGCTAGTGCTCCTCTCACACCGCTGGTCAAGCCGGGTGGTGGTATTCGACCTATTGCTGTGGGGACCATTTGGAGGCGTTTCGTCTCCAAGGTTAGTGCCACCATGATTAGCCACTCTTTGGATGGTTACTTAAATGATCTACAGTTCGGTGTCGGGGTATCTGGTGGAGGAGAGGCTATTCTTCATGCCGTGAATCGGTTAATTGAAGAACGTGGGGATGATGTGGGTCTTTCGATGTTGTTGGTGGATTTCAAAAATGCCTTCAACTTGGTGGATCGGGAGGCTATGCTACATGAGGTTTGTCTGCGATGTCCTGCTATTTCGCGGTGGGTGGAATTTGGTACTCCAACCCAGCTAGACTATATTATTGGGAACACACATTATGGTCGCATCAAGGTGTGCAACAACGTGATCCACTCGGACCTTTGATTTTTTCTTTAGTGTTACATCTTCTGGCATGCAAGATTAGAGACTCATTTAGCCTTGATGGCACTATTATTGGAGATACTTTGGTTGTGGGGAAGGTTTTAGAGCTTATTATGTTGGATGGACCCCGTTTCGGTTTGCACCTCAATGTTGATTAAACTGAGGTTTTTTGGCCTAAGGAGGATCCCAGAAGCAGACATTTGGGCATTTTCCCACCTAATATTGCCCGACCTTTTCACGGTGTTAAATTACTGGGTGGGCCTGTTAGTGTGGACCTTGATTTTAGTAGTGAGCTTGTTATGAAGAGGGTTGCCAAAACCATTGAGCTTATGGGTGCTATTGCTAAAATTAATGATCCTCAGTGTGAGTTGTTGTTGCTTCGTGCTTGTGCCGGTATTTCCAAGTTATATTTTGCGATGCGCACTTGTTCTCCCCGGGTCTTTGAGAGTGCTCAGATTTCATTTGATGTGGCTCTTCGTTCTTCTTTGGAGCGTATTGTCACTGCTTCTGGACCTGGTTTTGGTGATTGGCAATGGAGACTTGCCACCTTACCCTTTTCTTTCGGGGGACTTGGTGTATATTCTGCAGGTGATGTCTTGAACTATGCCTTCCTTGCTTCTAGACTTCAATCTGCTAGCTTACAAGCTATGCTTCTCCGACATACCGGTATTGTGACTTCTGACCCTTCTTTTGATGACGCATTAGGTACTTTTAATGCGAAAATGGATATGGACCTTTTGAGTAACCCGAGTGAGATCGCTGCCCCCAAACTCATGAAGAAATTGGCAGATATACATTTCGTACGGGTTACTGTAGGCCACTAAGTATACAGGATACAGTTAGGGAAATAGTTTAAACAACAAACTGTACGGATTTTAAATCTGAGTGCGTAGCGGAAGTCTTAAAACAGTAAGTTGCTGTCGATATAGCAACTCGGTCTAATCTCCTGTTAGCTTGGTGCATACAGGGTTTTGCAGTGTATACTTGTATAAATCACAGTTATGAAAACAGTAACGGCGAAAAGTAAATAACACAGTATTTAAGTGGTTCGAGGTAAACCCCTTTATGTCCACTTGTCCTCCACACAGGAGTAAAACATTTATTATAAATACTGCGTACACAACTATGTATTTATAATCAAACCTATCCTTGTATCGTTCACACAGATAGATACAAAGACTGTCGCTTTCAACCGTTCACACAGATTGGTTAAAGATTCCTTCTTGACTTGCTTCTTCACACACAGTTCCAAAGCTTCGTCCTTATTCGTCCCACACAGGTCAGAATAACTTGTTGAGTTCACACAGAGCTCAGTTTTTAAAAAAAGGTAAAAGGGTAGGTAACCGGGTAAGAACAACAGCTTGAATATGAAGTTCTTGAACTGATGATGGCTGTTCTTGATGACTGAGTATATTTCTTCTTTCTCAGATATGGATTGATGCTAGAAAGAAAAATACTTGCTATTGTAAGCTTGATCTAATGATAATGAATATTCAGTCTTTCAATCTTTGAATATCGCTTGTAAGCTTGTATATCTTCTTCTTGTTTGATCGTAGTTCACGTTGATATGCTTTTTTTGATCTTCAAACTCTGGAGATATATATAGCCTTCTTTGATATATCCGTTGAGATAGATCCGTTGAGCAAGATTCTGTGACAACTAGATAGTTGACTTGAAAGGACCATGATCCGGATATTGCGGGATTTGAAGATCTCTGACAGCTTCAGTATTTAAATACTTTATCCTTTCAGTATTTAAATACTTCTTTATTAAACGGGACTTGACTTTAGTGAATACCAAAGATTCCTTTCCAAACGGTCTTCAGCCCTGTTCCGATGTGAATGTTGTATCCATTTGTGCTGTAGGCATATTGGAGTAGTCTGGTGCTGTATTGAGAGGCAGCTTCCATATTTGGCGTTAATTAAGACTTTGATGCTTGATAGGTGGTAATTTTACCACATTTTTCTAGGATTTTATACTAGGTTTTTATCTCGTTTCGTGATTAATGTGCTCGTATTTGGCTTAATTATGATTAGTCGAGCCGTATTACGCGTTTGGGTTGGTTTTAGTGTGTTTGCAGGTTCTTAGAGCCAAAAGGACCCAAAACGAGACAAAGGACCGAGAGTCGAGTCAAACGGACGGAAGAAACGGATTTTTGCAAAAGTCAGACCACCTATCGGGCCAGCCTATCGGCCGATAGGTGCGTCCGACAGGTGTTCCGAGCCCCATCGAGTGAAGTCGACCGACAGACCACCTATCGGGCCAGCCTATCGGCCGATAGGTGCGTCCGATAGGCTGCTCCGCGGGTTCTCGAGTTTTGACAGATTGTGACTCTTTTGGATAGATTTTGTTTCCTAGATTAGTTCTAATCGGGAGTTTAAC
Source organism: Orobanche coerulescens (assembly GCA_033398695.1). NCBI lineage: Eukaryota > Viridiplantae > Streptophyta > Magnoliopsida > Lamiales > Orobanchaceae > Orobanche > Orobanche coerulescens. Next base: position 30,037,087 of record CM065809.1, on the reverse strand, counting down.
TCCCATAGGCTATATACACCTCCTTCTAGACCTAGTTTAGGATCTTTTATCATCTTTAGCACACTTTTACGTTTTTTTTGCAATTTTAATTCCTTTGAGACTAGAACATTTTGCAAAGCAGCAATTATTATTGTTTTTCTACTTTTTCGGAGATTGAAGACTCAGAGTTCATCCGGAAGGGTTGTAATATCTCTTTTCATATTAATAATATGTATTCTCCATCTATTTCTTGTTTAATTTCAATTATGTCTAGCTAAATCCATTGATTGATTCTAGGGTTAGTAATTTTAATTGATGTTCACATGATGTCCCTTTGATTACCTTTTTACCTTTCATCCTAGGCTTGTGATCAAGATGTGTTAAATCTCATGCTAGATTAAAGGGCCCTTAATCGATGCATGTTAGCTAATTAATTTTGCCCGGAAGGGTTAATTAATTAGTGGAAATACTTGATGCACAATATGATTTGATCTTAAGACTTGAGTGGAGTAAGATAAATCATAGATAAATAAGTTGACGCTTTTTAAGTGATTTAAATTCTTTGAGCCTTGCGGGAAAAGGGTTTAAATTAACTATCTTTCTAGGTTGCCTTGATCGGAATTCTAGATCGGCTGAGTGATTATTTCTAGGATTGAATTAAAATTTGGGGAAAAGGAATCAAGTGAATGGATTGTGTGAACTCAATTAGACGATACTACCCTAGGATCAATTAGCTTTCAACTTGTGATTTTATCTTGCTAATTTGCTTTATTTGCTTGATTTAGATAATTCACTTTATTTTGCTCTCTTTGCATAATACTTGGAATTCTTATCTTATTGTTCTAGATTTTTTTATTTTTAGGATTAATTGTTATTTAATTTTTATTTTTCGATTTTTGAAGTTAGATAATTAGAAACAAACCAAATTTTCGGATTCCTAAAGTGCAGTCAAATTTTGAGTAGAGTTATTTCCTTTATTTTCGACATATCAATTCCCTTGGGTTTGACACCTTGGAAATACTTTGAGGTTTTACAAATTTTAAAATTGATCGGATTTTAAAACCATACTACGCGAATTTCAGCGATCAATTTTTGGCGCCGTTGCCGGGGAATTGATAGAAAACTTAAAGGGATAATTCGAAAAAGAAGAGATTGTTACTTTAGGTTGTATACTATTATTATTAATATTCGATCTCGTTTCCTCACATCTTGTTTTCTCTTCCTTGTAGGCGGTGCATGATCACAAGATCCCAAGGAAAGGACTTATTTCCTTTGGATCCGGAAATCGAGAAGTCTTTGAGGAGGAAGAAGCAAGAAGCGAGAACCGAGACTATGTCTATACCTATCGTTGATACCATGGCCGGCATTGTTGACCCACCACTAGAACTCGCTCGTCCCGAGAAGATCCCTTTGAATGCCCGCTTTCGACCGAAGCTGGACGATTATCAAGAAGGAGGTTGGGGGAAGATTGATGCCAACAACTTCGAGCTTAAGTAGTACCTCATCGCTACGGTGAAGTCTAAAACATACGGAGGAGGAGTTAATGAAGATCCAAACGCTCATCTTGAGTCGTTTTTGGACATATGTGCCACCATCAAGCAAAACGGAGTGCCTCCGGATGTCATTAAGCTCCGCCTATTCCGGTTCTCCTTAGAAGACGATGCGCTAGATTGGTACAAGAGCCTAGATCGGAAGGAAATTGGTACTTGGAGAGAGATGACTCGGTTGTTCTTAGCACAGTTCTATCCTCCCTCAAAGGTGCAAAAACAAATCAACGATATCTTGCAATTCGAGCAATATGAGGATGAACACTTATACGAGGCATGGATCCGATTTAAGAAGCTACTTCGCAAATGCCCACAACATGGAATTGACAAGGAGGAAATCTACATTCGGTTTTATCGGGGTTTGACGAGGAAGGCTAGAAGAGAGTTGGACTATTCCTCGAAAGGGGGATTTCTTGCTAACGATTATGAAGAGGCCAAGAATCTCATCGAGCTAGCGGTCAACAATGATTACGAGGAGGTGACCGATAGGAAGATGACGAGAAGAAAGGTCCCATCCGGTGACAAGGACGCCTACGGTGATTTGAAGGCGAAATTTGAAAGACAACAAAAAGAGCTTGAGATGCTAAGAAAGAAGACTTTGGGAGTCAATGCAGTTTTTGAAGAGCTAAACGAGTCTATTGCAATTGAGGAGGATGTAAATTACGTGCAAGGAGGAAACTTCCGGCAAGGGGGAAATAGGGGGAACTATTATCCGAACAATCGAAACCACCCTAATTTCTCCTATGCCAATCCGAACAATGCTCTTCAGCCACCACCGGGATTTAACGTGAAAAACGGGGTTATTCAAGAGCCGATTGCTAAGACACCGATGGAAGAGATGTTGGAACGGTTAGAGGCGAGTCAAAAAGATTTTATTTATAAAGCAGACAAGAGGTTCGGGGCTCTCGAGCATAGTGTGACATCTATTGGAAACTCAGTGATAGCCTTGACAAAGCAGATGTCGATGGTGGAGACCCAAATAGGTCAAATGGCGAACGCCTGCCGAATTCATAAGCGGGCCATTTTCCGAGCGATGCGAGACCAACCCGAAGACGCAATAATGCAACGCAATCGAGCTTGAGTGGGACAAGGTACGAATCATGGGGCTGAAGTTGAGGAATCTGGAAACGAGGATGTACTAGAAACGGGAGCCGAGAACGAGAAGGCAGATGAAACGCAGCAGGCCTTTCGGCCAAGACTATCGGCCGATAGGCCCACCCGATACCCAGACAGAATTCCAGAAATTGAGCCGATCGACCCCCCTATCGGTCGAAAGGCTCCTTTAGGTTCGAATGTGAAGGATTTTGAGGTAAAAGCTCCATTTCCACAGCGATTGGCCAAGTCGAGATATGATGAAAAGCTTCAACGGTTTATCGACATGTTTCAAAAGGTGAATATCAACATTCCACTTCTAGACGCTTTGAGAGACATGCCGGGGTACGTTAAATTCTTGAAAGACTCTGTGGCAAGCAAGAGGAAGTTGGCGAAGTTTGAAACAATAAATTTGACAGAGGAGTGTAGCGCTATCATTCAAAACAAGCTCCCGCTCAAGCAGAAGGATCCGGGACGTTTTACTTTGACATGCATGATTGGCGACCAAACGTTCCGAAATGTGTTGTGTGATCTCGGGGCAAGCATCAATCTTATGCCTCTATCCATCTTTAAGAGGTTGAAGATTGGGGATATGAAGCCGACTACCATTTCTCTACTCATGGCGAACCGGTCGATCTCTTATCCGAGGGGAGTTGGGGAGGATGTGTTCGTTAGAGTCCAACACTTAGTCTTCCCGGCCGATTTCGTAGTTCTTGATATGCCCGAGGACGAGAATCAACCATTGATCTTTGGGAGACCGTTTCTAGCGACGGGGAGAGCACTTATCGACGTCCAAGAGGGTGATCTTACCTTCCGGGTTAATGATCAAAATCTGAAAATTTCCATCTATGACGCGATGAAGAAGCCCGAGGATGCGCCCGAGGAATGTTATGCAATTTAGTCTATTATGCCGCCCCCGACCGACTTGTTGGAGCATTGCATTTCACAATCCATTTACTCACATTCCGATGTTGAAGAAATTTCCGAGGATTTGCCAAAGTATGTTCGAATGTTGGAGGCGAACGAGTTTCGATCTAATGAGAGGGACGTATGCTATCTTGATGTCAACAAACCCGTTCAAGGGGGAGTTGTCGCTGAGGACCGATCGATCGAGGTGCCGAAGTTAGAACTTAAGGCGTTGCCGGATCACTTACAATATTGCTTCTTGGGCGAGAACGGGTCCTATCCCGTGATAGTTTCTTCTTCTCTCGGACCTACTAACTTGGAGAAGCTATTACGGGTGCTGCGAAAACACAAAGGGGCGATTGGATGGACGATTTCGGACATTAAGGGAATAAGCCCTTCTATTTGTATGCACCGGATTTTGCTAGAAGACGATCATAAGCCGAGGGTGCAACCGCAACGAAGATTAAATCCGGCAATGCAAGAGGTTGTGAGAAAAGAGGTGCTCAAATTGTTAGATGCCGGGATGATATATGCGATTTCCGATAGTGAGTGGGTGAGTCCTACTCAATTCATCTCTAAGAAAGTGGGTATGACCGTCTTTCAAGTAAATCAAAACGGATCATGTGTCGTGATGAAAGAAGATGGGAACAAGTTTATGGTGAACGGACATCGGATGAAGCACTATTTCAAGCCGTTGCACCACGAAGAGAAGTATGTTACTTACCTCGAAGACCCAGAATGAATGAGGTATCGTCTAGCTAAAGACGTTAAACGTAGCACTTGTTGGGAGGTAACCCAACGTATGTATATTAGTTCGTTTTATTCGTTTGTTTTCGATTGTTCGTTTGCGTGATTTTTGTAGTTTCTAGTTTCGTAATAACTTTGTTAGTTTTGTTAAGTTCTAATCCATGCACGCCGAGTTTTGGATACTTGCAGGTCTTTAATAGCCATATCCAAGAGAAAACGGGACCAAGTATGCGAAATAGAAAAAGTTGAAAAAAAATTTTCACGAACAACCTATCGGGCAAGCCTATCGGCCGATAGGCCCGGCCGATAGGCTGAGGAAAATTGAAAAAATTAAATGTTACAAGCAGTGGTCGATAGGCAGAGCCTATCGAGCGATAGGTCCCGCCCGATAGTCAGGTACGTAAGTTTCTGGAGTGCCTATCGGCCCAGCCTATCGGCCGATAGGCCAGGCCGATAGGACAAACCCGGTCCAGTATTCCGCTTCGACCCGGTTGATTAATAACCCCTTTTTAAACATCTTAACCACCCGTTTTTCTCACACACACACACCTATCGGCCGGTAAGAACACAAGGGGCGATTTTCTCTACTGTTCTTCCTTAAAAATTCGATCAAGGTACTTAATTTCGACACTTAATCCTCTTATTTTTCAATTCTATACATGTTTTGAAGCACTTTGACGGATTCTTTTTGGAGTTTTGATGAAATTCGAATTGGGGATCCACTTTTTGGGGGCTTTTGTTAGACTTTGATGTTCTGTGAATTTTATGCCCGATTGTTGATAGAATCTTGATGGAAACATGTTATCTATGCTTGATTGTTCATGGGTACTTCGAATTGGGGGATTAATTGATGAAATTGAACGAATTTTGAAAAAAACCCCAAATTGGAAGAACCCTAATTTCGAATTTGTTGAAATTGGGTAAATTTGTTGAATTGAATTGTTAATTGGGATTGATATGAGTTGAATTGTTGATGATGATTCGAATTTTGAATGAATTAGATTGGATTGGAGAGAATTTGTCCTAATATGATCGTAGTGTGTAGTTTTGTTATTGTGGGTTGTGATTTTGATCCTTTGAATATGAAATGGGGGAGTCGAAGTTTGGGGGAGGTTGTGTGATTTGTTGATCGTAGTATATGGCTGTCGGGTCTATGATTTTGATGTTTATTGGACATTATAAGGCTCTTAGTTGATATTGTGGGATTATTGGATTATGTCGACACTCGTTGAATGTTTGCATTATGAGTTGCTTATTGGATATTGATTGGATGGTTGTTTTGTAGGAACTTTGAAATGGCTGGAAATCAAAGCAAGAAGTCGAAGCCGTGTAAGGCCGAAAAGTCTAAGGCAACCACAGAGAAGGAAAGGGCTCCGACGAAGGTAGTGCCGGCTATTCAGATCCCGGCTGCGCTTGACCCGAAGAAGTTCAAGCTAAGATTGACTGGATCTGAGTCTAAAAGAAGGTGGTCGCACCTTATCGGAATGCCACACAAGCATTGCCGATTTTTGCATGAGGAGACGGCTCGGGGGAGCACGGGACTCCGGCATCTATTCGCTTCAACCTCGACGACACAGAAAGGGAGCTCTCGGCCGACAAACCCGCCATTTCCGCCACAGTGATCAGGTACTCCGTTAATAAAGCCACTCATTTCTATTTTCAAACTTATTCCTCCTTTGGGATGCGAAATAAGTTTGGGGGGGGGGGGGGAGAAGTGCAGCTTTGTTAATTTCGGCACGTGTGAGTACCTTGTATGCCTTGTATCACTATTTGCTTGAGTTGATGCCCGTTGTTTTTATTTGTGTTTCTCATATTGGTGTTGCGTGGATTTGGCTTTTGTTGCTTAGTTTATAGATTTTTATGTTCATTTTCGTTTGGTGTGTTTGCTAGTTTCTATTTTTTTAGGTCGTAGTAGTTTTTTGCTTTCGTGTTTGCTTTTATTTGCTTTTCGTTGTTTGCTTTGATGCCTTGCTTGGGTAAATAGTTTTTTTTAGATTTTGGTCTAGACTGAGCATGTCCCTAGGCCATAGACATAAATTTGTTCGTGAAAAAAAAATTGGCCGATGATATTAAAACTTGTTTTTCGTGAAATTTTTTTCGTGCTTCCATGTGTAAAACTGATGTTACGATACTGATTTCTCTTGGAAGAAACGGTTGAGTTTTAGGAGTTGCAATCAGCGATATCTTTTTCTGTTGAGTATTCAATTAGGTCCGAAATTTTATCATTTTTGTAGAAATTTTAGCAGATAAGAAAAGAGACATACGTATTTTCAAATCACCGTTTATACGTTTGGTTAAACTTTTCGCGTAGCTCGTCGTCCAGTACCATGAGTTTTGTTGGCATTTAAATTGAGTTTAGAGTCGGACAGTTTTTCCCAAGAAAAAGTCGAGATATTAATTGTTCTATGATGGGAAGTCTAGTAACCGGGGGTATTCACGTGACCCGTTGTTTACTCTCGCGTAAAACGACGACCCTGAATAGATCAATAATTTAGATATATCGCATTACCGATGATGGGAAGCCTAGTAACCGGGGGTATTCACGTGACCCGTTGTCTACTTTCGCGTAAAACGGCAACCTTGACATGCGGGACTTGCTATTCGAGTTTTTTCTCCGCTGTAGAGGGGGACTTAGTAACTAGAAGCATCCATGTGCCCCATGAGTGTCTTTTACGTCAAACGGTTTCCCGATACATGAGAATGGAAATCCACCCTAGGATCATCCCGATGAAATATCCCGAGAGCCGAAACCTAGTGGTTAACTCGAATCATATTATTGAGCATACATAAGGGAATACTATCCAAGGATTAATTTTGATAATGAAACTCTTAAAATTTTTGCCACTAGACTGTGGGACTGGGCGAATTGGCTTGTTTATTTCAACCCTTCATATTGACGGTCGGTTAAATTCACGCTTGTTAATCTTTGAGCTTGATTCTCTCCATGAACGATTGATTAGGATTGAAATTGGTTACTTTGTGGAATCAGTGTCCGGGACGTGACTCACTATTACGATACTTGTATTATTCTTTGAGAGTTTCAGGGTAGTATTGATTAAGTTGAGCACTATGGATTTGCATGATTATTCACGATACATTTTGTTTAAAATTATAATTTTTTGTTGTTCGGGACGAACAATGCTCAAGTTTGGGGGGGTTTGATAGGTGGTAATTTTACCACATTTTTCTAGGATTTTATACTAGGTTTTTATCTCGTTTCGTGATTAATGTGCTCATATTTGGCTTAATTATGATTAGCCGATCCGTATTACGCGTTTGGGTTGGTTTTAGTGTGTTTGCAGGTTTTTAGAGCCAAAAGGACCCAAAACGAGACAAAGGACCGAGAGTCGAGTCAAACGGACGGAAGAAATGGATTTTTGCAAAAGTCAGACCACCTATCGGGCCAGCCTATCGGCCGATAGGTGCGTCCGACAGGTGTTTCGAGCCCTATAGAGTGAAGTCGACCGACAGACCACCTATCGGGCCAGCCTATCGGCCGATAGGTGCGTCCGATAAATGCTCCCATGAGTTCTCGAGTTTTGACAGATTGTGACTCTTTTGGATAGATTTTGTTTCCTAGATTAGTTCTAATCGGGAGTTTAACTCCCATAGGCTATATACACCTCCTTCTAGACCTAGTTTAGGATCTTTTATCATCTTTATCACACTTTTACGTTTTTTTTTTGCAATTTTAATTCTTTTGAGACTAGAACTTTTTGCAAAGCAGCAATTATTATTGTTTTTCTACTTTTTCGGAGATTGAAGACTCAGAGTTCATCCGGAAGGGTTGTAATCTCTCTTTTCATATTAATAATATGTATTCTCCATCTATTTCTTGTTTAATTTCAATTATGTCTAGCTAAATCCATTGATTGATTCTAGGGTTAGTAATTTTAATTGATGTTCACATGATGTCCCTTTGATTACCTTTTTACCTTTCATCCTAGGCTTGTGATCAAGATGTGTTAAATCTCATGCTAGATTAAAGGGCCCTTAATCGATGCATGTTAGCTAATTAATTTTGCCCGGAAGGATTAATTAATTAGTGGAAATACTTGATGCACAATATGATTTGATCTTAAGACTTGAGTGGAGTAAGATAAATCATAGATAAATAAGTTGACGCTTTTTAAGTGATTTAAATTCTTTGAGCCTTGCGGGAAAAGGGTTTAAATTAACTATCTTTCCAGGTTGCCTTGATCGGAATTCTAGATCGGCTGAGTGATTATTTCTAGGATTGAATTAAAATTTGGGGAAAAGGAATCAAGTGAATGGATTGTGTGAACTCAATTAGACGATACTACCCTAGGATCAATTAGCTTTCAACTTGTGATTTTATCTTGCTAATTTTCTTTATTTGCTTGATTTAGATAATTCACTTTATTTTGCTCTCTTTGCATAATACTTGGAATTCTTATCTTATTGTTCTAGATTTTTTTATTTTTAGGATTAATTGTTATTTAATTTTTATTTTTCGATTTTTGAAGTTAGATAATTAGAAACAAACCAAATTTTCGGATTCCTAAATAGCAGTCAAATTTTGAGTAGAGTTATTTCCTTTATTTTCGACATATCAATTCCCTTGGGTTCGACACCTTGGAAATACTTCGAGGTTTTACAAATTTTAAAATTGATCGGATTTGAAAACCATACTACGCGAATTTCAGCGATCAATGCTGTAGCTTGGTAGCACGAGAGCTCGCTGTATGCTGGTGCTTATGAGAAGGTCTTCGATACAGGATTGACAACTTCGATCGGATTTTCGATACAGCGGCTTGCTGTATGCTGGACATATTCCATCTTGCTGTATAGAGCGCCGTTGTTTGGTAATTATCAAAACAACATTATTTTTCCCAACAATTTCTCCCTTTTTGATAACTTCCAAACCTTCTTGATGATTCCAAAACTTTGATGCCAAAAACCTCTTTAAGCTAAAACAATTTTCCCTTCTTTTTCGATAACCACTGTTGGTAATTTGATAGGACTTCGATACAGGAGATGATTATCCCAATAGCTTCCCTCTGTTTTTGATAATGTCTTGAGCAGACTTCTTGATCTTCTATTCGAATGATCTGGTCTTCAGCACTTAGTCTAAAAGAAATGTGAACTGCTCGCAGGCAAGTTCTAAAAATGATAACATCAAATAGGTAAGTGTATTTACATCTTAAACCTATGATTGGCGCGCAGGCACAATCTTACAGTGAGATCTAGTTGAGTACAACTAAACCTATGAACTGTTCGCAGAAGAGTCCTTACAACAATAAAATAAAATTATCAAGCATAATTTATGTCCTGTAGTGTAAATACTGTATTCGCGAATAATACAGCGTTCCCCCTCAAAAGGTACATATAGGTTTTAAATTCTTACATATATGTTTGGATTAATACTATATTCTTGGGTCTTACAGCATTCCCCCTCATTTAATGAGTAAAAGCATAAAAACTTACAGGGAGTCTGGCTGTAGCGTTTCCCGATTCATATCGAAGTATAGAAATCAACTAAATTTGGGTCCTGGTGTGATAGTGCCTTTCGGTACCCAAATTTGCCGGACAACAATTGGTTTGTTGTAGGCTACTTTTGGTCCATTATTTCGATATATACGTGGGGCAGGCACGTAGTCGTTGTAATCATGATAATTATAATGCATGAAAAATCGAGAATTATAGTTGTTATTCCAGTACGATTGTCGTCTCGGAGGTGGAGCCATTTTCTTTGGCCTAACAGCTTGCCTTCTGGGTTTCCAGTTGGATTCCCAACGCTATTGTTGATACTGAGCGGGCACTTGCTGTCTCGAGGAATAATGGGGCTCCTGTATCCAATATCTAGGCGTGCTGTACTGAAAGTACTGCCGTACGGGCCTTGGATAATTGGGAACAGCCTTCCTCCTAAATGGCTGCTGGCGCTTATGATGTGCTTGTGGAGCATGCTGTGGATTGCGCCTTTCAGGTCTGAACGGCTGGTGATTCCGCTGTCTGGAATATAGACTTGGTGGCGGAATGGCAGCCTTTGCTATTTGCGGTGCAACGGGTTCCTTTACATGACTCGGAACTTCTTTCAATACAGGAATGGGTTCCTCACTCCTGACGAATACCGTACTAGATTTTTCTTTGTTGGAGAATGAGTTGTACCCTAAGCCACGTTTATCATGAGCATATTGCCCAGTACTTAGGATCTCTTCCATTCTATTAGAGGATTTCTCGAAAGAATTCAAGATTGTCTCTAATTCTTCTTCACGTTTCTCGAGTGACTTTACTTTGGCTTCGAGTAGAGCCAAATCATTTGTCTTGCTTTCAAGATGAGATTTAGTCTCATTTAGACTGTGAGCAAGTTGATGATTGCTCTCCATGAGTTTTTCTAAATTAACTTTGCTGTTTTCGCAATCAACTGACATATTTTCATAATTATCTTTCAGCAAGTCGTTTTCTTCCTTCAGCTCTAAGTTAGAAATTTCAAGCTGGATGTTTTCTCTTTTCAATATCTCATGGGCCTTTTGAATGTTATTAAATTCATTCAACATATTTTCAAAGGTATGAGATGTATTTACAGGAATAGTTGAGGTAAAGCTTACCTCATCATCATCGCCGTCTTCATTTTCCTCTTTAACTTCGGCCATAGAGCACATATAGGCTCTATCTTCTAGCTCATCATCTGACGAATCACTGTCAGTGACCACCTGAAGACATTCAGTCCTTGTTGATGTGGGAGAAGCTTTTGATTCTCCAATGAAGGCCTTGAATTTGTTCTTCATCTTGCTTCTCCAGTCATCAAACTCATTAATGTGAAACATAGATATCTTATTTGACATAAAGGTATCCATATTAGAAGATGGGAAATACAGAGACTGTTTTCAAAAATAAGTGTTTTTAAGGATCTAATTCAGTTAAAAATACGACTATTATTTTTAGAATCAACCGCTCCGATACCAATTGTAGGCCACTAAGTATACAGGATACAGTTTGGGAAATAGTTTAAACAACAAACTGTACGGATTTTAAATCTGAGTGCGTAGCGGAAGTCTTAAAACAGTAAGTTGCTGTCGATATAGCAACTCGGTCTAATCTCCTGTTAGCTTGGTGCGTACAGGGTTTTGCAGTGTATACTTGTATAAATCACAGTTATGAAAACAGTAACGGCGAAAAGTAAATAACACAGTATTTAAGTGGTTCGAGGTAAACCCCTCTACGTCCACTGGTCCTCCACACAGGCGTAAAACATTTATTATAAATACTGCATACACAACTATGTATTTATAATCAAACCTATCCTTGTATCGTTCACACAGATAGATACAAAGACTGTCGCTTTCAACCGTTCACACAGATTGGTTAAAGATTCCTTCTTGACTTGCTTCTTCACACACAGTTCCAAAGCTTCTTCCTTATTCGTCCCACACAGGTCTAAATAACTTGTTAAGTTCACACAGAGCTCAGTTTTTACACAAAGGTAAAAGGGTAGGTAACCGGGTAAGAACAGCAGCTTGAATATGAAGTTCTTGAACTGATGATGGTACATTCTTGATGATAGTATATTTCTTCTTTCTCAGATATGGATTGATGCTAGAAAGAAAAATACTTGCTCTTGTAAGCTTGATCTAATGATAATGAATATTCAGTCTTTCAATCTTTGAATATTGCTTGTAAGCTTGTATATCTTCTTCTTGTTTGATCGTAGTTCACGTTGATATGCGTTTTTTGATCTTCAAACTCTGGAGATATATATAGACTTCTTTGATATATCCGTTGAGATAGATCCGTTGAGCAAGATTCTGTGACAACTAGATAGTTGACTTGAAAGGACCATGATCCGGATATTGCGGGATTTGAAGATCTCTGACAGCTTCAGTATTTAAATACTTTATCCTTTCAGTATTTAAATACTTCTTTATTAAACGGGACTTGACTTTAGTGAATACCAAAGATTCCTTTCCAAACGGTCTTCAGCCCTGTTCCGATGTGAATGCTGTATCCATTTGTGTTGTAGGCATATTGGAGTAGTCTGGTGCTGTATTGAGAGGCAGCTTCCATATTTGGCGTTAATTAAGACTTTGATGTTGTATCTTGGTAGCGCGAGAGCTCGCTGTATGCTGGCGCTTATGAGAAGGTCTTTGATACAGGATTGACAACTTCGATCGGATTTTCGATACAACAGCTTGCTGTATGCTGGACATATTCCATCTTGCTGTATGGAGCGTCGTTGTTTGGTAATTATCAAAACAACATTATTTTTACCAACAGTTACCCAAACGGTTGAATCCACCTTTCGTCTATCTTCTCGACAGATGGCGTTATGGAATTCGCAAAAGGAGGACTACACTTCAGATTGGCTCAGAGTGGTTCCAATATCTGGTTTAGGACAGACTATGAACGTCAGGACTTACCGATGTGTGTTGTGCTATCGGCTAGGTGTTCCACTTTTTTCTGTTCAAATGCCGTGCTCAGCTTGCTCCAAGGTCTTTACTGGGGATATTTATGGGGACCATGCTGTATCGTGCGTCGATATTATTGGTATTAAATATCGGCATAATGTTGTGCGTGATGTTCTTGTGGACATATGTTCTCAGTCCGGGATTTCGGCACGTAAGGAGGTTGATATTGGGCTTATTGGGGAAAGGGACAAACCCTTACGTCCTGCTGATATGCTACTTTACTCATGGGATGGTGGGCTTGATGTATGTGTTGATCTGACAGGGTCATCGCCCTTAACGCAAACTGGCATGGTTGATTTTGTGCCGGGTCGTGCGGTGATTGAAGCCGCACAATGTAAACACGTCAAGTACGAGGCTAAATGCTCTGATATGGGATATGAGTTTCTCCCCTTTTCATTCTCTTCTTTTGGAGAACTTGAGAAGGATGCGGTGGCCTTACTAAAACGTATCCGGAGATTCTCGGTGACTCAAGACATTGGAGCACGTGCTGGTGCTCATATTTTTAGTAGGGTTACCTTTGTTATAGCCTGAGGAGTGGGGGCTCAGATTGTTTCTCGACTCCCCACTAATTTCTTGTAAACCCTATGAGTTTCTTATTAATAATATTAATAATAATAATAATAAAAATAATAATAATAAAATAAAGAGCTAATTACAACGTACTCAAATAATAATAATAATAAAAATAATATAAAAAGACGAAAATACCCTTCAAATTACGATCAACTAACAGAATTATTGGTCAAAGGACTAAACCCATAATGGATCAAAAACCACAAGGACATGACCCGCTGAAAAAAAGTATAGCGACTAAACCTGTGAAACCCGACAAATCACAAGGACTAAATCCGTAACGGATCAAAAACCACAAGGACATGACCCGCTGAAAAAAAGTATAGGGACTAAACCTGTGAAACCCGACAAACCACAAGGACGATTTATGTAATTAACTCAATTAATAATGATCACTTTTCTTATTTTCTGATTGAAATATTGTTCATATGTATTCTTTTTCATTTTTAAAAAGAATAAAAATATTAAGAATATTATATATTAAGTAACTATGGAAAATTTTCGGCTAAAAAAAGATGATTGGCACGATATTAAATTTAGTTTAATTGAATAAAAAAAATTCAACTGAGATTGACCACTGTTTAGCTAATTATCTCTTAAAAATTAGCTTAAAGTATAAAGAAAATTTTCAAATTAAAATTTTCAAATAAAATTATTTAGCCAAAATCAAATTGGGCGTGGAGTCCGAATTAGTCATTTATCATCTACTCCATAAATTAAATCAATGTGAGATGATACACATTGCTATTAACTATTTACTAATTTAGGTTCTTCAATAAACCGAGTCTCATTAAAATCGATGTGAGATTCAAAATTAGATAAATCAGAATGAAAAATTGAGAACATATCGACATATGCTTTAAATATTCATTTAGGAATGGAGAAAACTTAGTTTATCTAAGAAAGAAGTAAAAATAATAAAAATAATATATATGCATGTATAGGTTGGATAATAAAAAAAACTAATACATACATCTTTTGAGTCATAAAAGTCTTGAAATAAAAAATCTTCATGTTGCCTCGATGATTATAGAATATAGCTTCCTTGATTTTTCTTATACAGTAAAATATAGTTTTTAATTTATCGAGAATTTCCATGCTACATTAAGTAATCAAATTTGAGTTCGAGGTTTAATCAAATTTTATAAGAAATTGGAACTACTTGTCTGGACAACATAATAGTTAATCCAATTAAATTGGTGATACAAAATAAATTATAATTTGTAATAATTCATGGGTTGGTAATTTGTACAACCTGAATCAATATGGGAATTTATGTGTATAATTTTATATTTTTCAATAAAACAGAATTATTTATTTGACCAACTTAATAATTGGCCAAAATAATTCTAGCCAAATTAAATCTCTCAATTAAAGTAAAACGCTTTATTTAGCAACTAAATAATCGATGAAATTAATAATTAATCAAATTAAATTTTCTAAATGTAAAGATATTTATTTCAATATATATAGAATAACATAACCTGTAAGTATATTTAAGTATTTATTTAGTTATTCAAAAATCGCATTTAAAATTAATATGTGATAAAATATTTTAAATAAGTAAGAATTAAAAATTTGGAAAATGCAGGTTGGATAGAGCGTTAATATAATGATCTAAATCTATAATGTTATTATATATATATAATCATATTCTTATTTTTTATTTTTTATTTATACAAAAAGCCCCGCGGCCCACACACACAACAGGTAATAGCGCAATTGCAGTACTGCGCAGCCCGAAGCGATATGCACACTTCCTTCCTCATCCTCGGTCGTCGACGAACATTTCGTGTGGATTTCACCTTGGGTGCTGGTCATTACCTCTAGCGAGCCCAAGTGGACCATGGCCTCGGCGAACTTGGACGCCCAAGCGACAGGGTCGTCGGAGTTTTCTATCACCATGGTCTGGGTGGACGGGCTCTCCATTAGAGCCTGGTCCTGTAACACCCCCAGAATACAACCGGAATATTACACGCCGTGGACCCCACACCGGAGATCCACCAGGCTGAACACAAACATACGACCAAATGTTTGACCGGCCGGGATCAAACATCATAAAGACACGGACCGATAAGGTCACACAACAGAATCAAACAGTAACAATTTGTTACAACTCATCCCCCACACCGGGGTCCAAATACAAAATGATACAACACAGTGGAAGACTGAAAAATAATACGACACAACAAATACAACTGCATTTAATATCCCTTGATTAGTATCGATGTCCATCATCTTTCGCACTGATCCTGTGACTGCTCCACGCTCCAGCATGAACCTGGGCACAAAACACATATCCACCCGTCGATTACTCGGGGGTTAGTAAAACTCCACTGCATTACTAGTGCAAGTATCAAACCATAAATGTGATAAGTAATTACCAATCCTAAATCAGACAACCACACTCGACCTCAAATATCCGTAATTTCGATTTCCGGTAATTTTCTTTTTTTTTTCGGCGGAAGTCTATCTTAGCGACTCTATTGTGACCGTTTCGTCATTCATGAGAATGACTAATTCTAAACTTTTTGTCAATCGAGTTCGTTTCGGTGTCGTTTTGTTGAGTTCAGTGTTATTAAACGACTTTTTCAAGTATGAGTTCGACTTTGTAAAATCACCATCAATTCTTGGAAACTCTAAAAATTCGGAATCTTTTCAGTATTATAGAGCATCAAGTTAGCTTTCCAATGGTTCAAACGGTGAGTCAATCGGAGTCTGGACGAAGGAGTTATGATTGGAATAGCTAAGACTGCATCGTGTGCCTTTTTATGCTGGAGCGGGCTGTACCGCGGGCCGCAACCCCTGCTGGCCGGGCCGCGGCACTAAGCTAGTGCTGGGCATTTTTTTTGGCCGTGGGCAGCGGCACACAGTGCAGATCAGCCTATTTCTGCGGATTTTGTGAGATGAATGCTCATTTCATCTCTTCCTTCATTCCTCCTCCTCTTGGGCGATCTTGTGGGCGATTTTTGGGTGTTTTTGCATCATCAATCCTAGAGAACTTCATCTTCTTCAAGTTCTTTGTGTGGATTAACAACACCAGCAATTGTTCTTCATCCTTAATCCAAGGTAAATTCTTGAAACCCTACTTTTGGATGATTTGGGGGTTTTCGATGTTAATGTTCGATTCATTCCATGTCGTTGATTAATTCGTAATGGGTATGATTAATCTTAGTAGTATTCATATATTTAACATCATTTAATCCTTTGTTCTTCAACAGATCAAAGTATTTTTCTTGATTCTCTATAATTGACCTTTTGGGAGTTTTATTCTTGATTTCGTTTTCCATTCGGTTTTGATAAACCGATTGTTGTTAAATGATGTTGTTAAACATGTTTTATGGATTGTATATCCATATCTTCGGTTCGTTCAAACCGAAGGGTGTTCTTGATGTTCGATCAAATGTTCGAATGAGGTTTTCCTTCGATAGTTTGTTGTAATCTCCGTTGTTTTTGGTCTTGATCCTCGTCGTAGTCATGTTTTGTTGTTCCTTCCGGAGGATTATAGGTGCTCGAGGATTCCGAGTTGAATCCCGTTTGGTGATTGATATTTCGTGTTGTGTTATTCTCGTAGTTTCGCGGCGCTATCGTGTTCTTGATAGTATTCGGGAGTTCGGGGCTGTTCGACCGCATCCCATCCATCGTCTCGTTGCGACCATGGTTTCGAGGCCAGTACCTTGTCCATACATTTTCTTGTTTCGTGGATATGATGATCGATGATCGTCTAAATGTGTTTGTTTGGTTGTTTGAAATGAACTTTCAAAAGATTTCGGTTAGCCTCGTTAAAGGCTGTCTTTTTAAACCGTATGTATTTTGCGAGTGGTGTGTTTCATAAATGACTATGTGAACCTTATGAATACGCTTGGTATTATTGTTGCGCTTGATAATGCGTTTGTACATATATTGTCTCTTTTCAGTGCATTGTGATTTGACGTTGTGCTTTTGCTAAATGTTTGATGCTTCCGGAAAAATTGTTTGGATGTCTTTGTTGTATTGTGCTATGTGTGTGAATGTGCGGTTATGGTTGGGGTCTACGGTGACACATGACTAGCGATCATGTGGTCAGGATGCAACAGTAGATTGATCCAACCGTGAGATGACGTGGCAAGTGATCACGGTGGTATGAGTATATGACGTGGCATGTGTTCACGGTGTTATGTATATGTGCTTTGCTCACCTCGGGTGGGTCCTGCGAGGCCTCGAAGGGAATCCAATGGTGTTGCATTTGTGTGAACAAGATTTGCGTATCTTGGGTGATTATGTTGTGTTGATCTTATATCCGTCGAGGACACGTGACATGGGTTTTGACCCTGTGAATTGTTGTTGGTTTTATTTGTGAAAACAAAACCTTTAGGTTGTGACCCCTGTTGATTTTGGAAAGAGAAGGATTCGATAATTCTAAATTGTTTTCTATTAAAACTCCCGATGGCATATTAAAACATTTTGTAAATTGTTTCCCTTAAATTGTGATCTTTCGGTTTTGGAAAATTTTACTCAACTCTTGCCTTGGGAAGTATTTTCGTTATGTTTGAATCTTTGAGGATTCCTGATTGTTATTATTATTGGAATTTGAATTGTATGACTCGTATTTTGCACTTTGTACTTGTACTAGCAAAATAGTGGAATTTTGCTAACCCCCGAGTAATCGGGGGTGGATGTCTGTATTGCATTCAGGTTTTGGGGAGCATAGCACAGGGTCGGCATGAAGGATGATGAAAGATGGTCGATACTAATCACATGAGGTCCCGTATGTTGTTATACTGGTTCAATTGTACTTTATTTTCCGCTGCAGTGTTTTTTCCTCGTTGCTTTGACCCCTGCGTGGGCATGTATTGAGATTGAGTTGTATGTATTTATTGAAAGACCAAATCGGTCTACTGAGTCATTTTAGCCTTAAAGTTATTTTTCAGATGTTCGATTTTTGCTACCATCGTGGTAGATCCTTGAGGAAAGGTTCTACGACGTGTAATATCCCTGAGCGGATTGGGGTTGTTACATAAATGGTATCAGAGACAGGTTGTGGAAACCTGGGTTGTCTGGTCAAGTGGTGTCTGTTGAGTTTTGTCTCATCGGATTTTGTCTGACTGAGTCGTGTCACGACGCGTCGTCTGAGTTTGTTGGTCGTGATTAGTTTCATGGGGCGATCATCATCTTCGTGCGACCTGTAGATGTAAGTCTCCCTTCTTTGTATTGTGCCTTGTGTGACATGAGCTACTTGTATGATTAGTTGTTGAGTGATGGAATCCTTTTGTGGATTTTGATTTCGTGATATGCGGGTATTCGACTCTCATATTTTATTTATATGAGGAGCGGTGTCGCTGCTAATGTATTATTGACTGTTTGTTTTCCAGTAAAAGACATGTATTGTCTTGATTTTGAACGATTTGATGCGTGTACTACGATGTGGTTAAGCGAATGTTGATATGTGTGAGTTTTGGGCATTCTGGCCTATTGAATTTCTGAAAACCTTGAGTATCTTAGAAAATAAATTTCGAGACGTACTTTTCAAATGGATTATTTTCTCGTGGTATTTTCAAGATGCCTATTAGTGCCACTGTATATTTCAAAATTATTCCACTTTGAGGACCAAAATATTTTGAGATATTTTCAAAGATTTAGAAACGCATTTGCTTAGACCCGAGGGTCGAATATTTCTGAAAGTTTTTCACTAAAATAAAAGTGTCCTCATTCTTATCAAACGCAAGATGATTTTTCAAGGTCTCGATAACGATGCTTGTACTACTTTTTGAAAGGTGATACTCAAGATCAACTGGTATTTCCAAAATTATTTTCAAAAAGGTGGTTTTCATTTTTAAAACCTATCATTCCTGTTTGCGGTTCGGGAATGTATGTATGATGTTCACATTATTGTTAGAATGTTAGCTCCCGAGTATGATTGAATTGGTGGCGTGAATGTTGAGTCGTTTGCCACGCATTTGTTGTGTTAGCCCTCTGTGGGAGGTGATATGTTGGTATTGAATGTTATCGCTTTGTGGTGATTTGCGTGTTATCGCACCCGTGCGAGCTGTTAGAACTTGAGTTTGTATGATTGTGTACATACGCGGTTGTTTCGTGATGTTTAGTAATTGTATGCTGGTTATCGTTCAGGCTGATGTTATCGTCGAACGATGGCGTTGTTGTTGTGATTTTTGTATGTGTTGATTTATGCTGAGTTGGCATCTCCGGTATGTTGTCTTGCGATGTTATGTTCCATTGTATCTAGAATTTGTATATTCGGTATGCCGAGCCAATGTGTTTCAACCGTGATGCGCCGGGGTGTCACGGGATGCTCGTGACCCCAGGCGGTATTACCTGATCACATGCCACTCATGGGCCCACTTGCAGCTTTGTGGGATGCCGAGCCTCATCGCACTTCAAGTTATCATCTATAGTGTAGGGCTTTATTTTCCTTATAATGTTGTAATAGATAGTTAGTGCTTGTTCAGCTTTTCAATATCTAGTGTTGTCATTAGCCTTTATTTTTCTAAGCCTATTATAGGGGAGAAGAGTGTACTAAAGAGTTGTAGTACGAATTGGCTAGTTTGCTGAGACCCTCCTATCCGTGTATGCTTGTAATCGTTATTGCCTATTGTAATCGTTCATTGTATTAATACAAATCGATTTTCATCTTCAATTTTGCTGTGCCACTAAAACACCTCGGCGTGATTAAGTCGCATTAGCACCAACTCTCGATCGAGTTAGGCGGACATATTCGGGTAAATTCACTAATAGCCGCACGGTGTGCGTACATTCTATACAAACTATAAGCACCCCGTGACAGGTGGTATCAGAGACCGGTTAAGGTCGAAAGAATGGAATCGGGTAACGAGATGGAAGTCCCTAGAAGGCAGGGCAAGAAAAAGGATGACGGAAAGAAGAAAGAGGCTGAGGCCTCTAAAGCCCAATTCGATAATCTAGAGCAAGAGTGCTCTAGATTGAGATATGTTGTCGAGACCTTGGAGGAAAAGGTCGAGACCCTCGAGGCGGAGAATGAAGACCTTCGAGCCCAGTTGGGCGAATGCAGAAAAGTCTGCCGAACCTTTGCTGAAGCAATGGGAGCCAACAATATGGCTGAATTGAGACGCGAGTTGGAAGCAATGAGTATCCAGATTGGATTGATTCAAAGAGCTGTGAACAACACCCCCCATGTTGCTCAAGAACCTATTACGAGAATTCGGATCCCCGAACCAAGTTCCTGTAGTGGAACACGAGATGCCAAGGAAGTTGAGAACTTCTTATTTGGCATGGAACAATACTTCCATGCCGCTAATGTTTTGGACAAGGCGAGAAACGTGTCAACCGCCACAATGTATTTGGTTGATGATGCCAAATTGTGGTGGTGCACCAAATATGCGGACATTCAGGCCCAACGAATAAGAATTGATACTTGGGAACAACTGCGAGATGCCATCAGGCAACAATTCTTCCCAGAAAATGTTGAGTACAACGCAAGAAGGGCCTTGCGAGATTTGAAGCACACTGGTATTATTCGAGATTATGTGAAGGCATTTTCGACGCATATGTTACACATTAGCGATATGTCGGAGAATAACTGGTTGTTTACATTCCTGGAAGGCTTGAAGACATTTGCTCGTACGGAGCTTCTGCGCCAACGAGTCACAGACCTCAGTGCCGCCATGGGAGCAGCAGAACGATTAATGGATTATACATCGGAACCTCTAAGAGATCGTCCAGTAACAACGAACATGGCACCGTCCCAAAGTGCAATGCCAAGATCGTTCAAACCTAACGTGAGTCGGAGTGTAGGGGATCGGCAAACCTATACTCAAGGAAGTTCATATGGGAGCATGAGTTGTAGCAAACCTACAGAAGGTCAGCAGGGCCCTCCCCAACGAATCATTAAATGTTTCCTATGCGATGGGCTTCATCTTCTGAGTAATTGTCCGAAGAGGCAACTTTTGAGTGCCCTAACAAACGCTGTAGAATCGAGTTCACAACCGAAAGAAGAGTTGCAAGTATCAGATGATGAAGGAAGATCGGAAGATGAGGAAAATCTTGGGACCATCAATCAATGGTGCAACTCGTTAACCCATCAGGTGGCAGCTAAGGCAAGAGTGCCGACAAAAGCCAGAAAACCTGTACCTGCACTCACGACAAGTGGTCCCGATAAGAGAAAGAAGGGATTAATGTTTGTTGATGTTAAAATCAATGGGAAAGATATTCGTGCTATGATAGACTCGGGTGCCACCCATAATTATTTGGTGAGCACCGAAGTGGGGAGACGTGGAATATTGTTAGAGAAAGGAGTGGGGCGAGTTAAAGCCGTCAACTCTCCGGCAAAACCAATAGCGGGGGTTGCCAAGGCTGTTCGAATGAAGACAGGAGCCTTCGAGGGTAGGGCCGACTTATCTATTGTGGAAATGGATGACTTCAAATTGATACTCGGGCTCGAGTACATGCGTGACACTGAAACCCTAGTCATGCCGTATGCTGATGCACTCTTGATTTTGGGGGATAAACCACATATTATCCCAACAATTAGCGTAACCCAAGGGCAAAATAACCTATCCGCGCTACAATTCAAGAAGGGATGCAGGCATGGGGAACCATTCTTCCTGTGCGCCTTGCAATTCGACGAAGTAGAGGATTTGTCAGGTCCTATCACTGATGTTGTGAAGCACCTCCTAAACGAATTTGAAGATGTTATGCCCGACAAACTGCCTCGGAAGCTTCCACCTAAGAGGGCGGTCGATCATGAGATTGAGTTGGTGCCGGGCACAAAACCTCCTGCCCGAGCCCCTTATCGTATGTCGCAACCTGAGCTTGTGGAGCTCATAAAGCAGTTAAAAGAGATGTTGGAATCTGGTATGATCCAACCGGCGAAATCACCCTATGGAGCTCCTGTTCTCTTTCAGAAAAAGTCTGATGGAACTTTGCGATTGTGTTGTGATTACCGTGCTCTAAATAAAATTATGGTGAAGAATGTGTATTCCATCCCACTTGTAGCAGATTGCTTCGACCGACTCAGTGGAGCGGAATACTACACGAAGATCGATCTGATATCAGGTTATTGGCAAGTTCACACCAAGGAGGGATATGAAGTGAAAACGACGATTGTCACACGTTATGGGGCCTTCGTGTTCTTAGTCATGCCCTTTGGCCTAACAAACGCCCCAGCTACTTTCAGCACCTTGATGAATCAAGTCCTCCAAGGGTTCTTGGACGAGTTTGTCGTGGTATACCTGGATGATATTGTTATATATAGCCGAACCTTGGAAGAACATGTGGAACATTTGAGAATGGTTCTTACTAGGCTTCGTGAGCATGAACTATATGTTAAGCTGTCGAAGTGCTCATTTACCCAAAAGTGGATCAGTTTCTTGGGTCATATCATTGAGTGGTGCAGTATTCGCATGGACCCGAAAAAAATACGAGCAATCTAAGAATGGAAACCACCAACCGATGTACATGAGGTACGGTCATTTCTCGAGTTGGAAAATTACTATAGAAGATTTGTGATGGGGTATGCTGGAATAACAAGACCCCTAATCGATTTGACAAGAAAGACGGAAGTTTGGAATTGGTCGCCGGAATGCCAGAATGCCTTCGACAACTTAAAGAAGGCCATCCTAACCAATCCGGTCCTCGCACTACCAGATCTATCCAAACCTTTTGTGGTTGAAACGGATGCTTCAGATATTGCACTAGGAGGAGTTTTAGTGCAATATGGCCATCCTATTGCCTTTGAGAGTAAGAAACTTAAGGATGTCGAGAGGCGTTACACGGTGCATGAGAAAGAGCTTTTAGCAGTGGTCCATTGCCTTCGACTTTGGCAACATTACTTATTGGGGTTGCCGTTTATTGTAAAAACTGACAACACTGCTGTTAGTCACTTTCTATCCCAGCCAAAGCTTACTGGGAAACAAGCGAGATGGCAGGAACTATTGTCCGAGTTCAACTTTGTGATTGAGTATCGTGCCGGTTCTAGTAATCCGGTGGCGGATGCCCTGAGCCTCAGATCCGACCTAGCTGTTCTACAAGTGCTGGCAGCGCTTTTCTCGAGTCAGGTGACCACTCCATTAAAAGATCAAATACGAGAACTAATGGGAGCCGATGCAGCGGCTCAATGTTTGGTGAACCTTGTCCTCCAGGGTACAACACGAAGATTTTGGCTAGAGGATGGTCTCTTATGGACCAAGGGGAGATGTCTCTATGTACCTCTAGGCGGCGATATGAGGAAAACTATTATTGCGGAATGTCACGACACTCTCTGGGCGGGCCACTCAGGAGAGGAGCACACTGTGGCCTTAGTTCAACGAGCTTACTATTGGCCCTAAATGCGGGACATCATTGAGATGTTTGTCCGCACCTGCTTGGTGTGCCAACATGATAAACCTGATCGACAAAAGAAGGCAGGCTTGCTGGAACCACTACTCATTCCTGTCAGGGCTTGGGAAAGTGTTTCAATGGATTATCTCACCAGTCTACCAAAAGTTGGGGATCTTGATGCCATTATTGTTGTGGTAGACCGGTTCTCCAAATATGCTACATTCATAGCAGCACCCAAGACAGTTTCGGCAGAAGAGACAGCTCAGCTCTTTTTCAAGCATATTGTTAAGTATTAGGGACTGCCGAGGGACATTGTTAGTGACCGAGACACCCGGTTTACTAGTAACTTTTGGACCGAGCTCTTCAAACTACTCGGCTCCAAGTTGAATATGAGCTCTAGCTTCCACACATATTCTGATGGCCAAACTGAAAGATTTAACTCAATGTTGGAGGAATATCTTCGACATTTTGTGAGCATTAATCAGAAGGACTGGGTGAAGCTTTTGGATGTTGCTCAACTGTGTTTCAATGCTCAAAAATGCTCTACCACCAATAAGAGTGCTTTTGAAATTTGTAATGGGCAGCAGCCACTCCTCCCGCACAATATTGATACTGTTCCACAAAACGCCAGGTCTATTTCGGCGCAAACATTTTCCCTTGAATGGGAACAAAACCTTGATTTGGCCCGTGGCTACCTGGAGAAGGCTCAAAAGCAGATGAAAAAATATGCTGATCTTAAACGCCGCATTATTGAATACTGTGTGGGTGACAAGGTAATGGTGAAGGTCCCGAACCAGAGTTCCTCCAGGGCAACACGGGGGAGAGATTCACGGCTAATGCAAAAATATATTGGGTCCCTAAACATCCTCAAAAGAGTCGGAAAGGTAGCCTACAAGGTTGAGTTGCCCCAATGGTGGCGCATTCATAATGTCTTTCATGTCAGCCAACTCAAGCCATATCAGGCAGACAAAGAGGACACCACACGCAACCTGCCCAACCGTCCACAACTGAAACTACGCAACTTGGGGAAGAGGGTGGCCGAAGTTATTATCGAACACCGTGATGCAGGGCCGAGAAAGAAGCTATACAAAGAATATTTGGTGAAATGGCAGTGCTACAGTATGGAGGAAAACACGTGGGAGAGGGCGACAACACTTAAAGCTTTTCAACCACTACTGGATGCTTATCTCACATCTATGGCGCTGGGGACGTCACCAACTCAGAGGGGGGAGTGCTGTCACGGGATGCCCGTGACCCCAGGTAGTATTACCTGATCACAGGCCACTCATGGGCCCACTTGCAGCTTTGTGGGATGCGGAGCCTCATCGCACTTCAAGTTATCATCTATAGTGTAGGGCTTTACTTTATTTTCCTTGTAATGTTGTAATAGCTAGTTAGTGCTTGTTCAGCTATTCAATATCTAGTGTTGTCATTAGCCTTTATTTTTCTAAGCCTATTATAGGGGGGAAGAGTGTACTGAAGAGTTGTAGTACGAATTGGCTAGTTTGCTGAGACCCTCCTATCCGTGTATGCTTGTAATCGTTGTTGCCTATTGTAATTGTTCATTGTATTAATACAAATCAATTTTCATCTTCAATTTTGCTGTGCCACTAAAATGCCTCGGCGTGATTGCGTCGCATTAGCACCAACCCTCGATCGAGTTAGGCAGACGTAGTCGGGTAAATTGACTACTAGCCGCACTTTGCGCGTACATTCTATACAAACTATAAGCTCCCCGTGACACGGGGGCATGCACGTACAAATTGTCCTTCCTCGCCAGTAACGCGTTTGAAGTGCGGACTCGAGAGACACAGAATCTAGTTTGTGAGTTGATTACCGAGTCTTTCGGGGTACGAAATTCAGCACAGATATCAGGATCGGCTATGAGAGGCCCATGAAAGGTGTTTCTGTCGGTTGCTTTTTGTGTTGTTACCTTACTTCCGTTGTTGTGAGTCGCGGGGACGACATTTCTTTTATAAGAGGTCGAATGTAATACCCGTATTATTTTTGACTTTTGCATTTTCTCTTTCTCAATTCTATCGACTCGCTCGTGTTCGTTGATACTTTTTGAACTTGTTTGGTATCTCGGTTGCCATCGTTCGATCGGGTTGTGACCTTGTTTTGGATCAACCTGTTTATCGTTGTGACTTTTCCGAGTTCGGTTTGATTCTTGTGAACCTTGTCCGAAATTAACGTCCTTTAGTTTCTACAAGTTTTATTTATATCTTTAGTTGAAATGTGAACATCAGAGTCGTTGTTCGACCGTTGTTATTCGATCATTGTTGCTCGATCATTGTTATTCGACCGTTGTTATTCGATCATTGTTGTTCGATCCTTGTTGCTCGATCGTTATTATTCGATCATTGTTGTTCAATCGTGGTTGTTCGTTTGTTGTTGTCTGGTCTCGTACTGCGAAGAATTGTCGTTCACCGTTAGTCAGCTGCTTCGAGTGTGTCCAGGTGGATCACTGAGTTATGCATTGCGAGACGGTAGCTGGGAGGTTTGGAGATCAAGTTTGCGTCTCTGCTCCGAAAGGACACGGAGATGCCTAGTGTGTTTTTGAGGATTTCGGCGTGGTCGGAGTTCTTCGTTGTTATCCTCACGAATCGTAGTGTGTTTAATTTTTATTTTTTCGACTGTGCGAGTTTTCTTGTAATATGTGACTTTTGTTTTGTGATTATTCGTATAATTGAATTGGTTGCGTTATCTGTCTGGTGATGCTTGGCACTTGTTGATTGTGTTATGTCTTTACCTGTGGCGTTGTGATGGTTGTCGTGGAGCGCGATTTCAGGCCGTATATTTCTTCGCGTTGCTTGTAACGTTTTACCGTTGGGCATGAGTTTTCGGTTCTTGTGTATCTCGTTGAGTTTTTCTGGCGGGATATTGCTTCTCTCTACTTGTTTTAAGTTTCGGGGCGAAACTTCTTTTAAGGAGGGTAGTATGTATTATCCGCAATTTCGATTTCCAGTAATTTTCTTTTTTTGGCGGAAGTCCATCTTAGCGACTCTATTGTGACCGTTTCGTCATTCTGAGAATGACTAATTCTACACTTTTTGTCATCCGAGTTCGTTTCGGTGTCGTTTTGTTGAGTTTAGTGTTATTAAACGACTTTTTCAAGTATGAGTTCGACTTTGTAAAATTACCATCAATTCTTGGAAACTCTGAAAATTCTGAATTTTTTCATTATTATAGAGCATAAAGTTAGTTTTCCAATGATTCAAACGGTGAGTCAATCGGAGTTCGGACGAAGGAATTATGGTCGAAATAGCTAAGACTGCACGATGTGCCTTTTTATCTTTGGAGAGGGCAGTACGCGGGCGCGGCCCTGGCCGGGCCGCGGCCGCACCGATCTTTGGGCAGTTTTTTGGCCGTCGGACGCAGCACACTCAGCCCGTGCTGCGGCACACAGTGCAGATCATCCTATTTCTACGGATTTTGTGAGATGAATGCTCATTTAATCTATTCCTTCATTCCTCCTCCTCTTGGGCGATCTTGTGGGCGATTTTTGGGTGTTTTTGCATCATCAATCCCAGAGAACTTCATCTTCTTCAAGTTCTTGGTGTGTATTAACAACACTAATAATTGTTCTTCATCCTTAATCCAAGGTAAATTCTTGAAACCCTACTTTTGGGTGATTTGGGGGTTTTCGATGTTAATGTTCGATTCATTCCATGTCGTTGATTAATTCGTAATGGGTATGATTAATCTTAGTAGTATTCATATATTTAACATCATTTAATCATTTGTTCTTCACCGGATCAAAGTATTTTTCTTGATTCCCTAGAATTGACCTTTTGGGAGTTTTACTCTTGATTTTGTTTTCCATTCGGTTTTGATAAACCGATTGTTGTTAAATGATGTTGTTAAACATGTTTTATGGATTGTATATCCATATCTTCGGTTCGTTGAAACTGAAGGGTGATTTCGGTGTTCTTGAGGTGTAGTGAACATTTGATGTTCGATCAAATGTTTGAATGAGTTTTTCCTTCGATAGTTTGTTGTAATCTCCATTGTTTTTGGTCTTGATCCTCGCCGTAATCATGTTTTGTTGCTCCTTCTGGAGGATTATAGGTGCTCGAGGATTCCGAGTTGAATCCCGTTTGGTGATTGATATTTCGTGTGGTGTTATTCTCGTAGTTTCGCAGTGCTATCGTGTTCTTGATAGTGTTCGGGAGTTCGGGGTTGTTTGACTGCATCCCATCCGTCGACTCATTGCGACCGTGGTTTCGAGGTAAGTACCTTGTCCATATATTTTCTTGTTTCGTGGATATGATGATCGGTGATCGTCTAAATGTGTTTGTTTGGTTGTTTGAAATGAACTTTCAAAAGATTTCGGTTAGCCTCATTAAAGGCTCTCTTTTTAAACCGTATGTATTTTGCGAGTCGTGTGTTTCATAAATGACTATGTGAACCTTATGAATACGCTTGGTATTATTGTTGCGCTTGATAACGCGTGTGTACATATATTGTCTCTTTTCAGTACATTGTGATTTGACGTTGTGCTTTTGCTAAATGTTTGATGCTTCCAGATAAATTGTTTGGATGTCTTTGTTTTATTGGGCTATGGGTGTGAATGTGTGGTTATGGTTGGGGTCTACGGTGACACATGACTAGCGATCATGTGGTCAGGATGCAACAGGAGATTGATCCAACCGTGAGAGCCTCGGGATACCTACGGTGACACATGACATGTGATCATGTGGTTAGGAGACAACAAGTGATTGATCCAACCGTGAGATGACGTGGCAAGTGATCACGGTGGTATGAGTATGATATGACGTGGCATGTGTTCACGGTGTTATGTATATGTGCTTTGCTCACCTCGGGTGGGTCCTGCGAGGCCTCGGAGGGAATCCAATGGTATAGCCTTGGATTCACGAGTTGGTGTTGTATTTGTGTGAACAAGATTTGCGTATCTTGGGTGATTATGTTGTGTTGATCTTATGTCCGTCGAGGACACGTGGCGTGGGTTTTGACCATGTGAATTGTTGTTGGTTTTATTTGTGAAAATAAAACCTTTGGGCTGTGACCCCTGTTGATTTTGGAAAGAGAAAGATTCAATAATCCTAAATTGTTTTCTATTAAAACTCCCGATGGCATATTAAACCATTTTGTAAATTGTTTCCCTTAAATTGTGATCTTTTGATTTTGGAAAGTTTTACTCAACTCTTGCCTTGGGAAGTATTTTCGTTATGTTTGAATCATTGAGGATTCCTGGTTGTTATTACTCAACTCTTTTCTCTTCTCTCTCTTGCATGTCTCTCGTATCACTACACCAAAAACAGGATTTTATGACATTGAAACTCCCTGAATTTGTGACTGTCAATGACAGTCACAACTTTATGACTGTCAATAACAGTCACAATGACCAAACAGTGATAAATCTAATATTTGTGATTGTTAATGACTGTCACAAGTGTCGTGACAGTCTTGGACAGTCATAAACTTTCAAGTTAAAATAATAGCCACCGTTTCTTTCTATTTTTTTTTCTTTATTCTCTGTCGGTGACTCGGTTTTCTCTCTCTCACTCTTTCTATTCTCACCGTACCCCTTTCTCTCCCCTCTAACCTATCCTCTCTCTATCTCTCATTCCCAGAAATAAGTCATAAGTTATAGCATCTTTCTATACACACACCAAAGGTGCGATTTACACACACTCAGCCAAAAAAAGGGGATCCCTCCTCGGCCAGCGTCTGTTGCCGACGGCAGTCGCCGGCCACACCTTATCCTTTTTAGTTTTCCTATATTTTAACTAATTTCGTCCAGATCCTGGTTCTTATTTTGATATTATTAGGAGGAAATTTTGTTCTTCTCGTTTCTACGCCATAGATTCAGAACTAGCCAACCTTTCCGCCATGGACGAGTTTCAGATTGATGGGGTTTTGTTCTTGGCGGCGCCAGATTAGGGTTTGTTACTGTACTTGCTGCGGCGACCAGACTAGGCACTCCTTCTTCCATGGCCGATTTCCAGCGTGCCCTTCCCCTTCTCGTTGAGTCAGGTTCCGAGTCTGGCTACTGGTTCAAGCCTCGGGCCACGCTTCTACCATGGTTAAAGTAGCAGCCTAGCTTTGCTGTTCATGGTCAGAGATAGAGATTCTTTGCTCTATTGCTGGGTTTTATTTTGGCTGTCGATTTCAATTATCTTAGTGGGATTTTTGTTTACTCTTGTTAATGGTTTCTGAATCGCTCTCGGTGATGGGTTTGTAGTTCTTCCGAATTTCTGATTCCACTCCCATTTTCATACATGTTTTCTTTTGAGCAAGCACTTTTAGGCTTGCACAATTATCGATAAATGTCTTGGATCTTTATCATTTTTGTGTCAGCCTTAATTTAAAGAATTTTCTGGTCTTTTGCTGCTGTAATATTTGGTGTAATTTTGCTGATATTGTCATCCTACGGGTTTACTGTATCAGAGGAAACTCGCACAATGATCAGAAAGAGTAAAATCGGTGGATCTACATCCAACAGAGCCATGGTATGTTTCTTAACCTATCAGTTGATATGTCTAATATCTGCATCTGGCATTTTTAAGCAAAATGCGGAAATGACGCCTGGTCAAAAACCTGTTAGTTCCTCCGGCTCTTTTTTATACGTAATATTTTTCAACAGTTTACTTACTTTTATAGAGTTTTAATTATCCTGCAACTGTATGTTCCTTATGATGGTTATCTAATTAATGTCTTTGCTGAAATATTAGTCTCTGATTAATTATTCGGTGAAGGATTTTTGATATACGGTGCTTGCACATTCCGTTGGCAGACAGAACATCATTTACAGGTTTTCGTTCGAATTCACTTAAGGCTGTCACATATAATTTGCTGGATTTCTTTTCAATTTAATAAAAAATTTGTGTTTCAAATTTGGTTACTCACAATCTCAAAACATTTGATCTAAATATGGGAAGATATACTACATCGAGGAAAATCTTCTAATAATTTTTTTTAATCTATCAGATTTAGTGAAGCTCGTCGAAAGCACGGTTAGGTTGGAGTATTCGTGTAACCCAAATAGACCCATATATCTTGTTGGTGAATTATTTGGAGGATGCCTTGTGCTTGCTGTTGCTGCTCGTAACCCATATATTGATCTCGTACTAATCTTGGCTAATCTAGGTAATAATCTTATTTCATTTGCTAAAAGACAAAAAATGATTATGTTCATGGAAACTCAAACACCAAGGCTTCATTCATTTCATCTCTTCTTGGCAGCAACATCTTTAATGAAGTCGGGGTCGCAACTACAGGCTCTAGTACCATTGTCAACAATGATGCTCGAGCAACTCAGTTCTAGCTTGCCTTATTTGCTAACTTTCTTGTGAGTTATTTTTCCTTATATTTAATATCAATTTAGAAAAAAAGCATAGCAATAAATATATATTTCGCGTGCCGAAGCTGCAAAATAAGTTGGATTTATGGTTGTTTTAGTTGCTTTTACATAAGAGATATATTACTTTCTTGAGTTTTTTAGCTACATGGTCACCATGATTTTAACTAAATTTCACTGATAGTCCCCGTTAGATTTTAATTACACCACGAGTATCTATTTTCAAAACTAGTTAAAGGCGTCAATGTTATACTTTTTCAAATCATTCATTCGAGCATCAAAATGTTGAATCGTGGTTGCTGTTGCACACCTCCATAAGAGGTCTTTATATGCTCTACCACACCATCTTTTCTTCATGTTTTCATGTATGTGTCACAGGCAATATCGATGCTCAGTACAAGGAAATACCTTAGCTACTGACTTTACCTGTGGTGAGTGCCACTCCTTTGCCTGGAACAAATGTTTACTTTTCTCCATTTTTTGTTTGGCTTGGTTGACTAATTGTTCCCATTTGAGAACTTTCATTTGTCCCAATAGCTTGACTTGGACGAATAGAAAAGTTTGGTACAGTACCATTACATTTGGCCTCACCCTCTTCTTATCATTTCTAACGAGCTTCAACTCTCTCCTGGTTTCAATAGAATGCAAATGAATTCTTTCTTTTACTTCAGTTGATGTCCCGAAAGTTTGGCTAACATAGAAGTAGTTCTTGTGTACAATGTCGTCTTTAGATTGGTTTTCTTTTCTTAACTGATTCAACTTTCTGTTCCTTATCCTCTCAACGTCATCTTCAGGATCAGAACCTGATGCAGTATCAAAGTCGTCATTATCCAATACATCAATATCACCTACACTCTGTTTTGTAGTTCCAATCCACTCAACACATGCATCTATATTTAGGTGGTAATTCCTCATATCAACCTCAACTTCATCTACATTATTTTCCTCATCCACGATACAATCACTGTCTTGATTAGAATCATCATCATTCTCATCATTACTATCATCTACCTCAGTTTCAACAGCATTATCATCTACCTCTTTTTCATCAATAGTAATGTCTACATCATCGTCTATACTAGAATATGCATTACCACTCGTGGTAGCATTCACATCAACACCCACACTAGGATTCACATTACCACCCACACTAAAAGTCTCAATTTCATCAAAAGGGTTAAATTCAATGTTTAATATCGTACTAACATCGAGTTGTGGCACATTTACATCCACATACTGCACATTTGTATCTAAATGTTCAGTTTCAACCACATATAGCTCTTCTGAGACATCATGTAATTCCTCTGAGACTACCTTCGAAGAAGATGGTGACATAAAATGTGTGTTTACCTTCGTCACAACATG
This sequence comes from Orobanche coerulescens, assembly GCA_033398695.1. Classification (NCBI taxonomy): domain Eukaryota; kingdom Viridiplantae; phylum Streptophyta; class Magnoliopsida; order Lamiales; family Orobanchaceae; genus Orobanche; species Orobanche coerulescens. The sequence goes on along the minus strand of CM065809.1, from coordinate 30,004,838 downwards.
TTTAGTAAACACACAAATTAGTTTATGTTGGCTCACATGTTTGGACAAATAAAGTACAAATATCTAAATCATTTTCTAAAGCTGTAAGACCATCATCCAAATTATAACCAGGTCTTAAAAAGTTGTAATATATTGGTTTCCCATCTTCGTAACCTAGCTTAACCATAATCGAATCCAAATCACGAGCACAAAACTCATTTATATCTACCATATCAAGGTAGTCTTCTGAACCATTCACATACCTTCTAGGTGAACCTGTAAACACCCCACCGTGGTGTAGCTTGATCGAAAACAGTGTAGGACTCCCAACTCAAACACTAAACACAATGGTTTCATCAATTCAAAAATTTTAACAGATAATCATCTACAAAAATACTTGCAACATAATTATCAAGTATATACAACATACATTAAAGAATTGCAACAGAAAAGTAACAATAGCTTACCATAGACTGATTCGAGATCGTTTGAATCGCCTTTAGTTTGAATACCATACATTAAAAAGGAATATGTAACTTATAATTCATGTTCACGATCAGAATTTTTAGGTTCACAAAATATTAGGGTTTGTTATTTAGGGCTAGAATTTTGGGGGGAAAACATACTGGAAATGAGAGGGAAGATTATTTCCGAAATTTGATGGTGTGAGTTGGTATTTACAATGGGAATAGAAATATGTGAAACGAAAATCATGCCCTCACATGTAAGGCATGTGACGAACGCTAACGGAAAAGCTTGACAGCTAATATAGAATAGGGACCAGTGGTGCAAGTAGTTTTAAAAATAGATACTTGTGGTGTAATTAAAATCCAATGGGGACTATCGGTGAAATTTGGTTAAAACCATGGTGACCATGTAGGTAAAAAACTCTACTTTCTTTAATGAATTAAAATCTTGTTTTTTTCTTTCTGGTCATACTTAAAATTACTCTGTTTTGCTGTGCTATGATTTGTGGAATTTACATCATTTTTCCCTTTTTGAAAATTAGGTGCTCCTTTAAAGATGGTGGCAGCAGCCAGGGGGAAACGTCTTCCTCTGGAACAAGTGATTAGGGAGCTTTCTCAGCGAACTATGGCAATGTTGTCAAACCTTTCTGTAGGACTTAGTTAAAGTTGAACATGAGTACATAAAGAACCGACTATCTTCTCTGCCTTAAAGTTTAATTCTGCTGTCTTTGTGCTTCTTAGATGGGCGGTTAAGCCTGAGTGCTCTTATATGGGACGACTGCTATGGGTTAATGTTCTGTTTTCCTGGGTTGATTATGACGAAAATCTAAATATTCGATATTGTATTTTACTTTCACAGGATATTGGCAAGTCTATATTCAGGGACCGTGTGCATTTGGAATTATCATACCCAGGTATGGAAACTGAAACTGACACAATCATATTCCGTAATCATTGAGTTGCTATGTTGAAAAGTTTATAATACAAGATTAGCTGACGATCTTTATAGGATGTCATATAACTCACTTAGCTTAGAATGGATTAAGGCTTGAGATTATCTATGAATTTTAGTGAATTCGTGATTTCAATTGGAAGAGTTGCTTATATGCGTTCAACACTTCAACACTCGATCTTTCTTTGTAGGTAATTAGTGGCATCAACAAGGGTAGCAACTGCGGTTTTTTTGGCACCAAAGGCGAAAAAGTACACGGGCGCAACATTCAAGACCATGAAAGCAAAATTAGTGTTATAAGTGTGGAGAATGACGAGAATGACACTCAATTATATTTATGAACTTGTAATTTGTGGACTTAGTAGTACTTTGAATTTATTTATGAACTCGTAGTAATTTGTGGACTCGGTAATACCTTGGGTTTGTAAGGATTTGCAGTGTTTGATTTTTGTGGAATATTGGGAAAAATATTAGGTGATCTTTTCTTGGTTAGCACCTATTATTTTTTTTTTAATTTTTTTTTTAAAAATTTATGACTGCCTTAAACAGTAACAAACTTTAATATTGTGAAAATTCTACTTTTTGACAGTTTCATATATGTGACTGTCATGGACAGTCACAATATTAAATTTTATGACTTCTTTAAACTGTCACAAATAGAGTAATTTGTGACTGTTTATAACAGTCACAAATTGTGTTTGTGACTGCCTTATAAAGTGGCCTTGGAAAGTCATAAAATTGAGTTCTTATGAATTTTTTGTCACTGTTCGTGACAGTCACAAAGAATTTTGTGACAGTTGATTCTGTGACATTTATTTGTGACTGTTTTTGCCACTTGTGACTGTTTTTGGCTGTCACAAAATCGTGATTCTGGTGTAGTGTATATCTATCTCTCAAAAACTGGTGTGAACTGTTCTCTTGAAAAAAACGCAGTAAAAATGATGCTAAAAGGAAGACCCCGGGGCACATACATTGTGTGCCGAGGCACACTCAGAAAATGAGTGACAAAAAGTTCATAGGGGGCCGCGGCACAGAGGACATGTTCCGCGGCACGCAGTCCAGTGACTCAAGGGTGTTCGTAGCAAAAGTGGTGTGTCGCGGCACACTCCCTCCTATGCCGCGGCGCATAGTCTAGTGACTCTGGGAGGCCTATATTCCAGAAATAACTCTATACAAATCTCCCCCTTTATGTAATATAGGAAGAGTTCGCCATCCCAGCGATCGAGCAACATACCTTAACCTTCTCTCTACTCAACGCCTCAGTTAACATATTGGAACCATTATCATCGGTGTGAACTTTATCAAGTTCAAATAGACCGTCCTCCAGCGCATATCAAATCCAATGATATCTAACATCAGTATGTTTTGTTCGTTTGTGAAAGGTCGCATTCTTCACAAAATGAATTGCACTCTGATTATCATAAAGAACCACGTAACGCCGTTGTCGGAAGCCCAGCACTTGTAAAAACATTTTCAACCATAAGAGTTGGCGTTCTATTTGTGTGAACAAGATTTGCGTATCTTGGGTGATTATGTTATGTTGATCTTATGTCCGTCGAGGACACGTGGCGTGGGTTTTGACCCTGTGAATTGTTGTTGATTTTATTTGTGAAAACAAAACCTTTGGGATGTGACCCCTGTTGATTTTGGAAAGAGAAGGATTCAATAATCCTAAATTGTTTTCTATTAAAACTCCCGATGGCATATTAAACCATTTTGTAAATTGTTTCCCTTAAATTGTGATCTTTTGATTTTGGAAAGTTTTACTCAACTTTTGCCTTGGGAAGTATTTTCGTTATGTTTGAATCTTTGAGGATTCCTGGTTGTTATTATTCTTGGAATTTGAATTGTATGACTCGTATTTTACACTTTGTACTTGCACTAGCAAAATAGTGGAATTTTGCTAACCCCCGAGTAATCGAGGGGTGGATGTCTGTATTGCATTCAGGTTTTGGGGAGCATAGCACAGGGTCGGCATGAAGGATGATGAAAGATGATCGATACTTGTTAGGCATATTTTTATACGCTTATTTATCATTATTTTGTATTATTTTGGAGAGTGAAATTGTCTAAATGAGCCTTTAATGCCTTAATTTTGTATATTTGTCAGGAAATTGAAGTCCGGAAGCTAAAACGAGGCAAAACGGGCGAAAACGGCAAATCTGGGCTATGAGCCGCGGCACAAGGAAGCAGGGCCGCGGCACAGGAAGACACCCAGCGAGCGCATAGTAAACTGTACTCTGTGCCGCGGCACAGCCCAGGTGATCCGCGGCACACAAGAAATTAAGGACGCCCAGGCATCCAGCTGAAGGCTCTGTGCCGCGGCACAGATTTAGTGCGCCGCGGCACACTTGGCGGTTTTTGGTTGTCCGCGCGGATTTGGGCCGTTTCGAAGCCAGTTTTCGACCGACGGATACGGACGCGATTTGGAGGATGTGTTGAGCTATAAATAGGTTTCAAGACCCTAATTAATCATCTTTGGATCTTTTATCTTTTGGAGCTTAAGCTTGGAGACGGCAGAAGAAGAGGGAAGCAGAAGACTTCAAAGGCAGAGGGCGGAAGCTGAAGGACGGAGGAATCCGAGCTTCATCTGCGTTTGATTTTAATGCTTTCATTTATCTATTCTGTATTTTCAATTATTAGTATGTCAGGCTAAAGCCCTAATCTAGGGTTTTGATGAAACCTATGTTTTGACGAATTTCTTGAGATTATCCAATTAATTACCTTTTTGTTGAGTTTTCCCAATTGTGTTTAATGCTTGCAATTATCTGGCCAATAGTTGTATTGATTTAATCATTCAATTCGAATCGGGAGAGGAGAATTGGTGAGGAACTATTGGTGAGGACCGTTTTATTCTGTGAGATAGGAGTATACTCATAGGAACTACGTGGCCTTTGGGAGATTTTATGCTTTTCGCCTATTGACGAATTAATTCACCTAGGGATAGAGTGCGTTATTCGCCTTTAGATAAATCTATTGACCTCGGGAGAGGCGGTAGAATATATTAGCAATTTCCGCCTTCAATAAATTGGGAAAATTATTTATTACGGATAATCGAGAGTAAATTCGGATAAACCGAGGTGGATTCAGAATCCTAGACTTATTCATCATTTTATTTCCCTTCATTCAAGCTATCGTTTTTTACTGTTTAGTCTTTTATTAATTCTTTTAGTTATTAATTGCAAAACCCAAATTCGATTGTTCAAATAAAATTGGAATACACAAAAATTGGTTGTTAGAGATTCAGTCCTCATGGGAACGATACTCTACTTATCACTTTATTACTTGTAAACGATGACGTGTACTTGCGTGTAAGAAATATCGCAACAAGTTTTTGGCGCCGTTGCCGGGGACTGAAATTTTCTAATATCGATTTAAGTATTTCTAGTCTTAATTTGAACGTTTTTATTTCTATTTTTGTGTATTTAATATCGAGAATATCGAAGTCCAAGGAGGAGATAACCATGTGCGGCAAGTTCAACCGGAACTAGCTCTTCGAGATTATGCCATGCCGCAGATCAATGCTAATTTTTCGGGAATTCGGTGTCCCACTATCCAAGCCAATAATTTTGAGATCAAGCCTGCTATTATTCAGATGGTGCATGCGAGCCAATTCTGTGGACTGCCGAATGACGACCCGAACGCTCATATTGCTTCTTTCCTTGAGATATGCGACACGTTCAAGACTAATGGTGTCACCGACGATGCTATCCGATTGAGGCTTTTCCCTTTCTCTTTGAGGGATAAAGCGAAATTTTGGTTAAATTCCTTACCGCCGGGATCGATTACAACATGGGGAGAGTTAGCGCAAGCCTTCCTTGCCAAATTCTTCCCACCTTCTAAGACGGCGAGGTTGAGAAACGAGATAACCACCTTTGGTCAATATGACATGGAATCGCTTCACGAGGCGTGGGAGCGATATAAAGACTTGCTACGAAGATTCCCTCATCACGGCCTTCCTGATTGGCTTCAGATTCAGACGTTCTATAATGGTTTGAGTGCTTCTACACGCACTCTCGTGGATGCGGCCGTCGGTGGGGCCTTGATGGGAAAGACTATGGCCGAGGCACACTCGCTTTTGGAAGCTATGGCCGCAAATGCATATCAATGGCCATCGGAAAGATTGACGCCGAAGCGAGTTATGGAAGTTTCTAGCAATGATCCGATTTCCACTTTGTCTGCTCAAGTCGCCGCCTTGACTCAGCAGCTCCAAGCATTTTTGCACGCACCTTCCCCGTTACCATCGAGACATGCAATTGGTGTAACGGATCTCACCCGAGCGCGGAGTGTCAAGTTGGAAACCCGTTCGAGCAACATCAGATGGAGCAGGCTCAATTCGTGGGAAATGGAAATCGACAAAATAATCCGTACTCCAACACTTATAATCCGGGGTGGTGCAATCATCCCAACTTTTCGTGGAGAAACGGACAGAACTCAAACCAGCCCCCGTTCGCTCAGAATCAACAGCAGCCCCCTCCCGCTCCAAAAGTTTCCCTCGAGGAATCACTTGCGAAATTGGCGGCAAATACGAGTCAATTCACCCGTACTGAAGCGACATTGCAAAATCATTCCGCTTCCATTCGAAACTTGGAGGTCCAGCTGGGCCAAATTGCTAATGTGTTGACAGCTCGCCCGGAGGGAGCATTGCCGAGTACAACAGAGACAAATCCTAGAGATAGTCTAAACGCAATCAGCTTGAGAAGCGGAAAAAGGGTGTTGGACCAGCCCGGGCGGTGTGAAAAGGAGAAGGAAATTGAGGAAAAGAATAATTTAGAGCCAGAGGAGTCGCAAGATTTGAAACCTTCAATAACGTTGCCGGATAACCCGAAGACATGTGTGCCCCCCGTCCCGTTTCCGCAGAGATTACAGCAGAAAAAGGCGGACAAACAATTCTCTAAGTTCCTTGACGTGTTCAAAAAGCTTCACATTAACGTTCCGTTCGCCGACGCGTTGGAACAGATGCCGAGTTACGTTAAGTTCATGAAAGAGATATTGTCGAAGAAAAGAAAACTCGAGGAGTTTGAAACTGTCGCCTTGACGGAGGAATGCAGCGCAATTCTTCAAAAGAAGCTCCCACCAAAATTGAAAGATCCGGGAAGCTTCAACATACCGTGCACCATGGGGAATCGCTCTTTTAACAAGGCACTGTGCGATCTCGGCGCTAGTATTAACCTCATGCCTCTGTCGATTTTTAAGAAGCTGGAAATTGGAGAAGCAAAGCCGACGACGGTCTCCTTGCAGTTGGAGGATCGATCTATCAAATACCCAATGGGAGTGATTGAGGATGTATTAGTCAAAGTTGATAAGTTCATCTTTCCGGCCGATTTTATCGTACTCGACATGGAGGAAGATGAAGATATCCCAATCATCTTGGGACGACCATTTTTGGCGACTGGCCGAACCCTTATAGACGTGGAAAAGGGGGAGTTAACTCTGAGGGTCCAAGACGAGCAAGTTACCTTTCAAGTATTCAAATCTTTTCTATGTCCCGGAAGTGTTGATAAAAGGTCACAAATTGAAAGTGTAGATGCCGTTGAAAGAGGAAAGCACCGAAAACATAGTCGGTTGAAAAATTCATATTCTGTGGCAGATGGTCCAATTTTTAAGAACGATGTAGAACGAGTAGCGTTTCTCGAGCATGAGGACAAATCTGCTGCAATCTTGAGTGTGTTTGTGAAGGAGGAGAGTAAGCCGGAAGCCCAGCGGATATCTAGTCATGAGAAAAATGGGTGTTTCGGGAAGTTGTTCATGTCGAAACCTTTCCGCAAACAACATTTGATGTCCGAACCGAAAGGCGAATCGTTAATGACCGCTGGTCATAATTTTAAAAAATATATCAACGATTCGATGAACGGGGCGGAAACCAAATGGAGTTTGCGAAAAGCGAACTAATGTTTTCCAATAGGTCCGGCTGAAGACTATAACCTTAGCGCTTCTCGGGAGGCAACCCGAGTTCGTAGTTGTAGATTTTTGCATTTCTTTATTTCTTTATTTTTATTTTTCTTCATTTTCGTGCTTCAATTTGCTTCTGCCTCTCGCTTTTAACGTGATCTTCTCAAAATTCTGTGCAGGAAAGCCCCAGGGGAGAAACTGAAGTGTGAGCCGCGGCACACACAAATCGAAGGAAATAATCTAAGCCCACTGTACCCTGTGCCGCGGCACGGCATTAATGAGCCGCGGCACACTTGAGCACTGAGCCGCGGCACACGAAATCTGTGCTGCGGCACACGACAAAACGAGCAAACAGGTAAAAGGGACTGTACCCTATGCCGCGACTCACTTTAGCTGTGCCGCGGCACACTATGCGGAATCTGAAAGGCCCAGGTAGCATATAACACGCAGTTGGCCGGCCATACCACGTACGCCTCTTTTCTTTTTTTTCCCTCCCCAGCGCGTGAATCGGCCGAAGAGCTCTTCATTTTTTTTCTTGCGATTTCTTTTTGCACTCTTCACAAAACCAATCAAGGTATGTTCCAATCTCTAATCTCTACTTGTTTATGGATTTAAATTTGAAGTCATTTATGCTTTGGATGGATTGCACATGTCTATTTTCCTTCATAAGTTTTAGGATTGTTTAGGGGATAACATAGTAGTTTTAATCGAATTTTCATGGTTAGTTCGGAATATGAATGAATTAAGTGCGTTGTTTTGATGATGAATGAATTGTGTTTCTATTCTTGGGGGTTGAATCGAGCTATAGCCATGTTTATTCTTCTAGTAAACTCGTGCCCTTAAGGTGTTTGATAAATTGTCTAAGTGAAAAAATTTTCTTTGTTAAAGCAAACTTTTGAATCTTTGTGCAACGTATTCATTATGAAATTACAGCAAGCTCAACCCTTACGTCCAGTTTAAACGTTTAAGTCCAATTTCATCCTTCTCTCACGAATGTGCTATTTTGTTAAATTCTGGATTTCTGGCCGGACATCTTTAGCCGAGTGTGGATTGTTATTGTTGTTTGCGTAAATAAACCTTGGTGTTGTACTTTTCAGGACTGATTATGGCGAGAACAAAGAAACTGAGCAAGAGAGCTAGGACCCAGTCATCCCCCACTCGAGGGGAGACCTCTCGTAGTCGGGCCGAGTCGGAGGGGCACCAGTTTTCGGACCCTGAAATTCACAAGATCTTCAATGAGAAGATCCGGCCACGACCGCTTATTCCAGAGAGGGGATTTACTCCAGCTCCTCAGGACGGAGAATTGCTTACCATGATTGATGAGATGGGGTGGGCCAGATTTGCTGCACCCCCCGAGCCAGCGGTTATCTCGATTGTGCAGGAGTTCTACGCCAGTGCACTACTGAAGCACATTCGGGCAGGACATACGTGGCCATCATTAGAGTCTCGGACTCAGGTCGATGTCTGAGGTGTTACAGTTGATTTCTCCACTGCTGCTATTCGGAGGTTGTTTGGGCTTCCGGTGGTAGATGAGTCGGCCTATGACCGAGTGATGACTAGCCTCACGAAGGAGGCCCTGCTCGAGACCATTGCACAACCCGATTCCGACTGGGAGCAGCGCGCACAGGGTTCTTCCACTTTCCACTTCAAGAGCTCGCGCCTCAGCCGGCTCGGGCGTGCCTGGATTTATTTTATCTGCGCACGCATTGACCCCACCTCCCAGATCCGTACTGTCTTTCTCTCCCGCGCCCGGACACTTTATGCTATCACTTCCGGGATGCGTTTCGATGTGGCCCCCATCCTGGTCCGATATATCTTCCAGTGTATCCAGGGGGGGCCAAGACGGGGTTGAAGCACCCCTCTCTCATCTGCGCTTTGTGCCGGCAGTCGGGGCTGACGTGGTCAGACGACGAGCCGATGCTTGCTCCCCAGGCCCCGATCGACCACCACATCATATCACACTTTGACCAGTGGGGAGGAGCGCCGGCGCACGCTCGGGGGAGAGGATTTCTGCTGAAGGAGGCCTACGAGGGATCCCCCGAGCCTCTTTTGCTGACACATGGAGAGGCCGGCCCGCAGCCCGACAGAGAGAGATTACAGGAGATGTTTGATGGGCTGAGGGAGGATCTGAGGAGAGAGAGAGGAGCTGAGAGAGGAGCTGAGAGAGGAGACGAGGAGAGAGAGAGAGATGAGATGAGGAGAGAGAGGGAGAGTTTATTGGCTGCCATGCGAGAGGAGCAGCGGACGGAGCGAGAGAGCGTTATTGCTGCCGTCAGAGCTGAGATGCGAGAGCAGGCCCGCCGGGCCAACCAACGAGAGGCGAGGCGTCTGGCAGCGAGGGACGCTTATCATCAGGAGCACCTTGCCGCATGGACGGCCCTTATCATGCATCCCGACGGGCCATTTATTGCTCCAGCCCGGCCAGCCACACCACCCTCCTCACCGGATGATGCCGGCACCAACTCGTGAGCGGACTGGAGGGGAGTACTTGACCTTTTACTTTTACTGCATATCATTTTTTGTCCATTGAGGTCAATGTACGTCCTAAGTTTGGGGGGGATTTACTTTCATTTGCTACATTCATTGCTGTACTTTATTTCGTTGCACTTTTCATTACTTTGCGTTATTTTTTTTTCGATAGCCTTGCTTGTCTTAATTTTTCTCTATTCGTGAATTTTTTTTCGTGCTTCTATTTGTGTGATACTGATGTTACGACACTGTTTTTCTCTCTGAAGAAACGGTCGAGTTTTATTCGAGTTGTAGTCAGCAATTTCTGTTTCTGCTTAGTATTCATTTAGGTCCAAAATTTTTCGTGATTGTAGAGGTCTTGGCAGATAAGAGAGGATACATACTTGTTTTAAATCACCGTCGATACGTTAGGCTATATTTTTCGGTTAGTTAGTCGTCCAGTTACATTAGTCGTGTTGGCACTTAGACTGAGTTTAGAGTCGGTCAGTTTTTCCCACTAGTCGAGATAATTTTGTTCTATGAAGGGAAGTCTAGTAACCGGGGGTATTCGCGTGACCCGCTGTTTAATCTCGCGTAAAACGACGACCCTGATTAGTGATTTAGAGATTTCACATGTGCCGATGTTAGGGAGCCTAGTAACCGGGGGTATTCGCGTGACCCGCTGTTTACTCTCGCGTAAAACGGCGACCTTGATTCGGACATGTGGAAATTATATATTCGAGTTGTTTCTCCGCTGTAGATGGGAACTTAGTAACTAGAAGCATCCATGTGCCCCATGAGTGTCTTTTACGTCAAACGGTTTCCCAATACATGAGAATGGAAGTTCCACCCTAGGATTATCCCGATGAAACATCCTGAGATCCTAACCTAGTGGTCAACTCGAATCAAATTCTTGAACATATATATATAAGGGAATACTGTCCGAGGTTTATTTGTTATGAAACTCGTGAAAATTGTGCCATTAGACTGTGGAACGGGACGAACTAGCTTGTTTATTTTAGCCTTTCATATTGAAGGTCGATTTGATTCACGTTTTGTTAATCTTTGAGATGGATTTTCTTCATGAACGAGTGATTAGGACTGAACTTGATTACTTTGCGGAATCATTATTCTGAGTGCAGCTCGCTATTATGACACCCGTGTTATTTAGAGAGAATTATAGGATAGTATTGATTAGGTTGAACACTACGAGTTGCACGATGATTCACGACATTCTTTTATTGAAATTAATTCTTTTTGCTTGAGGACAAGCAAAGACTTAAGTTTGGGGGTATTTGTTAGGCGTATTTTTATACGCTTATTTATCATTATTTTGTATTATTTTGGAGACTGAAATTGTCTAAATAAGCCTTTAACGCCTTAATTTTGTATATTTGTCAGGAAATTGAAGTCCGGAAGCTAAAACGAGGCAAAACGGGCAAAAACGGCAAATCTGGGCTATGAGCCGCGGCACAAGGAAGCAGGGCCGCGGCAGAAGACACCCCGAGCGCAGAGTAAATCAGACTCGTGCCGCACACCCTCGTGAGCCGCGGCATAGAAGAAATTAAGGACGCCCAGGCATCCAGCTGAAGGCTCTGTGCTGCGGCACAGATTTAGTGCGCCGCGGCACACTTGGCGGTTTTTGGTTGTCCGCGCGGATTTGGGCCGTTTCGAAGCCAGTTTTCGACCGACGGATACGGACGCGATTTAGAGGATGTGTTGAGCTATAAATAGGGTTTAAGACCCTAATTAATCATCTTTGGATCTTTTATCTTTTGGAGCTTAAGCTTGGAGACGGCAGAAGAAGAGGGAAGCAGAAGACTTCAAAGGCAGCGGGCGGAAGCTGAAGGACGGAGGAATTCGAGCTTCATCTGCGTTTGATTTTAATGCTTTCATTTATCTATTCTGTATTTTCAATTATTAGTATGTCAGGCTAAAGCCCTAATCTAGGGTTTTGATGAAACCTATGTTTTGACGAATTGCTTGAGATTATCCAATTAATTACCTTTTTGTTGAGTTTTCCCAATTGTGTTTAATGCTTGCAATTATCTGGCCAATAGTTGTATTGATTTAATCATTCAATTCGAATCGGGAGAGCAGAATTGGTGAGGAACTATTGGTGAGGACCATTTTATTTTGTGAGATAGAAATATACTCATAGGAACTACGTGGCCTTTGGGAGATTTTATGCTTTTCGCCTATTGACGAATTAATTCACCTAGGGATAGAGTGCGTTATTCGCCTTTAGACAAATCTATTGACCTCGGGAGAGGCGGTAGAATATATTAGCAATCTCCGCCTTCAATAAATTGGGAAAATTATTTATTACGGATAATCGAGAGTAAATTCAGATAAACCGAGGTGGATTCAGAATCCTAGACTTACTCATCATTTGATTTCCCTTCATTCAAGCTATCATTTTTTTACTGTTTAGTCTTTTATTAATTCTTTTAGTTATTAATTGCAAAACCCAAATTCGATTGTTCAAATAAAATTGGAATACACAAAAATCGGTAGTTAGAGATTCAGTCCTCGTGGGAACGATACTCTACTTATCACTTTATTACTTGTAAACGATGACGTGCACTTGCGTGTAAGAAATATCGCAACAATACTAATAACATGAGGTCCCGTACGTTGTTGTACTGGTTCAGTTGTACTTTATTTTCCGCTGCAGTGTTTTTTCCCCGTTGCATGGGAGTGTGTTGTATTTTGACCCCTGCGTGGGCATGTATTGAGATTGAGTTGTATGTATTTATTGAAATACCAAATCGGTCTACTGAGTCATTTTAGCCTTAGAGGCATTTTTGAGATGTTCGATTTTTGCTACCAGCCTGGTAGATCCTTGAGGAAAGGTTCTACGGCGTGTAATATCCCTGAGCGGATTGGGGGTGTTACACTACCAATCACAATAAACAACCATTCATGTATTCCCTAGAAGTTTTATAAATATAGAAACCAACACAAGTGGAGTCTTTGTAAAATGAAATGCCATCTAGGGAATCTTAGAAAACGCGAATATTTTAGGAACTCATGTCCTAAGTTTGTCAAAAGCCTCTAGGAACTCATCTCCTAGGTTTGTCAAAAGCCTCTAGGAACTCATATCCTAGGTTTGTCAAAAGCCTCTATGAACTAACATCCTAGGTTTGTCAAAATGCTTTAGGAACTCACGTCTTAAGTTTGTGAAAATCCTTTACATTAAAACATGCCCAACGATCAATCAAAATGTTTGTGAACTCTTGTCACACATACCACATACAACAATCATAACATTCGTGATCCCTTGTCACGTGGCTCCGTAGGTTCATCAACCCGCACTGACTATGCCAAGTACAATAACCATAACACCGTGAACCCATGTCATGTGTCAAACACAACAACATAACACTCGTGATCCCTTGTCACATGGCTCCGTAGGTTCATCAACCCGCACGGACTATGCCAAACACAAATATCATAATATCGTGAACTCTTGTCATGTATCAACACAACAAACATAACACTCGTGATCCCTTGTCACGTGGCTCCGTAGGTTCATCAACCCGCACGAACTATGCCAAACCAAAACAATCACAACATCCAGTCCAGACTCCGTGATCTCTTCCCATGAGTCATCGTAGGCCCCGTCGAACCCACATGGTTGGACGTACTATGTCCTGGACCCATGATCGACTACCAAGTGTCATCGTAGGCCTCGTCAGACCCACACGACTGGACCTCAGCACCATATACTAAGTTCCGATTCCATAGACCTTGCCATGAATCCTCGTAGGCCCCGTCGAACCCGCACGAGTGAACTTAGCATCACAACAAATATCTTCACAGTTACATTCACATTTCACCAAGTCCATACACGTCAAATCACGCATCACGCGCATGCAACACAATCTCAACACTCAAATCATCATCATTAACGACACACAACCAACATAGCTCATAATCAATACACAATACATTGCACAACCATGTGTACAACCAAGCCAACACGATTATCACAATCCTGCACACAAAACACGATACACAATATATATATATATATATCCAAGTAACATAGTCATCACTAATCCCATATAACAGGTAACACCTAATCAATTCACACGAACCACATTTCAAAGGTAAACCAACCATCAAAACACAACACACGATTTCTAATCACAAGACACAAGTTGTATAACAAGAGACTTACCTCAATAACTGCTACCGAACGCTCCAAAGAACACGGTTCAACTGGGAACCTCGGACCTCGAAGAAGACAATGAATGGGAGGGTTCCGACTCGAGTTCTTCACAAGGATCTCGTTCCTAAGACATAACATCAATAAATCAATGATCGTACGAGGCGTCAATTAGGAATTCAACAAAAAGACGGATCCTTGACAATCATGTAGGTTACAAGTTGTCCAGGAATAAGTCTAGAGGGGGGGTGAATAGACTTATTGAAACTCTTTTCCACAAAGGGTGAGTTTCTCTGCTGATAGGTACAGTTGACTCGGAGTCGTCTGTAAATAGGTATGCGGAAGTCAGCTGATTATGAATACAGATAACTCAAACAATGGAACAGTGAAGTATGTATGCAGCAGGTAAGTATGATGCTAAAACAGTAAAACAGCAGGCAGTTTATAGTGGTCTCAGAGGTGGGGTAATCCTCTACTAATCCACTTTTATCCAAACCAGTTGGAGGTGAATCCACTATAATTTTCAACCAGTGATAAATATTATAGTGATTCTACTTAGCTACAACAACTTCCAACTAGTGGAAATCCTGTCGTTGCAACTCCTTCCGACTGCCTAGCACCTCTTGATCTTTAAATCTTTGGATGCCTATCAGTCACACACACTTCAACCAGTGAAGTACCCCGAACTCTTGTTTTAAGACACGAGTGGTTGTATTATCCAACTAAGAGCTTTCTGAGTATATGAACTTTGAACTCTTGCTCTTCACGATGTAATTTGTTTGCTTGATTGCTTTGATTGCTTTAATTGCTTGAGCGTGTTGTTCGCCTTGTACTGCTCATTTCAAATCTTCAGATATTTATGGATGTATATCCTTGAGCTTCCTTCAGAGCTATTGCAATCCCTTGTAACAAATCCGTTCGTTGGAGAATAGACTTCTTTGTTTTTCTTTCCAAACGTTGCAAGGCTGGATTCCTTTATTTTAATCCATTTCCGACCGTTGTGAAGACTTTCACATTGTAGCGCCAAATCTTTTGATTATAATATGAATAAAGTCTCTAGTGGTGGGTCTGAATGAATATTTAATTCATTTGCTTTCTGAGAATCTCTCCAGTCTGTCCCTTATCGCCCGCATGTGAATTTCTGAAATTATTGACTTTTCAACGCATGCTGATGTGGACTAGATTACTTGGCTGATTACTTTGACAGAACTTATATGATGTCGGACTTCTCTGATGTAACTTTTATGATATGAAGTTCTTTGTCCTGACTGATCTTCTCTTATCTGAAGTCTTCTGACATGATGAACTTATCTGATCTGATGGTCAAACTTCAGATGACTTGACTCCGTCTGATCATTTGACTGCAGTCTGGTCAAACTTCTCTGATAAATATTTTGACCAGAACTTCTCTGATAAATCTCTTTCTTCAGAACGTTGTCTGGTGATAAGTCGTCTGTGGTCAACCTTCTCTGATCAGTTGAGTTGACCAGGACTTCTCTGATATGAACTTATGTGAGATTTATACTTAGCCGATTTTTAAGCCTAACTTACATGGCCTATAGAAGATACTCATTTGGTTCTTCTTTACATTTTGCCAAGTATTTAACTATATTCAATTTGGCATATAGAAGATATTCATTTGGTTCTTCTTTACATTTTGCTAAGTACTTAAAACATACATTTGAATAAACAAATATAGGGATGACATCATCAAAATCTAATAAGTATTCCTAACAAATTCCCCCTATTTTGATGATGGCAAAACATAAGCAAGTTATTCAAATGAAGAACAGGTCTGCACATAATCAAGTGCAAGACACGAACTAAAATTAGTCTTGTTTTGAGACAACTAGAGGTTGTCATTCAAATGGCTGTTATATAATTTTCTGAGTTGATTACAAATACATAGCTTTTGAATGATCAAACAAACACAAAAGATTACAAGTACTTCTAAAAATTACATGAAAAATACAAGTACAATAAAATGTCATATCTGCCTCTGCCTCTGCGGACAGTTTGCTTGGAAGGACTATATAACTTAGCTCCAATTGGCCTCTGACGTACAGGTGCAAGTCCGTATTTTCTTTTGATGATCTGGGAGGCAAATTCTTGCTCATCTGTAGTTGAGAAGTTATTTTTCTCGCACAGTGCTCTGATCTCTTCCTGCAATACTAGCTCATCCAGTTCTCTGTCCAATCGGGTAGGAGGCTCTTCTGCTCTGAATGGAGGGATCATGGGGTAAGCATACCAGTTCTCTGCATATTTAAGCTGGAGTTTACAAAGAGTTGGCCATCAGGTCTTCAGATAGTTGATGAATATCTGGTGGGTGGAACTTTCTTTGTCCTGGAGTATTTCCCAGAGATAGCACTTCTCTGTGAACTCCTTCTTGGCATCCACCCAAACAGTCATAAACTCTGTTGGTAAGAACTCTTCAGCGTACCATAACTGTTTGCCCTCCCATTCAAATATTTGCTCCTCTCCTTGCCTGGTCCTTCTTCTCTTCAAGGCAGCTTGATCCGGAGCAGCTAATTCCTTCCTTTGGGGCTAGATGTCCCTGCTTCAAGTAGAGGGATGTCATGCCTCTTTTTAGTTCTGATCTCCTCTCTTGCTTCCTCAACCTCTTCCCGACCTGTTGCTTCCCCCTGTCTACTTCCTTCCCCCTTTTTGCCAGCATCAACTAACATGGTTAATTGCTACTCAACTCAAATCATCCGGTCTGACATTCCAAGGGGCATTCTGGATTTTGTAGGAGGAGGAGGGACACCTCTCTGTAGCAACGTGTCCAGCTTCGAATTGAGGGTGTGAACGATCTGTAAGTCAGGTATTACTTCGGTGGCCAGCAACTCCCCAACGGTTTCCTTCACAATTCTTCGGATCAGGTCAACCATCGCAGGTGAGGTGGGTGTTGCCTGAGGGGAATGCTCACCTGAGCCTTCTGCGCTTGCAGGTAGGTTGACTGTTGACCTACCTGACTGCAGACTCCTGTCTGCAGGTGGCTGATCAGATCGGATTTAATCTGGAGTACCTGCTCTGTCATCTTCTCCATCTGAGCTGGGGTTTTGAGCAGATGCCCCAGGCTCATCTTCTCTGTCATCTTCCTTCTTTTCTTCTTCATCTTCTTTCTCTTCTTCTTCCTTCTCCTCTTCCTCCTTCTCTTCCTCCTCATCTTCATTATCATCCTCCTCTTTTTCTTCTTTTTGTTCAACTTCTTCTCATTCTTCTTCCTCTTCCTCCAACAACTC
Organism: Orobanche coerulescens; assembly: GCA_033398695.1. NCBI lineage: Eukaryota > Viridiplantae > Streptophyta > Magnoliopsida > Lamiales > Orobanchaceae > Orobanche > Orobanche coerulescens. The sequence continues at coordinate 29,987,684 of CM065809.1, read as the reverse complement.
CTCTGTCTTTTCTTCTTCTTCTTCAACAGTTTGTTTTTCAACTATAATATTTTCTTCCTCCTTTTCTTTTTCTTCTTCTTCCTCCTGACTCTCAGACTCTTCAACTTTTTCTTTTTTATCTTCCCTCTTCTCAGATTATTCTTCGACTAATATTTTTTCTTCTTCTCCTTCTACTTTCTCTTCCTTCATAATTTCTTCAATTCTTATTGTTGGGAAAACAAGAACCCTGTATCGAAACAGCCGGAATATCCAATCCCTTTATCGAATGGTATTTGATAAAGAGGTTTTGACATATATGCCAATCCGCATACAGTAAAGGAAACTGTATCGAAGCATTGAGGCATTATCCTGAATCGAAGACCTGCCTCGAATCAGCATATTGTGAAGCCCTTCAGTACAGCAAGAAGTCTTATAAAAGACCAAGTATGGAAACAGTCTCGAAACCCAAATACAATTATCTTCCATACAGCTCACAACAGGACAAAGAAGGAATCTCCAGAAGTCAAGTCCCGTTGAATAAAGAAGTATTTAAATACTCAAGGATAAAGTATTTAAATACTGTCAGTCAACAAATCTTCAAATCCCGCTAAATCCGGATCGTGTCATAATCCCGTTGGAACGAAATCTCACTCAAATGGATACATCTCAATGGATATATATTTCAAAGACTATATATATCTCATCTTGACATTGAAGACCAGTCACCAAAAACCTAAACTATCGAAATCATTATTAGAGCAAAACATATCTCCAAAGCTTACTGCAACTCAGATCAAAAGAGATATACAGTGCTCATCTTTCTGAACAACACTTCATCAGCTGAAAGCTCTTAAAGTCAAAGTTGTTGTTCACCATCTGTTCTATACTTTGAACAAACGACCTGTGTGGTCGAACAATCGTGCTTCTCCGGATCGTGTGTGAAGGATTTGCATTGAAGAAGACGAAGCTTTAAGTGTGTGAAGAAGCAAGTCAAAGCATTAGCTCAAAACCAATCTGTGTGAACGGTTGAAGCTAAGATCTTTATATCAATCTGTGTGAACGATATATTGATTGTGTGTGTTGTTATAATTACGTAGTTGTGTACGTAGTAATTATAATAAACTTTTTACTCCTGTGTGGAGGACCAGTGGACGTAGAGGGGTTTACCTCGAACCACTTTAATTACTGTGTTATTTACATTCAGTTTTTACTGTTTTAATCACTGTGATTAATTAAGTATACTCTATACATTTAGTTGCTGTGTCCACAGCAACCTACTGTATCCAAGACTTCCGCTACGCACTCAGATTTAAAATCTATACAGTTTGTTGTTTAAACTATTTTCCAAACTGTATCCAGTATACTTAGTGGCCATCAAGTGGTATCGGAGCGGTTGATTCTAAAAAGAATCAGTCGTATTTTTAACCGAATCAGATCCAAAATCACTTACTTTCAAAACAGTCTCTTTCATTCCTGTATCATCACATGGATACTTCTATGATTAACAAAGTCCCTATGTTCTCTATTAACGAATTTGACGACTGGAGAATTAGAATGGAGGCTCATCTTGCAGCAATGCACGAAGAGATGATTTTTGTTATACAGGATGGTCCTATCAAGATCATGAAGGTGAACACGGCCGCAAGGATTGAAGGCCAAGCCCATGCGGAGATGCTCGAGAAGGATCGCGAGCAATGGACCACAGATGAAAGAAAGCGAGCAAACCTTGACAACGTAGCTAAGAACGCGTTATTTGTCACTCTTGACAAAGGCACGTTCTCGAAGGTAAAGAGCTGCAAAACAGCCAAAGAAATCTGGGATAAACTCAAGTTGATTTGTGAGGGAACTGAGCTCTCAAAAGAAAACAAGATTTCAAAACTGAATCAGCAATTTGAATCTTTTGAAATGAAACCAACTGAGACACTTGAGGAACTTGACCTCAGATTCACTGGTATTGTCGGTGAACTTGAAGCGTTGGGCAAAATTTATACCCAAAAGGAGAAGAATTTAAAAATTTTCAGATCTCTCCTAGCCCGATGGGACATTAAGACCACAGCTATGCGTGTATCTTGTAATCTTAATGAAATATCTACTTTTGATCTCTTCTCTGACCTCAAAGCTTTTGAGTATGATATTGACAGAAGAGAGAAAGCTGAAGAATCTCCTTCAAAAGTTACAGCTCTAGCTGATGTATCGAACCGTCGACACAGCATGCCCAGTTCGTCGAAGCCTAGTCACAAGAATGCTGACAGTGACGACGAAATCCTGTCTCAAGATGAAATGGCGCTTCTCATGCATAAATTCAAAAAGTTCATCAAACAGTCTGGAAAGACTCCCTACAGGCCCAAACCTGTCCACAAGGTAAATACCGAAACATCATCTGGTGATGCTAACCTGTGCTATAATTGCAGGAAACTAGGGCATTATGCAAATAAATGTCCTCATCCCAAAGTCTAAAGATTGGTGGAGGCCGAGCAACAAGAGAGAGATGAAAGAAGACGTGCTTGGAAAGACAAGCTCAAGGCCCTGGTTGGAGAATCATAAGCCTCCCCCACACCATCCAAATCAGCAGAATGTCTTCAGGTGGTCACTGAAAGTGATTCATCTGACGATGAGTTCGATGATAAAGCATATATGTGCGTTATGGCCAAAGACGTTCCAGAAGGTGAAGAAAGCGACGATGAGGTAAGTTCAACCTCAGCTATTCCATCAAATGCATCTCATACTTTCGAAAACATGATGAATGAATTCAAAAACATTCAAAAGGCCCATGAGACTCTAAAAACTGAGAATATACAGCTTCAATTAACTAATTTAGAGCTGAAAGATGAAAATGACTTGCTGAAAATAAAGTATGAAAATATGTCTCTTGATTGTGAAACCAGCAAGGTCGATTTTGAAAAACTCATGGAGAGCAATCATCAACTTGTTCATGAACTAAGTGAGGCTAAAACTCACAACGAGAGCAAGACAAATGATTTGGCTCTACTTCAAGCCAAAATCACAACTCTCGAAAAGCGAGAAACTGAACTTGAGACCACTCTGAAATCGTTCGAGAAATCGTCCAAAAGAATGGAAGAAATTCTGAGCACTGGGAAAAATGCTCATGATAAAAGTGGCTTAGGATACAGCTCCTGTTCAAACAAAGGGAAAACTAGTACAGTGTTCGTCAAGAGTGTGGAACACATTCCAGAATCGGAAGAAATCCCTAGTCCCGTGAAGGAACCTGCTGTACCGAGAAAACCGAAGGCTGCTATTCCGCCTCCGCAATCCTATTCCAGACAGCGGAATCATAAGCCGTTCCAACCTGTGAGGCGCACTCAACAGCATGCTCCCAGAGCATATCAATAGCGCCAACAACCGTTCAGAAGGAAGGCTGTATCCAACCACCAAAGGCCCGCACGACAGTACTATTAGTACAGCACACCGAGGTATTGGATACAGGAGCCCCGTTATCCCTCGAGACAGCAGATGCCGGTTCAGTATCAACAACAGCATTGGGAATCCAACTGAAGACCCAGAAGGCAAGATGTTAGGCCTAAGAAAATGGCTCCACCTCCAAGACGGCACTCGTACTGGATTAATAATAATAACCCTGAATTTTTCATGCATAATAATTATCATGGTTATAACAACTACGGATATGCCCCCCGTAGATATCAAAACACTGTACCGAGTATGTCCTACAGTAAACCAATTGCTGCTAGGAAAACTTGGGTACCACGAGGAACTAACAATCATGGACCCAAAAATCAAAGGGGACCTAAATCTACTTAATCTTTTTGTTACAGGACATTCTCGAGGAGGATACCTGGTACTTTGATAGTGGATGCTCTCGACACATGACCGGAGACAGGAGCAAGCTATCAGATTTTGTAGAAGGTCGCGGTCCAAAAGTTCGTTTCGGTGATAAATCTAAAGGAAGAACAAGAGGGAAAGGAAACCTACTTGTCGGGAAATTCAAAGTCACCGATGTTGCATATGTTGAAGGCTTACAGTATAATCTACTTAGTATTAGCCAGTTCTGTGATAAACAGTTATCGGTGAAGTTCTATATAGATCGCTGTAGAGTCAATAACATTCAAACCAAGGAAGTTGTACTTACAGGAAGCAGATCAGGTAATATGTATATTGCTGACTGGAAGCCTATGAGCTCCTCAATTCCATGCTTTGTTGCCAAAGGCACTGCAGATCTTAGCTGGTTATGGAACAAGAGGATGTCTCACATCAACTTCAAGACAATCAACAAGCTCTCAAGATAGGGAATGGTTAGAGGTTTGCCAAATGTGTCATTCAAGAAGGACAGCGTCTGCGGACCATGTCAGAAAGGCAAACAAATCAAGTCAACCCTGAAGAGCAAATCCTACCTTTCAACCCAAAGAGTGTTGGAAATGCTACACATGGATCTCTACGGTCCTGTAGACCCAGTAAGTTTGGGAGGTAAGAAATACTGCATGGTTGTTGTTGATGATTATTCGACGATCTTTCTTAGCAAGAAGAAAGAAACAACATCAAAGCTGCCCGAGCTCCTGAGAAAGTTGCAAAATGAAAAGGCGTCGAGTATCGTGTGCATTCGTTCCGACAGAGGTACAGAATTTACTAACCACTTTATAGAGCAATACTGATCGGAGAATGGAATATAGCACGAATACTCAGCTGCCCGTACACCTCAACAAAATGGTGTTGCCGAGCGAAAGAATAGGACGTTGAAAGAAGCAACAAGGACAATGATTGCCGCAAGCAAATTGCCACAGCGTTTCTGGGGTTAAGCAACCAATACAGCATGCTACACTCAAAACTGCTGTATCGTCAACAAGCACCACAACAAAACAGCATATGAGGTATGGAACAACAAAACTCCGTTAGTTTCGTATTTCCACATTTTTGGATGCAGGTGTTATGTATTGAATAATGGGAAAGACCAACTTAGAACCTTTGATGAGAAATCAGATGAAGGAATATTCGTAGGATACTCCTCCGTCAGCAAAGCTTTCAGAATCTTTAATAAAAGGAAGCTGACGATCGAGGAATCAGTTCATGTAGTGTTTGACGAACCACACCTTGACCCTACAGGAGTAGATGATATCACTCAGAACATTCACCATCTATCTATCTTAGATCCTCCAACTCCCATAGAACCTGTAGTTGATTTAGAAATCAACCCCGCAGCTGTAAGAATCGATGTGGATGAAGCCGACGCTGTACAAGCTGAAGCTGTATCCACAGAATCTTTCGATACAGTACGGGATCCTGAATTAGAACCCGACCGAAGATGGTTGAGAGATCACCCGCAAGAGCTGATCATTGGAAACATAAATGCTGGTGTTTCTACTCGTAGGAGAATACAGAGTACACAAGGAAATGTACTTTGTGCACAAGAAGAATCTGATGCTGAGATATCACAGTTTCCTGAATGGAAATCTCAATCCGAGCTTAGAAGACTCAATATGTGCACTATTGCTGTATTCTTAGCCCAGTCCGAACCTGTTTCGACCATAGACGCTCTTAATAATTCTCATTGGATAACATCTATGGAAGAAGAGCTTAACGGTTTCGAAAGAAACAATGTATGGTATCTTGTACCCAGACCAACACATCAATCGGTTATAGGAACCAAATGGGTATTTCGAAACAAAAAGGATCGAAATGGACTTCTCATAAGGAACAAATCCAGACTAGTAGCACAAGGCTATAGTCAGGAAGAAGGCATAGACTATGATGAAACCTTCGCCCCTGTAGCGAGACTAGAAGCCATCAGGATATTTCTCGCCTTTGCCGCCCATAAGAGTTTTATTGTCTGCCAAATGGACGTCAAAAGTGCTTTCCTGAATGGAGATCTTGCAGAAGAAGTTTATGTTGAACAACCACCAGGGTTTGCCAACACAGACGGTATCGATCTAGTTTACAGGCTAAGGAAAGCACTGTATGGACTTAAACAAGCCCCTAGAGCACAGTACGAAACCTGTCCCAAAGATTCTAACCAACAACGGATTTGAGAAAGGTGCTGTGGACAAGACCTTGTTCAAGATACATGAAGGTGATGACCTTCTTATGGTGCAAATCTATGTGGATGATATTATTTTTGGTTCAACTAACCTTGCTCTATGTCAAAGGTTCTCTCATCTCATGCAAAGTAAATTTGAAATGAGTATGATGGGGGAACTTAGTTATTTTATAGGTTTGCAGGTAAAACAGATGCCTACATGTATTTTCATCAACCAAGAAAAATACAGCAAGGAGCTTCTCAACAAGATTGGAATGAACACTTACAAATCCTCGCCAACCCCCATGAGCACTTCCGTGCAAATTAGTGCTGATGAAGCCGGAAAGCCGTTTGACTAATCACTCTACAGGAAGCTCATTGGTTCGCTCCTGTACCTAACAGCTAGCAGGCCCGATATCCAGTTTGCTGTTGGAGTGTGTGCAAGATATCAAGTTGCACCTAAGGAATCACACTTCAATACAGCTAAACGAATCCTGAAGTACGTTAAAGGAACAGTCGATGCAGGACTATGGTATCCTAAGGAAGGCGGATTCGATTTAGTTGGATACAGCGACTCGGATCTCGGAGGCTGCAAGCTAGATAGGAAGAGTATAAGTGGAACTTGTCACTTCCTTGGACCTAGACTCGTTTCTTGGTTCAGTAAGAAGAAATTGGCTAATTCTCTTTCCACGGCTGAATCAGAGTACTATGCTGTCTTTGGTAGTTCCGTATGCGAGATCCTTTGGATGCAAAGAACAGCTTGTCAGACTATGGAATCGATGCCAGAGAGACTCCAATCATGTGTGATAGCACGAGTGCAATTGCAATCACGCACAATCCTGTCCTGCACTCGCGCACTAAGCATATCAACATGAAGCATCACTTCATAAGGAATCACGTCGAGAACAAGGATGTTCGCCTTGAAAAAGTTCATACAGACGTTCAGCTAGCCGACATCTTCACCAGGACGCTCGACACAGCAAGATTCAACATGCTCAGACAAGAATTGGGAATGCTACAGCCAGACTCCCTGTAAGTAAATTACTGTTTTTCCTCAACAATTTGAGGGGGAACGCTGTAAGACCCAAGAATATAGTATCCAACGTTAATTATTTGTACACTCAGAATCGTCAATATATCACTGTAGCGAGCGAAGACATATGAATCCTACAGCTGACGTGTGCAATAATTAAAGGGGAATACTGTAGGACCCATGAATACAGCATTAATCCTTAAGTTGCTGTATGGACTTTAAAACCTATACGTACCTTTTTGAGGGGGAACGTCAGACGACTTGAAACAAAGACATACTATAGGATTTCGATTCAGTATATATATAATATCATATTATTTCTTTTTAAAATGATTTTTGTCCACGTGCCCTGTTTTTATGTCAAACGTCATGTACATTAAATGCCTTACACGACATCTGGACAACTGAATCTCAAAAGCCGCGATGTTTTAAATTGTTTATTGTTTCAAAACCGCCGTTTTAGGCATTTAGGGTGACACAAATGTCAGAAATGGGACCCGCTCATTTTTTAAACACTTTAATGGATTAGCGTACCTGTTACACTCAGTCCATCTTAACCGTTGATTTCAAAAACCGGTTCCCATCCCTTAAAATCTGACCATTCGTACTCTGCAAAACCCTATTTCGCCGCCCAACTATAAAAGGACTGAATCTGCCATTAGAGACTCTTTACGCTTTCTGCAAATTCAAGAGTTCGCAAGCAAAAACAGCCTACATACCTTTCTGCATTTTACTGCATATTTCGATTATTTTCTCGCATTTTTTCTTAAGTAATCATCCAATGGCTAGTCAAACCTCTTCTCCTGCTCTGAAGAAGACTGCTAACATCATTGATGGCCGGATCTTTTCGAGATCTGCTATCATTGAGCGCATTCTGTCTGAAACCAACGACGCAGAACCCATGGAGTACATCATAACTCGACTTCGTCAACAAGGCCTTTATCGCTTTGGAAGTCAGACTGCTGATAAGTACGATGCACATTTGGTTGAGGAATTCTACCTCAACGCCGCCGTACGCTTTCTGTCATTGGCCCAAGGAGTTCATGTTGCCGACATCACCGCTACAATCCAGGATGTTGAGATCTGTATTAATAACGATCTGCTCCAGAACATCTACAGGCTACCCTCTGATGGCCTGACTATGGAACAACTTGAGACATTCGGGTCTCAAGAGCTGATCACTAAATTTTATGGACTGTTCATAGGATCCAAAGTTGTTTACATAGTTCAGACTACATGTCACAAGAAAATTTTTTGTCTCCCATATGTATATCTTCATGATTTTTGCTGCAGGATAATTGAGAATTGAACCGGTGCGTTCGAAATGTGTACCAACCTGAGGTTCAGGATGATGGTGGCTATTCTGACCTGTGAAAAGGTCAATTGGTGCCAAATAATCCTGAAACGCCTGCAAGAGGAGGTGTGCAAACCGGCCACCCAGAAGAGATCCTTTGGTTTGATGCTAAACCATATCCTGACGAAATGCGGTCTTTCGCAATCCGCCGATGCTAAGAACAATAACCCCAGGATATACTTAGGAGGAATCAAGCCTACTGCGTATAATCAAACCACGATGGTCTGCAACCAGCCAAAAACTGGAAGTATGCCAATTTCCGCAGATCTACGAGATGAATCCTTGAAGTTCCAGGAAGTGGAATCTTCAAAGAAGAGAAAGAGATCTCACAGCAAGAAACCCACTGCTGGTGAGAAGCCCAAGAAGAAACTTAGGATGCTTTCGAAAGTCAAATCTGCCAAGCCCTCCGAGGAAGTTTCCCCCGTGGATCAACCCACTGACGAAGAACCCCAGGGCCCAACCCCTGTGGAAGAGGTATCTCCTACTGTATCGACAGTAGATCCTGAGCCTTTGGCGGCTAAGACGGATAATGAGACATCTGCCAATGAACAAGACTTTAGAGAGTCGGCTGCCCATTTGGAGCCAACAGCTACTTCTCCTTTGCGGGATCCCACACCCGTACAGGATCCATATTCCTTCAGGGGACCATCCCCTGTAAGGAGTCCCACTTCCATACAGGATCCCATACCTGTACAGGAATCCCTCGCGACAGCGTCTCCAGACGTTGTACGTAGTCCCTCCCCCGACTCCATCATTCATAAGACCCTTCTTTCTGTTCAAATTGAACATTCTTACGAAAGATTTCTCACATGGAAAGGCTACAGGCTAGCTCCGTACGAAACATTGTACAACTGGAGCGATTGGAGCCAAGAAGAAAAATTTGTCTCAGAAGTGACGGACTCAATGGAGATTGAAGCCCTGATCCGATGGGAAAATGCCTTCTGCAAGGAGCTGATTGAAAGCCATCTGATGCAGAAATATGACGCTAGAAGGAAAGGAAAGGACAAGTCAGAGAACTCTCCCGCAAATCCAAAAGACGATGACCATGACTCAGACGACGACGACGATGCTTTTCAAGCTGGTCCGAGGATGAGTCGTGAAGAGGCTGAAGCTAGAGACGCCTCTCCACCCAAAGGCGACGAAGGGCCATCAACCCAGAACAATCCCCCTTCGCCACAGCATGAGAACATTCCCGACGAAGAGGAATCAGTCCCTCCAGTCGAGGAAGTTGGAGCAATTTCGGAACAGGCACCTAAGCCTGCTGCCACCGAAGAAGTTGTACCTGAAAGACAACAGGAGGATTCAGTCCCTCCTGTATCCATGTCTACTGAAGAACATTCGCAATAAGAAGCCACTCAACCCCCTGTCGCCGAACCAGAACCAGCTGCTCCCGCCCCTTCAACCGTGGGATCCGAGGACGGTATCGAACCTGAGGATGTCCAACTTACTTCACGCCCAACCGTGAACGTAAGTAGGTTGAACAACTCTGAAGACTTTGCTCAACCAGATTCTCCTATTTCTGCCGCTAGGAAAGAGCGCCTGCGCGCACTTGGTCTTCAAACTGTATTCATCCAGGATGCAGTGAATGCTCTATCTTCCGTTGAGAAAGCATTAAATTGGATGCATACTTCTGCTGTGGAGGAAATGACCACTCTACAACATGAAGTATCTCGTGTTTTCGAGGCATTCATTCTTCTTCCAGAAGTTTTCAAGCAAGCTTTGAAAATCATGAAAGACAAGCAGGAGCAACTCCTGAAGGCAGAAGCAACAAAAACTCGAATAGCTGAAGCCAAGGCCGCATGTGCCATGATTGAAAACAGCTCTCAACTGCGCAGCCACGACAAATGCATTAAGGATATGTCGCAAACGCTTTCCTCCCTTGTGGAAAGAATGACTAACATCGAGACAAAACAGGATGCTGCACTAGAAATACTAAAACGTCTTGATGAAGCCAAAAAGGGGGAAGAGGCAAGAGAAGCTGCTAGGAGAATCAGGCTACAGCAAGAAAGGGAATTTGAGGCTGCTCAAGACAGCATCACTTCCGAGTTAAACAAGCTATCCCCTCACTCCCAAAGTTTTAGGATTTCAGGCTCCCGACCTGAATTTCATGATCCAAATGTCCCTTTGCAAACTCTTATCCAAAGACCTTCTGAAATTCGTCTGCCGACCAACCGCAACCCTACTGCCGATGAAGTGAAGCAATGGAGGAAAAACGAACTGATGAGATACTTCGCAAAACTCGTCAGGGAATCCGCCATCTTCAAGAGCTATAAAACTTTAGCGGAGGCTGCAGAGAAATTCACGAAGATGCTAGAAGACGGAAAACTCCCTCTCCAGCTTGATATGAAGAGCAAACACAAAAGAGGAGACCGCATCACCCATCCAGAAGACTGGATTCTTGCCTTTGATCGATCCTATGAAGGAAGAGCTATATACCAGGATCGAGGAAATGATTCCCTACAGAATTGGTGGCGTGGTACCGAGAATGATCCAGGGAGAAAGCCGTGGAGACATGCAGAACACTATAGGAGTTGAAATCCTTGTATATTATTTTGTATACTATTTTTGTCTTTGTAATTTTTCCTTCGAAACAGCAAACCATGTACTCAATTTATTTTGATTATCAATAAAAGTGTTTGTTTGAAAGATTACAACTCATAATCTACTGTGTTGATGTATGATTACTTAAATTGTTTGATAAACAAACTCAAGTTAGGTAACTTGATTGAAAACAAAGCTGTACGAACTAGTCTACGAACAGTTCATGGTTTTAGTTGTAAAGCTTAGAATACTTTGTAAGATTGTGCCTGCACGCCAATCATAAGCTTAAGTTGTAATAATCCTTAACTGTATCGAACGTGCCTGCGAAGCAGTTCATCATTTAGACTAAGACAGACCTTTTGACGAAAGACCAAGAAATCTGCCAGAAGACATCAAAAGAAGATCGCTTCATGAAGAAGGTTTTGGCATCATCAAGAAGACTTGAAAAGTTAAGAAAGTAAGTCTTGGCAAATTGTCAAAAAGGGGGAAATTGTTGGGAAAACAAGAACCCTGTATCGAAACAGCCGGAATATCCAATCCCTGTATCGAATGGTATTTGATAAAGAGGTTTTGACATATATGCCAATCCGCATACAGTAAAGGAAACTGTATCGAAGCATTGAGGCATTATCCTGTATCGAAGACCTGCCTCGAATCAGCATATTGTGAAGCCCTTCAGTACAGCAAGAAGTCTTATAAAAGACCAAGTATGGAAACTGTCTCGAAACCCAAATACAGTTATCTTCCATACAGCTCACAACAGGACAAAGAAGGAATCTCCAGAAGTCAAGTCCCGTTGAATAATGAAGTATTTAAATACTCAAGGATAAAGTATTTAAATACTGTCAGTCAACAGATCTTCAAATCCCGCTAAATCCGGATCGTGTCATAATCCCGTTGGAACGAAATCTCACTCAAATGGATACATCTAAACGGATATATATTTCAAAGACTATATATCTCATCTTGACATTGAAGATCAGTCACAAAAAACGTAAGCTATCGAAATCATTATCAGAGCAAAACATATCTCCAAAGCTTACTGTAACTCAGATCAAAAGAGATATACAGTGCTCATCTTTCTGAACAACACTTCATCAGCTGAAAGCTCTTAAAGTCAAAGTTGTTGTTCACCATCTGTTCTATACTTTGAACAAACAGCCCTGTGTGGACTGAACAATCTGTGCTTCTCCGGAACTGTGTGTGAAGGATTTGCATTGAAGAAGACGAAGCTTCAGAACTGTGTGTGAAGAAGCAAGTCAAAGCATTAGCTCAAAACCAATCTGTGTGAACGGTTGAAGCTAAGATCTTTATATCAATCTGTGTGAACGATATATTTATTGTGTGTGTTGTTATAATTACGTAGTTGTGTACGTAGTAATTATAATAAACTTTTTAATCCTGTGTGGAGGACCAGTGGACGTAGAGGGGTTTACCTCGAACCACTTTAATTACTGTGTTATTTACATTCAGCTTTTACTGTTTTAATCACTGTGATTAATTAAGTATACTCTATACATTTAGTTGTTGTATCCACAGCAACCTACTGTATCCAAGACTTCCGCTACGCACTCAGATTTAAAATCCATACAGTTTGTTGTTTAAACTATTTTCCAAACTGTATCCAGTATACTTAGTGGCCATCACTTATTTCCATAACCTTTTCACCTTCTTCTTCATCCTCATCTACAATCCCAACCAATACACCTTCCATTACAAAATGGATGAACTGGTCCATGTTGTTTTTGAAATTAGACATGAACCAGTTCTCCTGGAGCATTAAAATCCTATCTGTCTCATGGCAAAAACACATGAGCACCTATTCCGTAGCCTGGGGGTAATCCCAGCTACTCTTCTCAATAGATTGTTGTAATTGAATAAAGGAAAGATAATTGAGGTTCTTCCAGTCTTCAAAAACAGTGATAAATGAAACTTTAAGAGCGTGGTGTTTTACCATGTGTAGCTGCTCTACCGATAACTCCAGGGGATTGTGCTCCAGCAGGTTTAAGGTGTAATCAGCTTCAGGAATGTTGATGGTTAATTTTGCTTCTTCCTCCTCTGTCATGCTTGAGAGGGTCAGCAAAGGGATGATTTTAGCCTTCATGTTAGATTGATTAGGCTGATCCTCTTGAGGGATATGAGCAGATGTAGGTGAGTGAGGTGTCAGCTTTGCATCTTCGAAGTTAAGGCGTCTAGGCCTTTTGGGACAAGGCTCAAGTGATGACGTGACATGCACCACCTCCTCTGCAATTGCTTTTCTTTTGAATCTCAGAGCTATATGGGTGTTGTATGAGTCTGAGTCTGACTCCTCTGCAGGGGGCTCCCCATCTGCAGGTGACTCGCGGACTGCAGGTTGGTCTCCGGCATCAGATGTAATACCCGGTTGTAATTCAGTCACTATCATTCAGTAATTTCATTCAGTAATTGTCACTATGTAATTTTTTCACTTGTTAATAATCATTCATCTGTGTTCACTGATCGGAATAACTTCGAGTTGTGTATCGATATTGTTCATTGTTTGAACCTTACTCGGGAAACGAGACAAGAGTATTATCTCGATTGTTGTAATTGATTCATTAGCCATTGTTGACGTTGGAGTTCATGTCATTTCTATTCTCCTCATTGTTCAAATTGTGTTTTGTTGGGCGAATCCTTGTAATCATTGCTTGGAACCACCGTTTTGGGGTTTCCGTACTTCCATCTCATGTTATTGTTTCCCAAATATTGATTCCTATTGCTTTTATTCTCTTCCCGGGTCATTTTTCATCATTTTAGGACCCAAGGGGGGTGTGGGCCGCGGCACAAGGAGTGTGCGCCGTGGCACACACATTTTCCTATTTTTTGCCGAGAAGCCTGTACCGTGGGCCGCGACTTATGCTGGCAGGGCCGCGGCACACTGCCAAGTCACTGCCGCGGCACACTCGTCCGGGCCGCGGCACACTCATGTTGCAACTTATCGGCCAACCCGTCTGTACCGGGAGCCGCGGCTCATGCCGACGGGGCCGCGGCACACTGCCGAGTCACTTCCGCGGCACATTCATCCGGGCCGCAGCACGCTGCCGATCACTGGGGGCAGATTTGGCCCTGTCCCGCGGCACACTTCGGCCGGGCCGCGGCACACAGTGCAGTCAGCACTATAATTGCGTTTTTTCAGCGAGATTCACTCATTTTTTTCCTTTTCTTCAACCATACGAGAGACAGGGTTTGAGGGGGGAGACTTCCCATCATCTATCACTTGAGTATTTGATTTTCTTCATCTCTTTCGATCGTGAAGCCCGGATAGTCGATCTAACGCGTGTTCTTCGGATCAAAAATGCTTGGATCTTCAAGAGGTAATTTCTTCAACATCTTGGATTTCGATTTTGTATTGAGTTATGATGTTTTGGGTGTTAAGATCATGTTGTATGAAGTGATATACACATGATTATGGATATGTTTGATTATTCATTGGATTATTGAAGGATTATTCTGGAACATTTTGAATATTGAGTTGGATTTGGGGGTTTTCGATTAATCGTTGTTGTAATCACGAATTTGAATATTCATATTGGATTATTGATCGTATTGAAGATGTTTTGTTGGTTTGAAACACTTCTTGGGGATTTGATATTGGTATTATTGAGGTTTGGTTGTAAACAATCGAAGTTTGGCCACAAAGTGTTCGATATAATGCCCCAATGAACTTGGTTTAGTCGTATCGACGTTTTGAGTTTGTTACATTCATGTTTGATTCGTATGTTGAACGGATTATTGGTAATTGTGTTATTCAAGGTTGTTCGAGCGACCGATATCTCAATTAGGACGTTGTTCGTGGAAGGATAATTGTCACCGGTGTTGAGTAAGTTGATTCTTACTCGGTTAAAAGGATATTCATTCCTTTTGTTGTTGTTCATTCATAATCATACTCATTCATCATTGTATTAACCGTACTGAGACTTGTAATTGTCTAATAATCACTTCATTCACAAGGAACGACGGTTCCAATCATTTCATTGAGTTATCAATCACGTCATTATTATTTTCATCTCGGTGAGTCATTCTTGGCCTTGTCGAATTATTATTTATTGATATTCATTGTGGTCATTCTCGTTCATATGACCTTCTGGGTTCATATTGCGTGGCCGGGTGTGGTTGTGTGGAATTTTTAGTCGGGCACACGATGGTCATGTATTGGGTTCACCGATACATTAGACCGTGCACACGGTAACGCTTACCTCCGTGAGACTAATTAGGTACAAGGACGGGTGTGTCCGGTCATTCGTTTTGTACACTTGCACAGAACATTACGGGCGTACTATGATACTCCTCTTAAGCGTAATTTATAACTAAGGATATTTCATAACTTCAGATATATCATGATTGTGTATTTTCAACCCTTGAGGATTGTTGTTCTGTGCAACTGACCCCATTGGGGGATTTTGTTTTCAGGTCACGGCAAGGCAAAGGCACGGGAAGAGCATGTTGACGGCGAGGAGTCCCAGTGATACTAGTAGGGGGCCCCAGTCATTCCGGTTATTTCAGTCATTTCAGTCATTCTTATTTCTCCTCATTTGTATTTCCACTGCAAATTCCGTTTGAGTTGTTTATTTATTCAGGGTGGTGTATTTTATCTTCACATAAAATATACTAGTATTCTGTATTGTCCTGGTGTATTGTACTTAAGCTCCTCATCGGAGTATTTGGTAATATAATGTGGTTCGGTACTACAATTATATTATTTAATTCATCAGTTTTTATTCGCCTGGTGGGTCCCAGTCGGGGGTCCACGACATTGTAATATCCGCCTAGTTTGGGGTGTTACATCAGACTCATCTAAGCTCGAAGGGTGTTTGTAGGGAGGAGGCCCACTAGACAATTCCTTTAGCAGTTGGGATGCCTTCCTCTCTCCGCCCAATCTTTTCAAGGTTTTTTGGTCTAGGTGACCAAGTCTCTTGTTGATATGGAAGAGATCAGCATTTCCCTTTCGCCAGACCAAGGTGTTCCAAAATCTAACTGACTTGAGTGCCGAAGTCCAACTTAGTCTTGAACTTTTTCTCATCCTCCAGCCATTGGACTTTGTTGACTTCTCGAACCAATTGCCTGTATATATAGTCGACCCAGTCAATCGTCTCAGCTTGAATTAGTGCTCCCATCACCATAAACTTGGCTGATGATAGCTGATCATAGCTGCTGGCCATTCCCATCACTATTTTGTTGGTGATGTCCAATGCGTAGCGATACTCTTTCCTTAGCTCGCTCCTCTTAGCAGTTAACTTCAACTTAGATGGATGCTCGTCAGACTTGATTTCCAGCCAAGTGTCTGCTATATTCTGCTTCAATGCTTCCACGGCCATGCCTCGAGATCGCATCCCGAAGGCTTCTCTGATAGTTTGCGGAGTGATTGTCACTTCTTCTCCAAATACCGAGCTCTTGATGCCCGTTTCCAAAACTTCGGCTTCCTTGAAGAAAGCGATTACAGCCTCTTTGTAGAGAAATTTGGGGCTGATGCTCGGGAATGGGTAAATCCCATTTTTCTTCATAGATGTGATAATATGGTACACGCTTGTGTTCAGATTTGCTTCGAGTAGACCCTCGAAGTCAACCACCAGACTAAAGATAATCTGGTCTTTGATGAGCTTTAGGTTGACGCCTTCGAAGTATTGGGTGGCCTCCATTTCTGCAAAAAGTTAAGCTTTTTGGTGAGTGTACTAAAGGTTCAAATGGATTTCTGCTTTTGAAAAACTAGGGTTTTGAAAGATTGAAGACGATAAGATTTGTGAAATGATTTTTTGCCGTCTTAAATAACCAGTTGAAAAGACGTTTTGAATTTAATATTCAATTAAATTAAGCGGTGGTCCAGCTTTTGGGATTTTAAAATTCAATTAAATTAAGCAGTGGTCCAGCTTTTGAAAATTTGAAAAATAACGGTTGTATTTTTAATTGGTCATATTGGAGGTCAGGTGAACATGTAGTTGCCACATGTAAATGGATAATAATATAATATTCAAGAGTCGGTCAGAGATAGAAAGACTTAGCTGGTTGACTATTTGACTTCTTGACTACTCTGCATCAGGTAACTTGAGTCGCCTGAGGGTCAGCTAGGTTCCTTTGTCTTCTTGTCTGGTCTTATCAGGTGGATTCTCCTTGGCTGCATCAGGTAACTCTTCATCGTCTGATCTGATCATCAGGCATCTTTCTCATATGTACTATATTCCCAATCTAGTAATCCTAGTTCTCTGCTCAGCTCCAAAAACCTTTCTTCTCGCAAAGGTTTAGTGTATATGTCAGCAATCTGGTATTCAGTGCTGACTCTTTCCACTCTAACTCTTTTGTTTAGCACATGATCTCTGATGAAGTGATGCTTAACATCAATGTGATTCGTCCTTGAGTACAATACTAGATTGTTGGTTATAGCAATTGCACTGTTGTTATCACACCATATTGGGACTTCATTTGCAATGATGTTGTAGTCCCTTAGCTGTTGTCTGATCCATAGAATTTGGGCACAACAGCTATCTGCAGCTAGGTATTCTGACTTTGTTGTTGATATTGAGTTAGATACCTGCTTTTTGCTAAACCAGGATATCAGTCTGGTTCCTAGGAATTGGCACGTTCCTCTGGTGCTTTTCCTATTAATTTTGCATCCTGCGAAATCTGCATCTGAGTATCCTGATAGCTCAAAGGTATCATCCTTAGGATACCATAGTCCAACATTGACTGTGGACTTAAGGTATTTGATAATCCTTTTAGCTGCATCCTGGTGAGACTGCTTTGGCTTGGATTGAAATCTAACACATACTCCCACGGCATAAGATATGTCTGGTCTGCTTGCAGTCAGATATAGGAGTGATCCAATAAGTCCTCTGTAGTGGGTTGGATCCACTGATATACCTCCTTCATCTACATCTAGGTGTGTGCTTGTGCTCATAGGTATTCTTGCTGGTTTGGCTGATTCCATTCCAAATCTCTTGATTAAGTCTCTTGTGTATTTGGCTTGATTGATGAAGATTCCATTATTCATCTGCTTGACTTGCAATCCTAGAAAGAAATTAAGCTTTCGCATCATGCTCATCACAAATTCTCCTTGCATGAGATTTGAGAATTTCTCACATAGCTCTGGGTTGGTTGATACAAATATGATATCATCCACATATATTTGTACTAATAATATGTTGTCTTCATGCTCTATTCTGAATAAAGTCTTATCCACGTTGCCTTTGCTGAATCCGTTCTTCTCTAGAAACATAGAGAGTGTCTCATACCATGCTCTTGGTGCCTGCTTGAGTACATATAGAGATTTCAAAAGCTTGTAGACTTTGTCTCCTTTGACAAATCCAGGGAGTTGCTCCACATAGACTTCTTCTTCTAGAATTCCATTGAGAAAGGCACTTTTTACATCCATTTGGTAGACTTCGAAATCCTTGAATGCTGCATATGCAAGGAATAGTCTGATGGCTTCCAGTCTTGCAACAGGTGCATAGGTTTCATCAAAATATATTCCTTCACATTGTGCATATCCTTTGGCAACTAATCTGGCTTAATTCCTAACAACATCTCCATATTCATCACACTTGTTCTTGTACACCCATTTGGTGCCTATCACCTTCTTGTGATTTGATCTGTCTGTTAGTTCCCAGACATTGTTTCTCTCCATATGGTTGAGCTCTTTTTGCATTGCATTGATCCATGAGTAATCCTCCAATGCTTGCTCTGTTGTCTTGGGTTCCATTTGAGACATGAAACATGAGAACATTGCCATTCCTGCTGGTACTGTAGATTGTCTGGTTTTGATTCCATCAGTTAGGTTTCCAATGATATGCTGAATGGGGTGATCTCTAAGACATTTGGGGATTTCTTCTTCTTCTTCAGGGTTTGTTCCCCCTGTAGAGTTGCTTTGGTGGACTTCTTCTCTCTCTGCTTCATCTTGGTTCTGATCTCCTTGGTCTGCAACTGGATCAGCTACGGTCTTGTCATCTGCAGGTGGGGATCTTGTCTGATCTGCATATGGTTCTTTATCAGCTACAGATGGGTCTTCATCAGCAGCAACTGGATCAGGTAGGTTTTGAGGTCCTATCTGATCTGCAATTGGGTCTTCAAGCTAGTCTGCAGGTGAGTCCATCATTCCTGTATTATGAATTATGACTTCTTCCAGGGTGGCGGTTTTGAACTTATTCTCAATTGATTCAGCATTGAGAAACTCTCCACCTAGATCTGATCTGATCTTGATGATTGAGAGGGATTTCTCATTCTGGATTTTCCTCAGCAGCTCAGGTAGTTTTGTCAAAGTTTCACTCTTTTTATAGAGAAAAACAATCCATGTATATCTTGAGTAGTCATCTACTACTACTAGAGCATGCTTTCTTCCACGCAACGCCCTTAGCTTGATGGGACTAAATAGATCCATATGAAATAGATCTAGAATCCCTGTGGTGAGAGTGGTAGGCTGAAATGGTTTAAATGATGCTCTTGTTTGTTTCCCTTTCTTACATGCTTCACAGAGAGCTTCCTTTCTGAATACTTCTTCTGGAAGTCCTCTGACCAGTTTTTGAGAACTGATTGTTAATGGCTTTGAAGTTCAGGTGACATAGTCTTTTGTGCCACAGCCATCCATTCTCAGCTATTGTCTTGGATAGAAAATAGGTGTTGGGAGCTCCTGTGTTCCAATCTATCATATAGATATCTCTTCTTATGAATCCTTGTAGCTTCACTTCTCCAGATAGGATATCTATCACCATGCATTTCCAAATTCTGAAGACTACTAGATTCTTCTCATCACAGAACTGACTTATGCTCAACAGATTGTACTTGAGCCCTTTGACATAATGGACTTTGGATGTTGTTATGTTTCCTATGTGCAGCTCTCCAATACCTTTTGTCCGACCTCTAGAGCTATCTCCAAAGGTTACATCTGGGCCTCTTTCTTTGGTATAATTTGATAGCACCTTCTTGTTCCCGGTCATGTGCCTTGAGCATCCATAATCTACAAACCATTCTTCACCTCCTATATTTGAATTTGTGGAGACGTGGTAGTAGTCCTTCCACCTTTTCTGCAATTAAACAAGTAGAGATTTAGGTACCCAAATCTGTGTGGGTCCTCGGGGGTTAGTTGGTTTCCTGGGGAATTGATTTCTCCTTGGATTTTGGAAATTATGGTGATTGCCCCTAAAAGGTGTGTATGGTCTAGGCCTATATCCTCGGTTAGGATTGTGTACTGGATATGCCTCATAAAATAGGTGGTGTCGGCCATTCCTAAATCTTGGCTGAGACCATTTATAAAATCTTTGAGGTCTCCACACCTACTCGTTTTGAAAATTAGGATAACCTTGAGGTTTCCATTTGCCCCTCCCATTTTGAAATCTATTTTTAGGGAGTCTCTGATAATAGTGGGCATGTTGTATAGGCTGCTGCTTTTACCTTGGCCATTGCCTAGTCTCTTGTCTAGGTGGCTGCCTTGTATTCCTTGGCTGCTGCCTAAACTTTTGACTTAGGTGTTGCCTATTTTTAAATACAGGTTTGTAAGTTGGCTCAGCAGATGGGACAAGTATTTCTACCTTGATGAAAGTAGTTTTAGAACTAGAGGCAGTGTTGGGGTCATATCCAAGGCTTGATCTGGAATATAGTGGCCTTTTATTCATACACAATTCATCCAAGGTTATAGAAGCTTTGAGAGAAGTTATCTCCTTAGCCTGTGTATTACTTAGATGTGTCAGTTTAGTAAACTCAGATTTAACATGAGCAAGTGCAGCTGATTTTTCACTATTAAAAACAGTTAATCATTTTATCTCAGCTGTAGTGTTATCAGCCTGGTTTTTAAAGTTGTCTGCAGCCTGTTTTTCAGGATCAGATTTGGTTTTATTCAACTCTAGGCTGAGTTTTTCAAAATCATTTTTCAACTGCCTATTCTCATCTTGTAGTTGGGTCTTCTCGGCTGATACAGTCAAGTGTTCAGATTTTAATTTCTCAAAATCTTTGAGAAGCTGATTGACAGACTCATGTAAATCTATATCCTGAGATATGCCTGAGCTATTATTATTTAAAATTGAGGGTTTATATGTTACCTCTTCATCAGCTAAGTTGGCCATCAGGCAATTGTACTCCTCATCATCATCAGAGAAGAATCCACTGCTGGAATCTACTCTCTCTTGGTCTTCTCCAATGAAAGCTTTTCTCGTGTCTTCTTTTCTGCTCACTTCGTTCTTGCCTTCATCCTTCTTGAGATCAGGAAAGTCAATTTGAATATGTCCTATCTTGTGTCAATTGTAGCACTCCACCTTCCAGCTTCCAGCCTTTTGATTTCTCCGGAGATTTTCTTTATAATTCTTCTTATATTTGGAGTAACTCTTCCGGAAGTTGCTGAATCTTTGCATTATAAAGGCCATTTCCACCTCGAAATCTAGGGGATTTGGAGGCTTGACATCAGACAGGTTCTTGGCAGGGGACTCAGCAGAAAAAGCTATTCCCTTCTTTGTAGGCTCGGTTGATGATGAACTTGGAAGCACAAACTCATAAGCCTTTAGGTCAAAGAACAGCTCTTGGATATTTATTTTGTTAAGATCCTTGGATTCTCTCATATCCACTGCCTTCATATTCCATTCTGGATTGAGAGATCTTAGAACCATCACGGCCATCTCCCTGTTGCCATATGTTTTTCCCAGAGAATTAATTTCATTAATAATCTCTGTGAATCTTGTGTCTACTTGGTCGATAGACTCTCCATTCTTCATCTTGAAGTTGTCAAACTTTTGGGTAGCGATTGACAACTTGTTCTCTTTTATTAGCTCAGTTCCTTCACACATCACAGCTAGAGTATCCCAAATTTCTTTTGCATTCTTGCAATTCTTGATCCTGACCATTGTTGATTTGTCAAGAGTTTGGTACAGCACGACTCTGGCCCGGTTGTCAAGATTGTCCAGCTTTCTCTCTTCAATGGTCAGATCCGTCCTCTTCTTGGGGAACTTCTCTGGATTCCCAGCTGCTATCTCCTCAGGAGTGTTGTCCTTCTCGAAAATGAAAGGACCATCTTCGATTATGCACCACATGTCGTCATGGATGGAAGATAAATGTGCCTGCATCCTTATCTTCCAAAGATCATACTCGCCAACTGAAAAAATAGGTAATCTAGAATGCATGTGTTGCATGTGTTCCATTCTTAATGAGAGATACAATATATTTATCCTCGATATGCGGACCTGGTTCTGAAAAATTGAACCAACCGCTCCGATACCACTTGTAGGTCACAAGTCATCTAGGAATAAGTCTAGAGTGGGGGTGGATAGACTTATTGAAACTCTTTTCCACAAAGGGTGAGTTTATCAGCTGATTCGTACAGTTAAATCGGAGTCATCTGTAGACAGGTATGCGGAGCTGATGACGAATACAGATAACTCAAACAATAGAACAGTGAAGTATGTATGCAGCAGGTAAGTATGATGCTAAAACAGTAAAACACGCAGGCAGTTTATAGTGGTCTCAGAGGTGGGGTAATCCTCTACTAATCCACTTTTCTCCAAACCAGTTGGAGATGAATCCACTATAATTTTCAACCAGTGATAAATATTGCAGTGATTCTACTTAGCTACAACAACTTCCAACCAGTAGAAATTCTGTCGTTGCAACTCCTTCCGACTGCCTAACACCTCTTGATCTTTAAATCTTTAGATGCCTATCAGTCACGAACACTTCAACCAGTGAAGTACCCCAAACTCTTGTTTTAAGACACGAGTGGTTGTATTCTCCAACTAAGAGCTTTCTTAGTATATGAACTTTGAACTCTTGCTCTTCACGATGCTATTTGTTTGCTTGATTGCTTTGATTGCTTTAATTGCTTGAGAGTGTTGTTCGCATCGTACTGCTCATTTCAAATCTTCAGATATTTATGGATGTATATCCTTGAGCTTCCTTCAGAGCTATTGCAATCCCTTGTAACAAATCCGTTCGTTGGAGAATAAACTTCTTTGTTTTTCTTTCCGAACGTTGCAAGGCTGGATTCCTTTATTTTAATCCATTTCCGACCGTTGTGAAGACTTTCACGTTGTAGCGCCGAATCTTTTGATTATAATATGAATAAAGTCTCTAGTGGTGGGTCTGAATGAATATTTAATTCATTTGCTTTCCGGGAATCTCTCCAGTATGTCCCTTATCGCCCGCATGTGACTTTCCGAAATTATTGACTTTTCAACGCATGCTGACGTGGACTGGATAACTTGGCTTATTACTTTGACAGAACTTATCTGATCTCTTTGGTCAATATGTCTGACGTGCAATCAACCTTCTCTGATGTCGGACTTCTCTGATGTAACTTCTCTGATATG
Source organism: Orobanche coerulescens (assembly GCA_033398695.1). Taxonomy (NCBI): domain Eukaryota; kingdom Viridiplantae; phylum Streptophyta; class Magnoliopsida; order Lamiales; family Orobanchaceae; genus Orobanche; species Orobanche coerulescens. The sequence goes on along the minus strand of CM065809.1, from coordinate 29,964,504 downwards.
AAGTTCTTTGTCCTGACTGATCTTCTCTGATCCGAAGTCTCCTGACCTGGTGAACTTATCTGATTTGATGGTCAAACTTCAGATGACTTGAATCCGTCTGATCATTTGACTGCAGTCTGGTCAAACTTCTCTGATAAATATTTTGACCAGAACTTCGCTGATAAATCTCTTTCTTCAGAACGTTGTTGTAACGCCCTGGCTTTCTTAATTAAAAAGAACGTTACCCGGCTCAATTTTTCCTTAAAAATTTTATATAAATCCGGAGTATTTGCGGAAGCATTTTAGTAAGTAAATCTTCAATAAGAGTCGTTTAATCAAACATCAGTACAGTTTTACAAAAACATGGGGAATCAAATATTCGGACATAGTCCGTTGAAATTATATTCGTTGAAGAACATCAAGTGTTTCGTAAAAATAATAACAATTACGGCGACAACATCTTTTATTCTTTAGAACTTCATCGTGTTGGGAATATGTATTCATCTTCTGCTTGTCCCGTTCGTCGATTCCTTAGCCTGAAAAACATAAATGACGAGGTGTGAGTACGCGAGCATACTCAGTGAGATTAAACCCTTATAAATCGTCAAAATCATGTTGTGTAATGCACATATAACATTCTTATCTGTGTGAGACTCGTCTCGGATTTCTTTCATTCTTTCGACCCCTATCGGGTCGTCATGTTACACGACACAACGATGACAGTAACATATTAAAACAGTATAACCTCATCTCGTTTGCTGAAATCTTGAAATATCTTCCTTTGAATTTGGCTCGGTTGTCCTTCTTGGATCCCGGATACACCTCTCCTAGCACTTGAAAATACTTTTTCATATTTCCGGTCATAAATTCTTGATGTAAAATCTGAAATCTCTTTGAGGACTTTTATCAAACACCTTTGAAAAACTGTCAGATTTGCGCTATCTGTTTGATCGGGATTTTTGTGGCTTTTATAAATTTTGGAAGGAAAATATGTTTCGGGCGTTTTAAAGTAGAGGTTCACAACTTCAAAATGATATATGGTATGTACAAAAACACGTCAGGGAACATATATAAATAAGGGCTCAAAGTCGGTTGAAAATCAACCTTACCGGACAAATGAAGCCTTATCCGACATGGCCGAGAAGCTTCGTCGGTCGTGACCGACCTTATCCTGGACAGATGGGCGGCCTTATCCGGATAGTGGTCGAGAAGCTTCGCCGGTCTTGACCGACCTTATCCGGACATTTGGATGACCTTATCCGGATAGTGGCCTAGAAGCTTCGTCGGCCATGACCGTGATTGTCAGTCGGCGTGTCCGGCGGTGACCGACATATGTCCATCAACTTGGCTCGGCCGGTTCGACCCCTTCCCGATGTCCAAATTCGATTTTCCGACCTGTTCCAGACTCGTCTGAATTAAATCTTCAATATGCTCGGAACCAATTTTCGATAATATTAAAATAATAATTTAATATTATTTTTGGCAGATAAGTGTTCAAATGAAAATTTTATCGTATCAATTAAGTTAAAATTTTCAAATCACTTTCATAAATTCTAAAATAATCCTTATAATTTATTTTGAAATCTTTACTTTTTAAATCTTTCATTTTATGTTGGAAACATATCGATCCAAGTATTGGACAACTTGTAATTATTGAAATCCATGACCATTAGCAAAATAAATAGCACTTAATTAAGTCTTTGAATTTTCTAGGGTATTATTATTTTATAATCATTTAGCACATCGATCTCCTTATTGAGAAACTGAGCTCCTCACTGCAACAAAACATCTCACAATGACCTTTTTTCATGTTAGAGGAGATAATTAACATGTCGTATAAAACGTAATGCAAAGGGACATAGCAGTTATTCATGCTCATGAAATGTCTACTTGTATGCCATGCTTTCATAATGCATATTATATAAATGCATTTAGGTATTAAATGGTTATTGGCTTAGGGGATAACCGGGCATTACAGTCGTCTGGTGATAAGTCGTCTGTGGTCAACCTTCTCTGATCACTTGAGTTGACCAGGACTTCTTTGATATGAACTTATCTGAGATTTATACTTAGCCGATTTTAAGCCTAACTTACATGGCCTATAGAAGATACTCATTTGGTTCTTCTTTACATTTTGCCAAGTATTTAACTATATTTTATTTGGCCTATAGAAGATACTCATTTGGTTCTTCTTTACATTTTGCCAAGTACTTAAAAACATACATTTGAATAAACAAATACAGGGATGACATCATCAAAATCTAATAAGTATTCCTAACAAATCCAACCATGGAACAATAAGGAAAATGATGGAATATAGCTCAATAATCATCGATCCATCACAAATCTAAGTTACTGTGGTTAAATCGGACAAAGCCAAGCAAAACCCCCAATTTCCCAAAACTAGGATTTTTAGGAAATCTAACCCTTATTCGCTCGATCAAAGGAGGTTATAGAAGGATTAATCAATGATACGAACTCCAGGACTTCGTGGATTAATTTCCTGACAACATGTCTTCACGCTCCACAAGACTCCAGCCACAGAAGGGAAAGGAACGAAATGAAAAATGGGTGAGAATATGACTGCCCAGTCATATTTATACTTGCGCGCCCTAGCGTGCGCTAGGCCTTCTGGGTTCGCGTGCCCTATCGGCCAGTCTCGGCTTAGAACCTTCGGTCGGGGCCCGCATGACCCGGTCCTATTTGTTGGGATTCGGTCCCCAAAACGAAGGCCCAGCGGAAGTGGTAAAACAAAAATTAATTCGATCCGAATCCCTATGAGGATTGATCGAGCTACGTATATACGAATATTATATGAAACACAAGAGATACGAGAAAACATACCCTTATAGTCCGTTGATTAAATGGTATCCTTCTCTTGAGCTATTCCCCAAGCTTTTAGTTGATTTCCCTACGATCCAATCCGCTCCAAGCTCTTGGATGATCCAACGCCGAAAATACTGCATCTCTACTTGCCACGCGCCGGAGAAACGAACGGAATGACGATCACCTTGATATCCTCCGAGGATACGGCTAGAGCTAGGATGATGAAGCTTTCTATATGATTATGACACTCTAAGTGTATAACTCACAACTCTCAATCAATCTCTTGATATTCTCTAAGAACAACAAGAACAAGATGAAGTAGAAGATGAAGACTATATGAGAAAAATGGTTTCTCTCTCTCTCTCTCTCTCTCTCTCTCTCTCTGAACCGTGAAGATGCCAAGAGTGAAGGATTAGAGATAAAAATCATCTTCTTATTCTTATTCAACCCACATGAAATCAATTCATATCACATGATTGATACCCTACCATGTCTTTGTCATCCATTATAAAATGGACACAAAAGACCAAGAGGGGAGTAGGTGAAAAAAAGGGAGGCGACTATCAAGAAGAAATCGGACGAGTTTGGTTCGTTCCGGACTCCCGTGAGTCCAAACAGATAAACTCCGATTCCGTTCCGATGTATTTATATCGATTAATTAATCCAATTAATTAATCATATCAAATACATAATAACATAATTAATTTCTCCAAGAAATAATTATATCCATGAATTAAATTAATCACCCAGTAATTTATTTAATTCATTAGGCCATAAATTAATTTATCCAATAAATCAATTTAAACATCCAATGTCCCAAATTTAGATATCGAATATCTAATATTCATAATGAGAGAATAAGCTCGATTCATTCTGTCATCAATACTATTGCGCGACTTGGTAGGTCCGTCTCAGTCAGCAATGGGAGGAACCAAAGAGTAGTAGCACCACCTAGCCAGCCTGGCAGCCTACACTGTACCCCAACTGAGAACGAATGATGGGATCATTCAAGAACCATTCTGTCGTGAATACCAGTAAACGTATAAACCCTTCTTTCACATGTCCCGATCAAGTTATAGGGTCACGGTCAGTCAAACCCTATATGTAGTTGACGCTATGCATGCAAATCGAGATCATCGAGCTCTCGTGTATGTAATACAACTAGCTCCAATGCTTTGACCAAAGACTTATGATCTCATCTGCCAATAACCGCATAGGACATATAACCCATTCACTAACAGGAGAAAGAATTATATCTTGGTATTCAGTAGGACCTGCTACTTGCCCTTCAAGATGCACGTCGAGGTTGACCCCCGCCTTCCGGTTTACAGGGTCGAACTACTCTAATGAAAATCTTGACGTCATAAGCACATCCCTACTAAATCCTCAAGTCGAAGGTTCATGAATACCTATCACAACCATTCGATTCCGTCATTGACTGTCCCGGAGTGAAATTCGTGTGACGAATCGAGGATGAGTCGGTTCGAGTATACTAATCTAATTAGCATACCTATAACATGTGCTCCTGTTGCGATATTTCTTAAACGCAAGTGCATGTTATCGTATACAAGTAATAAAGTGATGAGTGAGTATCGTTCCCACGAGGACTGAATCACTAACTACCGATTTTTATGTATTCTAGTTTTATTTGAACAATCGAATTTTTGGGTTTGCGATTAATTACTAAAAGAATTAATAAAAGACTAAACAATAAAAACAATCGCTTGAAGAAAGAGAATCAAAAGATGAATAAGTCTAGGATTCTGAATCCACCTTGGTTTATCCGAATTTACTCTCGATTATCTGAAGTTAATGATTTTCCCAATTTATTGAAGGCGAAGATTGCTAATATACTCTACCGCCTCTCCCGAGGTCAATAGATTTTTCTAAAGGCGAATAACGCACTCTATCCCTAGGTGAATTAATTCGTCAATAGGCAAAAAGCATAAAATCTCCAAAAGGCCACGTAGTTCCTATGAGTATATTCCTATCTCACAAGATAAAACGGTCCTCACCAATAGTTCCTCACCAACTCTCCTCTCCCGATTCGAATTGAATGATTAAAATAATACAACTATTGGCCAGATAATTGAAAGCATTAAACACGATTGGAAAAACTCAACAAAAAGGGAATTCAATAGATAATCTCAAGCAAATCCGTCAAAACATAGGTTTCATCAAAATCCTAGAACAAGGGTTTTAGCCTGACATGCTAAAAAATGAAAATACAGAATTAATAAATAAAAGCATGAAAATCAAACGCAGATGAAGAGCTTGGATTCCTCCGTTCTTCTGGCTTCCGCCCTCCGCCTTTGATCTCTTCTGCTTCTCTCGTCTGCGATAATCTTCTGTGTTCTTCCTTTTTCCAAGCCTCCAAGATTATTAATTAGGGTCTTAAACCCTTATTTATAGCTCTCAACAGTCTCCAAATCGCGTCCGTGTAGGTCGAGAACTGGCTTCAAAACGGCCCAAATCCGCGCGGAGCACACCAAAACCGCCTTGTGTGCCGCGGCTCACTTAATCTGTGTCGCGGCACATGGCGTCCAGGTTAAAACCTGGGCGCTGTGATTTTCTTCTGGGCCGCGGCTCACTGGGATCAGGCCGCGGCACTGCAGTACGCCTACTGGTGCCTGCTGGTTGCCTTCCTGTGCCGCGGCTCACTTGCCTTGTGCCGCGGCCCATGGCCAAAATTCGCCGTTTTCGCCCGTTTTGCCTCATTTTAGCTTCCAGACTACAATCTCCTGTCAAACATACAAGAATAAGACATTAAAAGCTCATTTATGCAATTTTACTCACCAAAATAATACTAAATAATGATAAATAAGCGTATAAAAACACGCCTAACAAATACCCCCAAACTTGAGCCTTTGCTTGTCCTCAAGCAAAAAGAATTAGTTTCAACAAAAGAATATCGTGAATAATCGTGCAACTCGTAGTGCTCAACCTAATCAATACTATCCTGAAATTCTCTCTGAGTAATACGAGTATCATAATAGCGAGCTATACTCGGGACACTGATTCTACAAAGTAACCAAGTTCAGTCCTAATCACTCGTTCATGAAGAAAATCCAGCTCAAAGATTAACAAACGTGAATCTAATCGACCGTCAATATAAACGAGTTAAATTCGCCCTGTTCCACAGTCTAATGGCAAAATTTTCACGAGTTTCATAAAAAATGACCCTCAGACAGTATTCCCTTATATATATATGCTCAAGAAATTGATTTGAGTTGACCACTAGGTTCGGATCTCGGGATGTTGCATCGGGATAATCCTAGGGTGGAACTTCCATTCTCATGTATTGGGAAACCGTTTGACGTAAAAGACACTCATGGGGCACATGGATGCTTCTAGTTACTAAGTTACCCTCCACAGCGGAGAAACAACTCTAATAGCTATTCCCGCATGTCCGAATCAAGGTCGCTGTTTTACACGAGAGTAAACAACGGGTCACGCGAGTACCCCTGGTTACTAGGCTCCCTATCATCGGCACATGTGAAATTTCTAAATCACTAGTCTAATCAGGGTCGTCGTTTTACGAGAGAGTAAACAACGGGTCACGTGAATACCCCCGGTTACTAGACTTTCCATCATAGAACAAAAATATCTCGACTTTTGGGAAAAACTGACCGACTCTAAACTCAATCTCAGTGCCAACACGACTTATGTAACTGGACGACTAGCTAACCGAAAAATGTAACCAAACGTATCGACGGTGATTTTAAAACACGTATGTATTCTCTCTTATCCACTAAGGTCTCTACAAAAACGAAAAAAATTCGGACCTAAATGAAGACTTAGCAGAAACAGAAATCACTGACTACAACCCGACTAAAACTCGACCGTTTCTTCAGAGAGAAAAACAGTGTCGTAACATCAGTATTACACAAATAGAAGCACGAAAAATTCACGAATAAGAGTAAAATCATGACAAGCAAGGCTATCGACAAAAAGATAACTAGAAATAACAAAAAGTGCAACGAAATAAGTACAACAATAAATGTAGCGACAGAAAGTAACCCCCCCAAACTTAGGACGTACATTGACCTCAATGGACAAAATATAATATGCAATAGAATAAGAAGGTCAAGTACTCCCCTCCAGTCCTCTCACGAGCTGGTGCCGGCATCATCCGGTGAGGAGGGTGGTGTGGCTGGCCGAGCAGGTGCAATAAATGGCCCGTCTGGGTGCATGATATGGGCCGTCCATGCAGCTAGGTGCTCCTGGTGGTAGGCATCCCTCGCTGCTAGATGCCTCGCCTCTCGTCGGTTGGCCCGGCGGGCCTGCTCTCGCATCTCACCCCTGACGGCAGCAATAATGCTCTCTCTATCTCCATCCGCTGCTCCTCTCGCATGGCAGCCAGCATACTCTCCCTCTCTCTCCTCATCTCCTCTCTCTCTCTCCTTATCTCCTCTCTCTCTCTCCTCGTCTGCTCTCTCTCTCCTCATATCCTCCCTCAGCCCGTCGAACATCGCCTGCAATCTCTCTCTGTCGGGCGGCGGGCCGGCATCTGCCTGCCCCTGTGTCAGCAAAAGAGGCTCGGGGGACCCCTCGTGGGCCTCATCCAGTAGATATCCTCTCCCCCGAGCGTGCGCCGGCGCTCCTCCCCACTGGTCAAAATGTGAGATGATGCGGTGGTCGATCGGGGCCTGGGGAGCCAGCATCGGCTCGTCGTCCGACCACGTCAGCCCCGACTGCCGGCACAGAGCGCAGATAAGAGAGGGGTGCTTCAACCCCGTCTTGGCCCCTCCCTGAATACACTGGAATATAGATCGGACCAAGAGAGGGGCCACATCGAATCGAAGCCCGGATGTGATAGCATATAGTGTCCGGGCGCGGGAGAGAAAAATAGTGCGGATCTGAGAAGTGGGGTCTATACGAGCGGAGATAAAATATAGCCAGACACGCCCGAGCCGACTGAGGCGCGAGCTCTTGAAGTGGAAAGTGGAAGAACCCGGTGCGCGCCGCTCCCAGTCGGAGTCGGGCTGCGTAATAGTCTCCTTCGTGACGCTAACCATAACTCGGTCATAAGCCGTCTCATCTACCACCGGCAGCCCAAACAACCTCTGAATAGCAGCTATGGAATAATCAACCGTAATACCTCGGACATCGACCTGAGTCCAAGTGTCTGACTGCTGCAACATCTGGCCTGCCCGAATGTTCTTCAATAGCGCGCTGGCATAGAACTCCTGCACTATCGAGATCACCGCTGGCTCGGGGGGTGCAGCAAAACGGCCCCACCCCATCTCATCTATCATGGTAAGCAGTTCCCCTTCTTGGGGGGCTGGAGTAAATCCCCTCTCCGGGATAAGAGGTCGCGGCCGAATCTTCTCGTTGAAGATTTTGCGGATCTCCGGGTCAGAAAACTGGTGCGCCTCCGACTCGGCGCGACTACGAGAGGTTTCCCCTCGAGTGGGGGATGACTGAGTCCTGGCCCTCTTGCTCAGCTTTTTAGTCCTAGCCATAGTGAGTCCTGAAAAAATTTAAACACCGAAGTTTACTTACTCAAACAATAACGAGAATAATCATCACTCGGCTGAGGATATCCGGCCGTAAATCAGAAATTTTACGAGATAGCACAACCGTGAGAGAAAAATGAAATTGAACCATAACGTTTAAACTAGACGTACGGGTTGGGGTTGCTGTAATTCCCGAACGAATACATTGCACATAGGTTCAAAATATTGCCTTAACAAAGAAAATCTTTCATTCAGACATTTCATCAAACACTTAAAGGGCAAGAGTTCACTTGAAGAACAAATATGGCAATAGCTCGATTAAATCCCCAAGAACAAAAACACGACTCATTCACCATCAAAAACGACATATTCAATTCATTCATAATCCAAAATAATCATGAAAAATCAACCAAAAACCATCATATCCTCCACTTAACCATCATAGAACTTTTGAAAGAAAAATAAGCATATTCAACCATCAAATGCATAACACAACTTCACATTTAAATTCATAGAACAATTTGAGATTAGAAATTTGGACATACCTTGCTTGGATTGTGAAAAGTGCAAGAAAATTGCAAGAAGAAGAAGGGAGGAGGATGTCGGCCGATCGCGCGCAAGGGAGAGGAAAGGGAAGGAAAAACTTACCTGGGTAGTCGTCTGAATGAGAGTTATAAGATACATGGGCTCTTCAAATTCCGCATGGTGTGCCGTGGCACAGCTCACGTGAGCCGCGGCACAGAGTACAGTCCCTTTTTACCTGCTCGTATGTTTTTTCGTGGGCCGCGGCTCAGCTTCCGTGTGCCGCGGCTCAGGGCTCATGTGTGCCGCGGCACAGAGTACAGAAAGTTTAGCTCTCCCTTTTGATTTGTGTGTGCTGCGGCTCACAAGCCTTGTGCCGCGGCTCATGCATAAATTTCTCCCCTGGGACTTTTCCTGCACAGAATTTTAAGAAGAACACGTCAAGAGCGAGAGGTAAAAGCAAATCAAAGTACAAAATGATGTAAAATAAAAATTCAAGAGTGCAAGAAAAATACAGAAACTCAAAAATCTACAACTACGAACTCGGGTTGCCTCCCAAGAAGCGCTAAGTTTATAGTCTCCAGCCGGACCTATTAAAAAACATCAGTTCGCTTTTCGCAAACTCCATTTGATCTCCGCCCCATTCATCGAACCGTTAATATGGTTTTTAAAATTTTGACCATCGGTCATTGACGATTCGATTTTCGGTTCGGACACCCAATGTTGGTTGCGGAAAGGTTTTGACGAGAACAACTTCCCGAAACACCCATTTTTCTCATGACTAGACGTCCATTTGACTTCCGGCTTATTTCCCTCTTTCACGAACGAACTTATGATAGCAGCAGCCTTTTCCGATAGTGGATGGTCAAATGGCGATGATTTCATGTTCACATGCTTGAGAAATGCGACTCGTTCTACATCTTTCTTAAAAGTTGGACCATCTGCAACGGACTCTGAATTTTTAGACCAACGATGTTTTCGGTGTTTTTCTTTCGCAACGGCCTCCACACTTTCACTTTGTGAGCTTTTATCAACACCTCCCGGACATGGAAAAGATTTGAACACTTGGAACGTGACATGCTCATCTTGAACCCTCAGAGTTGATTCCCCTTTTTTCACATCTATAAGAGTTTGGCCGGTCGCTAAAAATGGTCGTCCCAAGATAATCGGGATATCTTGATCTTCCTCCATGTCGAGAACAATAAAATCTGCTGGAAAGATAAATTTATCCACTTTTACTAACACGTCCTCAATCACTCCCCTCGGATACTTAATAGATCGATCCGCTAATTGCAAGGAGACCGTCGTCGGCTTTGCTTCTCCAATTCCTAGCTTCTTGAAAATAGACAGAGGCATGAGGTTAATACTAGCACCGAGATCGCACAATGCCTTATTAAAGGAGAGATTCCCCATGGTGCACGGTATGTTGAAACTTCCCAGATCTTTCAATTTTGGTGGAAGCTTCTTCTGAAGAATCGCGCTGCACTCCTCCGTTAAGGCGACTGTCTCAAACTCCTCGTGTTTTCTTTTCTTTGACAAGATCTCTTTCATGAATTTAACGTAGCTTGGCATTTGTTTCAACGCGTCGGCAAATGGAATGTTAATATGAAGCTTCTTGAACACGTCGAGGAACTTAGAGAATTGCTTGTCCGCCTTTTTCTGCTATAATCTCTGCGGAAACGGGATGGGTGGCACATATGCCTTCGGGTTATCCGGAAACGTTATCGAAGGTCTCCAATCTTATGATTCCTCCGTCGCTAAATTTTTCTTCTCCTAAATTTCACTTCTCTTTTCACTCCTCTCGGGCTGGTCAAACACCTCCTTCCCGCTTCTCAAACTGATCGCATTTAGACTTTCTCTAGGATTTGTCTCGGTCGTACTTGGAAATGCTCCCTCCGGGCGGGCTGTCAACACATTAGTAATCTGGCCCAGCTGGACTTCCAAGTTGTGAATGGTGGCGGAGTTATTTTGCAATGTCGCTTCTGTACGGGTCATGAATTGACTCGTATTCGCTGCCAATTTCGCAATTGCTTCCTCGAGAGAAACTTTTGGAGCGGGAGGAGGCTGCTGTTGGTTTTGAGTGAACGAAGGCTGGTTCGAGTTCTGTCCGTTTCTCCACGAGAAGTTGGGATGATTACGCCACCCCGGATTATACGTGTTGGAGTACGGATTATTTTGCCAGTTTCCGTTTCCTACGAACTGAGCTTGTTCAATTTGGGGCTGCTCGAACGGGTTTCCGACTTTGCACTCCGCGCTAGGGTGAGATCCGTTACACCAATTGCAAGACTCAATGGTAACGGGGGAAGGAGCATGCGAAAATGCTTGAAGCTGCTGCGTTAATGCTGCGACTTAGGCTGACAATGTAGATATCGGGTCATTACTCGAAATTTCCATAACTCGGTTGGGCATTATTCGCTTGGATGGCCATTGATAAGCATTAGCGGCCATAGCTTCCAACAACGAGTGTGCTTCAGCCATCGTCTTTCCCATCAAAGCTCCACCGGCGGCTGCATCCACGAGAGTGCGTGTGGAAGCACTCAAACCATTGTAGAACGTCTGAATCTGAAGCCAGTCCGGAAGGCCGTGATGTGGGAATCTCCGTAACAAATCTTTGTATCGCTCCCACGCCTCGTGAATCGATTCCATGTCATACTGACCAAAGGTAGTGATCTCATTTCTCAGTCTCGCCGTCTTAGAAGGTGGGAAGAATTTAGCAAGGAAGGCTTGCGCTAACTCTGCCCATATCGTGATCGAGCCCGGCGGTAAGGAATTCAGCCAAAATTTTGCTTTATCCCTCAAAGAGAAAGGAAAAAGCCGTAATCGGATAGCATCGTCGGTGACACCATTGTTCTTGAACGTGTCACAAATCTCGAGAAATGACGCAATATGTGCGTTGGGGTCATCATTCGGCAATCCACATAATTGGCTTGCCTGCACCATCTGAATAATAGCAGGCTTGATTTTGAAATTGTTCGCCTGGATAGTGGGACGCCGAATCCCCGAAAAGTTTGCGTTAATTTGCGGCATAGCATAATCTCGAAGTGCCAGTGCCGGTTGAACTTGCTGCACATGGTTATCTCCTCCTTGAATTTCGATATTTTCAGCCATAGTAACTGTTGTCGGTAGCTCTCGTTTCTCATTCTTTTTTCTCCTAAGAGTGCGCTCGAGTTCGGTATTCAAAGGTAGTAGGCCTTTGTTACCGAGTTTTCTCATGCACTACGCGAAATATCCTGAAAGGACAAACAAATAAATAAATAAAATTAAATACACGAAAATAAGTAAATAAAAACGTTCAAACTAAAACTAGAAATACTGAAACCGATATTAGCAAAAATTTCATTCCCCGGCAACGGCGCCAAAAACTTGTTGCGATATTTCTTAAACGCAAGTGCACGTTATCGTATACAAGTAATAAAGTGACGAGTGAGTATCGTTCCCACGAGGACTGAATCACTAACTACCGATTTTTATGTATTCTAGTTTTATTTGAACAATCGAATTTTTGGGTTTGCAATTAATTACTAAAAGAATTAATAAAAGACTAAACAGTAAAAACGATCGCTTGAAGAAAGAGAATCAAAAGATGAATAAGTCTAGGATTCTGAATCCACCTTGGTTTATCCGAATTTACTCTCGATTATCTGAAGTTAATGATTTTCCCAATTTATTGAAGGCGAAGATTGCTAATATACTCTACCACCTCTCCCGAGGTCAATAGATTTTTCTAAAGGCGAATAACGCACTCTATCCCTAGGTGAATTAATTCGTCAATAGGCAAAAAGCATAAAATCTCCAAAAGGCCACGTAGTTCCTATGAGTATATTCCTATCTCACAAGATAAAACGGTCCTCACCAATAGTTCCTCACCAACTCTCCTCTCCCGATTTGAATTGAATGATTAAAAAATACAACTATTGGCCAGATAATTGAAAGCATTAAACACGATTGGGAAAACTCAACAAAAAGGGAATTAAATAGATAATCTCAAGCAAATCCGTCAAAACATAGGTTTCATCAAAATCCTAGAACAAGGGTTTTAGCGTGACATGCTAAAAAATGAAAATATAGAATTAATAAATAAAAGCATGAAAATCAAACGCAGATGAAGAGCTCGGATTCCTCCGTTCTTATGGCTTCCTCCCTCCGCCTTTGATCTCTTCTGCTTCTCTCGTCTGCGATAATCTTCTGTGTTCTTCCTTTTTCCAAGCCTCCAAGATGATTAATTAGGGTCTTAAACCCTTATTTATAGCTCTCAACAGTTTCCAAATCGCGTCCGTGTGAGTAGGTCGAGAACTGGCTTCAAAACGGCCCAAATCCACGCGGAGCACACCAAAACCGCCTTGTGTGCCGCGGCACATGGCGTCCATGTTAAAACCTGGGCGCTGTGATTTTCTTCTGGGTCGCGGCTCACCTGGACTGTGCCGCGGCACAGAGTACAGTTTACTCTGGTGCCTGCTATTTGCCTTCCTGTGTCGCGGCTCACTTGCCTTGTGCCGCGGCCCACGGACAAAATTCGCCGTTTTCGCCCGTTTGCCTCGTTTTAGCTTCCAGACTACAATCTCCTGTCAAACATACAAGAATAAGACATTAAAAGCTCATTTATGCAATTTCACTCGCCAAAATAATACTAAATAATGATAAATAAGCATATAAAAATACGCCTAACAGCTCCCGTTAACCATTAGTGTTCGACATGCACTCTCAATGTCAAAGAACACGTCATACAAGTCTTCACATAAACTTAACGCCCAGTCAAGTTTCACCGACTTACGTATGATTAAGTATTTTAGCTATAAACCTTTCCAGTGCTGACCCCCTTATCTAATAAGGAGTGGAATGTTTTGCTCTTAAATACACGAACTAGTTTCTTTATGCATATTAATGAGTCAAAAACGCCAGTAAATACCAGTAAATAAAGAAACATCCATTGCCTTATATAAATGATTTATATAATAACAAGTACAATGCCCTCGCTCAACATCCTCTAAGTGGCATTCGAGGGCATACTCCTAACAATATCCCACTTGCACTCAATGCCATATACTATGGTATCTAATACCCGTGTTCTCCCGATGACGCTCTAAGCTAATCTGAGAAAGTGGGTTGGTCAGTGGATCAGCGACGTAGTCGTATGACTCTACTCTATGCAGCACAATGTATCTTTTTGCGAACAAATTCTCTTACGAGATGATACTCTCTCTCAATATGTTTTGTATTATTATGAATCCTCGGCTCCCAGGCCTGTGCTACTGCTCTATTGTTATCATATAAAAATGAAAACAGGCAGCGTAGCATATGATGTCACGTGAAGTTTACCCAGTAACTTATTAACCCTTCATTTGGAGGCCTCCGAGGCCACTTCATACTCAGCCTAACAGGTGGAATCAGCAGTCGCGCTATAGCTTGGCACTATGCCAAAATACTTCTTCTCCATTAAGAGTAAATATGTAGCCAGAAGTAGACATCGAATTGTCTATCTGTCCTTAGAAGTTTGAAACAGTGGATCCCATCACATTCAGTTCTCCAATGCCATATATAAGAACTATATCTCTAGTCCTTCTCAACTATTTGAGAACGTTCTTTACGGCAGTCTAATGTTCCCTTCCTGGATTTGCCTGAAACCTACTTACCACGCTCACAGCATGCGCAACGTCAGGTCTCGTACACAACATAGCATACATAAGGCTACCCACACCCGATGCATATGGTATATTACTCATGTCCTTTCATAGTTCCTCACTATGAGGACACATCTTTGAGGAGAGTTTTACTCCATGTCACATTGGAAGGAACCCTCCTTTAGAATCGTCCATCTTAAATCGCTTTAAGACTTTATCTACATAGAGGGCTTGGGAAAGACCTACCATTCTCTTCGCTCTATTCCAGTAGAGTCGAATCCCAAGAATATAGGTTTCTTCTCCCAAGTCTTTCATGGAGAACTTACTCGAGAAGCCAGGCTTTCACAGAACTAAGCATTCCCACATCGTTTCCTAGTAGTAGAATGTCATCTACATATGGTACTAAGGATGCGATTTTGCTCCCACTAACCCTCTTGTATACACAAGGTTCCTCTTCATTTTGCACGAAGTCAAACTTTTTGACCGCCTCGTCAAAACGAAGATCCCAACTACATGAAGACTCCTACAGTGTATTTCATGGATTATACATCCACCATCGCTTGGTCATAGGTCGTTGGGTCAGTCTCTTGGCTATCACTTGGAACCTCATGGAGACCCAGCTCCTTCAAGTGTACAAGGCCATACCTCTCAGGTAAATGAGACACCCTACTTGACCTACGAGGTGGTTGTACTTGTGTTTTATTAGGTTCGGTCCCATTTTCTTGCACAGCTCCTCCAAGTGTACAAGGTCATAGGTCGTTGGGTCGGTCTCTTGGCTATCACTTGGAACCTCATGGAGACCCAGCTCCTCCAAGTGTACAAGGCCATACCTCTCAGGTAAATGAGACACCCTACTTGACCTACGAGGTGGTTGTACTTGTGTTTCATAAGGTTCGGTCCCATTTTGTTGCACAGGTGTCTCCTGAGGAGTTTCATTGTATTCTTCCAAAGAAATATTTCTACATGCTCCGCCTTCCTGAATGAACTCATCTTCCAGGAAGTGTGCATGCAAAGCAATAACGATCTTTTGATCTTTAGGCATGTAGAATAGATAACCCATCGTCCCAGATGGGAATCCAATGAAAAAGTTCCTTCACAGACCTCGCTTCTAACTTGTCCACCTTAGTCTTCTTGACATAGGCGGGACATCCAAAATCCTAATGTGATTAAGACTTGGTTTCCTGCCCTCCCACATCTCATGTGAAGTTTTAGGAATGGATTTGGAAGGACATCTGTTCAAGATATAAGCGGCAGTCAGGAGTGCATACCCCCACAGGTAAATCGGTAAGTCAGTATAGCCCAGCGTGAAACGGACCATGTTCAACAAGGTCCCGCTCCTTCTTTCTGACACACCATTTATCTGAGGAGTACCTGGAGGTGTTAGTTGTGATACTATTCCATGTTCCTTTAGGAACTTGTCAAACTTCATACTCATATACTCGCCACATCGGTCTGACCGAAGTGGTTTTATATGATTTCCAGTTTGTTTCTTGACTAGGGCCTTGAATTCCTAGAATTTCTGAAAGGCCTCGGATTTATGTTTCATTAAGTATACATAACCATACCTAGTACGATCATATGTAAACTTAATGAAGTACTGATATCCGTCCCGTGCTGCTTCCAAAGCACCACATACGTCGGTATGGATTAATCCTAGTTTATCAGCGGCTCTTTCAAAAGTCCATGTGAAGGAGGACTTAGTCATTTTTGCCTTTAAGGCAAGGTTCACAAGTAGGAAAAAGAATTCGATCCCAATAGACCGATAACTCCATCTTTTTCCATTTTGCAAACCTTGGTCTGACCAACATGACCAAGTGTAAGACGCCATTTCAAAACTTGATTAGTTTCATCCCTACCACACTTTCGAGTCATAGTATTCGCAACAACTTTGTTAGATGATACAGTCCATTCAACAATGTAGAAGTACCCACTGGTTTATTTCTAAAACAAATTTTGCAGGAACCATCACTAATGAAAAATGAAAAGCCTTTCCGATCCATGACAAGAATGGATACAATATTTTATGCCCCTTGGGCAAAACCAGTACATATTCTAACGTCAGAACAAAACCGGATTCTAAACCCAAAATAAGTCATCATATGTCGGTTTCCTCGACACTATGACCTCTTCCAACAGTGATCATTACTTCTCCAGCTCCAAGCTTCCTACTTTGTTCCAGATATGATTTACGGTACAAATATGAGAACTAGCACCAGAATCCAGTATCCAGGAAGTAGAAAATACAATAGCAGAACAATTTTGTTTCCAAAACTAAAAAGTTCTGTACCTGAAGTGCCATGAAGAATCGGACAGTCTCTGGCCCAGTGGCCTAGCTCACCGCACTTGAGACAAGCATCCTTCTTCTTCTTGTTCTTCGGAACCATCGGGGCCTTGACCTTACCCTTGAGGTCCTTGACTTGTGGTCCCGTCCGCTTCTTGTTCTTTTTCTTCTTATTCTTGGACCTCTGAGATCCATAAGAAATCACAAGGGTAGACTCCTTCATCCGCGGAGTCTTCATCTGAGACTGAGCGGTCACGAGTTTTTTCATTAGCCCTGCTAAGTTACATGCAATCTCATTGCAGTTGAAGTTCATAACAAACTGTGAGAAGGAATCAGGGAGATATTATAGGATAAGGTCGGTTTGAAGAGAAGCATCCATCTTAAAATCAAGAGCCTCCAATCTCTCGATCATAGATATCATTTTGAGGACGTGGTCCTCAACCTTCTCACCTTCCTTCATCCTTGCATCGAACAGTTTCTTGGATATCTCATATCTAGCGATTCAACTATGCTCACCATAAAGCTCGGTTAAGTGAGATAGAACTGCCTAGCAGAAGTCATTTTCTCATGAGCTCTTTGAAGCTCATTAGACATAGAAGCCATCATGTAAGCATAGACTTTTATGTCATCCTTAACCCACTTTTCGTGGTTTTAAATCTCTTCTTGATTGGCTCAAGTCCGCACTGGAGGCGCCAGAATGTCCGTCTCCAAGACATATCCCAGTGCCTCTATATTGAGGACTATCATCAGATTGCAGAGCCAATCCACATAGTTAGGTCCGTTCAAGGTGTTCTTTTTGAGTAGAATTGCGAGTGAGTTCATTGTCATATTGAGAGTTATGTCTGCATTAAGTATGATAGATTAATTAATGACTCGTTTAATTACGTTCTGAGTATAGAATTAAGGTCTTTTCTATTCTTGTTACCCAGCTGCCACTATTTTTATCGGAACACACTCCCATGTGAAATCCGGAAGTATCGTCCGCTCTACTTCATAGTGGCGATCCAGTTCTTTATAAATCATAATAGAGGGCAACCGAACAGTTTTCTAGTCTATTAATTTTCATAAAGTGGTGTCCAACACCAACCCATCTAATAAATGATTCTATCTTATTTTCCCCCTTGTTCACTCCCCTCAACCTATATGATTTATATGGTTCGTGAACAAGTTAAGTTTACACCATCGACGCAAATCAGTTTCACAATTGAATCTTATCTGACAACCTATTAGGTTTCTAGGGATAAAATTTGCTCCAACCGAAGGCATCCAATGCGCTCCCGGTAATTTATTCATCCTCCCCGAACGACTACCCCGATAACTCGAAAGCATAGCACATCTGGTTTGGATTTCAATTTCTCGAAAGCTCGATGGAGGGAAGGAAAACCTTGAAACCTTATGAACTTCATAATTTGTCGTGGGAGAATTTTCGCGATTAACGTTACACTTTGCACATTAATCCATTTAAGCGCGTTTGTGGCATTCATACGATATGAATAAACATTCACAACCTAGTTGCTACCAACATGTAGTTCTTGGACCGTTCCTAGAATAAAAAAACTTAGTAATCTAATTGCAAGTCTTCGTCTTGAAATTTCGTCTTCTCGAAATGGATCATCCTCCGGTATTCGTCATTACATATAAATTTTACATTGAAAAATTGCATCTTAGATACAAATATTTTTAGTAAAATAAATAGGCTCGAAATGGCCTTTACAACCCAATCGAATAAAACCGGACGATTCAAAACTAAGTCCATGAACCACATCCCCATTCAAAAGCATTCATCCAATAAATACTATATAAACGAATTGCGTAGAGATACATTGATCCAATCAACATACAAACAATAAATAGAATCGATCCAATCAATTCACACAATCGGTAATATGAAAACGTTCAAAGTATTCGGTCACCCAAAATATTCCAATTAATCAAATTTCCCTTATAAAATGAAATACCATAAATCATTTTAATCATATTAAATCCAATTTAACATGCGGGAGATTAATTTTTTGGAATACACGGAAAAAACGAGTCGGGGCGAAAATTGTCCTGCCACGGCTGAGTCACCGCTGGCAGCGTCTTAGACCATCCTGTCAGACACGGCCGTGTCAAATGACACGGTCGGGTTGTCCCGACAGCCTGCCGGCCAGACAGGGCCCGTGCTGAATGGCACGCTCGGGTTCTCCCGACAGACTGCCAAGACTGGCCGGCTGGCACGGCCCGTGTTGCCTGACACGGTCGGGTCAGCCCCGCAGCTTCCTTCCCCTTGTCCGAAAATTCATCCGACGACGATTCGGAGCTAGATTTTCGACCGGATATCCAATATAAATATTTTTCAACATTCATATCTTCAATATAAATCATATTTCCCAGAAATTAAATATTTATATTTAGACATAAACTTACGAAAAATACAACTACAATAAACAAAAAACATACACCACGATTATGACTATAAATGATTCCAAATCATTCACCATCTAATCAAGCATTCCAAATGCCAATATCGTATATACGATCGCAAGACCTACGCTCCGATACCACTATTGGGATTCGGTGCCGAAAACAAAGGCCCAGCGGAAGCGGTAAAACAAAAATTAATTCGATCCGAATCTCTACGAGGATCGATCGAGCTACGTATATACGAATATTATACGAAACACAAGAGATACGAGAAAACATACCCTTGTAGTCCGTTGATTAAATGGTATCCTTCTCTTGAGCTATTCCCCAAGCTTTTAGTTGATTTCCCTACGATCCAATCTGTTCTAAGCTCTTGGATGATCCAATGCCGAAAGTACCGCGTCTCTACTTGCCATGCGCCAGAGAAATAAACGGAACGACGATCACCTTGCTATCCTCCGAGGATACGGCTAGAGCTAGGATGATGAAGCTGTTTATGTTATTATGACACTCTAAGTGTATAACCCACAACTCTCAATCAATCTCTTGATATTCTCTAAGAACAACAAGAACAAGATGAAGTAGAAGATGAAGACTATATGAGAAAAATGGTTTCTCTCTCTCTCTCTCTCTCTCTCTCTCTCTCTCTCTCTCTCTCTCTCTCTCTCTCTCTCTCTCTCTGAACCGTGAAGATGCCAAGAGTGAAGGATGAGAGATAAAAGTCTTCTTCTTATTCTTATTCAACACACATAAAATCAATTCATATCACATGATTGATACCCATGTCTTTGTCATCCATTATATAATGGACACAAAAGACCAAGAGAGGAGTAGGTGAAAAAAAGGAGGCGCGGCTATCAAGAAGAAATTGAACGAGTTCGGTTCGTTCCGGACTCCCGTGAGTCCAAACAGATAAACTCCGATTCTGTTCCGATGTATTTATATCGATTAATTAATCCAATTAATAAATCATATCAAATACATAATAACATAATTAATTTTTCCAAGAAATAATTATATTCATGAATTAAATTAATCACCCAGTAATTTATTTAATTCATTAGGCCGTAAATTAATTTATCCAATAAATCAATTTAAACATCCAATGTCCCAAATATAGATATCTAATATCTAATATTCATAATGAGAGAATAAGCTCGATTCATTCCGTCATCAATCTTATTGCGCGACTCAGTAGGTCCGTCTCAGTTAGCAATGAGAGGAACCAAAGAGTAGTAGCACCACCTAGCGAGCCTGGCGGCCTACACTGTACCCCAACTGAGAACGAATGACGGGATCATTCAAGAACCATTCTGTCGTGAATACTAGTAAGCGTATAAACCCTTTTTTCACATGTCCCGATCTAGTTATAGGGTCACGGTCAGTCAAACCCTATCTGTACTTGACACTATGCATGTGTTAATGCAAATCGAGATCATCGAACTCTCGTATATCTAATACAACTAGCTCCAATGCTCTGGCCAAAGAATTATGATCTCATCTGCCAATAACCGTATAGGACATATAACCCGTTCACTAACAGGAGAAAGAATTCTATCTTGGTATTTAGTAGGACCTGCTACTTGGCCGTCAAGATGCACGTCGAGGTTGTCCCCCGCCTTCCGGTTTACAGGGTCAAACTACTCTAATGAAAATCTTGACGTCACAAGCATATCCCTACAAAATCCTCAAGTCGAAGGTTCACGAATACCTATTAAAACCATTCGATTCCATCATTGACTGTCCCGGAGTGAAATCCGTGTGACGAATCGAGGGTGAGTCGGTTCGAGTATACTAATCCAATTAGCATACCGATAACATGTACTCCCACTAACCATTAGTGTTCGACAGGCACTCTCCATGTCAAAGAACACGTCATACAAGTCTTCACATAAACTTAATGCCCAGTCAAGTTTCATCGACTTGCGAACGATTAAGTATTTGAGCTATAAACCTTTCCCGTGCCGACCCCCTTATCCAATAAGGAGTGGAATGTTATGCTCTCAAATACAGGGACTAGTTTCTTTATATATATTTACGAGTCAGGAACGCCAGTAACTACCAGTAAATAAAGAAACATTCATTGCCTTATATAAATGATTTATATAATAACAAGTACAATGCCCCCACTCAACATCCTCTGAGTGGCATTCGAGGGCATACTCCTAACACTG
This sequence comes from Orobanche coerulescens, assembly GCA_033398695.1. Taxonomy (NCBI): domain Eukaryota; kingdom Viridiplantae; phylum Streptophyta; class Magnoliopsida; order Lamiales; family Orobanchaceae; genus Orobanche; species Orobanche coerulescens. Next base: position 29,943,239 of record CM065809.1, on the reverse strand, counting down.
TTGACCTATCCTGCCGACCAGATCCATCTTGTCTGACCGCGATAGTGCGCGCTGCGCGGACACTTGCGTGCGCTATCCGGTACATCTAGAACTCTATGGACTAAACTGCTCGGCCAGGTAACGTGCGTTGGTCGGCCGATAGCACGCGCTACGTCTGCCGATTAGGGCGCGCACCGACCGACAGTAGCATGCGCTACTTGTCAATCCTTCTCGAGTCCAGAACCTCAGAATCCTCTCTGCCCAGCCAGGTAACGTACGCTGGGCGACCGATAGTGTGCGCTATGCCTTCCGATTAGCGCGCGCTGCCATCCGACAGTAGCATGCGCTATGTCCTGCACTCGCGGCTCGCCGCAATCTGCCCCGCCAGCTGCCTGGGCCGCTCGCCGGTTCCTACCCCAACTGTCCGGCCAGTGCCCAGTCGCTTTGACCTGACGACTCGATTCCCAAAAATGCACAGAATGAACACGACCAAAACCCTCGTGGAAAACATCAACGATCCGAAACGAAACACCATCCAACAAATAATCACACGCGACCATATAAACACAAAAATCAATCATCGAGAAAAATAATACCGATACTCGGGAACTGGGAAATATCCAAAAAAAATCCAAAATAACCGGAACGAAAACCCCGGGTATTACATTCTCCCCCACTAAAAATAAGTTTCGTCCCGAAACTCAAAACAAAGACTTCACGGTTCTAGCAAAACGCCATGCTCAAACATACAAATATCAACTCATGACCCCGTGATCTGCAGCCACGTGTCTCTGTAGGTTTAACAACCCACACAGATTGAGTCGAAATAGTACATCAATATCAATTATGCTCGTGATCCTGTGATCTCCTGTAACGTGTATCCGTAGGTTCAACAACCCACACGGGTTGTGCTAAAACAACAATCACAATAAACATGTCCGTGGCCCCGTGATCTCCTGTCTCGTGTCTCCATAGGTTCAACAACCCACACAGATTGAGCTAAATTAACAATCATAACAACCCACATGGAAATATTCAAACCAGAATGTCAGATATCAAGTACCATACATCAAAAATCACATTTCTGTAATACCCCCAATCCACTCAGCGATATTACACGCCGTAAACCCTTCTCTCAAGGATCTACCAGGCTGGTAACACAATTATAAAACATCACCTTTAAGGCTAAAGAAAAAGACTCAGTAGACCGGTTTGGTCTTTCAATCAATACATGCAAATAAATCCCAATACATGCCCACGCAGGGGTTAACATAAAATACTCCCGTGCAATGGGAAGATAATGAAGCGGAAAGTAAAATAGCAACTAGACCGAAACAACATCGTACGTATCACCCGTGATTAGTATCGATCATCATTCATCATCATTCGTGCCAACCCTGTGTTATGCTCCCTAGGACCTGAATGCAAATAGACATCCACCCCCGATTACTCGGGGGTTAGCAAAATCCCACTATTTTGCTAGTGCAAGTACATAATCATGCGAAATGTAACAAATAAATAGAAATCACGAATCGGATACAAGAATTAACTACCAAAGCCTTCCCGAGGGGTTTTATTAATTAGAAAGCAATCAATGAAGTGTTTTAAAATAAATTCCTCATCTCGGGAATTTTGAAAAGCAGGAACCTTGTTAGACCTCATCAAGTCCTTAGTTGAAAAATAATATTTCAAGACGGATGGGTCTCGGCCCAAAATTACTTTCTGTAAAATGACCTCTACAGAACCGTTGGGATCCCATCCCAAGTCTCATCAAATCGCAGTACACTAGAACAATAGCAAGGTCCATTTTCCAACATCAAAACCCCACAACTAAAGGACTGAACACATACGACAAATATTCTAGTGCCATCCTATCCAAGTAGGCCAAATGAACAACTTACCTCTTACATATTTAGTCAATGCATGCAATCAATAAATCACCGTTCAAAGACACTCGTTTTCGGAAACGCTATAATCCAAAACACATTTATAAAATGCACCACAATTAACCGTTGATACACCCCTCCGTGGACCCCTACCGAGACCCCTCCGTCGGATCTAACCCGTCGTGGTTAAAAGCAAAGCTCGTCGATCCACCCCTCCGTGGACCCCTACCGAGACCCCGTCGGATCTAACCCCTTGTGAGCATACACATACCCAACACTCATGCAATACTAATATGCTAAGAATGTAAGTTCATTAAGAATACTTTCTAGAAATGGCCACTTACCCGGCACAATTATCATACTCATCACAATACCCCCATCATGAACAATCAACCACAACACAACAATACAATTAACACAGAATAAACGATTTCACAACATTAAGCAAGCAAGGATATCATTAAAGCCCTCAATGTTCAAAATAATCAAATCATAATCAATTCACATGAATCATATTCACATGGGTAAACCAACCATCGTAAATCCAAAATGTAAACTCTATTTGTAGGACACAAATCACATAAGAAAATACTTGCCTTGAAACCACGATCGAAACGTGACGATGAACGGGATGCGGTCGGGAAGCCCCGAACTCCTAAACATAATCAAGAATAAAATAGCACCGCGAACACCCCGAGAATAACACCACACGAATTACCAACACAAATAGAGATCAACTCGGAATCCTAGAGCACCTATAATCCTCCGGAAGAAACAAAAAAACATGATTACGATGAGGATCAACACCAAAACAACGGAGATCACATCAAACTATCGAAGGAAAACTCATTCGAACATTCAATCGAACATTAGATGTTCACTACGGTTAAACCTCGATAAATGAATGTTCGATAAATGAATAACCTCGCCAAATGAATAATTTTCTCCGGTCCCAACTCTTTATAACATGTTCAATTTTTATTTCGATAAATGAATAATTTCGCTAAATGAATATTTTTCTCTGGTCCCGATCATATTCATTTATCGAGGTTTTATTGTACACCTCCAGGACACCGAAATCACCCTTCGGGTTGAAACGAACCGAAGGTATGGATATACAATCCATGAAACATGTTTAACAAAAACATCCAACACCAATCGATTCATCCAAAGCGTATTGAATTCGTAATCAAGAACAAAACTCCCAAAAAGTCAACTTAAAGAAAAATCAAGAAATTACCTTGATCCGGTGAAGAATAATGGATTTGATGATGTTAAAATCACTTAAAGACCTCCAAAACACCTTTAGATTGAGCAAAGTCGGCCAAGTTCACGAATCCTAGTCGCCCTTGACTTAATCCCGCGGAGAGAAGAGGAAAAAAGGGTGAAAATGAGAATAATGACTGCTGTCCAGTTTATGTACTGGACAGCCTTAGCATGCGCTAATCATCTGGATTAGCGTGCGCTATCGGGGTACATATCGCCCAATATCTCAGTCCAGTAACTTCTGGACTGAATCCGACCAATAGTTAGCGTGCACTAATGTTAGGAATACTTGTTAGATTTTGATGATGTCATTAATATAAAATCAAATGTTTATTACTTGGCAAAATGTAAGGAAGAACCAAATGAGTATCTTCCATAGGCCAAATATGTTAAGTATAAAACTTGGCAAAATGTAAAGAAGAACCAAATGAGTATCTTCTGTAGGCCAAAATTAGTTAGGCTGAAAAAAAACGGCTAAGTACTAAGTACAGCTTAGTCCATCAGAGAGGAACAAATGACTCAAATGAGTAGCTCAGTCAACTAAATTTATCGAGAAGTTTGACCAGATCGCACTGAGGTACCTCGGGAAGTCACCCGACCGGATAAGTCACAAACAAAGGAATGTACCGAGAGGACCTATCTGCAGAGATGTTAGCTGCATATCAGCCTACTCAACTGCATCCAAGTACTCCAAGTCCACGTCAGCATGCGTTGAAAAGTCAAGTATTACGGAAAGATCACATGCAACGTGAAGAGACAAATTGGAGTGATTCCCGAAAGAGATATGATTTAAATAAATCATCCTGACCCACCTTGAAGACTTTAATCCTTTTATATTCAAAAGATTCGGCGCTCACATGCAGAAGTCTTCACAACGGTCGGAAGATAAAATTAAATAATGGGAATCCAGCCTTGCAACGTTCAGAAAGATTAAACAATGAAGTCTTCCTCCAACGGACTGATTTGTTCAAAAGATTTGCAACGGCTACAAGGAAGAAGCTCAGAGATCGTGATCTATATATATCCAGAGATTTGAAACTGAGCAACAACCGGTGCGAACATACATTCTAGCGATCAAAGCAATCAAGCAATCTAAAGCAATCAATAGCATCGTGAAAAGAGCAGATCTAAAAGTTCATAATCAAGGAAGCTCTTAAGTTGGAGAAGACAAACACTCTTGTCTATAATCTTGAGTAAGGGGTACTTCACTGGTTGAAGTAAGAGACTGTAAAGGCATCCGAGGATCGAGGATCAAGAGGTGCAAGGCAGTCAAGTGTGTACAACGGCACGGATTTCCACTGGTTGGAAGTTGTTGTAGTGTGGTTTGAATCACTGGTTGAAAATTATAGTGAATTCGTCTCCAACTGGTTTGGAGAAAAGTGGATTAGTAGAGGATTACCCCACCTCTGAGACCACTATAATTGCCTGTGTTATTTACTGTTTTACTGCATCATACTTTAACTGCTGCATACATTGTTAAGTGTTTCATTAAGTTAATTTATATTCGTCATCAGCTGACTTCCGCACATATCCAAGAACAAACGACTCCAAGTCATTTGTTTGACTATCAGCTGAAGAAACTCACTCTTAGAAAAAAAGAGTTCAAGAGTTTCAACAAGTCTATTCACCCCCCTCTAGACTTGTTCCTGGACGACTTGTGACCTACAAGTGGTATCGGAGAGGTTGGTTCATTTATTTCACGAACCAGATCTATATTAGATATATATATCTTAACTCTCACTTTATAATGGAACACATGCACTCTAGACTCCCTGTCTTTTCAGTTGACGAGTATGATCTGTGGAAGATAAGAATGCAGGCACACTTATCTTCAATTCATGACGACATGTGGTGCATCATTGAAGACGGTCCATTCATCTTTGAAAAGGACAACACAGCAGAGGAGATCGCAGCTGGGAGGCCAGAAAAGATTCCTAAGAAGAGGACGGAGCTGACTCCCGAAGAAAGAAAGCTGGCCAATCTTGACAACCGGGCCAGAGATGTGTTATATCAAACTCTTGACAAATCCACCATGGTCAAGATCAAGAACTGTAAGAATGCCAAAGAAATTTGGGACACATTAGCTCTAATGTGTGAAGGAACGGAGCTGATCAAGGAAAACAAGCTGTCAATTGCTATCCAAAAATTTGACAACTTTAAAATGAAGAATGGTGAATCCATAGATCAAGTGGACACAAGGTTCACTGAAATTATCAATGAGATCAACTCCCTGGGCAAAACCTATGGCAACAGGGAAATGGCACTTAAGGTCCTCAGATCTCTCAACCCCGAATGGAGCATGAAGGCCGTAGCCATGAGAGAATCCAAGGACCTGAACAAGATAAAGATTCAGGAGCTGTTCTCTGATCTGAAGGCTTACGAGTTTGAGCTTCCAAGTTCATCCTCAACTGAGCCTGCAGAGAAGGGAATCGCATTTGCAGCCGAGACCCCTGCCAAGAGCCTATCTGATGTGAAACCTCCAAATCCACTAGATTTTGAGGAACAAAAGGCTTTCATAATGCAAAGGTTCAGCAATTTCAGAAAGAACTACTCCAAGTATAAGAAAAACTACAAGGAGAATCCAAGAAGGAACCAGAAGGCTGGAAACTGGAAAGTAGAATGCTACAACTGTCACAAAATAGGACACATCCAAATGGATTGTCCCGAGCTCAAGAAGGACGAAACTAAGAAGGAGGTGGGCAGAAAGGAAGATAGAAGAAAGGCCCTCATCGGAGAAGACCAGGAGCATGTCGAATCAAGCAGCGGTTTCTTTTCTGATGAAGACGAGGAGTATGATTGCCTGATGGCAAACCTAGCTGATGAAGAGGTAACTTCTAAACCCACCGGTTCAAATAATAGCTCAGCCATGTCACAAGATATGGATCTACATGAATCGGTAATCGCTTATTTAAAGATTTTGAAACACTCAAATCGCACACCAAGCTATATCAAAGAAGAAGACTCAATGCAAGATGAGAATAGCAATGAAAAATGATTTCAAAACTCAAATTAGATTTAAATAAGGTTGAGACAACTACAAATTGACTTTAAAACTGTGCAAATGTCAATACAACTGAGATAGATCGGCTAACCATTTTACTTAAAGAAAAATCAGCTGCACTTGCTCATGCCAAAGCTGAGTTTACTAAGCTGGCACAGATAAATAAAACTCAGGCGCAGGAAATAACCTCCCTGAAGGCGTCTTCAACCCTGGGAGAATTGTGTACTTATAAAAGGTCACTATATACCAAATCAGGCCTTGGATATGATTCTCACAATCCCTCTAGTTCTGAAACCAAATTTATCAAGGGAGAAACTATAGTCTCGACTGTTGAGCCTGTATATAAACCGATATTCAAAAACAGGCAACAACCAAGTCAAACGTCTAGGCTGCAGACAGGTTACACTGCATGCCCACCTAGACAGCGACTAGCAAAGGGCCTGTGCAAAAGCAAAGAATTCAGCATAACATGCCCACTATTACCAACAACTCCCCAAAAATAGATTTCATAATGGGAGGGGCAGATGGAAACCTCAAGGTTATCCTAATTACCAAAATGAACAAGTGTGGAGACCACAAAGATTTAATAAATGGTCTCAGCCTAGATTTAGAAATGGCCCACACTATCAAAATTTTGAGGAATATCCTAGATACAATCCAACCAGAAGATTCAGACCTCGACCACAGACACCTTATAAGGGTTATAATAATAATAATAACAATTTCTATAATCCAAGGAGAAATCAATTCTCCAGGAAACCAACTAACCCCAAAGGACCCACACAAATTTGGGTACCTAAATCTCTGCTTATTTAATTGCAGAAAAGGTGGAAGGACTACAACCACATCTCCTCAAGCTCAAATTTTGGAGGTGAAGAATGGTTTGTAGAATCTGGATGCTCGAGGCATATGACCGGGAACAAGAAGATGCTGACCAAATACATCAAAGAAAGAGGTCCCGATGTAACCTTTGGAGATAGCTCTAGAGGACAGACAAAAGGCTTTGGAGAGCTGCACCGAGGAAACATTGTGATATCCAAAGTTCATTATGTCAAAGGGCTCAAGTACAACCTCCTGAGCATAAGTCAGTTCTGTGACGAGAAGAATCTAGTAGTCTTCACCATCTTGAAGTGTATGGTGATAGACATCTTATCTGGAGAAATAAAGCTACAAGGATTCAGAAGAAGAGATGTCTACATGATTGATTGGAACACAGGAACACCTAACTCCTGTTTTCTATCCAAGACAGTAGCTGAGAATGGATGGCTGTGGCACAAAAGACTATGTCATCTAAACTTCAAAACCATCAACAAGATTAGCTCTCAGAAGCTGGTCAGAGGACTTCCAAATGAAGCATTCAAGAAGGAAGCACTATGTGATGCATGTCAGAAGGGAAAGCAGACCAAGGCTTCATTCAAGCCAGTTCAGCCTACAACGCTCACAACAAGGATCTTAGATCTACTCCACATGGATCTATTTGGTCCTACCGAGCCAAGGACTTTGAGTGGCCGAAAGCATGCGCTTGTAATAGTAGATGATTATTCAAGGTACACTTGGATCATTTTTCTATACAAGAAAAGTGAAACCCTGACCAAGTTACCTGAGCTGCTGAGAAGGATCCAGAATGAAAAATCCCTCTCCATAATCAAGATCAGATCAGATAGAGGAGGAGAGTTTCTCAACAAGGCGATAATCGACATAATGATCGAATGGGATCCAAGATGAGCTATCTGCAGCCGGGACGCCCAATTGGTAATGGTGTTGCCGAAAGAAGGAAATGTAACTCGAAGGAAGCAAGAAGGTCCATGATTGCGTGCGGACCTATTCAAAAGATTCTCGGGTCAAGTCATTAACACACTGTCACACCTGCACAGAGTATGATAGTAGGGAGACATGGCAAAACTCCCTATGAGGTTTGGAATAATAGAACTCCTACTGTTGCTTACTTTCATGTCTTTGGTTGTAAGTGTTTCATCCACAACAACGGTAAAACACAGCTAAATGCCTTTGATGCTAAAACTGATGACGGTCTCTTTATGGGATATTCCCAAAGAAGAAAGGCATATAGAGTTTTTAATAAAATAACCTTAGTTGTGGAGGAAACACCCCATGTTGTTTTTGATGAATCTACCATTGAGTACAGGAAACAACTTGAGCTAATTGAGAACAAGCTCAAGTCAGCAACCCTTGAAGAAGTCATTATACATGACACTGGAATGGTGGACTCACCGCAGCATCACTGATGACCCAACCGCAATGCCAAGACCCAACCGCAGATCGAGACAGATTACCAAACCTATCTCGATCCAGCTTGTCATGAAGAAGACCAAATGAGCTAACAAAGACTCACCTGCAGATCAGAACCAACCTGCAGATGACAAGGCGGTAGCTGATCCAGTTGCAGACCAGAACCCAGCTGATGCAGATAACCACCAGGGCAATCCAACAGGGGGAACAAACCCAGAAGAGGACAATATCCCCAAATGGCTCAAAGATCACCCAATTCAGCAAATTATTGGAAAGTTGACTGATGGAGTTAAGACGAGACAGTCAACCCTACCAGCAGGAATGGCGATGTTCTCATGTTTCATGTCACAAATTGAACCCAAGACTACAGAACAATCCTTGGAAGATTATTCATGGATCAATGCCATGCAAGAGGAATTGGAGCAGATGGAAAGAAACAAAGTTTGGGAACTAACAGACAGACCTGATCACAAGTAAGTTATTGGCACCAAATGGGTGTATAAAAACAAGAGTGATGAAGATGGAGCTGTTGTTAGGAATAAAGCCAGACTCGTAGCAAAAGGTTATGCACAGTGTGAGGGAATAGATTTTGATGAAACTTATGCACCTGTTGAAAGATTAGAAGCCATCAGACTATTCCTCGCATATGCTGCATTCAAGGATTTTGAAGTCTACCAGATGGATGTAGAAAGTGCTTTTCTGAACGGAATCCTAGAAGAAGAAGTCTATGTAGAGCAACCCCCAGGTTTTGTCAAAGGAGACAAAGTATATAAGGCTCATGAAGGCTCAGATGGACTCAAGCAAGCACCAAGAGCGTGGTATGAAACACTGTCTGTGTTTCTTGAGAAAAATGGATTTTGCAAAGGGAAAGTGGACAAGACCCTATTCAGGGTGGAGCACGAAGGCCACATATTAATAGTCCAGATTTATGTGGATGACATCATATTCGGATCAACCAAGCCTGAGCTATGCGAGAAATTCTCCAACCTCATGCAAGGAGAATTTGAGATGAGTATGATGGGTAAGCTTAACTTCTTTCTCGGATTACAAGTTAAGCAGATGGAAAAAGGAATTTTCATCAACCAAGCAAAGTATACCAGAGATCTTATCAAGAGATATGGAATGGAATCAGCCAAACCCGCAATAATTCCAATGAGCACAAGTACTCACCTGGATGCAGACGAGGCAGGCATATCAGTGGACTCAACCCACTACAGAGGACTCATTGGATCTCTTCTGTACCTCACTGCAAGCAGGCCAGACATATCATATGCAGTTGGAGTTTGTGCAAGATTCCAGTCCAAGCCGAAGCAATCACACCTAGATGCAGCCAAGAGAATAATTAAGTACCTAAAGTATACAATTAATGTTGGACTATGGTATCCCAAGGATGACAACTTCGAGCTATCAGGATACTCAGATGCGGATTTCGCAGGATGCAAAATCAACAGGAAGAGCACTAGTGGAACGTGTCAATTCCTAGGAACCAGATCGATATCCTGGTTTAGCAAGAAGCGTGTTTCTAACTCTATCTCCACTACAGAGTCGAATACCTAGCTGCAGTCATGCAGCATGATTCTTTGGATCAGACAACAGTTAAGGGACTATAATATTATTGCCAACGAAGTTCCAATCTGGTGTGACAACAATAGTGCTATTGCAATAACAAAAAATCCAGTTTTGCACTCAAGGACGAAGCACATTGACGTTAAGCACCATTTCATTAGAGACCATGTGCTTAACAAAAGGGTTAGAGTTGAAAGAGTCAGCACAGACTACCAAATAGCTGACATCTTTACTAAACCCTTGCCAGAAGAAAGATTCCTAGAGCTGAGCAGAGATCTTGGATTACTAGATTGGGAATCTAGTACTGAAGCAAGTTACAGGAAGGACGGACGCTCAGAATCAGCCTATGATGATGCAGGCGAGAAGACGAAGGCCAGACGAAGCAACTAAGTCGCTCGTAATACCAAAGTAGAAGTCAACTAACTCATTGCAGAGTGGTCAACAAATAACGAAATGCACTACCTATGTTTTCTAAACTGACCTCTGAATATTTAATTATTATCTGCCATATTTATAATATTAATTTTGGCTAACGAAATGGCATTTAAATATACATTTTTATAAGCCAAGTGGCAAATTTAATACACACGTCAAACGCCTATTAAACCTCTACGATGGCCAATCAGATCCAACCGTCGAAATTTAAATTGGGCCACCGATTCAAATTTGAAATTCAAAAAGAATATCAAAAGGCGTACCACCGTTCAAATATATAATAAACTAATACAAACGTCTTTTCATCTTCTTTATAAGGAAAGAAGACCTTTCACTTTACTCTTTACGCTTACAGAAACCCTAGAATTTACAGAGCAAAAATATACACTAAAAATCCTCTATTTGCAGAAATGGCATCTTTCGAAGGAGTGAATTTGAAGGCGGTGAAGGACCAATTCATTTTCTCCATGGTTGTCGACTTTGAAGGTTTACTAGAAGCAAACTTGGAGGACTTCGATATGCTCAATTTGATCCGGGCAATGAAGCTGAATGGGATGTACCCATTTCTCGACATCAACCTGCAACATCTGTTCAAAGAAGATGTCGTTGAGTTCTATCACAATGCTTATCTGATTCAACACGGGATTCACAGCACAGTCGGCGGAGTACCTATCAGCATAGATCGAGAGAAGATTCATTCTGTATTCGGAATGAAGCACCGTGGTTTGGCGGTCGAAGCGCTCAAGCAATCCGCCGCCGAAACCTGGAAAACGATTAAAGTCGAAAATATCCCAGAAAAATTGAAATTTACAGCCAAGAGGAATGAATTAAAAAGGATTTACCGTGTTGCATTGGACATCACCAACAAGATAGTAATGGGGATGGCAGGCAGTTATGACCAACTGTCATCGTCGAAATTTATGGTGTTGGGTGCGTTGATTCAGGAAGAGGAAGTCGATTGGGCACACTATATCTTCAGGCAACTCGTGCGCGAGGTGAACAAGGTCGAGTGGCTTGACGATGAGAAGAAGTTCAAAACTAAGTTGGCGTTCGGAACGCATCTTAGTTGGTTTTTGGAGAAGACCGGAGTGGCTAAGGGAAACACTGACCCTTTCCACCCCAATAAGAGGCTAGGTCACATGGACCATGAGAAGAAGAAAGTCGGAGGCACTGGGAAAGCAGCTCAGTTGTTGAAGGAGCTGCCGGACTCAAGAACATATCCAAGATACGATTTATCAGAGGAGTCGGACAGACCTGCAGCTGAGATCGGAACTGCAGTCGAGTTCGACAACGAGTCCGACAGAACACCAATTGCTATCAGATTCAAGAGACGGGGACCAGCCCCAGAAGGACCCTCTAACCTGCAGTCATCACCGGAACCCTCTCCTAAGAGGCCAAGGAAACTGCAGTTTAGCGAGGGAGAGAAGTCTGAACATCTCGCCAGCCCCCTAGTTCAGTCACCAGTTCATCCTGAAGACTTGCCTGCACCAGACACCACTGAAACTCGGATTATACCTGTTCTCACCCCTCCAGTCTACATATCCGAAGAAGAGGAAGCAGGTCTAATAATCTCTATTCCTGAAGCTGACTATACTTTTAACCTGTTAGAAAATAATACCTTCAATCTTTCTATTGAACAACTCCAGCTTGTTAAACCACAAGCAGAAAAACACTCTTTTGTACATATTTTTGAAGAGTGGAAATCTTTCAAAACTATGCCTTTTACAAATCTCCAAACCTTTATTGCTACTAGTGGTTGGGAATATCCCCAAGCCACTGAGGAGGTTCTGATTGAATTTTGCAAAGAATCAGACTTGGCTTTAATCCTCCAGGATAAATGGTTCATGTCACATTTTAAAACAAACATGGACCACTTTATCCATTCTATCATGCTCAGCATTTTTGATGGCGTTTTTGGAGAGGAAGAGGAGGAGGAAGTTGAAAAGGAGATAAGGATTGAAGAAGTAGATGGAAATAATGAAATTATTGATTTGGTGGCTGAAGAAGACGAAGAAGAGAGAAAATCAGAAGAAAATATTGCAGTTGAAAAACAGCCAGAAGAAATTGAGAAGACAGAGGAAGTGGCTGATGAAGGAGATGAAGAAGAAGGAGAGGAGGTAGATCAGGAAAAAGATGAAGAAGAAAAGGAGGATGAGGATGATGAAGGAGAAAAGAAGGAGAAGGATGATGATAAGAATGATGATGATGATGATGATGATGATGATGATGGAGGAGAACCAGGAGCAGAGAAGGAAAATGAAAAAGAAAAAGATGAGGAAGAAGAAAAAGAAAACTCTGGAGAAAAGGAAGAAGAAGGGAAAGAGGAAGAGAGAGAAGGTGACAAGGAGCCAGAACAAGAGCCGGATCCAGAGCCTACTCACGAAGCTGCAGATAGGACTGTGGTACCTGCCAGGTACACTAGCCTAGACGCAGAGCTGGCTGAAGACTCCAGGTCAGGGACCCCGGAGAAAACCCAATCTGACCTACCAGCTGCAGACAGGAGCCTGCAGTCTAGTGGTTCCTTTGCAGAAGGATCAGGAGAGCACTCTCCATCAGCTCAGATATCCCCCACCATGACTGAGCTGATCAAGCAAATCGTCAGAGATACTATTGGAGAGCTGCTATCATCTCAGGTCACTCCTGACCTTCAGTCAATAAATGCCAAGATAGACACCCTTCTACAGAGAGAAATTCCTCAGCCCCCTCCCCCTACCAACAACAGAATGCCTTTTGGCATGTCTGATTAGATGAGACGAATGGAACAACAATTAACCTCCCTTGTTGATGCTGGCAAAAAGGGGGAAGAGAGAATTCAGGGGGAAGAGAGAAATCAGAAGCAAGAAGAAGCAGGATGTCCCTCAAATTGAAGGACCTTCCAATCTGAAGAGAAAGGAAATTGTGGATCCAGATGACCAGGCTGACCAGCCTGAAGGAAAGAGAAGAAGAACTAGAGGTGGCTTTGGACCTACTCTAGAATGGGAAGGGAAGGAGCTATGGTTTGTTGAGGATTTCATTCCATTTGAAGCTCTTGAGATGTGGGGATCAGCTAAGAAGAGATTTATCAAGGACTATTACATCTGGGAACTACTCCAAGATGATAAACTCTCCCCACAAGAAATTTTCATAAATTTCATGGAAGAAATCCATCCGAAGCTTTGGGCTGTTCTGAAGAAGCACGCTAAAGAACAAAATGCTTATCCTATGATTCCCTCATTCAGGGCAGAGGAAGCACCAATCCGTATGGACGGTGAACTCGATGAGTTAGCATTTCAAAGGGAAATCAAGCTTTTGTGTCTGGAGAATAGATTCAGATCCCAGCAAGAACAAGACTTCGCAGCGCTTGTTATGAAGAGAAAATACGGTCTTGCTCCAGTCAAGATAAGACCAATTGGAGCCAAACCATTCAAGCCTGCGAAGCAGCCTATTCGAAGAGGCAGAGGAAGAGGCAGATAACCTTTAGTTATTTCCTTTATTTGTAATTTTATTTTCTGTACTTAAAACATTCTTGTAAAATTTCAATAATAAAGTCAGAAAATTTTACAACAGTCTGTTGAATGACAATTTCCAGTTGTCTCAATATTAGACTGATTTTAGTTTGTGTCTCGCACTTGAGTGCAGACTTGGTCATTTGATTTCTTACTTAAAGTTTTGCCATCATCAAAATAGGGGGAATTTGTTAGGAATACTTGTTAGATTTTGATGATGTCATTAATATAAAATCAAATGTTTATTACTTGGCAAAATGTAAGGAAGAACCAAATGAGTATCTTCCATAGGCCAAATATGTTAAGTATAAAACTTGGCAAAATGTAAAGAAGAACCAAATAAGTATCTTCTGTAGGCCAAAATTAGTTAGGCTGAAAAAAAACGGCTAAGTACTAAGTACAGCTTAGTCCATCAGAGAGGAACAGCCGACTCCAGTCAGAGTAGCTCTGGTCAACTAAATTTATCAGAGAAGTTTGACCAGACTGCAGCCGAGGTACCTCAGGGAAGTCACCTGACCAGATAAGTCACAAACAGTGAACAGCCGAGAGGACCTATCTGCAGAGATGTTAGCTGCATATCAGCCTACTCAACTGCAGCCAAGTACTCCAAGTCCACGTCAGCATGCGTTGAAAAGTCAAGTATTACGGAAAGATCACATGCAACGTGAAGAGACAAATTGGAGTGATTCCCGCAAGAGATATGATTTAAATAAATCATCCTGACCCACCTTGAAGACTTTAATCCTTTTATATTCAAAAGATTCGGCGCTCACATGCAGAAGTCTTCACAACGGTCGGAAGATAAAATTAAATAATGGGAATCCAGCCTTGCAACGTTCAGAAAGATTAAACAATGAAGTCTTCCTCCAACGGACTGATTTGTTCAAAAGATTTGCAACGGCTACAAGGAAGAAGCTCAGAGATCGTGATCTATATATATCCAGAGATTTGAAACTGAGCAACAACCGGTGCGAACATACATTCTAGCGATCAAAGCAATCAAGCAATCTAAAGCAATCAATAGCATCGTGAAAAGAGCAGATCTAAAAGTTCATACTCAAGGAAGCTCTTAAGTTGGAGAAGACAAACACTCTTGTCTATAATCTTGAGTAAGGGGTACTTCACTGGTTGAAGTAAGAGACTGTAAAGGCATCCGAGGATCGAGGATCAAGAGGTGCAAGGCAGTCAAGTGTGTACAACGGCACGGATTTCCACTGGTTGGAAGCTGTTGTAGTGTGGTTTGAATCACTGGTTGAAAATTATAGTGAATTCATCTCCAACTGGTTTGGAGAAAAGTGGATTAGTAGAGGATTACCCCACCTCTGAGACCACTATAATTGCCTGTGTTATTTACTGTTTTACTGCATCATACTTTAACTGCTGCATACATTGTTAAGTGTTTCATTAAGTTAATTTATATTCGTCATCAGCTGACTTCCGCACATATCCAAGAACAAACGACTCCAAGTTATTTGTTTGACTATCAGCTGAAGAAACTCACTCTTAGCAAAAAAGAGTTCAAGAGTTTCAACAAGTCTATTCACCCCCCCTCTAGACTTGTTCCTGGACGACTTGTGACCTACAGCTAATACACAATAATTATCGTGCGCTAACGAGACCTCCAGACCCAGTCCAGTAGCTACTGGACTGCCTCGAACTAACAGTTACCGTGCGCTACCAAACCCGTAGCGTGCGCTAACTACTGCACCTTAGCGCACGCTAACCAGCCGGATGTAGCGAACGCTAACGACTCAGAAATAACAGCAACAGTACCCTCAAAAATGGGTACGATGATGGATTCTCCAACCGAATCTTCAAGTCCAAGACACACACGGAAAGCTCCAGAATATGATCATACTAAGAGCTTTAGCTCTAATCAAACTCACACGCGACCATGAAAAGGCTCGAAACAATAAATACGAAGGCGGATACCCACAACCTTGGGAATTCACAAAATGGCCCAAAATCACGATACGTGATCGAATAACCAAATCAAAAATTCACCACACGTCTAACAGAGTTAAACGGACTTACGGGAACTCGAAACAACAGTTTCAAACGAGATTCGCGAGAATCGAACTCAATTGCAGAAAAGTCGCTCAACAAAACAACATCGGAACAAACTCGGATGTCAAAAAGTGCAGACAAATCATTCTCAGAATGATGAAACGGTCCCAAGCGTGCCGTTAAAACGGACTCCTGCCAAAAAAAGAAATTTACCGAAAATCGAAATTGCGGATATTACATACTACCCTCCTTAAAAGAAGTTTCATCCCGAAACCTAAAAATAAGTGGGGATGAGCACTATCCCATCAGGAACATTTCAACGAGATACACAAGAACCGCATGGCTCACGCCCATCGGCGAGACGTTACAAGAACGCAAAGGAACACACGCCGCGGAAACACGCTCAACGACAACCATCACAATGCCACAAGCAGGGGCATGACACAAGCAAAAAGTGCCAAGCATCACCAAACAGATAATGAAATCAAGTCAATTATCCAAACCATCAAGAGACAAAAGGCACCTATTACAAGAAAACAAGCACAGTCGAAAACATAGAAATGAAACGTACAACGATCCGCAAAGGTAACCACGGAGAACTCTAACCATGTCGAAATTCTCGAAAACCACACTAGGCATCTCCGTGTCCCTTCGGAGCAGAGACGCAACTCGATCCCCAAACCTCTCAGCTACCATCTCGCAATGCACGGCTCGGTGTCCCAATTGACCGCAATCGAAATAGCTGACTAACAGTGAATGACAATTCTTCACCCAACGAGATCAGGCAATCAACAATCGGACAACCACGATTGAACCTCAATGATCGAACAACACAACCGAACACAATGGTCGAATAACAACGATCGAACACCAACGATCGAACAACAATGATCGAACAACAACGATCAATGATCGAACAACAACGATCGAACAACAACGGTCGAACAACGACCCCGAAGTTCACACTTCAACTCCAGATATTAAAAGAACTTGTAGAAACTAAAAGACGTTAATTTTGAACAAGGTCCACAAGAATCGAACCGAACTCGGAAAAGTCACAACGATAAACAAATTGATCCGAAACAAGGTCACAACCTGCTCGAACGATGATAACCGAGATACCGAACAAGTTCAGAAAGTATCAATGAACATGAGCGAGTCGATAGAATTGATAAAGGGAAAATGCTGAAGTCAAAAATAATACGGATATTACATTCGACCTCTTTTAAAAGAAGTGTCATCCCCGAGACTCACAACAACGGAAGCAAGGTAACAACAAAACAAGTAACCGACAGAAACATCTTTCAAGGGCCTCTCAAAGCCGATCCTGACATCTGTGATGAAATTCGTATCCTGGAAGGCTCGGCAACCAACTCGCAAAACTGGATCCTGTGTCCCTCGAGTCCACACTTGTAACACGTTACTGGAGAGAAGGACAATTTGTACGTACATGCCCACCACATTACAGTTGAAGCACCTCTGCATACCGAATATACAACTGCTAGGTACAATGGAATATAACATCGCAAAACAACATACTGGAGATGCCGACTCAGCACGACATATCAACGTAAGGCAACCCACATACACAAAATCACAGCAACGACGGAATACATACGGCGACTTCAACGGCTCGAACGATAACCAGCACACAATTACAAAACATCATGAAACAATCATAGATGTACATAATCATACAAACTCGAGCTCTAACAGCTCGCACAGGTGCGATAACACGCAAATCACCACGAAACGACAACATTAAAGACCAACATCATGCCTCTCACAGAGGGCTAACACAACAAGTGTGTGGCAAATGACTCAATGCTCACCCCACCAATTCAATCAAAACTTGGGGGTTAACACCCTAACGACAGTGCGAACATCATACATACATTCCCGGACCGCACACATGAACGATAGGTTTTAAGAACTAAAACCACCTTTTTGAAAACAATTTTGGAACACCAGTTGATCTTGAGTATCATATTTCGAGAAAATAACACAACCATCGTTATCGAGACTTTGAAAACCCATCTTGCGTCTGATAAAAATGAGGACACCTTTCTTTTAGTTAAAAACTTTCATAAATATATGACCTTCGGGTCTAGGCAAATGCGTTTTCTAGATTACTGAGAATATCTCAAAATAATTTGGTCCTTAAAGTAGAAGAATTTTGAAGAATATAGTTGCACTAGTAGGCCTCTTGAAAATGTAATGCATTTTAATAAAAATACGCCTCGAAGTTTATTCTCTAAGATACTCAAGGTTTGAAAAAAAATCCATTAGGCCAAAATGCCCAAAAACTCATGCATATCAACATTCGCTTACACATCTCATAGTGCAGGCATCCAATCGTTCAAATTCAAAACAAGACCTGTCTTATCCCAAAAAACAAACAGTCAAATATCACCGCCAACAACCGCCTAGGATCAGGGTGAAACCACTGATCCCATTCGAGGCCGCTAAGGACCCTACCGAACTGGCTAGCGAAAAAAGCTCGTGAATCCGGAGTGAAGTCACGGATTCCCCCGAGGCGTCGTTGGACCCTCCCGAAGTGAGCAATTCGAACACATATCAGCACAAAGGTTTCGCAAGAATACTTGCAAAATGAGCAAATTAATTTGAAAATCATTAGCAGCGGGAAAAACAGCAGTCGAAAAGACATAAGCAGCGACAACACTCCTCATATACTCTAAATATGAGAGTCGAATAAACACATATCACAAAATTAAAATCTATATAAAGATTCCATCACTTAGCAAATAATCATACAAGTAGCTCGTGTCACACGAGGCACAACACAAAGAAGGGAGATTTAAATCCACAGGTCGCATGAAGATGATGATCGCCCTACGATACTGATCCCGACCAACAAACTCAGACGACGCGTCGCGACACGACTCAATCTGACAAGACTGGATAAACACGACCGAACGATACACGACTCAACCCGACAGCCTAGGTTTCCTCAACCTAAGCTCCAATACCATTTATGTAACACCCCCAATCCACTCAAGGATATTACACGCCGTAAACCCTTCTCTCAAGGATCTACCAGGCTGGTAACGCAATTATAAAACATCGCCTTTAAGGCTAAAATAAAGACTCAGTAGACTGATTTGGTCTTTCAATCAATACATACAAATAAACCCCAATACATACCCACGCAGGGGTCAACAAAAAACACTCACGTGCAACAGGAAGATACTGCAGCGGAAAGTAAAACTTCAGCTAGACCGAAACAACATCGTACGGATCTCCCGTGATTAGTATCGATCATCATTCATCAACCTTCGTGCCAACCCTGTGTTATGCTCCCTAGAACCTGAATGCAAACAGACATCCACCCCCCGATTACTCGGGGTTAGCAAAATCCCACTACTAGTACAAGTACGTAATCATGCGAAATGTAACAAATAAATAGAAATCACGAATTGGATACGACAATTAACTACCAAAGCCTTCCTGAGAGGTTTTATTAATTAGAAAGCAATCAATGAAGTGTTTGAAAATAAATTCCTCATCTCGGGGATTTTTAAAAGTAGGAACCTTGTTGGACCTCAAGTCCTAAGTTGAAAAATAATCATTTCAAGACAAATGGGTCTCGGCCCAAAATCACTTTTCGTAAAACGACATTTATAGAACCGTTGGGATCCCATCCCAAATCTCATCAAACCACAGTACACGAGAACAATATCAAGGTCCGTTTTCCAACATCAAAACCCCACAACTAAAGGACTGAACACACACGCCAAATATTCTATTGCCATCCTAGCCAAGTAGGCCAAATGAACAACTCACCTCTTACACATTTAGTCAATGCATGCAATCATGAAATCACCGTTCAGAAATACTCTTTTCCGAAAACGTTGTAATCCAAAACACATTTATAAAATGCACCACAATTAACCGTTGATCCACCCCTCCGTAGACCCCTACCAAGACCCCGTCGTATCTAACCCGTAGTGGTTAAAAGCAAAGATCGTCGATCCACCCCTCCGTGGACCCCTACCCAGACCCGTCGAATCTAACCCGTAGTGAGAATACAGACACCCAAAACTCATGCAATACTAATATGCTAAGAATGTAAGTTCATTAAGAATACTTTCTAGAAATGGCCACTTACCCGACACAATTATCATACTCATCACAATACCCCCATCATGAACAATCAACCACAACACAACAACACAATTAACACGGAATACACGATTTCACAACATTAAACAAGTAGGGATATCATTAAAGCCCTCAACGTTCAAAATAATCAAATCATAATCAATCCACACGAATCATATTCACGAGGGTAAACCAACCATCGTAAATCCAACATGTAAACTGTATTTGTAGGACACAAAATACTTGCCTTGAAACCACGATCGAAACGAGATGATGAACGGGATGCGGTCGGGCAGCCCCGAACTCCTAAACATAATCAAGAATACAATAGCACCGCGAACACCCCCAGAATAAACCACACGAATTACCAACACAAATGGAGATCAACTCGGAATCCTCGAGCACCTATAATCCTCCGGAAGAAACAAAAAAACATGATTACGACGAGGATCAACACCAAAACAACGGAGATCACATCAAACTATCGAAGGAAAACTCATTCGAACATTCAATCGAACATTAGATGTTCACTACAGTTAAACCTCGATAAATGAATGTTCGATAAACGAATAACCTCGCCAAATGAATAATTTTCTCCGGTCCCAACTCTTTATAACATGTTCAAATTTTCTTTCGATAAATGAATAATTTCGCTAAATGAATATTTTTCTCCGGTCCCGATCACATTCATTTATCGAGGTTTTATTGTACACCTCCAGAACACCGAAATCACCCTTCGGGTTGAAACGAACCAAAGGTATGGATATACAATCCATGAAACATGTTTAACAACAACATCCAACAACAATCGATTCATCCAAAGCGTATTGAATTCGTAATCAAGAACAAAACTCCCAAAAAGTCAACTTAAAGAAAAATCAAGAAATTACCTTAATCCGGTGAAGAATAATGGATTTGATTATGTTAAAATCACTTAAAGACCTCCAAAACACCTTTAGATTGAGCAAAATCGGCCAAGTTCACGAATCCTAGTCGCCCTTGGCTTACTCCCGCGGAGAGAAGAGGAAAAAAGGGTGAAAATGAGAATAATGACTGCTGTCCAGTTTATGTACTGGAGAGCCTTAGCATGCGCTAATCATCTGGATTAGCGTGCGCTATTGGGGTACATATCGCCCAATATCTCAGTCCAGTAACTTCTGGACTGAATTCGACCAATAGTTAGCGTGCGCTAATACAAAATAGTTAGCGTGCGCTAATTAGACCTCCAGACCCAGTCCAGTAGCTACTGGACTGCCTCGAACTAACAGTTAGCGTGCGCTACCAAACCCGTAGCGTGCGCTAACTACTGCACCTTAGCGCGCGCTAACCACCCGGATGTAGCGTACGCTAACGACTCAGAAATAACAGCAACAGTACCCTCAAAATGGGTACGACGACGGATTCTCCAACCGAATCTTCAAGTCCAAGACACACACGGAAAGCTCCACAATATGATCATACTAAGAGCTTGAGCTCGAATCAAACTCACACGCGACCATGAAAAGGGTCGAAACAATAAATACGAAGGTGGATACCCACAACCTTGGGAATTTACAAAATGGCCCAAAATCACGATACGTGATCGAATAACCAAACCAAAAATTCACCACACGTCTAACAGAGTTAAACGGACTTACGGGAACTCGAAACAACAGTTTCAAACGAGATTCGCGAGAATCGAACTCAAGTGCGGAAAAGTCGCTAAGAAGCACGGAACTCAACAAAACGACATCGGAACAAACTCGGATGTCAAAAAGTGCAGAACTAATCATTGTCAGAATAATGAAACGGTCCCAAGCGTGCCGTTAAAACGGACTCCTGCCAAAAATTTTTTTTACCGAAAATCGAAATTGCGGATATTACATACTACCCTCCTTAAAAGAAGTTTCGTCCCGAAACCTAAAAATAAGTGGGGATGAGCAATATCCCATCAGGAACATTTCAACGAGATACACAAGAACCGCATGGCTCACGCCCATCGGCGAGACGTTACAAGAACGCAAAGGAACACACGCCGCGGAAACACGCTCAACGACAACCATCACAATGCCACAAGCAGGGGCATGACACAAGCAAAAAGTGCCAAGCATCACCAAACAGATAATGAAATCAAGTCAATTATGCAAACCATCAAGAGACAAAAGGCACCTATTATAAGAAAACAAGCACAGTCGAAAACATAGAAATGAAACGTACAACGATCCGCAAAGGTAACGACGGAGAACTCTAACCATGTCGAAATTCTCGAAAACCACACTAGGCATCTCCGTGTCCCTTCGGAGCAGAGACGCAACTCGATCCCCAAACCTCTCAGCTACCATCTCGCAATGCACGGCTCGGTGTCCCAATTGACCGCAATCGAAATAGCTGACTAACAGTGAATGACAATTCTTCACCCAATGAGATCAGGCAGCCAACAATCGGACAACCACGATTGAAACTCAATGATCGAACAACACAACCGAACACAATGGTCGAACAAAAATGGTCGAATAACAACGATCGAACACCAACGATCGAACAACAATGATCGAACAACAACGATCAATGATCGAACAACAACGATCGAACAACAACGGTCGAACAACGACCCCAAAGTTCACACTTCAACTCCAGATATTAAAAGAACTTGTAGAAACTAAAAGACGTTAATTTTGAACAAGGTCCACAAGAATCGAACCGAACTCGGAAAAGTCACGACGATAAACAAATTGATCCGAAACAAGGTCACAACCTGTTCGAATGATGACAACCGAGATACCGAACAAGTTCAGAAAGTATCAACGAACACGAGCGAGTCGATATAATTGAGAAAGGGAAAATGCAGAAGTCAAAAATAATACGGATATTACATTCGACCTCTTTTAAAAGAAGTGTCGTCCGCGAAACTCACAACAACGGAAGCAAAGTAACAACAAAACAAGTAACCGACAGAAACATCTTTCAAGGGCCTCTCAAAGCCGATCCTGACATCTGTGATGAAATTCGTATCCTAGAAGGCTCGGCAACCAACTCGCAAAACTGGATCCTGTGTCCCTCGAGTCCACACTTGTAACACGTTACTGGCGAGAAGGACAATTTGTACGTACATGCCCAGCACATTACAGTTGAAGCACCTCTGCATACCGAATATACAACTGCTAGGTACAATGGAATATAACATCGCAAAACAACATACTGGAGATGCCGACTCAGCACGACATATCAACGTAAGGCAACCCACATACACAAAATCACAGCAACGACGGCATACATTCGGCGACTTCAACGGCTCGAACGATAACCAGCACACAATTACAAAACATCATGAAACAATCACAGATGTACATAATCATACAAACTCAAGCTCTAACAGCTCGCACAGGTGCAATAACACGCAAATCACCAGGAAACGACAACATTGAAGACCAACATCATGCCTCTCACAGAGGGCTAACACAACAAGTGTGTGGCAAACGACTCAATGCTCACACCACCAATTCAATCAAAACTTGGGGGTTAACACACTAACGACAGTGCGAACATCATACATACATTCCCGGACCGCACACATGAACGATAGGTTTTAAGAACGAAAACCACCTTTTTGAAAAAAATTTTGGAACACCGGTTGATCTTGAGTATCATATTTCGAGAAAATAACACAACCATCGTTATCGAGACTTTGAAAACCCATCTTGCGTCTGATAAAAATGAGGACACCTTTCTTTTAGTTAAAAACTTTCATAAATATATGACCTTCGGGTCTAAGCAAATGCGTTTTCTAGATTACTGAGAATATCTCAAAATAATTTGGTCCTTAAAGTAGAAGAATTTTGAAGCATATAGCTGCACTCGTAGGCCTCTTGAAAATGTAATCCATTTTAATAAAAATACGCCTCAAAGTTTATTCTCTAAGATACTCAAGGTTTGAAAAAAAATCCATTAGGCCAAAATGCCCAAAAACTCATGCATATCAACATTTGCTTACACATCTCATAGTGCACGCATCCAATCGTTCAAATTCAAAACAAGACCTGTCTTATCCCAAAAAACAAACAGTCAAATATCACCGCCAACAACCGCCTAGGATCAGGGTGAAACCACTGATCCCATTCGAGGCCGCTAAGGACCCTACCGAACTGGCTAGCGAAAAAAGCTCGTGAATCCGGAGTGAAGTCACGGATTCCCCCGAGGCGTCGTCGGACCCTCCCGGAGTGAGAAATTCGAACACATATAAGCACAAAGGTTTCGCAAGAATACTTGCAAAATGAGCAAATCAATTTGAAAATCATTAGCAGCGGGAAAAACAGCAGTCAAAAAGACATAAGCAGCGACAACACTCCTCATATAAACTAAATATGAGAGTCGAATAAACACATATCACAAAATTAAAATCTATATAAAGATTCCATCACTTAGAAAATAATCATACAAGTAGGTCGTGTCACACGAGGCACAACACAAAGAAGAGAGACTTACATCCACAGGTCGCATGAAGATGATGATCGCCCAACGATACTGATCCCGACCAACAAACTCAGACGACGCGTCGCGACACGACTCAATTTGACAAGACTGGATAAACACGACCAAACGATACACGACTCAACCCGACAACCTAGGTTTCCTCAACCTAAGCTCCAATACCATTTATGTAACACCCCCAATCCACTCAAGGATATTACACGCCGTAAACCCTTCTCTCAAGGATCTACCAGGCTGGTAACGCAATTATAAAACATCGCCTTTAAGGCTAAAATAAAGACTCAGTAGACTGATTTGGTCTTTCAATCAATACATATAAATAAATCCCAATACATACCCACGCAGGGGTCAACATAAAACACTCCCGTGCAACGGGAAGATACTGCAGCGGAAAGTAAAACTGCAGTTAGACCGAAACAACATCGTACGGATCTCCCGTGATTAGTATCGATCATCATTCATCAACCTTCGTGCCAACCCTGTGTTATGCTCCCAAGAACCTGAATGCAAACAGACATCCACCCCCCGATTACTCGGGGTTAGCAAAATCCCACTATTTTACTAGTGCAAATACATAATCATGCGAAATGTAACAAATAAATAGAAATCACGAATTGGATACGACAATCAACTACCAAAGCCTTCCTGAGAGGTTTTATTAATTAGAAAGCAATCAATGAAGTGTTTGAAAATAAATTCCTCATCTCGGGGATTTTTAAAAGTAGGAACCTTGTTGGACCTCAAGTCCTAAGTTGAAAAATAATCATTTCAAGATAAATGGGTCTCGGCCCAAAATCACTTTTCGTAAAACAACAAACAAATATATATATATATATATATATATATATAATACAATACACCTAGTTCTCGCCCATATTTCCGGTTGATCTTTCCAGCCACCAGATTCGACCTTCTGCAAATTATCGCCTCGCTCACCTCTCCAGTGACTTTATTCTCGGCCAATTTTCCAAGAATCCCGGAACGTCCAGTTCAACAGGTCATCCGAATCTCAAGGTATTCTGCCGATTTCTTTTCGGAATCATATTCTCGTTTTCTTATTCCCTGCTATGATGTCAACACTCAATATCGGATATTTCTTCTTCGTGATTTTGAAACCGAAACAGAAAATAAAAATCGAAACTTCAGACCCGAAATTATCTACCTCGATTTTCATCTTCCCAAACACATCAAATCAGAAGAAAAATTTAATTTTAACGAAATTCAACCCGAACTCTAATTCGGGAATCAAACCTCAATAATTTATCCAAACAAAAAATCATAATCAACAATCAAACGCTGTAAACCCGAACCTAAACCTGGTAAATCAAAATCAACATAACCAAAAGTGAATCGAAATCGGATTCGACTTTGATCCATTCGTTGCCATCCCTAAACAGCCAAATTGTATCAACACATTACCCCAAACCGGTCTGAGCCCGAAACTGAACATCCATATCGCGGAATCGCCCGCCCTTTCAGATTCGAACCGTCGCCTCCGCCGTGAGCTCCGCGATTGATTAACCCGAACCCGGACCTTGCACCGCTGCACCCGAGCCGAACCACCGGTGTGTGTGTGTTTCGGTCGGTGTGTGTGTGTGATTTGCGGTGTGTCTTCTTCCCGTCAGTGTGTGTGTGTGTTATACGGGGTGTGTGTGTGATTTTCTTATCGGCCGAAAGGGAGGATTTGGGAGAGGGAGAGATGTCGTGCAGAGGAGTTGGGAGAGAAGGACAGTAGAAGGAAAGGAATTCTGACGGCTAGGGTTAGATTAGGAGTATTTATACCCCCGGAATTTTAGGGTTCTGCAATTTAGTCCTTCAAATTTTCAGAAATTTTCAATTCAGCCCAGACAGTTTTAATTAATTCGATTTTATTCCAGCCAGCTTTTCAACTCCTACAATTTAACCCCAGTCAATTTCAAAACCTTCAATTCAGTCCCATTTTGACCCGACATTGACCTTCAATTAATATTAATAATTAATCTGAAATTATGCATATATATATTTTAATTTTAGTCATTTATAATGTTAACTCTTCGGTTAATATTAATGAACAATTATAATTTATTTTCAATTATTATATAGTGATATTCGTATCCTTTCATTTATTATATAAATAATAAATTGTAAGGATTTTAATTATTATTATTATATGTAGACTTTGTCAAGGATTTACGGGCTTAGGACTGTGAGTCAAGCACATTCATTTCAGTCAGACATCATCATCATTATCATTTATTCAGGTGGGAATTTTCACTATCACTTTAATTGCTTTAATTGGACTGTGTATGTGATCTTCTATTCATGTTTAAAATTTATATGCACGTTGTAATTCAGGCTAACCTGTTTTCGTGTAAGAGGCTATCTTAAGATATATGTTGTTGCGGGGACACCTGCACAACCTCAATATTCACATGCGTGCTCGATTCAAGTTATGTGGTATTGTGTTTATGTTTGATGTTGTTGCGGGGGAACCTGCGCAACCACAATATTCGTGTATGCGTGCTCGATTCATGCTATACGTAATATTGTGAGTATGCATTTACGTTGAGGAAAATGTGATAGATTATTCATGTTATGCTTTCCATGAGATTGTATATTACTGTGATCAGTGTGATTTCCACGAGCTGAAGGAATCTCACCCCCACCTTTATTGAACCTGCAGGTTGAACCGAGCCGGATGGACGAAGGAGCGAGCCGAGAGGGCATATGAAAGATGAAATTATTATATGATGTTTCTTTTGTCAAATGTTTGAAAAATTATTCGGGGAAACGTTGATCAGAAATTTATAAATTATGAATTGTTCTTCCGCCGCAAATTTTTACCTCGCATTTATGATGTAATGTCACCTTATTTAAAGGTATTTATGTTTAAGTCAGTGTAGAGACTCGACTTTGTAGGCGAGAATTTTTATATTCTCAAGAAAATTATTTTTCTCAAAATTTACCTTTTATTTATTTTTCCCCAATATTTACCCTAGAAAGTCGGGGTGTTACATAGTGGTATCAGAGCGGGTTTTACCTTTCTGTAGACTCGCTAAAATGTAAAAGTATCATATGCTCTCACCTTCGCCACTTCATCACTCCGTTGAAGGTACCGAATTTCAGTCATTATTCATGCATATGTCATTTCATTTTACTCATATAATTATTTATGTATGTACGAACTGTTAGAATGGCCAAACCTAGAATGACTCCACGTAAGAAGGTCCAAGCTAATTTTGACTCGTGTATCCTAGCACGTAAGGACTGGTGGGACGATCCTAGTCTACCAGAAAATGCGCCAGACTACGTCATTAATAGACTGAGTAAGTGGCTAAAATCTGGGAAACAAGGTTCCGTCACTCGCCAGCTAGAGCACTTGATGGAGAAATTATCCGAAGACTGGAGTTGATGCATCTTCCGGCTTTGGAAAAAGGCCAACAAGAGATCGCTAGAAGAGCGAGAGGCCACGGATGATTTCCAATTTGTCGCTGGATGCCTATTGGATTTATATGCTCGAGAGGAGATTCCAACTGCAAATTGGGATGCCGACTCCACGGACGAGGAAGACTCGGAGGAGGATCCCGAAGAAAATCCAGAAGAAGAACCAGAGGAGGATCCCGAAGAAGACCCTGAGGAAGATCCAGAAGAAAAACCAGAGGAGGATCCCGAAGAAGATCCAGAAGAAGATCCGGAAGAAGTTCCTGATGAAAGCTCAAAGGTGGATCTCGCCGAAAATATGAAGGATGTGATGATGGGGAGTAGTGCGTGTAGACTCGATAACTATCAATGTGAAGATAGAGATTAACTAACATAGCTTCTTAGCCAACTTGCACATAGTGGAACTTAGCGATTTTGATGTCATTTTGGGTATGGATTGGTTAGATAAGCATAGAGCTGTAGTTGAATGCTCCGAAAGGAGAGTACCTTTATGTCCGTCCGTTGATGTCAATACCGTATTCGAGGGAGTTAGACACAGCAGTACCCCGAAGGTGATTTCTGCCATGAAAGCTGTGAAGATGCTGAAGAAGAGTGATTGCCAAGGATTTTTGGTGAACGTGATGGGGAAAACGACTTCGGAGAAGATGGTAGCTGATGTACCTATCGTCAAGGAGTATCCAGATGTCTTCCCCTAAGACTTGCCCGGAGTTCCGCCGAATAGTCAAGTTCAGTTCTCGATTGATTTAGTGCTAGGAGCGGCACCAATATCGAAGGCCCCCTATAGGATGGCGCCTAAGGAATTGCAAGAGCTTAAGGTACAACTCCAGGAAATGCTCGACTCTGGATTTATCCGACCGAGTGTTTCGCCATGGGGAGCGCCAGTGCTCTTCGTGAAGAAAAAGGACGGAAGTTTGAGGATGTGTATTGACTATCGTGAACTTAATCGACTCACGATAAAGAATAAATATCCACTTCCTAGAATAGAGGACCTATTCGATCAACTTGGAGGGTCGGGAGTATTTTCGAAGATAGATTTGAGATCCGGATATCACCAGCTGAGGATTAAGAGTGATGATATCCCGAAGACCGGATTTCGAACTCGTTATGGACATTATGAATTTATAGTGATGCCATTTGGTTTGACTAATGCGCCAGCGGTATTCATGGACCTTATGAACCGTGTATTTCAACCTTATTTGGATAAGTTTGTCATTGTGTTCATTGATGACATACTTGTATATTCAAAGACCAAGGTTGAACATGAGCGGCATCTTAGAACGGTATTGGGAATACTGCGCAAGGAGAAGTTATATGCGAAATTTAACAAGTGCGAATTCTGGCTTAACCGAGTTGCATTTTTGGGTCATGTGGTCACTTCTAAAGGAATTGAGGTTGACCCGATTAAAGTTGAGGCAGTCAATGATTGGAAAGTACTGAGTAATGCGAATGAAGTTCGAAGCTTCTTGGGATTAGCCGGTTATTATCGGAGATTCATCGAGGGATTTTCGAAGATAGCTGCACCGATGACTAAGTTGACTAGAAAGGGGGAAGCTTTCTTATGGAATGAGAAATGCGAAAGGAGTTTCCAAGAACTTAAGCAAAGATTAACTGCTGCACCAGTATTGACGATTCTCGATCCGACGAAAGAATTTGTCATCTACAGTGATGTATCCAAACAAGGTTTGGGATGTTTATTAATGCAAGAGGGCAAGGTAATTGCCTATGCTTTGAGATAATTGAAACCGCACGAGCTGAACTATCCTACTCATTATTTGGAATTAGCAGCGGTAGTTCATGCCTTGAAGATTTGGAGGCATTACCTATATGGAGGTAAGTGTGAAATCTATACAGACCACAAAAGTCTGAAATATATTTTCACACAGAAGGAATTGAATATGAGGCAGCGCAGATGGCTTGAGTTGGTCAAAGACTACGATTGTACAATTCATTACCACCCCGGTAAAGTAAACGTAGTTGCTGATGCACTAAGCCATAAGGCAAGAGGAGACCTAACTTGTTTGTTGACCAAGGAGGAAAGCTTGGTCAAGGAATTTGCAAGGATGAACCTTGAGATGGCTACACCATCGAGTCCAGTTGAGTCATTATTGGCTAGTTTGGTGGTACAACCAACATTGAGAGAACAAATCAAAGAAGGTCAAGGACAGGACAACTTCTTGGTCAAGATGAAAGAACGTACTCTTTCAGGTGAGAATAAAGCCTTTAGCGTGTCCGATGATGGCACGATGTATTATGAAGGCAGGATTTGTGTGCCCAATATTCTTAAGTTGAGAGAAGCTATATTAAAGGAGGCACATAGTACTCCATATACTGCACACCCTGGGAGTACAAAGATGTATCAAGATCTTAAGGGGACATTTTGGTGGGAAGGTTTGAAGAGAGATGTGGCAGACTTTTGTCAGAAAGTGTATAGTTTGTCAGCAAGTGAAGGCAGAACACCAACGCCCCTTTGGATTACTTAAGTCACTTCATATCCCAGAATGTAAATGGGAGCACATTACGATGGACTTTGTGGTAGGTTTGCCTCGAACGGAAAGAGGAAACCACGCTATTTGGGTTGTTGTCGACCGACTCACAAAGTCAGCTCATTTTATCCCAGTTAAGATGAACTTTCGAATGGATCAGTATGCTCAACTGTATATCAGGGAGATTATTAAGTTGCATGGAGTGCGAGTCTCTATAGTATCCGATAGGGATACTCGTTTCACATCGCGTTTTTGGGAGAGTTTGCAAGAAGCTTTGGGAACGCAGTTGAATTTTAGTACGGCTTATCATCCTCAAACTGATGGTCAGTCCGAGAGGACCATCCAGATCCTTGAGGATATATTGCGAGCACGTGTGCTAGATATGGGAAATAATTGGGAACGATTGTTGCCTTTAGTAGAATTTGCTTACAACAACAGTTACCAGTCGACGATCGGTATGGCACCATATGAAGCCCTATACAGTAGGAAGTGTCGATCACCACTGTACTGGGATGAGGTAGGTGAAAGGAGGATTTTGGGTCCCGAGATGATTGAACAGACAGTTGGCATGGTGGATGAAATTCGTGAGAGGATCAAGATAGCACATGATCGTCAGAAGTCTTACGCCGACAAGCATAGGAAGGATCTCGAATTCTGTGTTGGAGACAAGGTATTCCTCAAGGTATCTCCTACCAAGGGAATTGTTCGTTTTTGTCCGAGAAGCAAGTTGAGACCAAGATACATTGGACCGTTCGAAATTCTTGAGCGGATTGGAGTGTTAGCTTACCGTTTGGCTTTACCCCCAGAACTTTCGGCTGTGCACAATGTTTTCCACGTATCATTGTTGAGAAAGTATGTGCACGATCCCAACCACGTCATCTACTATACCACCATGGAAATGAACAAAGATCTTACTTATGAAGAACAACCAGAACTGATTCTCGACCGATCAGTCCGGCAGTTGAGAAACAAAGAGAAAGTGTTTGTCAAGGTCCAATGGCGTAACCACAGCAAGGACGAAGCCACTTGGGAGCGCGAAGAGGAACTTCAAGCTCGTTATCCGAAATTTTTCAATCGAGGTATATCATTTATTTTCGAGGACGAAAATTTTTCTAAGAGAGGTAGGATGTAATACCCGTCATTTTTATAATGCGATATTATTATTTTATAATAATATTATAATACATTTCATGTTATTTAATTCAATGTAAAGGATCATGAATATTTATTTCGACGTATCACAAGTCCTAGCCCGAGTCAATTTCTCAAGTTGATTTCAGAACATTTAATATTAGTCATTTTTTTAGTACGGTAATTAAAGATATTATTATTATTAATAATAAAATTTATAATAGGAACAATATTAATATTAACATTATTAATATTTTATCTTCATTATTTCTATATCATCATTAATATTACTTTCGATATTATTATTAGTATCGATATTAATTATTATCACCGTTATTATTATTATTTCGATTTTTATTATTATTATTATTATTATTATTATTATTATTATTATTATTATCATTATTAATGGCCCAATAGTTTGTGCTGACCCATAACAAAATACAAGCCCAAATTAACCCTAACCCTAATCCAGGCAGTATAAATATACAGCCTCTACAGTATAAATACACACCATACTGTTCAATACT
The DNA here is from genome assembly GCA_033398695.1 of Orobanche coerulescens. Classification (NCBI taxonomy): domain Eukaryota; kingdom Viridiplantae; phylum Streptophyta; class Magnoliopsida; order Lamiales; family Orobanchaceae; genus Orobanche; species Orobanche coerulescens. The sequence continues at coordinate 29,911,214 of CM065809.1, read as the reverse complement.
ACAACAGAGAAATACACTTTCTTCCCAGCGCCGTTTTCTTCATCGTTGAACAACAAACAAATATATATATATATATATATATATATATATATATATAAAATACAATACACCTAGTTCTCGCCCATATTTCCGGTTGATCTTTCCAGCCACCAGATTCGACCTTCTGCAAATTATCGCCTCGCTCACCTCTCCAGCAGCTTTATTCTCGGCCAATTTTCCAAAGAATCCCAAAGAACCCGTCCAGATTCAACAGGTCATCCGAATCTCAAGGTATTATGCGGATTTCTTTTCGGAATCATATTCTCGTTTTCTTATTCCCTGCTATGATGTCAACACTCAATATCGGATATTTATTCTTCGTGATTTTGAAACCGAAGCAGAAAATAAAAATCGAAACTTCAGACCCGAAATTATCCACCTCGATTTTCATCTTCCCAAACAAATCAAATCAGAAGAAAAATTTAATTTTAACGAAATTCAACCCGAACTCTAATTCGGGAATCAAACCTCAATAATTTATCCAAACAAAAAATCATAATCAACAATCAAACGCTGTAAACCTGAACCTAAACCTGGTAATTCAAAATCAACATAACCAAAACTGAATCGAAATCGGATTCGACTTTGATCCATTCGTTGCCATCCCTAAACACCCAAATTGTATCAACACATTACCCCAAACCGGTCTGAGCCCAAAACTGAACATCCATATCGCGGAATCGCCCGCCCTTTCAGATTCGAACCGTCGCCTCCGCCGTGAGCTCCGCGACTGGTTAACCCGAACCTGCACTCAGACACAGCACTGAGCCGAACCACCGGTGTGTGTGTGTTTCGGTCGGTGTGTGTGTGTGATTTGCGGTGTGTGTGTTCTTCCCGTCAGTGTGTGTGTGTTATACGGGGTGTGTGTGTGATTTTCTTATCGGCCGAGAGGGAGGATTTGGGAGAGGGAGAGATGTCGTGCAGAGGAGTTGGAAGAGAAGGACAATAGAAGGAAAGGAATTCTGACGGCTAGGGTTAGCTTAGGAGTATTTATACCCCTGGAATTTTAGGGTTCTGCAATTTAGTCCTTCAAATTTTCAGAAATTTTCAATTCAAATTTTACGCTTTAATTAATTCGATTTTAATCCAGCCAGCTTTTCAACTCCTACAATTTAACCCCAGTCAATTTCAAAACCTTCAACTCAGTCCCATTTCGACCCGACATTGACCTTCAATTAATATTAATAATTAATCTGAAATTATGCATATATATATTTTAATTTCAGTCATTTATAATGTTAACTCTTCGGTTAATATTAATGAACAATTATAATTTATTTTCAATTATTATATAGTGATATTCGTATCCTTTCATTTATTATATAAATAATAAATTGTAAGGATTTTAATTATTATTATTATATGTAGACTTTGTCAAGGATTTACGAGCTTAGGACTGTGAGTCGAGCACATTCATTTCAGTCAGACATCATCATCATCATCATTTATTCAGGTGGGAATTTTCACTATCACTTTAATTGCTTTAATTGGACTATGTATGTGATCTTCTATTCATGTTTAAAATTTATATGCACGTTGTAATTCAGGCTAACCTGTTTTCGTGTAAGAGGCTATCTTAAGATATATGTTGTTGCGGGGACACCTGCGCAACCTCAATATTCACATGCGTGCTCGATTCATGTTATGTGGTATTGTGTTTATGTTTGATGTTGTTGCGGGGGCACCTGCGCAACCTCAATATTCGTGTATGCGTGCTCGATTCATGCTATACGTAATATTGTGAGTATGCATTTACGTTGAGGAAAATGTGATAGATTATTCATGTTATGCTTTTCATGAGATTGTATATTACTGTGATCAGTGTGATTTCCACGATCTGAAGGAAGCTCACCCCCACCTTTATTGAACCTGCAGGTTGAACCGAGCCGGATGGACGAAGGAGCGAGCCGAGAGGGCATATGAAAGACGAAATTATTATATGATGTTTCTTTTGTCAAATGTTTGAAAAATTATTCGGGGAAACGTTGATTAGAAATTTATAAATTATGAATTATTCTTCCGCCGCAAATTTTACCTCGCATTTATGATGTAATGTCACCTTATTTAAAGGTATTTATGTTTATGTCAGTGTAGCGACTCGACTTTGTAGGCGAGAATTTTTATATTCTCAAGAAAATTATTTTTCTCAAAATTTACCTTTTATTTATTTTTCCCCAATATTTACCCTAGAAAGTCGGGGTGTTACATAGTGGTATCAGAGCGGGTTTTACCTTTCTGTAGACTCGCTAAAATGTAAAAGTATCATATGCTCTCACCTTCGCCACTTCATCACTCCGTTGAAGGTACCGAATTTCAGTCATTATTCATGCATATGTCATTTCATTTTACTCATATAATTATTTATGTATGTACGAACTGTTAGAATTGCCAAACCTAGAATGACTCCACGTAAGAAGGTCCAAGCTAATTTTGACTCGCGTCTCCTAGCGCGTAAGGACTGGTGGGACGATCCTAGTCTATCAGAAAATGCGCCACACTACGTCATTAATAGACTGAGTAAGTGTCTAAATTCTGGGAAACAAGGTTCCGTCACTCGCCAGCTAGAGCACTTGATGGAGAAATTATCCGAAGACTGGAGTTGATGCATCTTCCGGCTTTGGAAAAAGGCCAACAAGAGATCGCTAGAAGAGCGAGAGGCCACGGACGATTTCCAATTTGTCGCTGGACACCTATTGGATTTATATGCTCGAGAGGAGATTCCAATTGCAAATTGGGATGCCGACTCCACGGACGAGGAAGACTCGGAGGAGGATCCCGAAGAAAATTCAGAAGAAGAACCAGAGGAGGATCCCGAAGAAGACCCTGAGGAAGATCCAGAAGAAGAACCAGAGGAGGATCCCGAAGAAGATCCCGAGGAAGATCCAGAAGAAGATCCGGAAGAAGTTCCTGATGAAAGCTCAAAGGTGGATCTCGCCGAAAATATGAAGGATGTGATGATGGGGAGTAGTGCGTGTAGACTCGATAACTATCAATGTGAAGATAGAGATTAACTAACATAGCTTCTTAGCCAACTTGCACATAGTGGAACTTAGCGATTTTGATGTCATTTTGGGTATGGATTGGTTGGATAAGCATAGAGCTGTAGTTGAATGTTCCGAAAAGAGAGTAACTTTATGTCCGTCCGTTGATGTCAAGACCGTATTCGAGGGAGTTAGACACAGCAGTACCCCGAAGGTGATTTCTGCCATGAAAGCTGTGAAGATGCTGAAAAAGAGTGATTGCCAAGGATTTTTGGTGAACGTGATGGGGAAAACGACTTCGGAGAAGACGGTAGCTGATGTACCTATCGTCAAGGAGTATCCAGATGTCTTCCCCGAAGACTTGCCTGGAGTTCCGCCGAATCGTCAAGTTGAGTTCTCGATTGATTTAGTGCCAGGAGCGGCACCAATATCGAAGGCCCCCTATAGGATGGCGCCTAAGGAATTGCAAGAGCTGAAGGTACAACTCGTGAACCGCCGACTGGATTTATCCGACCGAGTGTTTCGCCATGGGGTGCGCCAGTGCTCTTCGTGAAGAAAAAGGACGGAAGTTTGAGGATGTGTATATACTATCGTGAACTTAATCGACTCACGATAAAGAATAAATATCCACTTCCTAGAATAGAGGACCTATTCGATCAAATTGGAGGGTCGGGAGTATTTTCGAAGATAGATTTGAGATCCGGATATCACCAGCTGAGGATTAAGAGTGATGATATCCCGAAGACCGCATTTCGAACTCGTTATGGACATTATGAATTTAAAGTGATGCCATTTGGTTTGACTAATGCGCCAGCGGTATTCATGGACCTTATGAACCGTGTATTTCAACCTTATTTGGATAAGTTTGTCATTGTGTTCATTGATGACATACATGTATATTCAAAGACCAACGTTGAACATGAGCGGCATCTTAGAACGGTATTGGGAATACTGCGCAAGGAAAAGTTATATGCGAAATTCAACAAGTGCGAATTCTGGCTTAACCGAGTTGCATTTTTGGGTCATGTGGTCACTTCTAAAGGAATTGAGGTTGACCCGATTAAAGTTGAGGCAGTCAATGATTGGAAAGTACTGAGTAATGCGAATGAAGTTCGAAGCTTCTTGGGATTAGCCGGTTATTATCGGAGATTCATCGAGGGATTTTCGAAGATAGCTGCACCGATGACTAAGTTGACTAGAAAGGGGGAAGCTTTCTTATGGAATGAGAAATGCGAAAGGAGTTTCCAAGAACTTAAGCAAAGATTAACTGCTGCACCAGTATTGACGATTCTCGATCCGACGAAAGAATTTGTCATCTACAGTGATGTATCCAAACAAGGTTTGGGATGTTTATTAATGCAAGAGGGCAAGGTAATTGCCTATGCTTTGAGATAATTGAAACCGCACGAGCTGAACTATCCTACTCATTATTTGGAATTAGCAGCGGTAGTTCATGCCTTGAAGATTTGGAGGCATTACCTATATGGAGGTAAGTGTGAAATCTATACAGACCACAAAAGTCTGAAATATATTTTCACACAGAAGGAATTGAATATGAGGCAGCACAGATGGCTTGAGTTGGTCAAAGACTACGATTGTACAATTCATTACCACCCGGTAAAGTAAACGTAGTTGCTGATGCACTAAGCCGTAAGGCAAGACGAGACCTAACTTGTTTGTTGACCGAGGAAAGCTTGGTCAAGGAATTTGCAAGGATGAACCTTGAGATGGCTACACCATCGAGTCCAGTTGAGTCATTATTGGCTAGTTTGGTGGTACAACCAACATTGAGAGAACAAATCAAAGAAGGTCAAGGACAGGACAACTTCTTGGTCAAGATGAAAGAACGTACTCTTTCAGGTGAGAATAAAGCCTTTAGCGTGTCCGATGATGGCACGATGTATTATGAAGGGAGGATTTGTGTGCCCAATATTGTTAAGTTGAGAGAAGCTATATTAAAGGAGGCACATAGTACTCCGTATACAGCACACCCTCGGAGTACAAAGATGTATCAAGATCTTAAGGGGACATTTTGGTGGGAAGGTTTGAAGAGAGATGTGGCAGACTTTGTCAGAAAGTGTATAGTTTGTCAGCAAGTGAAGGCAGAACACCAACGCCCCTTTGGATTACTTAAGTCACTTCATATCCCGGAATGGAAATGGGAGCACATTACGATGGACTTTGTGGTAGGTTTGCCTCGAACGGAAAGAGGAAACCACGCTATTTGGGTTGTTGTCGATCGACTCACAAAGTCAGCTCATTTTATCCCAGTTAAGATGAACTTTCGAATGGATCAATATGCTCAACTGTTATCAGGGAGATTATTAAGTTGCATGGAGTGCCAGTATCTATAGTATCCGATAGGGATACTCGTTTCACATCGCGTTTTTGGGAGAGTTTGCAAGAAGCTTTGGGAACGCAGTTGAATTTTAGTACGGCTTATCATCCTCAAACTGATGGTCAGTCCGAGAGGACCATCCAGATCCTTGAGGATATGTTGCGAGCATGTGTGCTAGATATGGGAAATAATTGGGAACGATTGTTGCCTTTAGTAGAATTTGCTTACAACAACAGTTACCAGTAGACGATCGGTATGGCACCATATGAAGCCCTATACGGTAGGAAGTGTCGATCACCACTGTACTGGGATGAGGTAGGTGAAAGGAGGATTTTGGGTCCCGAGATGATTGAACAGACATTTGGCATGGTGGATAAAATTCGTGAGAGGATCAAGATAGCACAGGATCGTCAGAAGTCTTACGCCGACAAGCATAGGAAGGATCTCGAATTCTGTGTTGGCGACAAGGTATTCCTCAAGGTATCTCCTACCAAGGGAATTGTTCGTTTTGGTCCGAGAAGCAAGTTGAGACCGAGATACATTGGACCGTTCGAAATTCTTGAGCGGATTGGAGTGTTAGCTTACCGTTTGGCTTTACCCCCAGAACTTTCGGCTGTGCACAATGTTTTCCACGTATCATTGTTGAGAAAGTATGTGCACGATCCCAACCACGTCATCAACTATACCACCGTGGAAATGAACAAAGATCTTACTTATGAAGAACAACCAGAACTGATTCTCGACCGATCAGTCCGGCAGTTGAGAAAAAAAGAGAAAGTGTTTGTCAAGGTCCAATGGCGTAACCACAGCAAGGACGAAGCCACTTGGGAGCGCGAAGAGGAACTTCAAGCTCGTTATCCGAAATTTTTCAATCGAGGTATATCATTTATTTTCGAGTACGCAAATTTTTCTAAGAGAGGTAGGATGTAATACCCGTCATTTTTATAATGCAATATTATTATTTTATAATAATATTATAATACATTTCATGTTATTTAATTCAATGTAAAGGATCATGAATATTTATTTCGACGTATCACAAGTCCTAGCCTGAGTCAATTTCTCAAGTTGATTTCAGAACATTTAATATTAGTCATTTTTTTTAGTATGGTAATTAAAGATATTATTATTATTAATAATAAAATTTATAATAGGAACAATATTAATATTAACATTATTAATATTTTATCTTCATTATTTCTATATCATCATTAATATTACTTTTGATATTATTATTATTAGTATCGATATTAATTATTATCACCGTTATTATTATTATTTCGATTTTTATCATCATCATTATTATTATTATTATTATTATTATTATTATTATTATTATTATCATTATTAATGGCCCAATAGTTTGTGCTGACCCATAACAAAATACAAACCCAAATTAACCCTAACCCTAATCCAGGTAGTATAAATATACAGCCTCTACAGTATAAATACACACCATATTGTTCAATACTACAACAGAGAAATACACTTTCTTCCCAGCGCCGTTTTCTTCATCGTTGAACAACAAACAAATATATATATATATAATACAATACACCTAGTTCTAGCCCATATTTCCGGTTGATCTTTCCAGCCACCAGATTCGATCTTCTGCAAATTATCGCCTCGCTCACCTCTCCAGCAGCTTTATTCTCGGCCAATTTTCCAAGCCAATCCCGGAACTCCGTCCAGATTCAACAGGTCATCCGAATCTCAAGGTATTATGCGGATTTCTTTTCGGAATCATATTCTCGTTTTCTTATTCCCTGCTATGATGTCAACACTCAATATCGGATATTTATTCTTCGTGATTTTGAAACCGGCGTAAAATAAAAATCGAAACTTCAGACCCGAAATTATCCACCTCGATTTTCATCTTCCCAAACAAATCAAATCAGAAGAAAAATTTAATTTTAACGAAATTCAACCCGAACTCTAATTCGGGAATCAAACCTCAATAATTTATCCAAATAAAAAATCATAATCAACAATCAAACGCTGTAAACCCGAACCTAAACCTGGTAAATCAAAATCAACATAACCAAAACTGAATCGAAATCGGATTCGACTTTGATCCATTCATTGCCATCCCAAATTGTATCAACACATTACCCCAAACCGGTCTGAGCCCGAAACTGAACATCCATATCGCGGAATCGCCCGCCCTTTCAGATTCGAACCGTCGCCTCCGCCGTGAGCTCCGCGACTGGTTAACCCGAACCCGGACCTTGCACCGCTGCACCCGAGCCGAACCACCGGTGTGTGTGTTTCGGTCGGTGTGTGTGTGTGATTTGCGGTGTGTGTGTTCTTCCCGTCAGTGTGTGTGTGTGTTATATGGGGTGTGTGTGTGATTTTCTTATCGGCCGAGAGGGAGGATTTGGGAGAGGGAGAGATGTCGTGCAGAGGAGTTGGGAGAGAAGGACAGTAGAAGGAAAGGAATTCTGACGGCTAGGGTTAGCTTAGGAGTATTTATACCCCCGGAATTTTAGGGTTCTGCAATTTAGTCCTTCAAATTTTCAGAAATTTTCAATTCAGCCCAGACAGTTTTAATTAATTCGATTTTAATCCAGCCAGCTTTTCAACTCCTACAATTTAACCCCAGTCAATTTCAAAACCTTCAATTCAGTCCCATATTGACCCGACATTGACCTTCAATTAATATTAATAATTAATCTGAAATTATGCATATATCTATTTTAATTTCAGTCATTTATAATGTTAACTCTTCGGTTAATATTAATGAACAATTATAATTCATTTTCAATTATTATATAGTGATATTCGTATCCTTTCATTTATTATATAAATAATAAATTGTAAGGATTTTAATTATTATTATTATATGTAGACTTTATCAAGGATTTACGGGCTTAGGACTGTGAGTCGAGCACATTCATTTCAGTCAGACATCATCATCATCATTTATTCAGGTGGGAATTTTCACTATCACTTTAATTGCTTTAATTGGACTGTGTATGTGATCTTCTATTCATGTTTAAAATTTATATGCACGTTGTAATTCGTGCTAACTTTGTTTTCGTGTAAGAGGCTATCTTAAGATATATGTTGTTGCGGGGACACCTGCGGAACCTCAATATTCACATGCGTGCTCGATTCATGTTATGTGGTATTGTGTTTATGTTTGATGTTGTTGCGGGGGCACCTGCGCAACCTCAATATTCGTGTATGCGTGCTCGATTCATGCTATACGTAATATTGTGAGTATGCATTTACGTTTAGGAAAATGTGATAGATTATTCATGTTATGCTTTCCATGAGATTGTATATTACTGTGATCAGTGTGATTTCCACGAGCTGAAGGAAGCTCACCCCCACCTTTATTGAACCTACAGGTTGAACCGAGCCGGATGGACGAAGGAGCGAGCCGATAGGGCATATGAAAGATGAAATTATTATATGATGTTTCTTTTGTCAAATGTTTGAAAACTTATTCGGGGAAACGTTGATCAGAAATTTATAAATTATGAATTATTCTTCCGCCGCAAATTTTTACCTCGCATTTATGATGTAATGTCACCTTATTTAAAGATATTTATGTTTATGTCAGTGTAGGGACTCGACTTTGTAGGCGAGAATTTTTATATTCTCAAGAAAATTATTTTTATCAAAATTTACCTTTTATTTATTTTTCCCCAATATTTACCCTAGAAAGTCGGGGCGTTACATAGTGGTATCAGAGCGGGTTTTACCTTTCTGTAGACTCGCTAAAATGTAAAAGTATCATATGCTCTCAGCTTCGCCACTTCGTCACTCCGTATAAGGTACCGAATTTCAGTCATTATTCATGCATATGTCATTTCATTTTACTCATATAATTATTTATGTATGTACGAACTGTTAGAACGGCCAAACCTAGAATGACTCCACGTAAGAAGGTCCAAGCTAATTTTGACTCGCGTCTCCTAGCGCGTAAGGACTGGTGGGACGATCCTAGTCTACCAGAATATGCGCCACACTACGTCATTAATAGACTGAGTAAGTGGCTAAAATCTGGGAAACAAGGTTCCGTCACTCGCCAGCTAGAGCACTTGATGGAGAAATTATCCGAAGACTGGAGTTGATGCATCTTCCGGCTTTGGAAAAAGGCCAACAAGAGATCGCTAGAAGAGCGAGAGGCCACGGACGATTTCCAATTTGTCGCTGGACGCCTATTGGATTTATATGCTCGAGAGGAGATTCCAACTGCAAATTGGGATGCCGACTCCACGGACGAGGAAGACTCGGAGGAGGATGCCGAAGAAAATCCAGAAGAAGAACCAGAGGAGGATCCCGAAGAAGACCCTGAGGAAGATCCAGAAGAAGAACCAGAGGAGGATCCCGAAGAAGATCCCGAGGAAGATCCAGAAGAAGATCCGGAAGAAGTTCCTGATGAAATCTCAAAGGTGGATCTCGCCGAAAATATGAAGGATGTGATGATGGGGAGTAGTGCGTGTAGACTCGATAACTATCAATGTGAAGATAGAGATTAACTAACATAGCTTCTTAGCCAACTTGCACATAGTGGAACTTAGCGATTTTGATGTCATTTTGGGTATGGATTGGTTGGATAAGCATAGAGCTGTAGTTGAATGCTCCGAAAGGAGAGTAACTTTATGTCCGTCCGTTGATATCAAGACCGTATTCGAGGGAGTTAGACATAGCAGTACCCCGAAGGTGATTTTTGCCATGAAAGCTGTGAAGATGCTGAAGAAGAGTGATTGCCAAGGATTTTTGGTGAACGTGATGGGGAAAACGACTTCGGAGAAGACGGTAGCTGATGTACCTATCGTCAAGGAGTATCCAGATGTCTTCCCCGAAGACTTGCCCGGAGTTCCGCCGAATCGTCAAGTTGAGTTCTCGATTGATTTAGTGCCAGGAGCGGCACCAATATCGAAGGCCCCCTATAGGATGGCGCCTAAGGAATTGCAAGAGCTGAAGGTATAACTCCAGGAACTGCTCGACTCTGGATTTATCCGACCGAGTGTTTCGCCATGGGGTGCGCCAGTGCTCTTCGTGAAGAAAAAGGACGGAAGTTTGAGGATGTGTATTGACTATCGTGAACTTAATCGACTCACGATAAAGAATAAATATCCACTTCCTAGAATAGAGGACCTATTCGATCAACTTGGAGGGTCGGGAGTATTTTCGAAGATAGATTTGAGATCCGGATATCACCAGCTGAGGATTAAGAGTGATGATATCCCGAAGACCGCATTTCGAACTCGTTATGGACATTATGAATTTATAGTGATGCCATTTGGTTTGACTAATGCGCCAGCGGTATTCATGGACCTTATGAACCGTGTATTTCAACCTTATTTGGATAAGTTTGTCATTGTGTTCATTGATGACATACTTGTATATTCAAAGACCAAGGTTGAACATGAGCGGCATCTTAGAACGGTATTGGGAATACTGCGCAAGGAGAAGTTATATGCGAAAAATTCAACAAGTGCGAATTCTGGCTTAACGGAGTTGCATTTTTGGGTCATGTGGTCACTTCTAAAGGAATTGAGGTTGACCCGACTAAAGTTGAGGCAGTCAATGATTGGAAAGTACCGAGTAATGCGAATGAAGTTCGAAGCTTCTTGGGATTAGCCGGTTATTATCGGAGATTCATCGAGGGATTTTCGAAGATAGCTGCACCGATGAGTAAGTTGACTAGAAAGGGGGAAGCTTTCTTATGGAATGAGAAATGCGAAAGGAGTTTCCAAGAACTTAAGCAAAGATTAACTGCTGAACCAGTATTGATGATTCCTGATCCGAAGAAAGAATTTGTCATCTACAGTGATGCATCCAAACAAGGTTTGGGATGTGTATTAATGCAAGAGGGCAAGGTAATTGCCTATGCTTCGAGACAATTGAAACCGCACGAGCTGAACTATCCTACTCATTATTTGGAACTAGCAGCGGTAGTCCATGCCTTGAAGATTTGGAGGCATTACGAGGTAAGTTTGAAATCTATACAGACCACAAAAGTCTGAAATATATTTTCACACAGAAGGAATTGAATATGAGGCAGCGCAGATGGCTTTAGTTGGTCAAAGACTACGATTGTACAATTCATTACCACCCCGGTAAAGCAAACGTAGTTGCTGATGCACTAAGCCGTAAGGCAAGAGGAGACCTAACTTGTTTGTTGACCAAGGAGGAAAGCTTGGTCAAGGAATTTGCAAGGATGAACCTTGAGATGGCTACACCATCGAGTCCAGTTGAGTCATTATTGTCTAGTTTGGTGGTCCAACCAACATTGAGAGAACAAATCAAAGAAGGTCAAGGACAGGACAACTTCTTGGTCAAGATGAAAGAACGTACTCTTTCAGGTGAGAATAAAGCCTTTAGCGTGTCCGATGATGGCACGATGTATTATGAAGGGAGGATTTGTGTGCCCAATATTGTTAAGTTGAGAGAAGCTATATTAAAGGAGGCACATAGTACTCCGTATACAGCACACCCTGGGAGTACAAAGATGTATCAAGATCTTGAGGGGACATTTTGGTGGGAAGGTTTGAAGAGAGATGTGGCAGACTTTGTCAGAAAGTGTATAGTTTGTCAGCAAGTGAAGGCAGAACACCAACGCCCCTTTGGATTACTTAAGTCACTTCATATCCCAGAATGGAAATGGGAGCACATTACGATGGACTTTGTGGTAGGTTTGCCTCGAACGGAAAGAGGAAACCACGCTATTTGGGTTGTTGTCGACCGACTCACAAAGTCAGCTCATTTTATCCCAGTTAAGATGAACTTTCGAATGGATCAGTATGCTCAACTGTATATCAGGGAGATTATTAAGTTGCATGGAGTGCCAGTCTCCATAGTATCCGATAGGGATACTCGTTTCACATCGCGTTTTTGGGAGAGTTTGCAAGAAGCTTTGGGAACGCAGTTGAATTTTAGTACGGCTTATCATCCTCAAACTGATGGTCAGTCCGAGAGGACCATCCAGATCCTTGAGGATATATTGCGAGCACGTGTGCTAGATATGGGAAATAATTGGGAACGATTGTTGCCTTTAGTAGAATTTGCTTACAACAACAGTTACCAGTCGACGATCGGTATGGCACCATATGAAGCCCTATACAGTAGGAAGTGTCGATCACCACTGTACTGGGATGAGGTAGGTGAAAGGAGGATTTTGGGTCCCGAGATGATTGAACAGACAGTTGGCATGGTGGATGAAATTCGTGAGAGGATCAAGATAGCACATGATCGTCAGAAGTCTTACGCCGACAAGCATAGGAAGGATCTCGAATTCTGTGTTGGAGACAAGGTATTCCTCAAGGTATCTCCTACCAAGGGAATTGTTCGTTTTTGTCCGAGAAGCAAGTTGAGACCAAGATACATTGGACCGTTCGAAATTCTTGAGCGGATTGGAGTGTTAGCTTACCGTTTGGCTTTACCCCCAGAACTTTCGGCTGTGCACAATGTTTTCCACGTATCATTGTTGAGAAAGTATATGCACGATCCCAACCACGTCATCAACTATACCACCGTGGAAATGAACAAAGATCTTACTTATGAAGAACAACCAGAACTGATTCTCGACCGATCAGTCCGACAGTTGAGAAACAAAGAGAAAGTATTTGTCAAGGTCCAATGGCGTAACCACAGCAAGGACGAAGCCACTTGGGAGCGCGAAGAGGAACTTCAAGCTCGTTATCCGAAATTTTTCAATCGAGGTATATCATTTATTTTCGAGGACGAAAATTTTTCTAAGAGAGTTAGGATGTAATACCCGTCATTTTTATAATGCAATATTATTATTTTATAATAATATTATAATACATTTCATGTTATTTAATTCAATGTAAATGATCATGAATATTTATTTCGACGTATCACAAGTCCTAGCCCGAGTCAATTTCTCAAATTGATTTCAGAACATTTAATATTAGTCATTTTTTTTAGTACGGTAATTAAAGATATTATTATTATTAATTATAAAATTTATAATAGGAACAATATTAATATTAACATTATTAATATTTTATCTTCATTATTTCTATATCATCATTAATATTACTTTCGATATTATTATTATTAGTATCGATATTAATTATTATCACCGTTATTATTATTATTTCGATTTTTATCATTATTATTATCATTATTAATGGCCCAATAGTTTGTGCTGACCCATAACAAAATACAAGCCCAAATTAACCCTAACCCTAATCCAGGCAGTATAAATATACAGCCTCTACAGTATAAATACACACCATACTGTTCAATACTACAACAGAGAAATACACTTTCTTCCCAGCGCCGTTTTCTTCATCGTTGAACAACAAACAAAAATATATATATATATATATAATACAATACACCTAGTTCTCGCCCATATTTCCGGTTGATCTTTCCAGCCACTAGATTCGACCTTCTGCAAATTATCGCCTCGCTCACCTCTCCAGCAGCTTTATTCTCGGCCAATTTTCCAGCAATCCCAGCAACCCGTCCAGATTCAACAGGTCATCCGAATCTCAAGGTATTCTGCCGATTTCTTTTCAGAATCATATTCTCGTTTTCTTATTCCCTGCTATGATGTCAACACTCAATATAGGATATTTCTTCTTTGTGATTTTGAAACCGAAACAGAAAATAAAAATCGAAACTTCAGACCCGAAATTATCCACCTCAATTTTCATCTTCCCAAACAAATCAAATCAGAAGAAAAATTTAATTTTAACGAAATTCAAGCCGAACTCTAATTCGGGAATCAAACCTCAATAATTTATCCAAACAAAAAATCATAATCAACAATCAAACGCTGTAAACCCGAACCTAAACCTGGTAAATCAAAATCAACATAACCAAAACTGAATCGAAATGGGATTCGACTTTGATCCATTCGTTGCCATCCCTAAACACCCAAATTGTATCAACACATTACCCCAAACCGGTCTGAGGCCGAAACTGAACATCCATATCGCGGAATCGCCCGCCCTTTCAGATTCGAACCGTCGCCTCCGCCGTGAGCTCCGCGACTGGTTAACCCGAACCCGGACCTTGCACCGCTGCATCCGAGCCGAACCACCGGTGTGTGTGTGTTTAGGTCGGTGTGTGTGTGTGATTTGAGGTGTGTGTGTTCTTCCCGTCAGTATGTGTGTGTGTTATACGGGGTGTGTGTGTGATTTTCTTATCGGCCGAGAGGGAGGATTTGGGAGAGGGAGAGATGTCGTGCAGAGGAGTTGGGAGAGAAGGACAGTAGAAGGAAAGGAATTCTGACGGCTAGGGTTAGCTTAGGAGTATTTATACCCCCGGAATTTTAGGGTTCTGCAATTTAGTCCTTCAAATTTTCAGAAATTTTCAATTCAGCCCAAACAGTTTTAATTAATTCGATTTTAATCCAGCCAGCTTTTCAACTCCTACAATTTAACCCCAGTCAATTTCAAAACCTTCAATTCAGTCCCATTTTGACCCGACATTTACCTTCAATTAATATTAATAATTAATCTGAAATTATGCATATATATATTTTAATTTCAGTCATTTATAATGTTAACTCTTCGGTTAATATTAATGAACATTTATAATTTATTTTCAATTATTATATAGTGATATTCGTATCCTTTCATTTATTATATAAATAATAAATTGTAAGGATTTTAATTATTATTATTATATGTAGACTTTGTCAAGGATTTACGGGCTTAGGACTGTGAGTCGAGCACATTCATTTCTGCCAGACATCATCATCATCATCATTTATTCAGGTGGGAATTTTCAATATCACTTTAATTGCTTTAATTGGACTGCGTTTGTGATCTTCTATTCATGTTTAAAATTTATATGCATGTTGTAATTCAGGCTAACCTATTTTCGTGTAAGAGGCTATCTTAAGATATATGTTGTTGCGGGGACACATGCGCAACCTCAATATTTACATGCGTGCTCGATTCATGTTATGTGGTATTGTGTTTATGTTTGATGTTGTTGCGGGGGCACCTGCGCAACCTCAATATTCGTGTATGCGTGCTCGATTCATGCTATACGTAATATTGTGAGTATGCATTTACGTTGAGGAAAATTTGATAGATTATTCATGTTATGCTTTCCATGAGATTGTATATTACTGTGATCAGTGTGATTTCCACGAGCTGAAGGAAGCTCACCCCCACCTTTATTGAACTCGCAGTTGAACTGCGGATGGATGAAGGAGCGAGCCGAGAGGGCATATGAAAGATGAAATTATTATATGATGTTTCTTTTGTCAAATGTTTGAAAAATTATTCGGGGAAACGTTGATCAGAAATTTATAAATTATGAATTATTCTTACGCCGCAAATTTTTACCTCGCATTTATGATGTAATGTCACCTTATTTAAAGGTATTTATGTTTATGTCAGTGTAGCGACTCGACTTTGTAGGCGAGAATTTTTATATTCTCAAGAAAATTATTTTTCTCAAAATTTACCTTTTATTTTTTTTTCCCCAATATTTACCCTAGAAAGTCGGGGCGTTAAAATTTCAAGATAAATGGGTCTCGGCCCAAAATCACTTTTCGTAAAACGACCTTTACAGAACCGTTGGGATCCCATCCCAAATCTCATCAAACCACAGTACATGAGAACAATATCAAGGTCCGTTTTCCAACATCAAAACCCCACAACTAAAGGACTGAACACACACGCCAAATATTCTAGTACCATCCTAGCCAAGTAGGCCAAATGAACAACTCACCTCTTACACATTTAGTCAATGCATGCAATCATGAAATCACCGGTCAAAAATACTCTTTTCCGGAAACGCTGCAATCCGAAACACATTTATAAAATGCACCACAATTAACTGTTGATCCACCCCTCCGTGGACCCCTACCGAGACCCTGTCGTATCTAACCGGTAGTGGTTAAAAGCAAAGCTCATTGATCCACCCCTCCGTGGACCCCTACCCAGACCCGTCGAATCTAACCCGTAGTGAGAATACAGACACCCAACACTCATGCAATACTAATATGCTAAGAATGTAAGTTCATTAAGAATACTTTCTAGAAATGGCCACTTACCCGACACAATTATCATACTCATCACAATACCCCCATCATGAACAATCAACCACAACACAACAACACAATTAACACGGAATACACGATTTCACAACATTAAACAAGCAGGGATATCATTAAAGCCCTCAACGTTCAAAATAATCAAATCATAATCAATCCACACGAATCATATTAACGAGGGTAAACCAACCATCGTAAATCCAACATGTAAACTCTATTCGTAGGACACAAATCGTATAAGAAAATACTTGCCTTGAAACCACGATCAAAACGAGATGATGAACGGGATGCGGTCGGGCAGCCCCAAACTCCTGAACATAATCAAGAATACAATAGCACCGCGAACACCCCGAGAATAACACCACACGAATTACCAACACAAATGGAGATCAACTCGGAATCCTCGAGCACCTATAATCCTCCGGAAGAAACAAAAAAACATGATTACAACGAGGATCAACACCAAAACAATGGAGATCACATCAAACTATCGAAGGAAAACTCATTCGAACATTCAATCGAACATTAGATGTCCACTACAGTTAAACCTCGATAAATGAATGTTCGATAAACGAATAACCTCGCCAAATGAATAATTTTCTCCGGTACCAACTCTTTATAACATGTTCAAATTTTCTTTCGATAAATGAATAATTTCGCTAAATGAATATTTTTCTCCGGTCCCGATCATATTCATTTATCGAGGTTTTATTGTATACCTCTAGAACACCGAAATCACCCTTCGGGTTGAAACGTACCGAAGGTATGGATATACAATCCATGAAACATTTTTAACAACAGCATCCAACACCAATCGATTCATCCAAAGCGTATTGAATTCGTAATCAAGAACAAAACTCCCAAAAGTCAACTTAAAGAAAAATCAAGAAATTACCTTGATCCGGTGAAGAATAATGGATTTGATGATGTTAAAATCACTTAAAGACCTCCAAAACACCTTTAGATTGAGCAAAATCGGCCAAGTTCACGAATCCTAGTCGCCCTTGACTTACTCCCGCAGAGAGAAGAGGAAAAAAGTGTTAAAATGAGAATAATGACTGTTGTCCAGTTTATGTACTGGACAGCCTTAGCATGCGCTAATCATCTGGATTAGCGTGCGCTATCGGGGTACATATCGCCCAATATCTCAGTCCAGTAACTTCTGGACTGAATCCGACCAATAGTTAGGGTGCGCTAGTACACAATAGTTAGCGTGCGCTAACGAGACCTCCAGACCCAGTCCAGTAGCTACTGGACTGCCTCGAACTAATAGTTAGCGTGCGCTACCAAACCCATAGCGTGCGCTAACTACTGCACCTTCGCGCGCACTAACCACCCGGATGTAGCGTACGCTAACGACTCAGAAATAACAGCAACAGTACCCTCAAAAATGGGTACGACGACGGATTCTCCAACCGAATCTTCAAGTCCAAGACACACACGGGAATCTCTAGAATATGATCATACTAAGAGCTTGAGATCTAATCAAACTCACACGCGACCATGAAAGGGTCGAAACAATAAATACGAAGGCGGATACCCACAACCTTGGGAATTTACAAAATGGCCCAAAATCAGGATACGTGATCGAATAACCAAACCAAAAATTCACCACACATCTAACAGAGTTAAACGGACTTACGGGAACTCGAAACAACAGTTTCAAACGAGATTCGCGAGAATCGAACTCAAGTGCGGAAAAGTTGCTAAAGAGCACGGAACTCAGCAAAACGACATTGGAACAAACTAGGATGTCAAAAAGTGCAGAACTAATCATTGTCAGAATAATGAAACGGTCCCAAGCGTGCCGTTAAAACGGACTCCTGCCAAAAAAAGAAATTTACCAAAAATCGAAATTGCGGATATTACATACTACCCTCCTTAAAAGAAGTTTCGTCCCGAAACCTAAAAATAAGTGGGGATGAGCAATATCCCATCAGGAACATTTCAACGAGATACACAAGAACCGCATGGCTCACGCCCATCGGCGAGACGTTACAAGAACGCAAAGGAACACACGCCGCAGAAACACGCTCAAAGACAACCATCACAATGCCACAAGCAGGGGCATGACACAAGCAAAAAGTGCCAAGCATCACCAAACAGATAATGAAATCAAGTCAATTATCCAAACCATCAAGAGACAAAAGGCACATATTACAAGAAAACAAGCACAGTCGAAAACATAGAAATGAAACGTACAACGATCCGCAAAGGTAACCACGGAGAACTCTAACCATGTCGAAATTCTCGAAAACCACACCAGGCATCTCCGTGTCCCTTCAGAGCAGAGACGCAACTCGATCCCCAAACCTCTCAGCTACCATCTCGCAATGCACGGCTCGGTGTCCCAATTGACCTCAATCGAAACAGCTGACTAACAGTGAATGACAATTCTTCACCCAACGAGATCAGGCAATCAACAATCGGACAACCACGATTGAACCTCAATGATCGAACAACACAACCGAACACAATGGTAGAACAAAAATGGTCGAATAACAACGATCGAACACCAACGATCGAACAACAATGATCGAACAACAACGATCAATGATCGAACAACAACGATCGAACAAAAACGGTCGAACAACGACCCCAAAGTTCACACTTCAACTCCAGATATTAAAAGAACTTGTAGAAACTAAAAGACGTTAATTTTGAACAAGGTCGACAAGAATCGAACCGAACTCGGAAAAGTCACAACGATAAACAAATTGATCCGAAACAAGGTCACAACCTATTCGAACGATGACAACTGAGATACCGAACAAGTTCAGAAAGTATCAACAAACACGAGCGAGTCGATAGAATTGAGAAAGGGAAAATGCAGAAGTCAAAAATAATATGGATATTACATTCGACCTCTTTTAAAAGAAGTATCGTCCCCGAAACTCACAACAACAGAAGGAAAGTAACAACAAAACAAGTAACCGACAGAAACATCTTTCAAGGGCCTCTCAAAGCTGATCCTGACATGTGTGATGAAATTCGTATCCTGGAAGGCTCGGCAACCAACTCGCAAAACTGGATCTTGTGTCCCTCGAGTCCACACTTGTAACACGTTACTGGCGAGAAGGAAATTTGTACGTACATGCCCAACACAATCATGTAGGTCACAAGTCGTCCAGGAATAAGTCTAGAGGGGGGTGAATAGACTTATTGAAACTCTTTTCCACAAAGGGTGAGTTTCTCAACTGATAGGTACAGTTGACTCGGAGTCGTCTGTAAACAGGTATGCGGAAGTCAGCTGATGATGAATATAGATAACTCAAACAATGGAACAGTGAAGTATGTATGCAGCAGGTAAGTATGATGCTAAAACAGTAAAACACACAGGCAGTTTATAGTGGTCTCACAGGCGGGGTAATCCTCTACTAATCCACTTTTCTCCAAACCAGTTGGAGATGAATCCACTATAATTTTCAACCAGTGATAAATATTACGGTGATTCTACTTAGCTACAACAACTTCCAACCAGTGGAAATCCTGTCGTTGCAACTCCTTCCAACTGCCTAGCACCTCTTGATCTTTAAATCTTTAGATGCCTATCAGTCACGCACACTTAAACCAGTGAAGTACCCCGAACTCTGGTGTTAAGACACGAGTGGTTGTATTCTCCAACTAAGAGCTTTTAGTATATGAACTTTGAACTCTTGATCTTCACGATGCTATTTGTTTGCTTGATTGCTTTGATTGCTTTAATTGCATGAGAGTGTTGTTCGCATCGTACTGCTCATTTCAAATCATCAGATATTTATGGATGTATATCCTTGAGCTTCCTTCAGAGCTATTGCAATCCCTTGTAACAAATCCATTCGTTGGAGAATAGACTTCTTTATTTTTCTTTCCGAACGTTGCAAGGCTGGATTCCTTTATTTTAATCCATTTCTGACCATTGTGAAGACTTTCATGTTGTATCGCCGAATCTTTTGATTATAATATGAATAAAGTCTCTAGTGGTGGGTCTAAATGAATATTTAATTCATTTGCTTTGTGGGAATCTCTCCAGTCTGTCCCTTATCGCCCGCATATGACTTTCTGAAATTATTGAATTTTCAACGCATGCTGATGTGGACTGGATTACTTGGCTGATTACTTTGACAGAACTTATATGATCTCTTTGGTCAATCTACCTGACGTGCAGTCAACCTTCTCTGATGTCGGACTTCTCTGATGTAACTTCTCTGATATGAAGTTCTTTGTCGTGACTGATCTTCTCTGACCTGAAGTCTTCTGACATGATGAACTTATCTGATCTGATGGTCAAACTTCAGATGACTTGACTCCGTCTGATCATTTGACTGCAGTCTGGTCAAACTTCTCTGATAAATATTTTGACCAGAACTTCTCTGATAAATCTCTTTCTTCAGAACGTTGTCTGGTGCTAAGTCGTTTGTGGTCATCCTTCTCTGATCAGTTGAGTTGACCAGGACTTCTCTGATATGAACTTATCTGAGATTTATACTTAGCCGATTTTAAAGCCTAACTTACATGGCCTATAAAAGATACTCATTTGGTTCTTCTTTACATTTTGCCAAGTATTTAACTATATTTAATTTGGCCTATAGAAGATACTCATTTGGTTCTTCTTTACATTTTGCTAAGTACTTAAAACATACATTTTAATAAACAAATATAGGGATGACATCATCAAAATCTAATAAGTATTCCTAACAAATTCCCCCTATTTTGATGATGGCAAAACTTAAGCAAGTTATTCAAATGAAGAACAGGTCTGCACATAATCAAGTGCAAGACATAAACTAAAATTAGTCTTGTATTGGGACAACTAGAGGTTGTCATTCAAATGACTGTTATATAATTTTCTGAGTTGATTACAAATACATAGCTTTTGAATGATGAAATAAACACAGAAGATTACAAGTACTTCTAAAAATTACATGAAAAATACAACTACAATAAAATGTCCTATCTGCCTCTGCCTCTGCGGACAGTTTGCTTGGGAGGCCTATATAGCTTAGCTCTAATTGGCCTTTGACATACAGGTGCAAGTCCGTATTTTCTTTTGATGATCTGGGAGTCAAATTCTTGTTCATCTGTAGTTGAGAAGTTATTTTTCTCGCACAGTGCTCTGATCTCTTCCTGCAATACTAGCTCATCCAGTTCTCTGTCCAATCGGGTAGGAGGCTCTTCTGCTCTGAATGGAGGGATCATGGGGTAAGCATCCCATTTCTCTGCATATTTAAGCTGGAGCTTACAAAGAGTTGGCCATCTGGTCTTCATATAGTTGATGAATATCTGTTGGGGGGAACTTTCTTTGTCCTGGAGTATTTCCCAGAGATAGCACTTCTCTGTGAACTCCTTCTTGGCATCCACCCAAACAGTCATAAACTCTGTAGGTAAGAACTCTTCAACGTACCATAACTGTTTGCCCTCCCATTCAGATCTTTGCTCCTTTCCTTGCCAGCTCCTTCTTCTCTTCAAGGCAGCTTGATCCAGAGCAGCTAATTCCTTCCTTTGGGGCTAGATGTCCCTGCTTCAAGTAGAGGGATGTCATGCCTCTTTTTAGTTCTGATCTCCTCTCTTGCTTCCTCAGCCTCTTCCCGACCTGTTGCTTCCCCCTGTCTACTTCCTTCCCTCCTTTTGCCAGCATCAACTAACATGGTTAATTGCTACTCAACACAAATCATCCAGTCTGACATTCCAAGGGGCATTCTGGAGTTTGTAGGAGGAGGAGGGACACCTCTCTGTAGCAATGTGTCCAGCTTGGAATTAAAGGTGTGAACGATATGTAGGTCAGGTTTTACTTTGATGGCCATCAACTCCCCAAAGGTTTCCTTCACAATTCTTCGGATCAGGTCAACCATCGCAGGTGAGGTGGGTGTTGCCTGAGGAGAATGCTCACCTGAGCCTTCTGCGCCTGCAGGTAGGTTGAATGTTGACCTACCTGACTACAGACTCCTGTCTTGAGGTGGCTGATCAGATCGGGTTTGATCTGGAGTCCCCGATCTGTCATCTTCTCCATCTGAGCTGGGGTTTTGAGCAGGTGCCCCAGGCTCATATTCTCTGTCATCTTCCTTCTTTTATTCTTCATCTTCTTTCTCTTCTTCTTCCTTCTCCTCTTCCTCCTTCTTTTCTTCCTCATCTTCATTATCATCCTCCTCTTTTTCTTCTTTTTGTTCAACTTCTTCTCATTCTTCTTCCTCTTCCTCCAACAACTCCTCTGTCTTTTCTTCCTCTTCTTCAACAGTTTGTTTTTCAACTATAATACTTTTTTCCTCCTGTCTCTCAGACTCTTCAACTTTTTCTTTTTCATCTTCCCTCTTCTCAGATTCTTCTTCGACTAATATTTTTTC
This sequence comes from Orobanche coerulescens, assembly GCA_033398695.1. Lineage (NCBI taxonomy): Eukaryota > Viridiplantae > Streptophyta > Magnoliopsida > Lamiales > Orobanchaceae > Orobanche > Orobanche coerulescens. Next base: position 29,888,531 of record CM065809.1, on the reverse strand, counting down.
TTCTTCTCCTTCTACTTTCTCTTCCTCCACAATTTCTTCAATTCTTATTTCCATAACCTTTTCACCTTCTTCTTCATCCTTATCTACAATCCCAACCAAAACACCTTCCATTACAAAATGGATGAACTGGTCCATGTTGGTTTTGAAATTAGACATGAACCAGTTCTCCTGGAGCATTACAATCCTATCTGTCTCATGGCAAAAACACATGAGCACCTACTCCGTAGCCTGGGGGTAATCCCAGCTACTCTTCTCAATAGATTGTTGTAATTGAATAAAGGAAAGATATTTGAGGTTCTTCCAGTCTTCAAAAACAGTGATAAATGAAACTTTAAGAGCGTGGTGTTTTACCATGTGTAGCTGCTCTACCGATAACTCCACGGGATTGTGCTCTAGCAGATTGAAGGTGTAATCAGCTTCAGGAATGTTGATGGTTAATTCTGCTTCTTCCTTCTCTGACATGCTTGGGAGGGTCAGCAAAGGGATGATTTTAGCCTTCAGGTTATATTGATCAGGCTGATCCTCTTGAGGGATATGAGCAGATGTAGGTGAGTGAGTTGTCAGCTCTGCATCTTCGAAGTCAAGGCGTCTAGGCCTTTTGGGAGAAGGCTCAGGTGATGACGTGACATGCATCACCTCCTCTGCAATTGCTTTTCTTTTGAATCTCAGAGCTAGATGGGTGTTGCCTGAGTCTGAGTCTGACTCCTCTGCAGGTGGCTCCCTATCTGAAGGTGACTCGCGGACTGCAGGTTGGTCTCCGGCATCAGACTCGTCTAAGCTCTAAGGGTGTATGTAGGGAGGAGGCCCACTCGACATTTCCTTTAGCAGTTGGGCTGCCTTCCTCTCTCCGCCCAATCTTTTCAAGGTTTTTTGGTCTAGGTGACCAAGTCTCTTGTTGATATGGAAGAGATCAGCATTTCCCTTCACCAGACCAAGGTGTTCCAAAATCTAACTGACTTGAGTTCCGAAGGCCAACTTAGTCTTGAACCTTTTCTCATCCTCCAGCAATTCGACTTTGTTGACTTCTCGAACCAATTGCCTGTATATATAGTCGACCCAGTCAATCGTCTCAGCTTGAATTAGTGCTCCCTTCACCATAAACTTGGCTGATGATAGCTGATCGTAGCTGCCGGCCATTCCCATCACTATTTTGTTGGTGATGTCCAATGCGTAGCGATACTCTTTCCTTAGCTCGCTCCTCTTAGCAGTTAACTTCAACGTAGATGGATGCTAGTCAGACTTGATTTCCAGCCAAGTATCGGCTGTATTCTGCTTCAATGCTTCCACGGCCATGCCTCGAGATCGCATCCCGAAGGCTTCTCCGATAGTTTTCGGAGTGATTGTCACTTCTTATCCAAATACCGAGCTCTTGATGCCCGTTTCCAAAACTTCGGCTTCCTTGAAGAAAGCGATTACAGCCTCTTTGTGGAGAAATTTGGGGCTGATGCTCAGGAATGGGTAAATCCCATTTTTCTTCATAGATCTGATAACATCGTACACGCTTGTGTTCAGATTTGCTTCGAGCAGACCCTCGATGTCAACCACCAGACTAAAGATAATTTGGTCTTTGATGAGCTTTAGGTTGACGCCTTCGAAGTATTGGGTGGCCTCCATTTCTGCAAAAAGTTAAGCTTTTTGGTGAGTGTATTGGAGGTTCAAATGGATTTCTGCTTTTGAAAAACTAGGGTTTTGAAAGCTTGAAGACGATAAGATATGTGAAATGATTTTTTGCCGTCTTAAATAACCAGTCGAAAAGACGTTTTGAATTTAATATTCAATTAAATTAAGCGGTGGTCCAGCTTTTGGGATTTTAAAATTCAATTAAATTAAGCAGTGGTCCAGCTTTTGAAAATTTGAAAAATAACGGTTGTATTTTTAATTGGTCATAGTGGAGGTCATGTGAACATGTAGTTGCCACATGTAAATGGATAATAATATAATATTCAAGAGTCGGTCAGAGATAGAAAGACTTAGCTGGTTGACTATTTGACTTCTTGACTGCTCTGCATCAGGTAGCTTGAGTCGCCTGAGGGTCAGCTAGGTTCCTTTGTCTTCTTGTCTGGTCTTATCAGGTGGATTCTCCTTAGCTGCATCAGGTAACTCTTCATCGTCTGATCTGATCATCAGGCAGCTTTCTCGTCTGTACTAGATTCCCAATCTAGTAATCCTAGTTCTCTACTCAGCTCCAAAAACCTTTCTTCTGGCAAAGGTTTAGTGAATATGTTAGCAATCTGGTATTCAGTGCTGACTATTTCCACTCTAACTCTTTTGTTTAGCACATGATCTCTGATGAAGTGATGCTTAACATCAATGTGCTTCGTCCTTGAGTACAATACTGGATTGTTGGTTACAGCAATTGCACTGTTGTTATCACACCATATTGGGACTTCATTTGCAATGATGTTGTAGTCCCTTAGCTGTTGTCTGATCCATAGAATTTGGGCACAACAGCTACCTGCAGCTAGGTATTCTGTCTTTGTTGTTGATATTGATTTAGATACCTGCTTTTTGCTAAACCAGGATATCAGTCTGGTTCCTAGGAATTGGCACGTTCCTCTGGTGCTTTTCCTATTAATTTTGCATCCTGTGAAATCTGCATCTGAGTATCTTGATAGCTCAAAGGTATCATCCTTAGGATACCATAGTCCAACATTGACTGTGGACTTAAGTTATTTGATAATCCTTTTAGCTGCATCCTGGTGAGACTACTTTAGCTTGGTTTGAAATCTAGCACATACTCCCACGGCATAAGATATGTCTGGTCTGCTTGCAGTCAGATATAGGAGTGATCCAATAAGTCCTCCGTAGTGGGTTGGATCCACTGATATACCTCCTTCATCTGCATCTAGGTGTGTGCTTGTGCTCATAGGTATTCTTGCTGGTTTGGCTGATTCCATTCCAAATCTCTTGTTTAAGTCTCTTGTGTATTTGGCTTGATTGATGAAGATTCCATTATTCATCTACTTGACTTGCAATCCTATAAAGAAATTAAGCTTTCGCATCATGCTCATCACAAATTCTCCTTGCATGAGATTTGAGAATTTCTCACATAGCTCTGGGTTGGTTGAGCCAAATATGATATCATCCACATATATTTGTACTAATAATTTGTTGTCTTCATGCTCTATTCTGAATAAAGTCTTATCCACGTTGCCTTTGCTGAATCTGTTCTTCTCTAGAAACATAGAGCGTGTCTCATACCATGCTCTTGGTGCCTGCTTGAGTCCATATAGAGCTTTCAAAAGCTTGTAGACTTTGTCTCCTTTGACAAATCCAGGGGTTTGCTCCACATAGACTTCTTCTTCTAGAATTCCATTGAGAAAGGCAATTTTTACATCCATTTGGTAGACTTCAAAATCCTTGAATGCTGCATATGCAAGGAATAGTCTGATGGCTTCCAGTCTTGCAACAGGTGCATAGGTTTCATCAAAATCTATTCCTTCACATTGTGCATATCCTTTGGCAACTAATCTGTCTTTATTCCTAACAACATCTCCATATTCATGACACTTGTTCTTGTACACCCATTTGGTGCCTATCACCTTCTTGTGATCTGGTCTGTCTGTTAGTTCCCAGACATTGTTTCTCTCCATCTGGTTGAGCTCTTTTTGCATTGCATTGATCCATAAGTAATCCTCCAATGCTTTCTCTGTTGTCTTGGGTTCCATTTGAGACATGAAACATGAGAAAATTGCCATTCCTGCTGGTACTGTGGATTGTCTGGTTTTGATTCCATCAGTTTGGTTTCCAATGATCTGCTGAATAGGGTGATCTCTAAGCCATTAGGGGATTTTTTCTTCTCTTCTTCAGGGTTTGTTCCCCCTGTAGAGTTGCTTTGGTGGACTTCTTCTCTCTCTACTTCAGCTTGGTTCTGATCTCCTTGGTCTGCAACTGGATCAGCTACGGTCTTGTCATCTACAGGTGGGGATCTTGTCTGATCTGCAGATGGTTCTTTATCAGCTACAGATGGGTCTTCATCAGCAGCAACTAGATCAGGTAGGTTTTGAGGTCCTATCTGATCTGCAATTGGGTCTTCAAGCTGGTCTGCAGGTCAGTCCATCATTCCTGTATCATAGATTATGACTTCTTCCAGGTTGGCGGTTTTGAGCTTATTCTCAATTGATTCCACTTGTTTCCTGTACTCAACAGTATACTCATCAAATACAACATGAGGTGTTTGTTCCACAAATAAGGTTCTTTTGTTAAAAACTCTATATGCCTTGCTTCTTTGTGAGTATCCCATAAAGAGACCATCATCAGTCTTAGCATCAAAGAGATTTAGTTGGGTTTTACCATTATTGTGGATGAAACACTTACAACCAAAAATATGAAAATATGCAACAGTTGGTGTTCTGCCATTCCAAACCACATAGGGAGTTTTGCCATGTCTCCCTACAATCATACTCCTATTCTGAGTGCGGCATGCTGTGTTGACAGCTTCAGCCCAGCACCTCTTTGGCAGGTCAGCTTCTGCAATCATGGACCTGGTAGCTTCCTTCAGGGTTCTATTCCTTCTTTCAGCAACACCATTCTGCTGTGGAGTCTTGGCTGTAGAGAGCTCGTGCTAGATCCCATTCTGATCACTTTATTCAGTGATTGCTTTGTTGAGAAATTCTCCACCTAGATCTGATATAATCTTGATGATTGAGAGGGATTTCTCATTCTGGATCTTCCTTAGCAGCTAAGGTAGTTTTGTCAAAGTTTCACTCTTTTTATAGAGAAAAACAATCCATGTATATCTTGAGTAGTCATCTACTACTGATAGAGCATGTTTTCTTCCACTCAACGTCCTTAGCTTGATGGGACTAAATAGATCCATATGAAGTAGATCTAGAATCCTTGTTGTGAGAGTGGTAGGCTGAACTGGTTTAAATGATGCTCTTGTTTGTTTCCCTTTCTGACATGCTTCACAGAGAGCTTCCTTTCTGAATACTTCTTCTGGAAGTCCTTTGACCAGTTTTTGAGAACTGATTGTTAATGGCTTTGAAGTTCAGGTCACATAGTCTTTTGTGCCACAACCATCCATTCTCAGTTATTGTCTTGGATAGAAAACAGGTGTTGGGAGCTCCTGTGTTCCAATCTATCATATAGACATCTCTTGTTATGAATCCTTGTAGCTTCACTTCTCCAGATAGGATATCTATCACCATGCATTTCCAGATTGTGAAGACTACTAGATTCTTCTCATCACAGAACTGACTTATGCTCAACAGATTGTACTTAAGCCATTTAACATAATGGACTTTGGTTGTTATGTTTTCTCTGTGCAGCTCTCCAAAACCTTTTGTCTGACCTCTAGAGCTATCTCCAAAGGTTACATCTGGGCCTCTTTCTTTGGTATAATTTGATAGCACCTTCTTGTTCCCGGTCATGTGCCTTGAGCATCCATAATCTACAAACCATTCTTCACCTCCTATATTTGAATTTGTGGAGACGTGGTAGTAGTCCTTCCACCTTTTCTGCAATTAAACAAGCAGAGATTTAGGTACCCAAATCTGTGTGGGTCCTCGGGGGTTAGTTGGTTTCCTGGGGAATTGATTTCTCCTTGGATTATGGAAATTATGGTGATTGACCCTAAAAGGTGTGTATGGTCTAGGCCTATATCCTCAGTTAGGATTGTGTACTGGATATGCCTCATAAAATTGGTGGTGTGGGCCATTCCTAAATCTTGGCTGAGACCATTTATAAAATCTTTGAGGTCTCCACACCTATTTGTTTTGAAAATTAGGATAACCTTGAGGTTTCCATTTGCCCCTCCCATTTTGAAATCTATTTTTGGGGAGTCTCTGATAATAGTGGGCATGTTGTATAGGCTGCTGCTTTTACCTTGGCCATTGCCTAGTCTCTTGTCTAGGTGGCTGCCTTGTATACCTTGGCTGCTGCCTAAACTTTTGACTTGGGTGTTGCCTATTTTTAAATACAGGTTTGTAAGTTGGCTCAGCAGATGGGACAAGTGTTTCTCCCTTGATGAAAGTAGTTTTAGAACTAGAGGGAGTGTTGGGGTCATATCCAAGGCCTGATCTGGAATATAGTGGCATATTATTCATACACAATTCATCCAAGGTTATAGAAGCTTTGAGAGAAGTTATCTCCTTAGCCTGTGTATTACTTAGATGTGTCAGTTTAGCAAACTCAGATTTAACATGAGCAAGTGCGACTGATTTTTCACTATTAAAAACAGTTATTTTATCTCAGCTGTAGTGTTATCATCCTGGTTTTTAAAGTTGTCTGCAACCTGTTTTTCAGGATCAGATTTGGTTTTATTCAACTCTAGCCTGAGTTTTTCAAAATCATTTTTCAGCTGCATATTCTCATCTTGTAGTTGGGTCTTCTCGGCTGATACAGTGAAGTGTGAAGATTTTAATTTCTCAACATCTTTGAGAAGTTGATTGACAGACTCTTGTAAATCCATATCCTGAGATATGTCTGAGCTATTATTATTTGAAATTGAGGGTTTAGATGTTACCTCTTCATCAGCTAAGTTGGCCATCAGGCAATTGTACTCCTCATCATCATCAGAGAAGAATCCACTGCTCGAATCTACTCTCTCTTGGTCTTCTCCAATGAAAGCTTTTCTCGTGTCTTCTTTTCTGCTCACTTCGTTCTTGCCTTCATCCTTCTTGAGATCAGGAAAGTCAATTTGTATATGTCCTGTCTTGTGGCAATTGTAGCACTCCACCTTCCAGCTTCTAACCTTTTGATTTCTCCAGAGATTTTCTTTATAATTCTTCTTATATTTGGAGTAACTCTTCTGGAAGTTGCTGAATCTTTGCATTATAAAGGCCATTTCCTCCTCGAAATCTAGGGGATTTGGAGGCTTGACATCAGACAGGTTCTTGGCAGGGGACTCAGCTGAAAAAGCTATTCCCTTCTCTACAGGCTCGGTTGATGATGAACTTGGAAGCTCAAACTTATAAGCCTTTAGGTCAAAGAAAAGCTCTTGGATCTTTATTTTGTTAATATCCTTGGATTCTCTCATAGCCGCTGCCTTCATATTCCATTCTGGATTGAGATATCTTAGAACCATCAGGGCCATCTCCCTGTTGCCATATGTTTTTCCCAGAGAATTACTTTCATTAATAATCTTTGTGAATCTTGTGTCTACCTGGTCGATAGACTCTCCATTCTTCATCTTGAAGTTGTCAAACTTTTGGGTAGTGATTGACAACTTGTTCTCTTTTATTAGCTCAGTTCCTTCACACATCACAGCTAGAGTATCCCAAATTTCTTTTGCATTCTTGCAATTCTTGATCTTGACCATTGTTGATTTGTCAAGAGTTTGGTACAGCACGTCTCTGGCCCGGTTTTCAAGAATGTCCAGCTTCCTCTCTTCAATGTCCAGCTCCGTCCTCTTCTTGGGGATCTTCTCTGGCTTCCCGGCTGCTATCTCCTCAGGAGCGTTGTCCTTCTCGAAATGAAAGGACCATCTTCGATTATGCACCACATGTCGTCATGGATGGAAGATAAATGTGCCTGCATCCTTATCTTCCAAATATCATACTCGTCAACTGAAAAAATAGGTAATCTAGAATGCATGTGTTGAATGTGTTCCATTCTTAATGAGAGATACAATATATATATCCTCGATATGCAGATCTGGTTCTGAAAAATTGAACCAACCGCTCCGATACCACTTGTAGGTCACAAGTCATCCAGGAATAAGTCTAGAGTGGGGGTGAATAGACTTATTGAAACTCTTTTACACAAAGGGTGAGTTTCTCAGCTGATTGGTACAGTTAACTCGGAGTCGTCTATAGACAAGTATGCGGAAGTCAGCTGATGACGAATAGAGATAACTCAAACAATGGAACAGTGAAGTATGTATGCAGCAGGTAAGTATGATGCTAAAATAGTAAAACACGCAGGCAGTTTATAGTGGTCTCAGAGGTGGGGTAATCCTATACTAATCCACTTTTCTCCAAACCAGTTGGAGATGAATCCACTATAATTTTCAACCAGTGATAAATATTACAGTGATTCTACTTAGCTACAACAACTTCCAACCAGTGGAAATCCTGTCGTTGCAACTCCTTCCGACTGCCTAGCACCTCTTGATCTTTAAATCCTTAGATACCTATCAGTCACGCACACTTTAACCAGTGAAGTACCTCAAACTCAGGTTTTAAGACATGAGTGGTTGTATTCTCCAACTAACAGCTTTATTAGTATATGAACTTTGAACTCTTGCTCTTCACGATGCTATTTGTTTGCTTGATTGCTTTGATTGCTTTAATTTCTCGAGAGTATTGTTTGCATCGTACTGCTCATTTCAAATCTTCAGATATTTATAGATGTATATCCTTGAGCTTCCTTCATAGCCGTTGCAATCCCTAATAACAAATTCGTCCGTTGGAGAAATAGACTCTTTATTTTTCTTTCTGAACGTTGCAAGGCTGGATTCCCTTATTTTAATCCATTTCCGACCGTTGTGAAGACTTTCATGTTGTAGCGCCGAATCTTTTGATTATAATATGATTAAAGTCTCCAGTGGTGGGTCTGAATGAATATTTAATTCATTTGCTTTTCGGGAATCTCTCCAGTATGTCCCTTATCGCCCGCATGTGACTTTATGAAATTATTGGCTTTTCAATGCATGCTGACGTGGACTGGATTACTTGGCTGATTACTTTGACAGAACTTATCCGATCTCTTTGGTCAATATGTCTGACGTGTAATCAACCTTCTCTGATGTCGGACTTCTCTGATGTAACTTCTCTGATATGAAGTTCTTTGTCCTGACTGATCTTCTCTGATCTGAAGTCTTCTGACCTGATGAACTTATTTGATTTGATGGTCAAACTTCAGATGACTTGACTCCATCTGATCATTTGACTGCAGTCTGGTCAAACTTCTCTGATAAATATTTTGACCAGAACTTCGCTGATAAATCTCTTTCTTCATAACGTTGTATGGTGATAAGTCGTCTGTGGTCAACCTTCTCTGATCACTTGAGTTGACCATGACTTCTCTGATATGAACTTATCTGAGATTTATACTTAGCCGATTTTAAGCCTAACTTACATGGCCTATAGAAGATACTCATTTGGTTCTTCTTTACATTTTGCCAAGTATTTAACTATATTCAATTTGGCCTATAGAAGATACACATTTGTTTCTTCTTTACATTTTGCCAAGTACTTAAAAACATACATTTGAATAAACAAATACAGGGATGACATCATAAAAATCTAATAAGTATTCCTAACAAATCCAACCATGAAACAACAAGAAAAATGATGGAATATAGCTCAATAATCATCGATCCATCACAAATCTAAGTTACTGTGGTTAAATCGGACAAAACCAAGTAAACCCCCAATTTCCCAAAACTGTGATTTTTAGGAAATCTAACCTTTATTCGCTCGATCAAAGGAGGTTATAGAAGGATTAATCAATGATACGAACTCCAGGACTTCATGGATTAATTGCCTGACAACATGTCTTCATGCTCCACAAGACTCCAGCCGCAGAAGGGAAAGGAACGAAATGAAAAATGGGTGAGAATATGACTGCCCAGTCATATTTATACTTGCGCGCCCTAGCGTGCGCTAGGCCTTCCGGGTTCGCGTGCCCTATCGGCCAGTCTCGGCTTAGAACCTTCGGTCGGGGCTTGCACGACCCGGTCCTATTTATTGGGATTCGGTGCCTAAAATGAAGGCCCATCGGAAGTGGTAAAACGAAAATTAATTCGATCCGAATCCCTACCAGGATTGATCGAGCTACGTATATACGAATATTATAAGAAGCACAAGAGATACGAGAAAACATACCCTTGTAGTCCGTTGATTAAATGGTATCCTTCTCTTGAGCTATTCCCCAAGCTTTTAGTTGATTTCCCTACGATCCAATCCGCTCCAAGCTCTTGGATGATCCAACGCCGAAAATACCGCGTCTCTACTTGCCACGCGCCGGAGAAACGAACGGAATGACGATCATCTTGATATCCTCCGAGGATACGTCTAGAGCTAGGATGATGAAGCTTTCTATGTGATTATGACAGTCTAAGTGTATAACTCACACTCTCAATCAATCTCTTGATATTCTCTAAGAACAACAAGAACAAGATGAAGTAGAAGATGAAGACTATATGAGAAAAATGGTTTCTCTCTCTCTCTCTCTCTCTCTCTCTCTCTCTCTCTCTATGAACCGTGAAGATGCCAAGAGTGAAGGATGAGAGATAAAAGTCATCTTCTTATTCTTATTCAACCCACACGAAATCAATTCATATCACATGATTGACACCCTACCATGTCTTTGTCATCCATTATAAAATGGACACAAAAGACCAAGAGGGGAGTAGGTGAAAAAAAGGGAGGTGGCTATCAAGAAGAAATCGGACGAGTTTGGTTCGTTCCAGACTCCCGTGAGTCCAAACAGATAAACTCCGATTCCGTTCCGATGTATTTATATCGATTAATTAATACAATTAATTAATCATATCAAATACATAATAACATAATTAATTTCTCCAAGAAATAATTATATCCATGAATTAAATTAATCACCCAGTAATTTATTTACGTTATTAGGCCGTAAATTAATTTATCCAATAAATTAATTTAAACATCCAATGTCCCAAATTTAGATATCCAATATCTAATATTCATAATGAGAGAATAAGCTTGATTCATTCTGTCGTCAATCCTATTGCGCGACTCGGTAGGTCCGTCTCAGTCAGCAATGGGAGGAACCAAAGAGTAGTAGCACCACCTAGCCAGCCTGGCAGCCTACACTGTACCCCAACTGAGAACGAATGATGGGATCATTCAAGAACCATTCTGTCGTGTATACCAGTAAACGTATAAACCCTTCTTTCACATGTCCCGATCAAGTTATAGGGTCACAGTGAGTCAAACCCTATATGTACTTGACGCTATGCATGCAAATCGAGATCATCGAGCTCTCGTGTATCTAATACAACTAGCTCCAATGCTTTGGTATTCAGTAGGACCTGCTACTTGCCCGGTAAGATGCACGTCGAGGTTGACCCCCGCCTTCCGGTTTATAGGATCGAACTACTTTAATGAAAATCTTGATGTCACAAGTACATCCCTACTAAATCCTCAAGTCGAAGGTTCATGAATACCTATCACAACCATTCGATTCCGTCATTGACTGTCCCGGAGTAAAATTCGTGTGACGAATCGAGGGTGAGTCGGTTCGAGTATACTAATCCAATTAGCATACCTATAACGTGTGCTACCACTAACCATTAGTGTTCGACAGGCACTCCCAATGTCAAAGAACACGTCATAAAAGTCTCCACATAAACTTAATGCCCAGGCAAGTTTCATCGACTTGCATACGATTAAGTATTTTAGCTATAAACCTTTCCAGTGCTGACCCCCTTATCTAATAAGGAGTAGAATGTTTTGCTCTTAAATACACGAACTAGTTTCTTTATATATATTTACGAGTCAGAAACGCCAGTAACTACCAATAAATAAAGAAACATCCATTGCCTTATATAAATGATTTATATAATAACAAGTACAATGTCCTCACTCAACATCCTCTAAGTGGCATTCGAGGGCATACTCCTAACAATATCCCACTTGCACTCAATGCCATACACTATGGTATCTAATACCCGTGTTCTCCCGATGACGCTCTAAGCTAATCTGAGAAAGTGGCTTGGTCAGTGGATCAGCAACGTAGTCGGATGACTCTACTCTATGCAGCACAATGTATCTTTTTGCGAACAAATTCTCAAACGAGATGATACTCTCTTTCAATATGTTTTGTATTATTATGAAACCTCAGCTCCCAGGCCTGTGCTACTGCTCTATTGTTATCGTATAAAAACGAAAACAGGCAGCGTAGCACATGATGTCACGTGAAGTTTACCCAGTAACTTATTAACCCTTCCTTTGGAGGCCTCCGAGGCCGCTTCATACTCAGCCTAACAGGTGGAATCAGCAGTCGCGCTATAGCTTGGCACTATGCCAAAATACTGCTTCTCCATTAAGAGTAAATATGTAGCCAGAAGTAGACATCGAATTGTCTATCTGTCCTTGGAAGTTTGAAACAGTGAATCCCATCACATTCAGTTCTCCACCGCCATATATCAGAACCATATCTCTAGTCCTTCTCAATTATTTGAGAATGTTCTTTACGGCAGTCTAATGTTCCCTTCCTGGGTTTGCCTGAAACCTACTTACCACGCTCACAGCATGCGCAACGTCAGGTCTCGTACACAACATAGCATACATAAGGCTACCCACAACCGATGCATATGGTATATTACTCATGTCCTTTCGTTGTTCCTCACTATGAGGACACATCTTCGAGGAGAGTTTTATTCCATGTCGCATCGGAAGGAACCCTCCTTTAGAATCATCCATCTTAAATCGCTTTAAGACTTTATCTACATAGAGGGCTTGGGAAAGACCTACCATTCTCTTCGCTCTATCCCAGTAGAGTCGAATCCCAACAATATAGGTTTCTTCTCCCAAGTCTTTCATGGAGAACTTACTCGAAAAGCCAGGCTTTCATAGAACTAAGCATTCCCACATCGTTTCCTAATAGTAGAATGTCATCTACATATAGTACTAAGAATGCGATTTTCCTCCCACTAACCCTCTTGTATACACAAGGTTCCTCTTCATTTTTCACGAAGTCAAACTTTTTGACCGCCTCGTCAAAACGAAGATCCCAACTACATAAAGACTGCTACATTCCATTTCATGGAGTATACATCCACCATCGCTTGGTCATAGGTCGTTGGGTCGGTCTCTTGGCTATCAGTTCGAACCTCATGGAGACCCAGCTCCTCCAAGTGTACAAGGCCATATCTCTCAGGTAAATGAGACACCCTACTTGACCTATGAGGTGGTTGTACTTGTGTTTCATAAGGTTCCGTTTCATTATATTCTTACAAAGAAATATTTCTACATGCTCCGCCTTCCTGAATGAACTCATCTTCCAGGAAGTGTGCATGCAAAGTAATAACGATCTTTTGATCTTTGGGCATGTAGAATAGATAACCCATCATCCCAGATGGGAATCCAATGAAAACATTCCTTCACGGACCTCGCTTCCAACTTGTCCACCTTAGTCTTCTTGACATAGGCGGGACATCCAAAATCCTAATGTGATTAAGACTTGGTTTCCTGCCCTCCCACATCTCATGTGGAGTTTTAGGAACGGATTTGGAAGGACATCTGTTCAAGATATAAGTGGCAGTCAGGCGTGCATACCCCCATAGGTAAATCGGTAAGTCAGTATAGCCTAGCGTGGAACGGACCATGTTCAACAAGGTTCAGTTCCTTCTTTCTGACACACCATTTATCTGAGGAGTACCTGGAGGTGTTAGTTGTGATACTATTCCATGTTCTTTTAGGAACTTGTCAAACTCCATACTCATATACTCGCCACCTCGGTCTAACCGAAGTGCTCTGATATGATTTCCAGTTTGTTTCTCGACTAGGGCCTTGAATTCCTAGAATTTCTCAAAGGCCTCGGATTTATGTTTCATTAAGTATACATAACCATACCTAGTACGATCATCTGTAAACTTAATGAAGTACTGATATCCGTCACGTGCTGCTTCCAAAGCACCACATACGTCGGTATGTATTAATTCTAGTTTATCAGCGGCTCTTTCAAAAGTCCCTGTGAAGGGGGACTTAGTCATTTTTGCCTTTAAGGCAAGGTTCACAAGTAGGAAAAAGAATCCGATCCCAATGGACCGATAACTCCATCTTTTTCCATTTTGCAAACCTTGGTCTGACCAACATGACCAAGTGTAAGACGCCATTTAAAAACTTGATTAGTTTCATCCCTACCACACTTCCGAGTCATAGTATTCACAACGACTTTGTTAGATGATACAGTCCATTCAACAATGTAGAAGTACCCACTAGTTTATTTCTAAAACAAATTTTGCAGGAACCATCACTACTAATGAAAAATGAAAAGCCTTTCCGATCCATGACTGGAATGGATACAATGTTTTTATGCCCCTTGGGCAAAACAAGTACATCTTATAACGTCAGAACAAAACTGGATTCTAAACCCAAAAGAAGTCATCCTATGTCGGTTGCCTCGACACTATGCCCGCTTCCAACAGTGATCATTACTTCTCCAGCTCCAAGCTTCCTACTTTGTTCCAGATCCTGATTTACGATACAAATATGAGAACTAGCACCAGAATCCAGTATCCAGGAAGTAGAAAATACAGTAGCAAAACAATTTTGTTTCCAAAACTAAAAAGTTCTGTACCTGAAGTGCCATGAAGAATCGGACAGTCTCTAGCCCAATGGCCCAACTCACTGCACTTGAGACAAGCATCCTTCTTCTTGTTGTTCTTCGGAACCATCGGGGCCTTGACCTTACCGTTGAGGTCCTTGACTTGTTGTCCCGTCCCCTTCTTCTTCTTTTCTTCTTATTCTTGGACCTCTGAGATCCAGAAGAAATCACAAGGGTAGACTCCTTCATCCTCGGAGTCTTCATCTGAGACTGAGCGGTCACGAGTTTGTTCATTAGCCCTGCTAAGTTACATGCAATCTCATTGCAGTTGAAGTTCATAAGAAACTGTGAGAAGGAATCAGGGAGAGATTGTAGGATAAGGTCGGTTTGAAGAGAATCATCCATCTTAAAATCAAGAGCCTCCAATCTCTCGATCATATATATCATTTTGAGGATGTGGTCCTAAACCTTCTCACCTTCCTTCATCCTTGCATCGAACAGTTTCTTGGATATCTCATATCTAGCAGTTCGACTATGCTCACCATAAAGCTCGGTTAAGTGAGATAGAACTGCCTAGCAGAAGTCATTTTCTCATGAGCTCTTTGAAGCTCATTAGACATAGAAGCCATCGTGTAAGCACAGACTTTTATGTCATCCTTAACCCACTTTTCGTGGTTTTCAATCTTTTCTTGATTGGCTCAAGTCCGCACTGGAGGCGCCGAAATGTCCGTCTCCAAGACGTATCCCAGTGCCTCTATACTGAGGACTATCATCAGATTGCAGAGCTAATCCACATAGTTAGATCCGTTCAAGGTGTTCTTTTCGAGTAGAATTGCGAGTGCGTTCATTGTCATATTGAGAGTTATGTCTGCATTAAGTATGATAGATTAATTAGTGACTCGTTTATTTACGTTCTGAGTATAGAATTAAGGTCTTTTCTATTCTTCTTACCCAACTCCCACTATTTTTATCGGAATAACACATTTCCATGTGAAATCCGGAAGTATCGTCCGCTCTACTTCATAATGGCGATCGAGTTCTTTATAAATCTTAATAGAGGGCAACCGAATAGGTTTCTAGTATATTAATTTTCATAAAGTGGTGTCCAACACCAACCCATCTAATAAATGATTCTATCTTATTTTCCCCCTTGTTCACTCCCCTCAACCTATATGATTTCTATAGTTCGTGAACTAGTTAAGTTTACACCATCGACGCAAATCAGTTTCACCATTGAATCTTATTCGGCAACCTATTAGGTTTATAGGGATAAAATTTGCTCCAACCGAAGGCATCCAATGCGCTCCCGGTAATTTATTCATCCTCGCCGAACGACTACCCCGATAACTCGGAAGCATAGCACATCCGGTTTGGATTTCAATTTCTCGAAAGCTCGATGGAGGGAAGAAAAACCTTGAAACCTTATGAACTTAATAATTTGTCCTGGGAGAATTTTCGCGATTAACGTTACACTTTGCACATTAATCCATTTAAGTGCGTTTGTGGACCGTTTCTAGAATCAACCTAGTTGCTACCAACATGTAGTTCTTGGACCGTTTCTAGAATCAAAAACTTAGTAATCTAATTACAAGTCTTCGTCTTGAATCTTCGTATTCTCGAAACGGATCTTCCTCCGGTCTTCGTCATTACATATAAATTTTACATTGAAAAATTACATCTTAGATACAAATATTTCTAGTAAAATAAATAGGCTCAAAATGGCCTTTACAACCCAATCGAATAAAACCGAACGATTCAAAACTAAGTCCATGAACCACATCCCCATTCAAAAGCATTCATCCAACAAATACTATATAAACGAATTGCGTAGAGATACATTGATCCAATCAACATACAAACAATAAATAGAATCGATCCAATCAATTCACACAATCGGTAATATGAAAACATTCAAAGTATCCGGTCACCCAAAATATTCCAATTAATCAAATTTCCCTTATAAAATGAAATACCATAAATCATTTTAATCATATTAAATCCAATTTAACATGCGGGAGATTAATTTTCTGGAATACACGGAAAAAATGAGTCGGGGCGAAAACTGGCCTGCCACGGCCGAGTCACCATCGGCAGTGTCTTAGATCATCCTGCCAGACACGGCCGTGTCAAATGACACGGTCGGGTTGTCTCGACAGCCTGCCGGACAGACACGGCCCGTACTGTATGGCACGCTCGGGTTCTCCCGACAGACTGCCGAGACTGGCCGGCTGGCACGGCCCATGTCGCCTGACACGGTCGGGTCAGCCCCGCAGCTTCCTGCCCCTTGTCCGAAATATCGTCCGACGACGATTCGGAGATAGATTTTCAACCGGATATCGAATATAAATATTTTTCAACATTCATATCTTCAATATAAATCATATTTCCCAGAAATTAAAGATTTATATTTAGACATAAACTTACGAAAAATACAACTACAACAAGCAAAAAACATACACCATGATTATGAATATAAATGATTCCAAATCATTCACCATCTAATCAAGCATTACAAATGCCAATATCGTATATACGATCGCAAGACCTACGCTCCGATACCACTGTTGGGATTCGGTGCCTAAAACAAAGGCCCAGCGGAAGCTGTAAAACGAAAATTAAGTCGATCCCAATCCCTACGAGGGTCGATCGAGCTACGTATATACGAATATTATACGAAACACAAGAGATACGAGAAACATACCCTTGTAGTCCATTGATTAAATGGTATCCTTATCTTGAGCTATTCCCCAAGATTTTAGTTGATTTCCCTACGATCCAATCTGTTCCAAGCTCTTGGATGATCCAACGCTGAAAATACCGCGTCTCTACTTGCCACGCGCCAGAGAAATGAACGGAACGACGATCACCTTGCTATCCTCTGAGGATATGGCTAGAGCTAGGATGATGAAGCTTTTTATGTGATTATGACACTCTAAGTGTATAACCCACAACTCTCAATCAATCTCTTGATATTCTCTAAGAACAACAAGAACAAGATGAAGTAGAAGATGAAGACTATATGAGAAAAATGGTTTTTCTCTCTCTCTCTCTCTCTGAACCGTGAAGATGCCAAGAGTGAAGGATGCGAGATAAAAGTCTTCTTCTTATTCTTATCCAACCCACATGAAATAAATTCATATCACATGATTGATACCCTACCATGTCTTTGTCATCCATTATAAAATGGACACAAAAGACCAAGAGGGGAGTAGGTGAAAAAAAGGGGCACGACTATCAAGAAGAAATTGAATGAGTTTGGTTCGTTCCGGACTCCCGTGAGTCCAAACAGATAAACTCCGATTCCGTTCCGATGTATTTATATCGATTAATTAATCCAATTAATAAATCATATAAAATACATAATAACATAAATAATTTCTCCAAGAAATAATTATATTCATGGATTAAATTAATCACCCAGTAATTTATTTAATTTATTAGGCCGTAAATTAATTTATCCAATAAATCAATTTAAACATCCAATGTCCCAAATATAGATATCCAATATTTAATATTCATAATGAGAGAATAAGCTCGATTCATTCCGTCGTCAATCCTATTGCGCGACTCAGTAGGTCCGTCTCAGTTAGCAATGGGAGGAACCAAAGAGTAGTAGCACCACCTAGCCAGCCTGGTGGCCTACACTGTACCCCAACTGAGAACGAATGATGGGATCATTCAAGAACCATTCTATCGTGAATACCAGTAAACATATAAACCCTTTTTTCACATGTCCCGATCAAGTTATAGGGTCACGGTCAGTCAAACCCTATCTGTACTTGACGCTATGCATGTGTTAATGCAAATCAAGATCATCGAACTCTCGTGTATCTAGTACAACTAGCTCCAATGCTCTGGCCAAAGACTTATGATCTCATCTGCCAATAACCGTATAGGACATATAACCTGTTCACTAACAGGAGAAAGAATTCTATCTTGGTATTCAGTAGGACCTGCTACTTGCCCGTCAATATGCACGTCGAGGTTGACCCCTGCCTTCCGGTTTACAGGGTCAAACTACTCTAATGAAAATTTTAACGTCACAAGCACATCCCTACTAAATACTCAAGTCGAAGGTTCACGAATACCTATCACAACCTTTCGATTCCATCATTGACTGTCCCGGAGTGAAATCCGTGTGAAAAATTGAGGGTGAGTCGGTTCGAGTATACTAATCCAATTAGCATACCTATAACATGTACTCCCACTAACCATTAGTGTTCGACAGGCACTCTCCATGTCAAAGAACACGTCATACAAGTCTTCACATAAACTTAACGCCCAGTCAAGTTTCATCGACTTGCGAACGATTAAGTATTTGAGCTATAAACCTTTCCAGTGCCGACCCCCTTATCCAATAAGGAGTGGAATATTTTGCTCCCAAATACATGGACTAGTTTCTTTATATATATTTACGAGTCAGGAATGCCAGTAACTACCAGTAAATAAAGAAACATTCATTGCCTTATATAAATGATTTATATAATAACAAGTACAATGCCCTCACCCAACATCCTCTGAGTGGCATTCGAGGGCATACTCCTAACACTGTTGACCTATCCTGCCGACTAGATCCATCTTGTCCGACCGCAAAAGCGCGCGCTGCGCGGACACTTGCGTGCGCTATCCGGTCCATCTAGAACTCTCTGGACTAAACTGCTCGGCCAGGTAACGTGCGTTGGTCGGCCGATAGCGCGCGCTACATCTGCCGATTAGCATGCGCAACGATCGACAGTAGCATGCGCTACCTGCCGATCCTTCCCGAGTCCAGAACCTCAGAATCCTCTCTGCCTAGCCAGGTAACGTGCACTGGGCGACCGATAGCATGCGCTATGCCTGCCGATTAGCGCCCGCTGCCATCCGACAGTAGCGTGCGCTATGTCGGTACCTGCCGGTTCCTGCCGCAACTATCCGGCCAGTGCCCAGCCGCCCTGCCGATTCCTACCCCAACTGTCCGGCCAGTGCCCAGTCGCTTTGACCCGACGACTCGATTCCCGAAAATTCCTACCCCAACTGTCCGGCCAGTGCCCAGTCGCTTTGACCCGACGACTCGATTCCCGAAAATGCACGGAATGAACACGACGAAATGCTCGTGGAAAACATCAACGATCCGAAACGAAACACCATCCAACAAATAATCACACGCGACCATATAAACACAAAAATTAATCATGGAGAAAAATAATACCGATACTCGGCAACCGGGAAAAATCTAAAAAAAAATCCAAAATAACCGGAACGAAAATCCCGAGTATTACATTCTCCCCCAATAAAAATAAGTTTCGTCCCGAAACCCAAAACAAAGACTTCACGGTTCTAGCAAAACGCCACGCTCAAACATACAAATATCAACTCATGACCCCATGATTTGCAGCCACGTGTCTCTGTAGGTTTAACAATCCACACAGATTGAGTCGAAACAGTACATCAATATCAATTATGCTCGTGACCCCATGATCTACTGTAACGTGTCTCCGTAGGTTCAACAACCCACACGGATTGTGCTAAAAAACAATCACAATAAACATGCCCGTGACCCCGTGATCTCCTGTCACGTGTCTCCGTAGGTTCAACAACCCACACGGATTGAGCTAAAACAACAATGATAACAATCCACACGGAAATATTCAAACCAGAATGTCAGATATCAAGTACCATACATCAAACATCACATATCTGTAACACCCCCAATCCACTCAGGGATATTACACGCCGTAAACCCTTCTCTCAAGGATCTACCAGGCTGGTAACGCAATTATAAAACATCGCCTTTAAGGCTAAAGAAAAAGACTCAGTAGACCGATTTGGTCTTTCAATCAATACATACAAATAATTCCCAATACATGTCCACGCAGGGGTCAACATAAAATACTCTCGTGCAACAGGAAGATATTGCAGCGGAAAGTAAAATAGCAACTAGACCGAAACAACATCGTACGTATCACCCGTGATTAGTATCGATCATTATTCATCATCTTTCGTGCCACTGTATTATGCTCCCCAGGACCTAAATGCAAATAGACATCCACCCCCGATTACTCAGGGGTTAGCAAAATCCCATCATTTTGCTAGTACAAGTACATAATCATGCGAAATGTAACAAATACATAGAAATCACGAATCGGATACGAGAATTAACTACCAAAGCCTTCCCGAGAGGTTTTATTAATTAGAAATAAATCAATGAAGTGTTTTAAAATAAATTCCTCATCTCGGGGATTTTGAAAAGCAGGAACCTTGTTAGACCTCAAATCCTTAGTTGAAAAATAATCATTTCAAGATGGATGGGTCTCGGCCCAAAATTACTTTCCGTAAAATGACCTTTACAGAACCGTTGGGATCCCATCCCAAGTCTCATCAAATCACAGTACGCTAGAACAATAGCAAAGTCCATTTTCCAACATCAAAACCCCACAACTAAAGGACTGAACACACACGACAAATATTCTAGTGCCATCCTAGCCAAGTAGGCCAAATGAACAACTTACCTCTTACATATTTAGTCAATGCATGCAATCATGAAATCACCGTTCAAAGACACTCGTTTCCGGAAACGCTATAATCCAAAACACATTTATAAAATGCACCACAATTAACCGTTGATCCACCCCTCCGTGGACCCCTACCGAGACCCCGTCGGATATAACCCGTAGTGGTTAAAAGCAAATCTCATCGATCCACCCCTCCGTGGACCCCTACCGAGACCCCGTCGGATCTAACCCATAGTGAGCATACACACACCCAACACTCATGCAATACTAATATGCTAAGAATGTAAGTTCATTAAGAATACTTGCTAGAAATGCCACTTACCCGACACAATTATCATACTCATCACAATACCCCCATCATGAACAATCAACCACAAAACAACAACACAATTAACACGGAATACACGATTTCACAACATTAAACAAGCAGGGATATCATTAAAGCCCTCAACGTTCAAAATAATCAAATCATAATCAATTCACACGAATCATATTCACGAGGGTAAACCAACCATCGTAAATCCAACATGTAAACTCTATTTGTAGGATACAAATCGTATAAGAAAATACTTGCCTTGAAGCCACGATTGAAACGAGACGATGAACGGTATGCGGTCGGGCAGCCCCGAACTCCTGAACATAATCAAGAATACAATAGCACCGCGAACACCCCGAGAATAACACCACACGAATTACCAACACAAATGGAGATCAACTCGGAATCCTCGAGCATCTATAATCCTCCAGAAGAAACAACAAAACATGATTACGACGAGGATCAACACCAAAACAACGGAGATCACATCAAACTATCGAAGGAAAACTCATTCGAATATTCAATCGAACATTAGATGTTCACTACAGTTAAACCTCGATAAATGAATCTTCGATAAACGAATAACCTCGCCAAATGAATAATTTTCTCCGGTCCCAACTCTTTATAACATGTTCAAATTTTCTTTCGATAAATGAATAATTTCGCTAAATGAATATTTTTCTCCGGTCCCGATCATATTCATTTATCGAGGTTTTATTGTACACCTCCAAAACACCGAAATCACCCTTCGGGTTGAAACGAACCGAAGGTATGGATATACAATCCATGAAACATGTTTAACAACAACATCCAACACCAATCGATTCATCCAAACCGTATTGAATTCGTAATCAAGAACAAAACTCCCAAAAAGTCAACTTAAAGAAAAATCAAGAAATTACCTTGATCCGGTGAAGAATAATGGATTTGATGATGTTAAAATCACTTAAAGACCTCCAAAACACCTTTAGATTGAGCAAAATTGGCCAAGTTCACGAATCCTAGTCGCCCTTGACTTACTCCCGCGGAGAGAATAGGAAAAGAGGGTGAAAATGAGAATAATGACTGTTGTCCAGTTTATGTACTGGACAGCCTTAGCATGCGCTAATCATCTGGATTAGCGTGCGCTATCGGGGTACATATCGCCTAATATCTCAGTCCAGTAACTTCTGGACTGAATCCGACCAATAGTTAGCGTGCGCTAATACACAATAGTTAGTGTGCGCTAACGAGACCTCCAGACCCAGTCCAGTAACTACTGTACTGCCTCGAACTACCAGTTAGCGTGCGCTACCAAACCCGTAGCATGCGCTAACTACTGCACCTTAGCGCGCGCTAACCACCCGGATGTAGCGTACGCTAACGACTCAGAAATAACAGCAACATTACCCTCAAAAATGGGTACGACGACGGATTCTCCAACCGAATCTTCAAGTCCAAGACACACACAGAAAGCTCCAGAATATGATCATACTAAGAGCTTGAGCTCTAATCAAACTCACACGCGACCATGAAAATGGTCGAAACAATAAATACGAAGGCGGATACCCACAGCCTTGGGAATTTACAAAATGGCCCAAAATCACGATACGTGATCGAATAACCAAACCAAAAATTCACCACACATCTAACAGAGTTAAACGGACTTACGGAAACTCGAAACAACAGTTTCAAATGAGATTCGCGAGAATCGAACTCAAGTGCGGAAAAGTCGCTAAGAAGCACGGAACTCAACAAAACGACATCGGAACAAACTCTGATGTCAAAAAGTGCAGAACTAAGAATGATGAAATGGTCACAAGTGTGCCGTTAAAACGGACTCCTGCCAAAAAAAGAAATTTACCGAAAATCGAAATTGCGGATGTTACATACCACTTTCCTTAAAAGAAGTTTCGTCCCGAAACTTAAAAATAAGTGGGGATGAGCAATATCCCAACAGGAACATTTCAACGAGATACACAAGAACCGCATGGCTCACGCCCATCGGCGAGACGTTACAAGAACGCAAAGGAACACACGACGTAGAAAGATGCTCAACGACAACCATCACAATGCCACAAGCAAAAAGTGCCAAGCATTACCAAACAGATAATGAAATCAAGTCAATTATCCAAACCATCAAGACACAAAAGGCACCTATTACAAGAAAACAAGCACAATCGAAAACATAGAAATGAAACGTACAACGATCCGCAAAGGTAACCACGGAGAACTCCAACCATGTCGAAATTCTCGAAAACCACATTAGGCATTTCCGTGTCCATTCGGAGCAGAGACGCAACTCGATCCCCAAACCTCTCATCTACCATCTCGCAATGCACAGCTCGGTGTCCCAATTGACCGCAATCGAAACAGCTGACTAACAGTGAATGACAATTCTTCACCCAACGAGATCAATAAATCAACAATCGGACAACCACGATTGAACCTGATCGAACAAAACAACCGAACACAATGGTCGAACAAAAATGGTCGAATAACAACGATCGAACACCAACGATCGAACAACAATGATCGAACAACAACGATCAATGATTGAACAACAACGATCGAACAACAACGGTCAAACAACGACCCTGAAGTTCACACTTCAACTCCAGATATTAAAAGAACTTGTTGAAACTAAAAGACGTTAATTTTGAACAAGGTCCACAAGAATCGAACCGAACTCGGAAAAGTCACAACGATAAACAAATTGATCTGAAACAAGGTCACAACTTGTTCGAACTATGACAACCGAGATACCGAACAAATTCAGAAAGTATCAACGAACACGAGCGAGTCGATAGAATTGAGAAATGGAAAATGCAGAAGTCAAAAATAATACGGATATTACATTCGACCTCTTTTAAAAGAAGTGTCGTCCCCGAAACTCAAACATCGGAAGCAAGGTAACAACAAAATAAGTAACCGACAGAAACATCTTTCAAGGGCCTCTCAAAGCCAATCCTGACATCTGTGCTGAAATTTGTATCCTGGAAAGCTCGGCATCCAACTCGCAAAACTGGATCCTGTGTCCCTCGATTCCACACTTGTAACACGTTACTGGCGAGAAGGACAATTTGTACGTACATGCCCCAGCACATTACAGTTGAAGCACCTCTGCATAGCGAATATACAACTGCTAGGTACAATGGAATATAACATCGCAACACAACATACTGGAGATGCCGACTCAGCACAACATATCAACGTAAGGCAACCCACATACACAAAATCACAGCAACGACGGCACACATTCGACGACTTCAATGGCTCGAACGATAACCATCACACAACTACAAAACATCATGAAACAATCACAGATGTACATAATCATACAAACCCAAGCTCTAACAACTCGCACAGGTGCGATAACATGCAAATCACCACGAAACGACAACATTAAAGACCAACATCATGCCTCTCACAGAGGGCTAACACAACAAGTGCGTGGCAAACGACTCAATGCTCACACCACCAATTCAATCAAAACATGGGGGTTAACACCCTAACGACAGTGCGAACATCATACATACATTCCCGGACCGCACACATGAACGATAGGTTTTAAGAACGAAAACCACCTTTTTGAAAACAATTTTAGAACACCAGTTGATCTTGAGTATCATATTTCGAGAAAATAACACAACCATCGTTATCGAGACTTTGAAAACCCATCTTGCGTCTGATAAAAATGAGGACACCTTTCTTTTAGTTAAAAACTTTCATAAATATACAACCTTCGCGTATAAGAAAATGCGTTTTCTAGATTACTGAGAATATCTCAAAATAATTTGGTCCTCAAAGTAGAAGAATTTTGAAGCATATAGTTGCACTAGTAGGCCTCTTGAAAATGTAATCCATTTTAATAAAAATACGCCTCGAAGTTTATTCTCTAAGATACTCAATGTTTGAAAAAAAATCCATTAGGCCAGAATGCCCAAAAACTCATGCGTATCAACATTCGCTTACACATCTCATAGTGCACGCATCTAATCGTTCAAATTCAAAACAAGACCTGTCTTATCCCAAAAAACAAACAGTCAAATATCACCGTCGACAACCGCCTAGGATCAGGGTGAAACCACTGATCCCATTCGTGGCCGCTAAGGACCCTACCGAACTGGCTAGCGAAAAAAGCTCGTGAATCCAGAGTGAAGTCACGGATTCCCCCGAGGCGTCGTCGGACCCTCCTGGAGTGAGCAATTCGAACACATATAAGCACAAAGCTTTCGCAAGAATACTTGCAAAATGAGCAAATCAATTTGAAAATCATTAGCAGCGGGAAAAACAGTAGTCGAAAAGACATAAGCAGCGACAACACTCCTCATATAAACTAAATATGAGAGTCCAATAAACACATATCACGAAATTAAAATCTATATAAAGATTCCATCACTTAGCAAATAATCATACAAGTAGCTCGTGTCACACGAGGCACAACACAAAGAAGGGAGACTTACATCCACAGGTCGCATGAAGATGATGATCGCTCCACGATACTGATCCTGACCAACAAACTCAGACGACGCGTCGCGACACGACTCAATCTGACAAGACTGGATAAACTCGACCGAACGATACATGACTCAACCCGACAGCCTAGGTTTCCTCAACCTAAGCTCCAATACCATTTATGTAACACCCCCAATCCACTCAAGGATATTACACGCCGTAAACCCTTCTCTCAAGGATCTACCAGGCTGGTAACGCAATTATAAAACATCGCCTTTAAGGCTAAAATAAAGACTCAGAAGACTGATTTGGTCTTTCAATCAATACATACAAATAAATCCCAATACATACCCACGCAGGGGTCAACATAAAACACTCCCGTGCAACGGGAAGATACTGCAGCGGAAAGTAAAACTGCAGCTAGACCGAAACAACATCGTATGGATCTCCCGTGATTAGTATCGATCATCATTCATCAACCTTTGTGCCAACCCTGTGTTATGCTCCCTAGAACCTGAATGCAAACAGACATCCACCCCCCGATTACTCGGGGTTAGCAAAATCCCACTATTTTACTAGTGCAAGTACATAATCATGCGAAATGTAGCAAATAAATAGAAATCACGAATTGGATACGACAATTAACTACCAAAGCCTTCCTGAGAGGTTTTATTAATTATAAAGCAATCAATGAAGTGTTTGAAAATAAATTCCTCATCTCGGGGATTTTTAAAATTAGGAACCTTGTTGGACCTCAAGTCCTAAGTTGAAAAATAATCATTTCAAGTCAAATGGGTCTCGGCCCAAAATCACTTTTCGTAAAACGACCTTTACAGAACCGATGGGATCCCATCCCAAATCTCATCAAACCACAGTACACGAGAACAATATCAAGGTCCGTTTTCCAACATCAAAACTCCACAACTAAAGGACTGAACACACACACCAAATATTCTAGTGCCATCCTAGCCAAGTGGGACAAATGAACAACTCACCTCTTACACATTTAGTCAATGTATGCAATCATGAAATCACCGTTCAAAAATACTCTTTTCCGGAAATGCTGTAATCCAAAACACATTTATAAAATGCACCACAATTAACCGTTGATCCACCCCTCCGTGGACCCCTACCGAGACCCCATCGTATATAACCCGTAGTGGTTAAAAGCAAAGCTCGTCGATCCACCCCTCCGTGTACCCCTACCAAGACCCGTCGGATCTAACCCGTAGTGAGAATACAGACACCCAACACTCATGCAATACTAATATGCTAAGAATGTAAGTTCATTAAGAATACTTTCTAGAAATGGCCACTTACCCGACACAATTATCATACTCATCACAATACCCCCATCATGAACAATCAAACACAACACAACAACACAATTAACACGGAATACATGATTCCACAACATTAAACAAGCAGGGATATCATTAAAGCCCTCAACGTTCAAAATAATCAAATCATAATCAATTCACACGAATCATATTCACGAGGGTAAACCAACCATCGTAAATCCAACACGTAAACTCTATTTGCAGGACACAAATCATATAAGAAAATACTTGCCCCGAAACCACGATCGAAACGAGACGATGAACGGGATGCGGTCGGGTAGCCCCGAACTCCTGAACATTAAATGTTCACTACACCTCAAGAACACCGAAATCACCCTTAGGGTTGAAACGAACCGAAGATATGGATATATAATCCATGAAACGTGTTTTACAACAACGTCCAACACCAATCGATTCATCCAAACCGGATTGGATTCGGAATCAAGAACAAAACACCTAAAAAGTCAACTTAAAGAAAAATCAAGAAATTACCTTGATCCGGTGAAGAATAATGGTTTTGATGATGTTACAATCACTTAAAGACCTCCAAAACACCTTTGGATTGAGCAAAATCGGCCAAGATCGCGAACCCTAGTCGCCCGTGACTTATTCCCGTGGAGAGAAGAGGAAAAGAGGATGAAAATGAGAATAATTACTGTTGTCGAGTTTATGTACTGGACAGCCTTAGAGTGTGCTAATCATCTGGATTAGCATGCGCTATCAGGGTACATATCGCCCAATATCTCAGTCCAGTAACTTCTGGACTGAATCCGACCAATAGTTAGCGTGCGCTAACGGGACCTCCAGACCCAGTCCAGTAGCTACTGGACTGCCTCGAACTACCAGTTATCATGCGCTACCAAACCCATAGCGTGCGCTAACTACTGTACCTTAGCGCGCACTAACCACCCGGATGTAGCGTGCACTAACGTCTCAGAAATAACAGCAAAATACCCTCAAAAATGGGTACAACGACGGATTCTCCGACTGAATCTTCAAGTTCAAGACACACACGGAAAGCTCCAGAATATAATCATACTAAGATCTTGAGCTCTAATCAAACTCACACGCGACCATGAAAAGGGTCGAAATAATAAATACGAAGGCGGATGCCCACAACCTTGGGAATTTACAAAATGGCCCAAAATCACGATACATGATCGAATAACCAAACCAAAAATTCACCACACATCCAACAGAGTTAAATGGACTTACGGGAACTCGAAACAACAGTTTCGAATGAGATTCGCGAGAATCGAACTCAAGTGGGGAAAAGTCGCTGGAACTCAACAAAACGACATCGGAACGAACTCGGATGTCAAAAAGTGCAGAATTAATCATTCTCAGAATGACGAAACGGTCACAAGCGAGCCGCTAAAATGGACTCCTGCCAAAAAAAGAAATTTACCGAAAATCAAAATTGTGGATATTACAATATCAAGTCTACACGCAAGATAAAATCCACAAGACCAACATAAATTACTATCAGTGGGCACCGCTGGGCCCTCCAGATGTAGGAACTAAATATCGCTTCCTGAACATTTTAGCAACAGTCTCACAATGCACCGCTTGGTGCCCCGCTTGACCACACTTGAAACAATTCACTTGCGGCGAACGACAATTCTTACTGGTGTGGCCCACACGACTACAGTTGAAACACGTTTTCACACTTCTACCCTTACTAACCACCGGAATAGGATTGTTGGACTGACCAACCAAACGAGAAGTCTTTCCAACCTAATGATGCGAATCAACAGGCTCATGAAACTCAATCATCTGACCCTTACAGAAACTACCAGTAATCTTATGCTTCTTACTTTCTGGACTAGTTTTTGTCATAGAAATGGCCATATCAATCGCTAAAGCTCGATCCTGGCATTCTTTTATAGAAGTACATCTAATAGGACCCATACTCCTAAGTATGTTAGGTTTCATATGCATGTCAAAATAACGGATTTTGTCTGCTTCACTCCTCACTTGCTCACGAACATAACCCAACTGTTGATTATAATCGACTATCGCCTGGGATATCGACACATCCTGAGGCGTGGCCGATAAAAACTCACCAATACTGTGCTCTCAAACAGGCGGTGGACAATACTCGGCCTCTATGGCAGTCTTGAACTCAGCCCAAGTAGCTATACGATCTATAGGCGCTACGGCCTCCCACCATTCTGCAACTTCCTTGTCAAGAAGGTACTGGGCAATAAGTACCCTCCTCTCATACGGACAAGACACAACATCAAATGTTCTTCCCAACTGGAAGAGCCAGTTCTCCCAACCTAACGAATCAGAAGCACCCGCAAAATGAGGTGGATGCATTCTCATCATATCTCACAACCACTTACTAGCTCCGTCATCCCCCTCGGGAGGTTCATTCCGGTTCGCTGCTTGATTCATCTACGCCAAATGATTTACCAACTGCCAATCATAAATCAGACAACCACACTCTACCAATCACAATAAACAACCATTCATGTATTCCCTAGAAGTTTTATGAATATAGAAACCAACACAAGTGAGTCTTTGTAAAATGAAATGCCATCTAGGGAATCTTAGAAAACGCAAATCTTTTAGGAACTCATGTCCTGAATTTGTCAAAAGCCTCTAGGAACTCATGTCCTATGTTTGTCAAAATCCTCTAGGAACTCATGTCCTAGGTTTGTCAAAAGCCTCTAGGAACTAACGTCCTAGGTTTGTCAAAATCATTTAGGAACTCACGTCGTAAGTTTGTGAAAATCCTTTACATTAAAACATGCCCAACGATCAATCAAAACGTTTGTGAACTCTTATCACACATACCCCGTACAACAATCATAACATTCGTGATCCCTTATCATGTGGCTCCGTAGGTTCATAAACCCGCACGGAATATGCCAAGTACAATAATCATAACACCGTGAACCCATGTCACGTGTCAAACACAACAACATAACACTCGTGATCCCTTTTCACGTGGCTCCGTAGGTTCATCAACCCGCACGGACTATGCCAAACACAAATATCATAATATCGTGAACTCTTGTCACGTATCAACACAACAAACATAACACTCGTGATCCCTTGTCACATGGCTCCGTAGGTTCATCAACCCACATGGACTATGCCAAACCTAAACAAATACAGCATCCAGTCCCGACTCCATGATCTCTTGCCATGAGTCACCGTAGGACCCATCAAACCCACATGGTTGGACGTACTGTGTCCTGACCCTATGATCGACTGCCATGTGTCATCGTAGGCCTTGTCAGACCCGCACGACTGGACCTCAGCACCACATACTAAGTTCTGATTCCATGGACCCTTTCCATGAAACCTCGTATTCCCCGTCGAACCTGCACGAGTGAATTATCATCACAACACATATCTTCACAGTTACATTCACATTTCACCAAGTCCATACACGGAAAATCAATCACATTGATCACCACGAAATCACGCATCACGCGCATGCAACACAATCTCAACACTCAAATAATCATCATCAACGACACACGACCAACATAGCTCATAATCAATACACAATACATTGCACAACCATGTGTACAACCAACCCAACACAATTATCACAATCCTACACACAAAACACGATACACAATACATATATCCAAGTAACATAGTCATCACCAATCCCATATAATGGGTAACACCTAATCAATTCACACGAACCACGTTCAAAGGTAAACCAACCATCAAAACACAACACATGATTTCTAATCACAAGACACAAGTTGTATAACAGGATACTTGCCTCAATAACCGCTACCGAACGCTCCGAAGAACTCGGTTCAACCGGGAGCCTCGGACCCCGAAGAAGACAACGAACGGGAGGGTTCCGACTCGAGTTCTTCACAAGGATTTCGTTCCTAAGACATAACATCAATAAATCAACGATCATACGAGGAATAATAATCACATAACGCCCGAATCCCCCTCTAAGACCTTTTATCGGACACCTAAAAGGCGTCAATTAGGAATTCAACAAAACGACGAATCCTTGACAATCCAACCATGGAACAAAAAGGAAAATGATATAATTTATCTCAATAATCATCGATCCGTCACAAATCTAAGTTGCTACGGTTAAATCGGACAAAACCAAGCAAAACCCCCAATTTCCCAAAATTAGGTTTTTTACAAAATCTAACCTTGATTCGCTCGACCAAAGGAGGTTATAGAAGGATTAATCAATGATATGAACTCCAGGACTTCGTGGATTAATTGCTTGACAACATGTCTCCATGCTCCACAAGACTCCAGCCGCGGAAGGGAAAGGAACGAAATGAAAAATGGGTGAGAATATGACTGCCCAGTCATATTTATACTGGCGCGCCCTAGGGTGCGCTAGGCCTTCCGGGTTAGCATGCGCTATCGGCAAGTATCGGCCTAGAACCTTCAGTTGGGGCCCATACGACCCGGTCCTGTTGACCTATCCTGCCGACCAGATCCATCTTGTCCGACCGCGATAGCGCGCATTGCGCGGACACTTGCGTGCGGTAGCTAGTCCATACAGAACTCTCTTGACTAAACTTCTCGGCCAGGTAACGTGCGTTGGTCAACCGATAGCGTGCGCTATGTCTTTTGATTAGCGCGCAAAACGACCGACAGTAGCGTGCGCTACCTGTCGATCCTTCCCGAGTCCAGAACCTCACAAGCCTCTCTGCCCAGCCAGGTAACGTGCGCTGGGCGACCGATAGCATGCGCAATGCCTGCCGATTAGCCTGCGCTGCCATCCGGCAGTAGCGTGCGCTATACCGGTACCTGCCGGTTCCTGCCGCAACTGTCCGTCCAGTGCCCAGCTGCCCTACCGGTTCCTGCCGCAACTGTCCGGCCAGTGCCCAGCCGCTATGACCCGGCGACTCGATTCCCAAAAATGCACGGAACGAACACGATGAAACGCTCGTGAAAAACATCAATGATCCAAAATGAAACACCATCCAACAAATAATCACACGCGAACATATAAACACAAAAATCGATCATCGAGAAAAATAATACCAATACTCGGCAACCGAAAAATATCCGGAAAAATCCAATATAACTGGAACGAAAATCCCGGGTATTACAGGTCCGACCGGAGCACACCGTGGTTTCTCTTCAGCTGGGAGTAGTAGACGCCATCCATCAGGTCCGGTGCCGGGTCCAAGTTAAACGTGTTGATGGTCCAAGCGTCGGGCATCTTGTCTTCAATATTTCGGCGTAGGAGGGGTCCAGTGCAGGATCCTGCTGGTGCGTGGAGTTGAAGGCGTATAGCCTATTGGCGAAAATGCCGCAGCGGGCACGCTCGATGGAGTGGGCCCCCTACAGGGTGATCATTTCCTCCGTCGTCATCCTCTTCCTTGCGAAGGTCTCCACCAACTGCTCAACGGATTAAGAAAGGCTCTGGGATGTTAACGCCGACCTCATCGTCACAACGGAAATGCGGAATACCCTCGTTTGACAACTTTCCTAATCTCAATTGTAACTTAGAGGTTACCGACGAGTAAATCAAATACAACTCAATAAACAATACAAATGATATCAAAGCAATAAACAACGAGACACAATATTTAGCGTGGAAAACCTCTCAAATCAAGAGTAAACACCACGGGACCTCCGGCCGCTTAAACTTCCACTATCACCAATTCACAATATACGACTCTTCCCTAGTACAACTAGAGGTATACAATAATCTTCAAATACTTGGTAATAAATAATCTTCAAGTATTTTGAATACACAACAACAACAAGATCGAGAAAGAAAAACGCTAAAAATAGCTTACACATGAAGCTTACAAAATACTCGAACTTCCGGACTCCAAAACTTGATCTACTCTGGTGAGAAGATTTGCCCAATTGCTACCAAACTATTGTCAAAATATCACGACGATCCGATCGATACAACTCTGGGAAATCAAAGAAGTGTAATCTCTCTTTTCTCTTCTCTCTCTTACATGTCTCTCGTATATCTATCTTTCAAAAACTGGTGTGAACTATTCTCTTGAAAATAACGCAGTAAAAATGATGCTAAAAGGAAGACCCCCAGGCCTATTGACTTTATATGCCGGGGCACAGACATTGTGTGCCGAGGCACACTCAGAAAATGAGTGACAAAAAGTTCCCAGGGGGCCGCGGCACAGAGGACGTGTGCCGCGGAACGCAGTCCAGTGACTCGAGGGTGTTCGTAGCAAAAGTAGTGTGTCGCGACACACTCCCTCCTGTGCCGCGGCGCATAGTCCAGTGACTCTGGGAGGCCTATATTCCGGAAATAACTCTATACAAATCTCCCCCTTTCTGTAATATAGGAAGAGTTCGCCATCCCAGCAATCGAGCAACATACCTTAACCTTCTCTCTACTCAACGCCTTAGTTAACATATTGGAACCATTATCATCGGTGTGAAATTTATCAAGTTCAAATAGACCGTCCTCCAGCGCATCTCGAATCCAATGATATCTAATATCAATATGTTTTGTTCATTTGTGAAAGGTCGCATTCTTCGCAAAATGAATCGCACCCTGATTATCACAAAGAACCACGTATCGCCGTTGTCGGAAGACCAGCACTTGTGAAAACATTTTCAACCATAAGAGCTCTTTACACGCTTCCACCGCTGCAATATACTCGGCCTCCGTTGTTGACAATGCAACACACTTTTGCAATCTCGATTGCCATGACACGGCTCCCCCTGCGAAGGTCATCAAATATCAAGAAGTGGATTTTCTATTATCCTCGTTTCCTGCCATATCAGAATCGGTATACCCAACAATCATAGCTTTCCCATTTCCAAATGTGATCCCCAATTTGGAAGTACCCCATAAATATCTAAATATCCATTTTACGGCTTCCCAATGCTTCTTTCCCGGATTTGATAGAAAATGGCTAACCACTCCCACGACATGAGCAATGTCGGGCCTCGTACATACCATGGAATACATCAAACTCCCGACCGCAGAGGCATAAGGAACTATATCCATTTCCTCAATCTCTTCCTTCGTCGTAGGGCAATCCTTACTCGTCAATTTAAATATGTTAGTAAGAGGCGAACTAACAACCTTAGCTTTATCCATGTTAAACCGCCTAAGCACCTTCTCAATGTATTGATCCTATGACATGTGCAATTTCTGGGACACTTTATCCTGAGTGACTCTTATCCCTAGAATCTGCTTAGCGGACCCCAAGTATTTCATGGCAAAAGACTTATTCAACTCTCTCTTCAAATTGGCAATCCTTTCGGCATTCTTGATAATGATCAACATGTCATCCACATAAAGTAATAGGATGAGGAAATCATAACCTCCAAATTTCTTGAAAAACATGCAATGGTCCAGGGTCGTCTTCTGGTAGCCTGGCTCCCCCATAACCGACTCGAACTTTTTATATAATTATCGTTGTGCTTACTTCAAACCGTATAGACTCTTTCGGAGTCTACAAACATAATCATCTTATCCCTCAACCTGAAACCCTTCAGGTTGCTTCATATATATATCTTTATCGAGGTCTCCATGAATAAATGCCGTCTTGAGATCCATTTGCTCAATCTGAAGGTCAAGACTAGCCGTTATACCAAGGACCAATCGAATCGATCCTATATTCACAACTGGAGAAAAAATCTCGTCAAAATCAATTCCTTTATTTTGACTAAAGCCCTTGACTACGAGTCTAGCTTTGTATCGGGGCAGTGGATTATGCTCCTCCGACTTCACCTTATACACCCATTTATTTCTCAAAGCTCTCTTTCCCTTCGGCAACTTCACCAACTCGTATGTATTGTTCTCGTGCAACAAACTCATCTCGTCTTGCATGGCATCCATTCACTCCTTGTTCTTATCCTCCATAGCCTCCTCAAAACATTCGGGCTCTCCCTCATCAGTAAGTAAAATATACTCATCGGCCGAATAACGAGTGGAATGATGACGGTTTCTCGTCGACCGTCTAAGTGGAAGAAATGAAGGAATGTTCGTTACGGGTAGCTCAGGATGAACTCCATCGGTATCATCTTGTCTCAACTCATCATCATCACCGGTATCATGTGGTTTATCAGTTTGGACGTCATCTCCACTAGGTGTCTCAACATGTTGTGGAGGAACCGAGTCCAAATTAATAAGATCGTCATCATGTTGTGGAGATGACTCTCCATTTTCAACATCCTTCATAATTTGATCTTCTACAAAAACAAAATCTCTCGAACGAACAAGTTTCTTTGTCACTGGGTCATACAACCTATACCCGAACTCATCAAGCCCGTAACCAATAAAAATACATGGCATCATCTTAGAATCAAGCTTCGACCTCTCATCTTTCGGGATGTGCACAAATGCATTACATCCGAAAACCCATAAGTGGCGATATGAAATATCTTTATCGCTCCATACTTTGTCCTGGACATCAAACTTCAAAGGAACACACGGCGTCAAATTAATCACGTGAACCGCCATGTTCAAAGCTTCTCCCCAAAATAAATTTGGTAATCTGGCATGTGAGAACAAACATCGAGCTCTCTCAACCAAGGTTCAATTCATCCTCTCCACCAAGCTATTAAGTTACGGAGTCTTTGGTGGCGTCTTTTGATATCGGATCCCTTGCTCTCGACAATATTCATCAAAAGGTCGCGTGTATTCTCCACCATTATCTGTCTGAATAAAATTCAACTTCTTCCCAGTCAATCTCTCCATTGAGGCATGAAACTATTTAAAAACATCTCAAACTTGATCTTTGGTCTTTAAGGTGTATGCCCACACTTTCCGCGAATGATCGTCGATGAATGTGACAAAATATAGGTAACCACTAAGCGTCCTAGTATTTATAGGACCACAAACATCGGAATGTATAAGATCAAGAATATTCTCCTTCCGTGAAGGGGCATGGCTCTTAAAAATGACTCTCCTTTGCTTCCCAGCTAGACAGTGAGAGCACCTTTCAAGATGTATATCTTGAACACCGGATAACACCTCTTTCTTTGACAATAGTGCCATCCCTTTATCGCTCATGTGACCGAGCCTCTTATGCTATAGCTCAGTCATGTCATTATTGTCCACTGTGTTCACGGCATCAATCGTGACCTTTGGATATGTCACGTAAAGTTTCTCTGCCTTATTTCCTCTTCCGACAATCAAGGAACCTCGAATGAGTTTCCACACTCCCTTTCCAAAACCGCTACAATAGCCGTCATCACCAAGTAGGCCTACTGAAATCACATTCAGCCTCATATCCGGAACATGTTTCACATTGTGTAAAACTAGCTCCACACCAGTGTCGAAACTCAAATGTACGTCTCCTACTCCAACAATCTTGGATAACCCATCGTTACCCATCTTGCCTATCCCATAGTCACCCGGAGTATAAGAGGAATAGAAATCCCTACGTGACGTAACATGACACATAGCTCCACTGTCGACCACACAGCTCGACTCATCTCTGGCAAGGTTCACCATGTCATAATCGCAACTTACAAAGAACTCCTCGGTAGTAGTATTCACTTCAGCTTTTTCACTACTCCTGCTCTCCTTCTTCTGAGTGTTCTCTCCGCCTTGACGATTTTGCTTCTTTGGTTGTCAGCAAAATTTCTTTGTATGCCCTTTCTTACCACAATGATAGCATTCAATGTTGGCATACTTCCCTCTAGAATTACTTCTTTGTGGCTCTCTATTACTCGGACCTCTGCTTTGACCTCTTCCCCGCTGTTCGGTAATAAGGACATCCGACTGTGACAAAGATCCATGTGACTTTTTTTGGACCTCCTCGTTCAGCATTTGTCCTTTGCAAGTTCCATCGAAATGACACCATCAGGGGCAGAGTTAGACAACGACGTACGGAACGTCTCCTAAGTATCCGGAAAAGTGCTCAACAACCACAAAGCTTGAACCTCCTCTTCGAATTTAATGCCCATTCCTGCAAGTTGATTAATGATGCCTTGGAATGCATTCAAATGATCCGACAGAGGAGTCACATCTCGATATTTTAAACTCATCATTTGTTTAATGAGGAATAGCTTATTATTCCCCGTCTTCCGAGCATACAATTGCTCGAGCTTGTGCCATAACTCTCGGGCGTTCTTTTCTCCACTGATATGATTCAAGACATTATCATCAACCCATTGTCTAATATAGCCACAAACTTGACGATGCAAAATAGTCCATTCCCACTCTGACTTCCCATCCGGTTTGTCCTTCCTAAACACTGGTAGATAATAATCCTTCACATATAAAAGGTCTTCCATCTTGCCCTTCCATACATGGTAGTTCGAATCATTCAAATTCACCATTCTACTTGTATTGGATTCCATCTTGCAATTGAGATAATACAACCACGAAACAACGTGGCTCCGATACCACTTGTTAGGACCGCCACCACCACCCCTTGTTATCATCCCTTCTTGAGTTGGTTATGTTCTGGGTGCTTTCGGAGCCGTGTCGGGCTCGATATTGGTCCCTTAGTGTAGCACACGAGCATTTCACATGGGCAGGTGCTCGTGCGTGATGCTCGTGCGCAACCAGTGCACCAGACAGTGTAATCTGGCCAAGAACAGGGACGCACGAGCAAGCCACACGACCAGGTGCTCGTGCGTGCTGCTCGTGCGTGATGTGTGATGTTGGGTAGTGGCCTAACGCACGACCCGACGCACGAGCCTTTGGTCGTTTGTCCCTGTTAGTATAAAACGGGACAGACGGGTTTTTCACCTCATTTCTTCCTTTCTTCTCTTCTTCTCGCGGTTGACGGACGGGTGAGACTAGGGTATGGAGTTTTGGAGATCTAGGTGATTGTAACATCATCTAATACATTGTTCTTCGTCAGATCAAGCCCTAGGTTTGTAATATAGGAGGACGGAATTTTGAAATTTCGAGGTAGATTGTGCGTACCATGCGATGTAGAGTTAAGGCAGGAGATTTTGAGAGAAGCTCATACTACACCTTATTCCATACACCCTGGTACAAGCAAAATGTACATGGATGTAAGGAGTAACTTCTAGTGGAGCAACTTAAATACGGACGTTAGCGAGTTTATGTCGAAGTGTTTGACATGTCAGCAGGTTAAGATCGAGCATCAGCGACCTGCGGGGTTATTGCGACCACTTCCTATTTTGGAGTGGAAGTAAAAGGATATGTCTATGGATTTCATTACCAGTATGCCTAGGACTCGGACCGGGATGAACATAATTTAGGTCATTATCGATCGACTAACCAAATCTGCTCATTTTCTGGGTATAAAGGATATGTGGGGACTGGAGAGACTAGCTCGGGTGTTCGTTGCATAAATCATGAGGTTACGTGGGACTCCTAAGAGTATTATTTCTGATCGAGATAGTCGGTTTGTATCACATTTTTGGCAGGCTGTTCATCAAGCCTTGGGGACCGAGTTGAGACTCAGTACATCCTACCACCCCCAGACAAACGGACAGTCGGAGCAGACGATACTGACGTTAAAGTCTATGTTGAGAGCTTGTGCTTTAGACTGGAAAGACGATTGGGAGCCGCACCTGCCGTTGATCGAGTTTACGTACAATAATAGTTGGCACGCCTCGATCAAAATGGCACCATTTGAGGCTTTGTGTGGGAGAAGGTGCAGATCACCGTTGTGTTGGGATGATGCATCTGAATTGATTGGTACCGAACCAGATTTAGTAATTGAGATGAGAGAGAAGATTGCCTTGATCCATGATAGATTGTTAATGGACCAGAGTCAACAGAAGTCCTATGCCAACACGCGTCGGCGACCGTTAGTGTTTGAGGTTGGAGATCGTGTAATACTGATGGTGTAGCCGACTCGGGGAGTTTACTGCTTCGTTCAGAAGGGTAAACTCAGTCCGAGCTATATTGGACCCTTTGAGATTTTAGAGCGAGTTGGAGACCTTGCATATCGGTTGGGTTTGCCGCCGTCCCTGAGTCATGTGCATAGCGTATTTCATGTCTCCTAGCTCAGAAAGTATGTACCGAATCCTATCAATGTTATTGATTTTAGAGAAATTGAACTAGGACTCGATATCACATTTGAGGAGAAACCGATTCATATTTTGGAGCGTCGGATAAAATAACTTAGGCACAAAACCATTCCTTTGGTTAAAGTGCAATGGTCGAGGCATGGAAAGGAATAGGCTACTTGGGAAATGGAAGATAGTATGAAGGCGAGATACCCCGAATTATTCAACGTGTAACTTTTGGGACGAAACTTGTTTTTAGAGGGATATAATGTAATATCCACACTTTTCATTTCCGTTTATCCTAACTGTTGCGATTCATTTGTACTCGATACGACCTTTGTGTGTTCCACGTCATTTATTGTACTCATTCTATTATTGTGATTCTTGAGTTCTTTATCGATGTTCGTCTTTGAATGTATCATATTAGATAGATAGTTGTATGTCTCATCAGGTCACTTTTGGTTAGAACAGTACTGCTGATCCTTGAGTATAACGTATGATATGCTTAACATTTAGCGTACGTTATCTCTTTTGCGTAGTTGAGTTAGTACCCTCTGGACTAATCATTCCGTACGCTATCTGTTGCGTGTAGCGTGCGTAAAAACTCATTACGTATGTTATATGCTCTCTTCAACATACGTAAAGATACCTGGGCATCTGGTCAGTGAGAACTGGACATTTTCTTACATACATTATGGTTGGACCGTAGCATACGCGAGTCCTCTTTTACGTACGCTAAAATTGCCACGCAACGTACATAATCTTATATGTTCATCGAGATAGTAGGTTATATGGGGTTCGTTGCGTACGCAATGCATATGCCTTAACATACATTAAATCGTTAACATACGTAATTCCTGTGTTGTTGCGTACACAATGATAATTTAGCTATATAAGCGGACTTCAGTCCTGATTTCGCTATTTTTCATATTTTCTTCTTCTTTCCGGCGATTTGGCGATTTAGTTCGAGGGTGAAGGTGGATTAAGGCCAGATATCATCACTCGTCCATATTTTTGAGTTCATAGCAAGAAGAAATCGTCATCCTAATATCTTCCACTATCCGAATCGATATAAATCGGCTTGAACCCTAATTTTGGGAATTTTGGAGGATTTTCTTGTGATTCCATCTTCTTATTCCCATTTGGCCGAGATTGTTGTTAGATTAGGGTTGTATACTCGAAATCCTTTGTTTTTCTGGTAGTTTTGTGGAATAAATTACGTAAATTCTTCCGTTAGTCGATTATGTTGGATTGTACCCTCGTAGTTTTCGACGAGTTGTTACTTCGGGTAGAACTTAGGATGATTTCCTACGTTTTCGAAGTGTTATGATTGATTATATGTCGTTGTGATTTAGGAACAAACCTTTGAAGAGAGTTGGACCGAAACCTTTTCCTTTCACCATTTCTTTAACGTCGTGTTATTCGAGGCAAGTACATATATTACATTATATTATGTTTGTTACGAGTTCGACATGAATGATAAATTATGATATTGTGTATGTGTTGTTGTTCTTCCACCCGGGGACGATTCGATGGGACCTATGGGGCTGATACTAATGGGTACGGCCGCGGAAGTGGTACGATCCGACGGGACCACTGGGGGTCGATACTAATGGGTATGGCCGCAGGTTACCAAGTGTGGATTATCGTGGTGTTGAGACGTGATGATATGGTTTTTGTGAAAATGATGTTTTTGATACAAATGTGATATTCCGAAATATTGTTTACAAAAATGCTTTCTAAATGTGATGATATTGTGGAACCGTATCTGTATATAATGTCGTGTAATTGTGTACTTGCACTAGCTATTCAAATGATAACCTCTTAAATAGGGGAAATGCATTTCATGTGTCGGGAGAGCTGAGGAGCCAGCACGGGAAACGCATGCAAAGAATGGCCAAGCATGATGATGAGGCTCGAGTCTGTGTTATTTATGTTATGAGGCTTATGTTGTTCATCGTAGTTAGACGAGTAAACATATTTTTGTTTTAAAGATGTCATTGGAGTCCCCTGTGTATGAAATGAATTCATTTTACATTATGTTTTTCTGCATTTGAACCAAAATGTATTGGCCATGGACACGGCCTTACTTACATTATTAATGTAGTCATTAAGGTATTATTGTAAATTGTATGAATGTCCTAGCCTGGTAGACCTTGTTGAAGGTTCTACGGCGTGTAACATCCCTTATGAAGTTTTGGGGCGTTACAGTATGATAGTGAATTATGCTATCGTTGTAACACCCCCAATCTGCTCAGGGATATTACACGTCGTAGAACCTTTCCTCAAGGTTCTACGAGGCTGGTAACAATATCGAACAACTCAACAATGCTTTTAAGGCTAAAATGACTCAGTAGACCGATTTGGTCTTTCAATAAATACATACAACTGAATTACAATACATGCCCACGCAGGGGTAGAATACAACACACTCCCGTACAACGGGGAAAGAATACTGCAGCGGAAATAAAATGCAGCTACACCAATACGACAACATACGGGTCCTCGTGTGATTAGTATCGTTCATCTTTCATCATGCTTCATGCCAACCCTGTGCTATGATCCAAAACCTGAATGCAATACAAACATCCACCCCCCGATTACTCGGGGGTTATCAAAATTCCACTATTTTCCTAGTGCAAGTACAAAGTACAAATACGAGCCATATAATTCAAGTTTCAAGAATAACAATAACCAGGAATCCTCAAAGATTTAAATAACGAAAATACTTCCTGAGGCAAGAGTTTAGGTAAAGCTTTCCAAAATCGAAAGATCCCAAGTCAAGGGAAACAATATATAAAGTGATTTAAAATGCCATCGGGAGTTTTGATAGAAACAACTCAGGATTTTCAAATCCTTCTCTTTCCAAAATCAACACGGGTCATAGCCCAAAGGTTTTGTTTTCGCAAATAGAACCAATAACAATTCACAGGGTCAGAGCCCAGCATCACGTGTCCTCTACGGACATAAAGTCAACAAAAAATAATCACGCACGCGTATCGCCTAGGACCGGGACGAAGCCACAAATCCCACCCGAGGCCTCTAAGGATCCTCCCGAGCTGTCTAGCGAAACAAATCACACACAGGCATCGCCTAGGACCGGGACGAAGCCACAAATCCCACCCGAGGCCTCTAAGGACCCTCCCGAGCTGGCTAGCGAAACAAATCACACACCATATCTCACGGTTGGATCAATCACTTGTTGCATCCTGACCACATGATCACAAGCCATGTGTCACCGTAGATTATCTCAGGCTCTCACGGTTAGATCAATCACTTGTTGCATCCTGACCACGTGATCACGTGCCATGTGTCACCGTAGACCTTCAACCATATCCACACTTTCACACAAATAACATATCACATCAATAATATCCAAGCAATTCACATCAATGGCAACAAACACAATGCACGATGAAATGGTCAAATCACAACGCAACGATATGAGATAATATATACATATATATTATCAAAGCACAACGACAACACCAATTGTATTCATAGTAATTCACGTAACCATCCACGAACACAATGTCCACAAAACACACGCGTTTTGAAAGAGGGCCTTTAACAAGGCTAAATGAATCTTTTGAAAGTTCAATTTAAATGACCAACAAACACATTTAGACGATCACCAATTATCATATCCACAAAACAAGAAAAGTAAGGGCATGGTACTTGCCTCGAAACCACGGTCGCAATAAGACAACAGA
This sequence comes from Orobanche coerulescens, assembly GCA_033398695.1. Classification (NCBI taxonomy): domain Eukaryota; kingdom Viridiplantae; phylum Streptophyta; class Magnoliopsida; order Lamiales; family Orobanchaceae; genus Orobanche; species Orobanche coerulescens. The sequence goes on along the minus strand of CM065809.1, from coordinate 29,846,149 downwards.
TGAAATACGGTCGAATAGCCCCGAACCCCCGAACAATATCAAGAACGCGATAGCACCACGAGTACTACGAGAATAACACCACATGAATCATCAATCACCAAATGGGATTCAACATCGGAATCCTCGAGCACCTATAATCCTTCAGAAGGAACAATAAAAGATGATTACGATGAGAATCAAGGCGAAAACAATGGAAATCCCAACAAACTATCAAAAGGAACTCATTGGGGCATTTAATCGAACACTAAATGTTCAATAATTCCCAAGAACACTCGAATCGTCAATCGAGTTAAACAAACTCGATATATGGATATACAATCCATGAAACACGATTAATAACATCATACTACGCCAACCGATGTATCAAAATCGGACTAGAATCGAAATCAAGAACAATTCCCCAAAAAGTCAACTTGAAGGAAAATCAAGAAATATACTTTGATTCGACGAAGAACACGGATTGGATGATGATATAATCAACAAGAATCTTCCAAAATGCCTTGGAATTGATTAGAACCGGCCAAGAACTCGATTTCACCAATCTCCCATCGCCAGCCGCCCAAAAATGAGGAAAAAGTGAGAAAAAACGAAGTCTGGCCGAGCCCAGGCTATATATAGCGGGCAGGGTTACGGCCGTAACCGGCAGTGCCTTACGGCCGTAACCGGCATTCGTCCAAACCCGCCCAGTGCCAGCCGATCGCTTATGGCCGTAACCCACAGGGCCTTACGGCCATAACTCGGCATTTACGGCCGTACCCGGCAGGTCCTTACGGCCATAACCGGCATTCGTCAAAAACCAGCCCAGCACCTGCCGACCACTTACGGCCGTAATGGATCAAGCCTTACGGCCGTAACTAGCCTTTGTCCATCCAGGTCTGCCGAGCACGTACGTCCGTAACCGGCACCTTACGGTCGTAACTCGGCCAGGCCAGGCCCTGCTCCGGCCGTGACTCGGTCTTGGCCACTTCGACGGCCCGGACGCCCCCGAAACCCGAACCTGAATATAAATCGAAGGTACGGTTATGACATACTTGCAAATATGAATCCGAGCACTAAGAGAATACATGATTCCGACCACCCGAAGGCTTGAAATTCGACAATGGAAGTAATTACCCCAAACTTTGGGAAATTACAAAAATGTCCCAAAACGTCTGAAATACACGATACACGATCGAAACACCAAACCAAAGCTCGCAACATGAATAATAACATTAAATGAACTTACGAGAAACTCGAAACAACAGTTTCGAACGAGATTCGCAAGAATCAAACTCAAGTACGGAAAAGTCACTCAAAGACATGGAACTCAATAAAACGATACCGAAACAAACTCGGATGACAAGAAGTGCAGAATTAATCATTCTCGAAATGACGAAACGGTCATGAGCGAGTCATCAAAATGGACTTTCGCTGAAAAAAAAAGAAATTACCGGAAATCGAAATTACGGGTATTACAATCGTAGCCTTTCACTAACTCCAACCATCTTCGTTGTCTCAAATTTAGTTATTTTTTTTAGTGAATATGTACTTTAGGCTTTTATAGTCGGTATAGATATCACATTTACCTCCGTAAAGGTAATGTCGCCATATCTTCAAGGCGTGAACTACCGCAAATAGTTCTAAATCATGTGTCGGATAGTTCAACTCATGCAGTCTTAATTGCCTTAATGCGTAGGCTATGACCTTACCTCGCTGCATCAGAACACATCATAATCCTTGCTTATATGTGTCACTACAGATCACGAATTACCTCAGTGGATCAGGAATTATCAAAACTGAAGCTGAAGTCAATTTCTGCTTAAGTTATTAAAAACTTTCCTCACACTTCTCATTCCACAGAAACGGTTACCCTTTCCTCATTAGTCGTGTCCTCGGTGTGGCTATCATAGAAAATCCTTCAATAAACCTCATATAATATCCTGCTAACTTCATTCACGTTAGTCGGCGTTTTCTAATCGTTGATAGACTCTATTTTAATCGGATCAACTTCAATCCTTTAGCAGTAACAACATGTCCAAGAAAAGCTACTCTCTTTAGCAAAAATTCGCACTTGCTAAATTTCGCATACAACTTGTCTTTCCGAAGTACCTCCAATACTGTCCGTAGATGTTTCTCATGTTTTACTTCATCCTTCGAATAAATTAGTATGTCATCTATAAACAAGATGACAAACTGATCCAAATAAGGTTGGAAAACTCTATTCATCAACTCTATAAAGACAGCTAGGGTACTACTCAATTGAAACGACATTACTAAGAACTTGTGGTGGACATATTGTTCGGAATGCAGTCTTGGTAATGTCCTCATCTTTGATCTTTAATTGACTGTACCCTGACCTTAAATCTATCTTCCAGAACACTCCAGAACCGCCAAGCTGGTTAAACAAATTTTCGAATCGGAAAAGTGGATACTTGTTCTTTATCGTGAGTTGATTCAACTCATGATAATCAATACAAATCCTCATACTTCATTTCTTCTTCTTCATGAATAACACAGGTGCTCCCCAAGGTGAGACATTTGGTCGGATATAGCCCATATCGAGTAAGGCTGTGTTCTTTTGGACTGAATGAATCAATCGAATCGAATCGAATCAATCGAATCGAATGGATCTGAATCGAATCAATCGAACTAAACTAAAATATATATTAAGGGTAAATAATAATAATAATGGTAAATAATAATAATAATGGTAATCAACAACAATAATGATAACAGTAATATTATTAATAATAATAACAATAATAATAATTAAGATAAATAATAATAATAATAAGAAGAAGAAGAAGAAGAAGAAGAAGAATCGAATCGAATGGACTCGAATCGAATCGAATCGAATGGACCGGGACCCAATCGAATCGAAATCGAATCAATCAAAATCAAAATAAGTCCGTAAGAAGAATCTACACCTTCAGTTCTTGTAGTTCCTTTGGCGCCATCCTGTTAGGGTTGTATACTGCAAAGCATACTTTATGCTTGTATTACCTTTTTTCCCTATAACTACCAATGAGAATATTAATTACATTTAGCCATATGTTTTGCATATTTATTCACGTTATGGTTATGAAAAAAATTTCTAATTATTTTATATTGTAAATAATATGGTGTGTTGATGTCACATGGAAGATCACATTGTCGGTGCCTTATAAAATAATATAATAGTTCAAAACCTATATAATTATTAGATAAATCATATGAAAGGTTGTAGTGTATGCTTGAGATTAGTTTGTCTTGACTATTAGCATGCATTAGCGTATATGCATAGGTTGAACTGGATCGAAGTGAGATAATGTCTTCTGTACTGACTGTAAGAAGAACGTAAATCTCGGATAATTATTATTATTAATTCTAAGTATATAATATTTAATTATGTATTTATAATATTTATTGCTTTGATTTACCATGGGTGAGAGTCAAAGTGATTGACTCAATAAGCTTCGTATCTTGGGCAATAATATTATTTGTATGACAATTATTATTATTATTAGAAATCATGTCCCGACTCATGCCGGTTGATGATGTCCACTTGAAGAGCTCGATAATGATTATTATATTAGGATTTCATTTTGATATAATATTAAGGTTGGAGTGGTACTACTCTTCAATAAGATATTAATTAATTAAAGCTGTCAGTAGCTTAAATTAATTAATGGACATTCGATATCTTAAACACGGGAAATAATAAATTTAGATAAGGAGCCCGATTTTGTAAATTAGGACTTGGTTAGGAAGTGCAATATTAACTCTTTAGTGGACTGAGTTGATATTTAATAGACTCAATATATTAAGAAAAAGCCCAATATGAAAATTTGAGGTCTATTAGGAGTCCTTCCCTAATCCTCCTTAAGATCCCTAGAGTAGTCTAAAAGTCTATAGATATGTACTTTAGGCTTTTATGGTCGGTATAGATATCACATTTACCTCCGTAAGGTAATGTCGCCATATCTTCAAGGCGTGAACTACTGCAACTAGTTCTAAATCATGCGTCGGATAGTTCAACTCATGCAGTCTTAATTGCCTTAATGCATAGGCTATGACCTTACCTCGCTGCATCAGAACACATCCTAATCATTGCTTGTATGTGTCACTACAGATCAGAAATTACCTCAGTAGATCAGGAATTATCAAAACTGAAAGATGAAGTCAATCTCTACTTATGTTCTTGAAAACTTTCCTCACACTTCTCATTCCACAGAAACTATTATCCTTTCCCCATTAGTCGTGTCATCGGTGTGGCTATCTTAGAAAATCCTTCAATAAATCTCATATAATATCCTGCTAACTTCATTCACGTTAATCGGTGTTTTCTAATCGTTGATAGACTCTATTTTAGTCGGATCAACTTCAATCCTTTAGCAGTAACAACATGTCCAAGAACAGCTACTCTCTTCAGCAAAAATTCGCACTTGCTAAATTTCGCATACAACTTGTCTTTCCGAAGTACCTCCAATAATGTCCGTAGATGTTTTTCATGTTTTACTTCATCCTTAGAATAAATTAGTATGTCATCTATAAACAAGATGACAAACTAATCCAAATAAGGTTGGAAAACTCTATTCATCATGTCTATAAAGATAGCTGGGGTACTACTCAATTGAAATGACATTACTAAGAACTTGTGGGGGACATATTGTTCGGAATGCAGTCTTAGTAATGTCCTCGTCCTTGATCTTTAATTGATTGTACCCTGACCTTAAATCTATCTTCGAGAACACTCCAGAACCGCCAAGCTGGTCAAACAAATTTTCGAATCGGAAAAGTGGATACTTGTTCTTTATCGTGAGTCGATTCAACTCACGATAATCAATACACATCCTCATACTTCATTTCTTCTTCTTCATGAATAACACAGGTGCTCACCAAGGTGAGACATTTGGTCGGATATGTAATATCTGGATAAATTGTTGGGTATTTTTGTCCGTATTTGAACCTTGCATTACCTGAATTTGTGCTATAAATAATCGAAGTATGATCATTTCCGTATTCATATCCTCATGCATGATAATATCAACTTTTAATCCTTCACATGCAACTACATCGTAACGCACCCTAACAGGTAAGCGTAACGTACGTTACGAGCTAGAGATAGTGTATGCTATGAGCTAGACGTAGCATACGTAAGGAGGTCAATGATTGAACAGGCTGGCTAGCACATGGACGGCTGGTGGTGGGCTCGGAAAGATTCCCGCGGATGAACCTGGACAGTTTTGGGGTCAACGGGTGTTAACGTATGCTAAGGTTTGTAACTAGCGTACGCTAATGTGTGTAGCTTACGTACGTTATACATAGGGTGTAACGTACGTAAGCGAGTACAGACTGAGACAGTAAGCTACCATTGAACGATAGCGTACGCTAAGAACGAATGGTAGCGTGCGCTAAGTCCATTACGTATGTAAACAGCTAAGGCTAACGTACGTAAAGCTCAAGACATTATATATATGGACAACACCCCATTTCATTTCACTTCGTCCCTTTCACTTGTACTTCATTTTCCTTCATTTCTAGAGAGCCTCCAGCCATCTAAAACACCTATAGATTACATAGACTCGATCATTTAAGTTAAGAAACATCTTGGATTGGCATTCAAGCAATCGGAGTTGGATGCTACCTCTTGTCTCTGCGTTTCCTTCATATTAAGGTATGTTAATGCTACCTCAACCTTGAATTCATGTTCTTAAGGATGTTATGAACATACTACCGGGATTATTAAGCTCCATAGATGATTTTTATCCAAACATCATATTTTTAGAAGTTGGAATGTTCATGCTTTAGTTACCCGAGTTAAGAACCTTATAGTTCGAATCTTGTTATGATGAACAAGTAAGGGAAGTTTTCTGAGATTAATAAACCATATTGTATGGTGTTTCCATAATGATCGTAGACTTAATGTTGATAACAACCTCAGATTTTCCGAACTACCTTTTAGGATTTATAATCGAGATTGGAGTAAGTTTTATGATGGAATGATTAACCTGGAATTCGAAGACATCAACACTATAGGATCATTCTGATTCACATGAGTATTATATGTGTGAATATAACGTACGTTAAGCTCTATGCATTACGTACGTTATACCCTCAGGCAAGACAGTCGCCTGAACTGAGAAGAACTGTCAAATGCATGCTTAGCGTGTGTTAATCTTTGTAGCTTACGTGCGCTAACGTGCAGACGTAGCGTACGTTACGTAGGTGTGTAACGTACATTATGAAGAGTACAGTTAGGGTTCGGTCATCTTTCTATGTTTTTCCTCGTGTGATTGATTGTTTATTTAATGATAGGACATTAAGGACAAATTTCCTACGATAATCCAGTGTTGAGACTTTCCGATCGTCGTTTCCGTTGGAGTTCCGGATTGTTCCAATCAACTGTATTTATGGAGTATTCGCGAGAGATTACCAAGGCAAGTACCTTGATATACGAATTATAATTACGTGAAATCATTCTTGCTGAAGTGTATGAATCATGTTACGAATATCTGTATATATTTTATATATATATATATATATGGATATATGTATAGATATCTGTACATATACATATATATATATATATATATATACATATGGAGATAAATGTTGGGTGATTAATACCAATATTAGACGACCTACTCAACTTAGATTAAAATACGAATGATATTTATGGAGGTAATATGGTAATGTTTGTATTTTCGGTTGAGTTACGATATAAGGATATATATATATATATATGTAGTGTTGATTGGTAGTGTTGAAGGCTTAATGTGTTAAGTCTTGATGAATAACGTGCGAGTTGTTGTTAATTTTGCGTAGTTACGGACTGGCGAATAAATTATGTGAATTGATGAACTGATTTGATAATTGTTGCAATGGTTGACTGTGTGCTTGGTATTTGTAACAACGTGAATACTTGTTATGAGAGACGTCATATCCGGGTGCCTCTAAGGGCGGGGCGTGTACTCCGGCCTGGTGTACGCTGCAATGAGCGGCTCCATATGATTGGTGAACACCAATGTTACTTAATACGCGAGCAAGGGGCGGCTCCTGTATGAGTGAACGCCGACGCGGTGACATGTGCAATGGGCAGCCAATATAGTGGAGTGAACGCCGGTACATAGGTGTGCAAGGAAGGTGCCTGGCAGGCTTATTGGTAACGGATATTTGAGTGATAGCTAAGACCCCGTTACCAAATGATTTTCGTAATTCAAAGTTCTTGCAACTCGCTTTAAAATGATGGTCTTGATGTAGGCCGCGATTCGTGTTTCTGAAAGTTCGTTCCAACTTGTTTTAAATGTTGGTATCAGGGTTAATTAACCAAGGATATTTGACGATATCTCTGAGGGTTAATTAATCAGGGGTCTTGAGTAGGATTTGTCGAATGAGAGGTTGTGCCTTTGATTGTACTGTGATGATTATTCTGTGTATTGGGTCGAGGACCCCATGGGATGTTGAGATTTGATCTCGTGATGATATTACTTGGATTGGGCCGAGAACCCCGTGAGATGTTGTGATGATTTGCTTGTGATAGTGTTTTATCAATTGGGTCGAGGACCCCGAATAACGTTGTAATGGTTTTCTTGCAAATTGCCGAGGACTCGAGAGCTTTTGAAGTATTTTCTAAAAGTATTCCCATTCGATTTTCAAAATCCCAAGACGGCCCGAGTCAATAATAATATTTTCAAACTTTCTTATCTAAATACTTTTCCTTTTATAAAAAGGGATTTTTTTCAAACTAGATCTTCTGACTCCTTGGACTCGTTTAAAGTTTCATTGGTGTTATGTTCCGTAAAGAGAATATGACTATGTGATTATCTTTCACCTTCTGTATGCGAGTGCTGTTCTGTGTTGACTATGGGAATGTATGGTTTGTATTAAGGCTTCGCGGCTGTTGAGTTTTGTGTTGTTATTATTCGTATATCTTGTATATTATGTACTTGCACTAGCAAAATTCCAGTTTGCTAACCCCGAGATTTTGGGGGGTGGATGCCTGTTATGCGCTCAGGTTTTGGCAGCTCAGAAGCAGTCACGGGATTGGCTTGGAAGGAGATGGAAGACAATGATGCTAATCACACAAGAGTCAGAGTCTTTTTCTTTTGTTTCATTTTGGTTGGTATTTCTCTTTCGGTCGAGTATCCACCCTTGCATGGGTGTAATTTTCATTCATTAAATTAAGTTGTCATTCCTTTCTGTGTTCAAGTTTAGTATTGTCATTGAGAAGTAAATTTAGTTAGTTTCTGAATTGTTTAATGACCTTGTCGGTCTGCTTTGTAATTAATTTTGACCCCGGTCGGTTAATCATTGAGTATCCTTTTGGAGTTTAGCCTAGTAGATCCTTGTGATAAGGGTCTACGGCGTGTGACATTCCCGGTCGTATTCTGGGGGTGTTACAGTTATGGTATCAGAGCTTAGGTTTGCGAAAAACCTTGGTCGTTGGGTCAAGTCCATGTCTTGTGTAAGTCGCGCGCGTCAGAGTTGTGATTAGTATCGTGGTTCCAACATCATCTTCAAGAAATCCGTGATGGTAAGCCTCCCGAATCGTAAGTCCCCCTGTATACGTATTTGATTATATTGTGCTTAACGTGAACCAAGGGTTTGAACTTGTTAGAGATTATATTGTTTTATGATATCACCTGCGTATACGGTTCGAGTGAGAATGGTTATGTAGTATACTTCAGAAGTCGAACATATTTATCGGTTTCTGCATTTCAATAGAATAAATCTTTGAGTGTTAATTTTATCCGCTGCGTGAGTATTTTGAAATGACTCTTGGTATTTTGCAAACTGAATTGTTATCTTATAAGACCGATTTCCTCAACCGAGTTTTGGCATTTTAGTCTTGCACGTTTTAACGGTATTTTTATGATGGTATTTGATATTTTACAAATGATTTTGTGAGTTTTGAAAAATGCTACCGTCATTGGCTTTTTGGCATATTTTGAAATTGTTTTGTAAATGGTTTTTAGCCTGGTAGGTTCCGGCTAAGAATCCCCGGCATGTAATATTCCCGGGCCGAATTACGAACATTTTAAAGTAGTGTTTTGAAATTTTCCTAACATTGTAAACCTCATGATTTAATGTAGTCATGTCAAATGGTCACGTATTTTGGTGAAAAAAATTCTTTCGAATAAACATTTTGGTGGAAGAGGAAGGATTTTCAAAATTGTGGTATTTGGGACTCAACACTTTTGAAATACTTTAAATTAGTTACAATTCGATTTTCAATTTTCTGGTAGGCATTACTCGAAAATAAATTTTTAGAGTCATTGTATAAACTTCCTCTTCCAAAATAAAGGACAATATTTATAAGTTTTGAGCACAACGTGACTCGGCTTTTGTTTCAAGATTTTTTTTCATTAAAAGCATACGCATAATGATCGTCCTAGTCGAAGGACTGAAAATTGACTTCAGAAAATTTCGTGCTTTACGATATTACCATTATTCTAAGAATACTAATTAAACCGTGTGTTGGTAATTGTGGTATACCGTACAACCGACTATGTGATATCAATAAACGGTACTATCTGCATTAGCATGACGAGACTTGGCGGACGTAGACATGATAATGGAAGCGGAAGTGGTGAGGTGGTTCGTACGACAACGATTCATGTTATGGTAAAGGAATATCAAGATCAGACGATATCCTATGAAACCTCCTCAGTGACCGAGCCAACGAGCGGAGAAAAGAGACCGAGGACATCTGGAAAATTTTTGGGCGGTGAAGAGACTAAGGTTCTCAGTCGTTTGAATGCGTCGTCTTCGCAGTCGAGAATGAGCATTGGGAATCCCAAGCCAGCATCGGTGACTCCCAGTAAGAAGAGGGTGTGCTTCAACTGCAACCGTACGGAACATATCCGTGTAAACTGTCCCTCCCCACTCTTGAGTTGTTATCGGTGCGGGTGTGAAGGCCATTGGGAGAAACCTTGTGAGATAATTTCCGAATTGGCAAAGAATGCTACTCTGTTGGTGAGCATAGCAAGTAGCCGGAGAATGTCCCGAAACCTTATGTCTCCTTCTGAAGAGCCTAACATGGGCGAATGAAGATTTTGTACTATGTTCTAGTCATTGCTGTTTCCAACAATCGTGACTTTGATCGTTTTTCATTTTAATTGCTTTTCATTTCCAACTCCTGCTGTTTTATGTTTCGGGGCTTAAGTGTCTTCTTAGTATGGGGGAAGGTATTACCCGTACTCTTCTTAGTATTTTCGGTATTGGGAGACTTTCATTGTTGGTGATTCATATGTGATCCTCTTGACAATTTTAAACTACCATGTTCTACTGAGCCTACCGTCATTCGAACGAATTTCAGAACCGATTTGTTATACTCCGTGAATTATTGTAGTCTATCCACATCTGAACGTAATCCTTGCAAAATTTTGTTCGAAACTATTTGTTGCCACTCGTGCGGTTAACATTTCCAATGTGTTATGAACTTGAATATGGTTGGTCGAGCTCGACACGCGATTTCAGTACGTCTGAATCGTTTATGATTTTCCTTAATTCTAGGAGCTTTTACTTCTCAACTCTAACTTCTCATGTTCACATGTAATTTATCGCCTCAATTCACGTACCAGATACTTGCTAGGTCCAATCATTGTATTTTTAGAACCTTGCATTCGCGCATTGCTCGTGATGTTTTGGGGCTGAGCAAGTAGTTATTTTTCCTTGGTTGTTCCACCACTCTACTTTAAGTTTCGAGACGAAACTTCTTTTTAGAGGGAGAGTATGTAATATCCTGATAAATTGTTGGGTATTTTCGTCCGTATTTGAACCTTGCATTACCTGAATTTGTGCTATCAATAATCGACGTATGATCGTTTCCGTATTCGTATCCTCATGCATGATAATATCAACTTTTAATCCTTCACATTCAACTATGTCGTAACGCACGCTAACAGGTAAGCGTAACGTACGTTACGAGCTAGAGATAGCGTACGCTATGACCTAGATGTAGCGTACGTAAGGAGGTCAATGATTGAACAGGCTGGCTAGCACATGAACGGCTGGTGGTGGGCTCGGAAATATTCCCGCGGATGAACCTGGACAGTTTTGGGGTCAACGGGTGTTAACGTACGCTAAGGTTTGTAACTAGCGTACGCTAATGTGTGTAGCTTACGTACGTAATTGATAGGGTGTAACGTACGTAAGCGAGTACAAACTGAGACAGTAAGCTACCATTGAACGATAGCATACGCTAAGAACGAATGGTAGCGTGCGCTAAGTCCATTACGTACGTAAACAGCTAAGGCTAACGTACGTAAAGCTCAAGACATTATATATATGGACAACACCCCATTTCATTTCACTTCGTCCCTATCACTTGTACTTCATTTTCCTTCACTTCTAGAGAGTCTCCAGCCATCTAAAACACCTATAGATTACATAGACTCGATCATTTAAGTTAAGAAACATCTTGGATTGGCATTCAAGCAATCGGAGTTGGATGCTACCTCTTGTCTCTGCGTTTCCTTCATATTAAGGTATGTTAATGCTACCTCAACCTTGAATTCATGTTCTTAAGGATGTTATGAACATACTACTGGGATTATTAAGCTCCATAGATGATTTTTATCCAAACATCATGTTTTTGGAAGTTGGAATGTTCATGCTTTAGTTACCCGAGTTAAGAACCTTATAGTTCGAATCTTGTTATGATGAACAAGTAAGGGAAGTTTTCTGAGATTAATAAACCATATTGTATGGTGTTTCCATAATGATCGTAGACTTAATGTTGATAACAACCTCAGATTTTCCGAACTACCTTTGAGGATTTATAATCGAGATTGGAGTAAGTTTTATGATGGTATGATTAACCTAGAATTCGAAGACATCAACACCATAGGATCATTATGATTCACATGAGTATTATATGTGTGAATATAACGTACGTTAAGCTCTATGCCTTACGTACGTTATACCCTCAGGCAAGACAGTCATCTGAACTGAGAAGAACTATCAAATTCATGCTTAGTGTGCGTTAATATTTGTAGCTTACGTGCGCTAACGTGCAGACGTAACGTACGTTATGTAGGTGTGTAACGTACGTTATGAAGAGTACAGTTAGGGTTCGGTCATCTTTCTATGTTTTTCGTCGTGTGATTGATTGTTTATTTAATGATAGGATATTAAGGACAAATTTCCTACGATAATCCAGTGTTGAGCCTTTCCGATCGTCGTTTCCGTTGGAGTTCCGGATTGTTCCAATCAACTGTATTTCTGGAGTATTCGCGAGAGATTACCAAGTCAAGTACCTTGATATACGAATTATAATTACGTGAAATCATTGTTGCTGAAGTGTATGAATCATGTTACGAATATCTGTATATATATTATATATTTATATATATATATATATAAATATATATAAATATATATATATATATATATATATGTGTGTGTGTGTGTGTGGATATATGTATAGATATATGTACATATATATAAATATACATATGGAGATAAATGTCGGGTGATTAATACCAATATTAGTCGACGTACTCAACTTAGATTAAAATACGAATGATATTTATAGAGGTAATATGGTAATGTTTGTATTTTCGGTTGAGTTACGATATAAGGATATATATGTAGTGTTGATTGCTAGTGTTGAAGGCTTAATGTGTTAAGTCTTGATGAATAAGGTGCGAGTTGTTGTTTATTTTGCGTAGTTACGGACTAGCGAATAAATTATGTGAATTGATGAACTGATTTGATAATTGTTGCAACGCTTGACTGTATGCTTGGTATTTGTAACAACGTGAATACTTGTTATGAGAGACGTCATATCCAGGTGCCTCTGAGGGCGGGGCGTGTACTCCGGCCTGGTGTACGCTGCAATGAGCGGCTCCATATGATTGGTGAACACCGATGGTACTTAATACGCGAGCAAGGGGCGGCTCTTGTAGGAGTGAATGCCGGCACGGTGACATGTGCAATTGGCGGCCAATATAGTGGAGTGAACGCCGGTACAAAGGTGTGAAAGGGAGGCGCCTGGCCGGCTTATTGGTAATGGATATTTGAGTGATAGCTAAGACCCCGTTAACAAATGATTTTCGTAATTCAAAGTTCTTGCAACTCGCTTTAAAATGATGGTCTTGATGTAGGCCGCGATTCGTGTTTTAGAAAGTTCGTTCCAACTTGTTTTAAATGTTGGTATCAGGGTTAATTAACCAAGGATATTTGACGAGATCTCCAAGGTTTAATTAATCAGGGGTCTTGAGCAGGATTTATCGAATGAGAGGTTGTGCCTTTGATTGTACTGTGATGATTATTCTGTGTATTGGGTCGAGGACCCCGTGGGATGTTGAGATTTGATCTCGTGATGATATTACTTGGATTGGGCCGAGAACCCCGTGAGATGTTGTAATGATTTGCTTGTGATAGTGTTTTATCAATTGGGTCGAGGACCCCGAATAACGTTGTAATGGTTTTCTTGCAAATTTTCGAGGACTCGAGAGCTTTTGAAGTATTTTCTAAAAGTATCCCATTCGATTTTCAAAATCCCAAGACGGCCCGAGTCAATAATAATGTTTTCAAACTTTCTTATCTAAATACTTTTCCTTTTATAAAAAGGGATTCTTTTCAAACTAGATCTTCTGACTCCTTGGACTCGTTTAAAGTTTCTTTGGTGTTATGTTACGTAAAGAGAATATGACTATATGATTATCTTTCACTTTCTGTATGTGAGTGCTGTTCTGTGTTGACTATAGGAATGTATGGTTTGTGTTAAGGCTTCGCGGCTGTTGAGTTTTGTGTTGTTATTGTTCGTATATCTTGTATATTATGTACTTGCACTTGCAAAATTCCATTTTGCTAACCCCCGAGATTTCGGGGGGTGGATGCCTATTATGCGCTCAGGTTTTGGCAGCTCGGAAGTAGTCACAGGATTGGCTTGGAAGGAGATGGAAGACGACGATGCTAATCACACAAGAGTCAGAGTCTTTTTCTTTTGTTTCATTTTGGTTGGTATTTCTCTTTCGGTCGAGTATCCACCCTTGCATGGGTGTAATTTTCATTTGTTAAATTAAGCTGTCATTCCTTTCTGTGTTCAAGATTATTATTGTCATTGAGAAGTAAATTTAGTTAGTTTCTGAATTGTTTAATGACCTTGTCGATCTTCTTTGTAATTAATTTTGACCCCGGTCGGTCAATCATTGAGTAGCCTTTTGGAGTTTAGCCTAGTAGATCCTTGTGATAAGGGTCTACAGCGTGTGACATTCCCGGTCATATTCTGGGGGTGTTACACGATATAGCCCATATCGAGTAACTCCTTAATCTACACCTTCAGTTCTTGTAGTTCCTTTGGCACCATCCTGTTAGGGTTGTATACTGCAAAGCATACTTTATGCTTGTATTACCTTTTTTCCATGTAACTACTGATGAGAATATTAATTACATTTAGCCATATGTTTGGCATATTTATTCACATTATGGTTATGAAAAAAAATTCTAATTATTTTATATTGTAAATAATATGGTGTGTTGGTGTCACACAGAAGATCACATTGTCGGTGCCCTATAAAATAATATAATAGTTCACAACCTATATAATTATTAGATAAATTATATGAAAGGTTGTAGTGTATGCTTGAGATTAGTTGGTCTTGACTATTAGCATGCATTAGCGTATTTGCATACGTTGAACTGGATCGAAGTGAAATAATGTCTTCTGTACTGAGTGTAAGAATAACGTAAATCTCGGATAATTATTATTCTTAATTCTAAGTATATAATATTTAATTATGTATTTATAATATTTATTGCTTTGATTTACCATGGGTGAGAGTCAAAGTGATTGACTCAATAAGCTTCGTATCTTGGGCAATAATATTATTTGTAAGACAATTTTTATTATTACTAGAAATCGTGTCCCGACTCATGCTGGTTGATGATGTCCACTTGAGAAGCTCGATAATGATTATTATATTAAATCCTGCAGGTGGATTTAATTTTGATATAATAATAAGGTTCGAGCGGCACTACTCTTGAATAAGATATTAATTAATTAAAGCTGTCAGTAGCTTAAATTAATTAATGGACATTCGATATCTTAAATATGGAAAATAATAAATTTAAATAAGGAGCCCTTTGTAAATTAGGATTTGGTTAGGAAGTGCAATATTAACTCTTTAGTGGACTGAGTTGATATTTAATAGACTCAATATATTAAGAAAAAGCCCAATATGAAAATTTGAGGTCTATTAGGAGTCCTTCTATAATCCTCCTTAAGATCCCTAGAGTAGTCTAAAAGCCTATAGATATGTACTTTAGGCTTTTATGGTCGGTATAGATATCACATTTACCTCCGTAAAGGTAAGGTCGCCATATCTTCAAGGCGTGAACTACCGCAACTAGTTCTAAATCATGCGTCGGATAGTTCAACTCATGCAGTCTTAATCGCCTTAATGCGTAGGCTATGACCTTACCTCGCTGCATCAGAACACATCCTAATCCTTGCTTATATGTGTCACTACAAATCACGAATTACCTCGGTGGATCAAGAATTATCAAAACTGAAGCTGAAGTCAATCTCTGCTGAAGTTCTTAAAAACTTTCCTCACACTTCTCATTCCACAGAAACTGTTATCCTTTCCTCATTAGTCGTGTCATCGGTGTTGCTATCTTAGAAAATCCTTCAATAAACCTCATATAATATCGTGCTAACTTCATTCACATTAGTCGGTGTTTTCTAATCGTTGATAGACTCTATTTTAGTCGGATCAACTTCAATCCTTTAGCAGTAACAACATGTCCAAGAAAAGCTACTCTCTTTAGCAAAAATTCGCACTTGCTAAATTTCGCATACAACTTGCCTTTCCGAAGTACCTCCAATACTATCCGTGTAACACCCCCAGATTTAACCGGAAATATTACAGCGCCGTGGGCCCCGAGATGGAACCCACAAGGCTAAAAGAAATTTTCGCAAACATTTACAAATGCCCAAGAGGCCAACGACGGTACTATCTTTAAAAATTCAGAAAGACTTATAAAATCCATTTATCAAAAACCGTCGTAAAAACTTATTTGAAATCGCGAGGCCAAACAGCCGACACTCAAAAGTTTAGAAAACGACTTCCAAAGCAACCTCAGTTACCAGATACCAAAAGGTCAATTCAAAATACTCACGCGGCGGGAAAAGACCAACCAAAAAGATATTCTAGCAGCGGAATACAAGAACCAATCAAGAAACTCAATGCACACAACATGTCCTAGCCAAGATCCCTGCGGAAGCTCATCTCTTCACGACCGCTACAAGCTCGATACTCCAAAGACCTAAAAAGAAATCCCACAACGGGGTCAGCCATAATATCCAACAATGATATCAATCACATCACATCAATAATACATACCAACGAGAATACAGAATAAGAATACGACTAATGTAATCTTACCGCCATAACTTTACTTACTCAAGTAACTCTCATCAGAATAACCATTTTCACATTTCACATCTTGTACTCGATTAACCAATAAACTCAAACATAAAATCTGTATTGTACCTCGAACAATACTCAAGATCCTCAAACTATCGTAACCAACTCACGATACGGAAATCTACCATTTCTGACCAATACGATCCATCGAATAATATCATCAAATCCCAAGACGATAACCGATCGTCCATCAAAGACAAAGACCAAAGAAAATACGGAACATACCTCGAGATATGATGTGCCACGATAATTATATGAGTCTAATCCGAGATCAGATCAATGTAATACGGACAAGGTCCTAACACAAGACCTACAAATGCATACTCATATGACAACGTCAATATGCTCAAAAACAATAACAACTATGTATACTCAATGGAAATCCCATGATCCAGCGCCCTCAGCATAGATCCCAAGATGATCCTACAAGATCAACGCGAGGTGGATAACCAACAATATACATATGCACAACAATAACACAATACTGGGTAATCCAACGATCCAGCGCCCTCAGCATAGATCCCAAGATGATCCCGTCGGACCAACACGAGGTGGAAAAACCCGTCCAATGATCCAGCGCCCTCAGCATAGATCCCAAGATGATCCCGTCGGACCAACACGAGGTAGACATCCGATCCAGCGCCCTCAGCATAGATCGCGCGATCCCATCGGATCAACACAACATAAACAACACAATATGCATACGCATATGCAAAACAATATGTTCATCATCATGAACAACGCAACATGAACGACAATATGACAAATCAATTAAGACGACCTCATGTTCGACAACATGAATGATAATACGCATGATCAAATCACTAACTCTAATTGAATCAATATAAGATACTTGCCCCGAGTCCTTCGGGAGAAATCTCGATGTCCAATCATCACCGATGATTATCCTCAATGCTCGGCGATCCAAACGAACAATAAACTACAGATACTCATATCCTCGTCTTTACCATAATGTAACCTTGATACTCGAACATACCAATAACTGAGATAAGCATATACATTATGATTTATCTCCCAGAATCGAAAGAACGATATGCGATCCGAATACCCAGAGTTCACAATAATAATCATCGCTATATGCATTATAAATGAAATGAAACTGAAACCATTCATTAAATATTATAACTGAGCAAGTAATAACTTGCCTCGATACCGATACTGACGAAGTCTATCAACACATTGCCTTTGTCTACGAGCTCCTCAGCCCCGATCAAAAGCAATACAATGGACATACTCGAACGCGACCGCAATTTCCGGTTATAATCACCGATCAACAATCTCAACCTATCGAAGAAATCAAATAACACATATCCGATAACAATCAACAACTGACAAACTAACCAATCGAACTCAACGGTTCAACACAACCTCGAATAAACACAGTCAGAACCATCCAAGACAATCCATCACGAATTCCTAATCAAAACACAAAAATACCGCCGCCTTTGCCTACTTAGCGCACGTTAACGCATAACGTGGCGTGCGCTAAGTTTCTCCCGTTAGCGCGCGCTAGGCGATGGCGTAGCGTGCGCTAATGCCGTAGTGGCATGCATTTCAAGCATCGTCTAACAATTCCATCATGACAATGATCAACTCATCTCGAGATTAAGGATTTCATAACAATCATGACATATAATTTAATAGCTCTTCAAGAACACGAATTATCCAAATTCACGTTCATGATCCATAAAATGATAAAATCCGATGTGTTCTAACATCTAAAAATCCTTATTCATCATGTTCTTCGACATACAATTTATAAAACTTCAAGAATCACAGTAGCATCACCATAATTGTTTCCATACGAAGTAACCAACGACAAAACATCAAAAATCCGAATTGAAGAAGGGAATTACATTAACATATATCTTGAATTCCATCCAAAACCATACGAAACATATCAATACTCATATATTGATAGCAACATTAACTTAGTACGGTAATCCAACTCGTTGTCATGCTCATCAACTTGTTTATATGATAATCATCAACTCAAGAACATCATATACAATCCAAAATGAAATCTCAAAGTGAAGAGTAATTACCTTTTTTTTTTGAAGGAAAGGATTGATTTCCAAGAATCACCAATGATCTCAAGAACAAAGCTTTACTCCATGATTTCCATCTTTAATCTTGTTAAAGAGGATCATCCCTCAGTGTTTAGGAACTCCAAATGTTCTCACAAGGTTGTCTCTATCGGGTGAAAGGAAAGAAATGGACGAAATGTTTCATGACACCCGTTTGTCCCTTTATATAGAATACCTTACTAGCGTGCGCTAAACCCTTATGTTTAGCGTGCGCTAGCCTTAGCGTGCGCTAACTGACTTTGTTAGCGTGCGCTATCAGCCAGCAGGCTCTTGTCTTGCTTCGTAAACTACCTTACGTACGTAATGCCCATGCATTAACGTCGTAAATCATCATGTCTAGCGCACGCAAGTCCTTACTCTTAGCGTGCGCTATCCGAAGTTGACTTACTACGGTGTTCACCTACCACTCGCCCCCACATTCCGACAAAGATCTTACAAGGATAAGATTCCTTGTTGATCGATATATATTTAGCGTGCGCTAAGCCTAATCTTTAGCGTGCGCTAATACTTCAGACAACAACCTTTGACTTACGAGCGTGCGCGGCGGTAGGGTCCATACGCAGATTCCTTCTGATCGGACTACATTAGCGTACGCTAACCTATGAACGTAGCGTGCGCTAATCCAGCACGATAGCGTGCGCTATGCATGAATATCAGCGTGCGCTAATAAGGCTATACTTAGCCATTTTCCGCAGTTCTTGTCCAACGTCTCGACATACCAAAAACGAACATAAGACACACTGAACACAAACACTGAATCCAATAATATCATCATACGATATACCCAATATCAAAAGTACGACAACCTGATACACAATATCCTCAAATGTAACTGTCGACCAAATACGACAATTATACCAATACTGACATCTCAGTCCTTCATTTATTTTATCCTTACTGTACAGATTCCATGCTGTACAATATAACTCGGATAAAATAATATCAAAAAACAGTAGTAGAAATTCCGGATATTACAATCCGTAGATGTTTCTCATGTTTTACTTCATCCTTCGAATAAATTAGTATGTCATCTATAAACAAGATGACAAACTGATCCAAATAAGGTTGGAAAACTCTGTTCATCAAGTCTATAAAGACAGCTAGGGTACAACTCAATTGAAATGACATTACTAAGAACTTGTGGTGGACATATTGTTTGGAATGCAGTCTTGGTAATGTCCTCGTCCTTGATCTTTAATTGATTGTACCCTGACCTTAAATATATCTTCGAGAACACTCCAGAACCTACAAGGTGGTCAAACAAATTTTCGAATCGAAAAAGTGGATACTTGTTCTTTATCGTGAGTCTATTCAACTCAAGATAATCAATACACATCCTCATACTTCATTTCTTCTTCTTCATGAATAACACAGCTGCTCCACAAGGTGAGACATTTGGTCGGATATAGCCCATATCGAGTAACTCCTGAATCTGCACCTTCATTTCTTGTAGTTCCTTTGGGGCCATCCTGTTAGGGTAGTATACTGCAAAGCATACTTTATGCTTGTATTACCTTTTTTTCCTGTAACTACCGATGAGAATATTAATTATATTTAGCCATATGTTTTGCATATTTATTCACGTTATGGTTATGAAAAAAAATATCTAATTATTTTATATTGTAAATAATGTGGTGTGTTGGTGTCGCACGGAAGATCACATTGTCGGTGCCTTATAAAATCATATATAATAGTTCACAACCTATATAATTATTAGACAAATTATATGAAAGGTTGTAGTGTATGCTTGAGATTAGTTGGTCTTGACTATTAGCATGCATTGACGTATTTGCATACGTTTAACTGGATCGAAGTGAGATAATGTCTTCTGTATTGACTGTAAGAAGAACGTAAATCTCGGATAATTATTATTCTTAATTCTAAGTATATAATATTTAATTATGTATTTATAATATTTATTGCTTTGATTCACCATGGGTGAGAGTCAAAGTGATTGACTCAATAAGCTTTCGTATCTTGGGCAATAATATTATTTGTATGACAATTATTATTATTAGTAGAAATCGTGTCCCGACTCATACCGGTTGATGATGTCCACTTGAGGAGCTCGATAATGATTATTATATTAAATCCTGCTGGTAGATTTAATTTTGATATAATAATAAGGTTCCAGTGGTACTACTCTTGAATGAGATATTAATTAATTAAATTTGTCAGTAGCTTAAATTAATTAATGGACATTCGATATCTTAAACACGGAAAATAATAAATTTAAATAAGGAGCCCGATTTTGTAAATTGGGATTTGGTTAGGAAGTGCAATATTAACTCTTTACTGGATTGAGTTGATATTTAATAGACTCATTATATTAAGAAAAAGCCCAATATGAAAATTTGAGGTCTATTAGGAGTCCTTCCCTAATCCTCCTTAAGATCCCTAGAGTAGTCTAAAAGCCTATAGACACGTACTTTAGGCTTTTATGGTCGGTATAGATATCACATTTACCTCCGTAGAGGTAATGTCGCCATATCTTCAAGACGTGAACTACCGCAACTAGTTCTAAATCATGCGTCGAATAGTTCAACTCATGCAGTCTTAATTGCCTTAATACCTAGGCTATGACCTTACCTCACTGCATCAGAACACATCCTAATCCTTGCTTCTATGTGTCACTACAGATCACGAATTACCTCGGTGGATCAGGAATTATCAGCGTGCGCTACTCATGATTATTAGCGTGCGCTAATAATGTTACACTTAGCCATTTCAGCTATTCTTGTGCAACGTCTCAACATACAGAATGCGAACATACGGCATACTGAATACATATACTCAATTCAATAATATTCTCATATGATACACAACATCCTCAATTGCAATTGTCGACCAAGTACGACAATTATACCAATACAGATGTCTCGGTCCTTCAATTATTTTACCCATACTGTACAGATTCCACGCTGTACCACCTAACTCGGATAAAATAATCTTAAACAACAGTAGTGGACATTCCAGGTATTACATACTACACCACTTAAAATAAGTTTCGTCCTCGAAACTTGCAATCCGTCATAAAAACAAATAAACCGTTCAACCAAAATATCCCGAAATAATCACGACAACGATTAATCATCATTATTACCGAATAACCAAAATAGCATACTTACATATGCGCCAAGTCGACGATCTCCTGAGATACTAGCAAGTGACTTCACTGTAAAGCTTCAACCCGCTTACGATCACAATTCCATGAGTCTCAACAAAAATATAACATCTTCGGAAGAAATAATCTATCCGTTTCAAATCCTGTTTGTTTGATTACACAATCAAGTCCAAATCCTGATACAAATCAATAATACACGATACATCTGTGAAACAACTGCCCAACACAATGGCAACAAATCCCGAAATATCAACACAAAATCTGAACGCTCAGATGATCACCAGCAATGATCAACTCATAAATTAATCGAGAATATCATTGACATGATGAACTCTAATATGACCAATCCAAAGGTCGAAACGCAATCGAGAATATCATCACCATGATAAACTCCAACACGGTCAACACAGAACCACGGAAACAGATATACGAAAGAATAGCATTCTCAAAACGACAAACCAATCACATACAGTGGATCTCAATAAACACAACTGACTGTTGAACATACTCCTCGGCATACGAACAACCAATCATAAACCGACGAACATATCCAATCATACGTGGAGTGGAAACGGCCACTCAATATCAAAAACCACCAGCATGGGGTCACCCTCCCCAAATCTACACTTACAAAGAAATCATTCAAAATTCACTATGATAAAATCGCGCTAATACCGTACCAATGGAATCACATAGCACACATGTCCCGGTTTCACAAAATCCACAGTTCCAAAATTACATCCTGTGCATGAATCTACAACACGCAGCATATCTCTCTCATCCGATAGATCAACCGATCATCCCTGGATAACCAAACTGCCATACTAAAGTTCGAATCTCTTTTCCTCGTACCATACTAATGTATTATCCAGTTCGTGAATCTCATTCAGAACTTCACCACGATATGCATTATGCATTAAATGCGTATGTACATCAATCACATTTTCAAAACCAGTTTGCAATCATATAATCTTGTCAAGGAGACAAATTTTCGAAAGTTCTTTCAAAAATTTCAAAACTCAAAAAGTAAATTTTGGTAAGACCACCAAATCAATTCTCGAAAAATAAACTGGCTCGCTGGTGCCAAGTATTTGATAACAGTTTCCTTCGAATCCACACGATTTCGAAGTTTTAAAATGAAAACTATGCAAATGATTGACCACATCCGTACTCCTATATACCAATCTGGCTCGTCACAAATCCCACTGATATTCCATCAGAAAACTACACGATAGAATCCAACATCTCAATGTATAGACTCCGACAAAAACTCCTTTTTCCACATATGACTCACAATGTCAACCATTTTTCATCCTGGATCACCTCAATTATGCTATGACAATGCCTTGAAACAAATCAACACAGCGAAAGACTTCCCGAGAAGTTTCATTTGAACAAGTAAATCAAAACTGCGACAGGCCGAAACGAAATAGGTAAATGATTGATAAAGTATGTTACAAGTCTCGGGAGTTTTTTTTTAAGAAAACAGAAAAGTCTTTTGAAATATTAGGGTCTCAGCCCGTATCTCGTTCCGCATTACAAGAAGTTTAAAAAGTAGGAAACTCTTTTTCGGACCCCAAGTCCTGAGTTATAAACAATTTCAAAAATCTATTGGGTCTCGGCCCAAAAATCATTTACGGTAAAACATCTGTAAAACATTCATTTTGAAAAGTATCATTTCCAAATGCTCAAAAACAGTTCATATATCTCAAGATGAACTAACATGACTACATGTTCTCCTGAACAATCCACAATATTTCTCTCAAATGCAAAACTCCGTTCCAAAACTTAATCGACATACTGATTTCCAAAATCATAACTTCTCAAGATCATCAATTCTGTCTCAACTCTGTCATCTTATACTGTAACGCATAATATCTTTCTGAACCTCAGAACATATCAACTTAGAATGGCAATAAATCTCAATGCAATTCAAAAATCCAATACTTACAGATCGTGAAGCCGACGATTCCCCGTGATATGTATCGACTCAAGAAAATACTCGACATAGATATTTTCAAGACAAACGTTTTGCAAACACAGTTCAACTCGAGAAAACAACACAACTCTATCTGAAGAAACACGATAACAGCATTTGAAAAGTTTACAACAATCCCAGTACCACACTGGTAAATCACATAGCGCACAAGCCCGAGTGAACAACAAAAACCCAGAGCTCGAACACTTGTCAACCGACAACTCGAATGACACGACAAAAGCACGACCCAACTCGACCCGACTGCCTAGGTTTTCACAACCTAAGCTCCGATACCATATTCTGTAACACCCCAGATCCGATCGGGAATATTACAGCGTCGTGGGCCCCGAGATGGAACCCACAAGGCTGAAGGAAATTTTCGCAAACATTTACAAACGCCCAAGAGGCTAATGATGGTATTATCTATTAGAAACATTCGAAGATTTATAAAACTCGTTTATCAAACCATCGTAAAAACTCATTTGAAACCACAAGGCCCAAAATGCCAAAACTCAACAGTTTAAAAACATACGTTAAGCTATAAACACACGTCAAAGCAGAATAGATTTAGAAAATGATTGCCAAAGTAACCTAAGTTACCGGATACCAAAAAGGCCATTTAAAAATACTCACGCAGCGGATAAAGACAAAACAATTAAAATACTCTAGCAGCGGAATACAACAACTGATCAGAAACTCAAAACACAAATACATGACCTTGCCAGTATCCTCCGGGAAGTTCATCTATCCACGACCGCTACAAGCTTGATAATCCAAGAACCTAAAAAGAAAGCCCACGACGGGGTCAGCCATAATATCCAACAATGATAACCATCACATCTCGTCAATAATTACATATCAATGGAAATACTGAGTAAGAATACGACCAATGTAATCTTACCGTCGTAACTTTATGAGAATCCACGATTCGTATCCTTAACAACATATTAAAATAATACCGAAATATCTGTACGGTATCTCAACAATACTCAAGGTTCTCAAAACATTATCATAACTCGCGATATGGAAATTATACCAACTCTAGCCAATTCAATCCATCGGATAACATCGACAATTCTAATACGATAATCGATTGTCCATCAAAGATAAGTACCAAGGAAATACGGAACATACCTCAAGATTATGAAATACCATGACAATCACGTCAGTCTAATCCGAGATCAGATCAACATAACATACGGACATGGTCCTAACACAAGACCTACAAATGCATACTCATATGACAACGTCAATATGATCACAACAATAACGACAATGTATACTTATGGCAAACCCATAATATACATATGCACAACAACAATACATATGGTAATCCAACTATCCAGCGCACACAGCTATAGATTCCCATGATGATCCCGTCGGACCAACGCATGGTGGCACTGTCCAGCGATCCAGCGCACACAGCTATAGATTCCCATGATGATCCCGTCGGACCAACGCATGGTGGACATATGACAACAATGCATAACTGCACAAAACAACCATGCACAATACACGAAAACAACAATGCACAAATGCATGACAACAACGATACACGAATGTATCGCGACATGATCGACACAAATGACAGAAATGATTAAAATACTTGCTCCGAGTCCTTCGAGAGCAATCTCGATATCTAAACCATCACCAACCATTATTCTGAATATTCACCGATCCAAAACATCACGGACGGTAGATAATTCACGTTTTTGTCAATACCATGATGTATCCTCGATAACAAGTATACCAACGACAATTGTAAATCATATACATTATGATTTAAATTCCCAAAACTCGATTACAACCTATAATTCCAAATCTCCTGTGATTACGATTATAAACATTGCTATACGAATTATAAACGAATGAAACTGAAACCATTCGTTAAATATTATAAACTGAGCAAGTAATAACTTGCCTCGATACCAATGAAGCCGTTACCAATTCCTTGTCGTCGTCTACATGTCCCTCGGCCCTGATCAAAGCAATCTACGAACGTTCTTGAATACGACCGCAAAGCATGGTTCTAAACATCGATCAATAATCTCAACCTATTACAATAATCGATTTAACACACATTCGATAACAATCAACAATCGATAAAACCAATTCACAAACCCAACGGCTCGACAATATCTCGATTAAACACTAGTCGGATCAATCCTACTCAAACCAGCACGAATTTACAACCACAACACGAAAATACTGCACTTTCTGCCTTCTTAGCGCACGTTAATCACCTAACGTAGCGTGCGCTAAGTTGCTCCCGTTATCGCGCTAGGCGATGGCGTAGCGTGCGCTAATCTTTGTCTGGATGCATGTTTTTCGGATACCGATCAACTTATGGTGATTTCAAGAACACTAAGTGATTCTGAATCATGTTCAAAGCTATCAAAACAACGAAACCCGATATCCTTTAACATATAAACAATCATCCAACTTATAATCCAAGTTCTATATCCATATATCATCTTCCTTAATATTAATACACGAAACGTCAAGAACGTAACCACACTTCCTTAATCTTCTATTACAAGGAGTAATCATCTACAATAACATCAACATCTGAAACTGAGGAGAAGGATTAATCCACTTATCTCAAGAAAACGAACGACACAATCCAAATCACAAGAATCATATCAATATCTTCATGTCAACAATAACATCATCATAATCCGGTAATACATCTCATAATCATGCTTATCAACTTGTTTATATGATAATCATTCACTCAAGAACATGAACATTCAATCCAAAACGAAATCCAAAGATGAAGAGTAATTACCTCTTTGAAGGAATGGATTGAATCCCAAGGTTGAATCCGTTTTCAATCACTTCCAAGTTTCAAATGTTGTTAGGAATGATCAACTCAAGTGTTTGGACCTCAACTTCTCTCTAAGACCTCTCTCTATCGTTCACATGAAGAAATGGACGGAAATGACGAATAATGGCCAACTGCACTTATATATATACTGTACATTACTAACGTACGCTAACATCTTCAGTTAACCTACGTTACACACTTAGCGTGCGCTAACTGTCTTTGTTAGCGTGCGCTATCGAAGTCCAGAGGCAACTGTCTTACTGCATAAAGTGATTTAGGTACGCAATGCCCATGCAAAAGCATACGTAAATGCCTCTATTTAGCGTATGCAAGTGTCTTACCTTAGCGTGCGCTACTCATAGTTGACTTGTTTGTCTGTATGCTTCTGAAGACAGGTCCACACGCTGAAAGTGCTGACGAGGATAAGATTCCTTTTTGTCCGATATACAGTTAGCGTGCGCTAATCAACATGTATTAGCGTGCGCTAACACTACATTACAACATCCGTTGACTTATCAGAATGTGCGCCGAAAGTGGCCTGGTCCACACGCAGATTCCTTCCGATCTGACTGCATTAGCGTGCGTTATCTTATATCCGTAGCGTGCGCTAAACCTGCACGATAGCGTGCGCTACTCATGATTATTAGCGTGCACTAATAATGTTACACTTAGCCATTTCAGCTATTCTTGTCCAACGTCTCAACATACAGAATGCGAACATACGGCATACTGAATACATATATGAAATTCAATAATATTCTCATATGATACACAACATCCTCAATTGCAATTGTCGACCAAGTACGACAATTATACCAATACAGATGTCTCGGTCCTTCAATTATTTTACCCATACTGTACAGATTCCATGCTGTACCACCTAACTCTGATAAAATAATCTTAAACAACAGTAGTGGAAATTCCGGATATTACAAAAGTGATTGACTCAATAAGCTTCGTATCTTGGGCAATAATATTATTTGTATGATAATTATTATTATTACTAGAAATCGTGTCCCGACTCATGCTGTTGATGATGTCCACTTGAGGAGCTCGATAATGATTATTATATTAAATCCTGTAGGTGGATTTAATTTTGATATAATAATAAGGTTCGAGTTGTACTACTCTTGAATAAGATATTAATTAATTAAAGCTGTCAGTAGCTTAAATTAATTAATGGACATTCGATATCTTAAACACGGAAAATAATAAATTTAAATAAGGAGCCCGATTTTGTAAATTGGGATTTGGTTAGGAAGTACAATATTAACTCTTTAGTGGACTTAGTTAATATTTATTAGACTCAATATATTAAGAAAAAGCCCAACATGAAAATTTGAGGTCTATTATGAGTCCTTCCCTAATCCTCCTTAAGATCCCTAGAGTAGTCTAAAAGCCTATAGATATGTACTTTAGGCTTTTATGGTTGGTATAGATATCACATTTACCTCCGTAAAGGTAATGTCGCCATGTCTTCAAGGCGTGAAGTACGGCAACTAGTTCTAAATCATGCGTCAAATAGTTCAACTCATGCAGTCTTAATTGCCTTAATGCATAGGCTATGACCCTACCTCACTGCATCAAAACACATCCTAATCCTTGCTTGTATGTGTCACTACAAATCACAAATTACCTCGGTGGATCAGGAAGTATCAAAACTGAAGCTGAAGTCAATCTCCGCTTAAGTTCTTGAAAACTTTCCTCACACTTCTCATTCCACAGAAATTGTTATCCTTTCCTCAGTAGACGTGTCATCGGTGTGGCTATCTTAGAAAATCCTTCAATAAACCTCATATAATATCTTGCTAACTTCATTCACGTTAGTCGGTGTTTTCTAATTGTTGATAGCCTCTATTTTAGTCGGATCAACTTCAATCCTTTAGCAGTAACAACATGTCCAAGAAATGCTACTCTCTTCAGCAAAAATTCGAACATGCTAAACTTCGCATACAACTTGTCCTTCCGAAGTACCTCCAATACTGTCCGTAGATGTCTCTCAAGTTCTACTTCATCCTTCGAATAAATTAGTATGTCATCTATAAACAAGATGACAAACTGATCCGAATAAGGTTGGAAAACTCTATTCATCAAGTCTATAAAGATAGCTAGGGTACTACTCAATTCAAATGACATTACTAAGAACTTGTGGTGGACATATTGTTCGGAATGCAGTCTTAGTAATGTCCTTGTCCTTGATATTTAATTGATTATACCCTGACCTTAAATCTATCTTCGAGAACACTCCAAAACTGCCAAGATGGTCAAACAAATTTTTGAATCGGAGAAGTGGATACTTGTTCTTTATCGTGAGTCGATTCAATTCATGATAATCAATACACATCCTCGTACTTCATTTCTTCTTCTTCATGAATAACACAGGTGATACCCAAGGTGAGACATTAGGTCGGATATAGCCCATATCGATTAACTCCTGAATCTACACCTTCAGTTCTTGTAGTTCCTATGGCGCTATCCTGTTAGGGTTGTATACTGCAAATCATACTTTATGCTTATATTACCTTTTTCCGTGTAACTACCTATGATAATATTAATTACATTTAGTCACATGTTTTGCATATTTATTCACGTTATGGTTATGCACAAAAAATATCTAATTATTTGATATTGTAGATAATGTGGTGTGTTGGTGTAACACGAAAGATCACATTGTCGGTGCCTTATAAAATAATATAATAGTTCAGAACCTATATAATTATTAGACAAATTATATAAAAGGTTGTAGTGTATGCTTGAGATTAGTTGGTCTTGACTATTAGCATGCATTAGCGTATTTTCATATGTTGAACTGGATCGAAGTGAGATAATATCATTTGTACTAACTGTAAGAAGAACGTAAATCTCGGATAATTATTATTCTTAATTCTAAGTATATAATATTTAATTGTGTATTTATAATATTTATTGCTTTGATTTACCATGGGTGAGAGTCGAAGTGATTGACTCAATAAGCTTCGTATCTTGGGCAATAATATTATTTGTATGACAATTATTATTATTACTAGAAATCATGTCCCGACTCATGCCGGTTGATCATGTCCACTTGAGGAGCTCGATAATGATTATTATATTAAATCATGCAGGTGGATTTAATTATGATATAATAATAATGTTCGAGTGGTACTACTCTTGAATAAGATATTATTTAATTAAATCTGTCAGTAGCTTAAATTAATTAATGGACATTCGATATCGTGAACACGGGAAATAATAAATTTAAATAAGGAGCCCGATTATGTAAATTGAGATTTGGTTAGGAAGTGCAATATTAACTCTTTAGTGGACTGAGTTGATATTTAATAGACTCAATATATTAAGAAAAAGCCCAATATGAAAATTTGAGGTCTATTAGGAGTCCTTCCCTAATCCTCCTTAAGATCCCTAGAGTAGTCTAAAAGCCTATAGATATGTACTTTAGGCTTTTATGGTCAGTATAGATATCACATTTACCTCTGTAAAGGTAATGTCGCCATATCTTCAAGGCGTGAACTACCGCAACTAGTTCTAAATCATGCGTCGGATAGTTCAACTCATGCAGTCTTAATTGCCTTAATGCATAGGCTATGACCTTACCTCACTGCATCAGAACACATCCTAATCCTTGCTTGTATGTGTCACTACAAATCACTGCCAAGCTGGTCAAACAAATTTTTTAATCGGAGAAGTGGATACTTGTTCTTTATTGTGAATCGATTCAACTCATGACAATCAATACACATCCTCATACTTCATTTCTTCTTCTTCATGAATAACACAGGTGCTCCCCATGGTGAGACATTTGGTCGGATATAGCCCATAATGAGTAACTCCTGAATTTGCACCTTCAGTTCTTGTACTTCCTTTGGCGCCATCCTGTTAGGGTTGTATACTGCAAAACATACTTTATGCTTATATTACCTTTTTTTCCTGTAACTACCTATGAGAATATTAATTACATTTAGTCACATGTTTTGCATATTTATTCACGTTATGGTTATGCAAAAAAAATGTTTAATTATTTGGTATTGTAGATAATGTGGTGTGTTGGTGTCACATGGAAGATCACATTGTCGGTGCCTTGTAAAATAATATAATAGTTCAGAACCTATATAATTATTAGATAAATTATATGAAAGGTTGTAGTATAGTTGGTCTTGACTATTAGCATGTATTAGCATATTTTCATATGTTAAACTAGATCGAAGTGAGATAATATCTTCTGTACTGACTGTAAGAAGAACGTAAATCTCGGATAATTATTATTCTTAATTCTAAGTATATAATATTTAATTATGTATTTATAATATTTATTGCTTTGATTTACCATGGGTGAGAGTCAAATTGATTGACTCAATAAGCTTCCTATCTTGGGCAATAATATTATTTGTATGACAATTATTATTATTATTACTAGAAATCGTGTCCCGACTCATGCCGGTTGTGATGTCCACTTAAGGAGCTCGATAATAATTATTATATTAAATCCTGCAGGTGGATTTAATTCTGATATAATAATAAGGTTCGAGTGGTACTACTCTTGAACAAGATATTAATTCATTAAAGCTCTCAGTAGCTTAAATTAATTAATGGACATTCGATATCTTAAACACAGGAAATAATAAATTTAAATAAGGAGCCCTATTTTGTAAATTGGGATTTGGTTAGGAACTGCAATATTAACTCTTTAGTGGACTAAGTTGATATTTAATAGACTCAATATATTAAGAAAAAGCCAAATATGAAAATTTGAGGTCTATTAGGAGTCCTTCCCTAATCCTCCTTAAGATCCCTAGAATAGTCTAAAAGCCTATAAATAGGACATAAGGGGAGGGTTGGCCGCGGCATTACACATCTACCACAAGGGTTTTGATTTTTCTTCTTAGTGTTTAATTGTGGACCTTAATTAGTGTCTTTGATTCCACTATTGAGATAACACTTTAATTCTTGTTGCAAGTCGAAATTACTTGAAGAAAAGAAAATCGAGAGTTGTAACCTCCAAGTTGAGGCATTTCCAATTTATGAATCCTATCTGGAAGGTAAGATGATCAAAAGGGTTTCCAAGACCAAGGGAAATTGTGCTTAGAATGTGTTGGAATTAGTTCATTCGGATGTATGTGGTTCAATGAACGTTCATGCTAGGGGTGGTTTCGAATACTTCTTCATGTTTAAAGATGATTATTCGAGATATGGATACATCTATTTGATGCGACATAAGTCTGAAGCCTTTGACAAATTCAGAGACGTCAAGGCTGAAACGGAGAAGCGCCATGGGAAGAGTATCAAGTCACTACAATCTGATCATGGTGGCGAATACCTTAGTCATGAGGGGATTTCATCCCAGCTCACTGCACCGGGAACTCCACAACAAAATGGTGTTGCTGAGAGAAGGAACATAACTCTTTTAGAAATTGTTAGATCAATGATGAATTATTCAGATTTACATATTTCGTTTTGGGGATACACCTTAGAAACATCGGCGTAAATTCTAAACCTGGTGCCTTTGAAACCAGTTCCAAAAACACCCACAGAACTGTGGAGTGGGCGAAAGCCCAGTCTAGGACATGTTCGGATTTGGGGTACCCCAGCACATGGGCTGAATAAGGAAGTTGAGAAGTTGGCATCTCGTACAGAAGTACGAGTGTTGAAAGGTGGCTTCTTCTATAGTCCCCAGGATCATAAGGATATTGTAAGCACTAATACCAGATTGATGAAAGAGGATTATATGATTAGTCACAAGCCCATGAGTGAAATAGTTCTGGAAGAGTTGAGGGGTGAGACTCCATTTATACCAATCGTACAAGTGCCAACTAACACTGCACCACGTATTGATTTTGAGACTTTCACACCAACTCAGAATTTGCCTCATCGTAGTGGGAGGGTTGTTCGTCAACCGGAATGATTCATAGGCGTGGGACAGTCTTCAGACTCAATCCCAGGCGAAGATGAATCAGATCCCTGGACTTACAAGGAGGCAATCCAAGATAAAGATGCCGACTCCTGACAAGTAGCAATGGGATCAGAAATGGGATCTACGGATTCCAATCAAATGTGGGAGCTAGTAGAACTACCTGATGGGGTACAAACCATTATGAGTAAGTGGGTCTACAAGTGAAAGAAAGGAGGTGACGGGAAGGTTGAAACCTTCAAAGCGAGGCTTGTAGTGAAAGGTTACACTCATAAAGCAGGTATCGATTATGATGAAACCTTTTCGCCAGTACCCATGCTTAAGTCAAACCGGATTCTTTTAGCTATAGCTGCGCATTTGGATCTGGAGATTGGGCAAATGGATGTCACGACTGCATTCATGAGTGGGAGTGTATACAAGGAAATCTACCTGTGCTTGTAACACCCCCAATCCACTCATGGATATTACACGTCGTAGACCCTTTCCTCAAGGATCTACCGGGCTGGTAACTAAAATCAAACATCAAAATATCGCCTTCAAGGCAAAATGACGACCCAGTAGACCAATTGTAATATCCGACTGTAATTTTCATTTTTATATGTCGTTGTATATTCGGATGAATTGATTATCGTGGATCATTGCATTCAGTATTATGTTGAGGTATTATATATTTGAGCTTCATATCGTTGTTATTTCATTTCATACTTGCTTATTCGATGTCAATTAGAGAGTTACATTATTTGAACTTTTTCTGTTAGTGTAGCATACGCTACGTATCTTAACCAACGTACGCTAAACTTGTGATTTATCGTACGTAATGCCTTGTCTGTTGCGTACGCTAAGAAGGAATCTGACATTAGTTGACTTCAGAACGTGAACTTGTTATCCGTTGGCATGCATGTGGGTGATGTCTGAGCTGTCGTGTCGGCCAGAGTCAACTTTTATTAGCGTGTGTAGCCCCTTTTCATTAGCGTGCGCTAATGGCCTGCGGATTCAAGACAGTAGTCACTGTAAGCCGCTTACGTACGTAATATTATCCGGTTAGCGTATGTAAGTTTGTTAGCGTACGCTAAAGCTTCCCGATAGCGTGCGCTAAGTCTGCACAGTCTATTTACAGGACCAGCCTGTTTTTCATTTCCTCACAACTCTAAACCGATTCTCTCTCCATATATCGTCCCTCTGCACTCCCAAATCGATATCAACCCCCTCCAACTTGTGTTTAAGCCTTAAATCTTGGAGTGGAGCTCATTTCCTTGAAGATTAGGAGGTGTTCTTGAGCTTGGAGTGTACTTTCTCGTAGTGTTGAGGTTGTTCTTCGTTTCTGGAGGTAGGTGTACTTTCTTCTCTGTATTGTTTTCATATGTTGATGCTGGTAATGAAGTATACTTCACCTAAAGTTATTATTAATCGACTAAAACATAGTTTTAATCCAACTTTTTGAACACTTCTTGATGAATATGATAAATGAGGGTTTGAAATGGATGTATTCTTGAGGATATAGTGATACTAACCATGTTGTGATTATCATACTCATCTTGCTGGACGAATTTAACTCAGTAGAACATCGTTAAATCAGTTAACTTCACAATAGTTGGATTTAACCAATAGAATTGA
The DNA here is from genome assembly GCA_033398695.1 of Orobanche coerulescens. NCBI lineage: Eukaryota > Viridiplantae > Streptophyta > Magnoliopsida > Lamiales > Orobanchaceae > Orobanche > Orobanche coerulescens. The sequence continues at coordinate 29,812,193 of CM065809.1, read as the reverse complement.
TATCATAAAGTGTTTAAACACCATTGTAGGTATTTAATTATCTTGGGAAGAACTTGGCAATGTTAGAAGTAGGAGGATGTTCTCTTGTTCAGAATTCTTGAGAGTTATAACCTCTTTTTGTTTATTGTGACAAGACTACGAGAATTGATAAGGATATTTGTGAAAACAACAATAACTTCTTATTAACCGGATGTGTTGATAACCTAAGAATATGTTTGATCATCTTGTGGTGTTCTTAAGGTAGTGAACTCATAAATGATATTAATGAATCCTCCAGGTTTATAAGAATGATTTTGATAACCTTCATGATCATGGTGTAATCTCATAACTAATATGACCTTATTGTAAGCTTAATATTCAATTTAGATGAGACTTGTTGATGAACATAATTGTGCAGATTTTTCCTTTCAACATTGTAATGTTTTGGAAAATGTAAACAACATAAGATGATATTGACAACATAAGTGATTGTTTAACATGTTCTTGATAAAATTCTTATTTATGAAGAATCATATGAACATTCGGTAATAGTATTGTGAACCGATTTTATGGTTGAAATTAGGTAAAAAGAATTCTTGGTATAAGAGGTCGATATTTTGAGATAGCGAAACTATTCTAATGGATTGTAGGGTGTCGTCTTACTAAACCTATATTGATAATTATACGAATATGTTATTGAGTAAAATATATTTCGTTTAAGGTTGATTGTTCGAGTAAATGATATTTGTCGAGGACCATTCATTCGTTTCGATAAGAAGAGGACTATTCTCGTATCCGTATTGAGGCAAGTTATCTTGCTTGGTTATAATGATGATTAGATTCTTGTGATGGTTATACATTTCATGTGTATGAAATGTTTGTCGTGATTTGACATTGTCTTTGACGTTATTCCATTTTCATCATGGGATTTCATTCCCATGTACATCACTTTGAATCGTTTATCTCGTTGGTCTTTATTGTCACTTCGGTGAGTTTTCTTGATCCTTAATCGGATATGTATTTATTGAATTTGTTGTCGTGTTGTATCGTGACATATCTGGAATCATATCTGCGTTCTGATTGGTTATTGTGTAGGATTTTTAGCCAGGCACATATATAATCATGCGTGGATATTTCCGTATTGGACTGTGCACACGAGATGTAGTTCGTGAGGCTAATTAGGTACATTGTCACACGTATATTCTGGATTCCGTATACGGGGTGGACATGTACACAGACACATTTCCGGATCGGGCGTACTGTGATGTCCATCTTGAGCCATATTGTTAATCGTTCATAGTCCATGTATGATTGGATGTGTTCGACGGTTTGTGACTGATTGTTTCATACGCCCCAGGGGTATGATTAATAGTCGGGATGATTTCCTTGAGATCTATATATGTGAATTGTATAATGTCGGAAGAATTAATTATCATGTATATCTGACCCTGTGTTTTGGGTGAAATACTTGTATTGTATTTTAGGTCGAGGCAAAGGCAAAGGCACGGGAAGAGTATGTTGACGGCGAAGGGTTCGAAGGATACTAGTTCGGGGGCCCCAAATCATTTGTTGTCCGGTTATGTTAAACCGTGTAATGTTACCTTATTTCTGTTTCATTTAAATTACTATCTAGTTGTATTGGTATTTTGAAGTATATTCCATCTCCATAAAGTTTATACTTATATTTTTGGATCCTGTGCATCATAAGGCCGTTGGCCATATTTTTAATAAACTCCTAATCTCAGTAATGACTATTTATTGTGGTTTGGTATCACAAGTAATACTTATTTAATCTGTTTTTGGATATCGCCTGGTGGGTCCCAGTATGGGTCCACGGTACTGTAATAGTTGCCTTTTTGGGGTGGTACAGAAGATGGTATCAGAGAGTTGTTTTCTTTTTATGAGTCATTGTGAAATGAACAAGTATCAAGAGACCTTCGTGTCACGTGTGACCTGTGCAAAGCGCCTGACCCTACGAGCCAAATAAGGTATGTACTTTATGAGCCATGATTTAATTACTGGCATGATATTGATATCGGGATGGATCTCTTTGTTGATCTTGTTATTTTGAGGATTTGCGACAGGATTTATCTGATTAATAATTCGAGATAAATGCTGGATTGATTATATGATTGAAATTGTTCAACTTGATGTCAATGTAATAGTCTGTGCGACACTCGTGGTGTCGATAAATAATTATGAACCGTTTCCTTGAATATGTGATCCCTTGTTGCTATTGACTTAGCATGAATTTTTGAATAGTATCTTGAACTGTACTTATGATTATCATTATAATTGATTCTTTCAGTATGGAAAGGAATCTGAGAGGTCGTGGCAGAGGGGGATGAGGCCACGGAAGGGGCCGAATCCCGATACCTCGAGCCAACAGACGCGCGAATGTGGATCATAGTTCCACAGACAGTGGTTCACCTTCTAGGGATCAATCGCACCACAGTGGGCGTGAGGATGCGCGTGTCGATCCTTACGTTGTGATGCAGGGTATGATGACACATATGACTCAGATGGGTCAATTAATGGAAGCTATGCAGAGGGCCACTACTGGCCAGCAACAGGGGCCCCATCCTCCTCCTGTGCTTGGCGGACCCGTGAGTCGGATCATCAGCGACATCTCTCGCCAGCGACCTCCGACCTTTGAAGGCTCCTCTGAGCCTGCTGACATTGTGTATTGGATCGAGAATTTTGAGAAACTTTTTGAGATGGTAGACTGCCCGGAAGAGAACCGCGTCTCGGTAGCCGCGTACTATCTTAGCAAAGGCGCTCATACCTGGTGGCTTTCAGTGAGGCCAGCTGATGGTGTTTATACTTGGGAGGAATTTAAAAACCTCATGCTAGACCGTTACTATCCAGGGCCACTCCGTGAGGCCAAACTGTCGGAATTGCTAAACCCGGACCCGTCCGAGGATGATGATGTACTGTCTGTCGCTGAGAAATTTCAGGCACTCCTTCCTTTCGCCACGACAATTATCCGAACAGGGGCTGATAAGATCAAATATTTTCTCAAGAGGCTTAAACTCCGAATGAGAATGCAGCTGTTGAATCACCACTGTACGACCCTGCCAGAGTTCATCGAGAAGGCTCTCGAATACGAGCTCACCACAAAGGAGATTTCTAAGAAGCAACCACAGTCCAACAACAAAAGGTCCACGAACCAGAACCAGACTGAGAGTAACCGGGGGACATTCAGGAAGCCCCAGTCATTGCCAAACCCTTCTGATCGATCACCCATGGCATCGAAACCAGCCGGATCGCACTCTCCAGCGGTTCCCTCATTTGTTGTGTGCTATAACTGTGGAGACCAGGGGCACGTCAACTCCAAATGCCCGAGGCCGGCCGTCGCATGCCATACATGCGGGAAGAATGGGCATCGTGCTTGTTTTTACAGAAATGGGCCCGGACGTGAACCAGTGGCGTCACATACTCCAAATCAGTTTGTTGTCCAGGACAATGTGCCTCCTTCCGCTTCTTATCATACTACCACGGCAAACAGGGGAACGGGTCGTGGGAATCAAAGTGGTGCACATGGTGCAGGAGCTGCAAAACCCAGGATCTACGAAATGAAAAAAGCTGACGATCCCGAGGCCAGCATGATCGCAGGTATACTCGAGATCCACACTCAGCTGGTGTGTGTTCTTTTTGATACCGGTGCTTCACACTATTTTATATCTACTTCCTATTTAAGCTGTTTTCCTCTAGACCATGTTATCAATTGCGAGCCCTATGTGATTGGTCTACCCGATGGTAGAACAATTATTGAGAATCGTGAAGTCCAGGACTGTCCGATTCGTATGAATGACCGTGAGTGGTTGTCAAATTTGATTGTAGTCGATTTACCTAAGGATGATATAATCTTGGGTATCGATTGGATGGATCGTCATGATTCCATACTTAATGTCCGCAAATAGATGGTAACCGTCACTTCTGATGATGGTTTCGAGTGTATTTTTCGAGGTGATAATCCCAGCCGTTCCGGGAGAGTCATCAGCGCTATGAAAGCAGTGAAACTGCTTAATCAAGGGTGTATTGGTTATTGGTGCTACATGACCAAAACAGCTGATCGACCAGTTGAATTGGCCGACATTCCGGTAGTCCGAGACTACCCAGACGTATTTCCAGACGAGTTACCAGGCTTACCTCCTCATCGTGATGTGGAGTTTATTATTAAGTTGCCAAGTACATTCCCGCTTTCAAAAGCACTGTATCGTATGGCTCCGACTGAGATGCAGGAATTGAAGAACCAGCTTGAGGAGTTGACTAAAAAGGGCTATATTCGACCTAGTGCGTCCCCTTTGGGAGCACCAGTGTTATTTGTATGGAAGAAAGATGGATCTCTGTGTTTATGTATTGATTACCGTGAGCTGAACATGGTAACCATCAAGAACAGATATCCTTTGCCTCGTATTGATGATTTATTGGATCAACTTCAGGGAGCTGCCGTGTTTTCTAAGATCGAATTGATATCAGTTGAGGATTCGAGAGTCTGACATTTCAAAGACAGCCTTTCGTACTCGCTATGGGCATTATGAGTTTGTGGTGATGCCATTTGGATTGACTAACGCACCGGCGGTATTCATAAAGTTGATGAATCGAGTTTTCATTAACTATCTGGATCGCTTTGTAGTCGTTTTTGTTGACGACATTCTGATTTACTCTCGTGACCACGAAGAGCATGAACATCATCTCCACCAAGTTCTCGATACGTTGAGGCAGGAACAGCTTTATGGGAAATTTTCTAAATGTGAATTCTGGATGCTTGAGGTTATCTTTCTTGGACATGTGATATCAGTCGAAGGGGTGAGAGTAGACCCATAGAAAATGGAAGCCATTCAAGATTGGCTACCGTCGAAGAACGTGAAGGAAGTTCGTAGTTTCCTCGGCCTAGCAGGTTACTACCGACGGTTCGTAGAAGGATTTTCTAAAATTGCGCAACCGATGACTAACTTACTGCGGAAAGATAAGAAGTATTTGTGGTCAGAAGCATGTCAGCAAAGTTTTGATGAGCTCAAGAGTCGATTGATTTCGGCACCTATTTTGGTCTTACCAAAAGGGACGGAAGGATTCGTGGTGTATAGTGACGCGTCGAGACAGGGCCTTGGATGTGTACTAATGCAGGAAGGGAAAGTGATTGCCTATGCATCGAGATAATTACGACCCTATGAAGTTAACTATCCGACCCATGACTTGGAGTTAGAAGCCGTGGTGTTTGGTTTGAAAATCTGGCGTCACTATCTGTATGGAGTTACGTGCCAGATCTTTACAGACCACAAGAGCCTAAAGTACATTTTTACTCAGAAGGAGTTGAACATGAGGCAGAGAAGGTGGCTAGAATTAATCAAGGACTATGATATCGAGATCCTTTATCATCCGGGTAAAGAAAATGTGGTTGCCGATGCTTTGAGCCATAAGACAGTGCAGGAGCAGATGCTGAGCCGCTTGACAGCACAGAGGGAGTTGCAGTTAGACCTTATGAGGCCAGAAATTGAAGTTTGGTTACAGCGTGTTCAGGGACAACTTTGCACCCTTGAGATTTATTCGTCTCTTGATGAAATGATCAGATCGAAGCAAGTTACGGACCCATTCTTATCTCAAGTTCGGGATGAAGTAACTCAAGGGAAAGTCCCTGGATTCGTGATCCACGAGGATGAATTGATACGCTTTAGAAATCGAGTTTTTGTACTGGCAGACGAAGAGTTGGGGAACTCTATCATGAGAGAAGCCCATGCTACCCCGTACTCTATTCACCCGGGATCTAGCAAGATGTATAAGGATTTGAAGTAGAATTATTGGTGGGGGAATATGAAACGTGAGGTTTCCGAATTCGTTTCGAGATGTTTAACCTGTCAGCAAGTTAAGATTGAGCACCAGCGACCTACAGGAATGATGAAACCGCTCCCGATTCCCGAGTGGAAATGGGAGGATATATCTATGGATTTTATCACTAGCTTGCTGATGAGTCGTTGAGGAGTGAATACGATTTGGGTGAGTCGCCGAGGTGTTTTTCATTTCGGGAAGAAGGGCAAGCTGAGCCCGAGGTACATTGGGCCATTTGAGGTTTTGGAGCATGTAGGTGATCTGGCCTATCGACTAGCTTTGCCACCGGCTTTGAGTCGGATTCACAACGTGTTTGATGTCTCCCAGTTGAGGAAATATGTTGCTGACCCGAGCCATGTACTTCAGTTCGAAGAGATTCAATTAGCGGAGGATCATTCGTACGAGGATCATCCTGTGCGGATACTCGAGAGGAGGATCAAGCAATTGCGGAACAGGACGATCCCCCTACTGAAGGTTCAGTGGTCACGACACGGAGTCGAGGAGGCTACGTGGGAGACCGAGGATAGTATGCGAGTGAGATACCCCGAGTTATTTACCCCTTAGTTTCGAGGACGAAACTCTTTTTAAGGGGGGGAGTATGTAATATCCGACTGTATTTTTCATTTTTATCTGTCGTTGTATATTCGGATGAATTGATTATCGTGGATCATTGCATTCAGTATTATGTTGAGGTATTATATATTTGAGCTTCATATCGTTGTTATTTCATTTCATACTTGGTGATTCGATGTCAATTGGAGAGTTACATTATTTGAACTTTTTCTGTTAGTGTAGCGTACGCTACGTATCTTAACCAACGTATGCTAAACTTGTGATTTAGCGTACGTAATGCCTTGTCTGTTGCGTATGCTAAAAAGGAATCTGACATCAGTTGACTTCGGCACGTGAACTTGTTATCTGTTGGCATGCATGTGGGTGATGTCTGAGTTGTCGTGTCGGCCAGAGTCAACTTTTATTAGCGTGCGTAGCCCCTTTTCATTAACGTGCGCTAATGGCCTATGAATTCAAGACAGTATCCATTGTAAGCCGCTTACGTACGTAATATTAGCCGGTTAGCGTACGTAAGTTTGTTAGCGTACGGTAAAGCTTCCCGATAGCATGCGCTAAGTCTGCACAGTCTATTTATAGGACCAGCCTGTTTTTCATTTCCTCACAACTCTAAACCAATTCTCTCTCCATATATCGTCCCTCTGCACTCCCAAATCGATATCAACCCCCTCCAACTTGTGTTTAAGCCTTAAATCTTGGAGTGGAGCTCATTTTCTTGAAGATTAGGGGGTGTTCTTGAGCTTGGAGTGTACTTTCTCGTAGTGTTGAGGTTGTTCTTCATTTCTGGAGGTAGGTGTACTTTCTTCTCTGTATTGTTTTCATATGTTGATGCTGGTAATGAAGTATACTTCACCTAAAGTTAGATTAATCGAGTAAAACATAGTTTTAATCCAACTTTTTGAACACTTCTTGATGAATATGATAAATGAGGGTTTGAAATGGATGTATTCTTGAGGATATAGTGATACTAACCATGTTGTGATTATCATACTCATCTTGCTGGACGAATTTAACTCAGTAGAACATCGTTGAATCAGTTTACTTCACAATAGTTGGATTTAACCAATAGAATTGATATCATAAAGTGTTTAAACACCATTGTAGGTATTTAATTATCTTGGGAAGAACTTGGCAATGTTAGAAGTAGGAGGATGTTCACTTGTTCAGAATTCTTGAGAGTTATAACCTCTTTTTGTTTCAGCCTAGCAAGACTTTGAGAATTGATAAGGATATTTGTGAAAACAACAATAACTTCTTATTAACCGGATGTGTTGATAACCTAAGAATATGTTTATATCATCTTGTGGTGTTCTTAAGGTAGTGAACTCATAAATGATATTAATGAATCCTCCAGGTTTATAAGAATGATTTTGATAACCTTCATGATCATGGTGTAATCTCATAACTAATATGACCTTATTATAAGCTTAATATTCAATTTAGATGAGACTTGTTGATGAACATAATTGTGCAGATTTTTCCTTTCAACATTGTAATGTTTTGGAAAATGTAAACAACATAAGATGATATTGACAACATAAGTGATTGTTTAACATGTTCTTGATAAAATTCTTATTTATGAAGAATCTTATGAACATTCGGTAATAGTATTGTGAACCGATTTTATGGTTGAAATTAGGTAAAAAGAATTCTTGGTATAAGACGGCGATATTTTGAGATAGCGAAACTATTCTAATGGATTGTAGGGTGTCGTCTTACTAAACCTATATTGGTAATTATGCGAATATGTTATTGAGTAAAATATATTTCGTTTAAGGTTGATTGTTCGAGTAAACGATATTAGTCGAGGACCGTTCGTTCGTTTCGATAAGAAGAGGACTATTCTCGTCTCCGTATTGAGGCAAGTTATCTTGCTTGGTTATAATGATGATTAGATTCTTGTGATGGTTATACATTTCATGTGTATGAAATGTTTGTCGTGATTTGACATTGTCTTTGATGTTATTCCATTTTCATCATGGGATTCCATTCCCAAGTACATCACTTTGAATCGTTTATCTCGTTGGTCTTTATTGTCACTTCGGTGAGTTTTCTTGATCCTTAATCGGATATGTATTTATTGAATTCGTTGTCATGTTATATCGTGACATATCCGGAATCATATCTGCATTCTGATTGGTTATTTTTTAAGATTTTTAGCCAGGAACATATATAGTCATGCGTGGATATTTCTGTATTAGATTGTGCACACGAGACGTAGTTCGTGAGGCTAATTAGGTACATTGTCACACGTATATTCTGGATTCCGTATACGCGGTGGACATGTACACGGACACATTTCCGGATCGGGCGTACTGTGATGTCCATCTTGAGCCATATTGTTAATCGTTCATAGTCCATGTATGATTGGATGTGTTCGACGGTTTGTGATTGATTGTTTCATACGCCCGAGGGGTATGATTAATAGTCGGGATGATTTCCTTGAGATCTATATATGTGAATTGTATAATGTCGGAAGAATTAATTATCATGTATATCTGACCCTGTGTTTTGGGCGAAATACTTGTATTGTATTTTAGGTCGAGGCAAAGGCAAGGCACGGGAAGAGTATGTTGACAGCGAAGGGTTCGAAGGATACTAGTTCGGGGGCCCCAAATCATTTGTTGTCCGGTTATGTTAAACCGTGTAATGTTACCTTATTTCTGTTTCATTTAAATTACTATCTAGTTGTATTGGTATTTTGAAGTACATTCCATCTCCATAAAGTCTATACTTATATTTTCGGATCCTGTGCATCATAAGGCCGTTGGCCATATTTTTAATAAACTCCTAATCGGAGTAATGACTATTTATTGTGGTTTGGTATCACAAGTAATACTTATTTAATCTGTTTTTGGATATCGCCTGGTGGGTCCCAGTATGGGTCCACGGCACTGTAATAGTTGCCTTTTTTGGGTGTTACAGAAGATGGTATCAGAGAGTTGTTTTCTTTTTATGAGTCATTGTGAAATGAACTAGTATCAAGAGACCTTCGTGTCACGTGTGACCTGTGCAAAGCGCCTGACCCTACGAGCCAAATAAGGTATGTACTTTATGAGCCATGATTTAATTACTGGCATGATATTGATATCGGGATGGATCTCTTTGTTGATCTTGTTATTTTGAGGATTTGCGACAGGATTTATCTGATTAATAATACGAGATAAATGCTGGATTGATTATATGATTGAAATTGTTCGACTTGACGTCGATGTAATAGTCTGTGCGACACTCGTGGTGTCGATAAATAATTATGAACCGTTTCCTTGAATATGTGATCCCTTGTTGCTATCGACTTAGCATGAATTTTTGAATAGTATCTTGAACTGTACTTATGATTATCATTATAATTGATTCGTTCAGTATGGAAAGGAATCTGAGAGGTCGTGGCAGAGGGGGACGAGGCCACGGAAGGGGCCGAATTCCGATACCTCAAGCCAACAGACGCGCGAATGTGGATCATAGTTCCGCAGACAGTGGTTCACCTTCTAGGGATCAATCGCACCACAGTGGGCGTGAGGATGCGCGTGTCGATCCTTACGTTGTGATGCAGGGTATGATGACACAGATGACCCAGATGGGTCAATTAATGGAAGCTATGCAGAGGGCCACTACTGGCCAGCAACAGGGGCCTCATCCTCCATTGTGCTTGGTGGACCCATGAGTCAGATCATCAGCGACATCTCTCGCAAGCGACCTCCGACCTTTGAAGGCTCCTCTGAGCCTGCTGACATTGTGCACTGGATCGAGAATTTTGAGAAACTTTTTGAGATGGTGGACTGCCCGGAAGAGAACCGCGTCTCGGTAGCCGCGTACTATCTTAGCAAAGGCGCTCATACCTGGTGGCTTTCAGTGAGGCCAGCTGATGGTGTTTATACTTGGGAGGAATTTAAAAACCTCATGCTAGACCGTTACTATCCAGGGCCACTCCGTGAGGCCAAACTGTCGGAATTGCTAAACTCGGACCCATCCGAGGATGATGATGTACTGTCTGTCGCTGAGAAATTTCAGGCACTCCTTCCTTTCGCCACGACAATTATCCGAACAGAGGCTGATAAGATCAAATATTTTCTCAAGAGGCTTAAACCCCGAATGAGAATGCAGTTGTTGAATCACCACTGTACGACCCTGCCAGAGTTCATCGAGAAGGCTCTGGAATACGAGCTCACCACGAAGGAGATTTCTAAGAAGCAACCACAGTCCAACAACAAAAGGTCCAGGAACCAGAACCAGACTGAGAGTAACCGGGGGACATTCAGGAAGCCCCAGTCATTGCCAAACCCTTCTGATCGACCACCCATGGCATCGAAACCAGCCGGATCGCACTCTCGAGAGGTTCCCTCATCTGTTGTGTGCTATAACTTCGGAGACCAGGGGCACGTCAGCTCCAAATGCCCAAGGACGGCCGTCGTATGCCATACTTGCGGGAAGAATGGGCATCGTGCTCGTTTTTGCAGAAATGGGCCCGGACGTGAACCAGTGGCGTTCATACTCCAAATCAGTTTGTTGTCCATGACCATGTGCCTCCGTCCACTTCTTATCATACTACCACGGCAAACAGGGGAACGGGTCGTGGGAATCAAAATGGTGCACATGGTGCAGGAGCTGCAAAACCCAGGATCTACGAAATGAAGAAAGCTGACGATCCCGAGGCCAGCATGATCGCAGGTATACTCGAGATCCACTCTCAGCCGGTGTATGTTCTTTTTGATACCGGTGCTTCACACTCTTTTATATCTACTTCCAATTTAAGTTGTTTGCCTCTAGACCATGTTATCAATTGCGAGCCCTATGTGATTGGTCTACCCGATGGTAGAAGAATTATTGAGAATCGTGAAGTCCAGGACTGTCGGATTCGTATGAACGACCGTGAGTGGTTGTCAAATTTGATTGTAGTCGATTTACCTAAGGATGATATAATCTTGGGTATCGATTGGATGGATCGTCATGATTCCATACTTAATGTCCGCAAATGGATGGTAACCGTCACTTCTGATGATAGTTTCGAGTGTATTTTTCGAGGTGATAATCCCAGTCATTCTGGGAGAGTCATCAGCGCTATGAAAGCAGTGAAACTGCTTAATCAAGGGTGTATTGGTTATTGGTGCTACATGACCAAAACAGCTGATCGACCAGTTGAATTGGCCGACATTCCGGTAGTCCGAGACTACCCAGACGTATTTCCAGACGAGTTACCAGGCTTACCTCCTCATCGTGACGTGGAGTTTATTATTAAGTTAGAGCCAAGTACATTCCCGCTTTCAAAAGCACTGTATCGTATGGCTCCGACTAAGATGTAGGAATTGAAGAACCAGCTTGAGGAGTTGACTAAAAAGGGCTATATTCGACCTAGTGCGTCCCCTTGGGGAGCACCAGTGTTATTTGTATGGAAGAAAGATGGATATCTGCGTTTATGTATTGATTATCGTGAGCTGAAAAGAGTAACCATCAAGAACAAATATCCTTTGCCTCGTATTGATGATTTATTGGATCAACTTCAGGGAGCTGCCGTGTTTTCTAAGATCGAATTGATATCAGTTGAGGATTCGAGAGTCTGACATTTCAAAGACAGCCTTTCGTACTCGCTATGGGCATTCTGAGTTCTTGGTGATGCCATTTGGATTGACTAACGCACCGGCGGTATTCATAAAGTTGATGAATCGAGTTTTCATTAACTATCTGGATCGCTTTGTAGTCGTTTTTATTGACGACATTCTGATTTACTCTCGTGACCACGAAGAGCATGAACATCATCTCCACCAAGTTCTCGATACGTTGAGGCGGGAACAGCTTTATGGGAAATTTTCTAAATGTGAATTCTGGATGCCTGAGGTTATCTTTCTTGGACATGTGATATCAGCCGAAGGGGTGAGAGTGGACCCATAGAAAACGGAAGCCATTCAAGATTGGGTACCACCGAAGAACGTGAAGGAAGTTCGTAGTTTCCTCGGCCTAGCAGGTTACTACCGACGGTTCGTAGAAGGATTTTCTAAAGTTGCGCAACCGATGACTAACTTACTGCGGAAGGATAAGAAGTATTTGTGGTCAGAAGCATGTCAGCAAAGGTTTGATGAGCTCAAGAGTCGATTGATTTCGGCACCTATTTTGGTCTTACCAAAAGGGACGGAAGGATTCGTGGTGTATAGTGACGCGTCGAGACAGGGCCTTGGATGTGTACTAATGCAGGAAGGGAAAGTGATTGCCTATGCATCGAGATAATTGCGACCCTATGAAGTTAACTATCCGACCCATGACTTGGAGTTAGCAGCCGTGGTGTTTGGTTTGAAAATCTGGCATCACTATCTGTATGGAGTTACGTGCCAGATCTTTACAGACCACAAGAGCCTAAAGTACATTTTTACTCAGAAGGAGTTGAACATGAGGCAGAGAAGGTGGCTATAATTAATCAAGTACAATGATATCGAGATCCTTTATCATCCGGGTAAAGAAAATGTGGTTGCCGATGCTTTGAGCCGTATGACAGTGCAGGAGCAGATGCTGATCCGCTTGACAGCACAGAGGGAGTTGCAGTTAGACCTTATGAGGCCAGAAATTGAAGTTTGGTTACAGCGTGTTCAGGGACAACTTTGCACCCTTGAGATTTATTCGTCTCTTGATGATATGATCAGATCGAAGCAAGTTACGGACCCATTCTTATCTCGAGTTAGGGATGAAGTAACTCAAGGGAAAGTCCCTGGATTCGTGATCCACGAGGACGAATTGATACGCTTTAAAAATCGAGTTTGTGTACCGGCAGACGAAGAGTTGGGGAACTCTATATGAGAGAAGCCCATGCTACCCTGTACTCTATTCACCCGGGATCTAGCAAGATGTATAAGGATTTGAAGCAGAATTTTTGGTGGGGGAATATGAAACGTGAGGTTGTCAATTGCTTTGAGATGTTTAACTCACAAGAAAGTTAAGATTGAGCACCACACTGCAGAATGTCAAATCGCTCCCGATTCCCGAGTGGAAATGGGATATATCTATGGATTTTATCACTAGCTTGCTGATGAGTCGTCAAGGAATGAATACGATTTGGGTGATTGTGGACCGTCTGACCAAGTCAGCCCACTTCTTCGAGATTAAGGACACATGGGGTCCCGAAAGACTGGCCCAACTTTTTATTAAGGAAATTGTGAAGTTACATGGTACCCACAAGAGTATTGTATCGGATCGTGATGGGCGATTCTTATCGCACTTCTGGAAGGCAGTTAATCGTGCGATGGGCACGCAGTTGAATTTCAGTACGGCTTTTCATCTGCAGACCGATGGTCAGTCTGGGAGAACCATCCAGACTCTAGAGGATATGTTGAGAGAATGTGCTCTTGATTGAAAGGACGATTGGGAAGCCCATCTACCTTTGGTGGAATTCACTTATAATAATAGTTGGCATGCTTCGATTCAGATGGCTCCGTATGAGGCATTGTATGTCCGTCGCTGTAGGTCCCCTTTGCGTTGGGACGAACTGTTAGAATCTCAGGGTACGGAACCCGATATGTTGTTAGCAGCCCGTGAGAAGATCACTTTGATTAGGAGTCGGTTGTTAACGGCTCAAAGTCGATAGAAGTCCTATGCTGACCACCGTCGACGACCGCTTGAGTTCGAGGTTGGTGACCATGTGTTAATGAAGGTGTCTCCTACCCAAGGTGTTTTTCATTTCGGGAAGAAGGGCAAGCTGAGCCCGAGGTACATTGGGCCATTTGAGGTTTTGGAGCGTGTAGGTGATCTGGCCTATCGACTAGCTTTGCCACCGGCTTTGAGTCGGATTCACAACGTGTTTCATGTCTCCCAGTTGAGAAAATATGTTGCTGACCCGAGCCATGTACTTCAGTTCGAAGAGATTGAATTAGCGGAGGATCATTCGTACGATGATCGTCCTGTGCGGATACTCGAGAGGAGGATCAAGCATTTGCGGAACAAGACGATCCCCCTACTGAAGGTTCAGTGGTCACGACACGGAGTCGAGGAGGCTACGTGGGAGACCGAGGATAGTATGCGAGTGAGATACCCCGAGTTATTTACCCCTTAGTTTCGAGGACGAAACTCTTTTTAAGGGGGGGAGTATGTAATATCCGACTGTAATTTTCATTTTTATCTGTCGTTGTATATTCGGATGAATTGATTATCGTGGATCATTGCATTCAGTATTATGTTGAGGTATTATATATTTGAGCTTCATATCGTTGTTATTTCATTTCATACTTGGTGATTCGATGTCAATTGGAGAGTTACATTATTTGAACTTTTTCTGTTAGTGTAGCGTACGCTACGTATCTTAACCAACGTATGCTAAACTTGTGATTTAGCGTACGTAATGTCTTGTCTGTTGCGTACGCTAAAAAGGAATCTGACATCAGTTGACTTCAGCACGTGAACTTGTTATCTGTTGGCATGCATATGGGTGATGTCTGAGCTGTCGTGTCGGCCAGAGTCAACTTTTATTAGCGTGCGTATCCCCTTTTCATTAACGTGCGCTAATGGCCTGTGAATTCAAGACAGTAGCCACTGTAAGCCGCTTACGTATGTAATATTAGCCGGTTAGCGTACGTAAGTTTGTTAGCGTACGGTAAATCTTCCCGATAGCGTGCGCTAAGTCTGCACAGTCTATTTATAGGACCAGCCTGTTTTTCATTTCCTCAAAACTCTAAACCGATTCTCTCTCCATACATCGTCCCTCTGCATGTAACACCCCCAATCCGCTCAGGGATATTACACGCCGTAGACCCTCTCCTCGAGGATCTACCAGGCTGATAACTAAAATCAAACATCTAAACCTCGCCTTTAAGGCTAAAATGACTCAGTAGACCGACTTGGTCTTTCAATAGTAACATACAATTCAATTCCAAACACATACCCACGCAGGGGTCAAAATACAATAAACTCCCGTACAACGGGGAAAAGATACTGCAGCGGAAAAGAAAATACAACTAGACCAAAACGACATCAACAGATCCTCGTGTGATTAGTATCGTTCAACTTTCATCATCCTTCGTGCCGACCCTGCGCTATGCTCCAAAACCTGAATGCAAAAATAGACATCCACCCCCCGAATACTCGGGGGTTAGCAAAACTCCACCGCTTTGCTAGTGCAAGTACAAGTGCAAAATACGAGCCATACAATACAAGTTCCAAGAACAATAATCATCAGGAATCCTCAAAGATCCAAACGTAAATAAAAGTACTTCCCGAGGCAAGAGTTTGGGTAAACATTTCCAAAACCGAAAGATCGCAAATAAGGGAAACAATTTACAAAACAGTTTAAAATGCCATCGAGAGTTTTAATAGAAAACAATTTAGGATTATAAAATCCTTCTCTTTTCAAAATTCAATAGGGTCACACCAAATGTTTTGTTTTCGCAAATAGGAAACCACCAACAATTTACAGTGGTCGAGCCCAACATCACATGTCCTCAACGGACGTAAAATCAACGAAACATAATCACGCACGCGCATCGCCAGACCGGACGCTACCACCGACATCCCACCCGAGGCCTCGAAGGACCCTCCCGAGCTGGCTAGCGAAACAAATCACACACATCTCACGGTTGGATCAATCGCTTGTTGCATCCTGGCCACATGATCGCATGCCATGTGCCACCGTAGATTATCTCAGGCTCTCACGGTTGGATCAATCACTTGTTGCATCCTGACCACATGATCACGTGCCATGTGTCACCGTAGACCTTCAACCATATCCACACATTAACACAAATAACATATCACATCAAGGATATTCAAACAATTCGCCCAGAGGCATCAAACAATTAGCAAAACACCATGTCAATCCACAACGCACCGAAATGAAATAATATACGTCCACACACAATACCAAGTGCAACATTATCACCAAGCATATACATAGAATTCACATAGTTATTCACAAACCACGCCATTCACAAAACACACGCGTTTTGAAAGCAAGCCTTTAACAAGGCTAAACCGAATCTTTTGAAAGTTCAATTCAAATGACCAAGCAACCACATTTAGACGATCACTAATTATCATATCCATAAAACAAGAATAGTATGGACAAGGTACTTGCCTCGAATAAGAACAACGCGGAGAATTGATCGAGATAGGTTGGCACGAACCGACTACGAACTCGCCGACTCCTCCGAACGACAATCCACAAAAAAAGAACTACGAACGAAAACAATAACAACGAAAATGAATTCCAAAGTACGACCCAAAGCCGCTAAATTCAAAGAACAAATGACGAAGGTTCAAGGATTTCCCCCAAAATGGCCAAGAACACGATTCGTCCCGTCAAAACCCGAAAACGGAATTCCAAGTTGAAATATGGATATACAATCCATAGAATATGTTTAACAACATCATTTAACCATAATCGATCCATCGAAAACGGATGAAAAACGAGATCGGGGATAAATCCCCCAAAAAGTCAATTCGAAGGAAATCAAGAAATATACTTCGATTCGACGAAGAACAATGGATTAAATGATGTTAAACACAAGAATACTACCAAGATTAATCATACCCATCATGAATTAATCAACAACACGGAACGAATCGGACAAAAATGTAAAACCCCCAAATTCACTAATTAGGGTTCTAAGGAAGATTACCTTGATTCACTGGATCAAAGGATGATAACGGATGATTGATTGATGTTATGAACTCAAGAAATTCATGGATTTGTTGTTAAACAACATGGCTTCGCCACCCATGAATCGCCAAACATGCGGACGGAGAAGGAAGGAAATGAAAACGAAGGGAAAAGTGGTCGTCTGTCATATATATATCGGGCCGGAACTAGCGTGCGTTAGCCTTCCCGACTAGCGTGCGCTATCGGGCCGCACTGCCGAGCACTCTCGGCCATGGCCCGCATGACCCGCACCACCGACCACCCCGCCGACCATGACTGCTCCGCCCGACTCCCGCTAGCGTGCGCTACGGCCGGAAGCTCGCGGCGCCGGCCGACTGGCCCAAGCAGCTCTGATCGAATCGCCTGCTGTGTAACGTACGCTAGCCGTCCGACAGCGTGCGCTACGCCTGCCGACTAGCGCGCGCTACGCTCGGCGTAGCGTGCGCTACCTGCCGATCCTTCCTGATTCCAGAACCCCAGAAACCCCACTGTCCGGCCCGATAGCGTGCGTTGGTCGACCAAGCTAGCGTGCGCTACACCTGCCGGTTAGCGCGCGCAGCCTTCCGGCAGTAGCGTGCGCTACGCCGGTTCCTGCCGCATCTGTCCGGCCGGTGCCCGCAATCGTCCGGCCAGTCCCGCAACCGTCCGGCCAGTACCCGACCACCAGGGCTCGACGACCCGATTTCCGAAAACGTACGGAACGAACACGACGAAAAGTTCGCGGACAACATCAACGGCCCGAAATGAAAACATAATACCATAATTAATCATACGCGACCAAGAAACGGGTCGAGACAACAATTACAGATACGGATACCCGTAACTTTCAAGAAATTACAAAATGGCCCAAAACGCCCGGAAATCACGATACGTGATCGAATAACCAAACGGAAGTTCACAACACGTCTAACAAAGTTAAACGGACTTACGGGAAACTCAAAATGTTAGCCAACGAGATTCGCAAGAACCGAACTCAAGTGCGGAAAAGTCGTTAAAAAGCACGGAACTCAACAAAACGACTCCGAAACGAACTCGGATGTCAAAAAGTGTAGAATTAATCATTCTCAGAATGACGAAACGGTCATGAGCGAGTCGTCAAAACGGACTTCGGCCGAAAAAATAAATTTACCGAAAATCGAAAATTGCGGATATTACATTCTACCCTCCTTAAAAGAACTTTCGTCCCGAAACTTAAAACAAGTAGGGGGAAGAAATATTCCGCCAGGAAAACTCAACGAGATACGCAAGAAACGCGTAACTAATGCCAAACGGCGAAACGTTAGAAACAACGCAACGGAATATACGGTGTGAAAACACGCTCCACGACGACCAACACAACGTCGCCGTTAGGGATATAATAGAACCAACAAGTGACAAGCGTCATCAAATGGATAATACAATCAAGTCAATTATCCGAACAATCACAAAACACAACGAACGAAAATCAATACGATTGACCAACCCAACGGTACATCAATCAAAACGCGAGCCAATCGCTGAACAAATACGGAATTCCACCGCTCAAGGGTTGGAAGATCGAAAACGAGACTAATTTCCCGAACTTAAGGGAATTAGGAAGGAGCCTGAACGCTCAACAATCACGAAACGAGAACAAAACCGAACAAACAAATGATCGAGACAACAAAAATCGAACAATCATGTCCGAAATACGAAGGATAATAAAATTCAAACAACAACCCCAAGGTTCACATCTCGACTCGAGACAATATATGATCCGGTGAAAACAACAGGATGTGCATTCATATAAGATCCACAGGAAAGAGAATAGCAATAGAAAAGTCACAACAACAAACGAGTTATTCCGAAATAATACCACACTCGTTCGATCAACAAAAGCAAGGGGCAGGACAAGCTCAGAAATGTCAACGAACATAAACGAGTCGACAGAGTCGAAAATACAAAAGTTCAAGATCCAGTCCACTTCGAATAAAAGAACTAGTAGAACCAAAAGAAGTTACAACATAAAAGGTTCACAAGAATCGAACCGAACTCGGAAAGTTACAAATGATAACCGATTGACCCAAAACAAGATCACACCTCGTCTGATCAATGAAATCGAAATACAGAACAAGTTCAGTAAGTATCAACGAACACGAGCGAGTCGATAGAATCGAGAAAGAGAAAATGCAGGAGTCTAAAAACAACACGGGTACTACATTCGAACTCTTATAAAAGAAGGTCGCACCCGCATAACACAACAAAGAAATAAATGAGACGACACAACAAGCAACAGAAAGAAACATCCATCGAAGGCCTCTCAAAGCCGATTCTCGATACTTGTGCCAAGCGCGAACTCCGAAAGTCTCGTGAGCCACCCGCAAAATCAATTTGGTGTCCTCGAGTCCACACTTGAAATGTGTTACTGACGAGAAGGACAATTTACACGTGCATGCCCCGGCACATCACGGTTGAAACGCCTCGGCTCGGCATACCGAAAATACAAATGCTAGATACAATGGGGCATAACGTCGCAAAACAACATAGCGGAGATGCCAACTCAGCACAACAAAGAATCATAACACATACCATATACAACGATTATCATCGTAAAATAATACACACAAACACTACAGCAACGACGGTATCGTTCGGCGACCTCAACGGCCCGAACAATAACCAGCACATAATTACAAACATTATGAAACAATCACATATGTACACAAACATACAAACCCAAGCTTTAACAGTTCACACAGGTGCGATAACACGCAAGCCACCACGAAATGACAACATTAAGGATCGTCATCACACCTCCCACAAGGGCTAACAAAATATATGCGTGGCGAACGACTCGACGCTCACGCCACCAATTCAATCACAATTCGGGGTTAACACCGTAACGAAAGTTCGAAAACCATACACGCATTTCCGGTCCGCAAACAGGAATGATAGGTTTTAAAAACGAAAACCACCTTTTGAAAACATCAGTTGATCTTGAGTATCATTTTACAAAAAGTAGTACAAACACCATTATCGAGACTTTGAAAATCATCTTGCGTTTGAACAAAAATGAGGACACCTTTCTTTTAGTGAAAAACTTTCAAAAATATTCGACCCTTGGGTCTAAGCAACTGCATTTGAAAATATCTCAAAATATTTTTGGTCCTCAACCGGAAAATTTTTGAAATGTATTGCGGCATTAGAAAACACCTTGAAAACACCGCAAGAAAATAATTCGTTTTAAAAGTACGTCTCAAATTTTAGTTTTCTAAGATACTCAAGGTTTTCAAAAATAATTCAATGGGCTAGAATGCCCAAAAAGTTTAGGTACTTACACGGAACATTATAGCGCCCATTTACAAAAACGCCAAAAAGGCCGATGACGGTAATATTTCAAAAACTCACAGAAGCCATTTAGAAAATAATAAATACCGTCATAAGAATTTCGCCAAAATGATCAAGGCCGTAATGCCAAAAACTCGTTTAAGGAATCGGTTTTCGAAATAAAACTCAGTCGGTAAAATACCGAAAGCCATTACAAAAGAACTCACGCAGCGGATAAAAGAAATAAAGTCAAACTTGCACAAGACATCAACACTACTCCTCATATGAACGAAAAATGGGAGTCAAATAATCACATATCACGAAATCAAAATCCATAAGAGGATTCCGTCAATTAACTCATAATCATAAAAATAGCTCGTGTCACATGAGGCACAACACAAAGAAGGGAGACTTACAACCACAGGTCGCACGAAGATGATGATCGCCCACGATACTAATCACGACCAACCAACTCAGACGACGCGTCGCGACACGACTCAGTCAGACAAAATCCGGCGAGACAACAATTCAACAGACACCACTGACCCGACAGCCTAGGTTTCCACAACCTAAGCTCCGATACCATTTATGTAACACCCCCAATCCGCTCAGGGATATTACACGCCGTAGACCCTCTCCTCGAGGATTTACCAGGCTGATAACTAAAATCAAACATCTAAACCTCGCCTTTAAGGCTAAAATGACTCAGTAGACCGACTTGGTCTTTCAATAGTAACATACAATTCAATTCCAAACACATACCCACGCAGGGGTCAAAATACAATAAACTCCCGTACAACGGGGAAAAGATACCGCAATGAAAAGAAAATACAACTAGACCAAAACGACATCAACAGATCCTCGTGTGATTAGTATCGTTCATCTTTCATCATCCTTCGTGCCGACCCTGCGCTATGCTCCAAAACCTAAATGCAAAAATAGACATCCACCCCCCGAATACTCGGGGGTTAGCAAAACTCCACTATTTTGCTAGTGCAAGTACAAGTGCAAAAATACGAGCCATACAATACAAGTTCCAAGAACAATAATAATCAGGAATCCTCAAAGATCCAAACGTAAAGAAAAGTACTTCCCGAGGCAAGAGTTTGGGTAAACATTTCCAAAACCGAAAGATCGCAAATAAGGGAAACAATTTACAAAACAGTTTAAAATTCCATCGAGAGTTTTAATAGAAAACAATTTAGGATTATAAAATCCTTCTCTTTTCAAAATTCAATAGGGTCACAGCCCAAATGTTTTGTTTTCGCAAATAGGAAACCACCAACAATTTACAGGGTCAGAGCCCAACATCACGTGTCCTCAACGGACGTAAAATCTGTAATATCCGGAATTTCTACTACTGTTGTTTGATATTATTTTATTCGAGTTATATTGTACAGCGTGGAATCTGTACAGTATGAATAAAATAAATAAAGGACTGAGACGTTAGTATCGGTATAATCGTCGTATCTGGTCGACAGTTACATTTGAGGATATCGTGTATCAGGTTATCGTACTTCTGATATAGAGTATATCGTATAAGAATATTATTGGATTCAGTATATGTATTCAGTAAGTGTATATGTGTTTTCGGTATGTCGAGACAAAGCAGTAATTGGAAATGGCTAAGTGTAACATTATTAGCGCACGCTAATAATCATGAGTAGCGCACGCTATCGTGCAGGATTAGCGCACGCTACGGATATAAGATAACGCACGCTAATACAGTCCGATCGGAAGGAATCTACGCGTGGACCAGGCCACTTTCTGCGCACGTTCTGATAAGCCAACGGATGTTGTAATGTAGTGTTAGCGCACGCTAATGCATGTTGATTAGCGCACGCTAACTATATATCGGTCAACAGGGAATCTTGGCTTTATTGGTTGATTTCGGCTGGTGGGTTCACGAGCATCTTCGTGGTAGGTGTAGACTGTAGCAAGTCAACTGGTATTAGCGCACGCTAAGGTAAATGACTTGCGTACGCTAGGCAGGATGTTTTACGTACGTTAATGCATGGGCATTACGTACGTAAGCTAGTTTACGAAGCAAGGCAGTAGCCTCTGGGCTTCGATAGCGCACGCTAACAAAGTCAGTTAGCACACGCTAAACATGAGATGTTAGCGCACGCTAATAATGAATATTATAAAATGGGACAGAAGGGTGTTATGAAGCATTTCGTCCATTCCTTCCTTGCAACCGAGAGAGAGTTTTTAGAAAGAGGTTTGAGGTCTCAAACACTGAGAGATGGTGATCTTTAACAAGATTAAGATGGAGAGCATGGATTCAAGCCTTGTCCTTCAAGTTGTTCATGATTCTTTGGATGGAGTTCTAATGTTCTTCTTTTTGGTTCATCTAAACCAGGTAATCTTCGTATTCCTTCGTTAGTGGTTCATTTTTCTTGGATGATTTCATGCAAGGAGCATGTTGGATAATCATATGATGATGTTATATGAGATTCAATGGAATTTTGATAAGAGTTTCGGATGTTAGTTAAGATTCTTCCTACCATAAGGATGTTGATTCATTTAACCCGATCTAAGAAGGATTTCTAAATCTTGGTAATTATATTGGTCGATTTAGATGAGATGAATCATGATACTAGGTTGAATTCCAGATTTAGCATGATATGATCCTTGTTATCGAGTCGGTTTGATTATTGAGGTTGTTATTGATATATGGACATTGACATGATCATTGTGATAATTATGGGGTCGTTTATCTTCAAGAGATATGGGGATTTATGTCTCCCTTCATTCGGATTCGTAGTCGCAAGATGTGAGTCGATGTTTGGAATGCATGCCACTGTACAGCATTAGCGCACGCTAAGCTTACTGGCTAGCGCACGCTAACGGGACAACTTAGCGCACGCTACGTTATGCGTTTAACGTGCGCTAAGTAGGCAGACAGTGCAGTATTTTTGTGTTTTGATTATGAATTCGTGATGGTTTGATTTGGTTTGTTCTGACTGCGTTTATTCGAGGTTGTGTTGAACCGTTGAGTTCGATTGGTTAGTTTTGTCGGTTGTTGATTGTTATCGGATATGTGTTATTTGATTTCTTCGATAGGTTGAGATTATTGATCGGTGATTATAACCAGATATTGCGGTTGTGTTCGAGTATGTCCATTGTATTGCTTTTGATCGGGGATGAGGAGCTCGTAGACAAAGGCAGTGTGTTCGGCAGCAGCTTCGCGGTATCGGTATCGAGGCAAGTTATTACTTGCGCAGTTATAATATTTAATGAATGGTTTCGGTTTCATTTCGTTTATAATGCATATAGCGATGATTATTATTGTGAACTCGGTATTCGGATCGCATATCGTTCTTTCGATTCTGGGAGGTAAATCATAATGTATATGCTTTATCTCGATTATTGGTATTTTCGAGAATCGAGGTTACTTTATGGTAAAGACGAGGATATGAGTATCTATAGTTCATTGTACGTTTGGAACGCCGAGCATTGAGGATAATCGTCGGTGATGATTGGACATCGAGGTTGCTCCCGAAGGACTCGGGGCAAGTATTCCATATTGATTATGGTTTAATGTTATTTATTTTGGTCTCGTACACTTTCTTTCATGTTGTTGAACATGAAGTCGTCCTAGTAAATTTTCATGTTGTCGTGCATGTTATGTTGTTCATGTTGATGAACGTGTTGATTTGCAAATGTGTATGCATATTGTGTTGTTTATGTTGCGTAAATAATCCGATGGGATTATGAGGATCTATGCTGAGGGCGCTGGATCGAATGTCCATCATGCGTTGGTTCGACGGGATCATCATGAGGATCTATGCTGAGGGCGCTGGATCGTTGGACAGGTTTTCCACCATGCGTTGGTTCGACGAAATCATCATGGGGATCTATGCTGAGGGCGCTGGATCGTTGGATTACCAGTATTGTGTTGATGGAATCTTGTGAATTCGCATCATTGATTGTATCATATGTTGTTGTTCATATGTGTATTGTTAGTTATCCACCTTATGTTGATCTGATAGGATCAACAAAGGGATCTATGCTGAGGGCGCTGGATCGTCGGATTTCCATTGAGTATACATGATTGATATTGCTGTGATCATATTGACGTGTTCATATGAGTATGCATTTGTAGGTCTTGTGTTAGGACCGTGTCCGTATTGCATTGATCTGATCTCGGATTAGACTGATATGATTGTTGTGGCACTTCATATCTCGAGGTATGTTCCGTATTTCCTTGGTATTTGTCTTTGATGGAAAATCGGTTATCGTCTTGGGATTTGATGATGTTATTCGATGGATCGTATTGGTCGGTAATGGTATATTTCCGTATCGTGAGTTGGTGATGACAGTTTGAGAATCTTGAGTATTGTTTGAGGTACAATACAGATATTATGTTCGAGTTTATTGGTTAATCGAGGTGTGATGTGAAATGTGATAATGGTTATTCTTATGAGAATTTCTTGAGTAAGCAAAGTCATGGCGGTAAGATTATGTTGGTCGTATTCTTATGTTGTATTCTCATTGGTATGTTATTATTAATGTGATGTGACAGTTATCATTGTTGGATATTATGGCTGACCCCATCGTGGGATTTCTTTTTAGGTTCTCGGAGTATCGAGCTTGTAGCGGTCGTGAAGAGATGAGCTTCCCGGAGAATACTGGCTAGGACATGTTGTGTGCATTGAGTTTCTTGATTGGTTCTTGTATTCCGCTGCTAGAGTATCTTTATGGTTGGTCTTTTTCCGCTGCGTGAGTATTTTGAAATGCTCTTTTGGTATCTAGTAACTGAGGTTACTTTGAAAATCGTTTTCTAAACTTTTGAGTGTCGGCTGTTTGGCCTTGCGATTTCAAAAGAGTTTTTACGACGGTTTTTGATAAATGGGTTTTATATGTCTTTGTGAATTTTTAAAGATAGTACCGTCGTTGGCCTCTTGGGCATTTGTAAATGTTTGCGAAAATTTCTTTTAGCCTTGTGGGTTCCATCTCGGGGCCCACGGCGCTGTAATATTTCCGGTTAAATCTGGGGGTGTTACAAAATCAACGAAACATAATCACGCACGCGCATCGCCTAGGACCGGGACTCTACCACCGACATCCCACCCGAGGCCTCGAAGGACCCTCCCGAGCTGGCTAGCGAAACAAATCACACACATCTCACGGTTGGATCAATCGCTTGTTGCATCCTGGCCACATGATCGCATGCCATGTGCCACCGTAGATTATCTCAGGCTCTCACGGTTGGATCAATCACTTGTTGCATCCTGACCACATGATCACGTGCCATGTGTCACCGTAGACCTTCAACCATATCCACACATTCACACAAATAACATATCACATCAAGGATATTCAAACAATTCGCCCAGAGGCATCAAACACTTAGCAAAACACCACGTCAATCCACAACGCACCGAAATGAAATATTATACGTCCACACACAATACCAAGTGCAACATTAACACCAAGCATATACATAGAATTCACATAGTTATTCACAAACCACGCCATTCACAAAACAAACGCGTTTTGAAAGCAAGCCTTTAACAAGGCTAAACCGAATCTTTTGAAAGTTCAATTCAAATGACCAAGCAACCACATTTAGACGATCACTCATTATCATATCCATAAAACAAGAATAGTATGGACAAGGTACTTGCCTCGAATAAGAACAACGCAGAGAATCGATCGAAATAGGTTGGCACGAACCGACTACGAACTCGCCGACTCCTCCGAATGACAATCCACAAAAAAAGAACTACGAACGAAAACAATAACAACGAAAATGAATTCCAAAGTACGACCTAAAGCCGCTAAATTCAAAGAACAAATGACGAAGGTTCAAGGATTTCCCCCAAAACGGCCAAGAACACGATTCGTCCCGTCAAAACCCGAAAACGGAATTCCAAGTTGAAATATGGATATACAATCCATAGAATATGTTTAACAACCATTTAACCATAATCGATCCATCGAAAACGGATGAAAAACGAGATCGGGGATAAATCCCCCAAAAAGTCAATTCGAAGGAAATCAAGAAATATACTTCGATTCGACGAAGAACAATGGATTAAATGATGTTAAACACAAGAATACTACCTAGATTAATCATACCCATCATGAATTAATCAACAACACGGAACGAATCGGACAAAAATGCAAAAACCCCCAAATTCACGGAATTAGGGTTCTAAGGAAGATTACCTTGATTCGCTGGATCAAAGGATGATAACGGATGATTGATTGATGTTATGAACTCAAGAACATCATGGATTTGTTGTTAAACAACATGGCTTCGTCACCCATGAATCGCCAAACATGGACGGAGAAGGAAGGAAATGAAAACGAAGGGAAAAGTGGTCGTCATCATATATATATCGGGCCGAACTAGCGTGCGCTAGCCTTCCGGACTAGCGTGCGCTATCGGCCAAGCACGACGAGCACTCTCGGCCATGGCCCGCATGACCCGGCACCACCGACCACCCCGCCGACCATGACTGCCCGCCCGACTCCCGCTAGCGTGCGCTACGGCCAAGTCGCAAGTGCAGCCGACTGGCCCAAGAGCCTCGGATCGAATCGCCCGGCCAGGTAACGTACGCTAGCCGGCCGACAGCGTGCGCTACGCCTGCCGACTAGCGCGCGCTACGCTCGGCGTAGCATGCGCTACCTGCCGATCCTTCCTGATGCCAGAACCCCAGAAACCCCACTGTCCGGCCCGATAGCGTGCGTTGGTCGACCAAGCTAGCGTGCGCTACACCTTCCGGTTAGCGCGCGTAGCCTTCCGGCAGTAGCGTGCGCTACGCCGGTTCCTGCCGCATCTGTCCGGCCGGTGCCCGCAATCGTCCGGCTAGTCCAAAGAACTGTCCGGCCAAGATTTCGACCACTGTGGCTCGACGACCCGATTTCAAAACGCGTTTTAACGAACACGACGAAAAGTTCGCGGACAACATCAACGGCCCGAATTGAAAACATAATACCATAGTTAATCATACGCGACCAAGAAACGGGTCGAGACAACAATTACAGATACGAATACCCGTAACTTTCAAGAAATTACAAAATGGCCCAAAACGCCCGGAAATCACGATACGTGATCGAATAACCAAACGGAAGTTCACAACACGTCTAACAAAGTTAAACGGACTTACGGGAAACTCAAATGTTAGCCAACGAGATTCGCAAGAACCGAACTCAAGTGCGGAAAAGTCGTTAAAAAGCACGGAACTCAACAAAACGACTCCGAAACGAACTCGGATGTCAAAATGTGTAGAATTAATCATTTTCAGAATGACGAAACGGTCATGAGCGAGTCGTCAAAACGGACTTCGGCCGAAAAAAGAAATTTACCAAAAATCAAAAATTGCGGATATTACACTGCACTCCCAAATCGATATCAACCCCTCCAACTTGTGTTTAAGCCTTAAATCTTGGATTGGAGCTCATTTTCTTGAAGATTAGGAGGTGTTCTTGAGCTTGGAGTGTACTTTCTCGTAGTGTTGAGGTTGTTCTTCATTTCTGGAGGTAGGTGTACTTTCTTCTCTGTATTGTTTTCATATGTTGATGCTGGTAATGAAGTATACTTCACCTAAAGTTAGATTAATCGAGTGAAACATAGTTTTAATCCAACTTTTTGAACACTTCTTGATGAATATGATATATGAGGGTTTGAAATGGATGTATTCTTGAGGATATAGTGATACTAACTATGTTGTGATTATCATACTCATCTTGCTGGATGAATTTAACTTAGTAGAACATCGTTGAATCGGTTAACTTCACAATAGTTGGATTTAACCAATAGAATTGATATCATAAAGTGTTTAAGCATCATTGTAGGTATTTAATTACCTTGGGAAGAACTTGGCAATGTTAGAAGTAGGAGGATGTTCTCTTGTTCAGAATTCTTGAGAGTTATAACCTCTTTTTGTTTCAGCCCAGCAAGACTTTGAGAATTGATAAGGATATTTGTGAAAACAACAATAACTTCTTATTAACCGGATGTGTTGATAACCTAAGAATATGTTTGATCATCTTGTGGTGTTCTTAAGGTAGTGAACTCATAAATGATATTAATGAATCCTCCCGGTTTATAAGAATGATTTTGATAACCTTCATGATCATGGTGTAATCTCATAACTAATATGACCTTATTGTAAGCTTAATATTCAATTTAGATGAGACTTGTTGATGAACATAATTGTGCAGATTTTTCCTTTCAACATTGTAATGTTTTGGAAAATGTAGACAACATAAGATGATATTGACAACATAAGTGGTTGTATAACATGTTCTTGATAAAATTCTTATTTATGAAGAATCATATGAACATTCGTAATAGTATTGTGAACCGATTTTATGGTTGAAATGAGGTAAAAAGAATTCTTGGTATAATACTTCGATATTTTGAGATAGCGAAACTATTCTAATGGATTGTAGGGTGTCGTCTTACTAAACCTATATTGATAATTATACGAATATGTTATTGAGTAAAATATATTTCGTTTAAGGTTGATTGTTCGAGTAAATGATATTAGTCGAGGACCGTTCGTTCGTTTCGACAAGAAGAGGACTATTCTCGTCTTCGTATTGAGGCAAGTTATCTTGCTTGGTTATAATGATGATTAGATTCTTGTGATGGTTATACATTTCATGTGAATGAAATGTTTGTCGTGATTTTACATTGTCTTTGACGTTATTCCATTTTCGTCATGGTATTGCATTCCCAAGTACTTCACTTTGAATCGTTGATCTCGTTGGTCTTTATTGTCACTTCAGTGAGTTTTCTTGATACTTAATCGGATATATATTTATTGAATTCGTTATCATGTTGTATCGTGACATATCCGGAATCATATCTCCGTTCTGATTGGTTATTGTGTAGGATTTTTAGCTAGGCACATATATAGTCATGCATGGATATTTCCATATTGGACTGTGCACACGAGACGTAGTTCGTGAGGCTAATTAGGTACATTGTCACACGTATATTCTAGATTCCGTATACGCGGTGGACATGTACACGGACACATTTCCAGATCGGGCGTACTGTGATGTCCATCTTGAGCCATATTGTTAATCGTTCATAGTCCATGTATGATTGGATGTGTTCGACGGATTGTGACTGATTGTTTCATACGCCCGAGGGGTATGATTAATAGTCGGGATGATTTCCTTGAGATCTATATATGTGAATTGTATAATGTCGGAAGAACTAATTATCATATATATCTGACCTTGTGTTTTGGGCGAAATACTTGTATTGTATTTTAGGTCGAGGCAAATACAAGGCACGGGAAGAGCATGTTGACGGCGAAGGGTTCGAAGGATACTAGTTCGGGGGGCCCAAATCATTTGTTATCTGGTTATGTTAAACCGTGTAATTTTACCTTATTTCTGTTTCATTTAAATTACTATCTGGTTGTATTGGTATTTTGAAGTATATTCCATCTCCATATGGTTTATACTTATATTTTCGGATCCTGTGTATCATAAGGCCGTTGGTCATATTTTTAATAAACTCCTAATCGGAGTAATGAGTATTTATTGTGGTTCGGTATCACAAGTAATACTTATTTAATCTATTTTTGGATATCGCCTGGTGGGTCCCAGTATGGGTCCACGGCACTGTAATAGTCGCCTTTTTGGGTGTTACACCAATTAGGTCTTTCAATTAATACATACAACTCCATCTCAATACATAACCACGCAGGGGTCAAAATACAGCATGCTCTCGTACAACGGGGAAAATACTACAGTGGAAATAACTACAACTAAACCAATACAACAGCGTATGGGTCCTCGTGTGATTAGTATTGATCATCATTCATCATCCTTCGTGCCAACCCTGTGTTATGCTCCCCAAAACCTGAATGTACCTGGACGCAAAATAGACATCCACCCCCCGATTACTCGGGGTTTAAAAAAATTCTACTATTTTGCTAGTGCAAGTACAAAGTGCAAATATGAGTCATACAAATCATATTCCAAGAAAAATAATAATCAGGAATCCTCAAAGATTCAAAAATAATGAAAAAAATACTTCCCGAGGTAGAGTGTTTGAGTAAAACTTTCCAAATTCGAAAGATTACAAATCAAGAGAACAATTTATAAAATATTTTAAAATGCCCTCGGGAGTTTTAACGGAAAACCATTTACAATTATCGAATCCTTCTCTTTTCCAAAATCAAAAGGGGTCACATCCCAAAGATTTCCTTTCTCAAATAAAAATTAACAATAATTCATGGGGTCCGGAACCCACACCACGTGTCCTCGACGGACATAAAATCAACAAAACATAACCACCCAAGATACGAAATCTTGGTAACACATCCAAGGTACTCGACCCTGGCAACACACATCCGTAATCATATCCATGATACCGTAATCGCTTGCCACGTATCACCGTAAGTCTTCTTAGGCTCTCATAGTTGGACCGATCACTCGCCGTATCCTGGCCACCATGATCACAATCCATGTGTCACCGTAGACCTCGCCCGAACATCACGGTTGGACTATGACCAAACATTCACATCACACAACACAATACACCAAGGATATCACAATAATCCACCAAAAGGCAACAAACACTTAGCACGACACAATTGTCGAATCACAACACAGCAAAATGAGATAATATATGTATATATATTGTCAAATCACAATATTAATATCAAACATATCCATAGTATTCACTTAATCATTCACAAAACACACCATTCACAAAATACACACGCATTTTGGAAGAGAACCTTTAACGAGGCTAAACCGAATCCTTTGAAAGTTCATTTCAAACAACCAAACAAACACACTTAGACGATAACCGATCATCATATCCACAAAACAAGAAATGTATGAACAAGTTACTTACCTCGAGTAATCACAAACGTGGAGAATCGACCGAAGTGAAGCGACACGAACTGACTACGAATCCGCCGACTCCGTTGAACACCAATCCGCGACAACAAACTACGAACGACTATAACAACAATGAAAATGAATCATATAGCACGACCCAAAGCCACTAAATTCAAGGAACAAACGATGAAAGTTCAAGGGAATCGACCCGACAAAAACATGAAAATGGAATTTCAAACCATGGGTTAAGATCAACAAGACTAGGTAACAACAATAGAACCAACAATTTCGGATTAAAATCATGAAATCAGGACAAACCCCAAAATATCTCAAATAGGGTTCTAAAACCTTACCTTGATTCGGAGAAGAAGAATGATTAGATGATGATGAACATGAAGAAGACCCACCGAAATGATTACTATTACCAAAGCCCGAGGAAAACTCGTCCCACACGCGCCTAGATTGCCAAAACCGAAGGAAGGAGGAGAAGGATAAAAATGACCCAAATTCGGTCAACCCTCACGTATAAATAGACGCCCGAGCTTACGTACGTTAGAGGCACAAACCTAACATACGCTAGATGATTAACGTACGTAAGGTGCAAGCCCTTACGTACGTAAGAGCCATCCAGACTCCTCTGCCCGAAATCCTGAACACGCTAACGTACATTAGTAAAACTACCTAACGTACGTAACTGGGCAGATTAACGTACGCAACCCGATGGTGCTAGCGTACGTAAGGTACTTGCAGTTCAGAACTGCAGAGGCCGCTTATAATCCGCACGAGGATTACAGAACACGACGATCACGAATTACTACGGTCGAATAGGAGGAGTACTACAATAATCAAAACACGAGTTAAGCACTAAACAAGCACATAGTTCTGACCACACGAAGGCTGGAAAAGACGATACGAAGGCAAACACCCCAAAACTTTAGAAAATTACGAAATGGCCCGAACGACCGAAATATCACGATACGACAATGAATAACCAAACCGAAGCTCACAACACGTCTAACAAAGTTAAACAAACTTACGGGATACACGAAGCGGCAGTTTCGAACGAGATTTGCAAGAATCGAACTCAAGTGCGGAAAAGTTGCTAAGAAGCACGGAACTCAACAAAACAACACCAAAACGAACTCAGATGACCAAAGGTGCATAATTAATCATTCTCATAATGACGAAACGGTCACAAGCGAGCCGTTGAAATGGACTCTGTCAAAAAAAGAAATTTACCAAAAATCGAAATTGCGGATATTACATACTACCCTACTTAAAAGAAGTTTCGTCCCGAAACTTAAAATAAGTAGGGAGGAGAAATATCCCACCAGGAACATCTCAATGAGATACACAAGAACCGAATAACTCAATCGGCGAAATGCTACATGCAACGCAAATAAACATACGGCGTGAAATCACGCTCGACGACAATCATTACAATGTCACAAGCAGAGACATAATAAAACCAACAAGTGTCAAGTATCACCAAACAGATAGCACAATCAAGTCAATTATCCAAACAATCACAAAACAAAAGGTACCTATTACAAGAAAACACGCACAGTCGAAAAATTGAAATTAAACACACAACGATCTGCGAGGGTAACCACGAAGAACTCCGACCACGCCAAAATTCTTGAAAACCACACTAGGCATCTCTGTGTCCTTTCGGATCATAGACGCAAACTCGATCCTAAAACCTCTCAGCTACCATCTCGTAATGCACGGCTCGATCTCCCAATTAACCACAATCAAAACAGCTGACTAATGGTGAACGACAATTCTTCGCGGTATGGCCCGCTAGACTACATTTATAACACGTCTTTGTGCTGCTCACATTACTCACTGCAGGTTTAATACTCTTACCATGTTCACGCGATCGATGAACCTTCTTAGAATGACAACGCAAAGTCCCAGTCCCACGTGGCCCACTCCCCTGACTTCTTGAGAAGTTCCCAACAGTTTTCAGTTTCTTCGACTCAGACATATGCTCAGTCGATGATACAGATAGCTCATGGGCTATCGCCCTATTCTGATAGTCTCTCAATGAAGTACAATTGAAACCCGCCATGTACTGATGAATCTCCGGCTTCATTCTCCTGATAAAGTGACAAATCTTATCCTCCTCTGTCCTCACCTGATCCTGCACATAGCTGAGTTGTTTGCTATAATCAATAATAGCTTGAGACAGCGGTACATCTTGCAGTTTCGCCGAAAATAATTCATTAATCCTCTGAGTTCTGATCGGTTCCGGATAAAACTCATCTCTCTTGTATCTCTGGAAATCTGCCCACGTGACAACACGATCTCGAGGCTTAACAGACTCCTACCAATTAGCGGCATCCTTGTCTAGATGATACTGAGCGACAGGAAACTTAAGTTCTTCTGGACAATCAACTACCTCGAATATCTTTCCCAACTGGAAAAGCCAACCATTCCAGTCCAATGCATCTGCAGCACCAGCAAACGAGGGGGATTCATATGAACCACTTCTCGAAGCCACATCTGTATTATGTTGAACTGCTTGGGTCAACTGAGTCATCTGTGCAGCTACCTGCTGCAAAATAGTGGCAACACCAATACCAACACCATCGTCGGCAGTACGATCCTGATCACGCGTCTGGTCGCCACGACCACAACCCCTGCCCCTCGGCATACTAAATAAGTAACCACTCAGCACCAGAGAAAATCGTAACACAATCACATACAACAATTACCATCCTAAGGCAACCCACACACACAAAATCACAGAAACGACGACATCCGTTCGGCGATTTCAACGGCCCGAACGATAACCATCACACAATTACAAAACATCATGAAACAATTACATATGTACACAATCATACAAACCCAAGCTCTAACAGCTCGCACAGGTGCAGTAACATCCAAATTACCACGAAGCGACAAACATTTAATACCAACATCACACCTCTCACAGAGGGCTAGCATAACGAATGCGTGGCGAACGACTCAACGCTCACACCACCAATTCAATCACAACTCAGAGGGCTAACACCCTAACGACAATGCTAACATCGTACACACATTCCCTGATTGAAAACAGAAGACTATAGGTTTTAAAAACGAAAACCACTTTTTTGAAAAAAAATTGGAAGCACCATTTGATCTTAAGTACCACATTTCGAAAAAGTAAAACAAATATCGTTATCGAGACTTTGAAAAAAAAAAACCTCCTTATGTTTGATAAAAATGAGGACATCTTTTTTTTAGTTAAAAACTTTCAGAAATATTCGACCTTTTCGTGTCTAAGCAAATGCGTTTCTAAATTGAGAATATCTCAAAATATTTTGGTCCTCAAAGTGGAAGAATTTTGAAACATACAGTTGTACTAGTAAGCACCTTGAAAATACCATGAGAAAATAATCCATTTTA
Organism: Orobanche coerulescens; assembly: GCA_033398695.1. Taxonomy (NCBI): domain Eukaryota; kingdom Viridiplantae; phylum Streptophyta; class Magnoliopsida; order Lamiales; family Orobanchaceae; genus Orobanche; species Orobanche coerulescens. The sequence continues at coordinate 29,777,695 of CM065809.1, read as the reverse complement.
AAAGTACGTCTCAAAAATTTATTATCTAAGATACTCAAGACTTTCAAAAATTCATTAGGCCAGAATGCCCAAAAACTGGCACATTACAAAGTATACGTTAAGCCTCTTCTCACACGTATCGACATTCGCTTACACATCTCATAGTACATGCATCAAATTGTTTCAAAATCAAGACATGTCTTTTCCCAGAAAATAAACAATCAATAATCACAGTTGAAAATCGCCTAGGATCGGGGCTAAACTACTGGTCCCAGCCGAGGCTTCTATGGACCATCCCGGACTGGTTATCCAAACAAGCTCGTGAATCAGGAACGAAATCACAGATTCCTCCGAGACCCCATCGGACCCTCCCGAAGTGAGCAAATCACACACATATACATTACCATTCCATGTTAAGCATAAGGGTTTCACAAGAATACTTGCAATACGAGCAAATCATTTTAGAAATAATTAGCAGCAGACAAAATCAATAGTCAAAAATACATTAGCAGCGACACCACTCCTCGTATAAACAAAATATGAGAGTCAAATGAACACGTCACAAAATCAAAATCTACATAAAGATTCCATCACTTAACAAATAATCATACAAGTAACTCATGTCACACAAGGCACAACACAAAGAAGGGAGACATATATCCACAGGTCGCACGAAGATGATGATCGCCCCACGATACTAATCACGACCAAAAAACTCAGACGACGCGTCACAACACGACTCAATCAGGCACGACCTGACTAAAAACAACTCAACAATACACACTCAACTCCACAGCATAGGTTTCCGCAATCTACTCTCTCATACCATTTATGTAACAACCCCAATCCACTCAGGGATATTACACGCCGTAGACCCTTCCCTCAGGGATCTACCAGGCTGGTAACTAAAATCAAATATCAAAATATCGCCTTCAAGGCTAAATGACAACCCACTAGACCGATTAGGTCTTTAATTTAATACATACAACTCAATCTCAATACATACCCACGCAGGGGTCACAATACAACACGCTCCCGTACAACGGGAAAAATACTATAGCGGAAATAACTACAACTAAACTAATACAACATCGTACGGGTCCTTATGTGATTAGTATCGATCATCATTCATCATCCTTCATGCCAACCCTGTGTTATGCTCCCCAAAACCTGAATGTACTTGAACGCAAAATAGACATCCACCCCTCGATTACTCGGGGGTTAGCAAAATTCTACTACTTTGCTAGTGCAAGTACAAAGTGCAAATACGAGTCATAAAAATCATGTTCCAAGAATAATAATAATCAGTAATCCTCAAATATTCAAACATAACGAAAAAAAATACTTCCCGCGGTATAGAGTTTGAGTAAATGTTTCCAAATTCAAAAGCCATGTGTCACCATAGACCTCGTCCGAACAATAATAATAATCAGTAATCCTCAAATATATCCATGATACCGTGGTCGCTTTCCATGTATCACCGTAAGTCTTCTTAGGCTCTCACGGTTTGACCGATCACTCACCGTGTCCTGACCACCATGATCACAAGCCATGTGTCACCATAGACCTCGTCCGAACATCACAGTTGGACTATGAGAAATACTTCACATTCACAATCAGTACACTATGGTACACATCAAAATATCAAGCAACAGAACACATCCGTAATCATATCCATGATACCGTAATCGCTTGCCACGTATCACTGTAAGTCTTCTTAGGCTATCACGGTTGGACCGATCACTCGCTGTGTCCTAACCACCATGATCACAAGCCATGTGTCACCGTAGACTGTTGGAATATTTTATTCCAAATATTCATTAATCGAGTTTTGATGATTAGTTGTTAAATAAAGGAAAACAACAAAGAAGCGAAACAAAACAACAAAGAAGTCAAAGATGTAAAAAGCTGGAAATAACAAGGATAACGTACGCAATGCAAGGTGCATAACATACGTCAAGAGTCAAGATTAATGTACGTAACATTGTATGATTAATGTACGTAACAAAGTGTTTCTGAATTCTGTAATATCCAGATTTATTACTGTGTATTTCATCTGTATTCGAACCCTGTATTATTCGGATTTGTGATCTCGATAATTGGAGTATGATATTTCTCGCATTGGTATCTTTGTACATAAGTATATCGTCATGCAAAACTTCTCATGCAAACTCGTGATAGCGTACGCTAAGAATGTAGCTTAACGCGCATTATCGGCTACAACTAGCGCATGCTATAAATGTAGGATTTGTGTGCGCTAGGCAGTCAATTATTGAGTTGGGCGGCTAGCACATGCGCCAGCTGGGACATGGGTCCGGATAAGATTCCCGCAGATGAACCTGGACAGATTTGGAGTCAACGCTTATTAGCGTGCGCTAAGAATGGTATGTAGCGTGCGCTAATCAGCTATTGTGCAAAAACTTTATATAAGGGACATCACTCCATTTTCTTCTCATTTCCTTCGAGTAACCTTCGTACTTGATAGTCCAGAGAGCATTTTATCCTCCTCAAACACTCTTAGAACACATCTACTTGATCATTGGATATTGGATATTACTTGTGATTGATCATTGAAGTGGAGTAGCACCTTGGAGTGGCATACAACCAACCAGAGTCGGATTCTACCTTTTTGGTTCAGTAATTTCGTCATATTAAGGTATGTAATTTCTATCTCCAGCCTTAGATTTGGGTTCTAAAGAATAAGATGATCATACTAGAAAGATATTGAGTTCCTTTGGTGAATTATTCAACAAACATCATGTTTAGAAGATTGGAATGTTTATGTTTATGATATTGTCGTTGGAACCTCGTAGTTGGAATCTTAGTACGTCAAGTGATAAGAGGAACATTCCGAATATGATTATCCGTATGAATTATGTTGTTATATTGATCATAAACTTGGATATGATATCACTTTTGGTTATAAGGACATAAGAAAGAACCATCTTAGATTGCATCCTTTCTTATAAGCTGGAATTATTAGTTTATCTCCATGGTTAAATCGGGAGGTAATGATGATAATGCGTCGACCTTAAGAACACCAAAATTCGCATGAGAATAGTAATCATGATGGTTTACGATGTTGTGATGATTATACGTATCCTTGCATATCGAAGTCATTTAATCCGTAAGATCATTTCATAAGTTATGAACATGATATGTAGACGGATAACGTACGTTAATCCCTAGGGAGTTCATAAATTTCATCACAGTTAGAACAAGTTTGCTGCCCAGTAATGAAACTGCCATGCACGCTTAGCGTGCGCTAAGCTATGTGAATTATTGTGCGCTATCGGGTATGTTTAGCGTACGCCACGATTGGAACTTAGCGTGCGTTAAGTCATCAGGCGAGTCAGTCGGCAGATCAGTGAGGTACTAACCGTGCATGGTTAGCGTACGCTAGGCTGTGTGTAATTACGTGCGCTAACGAGTAGCCTTAACATACGCTACATAGGATGCGTAGCGTGCGTTAAGCAAGCCAGACAGATTTCATTTTAAGAATTTCCGACCGTAATTTGGATTGTTAGATGTTCATTCGACTTGAGATGAATTCTATATTATTTCTTTTGTTAAGGTTCGAGCTTGCTACGTGATTGATCGAAGGGGCGACCTTCGAGTATTTTTTTTTCGTGGAAGTATTGTTCTTGTCTTCGAATTGAGGCAAGTACCTTAATTGTTTTACGTATTGATGTTGTACATATTGTCGTGCATATATGTCGTTGTTGTATGTCCACCTCGTGTTGGTCCAATGGGATCATCGGGGGATCTATGCTAGCGTGCGCTGGATCATCGGACGGGCTTTTCCACCACGGGTTGGTCTGACGGGATCATCATGGGTTCTAGGCAGTGAACGCTGGATCGTCGGAATTACCATGTGTATGTTATGATATCATGTTGTGATTATCAGTTGTGTATGTTATTTATGAGTTTCTCGTAGGAGAAGACTCGTTGGTATTTTGTCATTAACGTTATTATTATTCTTCGTGAGATGTTGAATAATATGTTGTGGTACTTGTACTAGCATCGTTGTACTAACCCCTTCGGGGGTGAACATTTTCAGGATCCAGGATAGCGGGGAAACAACCACTGGAGCTGCATGACGACGAGGGTGCAGAGTGATGTTCCGACCGGGTTTATTTGTCTGTTATTTGTTGGTTATTTCAATAAGTACTCGAGTACGTAGTCGTTTATGATGAATTTGAATTTGGTGATGTATTAATACTTTTCCGTTGAACATTCGTATTTTCAATATTTGGTCAGAACGGTTGTACCTTATTTCCGTTATTTTCATTCGTTGGTTTCGGTTAATGTCTTTTTAGTTCTTCAGCCTTGTAAATTCTTATGTAAAGGATTTACGGCGCTGTAATATTCCTGAATATATCGGGGGTGTTACAGAATATGGTATCAGAGCTAAGATTATGGATATCTTGGCCATTGGGTTAAAATAGGGGTCATATATGTCTTTTGAGGTAACCGGCCGCGAATAATATCACTGTACTACCTACGTCTATGTGCGGGCGGTGGTTGTACGTTCCTAAACTCTATCTCATCCTTTACATGTTATATTTCTTTATACTTGAGCATTTGAACGGTATTGTTTCCTGTATATTTAATATTTATGCTTACAGTATGTTGAGAGGCGGACGTGGACGTGGTCGCGGTCGCGGACGCGGACGAAGGAATGCTGAAAGGGAAGGGTCGCCTTCTAATCAGGCCAGTCATAGCTCAGGCGGGCCACAAGGATCTATCAATAACGAATCGGAACCTACTGTACCATAAATCCTTTATCAAGTGGTGAACCAGATGACTCAGTTCGCTCAGGTCGTGGACCGAATGCAGGTGGCGGTGGGATTACAGCAGGGATATAGGCAGCAAGGGATCCCAGATATGGGAAATCGAGGTGACCGATGGTTGCAAGAGGTGGCGAAGATGTAACCACCTAAATTCGACGGTATTTCTGAGACTCCCACCTGGGACCATTGGTTGAAGGAATTGGAGAAAATTTTTGCCGGGATTAAGCGCCTGCAATAGGAGAGCCTCTATTGCTCAATACTTTCTGATAGGGGAAGCGTCCGAATGGTGGGAAGCCATCCGACCTGTAGACCATGATGCTGATTGGACAGAGTTTAAATTGATGATGGAAGCTCAGTACTGCCCTCGTCCTGTGAGGGAAGCCAAGGTTCGCGAGTTTTTCTCCGCTCAGCCTTCAGATGTGCCAGTATCTCAGGCAATTTATAAGACATTTAACCAACAGCTGGCATTTGTTCGACATCTAGTCAGAACAGATGCTGAAATGATGATCCATTTTGATATGAGAAGAAAACCAGAAATCCAGAGGTACATTTCCGGTTTTGAATGTACCACTCTACGCCAATACCAGGATAAAGCATTGGCGTACGAAATCAAGGAAGCAGCAATGGAGAAGTTTACGGAATCCAAGAAGCAGAAAGTCTCTGGTACTTTTACAGAGCACAAGAGCAGCGGGCCCCGCAAGGCCCAGTCGTCCTTTCATTCTTTCAAGAAACCTCCGCACCTAGTTAGGAGCGGAAAGAACTTTGGAGCAGCATCAACCATGACAGATGTCACTAGGAAATGTTTTAACTGCGCCCAGACGGGGCACTATCGACGGAATTGCCCCCTTCCTGCCGTGACTTGTTTTGATTGTGGTCGAGAGGGACATCATGCGATGTTCTGTGAAGAGGCTGCAAAATATTTTAGAGCCCGTACACCACAGCCAGTCCAGAAGGAAGCCAGTATCCAACAGACACAACAAAGTGTTCAGATGCCTCAGAATTTTGGCCGCAGACGAGGCAGAGGACAGTGGGATCGAAAGGGTACATCGAGTGTCGGATCTGTTCCCCCACGTCTATACGAGATGAGGAGAACAGACGATCAGGATGTTGCTGTCGCATCAGGTACCGTTCAGATCCTTTCCCAGCCAGTTAGCGTTTTATTCGATACAGGAGCTATGCATTCATTTATATCCTTGTCTTGTGTAAATCGTTTGAATATTTCTGGTTTTCATAATTGTGAACCTTATGTTGTTGGTTTACCAAGTGGAGAGAGGATTGTTGGAAACTTAGAAACTAGAGATTTCCCTGTATCACTTGGAGGCAGAGAGTGGCTCTCAAATCTGATTGTAATAGAAATGAAAGGAGACGACCTGATACTCGGAGACGAATGGCTTAATTGATATGGAGCTATTGTAAACTACCGAAGGAGGAATATCTCGCTGATTTCTGATGATGGTTCCGAAATATTGTTTGAATGATGGAAACTAGGAAGCTCAGGAAAGTTGATCAAGGCGATGAAAGCTGTCAAATTGTTGAAATAGGGCTGTACCGGATACTGGTGCTATGCAATGAAGAAAGAAGACGAAATTGTGGAACTTTCATCCATTCCTGTTGTTAAAGAATTCCCAGATGTATTTCCCGACGAGTTACCTGGACTACCTCCACGACGGGATGTAGAATTCACCATTGAGCTGGAACCCGGAGCTACCCCAATTTCTAAGGCACCGTATCGTATGGCACCTACTGAGATGTACGAACTGAAAAAGCAGCTGGAGGAGTTACTGGACAAAGGCTATATCCAGCCAAGCGTTTCGCCTTAGGGAGTGCCAGTTCTTTTTGTCCGGAAGAAGGATGGATCGCTTCGACTGTGTATTGACTATCGAGAGCTGAACAAAATGACGATTAAGAACAAATATCCGTTGCCAAGGATTGATGATTTATTTGACCAGTTACAAGGAGCAACAGTATTTTCAAAAATCGATCTGAGATCAGGATATCATCAGCTGAGGATTAAGGAATCTGATGTTCCGAAGTCAGCATTCAGAACTCGCTACGGACATTATGAGTTTGTAGTGATGCCATTTGGTCTCACTAATGCACCTGCTGTATTCATGCAATTGATGAACCGAGTGTTCATCTGTGGTTGTGTTCATTGATGACATTTTGGTGTATTCTAAGAGCCCGAAAGAGCATGCACAGCATTTGCGTATTGTATTAGAACTTTTGAGAAATGAACAATTGTACGCCAAACTTTCTAAGTGTGAATTCTGGCTAAAGGAAGTAATGTTCCTTGGTCATGTGGTAGCTAAAGGGGTCCGAGTAGATCCTCAGAAGATCGAAGCAGTTATGGATTGGAAGCCTCCAAAGAATGTGAAAGAAGTCCGGAGTTTCTTAGGACTTGCTGGATATTATCGTCGATTCGTGGAAGGGTTTTCTAAGATTTCCCGCCCACTTACTCGACTCCTGCAGAAAACTCAAAAGTTTGAGTGGAACGAATTGTGCCAGAATAGCTTTGATGAATTGAAGAAGAGATTGACGACAGCACCGATTTTAACACTTCCACAGGGGACTGGAGGATTCATAGTTTATAGTGATGCTTTGAACCAAGGACTCGGATGCGTATTGATGCAGAATGATAAGGTGATCGCTTATGCGTCACGACAGCTGAAACCTTATGAAGTGAATTACCCAACACATGATTTGGAGCTAGCAGCAGTAGTTTTTGCTTTGAAGATCTGGGGACATTACCTATACGGGACTCACTATCAGATCTTTACGTATCACAAGAATCTCAAATACATCTTCAGTCAGAAAGAGTTGAACATGCGACAGAGAAGATGGTTAGAACTGATTAAGGGCTATGACTTGGAAATTTTGTATCATCCAGGCAAGGCGAATGTAGTGGCAGATGCACTTAGCCGCATGCCTATTTTCTATCCAGATGCTGGAGACTCTGACCTCCCAACTCAGCATTCAACGAGAGATGATTAGAGAAGGAATTGAAGTGTGGTTACAAAGAGTCCAAGGACAATTGTGCATGATGGAATTAACTTCATCATTAACCGAACAAATCAAATCTAAACAGACAGATGATCCTCTGATGATTTGGGTACGTGATGAAGTGATCAAGGGAAAGGCCCCTGGATTCGTAATTCATGATGATGGAGTTTTGAGATTTCAGAACCGACTATGTGTTCCTGATGTCGATGTTCTGAAACAGACAATTATGAAGGAAGCTCACAGCTCGCCCTATTCTATCCACCCAGGCACTAGTAAGATGTACAAAGATTTGAAGCAGAATTTCTGGTGGGGCAACATGAAGAAAGATGTAGCGGACTATGTTTCGATATGCTTGACTTGTCAGTAGGTTAAGATCGAGCATCAACGACCTGCCGGATGTTGAAGCCGCTCCCGATTCCTGAATGGAAGTTGGAGGACATATCGATGGACTTTATCACTAGTATGCCGAGAACCAAGATGGGAATGAACATGATTTGGGTGATAGTTGACCGTTTAACCAAATCAGCCCATTTTTTAAGCATTAAGGACACGTGGGGACCAGAGAAGTTGGCACGAGTATTTATTTTAGAGATAGTTCGACTGCATGGTACGCCGAAGACCATTATTTCTGATCGAGACGGTCGTTTTGTGTCTCACTTTTGGAAAGCAGTTCATAAGGCCTTGGGGACCGAATTGAACTTCAGCACATCTTATCACCCGCAGACTGACGGAAAATCCGAGAGGACCATTCAAACGGTGGAAGACATGCTAAGGGCCTATGCCTTAGATTGGTCAAACGATTAGGAAGTTCATCTACCGTTGATTGAATTTACCTACAACAATAGTTGGCATGCTTCCATTAAGATGGCACCGTTTGAGGCATTATACGGGAGGAGATGCAGATCGCCCCTATGTTGGGACGATTCATCAGACTTGATCGGAACAGAACCAGAGTTGATCGTACAGACTTGAGAGAAGATAGCCTTGATTCGTGAAAGACTGTTGACCGCCCAGAGTCGACAGAAATCGTATGCAGACGTACGGCGTCGCCCATTGGAGTTCAATACTAGAGACCACGTACTTTTAAAGGTTTCTCCTACTCGGGGAATCTTTCGTTTTGGAAGGAAGGGGAAGCTGAGTCCGATATATATCGGACCATTCGAGATCCTTGAGAGAGTTGGAGAGTTAGCATATAGATTGGCATTGCCGCCTTCGTTGAGCTATGCTCATAACATGTTCCATGTATCCCAGTTACGGAGATATATACCGGATCCTAGTCATGTCATTGAATTTGGCGAGATCGAAGTCACTCAGGACGGAACGTTTGAAGAAAGACCAGTCAAGATACTCGAGAGTCGAGTTAAGTAGTTGAGGAACAAACCAATCGTGTTGGTTAAAGTTCAATGGTCACGCCATGGAGTGGAAGAAGCCACATAGGAAACAGAAGATAGAATGAAGTCCAGATATCCAGAGTTATTTTCGTCTTGAGTTTCGGGATGAAACTCCCTTTTAGTAGGAGAATATGTAATATCCGGATTTATTACTATGTATTTCATCTGTATTCGAACCCTGTATTATTCGGATTTGTGATCTCGATAATTGGAGTATGATATTTCTCGCATTGTTATCTTTGTACATAAGTATATCGTCATGCAAAACTTCTCATGCAAACTCGTGATAGCGCACGCTAAGAATGTAGCTTAACGCGCGCTATCGGCTACAACTAGCGCACGCTATGAATGTAGGATTTGCGTGCGCTAGGCAGTCAATTATTGAGCTGGGCGGCTAGCACATGCGCCAGTCGGGACATGGGTCCGGATAAGATTCCCGCGGATGAACCTGGACAGATTTGGAGTCAACGCTTATTAGCGTGCGCCAAGAATGGTATGTAGCGTACGCTAATCAGCTATTGTGCAGAAACTTTATATAAGGGACAGCACTCCATTTTCTTCTCATTTCCTTTGACTAACCTTCGTACTTGATAGTCCAGAGAGCATTTTATCCTCATCAAACATACTTAGAACACATCTACTTGATCATTGGATATTGGATATTACTTGTGATTGATCATTGAAGTAGAGTAGCACCTTGGAGTGGCATACAACCAACCGGAGTTGGATTCTACCTTTTTGGTTCAGTGATTTCGTCATATTAAGGTATGTAATTTCTATCTCCAGCCTTAGATTCGGGTTCCAAAGAATAAGATGATCATACTAGCAAGATATTGAGTTCCTTTGGTGAATTATTCAACAAACATCATGTTTAGAAGATTGGAATGTTTATGTTTATGATATTGTCGTTGGAACCTCGTAGTTGGAATCTTAGTACGTCAAGTAATAAAAGGAACATTCTGAAGATGATTATCCGTATGAATTATGTTGTTATATTGATCATAAACTTGGAGATGATATCAGTTTTGGTTATAAGGACTTAAGAAAGAACCATCTTAGATTGCATCCTTTCTCATAAGCTGGAATTGTTAGTTTATCTCCATGGTTAAATCGGGAGGTAATGATGATAATGCGTCGACCTTAAGAACACCAAACTTCACATGAGAATAGTAATCAAGATGGTTTATGGTGTTGTGATGATTATACATATCCTTGCATCTCGAAGTCATTTAATCCATAAGATCATTTCATAAGTTATGAACATGATATGTAGACAGATAACGTACGTTAATCCCTAGGGAGTTCGTAAATTTCATCACCGTTAGAACAAGTTTGCTGCCCAGTAATGAAACTGCCATGCAAGCTTAGCGTGCGCTAAGCTATGTGAATTAGCGTGCGCTATCGGGTATGTTTAGCGTACGCCACGATTGGAATTTAGCGTGCGTTAAGTCATCAGGCGAGTCAGTCGGATGATCAGTGAGGTACTGACCATGCATGGTTAGCGTACGCTACATAGGATGTGTAGCGTGCGTTAAGCAAGCCAGAAAGATTTCATTTTAAGAATTTCTGACCGTAATTTGGATTGTTAGATGTTCATTAGACTTGAGATGAATTCTATATTATTTTTTTTGTTAAGGTTCGAGCTTGCTACGTGATTGATCGAAGGGGCGACCTTCGAGTATTTCGTTTTTCGTGGAAGTATTGTTCTTGTCTTAGAATCGAGGCAAGTACCTTAATTGTTTTACGTACTGATGTTGTACATATTGTCGTGCATATATGTCGTTGTTGTATGTCCACCTCATGTTGGTCCGACGGGATCATCGGGGGATCTATGTTAGCGTGCGCTGGATCATCGGACGGGTTTTTCCATCACGGGTTGGTCTGACGGGATCATCGTGGGTTCTAGGTAGTGAACGCTGGATCGTCGGAATTACCATGTGTATGTTATGATATCATGTTGTGATTATCAGTTGTGTATGTTATTTATGAGTTTCTCGTAGGAGAAGACTCGTTGGTATTTTGTCATTTACGTTATTATTATTCTTCGTGAGATGTTGAATAATATGTTGTGGTACTTGTACTAGCATCGTTGTACTAACCCCTTCGGGGGTGAACATTTTCAGGATCCAGGAGAGCGGGGAAACAACCACTGGAGCTGCATGACGACGAGGGTGCAGAGTGATGTTCCGACCGGGTTTATTTGTCTGTTATTTGTTGGTTATTTCAATAAGTACTCGAGTACGTAGTCGTTTATGATGAATTTGAATTTGGTGATGTATTAATACTTTTCCGTTGAACATTCGTATTTTCAGTATTTGGTCAGAACTGTTGTACCTTATTTCCGTTATTTTCATTCGTTGGTTTCGGTTAATGTCTTTTTAGTTCTTCAGCCTTGTAAATTCTTATGTAAAGGATTTACGGCGCTGTAATATTCCTGAATATATCGGGGGTGTTACAGAATATGGTATCAGAGCTAAGATTATGGATATCTTGGCCATTGGGTTAAAATAGGGGTCATATATGTCTTTTGAGGTAACCGGTCGCGAATAACATCACTATACTGCCTACGTCTATCTGCGGGCGGTGGTTGTAAGTTCCTAAACTCTATCTCATCCTTTACATGTTATATTTCTTTGTACTTGAGCATTTGAATGGTATTATTTCCTGTATATTGAATATTTATGCTTACAGTATGTTGACAGGCGGACGTGGACGTGGTCGCGGTCGCGGATGCGGACGAAGGAATGCTGAAAAGGAAGGGTCGCCTTCTAATCAGGCCAGTCATAGCTCAGGCGGGCCACAAAGATCTATCAATAACGAACCGGAAACTGTTGTACCAGAAATCCTTTATCAAGTGGTGAACCAGATGACTCAGTTCGCTCAGGTCGTGGACCGAATGTAGGTGGCGGTGGGATTACAGCAGGGAGATAGGCAGCAAGGGATCCCAGATATGGGAAATCGGGGTGACTGATGGCTGCAAGAGGTGGCGAAGATGCAACCACCTAAATTCGACGGTATTTCTGAGACTCCCACCTGGGACCATTGGTTGAAGGAATTGGAGAAAATTTTTTCCGGGATTAACTGCCCAGACGACCGGAGATCCTCTATCGCTTAATACTTTCTGATAGGGGAAGCGTCCGAATGGTGGGAAGCCATCCGGCCTGTAGACCATGATGCTGATTGGACAGAGTTTAAATTGATGATGGAAGCTCAGTACTGCCCTCGTCCTGTGAGGGAAGACAAGGTTCGCGAGTTTTTCTCCGCTCAGCCTTCAGATGTGCCAGTATCTCAGGCAATTTATAAGACATTTAACCAACAGCTGGCATTTGTTCGACATCTAGTCAGAACAGATGCTGAAATGATGATCCATTTTGATATGAGAAGGAAACCAGAAATCCAGAGGTACATTTCCGGTTTTGAATGTACCACTCTACGCCAATACCAGGATAAAGCATTGGCGCATTTAAATCAAGGAAGCAAAGAATGGAGAAGTTTACGGAATCCAAGAAGCGAAAAGTCTCGGTACTTTTACGAGCACAAGAGCGATGGGCCCCACAAGGCCCAGTCGTCCTTTCATTCTTTCAAGAAACCTCCGCACCCGCTAGGGAGCGGAAAGAACTTCGAGCAAGATCAACCATGACAGATGTCACCAGAAATGCTTTAAGCGTGCCTAGACGGGCACTATCGACTAATTGCCCCTTCTGCCGTGACTTGTTTTGATTGTGGTCGAGAGAGACATCGTGCGGTGTTCTCGTGAAGAGGCCGCAAAATCTTTTAGAGCCCGTACACCACAAATACCCGTAAGGAAGCCGATTCAATGACACAAAGAAAGTGTTCAGATGCCTCAGAATTTTGGCCGCGGACGAGGCAGAGGACAGTGGGATCGAAAGGGTACATCGAGTGTCGGATCTGTTCCCCCACGTCTGTACGAGATGAGGAGAACAGACGATCAGGATGCTGCTATCGCATCAGGTACCGTTCAGATCCTTTCCCAGCCAGTTAGCGTTTTATTCGATACAAGAGCTACGCATTCATTTATATCCTTGTCTTGTGTAAATCGTTTGAATATTTCTGGTTTTCATAATTGTGAACCTTATGTTGTCGGTTTACCGAGTGGAGAGAGGATTGTTGGAAACTTATAAACTAGAGATTTCCCTGTATCACTTGGAGGCCGAGAGTGGCTCTCAAAGCTGATTGTAATAGAAATGCAAGGAGACGACCTGATACTCGGAGACGAATGGCTTAATCGATATGGAGCTATTGTAAACTACCGAAGGAGGAATATCTCACTGATTGCTGACGATGGTTCCAAAATATTGTTTGAAGGATGAAAACTAGGAAGCTCAGGAAAGTTGATCAAGGCGATGAAAGCTGTCAAATTGGTGAAACAGTATGCATCTGGATCTCGGTGCTATGCAATGAAGAAAGAAGACGAAATTGTGGAACTTTCATCCATTCCTGTTGTTAACGAATTTCCAGATGTATTTCCTGACGAGTTACCTGGACTACCTCCACGACGGGATGTAGAATTCACCATTGAGCTGGAACCCGGAGCTACCCCAATTTCTAAGGCATCGTATCGTATGGCACCTACTGAGATGTACGAACTGAAAAAGCAGCTGGAGGAGTTACTGGACAAAGGCTATATCCAGCCAAGCGTTTCGCCTTAGGGAGCGCCAGTTCTTTTTGTCCGGAAGAAGGATGGATCGCTTCGACTGTGTATTGACTATCGAGAGCTGAACAAAATGACGATTTAGAACAAATATCCATTGCCACGGATTGATGATTTGTTTGACCAGTTACAAGGAGCAACAGTATTTTTAAAAATCGATCTGAGATCAGGATATCATCAGCTGAGGATTAAGGAACCTGATGTTCCGAAGTCAGCATTCAGAACTCGCTACGGACATTATGAGTTTGTAGTGATGCCGTTTGGTCTCACTAATGCACCTGCTGTATTCATGAAATTGATGAACCGAGTGTTCATCGAATATTTGTATAAATCTATGGTCGTGTTCATTGATGACATTCTGGTGTATTCTAAGAGCCCGGAAGAGCATGCATAGCATTTGCGGATTGTATTAGAACTTTTGAGAAATGAACAATTGTACGCCAAACTTTCTAAGTGTGAGTTCTGGCTAAAGGAAGTAATGTTCCTCGGCTATGTGGTATCAGCTAAAGGGGTCCGATTAGATCCTCAGAAGATCGAAGCAGTTATGGATTGGAAGCCCCCAAAGAACGTGAAAGAAGTTCGGAGTTTCTTAGGACTTGCTGGATATTATCGTCGATTCGTGGAAGGGTTTTCTGAGATTTCCCGCCCACTTACTCGACTCCTGCAGAAAACTCAAAAGTTTGAGTGGAACGAATTGTGCCAGAATAGCTTTGATGAATTGAAGAAGAGATTGACGACAGCACCGATTTTAACACTTCCACAGGGGACTGGAGGATTCTTAGTTTACAGTGATGCTTCGAACCAAGGACTCGGATGCGTATTGATGCAGAATGATAAGGTGATCGCTTATGCGTCGCGACAGCTGAAACCTTATGAAGTGAATTACCTAACACATGATTTGGAGCTAGCAGCAGTAGTTTTTGCTTTGAAGATCTGGATACATTACCTATACGGGACTCACTATCAGATCTTTACGTATCACAAGAATCTCAAATACATCTTCAGTCAGAAAGAGTTGAACATGCGACAGAGAAGATGGTTAGAACTGATTAAGGACTATGACTTGGAAATTTTTTATCATCCAGGCAAGGCGAATGTAGTGGCAGATGCACTTAGCTGCAAGCCTATTTCTATCCAGATGATGGAGACTCTGACCTCCTAACTCAGCATTCAACAAGAGATGATTTGAGAAGGAATTGAAGTGTGGTTACAAAGAGTCCAAGGACAATTGTGCATGATGGAATTAACTTCATCATTAACCGAACAAATCAAATCTAAACAGACAGATGATTCTCTGATGATTCGGGTACGTGATGAAGTGATCAAGGGAAAGGCCCCTGGATTCGTAATTCATAATGATGGAGTTTTGAGATTTCAGAACCGACTCTGTGTTCCTGATGTCGATGTTCTAAAACAGACGACTATGAAGGAAGCTCACAGCTCGCCCTATTCTATCCACCCAGGCACTAGTAAGATGTACAAAGATTTGAAGCAGAATTTCTGGTGGGGCAACATGAAGAAAGATATAGCGGACTATGTTTCGATATGCTTGACTTGTCAGTAGGTTAAGATCGAGCATCAATGACCTGCCGGGATGTTGAAGCCGCTCCCGATTCCTGAATGGAAGTGGGAGGACATATCGATGGACTTTATCACTAGTATGCCGAGAACCAAGATGGGAATGAACATGATTTGGGTGATAGTTGACTGTTTAACCAAATCAGCCCATTTTCTAAGCATTAAGGACATGTGGGGACTAGAAAAGTTGGCACGAGTATTTATTTCAGAGATAGTTCGACTGCATGGTACGCCGAAGACCATTATTTCTGATCGAGATGGTCGTTTTGTGTCTCACTTTTGGAAAGCAGTTCATAAGGCCTTGGGGACCGAATTGAACTTCAGCACAGCTTATCACCCGCAGACTGACGGACAATCCGATAGGACCATTCAAACGGTGGAAGACATGCTAAGGGCCTGTGCCTTAGATTGGTCAAACGATTAGGATGTTCATCTACCGTTGATTGAATTTACCTACAACAATAGTTGGCATGCTTCCATTAAGATGGCACCGTTTGAGACATTATACGGGAGGAGATGCAGATCGCCCCTATGTTGGGACGATTCATAAAACTTGATCGGAACAGAACCAGAGTTGATCGTACAGACTCGAGAGAAGATAGCCTTGATTCGTGAAAGACTGTTGACCGCCCAGAGTCGACAGAAATCTTATGCAGACGTACGCCGTCGCCCATTGGAGTTCAATACTAGAGACCACGCACTTTTAAAGGTTTCTCCTACTCGGGGAATCTTTTGTTTTGGAAGGAAGGGAAAGCTGAGTCCGATATATATCGGACCATTCGAGATCCTTGAGAGAGTTGGAGAGTTGGCATATAGATTGGCATTGCCGCCTTCGTTGAGCCATGTTAATAACATGTTCCACGTATCCCAGTTATGGAGATATATACCGGATCCTAGTCATGTCATTGATTTTGGCGAGATCGAAGTCACTTAGGATGGAACGTTTGAAGAAAGACCAGTCAAGATACTCGAGAGTCGTGTTAAGCAGTTGAGGAACAAACCAATCGTGTTGGTTAAAGTTCAATGGTCATGCCACGGAGTGGAAGAAGCCACATGGGAAATGGAAGATAGAATGAAGTCCAGATATCCAGAGTTATTTTTGTCTTGAGTTTCGGGATGAAACTCCCTTTTAGTAGGAGAATATGTAATATCCGGATTTATTACTATGTATTTCATCTGTATTCGAACCCTGTATTATTCAGATTTGTGATCTCGATAATTGGAGATGATATTTCTCGCATTGGTATCTTTGTACATAAGTATATCGTCATGCAAAACTTCTCATGCAAACTCGTGATAGCGCACGCTAAGAATGTAGCTTAACGCGCGCTATCGGCTACAACTAGCGCACGCTATGAATGTAGGATTTGCGTGCGCTAGGCAGTCAATTATTGAGCTGGGCGGCTAGCACATGCGCCAGTCGGGACATGGGTCCGGATAAGATTCCCGCGGATGAACCTGGACAGATTTGGAGTCAACGCTTATTAGCGTGCGCTAATAATGGTATGTAGCGTGCGCTAATCAGCTATTGTGCAGAAACTTTATATAAGGGACAGCACTCCATTTTCTTCTCATTTCCATTGAGTAACCTTCGTACTTGATATTCCAGAGAGCATTTTATCCTCCTCAAACACACTTAGAACACATCTACTTGATCATTGGATATTGGATATTACTTGTGATTGATCATTGAAGTGGAGTAGCACCTTGGAGTGGCATACAACCAACCGGAGTTCGATTCTACCTTTTTGGTTCACTGATTTCGTCATATTAAGGTATGTAATTTCTATCTCCAGCCTTAGATTCGGGTTCTAAATAATAAGATGATCATACTAGCAAGATATTGAGTTCCTTTGGTGAATTATTCAACAAACATCATGTTTAGAAGATTGGAATGTTTATGTTTATGATATTGTCGTTGGAACCTCGTAGTTGGAATCTTAGTACGTCAAGTGATAAGAGGAACATTCTGAAGATGATTATCCGTATGAATTATGTTGTTATATTGATCATAAACTTGGAGATGATATCACTTTTGGTTATAAGGACTTAAGAAAGAACCATCTTAGATTGCATCCTTTCTTATAAGCTGGAATTGTTAGTTTATCTCCATGGTTAAATCTGGAGGTAATGATGATAATGCGTCGACCTTAAGAACACCAAACTTCGCATGAGAATAGTAATCAAGATGGTTTATGGTGTTGTGATGATTATACGTATCCTTGCATCTCGAAGTCATTTAATCCATAAGATCATTTCATAAGTTATGAACATGATATGTAGACGGATAACGTACGTTAATCCCTAGGGAGTTCATAAATTTCATCACCGTTAGAACAAGTTTGCTGCCCAGTAATGAAACTGCCATGCACGCTTAGCGTGCGCTAAGCTATGTGAATTAGCGTGCGCTATCGGGTATGTTTAGCGTATGCCACGATTGGAATTTAGCGTGCGCTAAGTCATCAGGCGAGTCAGTCGGCTGATCAGTGAGGTACTGACCGTGCATGGTTAGCGTACGCTAGGCTGTGTGTAATTGCGTGCGCTAATGAATAGCCTTAACGTACGCTACATAGGATGCATAGCGTGCGTTAAGCAAGCCAGACAGATTTCATTTTAAGAATTTCTGACCGTAATTTGGATTGTTAGATGTTCATTCGACTTGAGATGAATTCTATATTATTTCTTTTGTTAAGGTTCGAGCTTGCTACGTGATTGATCGAAGGGGCGACCTTTGAGTATTTTGTTTTTCGTGGAAGTATTGTTCTTGTCTTTGAATCAAGGCAAGTACCTTATTTGTTTTACGTATTGATGTTGTATATATTGTCGTGCATATATGTGGTTGTTGTATGTCCACCTCGTGTTGGTCCGACGGGATCATCGGGGGATCTATGCTAGCGTGCGCTGGATCATCGGACGGGTTTTTCCACCACGGGTTGGTCTGACGGGATCATCGTGGGTTCTAGGCAGTGAACGCTGGATCGTCGGAATTACCATGTGTATGTTATGATATCATGTTGTGATTATCAGTTGTGTATGTTATTTATGAGTTTCTCGTAGGAGAAGACTCGTTGGTATTTTGTCATTTACGTTATTATTATTCTTCTTGAGATGTTGAATAATATGTTGTGGTACTTGTACTAGCATCGTTGTACTAACCCCTTCGGGGGTGAACATTTTGTTTATGTTCAGGATCCAGGAGAGCGGGGAAACAACCACTGGAGCTGCATGACGACGAGGGTGCAGAGTGATGTTCCGGCCGGGTTTATTTGTCTGTTGTTTGTTGGTTATTTCAATAAGTACTCGAGTACGTTGTCGTTTATGATGAATTTGAATTTGGTGATATATTAATACTTTTCCGTTGAACATTCGTATTTTCAGTATTTGGTCAGAACTGTTGTACCTTATTTCCGTTATTTTCATTCGTTGGTTTCGGTTAATGTCTTTTTAGTTCTTCAGCCTTGTAAATTCTTATGTAAAGGATTTACGGCGCTGTAATATTCCTGAATATATCGTGGGTGTTACAGAATATGGTATCAGAGCTAAGATTATGGATATCTTGGCCATTGGGTTAAAATAGGGGTCATAAATGTCTTTTGAGGTAACCGGCCGCGAATAACATCACTGTACTGCCTACGTCTATGTGCGGGCGGTGGTTGTAAGTTCCTAAACTCTATCTCATCCTTTACATGTTATATTTATTTGTACTTGAGCATTTGAACGGTATTGTTTCCTGTATATTGAATATTTATGCTTACAGTATGTTGACAGGCGGACGTGGACGTGGTCGCGGTCGCGGACGCGGACGAAGGAATGCTGAAAGGGAAGGGTCGCCTTCTAATCAGGCCAGTCATAGCTCAGGCGGGCCATAAAGATCTATCAATAACGAACCGGAACCTGCTGTACCAGAAATCCTTTATCAAGTGGTGAACCAGATGACTCAGTTCGCTCAGGTCGTGGACCGAATGCAGGTGGCGGTGAGATTACAGCAGGGAGATAGGCAGCAAGGGATCCCAGATATGGGAAATCGAGGTGACCGATGGCTGCAAGAGGTGGCGAAGATGCAACCACCCAAATTCGACAGTATTTCTGAGACTCCCACCTGGGACCATTGGTTGAAGGAATTGGAGAAAAATTTTGCCGGGATTAACTGCCCAGACGACCGGAGAGCCTCTATCGCTCAATACTTTCTGATAGGGGAAGCGTCCGAATGGTGGGAAGCCATCCGGCCTGTAGACCATGATGCTGATTGGATAGAGTTTAAATTGATGATGGAAGCTCAGTACTGCCCTCGTCCTGTGAGGGAAGCCAAGGTTCGCGAGTTTTTCTCCGTTCAGCCTTCAGGTGTGCCAGTATCTCAGGCAATTTATAAGACATTTAACCAACAACTGGCATTTGTTCGACATCTAGTCAGAACAGATGCTGAAATGATGATCCATTTTGATATGAGAATGAAACCAGAAATCCAGAGGTATATTTCTGGTTTTCAATGTACCACTCTCCGCCAATACCAGGATAAAGCATTGGCATACGAAATCGAGGAAGCAGCAATGGAGAAGTTTACGGAATCCAAGAAGCAGAAAGTCTCTGGTACTTTTACAGAGCACAAGAGCAGCGGGCCCCGCAAGGCCCAGTCGTCCTTTCATTCTTTCAAGAAACCTCCGCACCCAGTTAGGAGCGGAAAGAACTTCAGAGCAGCATCAACCATGACAGATGTCACCAGGAAATGCTTTAATTGCGCCCAGACGGGGCACTATCGACGGAATTGCCCCCTTCCTGCCGTGACTTGTTTTGATTGTGGTCGAGAGAGACATCGTGCGGTGTTCTGTGAAGAGGCTACAAAATCTTTTAGAGCCCGTACACCATAGCCAGTCCAGAAGGAAGCTAGTATCCAACAGACACAGCAAAGTGTTCAGATGCCTCAGAATTTTGGCCGCGGACGAGGAAGAGGACAGTGGGATCGAAAGGGTACATCGAGTGTCGGATCTGTTCCCCCACGTCTGTACGAGATGAGGAGAACAGACGATCAGGATGCTGCTGTCGCATCAGGTACCATTCAGATCCTTTCCCGGCCAGTTAGCATTTTATTCGATACAGGAGCTACGCATTCATTTATATCCTTGTCTTGTATAAATCGTTTGAATATTTTTGGTTTTAATAATTGTGAACCTTATGTTGTTGGTTTACCGAGTTGAGAGAGGATTGTTAGAAACTTAGAAACTAGAGATTTCCATGTATCACTTGGAGGCAGAGAGTGGCTCTCAAATCTGATTGTAATAGAAATGCAAGGAGACGACCTGATACTCGGAGACGAATGGCTTAATCGATATGGAGCTATTGTAAACTACCGAAGGAGGAATATCTCGCTGATTGCTGACGATGGTTCCGAAATATTGTTTGAAGGATGGTGTTGCGATATTTCGTTAACGCAAGTGCACGTTATCGTTGACAAGTAATAAAGTGATGAGTATCGTTCCCACGAGGACTGAATCACTAACTACCGATTTTTATGTATTCTAGTTTTATTTGAACAATCGAACTTTGGGTTGCAATTAATTACTAAAAGAATCAATAAAAGACTAAACAGTAAAAACGATCGATCAAAGAAGGAAAATCAAATGATGAATAATTCTAGGATTATGAATCCACCTCAATTTATCCGAATTTACTCTCGATTATCTGAAATTAATGATTTTCCCAATTTATTGAAGGCGAAGATTGCTAAAATACTCTACCGCCTATCCCGAGGTCAATAGATTTTTCTAAAGGCGAATAACGCACTCTATCCCTAGGAGAATTAATTCGTCAATATGCAAAAAGCATAAAATCCTCAAAAGGCCACGTAGTTCCTATGAGTATATTCCTATCTCACAGAATAAAATGGTCCTCACCAATAGTTCCTCACCAACTCTCCTCTCCCGATTCGAGTAAGGTAATTAAAACAATCCAATTATTGGCCAGACAATTGAAAGCATTAATATCAATTGGGAAAACTCAATAGAAAAGGGAATTATATAGATAATCTAAAGCAAATCCGTCAAAACTTAGGTTTCATCAAAATCCTAGAACAAGGGTTTTAGCCTGACATGCTAAAAGATAAAAATACAGAATAAAGGAATGAAAGCATTAAAATCAAACGCAGATGAAGAGCTCGGATCCCTCCGTTCTTCTGGCTCCTGCCCTCTGCTCCTGATGTCTTCTGCTTCTGCTCCTTGATAATCAATTCTCTAATCAGTCGATCCCCCTCTTTTCTGACCTTGCCTCTTTATTTATAGCTTTCTTCTGCCACAAAAATGCGTCCGTGTGATTAGGTCGAGATCCGGCTTCACAACGGCCCAAAACCACGCAGAGTACACCAAAACCGCCCCGTGTGCCGTGGCTCACTTAAACTGTGTCGCGGCTCACGGGGCGCAGATAAAAAACCTGGGCGCAATAAATTCATCTGGGCCGCGGCTCACTTTATCTGTGCCGCGGCTCAGAGTACAGATTACTCCGGGGGTCGCTGGGTGCCTTCCTGTGCCGCAGCCCACTTGCCTTGTGCCGCGGCCCAGGCCAAAAATCGCCGTTTTCGCCCGTTTTGCCTCGTTTTTGCTTCCGGACTCCAATCTCCTGTCAGACATACAAGAATAAGGCGTTAAAAGTTCATTTATGCAAATTTACTCACCAAAATAATACAAAATAATGATAAATAAGCGTATAAAAATACACCTAACAAATACCCCCAAACTTGAGCCTTTGCTTGTCCTCAAGCAAAAAGAATTAATTTCAACAAAAGAATATCGTGAATAATCGTGCAACTCATAGTGCTCAACCTGATCAATACTACCCTGAAATTCTCTCTGAATAATACGAGTATCGTAATAGCGAGCTACACTCAGAACACTGATTCCATAAAGTACCCAAGTTCAGTCCTAATCACTCGTTCATGAAGAAAATCCAGCTCAAAGATTAACAAACGATCTAATCGACCGTCAATATGAAAGGTTAAAATAAACAAGCTAATTCGCCCCGTTCCACAGTCTAATGGCAAAATTTTCACGAGTTTCATCAAAAATAACCCTCGGACAGTATTCCCTTATATATATGCTCAAGAAATTGATTCGAGTTGACCACAAGGTTCGGATCTCGGGATGTTTCATCGGGATAATCCTAGGGTGGAACTTCTATTCTCATGTATTGGGAAACCGTTTGACGTAAAAGACACTCATGGGGCACATGGATGCTTCTAGTTACTAAGTTCCCCTCCACAGCGGAGAAACAACTCGAATAGCTATTCCCGCATGTCCGATTCAAGGTCGCTGTTTTACGCGAGAGTAAACAACGGGTCACGTGAATACCCCCGGTTACTAGGCTTCCCATCTTCGGTACATGCGAAATCTCTAAACCGCTAGTCTAATCAGGGTCGTCGTTTTACGCGAGAGTAAACAACGGGTCACGTAAATACCCCCGGTTACTAGACTTCCCATCATAGAACAAATATTATCTCAAATTTTGGGGAAAACTGTCCGACTCTAAACTCAAAGCAAGTGCCAACACGACTTATGTTACTGGACGACTAGCTAACCGAAAAATGAAACCAACGTATAAATGATGATTTGAAAACACGTATGTCTCCTCTCTTATCCGCTAAGGTCTCAACAAAAACCAAAAAAAAATTCGGACCTAAATGAATACTTAGCAGAAACAGAAATCACTGACTACAACTCGACTAAAACTCGACCGTTTCTTTGGAGAGAAAAACAGTGTCGTAACATCAGTATTACACAAATAGAAGCACGAAAAAATTCACGAATAAGAGTAAAATCATGACAAGCAAGGCTAGCAACAAAAAGATAACTAAAAATAACAAAAGTGCAACTAATAAGTACAGCAATAAGTGTAGCAACAGAAAGTAAACCCCCCCCCCCCAAACTTAGGATGTACATTGACCTCAATGGACAAAATATAATATGCAATAAAAGTGAAAGGTCAAGTACTCCCCTCCAGTCCTCTCATGAGCTGGTGCCGGTCATCCGGCGAGGAGGGTGGTGTGGCTGGCCAAGCAGGTGCAATAAATGGCCCGTCCGGGTGCAAAATGTGGGCCGTCCATGCGGCAAGGTGCTCCTGGTGGTAGGCGTCCCTCGCTGCCAGACGCCTCGCCTCACGCCGGTTGGCCCGGCGGGCCTGCTCTCGCATCTCATCCCTGACAGCAGCAATGATGCTCTCCCTCTCCTCTCGCCTCTCCTCTCTCATCTCAGCCAGAAGGCTCTCTCTCTCTCTCCTCATCTCCTCTCTCTCTCCTCATGTCCTCACTCTCTCTCCTCATATCCTCCCTCAGCCCGTCGAACATCGCCTGCAATCTCTCTCTCTCTCGGGCGGCGGGTCGGCATCTGCCTGCCCCTGTGTCAGCAGAAGAGGCTCGGGGGACCCCTCGTGGGCCTCATCCAGTAGAAATCCTCGCCCCTGAGCGTGCGCCGACGCTCCTCCCCACTGGTCGAAATGTGAAAGGATGCGGTGATCAATCGGGGCCTGGGGAGCTAGCATCGGCTCGTCGTCCGACCACGTCAGGCCTGACTGCCGGCACAGAGCGCAGATAAGAAATGGCTGTTTCAACCCCGTCTTGGCCCCTCCCTGAATACACTGGAAGATAGATCGGACCAGGAGAGGAGTCACATCGAATCGTAGCCCGGAGGTGATAGCATATAATGTCCGGGCTTGGGAGAGAAAAACAGTGCGGATCTGAGAGGTAGGGTCAATACGTGCGCAAATGAAGTACAGCCAGGCTCGCCCAACCGACTGAGGCGCGAGCTCTTAAAGTAGAAGGTGGAAGAAGCCGGTGCGTGCCTCTCCCAGTCGGAGTCGGGTTGTGCAAGAGTCTCGAGCAGAGCCTCCTTCGTGAGGCTATCCATAACTCGCGAATAAGCCGTGTCATCAACCACCGGCAGCTCAAATAACCTCCGAATAGCAGCCACCGAGAAATCTACTGTAATGCCTCGGACGACGACCTGCGTCTGAGTGTCTAACTACTGTAACGTATGGCCCGCCCGAATATGCTTCAACAACGCGCTGGCATAGAACTCCTGCACTATCGAGATCACTGCTGGCTCGGGGGGTGCAGCGAAACGGGCCCACCCCATCTCGTCTATCTTGGTCAGCAGCTCCCCGTCCTGGGGGGCTGGAGTGAATCCCCTCTCTGGGATCAGAGGTCGAGGTCGAATCTTCTCATTGAAGATTTTATGGATCTCCGGGTCAGAAAATTGGTGTGCCTCCGACTCGGCGCGACTACGAGAAGTTTCCCCTCGAGTGGGGGACGACTGAGTCCTGGCCCTTTTGCTGAGCTTCTTAGTCCTAGCCATAGCGAGTCCTGAAAAAATTAAACACCGGAGTTTACTTACTCAAACAATAACGAGAATAATCATCATTCGGCTAAGGATATCCAGCCGTAATTCATGAATTTAACGAGATAGCACAGTCGTGAGAGAAAAATAAAATTTGAACTTTAACGGTTAAACTAGACGTAAGGGTTGGGGTTGCTGTAATTCCAGAACGAATACGTTGCACAAAGATTCAAAATATTGACCTAACAAAGAAAATTTTTCATTCAGACATTTCATCAAACACTTAAAGGGCATGAGTTCAATTGAAGCACAAATATAACAATAGCTCGATTAAATCCCCAAAAACAACCACATGAATCATTCGTCATGACAACCGACATATTCAACTCATTTATACTCAAAAATAATCATTAAAAATCGATCAAAAACCATCATGTCATCAACTCAACTTGATATGAATTTTGAAAGAAAAACAAAAATTAAACATGATCAATCATCAAATGCATAACACAACTTCACCTTTAAATTCATAGAACAATTTGAGATTAGAAATTTAGACATACCTTGCTTGGATTGTGAAGAGTGCACGAAAAAATGCAAGAAGATGAGGGGAAGGGAGGTCGGTCGATCGCGCGCAAGGGAAGGGAAGGGAAGTTTACCTGGGGTGGTCGGCCGAAAGAGAGTTATAAACCACCTGGGCTGTTCAAATTCCGCAAGGTATACCGCGGCACAGCTTAAATGAGCCGCGGCTCAGAGTACAGTGAGCCTGGGTGTGGATATTATGTCGACGTGTGCCGCGGCTCAGAATGTGTGTGCCGCGGCACAGAGTACAGCGAGCCTGGGCATACCTGGTGCATCTTGTGTGCCGCGGCTCAGAAGCAACGTGCCGCGGCTCAGCCATCAAGTGTGCCGCGGCTCAGTAAGGTTGTGCCGCGGCACATAGTACAGAAAGTTAAGCTCTCTCCTTCGATTTGTGTGTGCCGCGGCTCACAATACTTGTGCCGCGGCTCAGGCATAAATTTCTCCCCTGGGAGTTTTCCTGCACAGAATTTTAAAAGGAACACGTCAAGAACGAGAGGTAAAAGCAAATCAAAGCACAAAATGATGAAAAATAAATATTCAAAAATGCAAGAAAATACTGAAACACTAAAATCTACTACTAAAACTCGGGTTGCCTCCCGAGAAGCGCTGAGTTTATATTCTTCAGCCAGACCTATTGGAAATCAGTTCGCTTCCCGCAAACTACATTTGGACTCTGCCCCGTCAATCGAACCATTAATACGTGTTTTAAAATTTTGACCATTGGTCTTTAACGATTCAATTTTCGGTTCGGACACCAAATGTTGTTTGTGAAAAGGTTTTGATACAAACAACTTTCCGAAGCACCCATTTTTTTCATGATTTGGCCTCCGTTTTACGTCTGGCTTATTTTCCTCTTTCTCAAACGAACTTAGGACAGCATCGGGACTCTCTAAAACGGATTCTGAGTTTTTCAACCGACGATTCTTCCGGTGTGTGTCTTTCGCAACGGCATCCACACTATCAATTTTTGAGCTCTTCCTAAAACCACCTGGACACGGAAAGGATTTAAACACTTGGAACGTGACATGCTCATCTTGAACCCTTAGAGTTAGTTCGCCTTTTTCCACATCTATTAGGGTTCGGCCAGTCGCTAAGAATGGTCTTCCCAAAATGATTGGGATGTCTTGATATTCCTCCATGTCGAGCACAATGAAGTCGGCCGAAAATATGAACTTATCAAATTTTACTAACACGTCCTCGATTATTCCCCTCGGATATTTAATCGATCGATCCGCTAATTGCAAGGAGATTGTCGTCGGCTTTGCTTCTCCAATTCCCAGCTTTTTGAAAATAGACAGAGGCATGAGATTAATACTAGCCCCGAGATCGCACAACGCCTTATCAAAAGCGAGGTTCCACATGGTACACGGTATATTGAAACTTCCCGGATCCTTTAATTTTGGTGGAAGCTTTTTCTGAAGGATCGCGCTGCACTCCTCCGTCAAGGCGACTATCTCAAACTTCTCGAGCTTTCTTTTCTTTGACAAGATCTCCTTCATGAATTTAACATAACTCGGCATTTGCTCCAATGCATCAGCGAATGGAATATTTATGTGAAGCTTTTTGAAAATATCGAGAAACTTGGAGAATTGCTTGTCCGCCTTTTTCTGTTGCAACCGCTGCGGAAATGGGATGGGTGGTACATATGCCTTCGGATTATCCGGAAACGTTATCGAGGGTCTCCAACCTTGTGATTCCTCCGTCGCTGAATTTTTCTTCTCCTCAATTTCATTTCTCTTTTCACACCTCTCGGGCTGGTCACATACCTCCTTCCCGCTTCTCAAACTGATCGCATTTAGACTTTCTCTAGGATTTGTCTCGGTCGTACTTGGAAATGCTCCCTCCGGGCAGGCTGTCAACACATTAGCAATCTGGCCCAGTTGGACTTCCAAGTTGCAAATGGAAGCAGAATGATTTTGCAATGTTGCTTCTGTACGGGTCATGAATTGACTCGTATTCGCTGCCAATTTCGCAATTGCTTCCTCGAGAGAAAGTTTTGGAGCGGGAGGAGGCTGCTGTTGGTTTTGAGCGAACGGAGGCTGGTTCGAGTTCTATCCGTTTCTCCATGAGAAGTTGGGATGATTATGCCATCCCGGATTATACGTGTTGGAGTACGGATTATTTTGCAGGTCCCTGTTTCCTACGAACTGAGCTTGTTCAATTGGGGGCTGCTCGAACGGGTTTCCGACTTGGCACTCCGCGCTAGGGTGAGATATGTTACACTAATTGCAAGACTCAATGGTAACGAGGGAAGGAGCGTGCGAAAATGCTTGAAGCTACTGCGTTAGTGATGCGACTTGGGCTGACAATATAGAGATTGGATCATTATTTGAGATCTCCATAACTCGCTTCGAATTAACTCTTTCGGATGGCCATTGATAAGCATTAGCGGCCATAGCTTCCAACAAAGAATGTGCTTCAGCCATAGTTTTTCCCATTAAGGCTCCTCCAGCTACTGCATCCACAAGAGTGCGTATAGAAGCACTCAAACCATTATAGAACGTCTGAATCTGAAGCCAATCCGGTAAACCGTGATGCGGGCATCTCCTTAGCAAATCTTTGTATCGCTCCCACACCTCGTGGAGCGACTCCATATCATATTGACCAAAAGTAGTGATCTCGTTCCGTAACCTTGCCATCTTTGAAGGTGGAAGAATTTAGCAAGGAAGGCTTGCGCTAATTCCGCCCATGTCGTGATCGAGCCCGGCGGTAAAGAATTCAACCAGAATTTGGCTTTGTCCCTCAAAGAGAAAGGGAAAAGTCGTAATCGGATAGCATCATCGGTGACACCATTGTTCTTGAACGTATCACAAATCTCGAGAAACGACGCAATGTGTGCGTTGGGGTCATCATTCGGCAATCCACAGAACTGGCTCGCTTGTACCATCTGAATAATAGCAGGCTTAATTTTGAAGTTGTTTGCCTGGATGGTGGGACGCCGAATCCCCGAAAAGTTTGCGTTAATTTGCGGCATAGCATAATCTCGAAGTGCTAGTGCCGGTTGAGCTTGCTGCACATGGTTATCTCCTCCGTGAATTTCGATATTTTCGGCCATGGTCACTGTCGTCTATAACACTCATTTCTCCTTCTTCTTACTTCTCCGAAGAGTGCGCTCGAGTTCGGTATTCAAAGGTAGTAGGCCTTTGTTACCGAATTTTCTCATGCACTACCCGAAAGATCCTGAAAGGACAAACAAATAAAATAAAATACACGAAAATAAGTAAATAAAAAAATGTCCAAACTAAGACTAGAAATACTGAAATCGATATTAGTAAAACTCAGTCCCCGGCAACGGCGCCAAAAACTTGTTGCGATATTTCGTTAACGCAAGTGCACGTTATCGTTGACAAGTAATAAAGTGATGAGTGAGTATCGTTCCCACGAGGACTGAATCACTAACTACCGATTTTTATGTATTCTAGTTTTATTTGAACAATCGAACTTTGGGTTGCAATTAATTACTAAAAGAATTAATAAAAGACTAAACAGTGAAAACGATCGATCAAAGAAGGAAAATCAAATGATGAATAATTCTAGGATTATGAATCCACCTCAGTTTATCCGAATTTACTCTCAATTATCTGAAATTAATGATTTTCCCAATTTATTGAAGGCGAAGATTGCTAAAATACTCTACCGCCTCTCCCGAGGTCAATAGATTTTTCTAAAGGCGAATAACGCACTCTATCCCTAGGTGAATTAATTCGTCAATATGCAAAAAGCATAAAATCCTCAAAAGGCCATGTAGTTCCTATGAGTATATTCCTATCTCACAGAATAAAACGGTCCTCACCAATAGTTCCTCACCAACTCTCCTCTCCCGATTCGAGTAAGGTAATTAAAACAATCCAATTATTGGCCAGACAATTGAAAGCATTAATATCAATTGGGAAAACTCAATAGAAAAGGAAATTATATAGATGATCTAAAGCAAATCCGTCAAAACTTAGGTTTCATCAAAATCCTAGAACAAGGGTTTTAGCCTGACATGCTAAAAGATAAAAATATAGAATAAAGGAATGAAAGCATTAAAATCAAACGCAGATGAAGAGCTCGGATCCCTCCGTTCTTCTGGCTCCCGCCCTCTGCTCCTGATGTCTTCTGCTTCTGCTCCTTGATAATCAATTCTCTAATCAGTCGATCCCCCTCTTTTCTGACCTTGCCTCTTTATTTATAGCTTTCTTCTGCCACAAAAACGCGTCCGTGTGATTAGGTCGAGATCCGGCTTCACAACGGCCCAAAACCGCGCGGAGTACACCAAAACTGCCCCTTGTGCCGCGGCTCACTTAACCTGTGCCGCGGCTCACGGGGCGCAGATAAAAAACCTAGGCGCAATAAATTCATCTGGGTCGCGGCTCACTTTATCTGTGCCGCGGCTCAGAGTACAGATTACTCCGGGGGTCGCTGGGTGCCTTCCTGTGGCGCGGCCCACTTGCCTTGTGCCGCGGCCCAGGCCAAAAATCGCAGTTTTCGCCCGTTTTGCCTTGTTTTAGATTCTGGACTCCAATCTCCTGTCAGACATACAAGAATAAGGCGTTAAAAGCTCATTTATGCAAATTTACTCGCCAAAATAATACAAAATAATGATAAATAAGCGTATAAAAATACGCCTAACAAATGGAAACTAGGAAGCTTAGGAAAGTTGATCAAGGTGGTGAAAGTTGTCAAATTGTTGAAACAAGGCTGTACCGGATACTGGTGCTATGCAATGAAGAAAGAAGACGAAATTGTGGAACTTTCATCCATTCCTGTTGTTAACGAATTTCCAGATGTATTTCCTGACGAGTTACCTGGACTACCTCCACGACGGGATGTAGAATTCATCATTAAGCCAGAACCCAGAGCTACCCCAATTTCTAAGGCACCGTATCGTATGGCACCTACTGAGATGTACGAACTGAAAAAGCAGTTGGAGGAGTTACTGGACAAAGGCTATATCCAGCCAAGCGTTTCGCCTTAGGGAGCGCCAGTTCTTTTTGTCCGGAAGAAGGATGGATCGCTTCGACTGTGTATTGACTATCGAGAGCTGAACAAAATGACGATTAAGAACAAATATCCGTTGCCACGGATTGATGATTTGTTTGACCAGTTACAAGGAGCAACAGTAATTTCAAAAATCGATCTGAGATCAGGATATCATCAGTTGAGGATTAAGGAATCTGATGTTCTGAAGTCAGCATTCAGAACTCGCTACGGACATTATGAGTTTGTAGTGATGCCGTTTGGTCTCACTAATGCACCTGCTATATTCATGCAATTGATGAACCGAGTGTTCATCGAATATTTGTATAAATCTATGGTCGTGTTCATTGATGACATTCTGGTGTATTCTAAGAGCCTGGAAGAGCATGCACAGCATTTGCGGATTGTATTAGAACTTTTGAGAAATGAACAATTGTACGCCGAACTTTCTAAGTGTGAATTCTGGCTAAAGGAAGTAATGTTCCTCGGTCATGTGGTATCAGCTAAAGGGGTCCGAGTAGATCCTCAGAAGATCGAAGCAGTTATGGATTGGAAGCCTCCAAAGAACGTGAAAGAAGTCCGGAGTTTCTTAGGACTTGCTGGATATTATCGTCGATTCGTGGAAGGGTTTTCTAATATTTCCCGCCCACTTACTCGAATCCTGCAGAAAACTCAAAAGTTTGAGTGGAAAGAATTGTGCCAGAATAGCTTTGAGAATTGAAGAAGAGATTGACGACAGCACCGATTTTAACACTTCCACAGGGGACTGGAGGATTCATAGTTTACAGTGATGCTTCGAACCAAGGACTCAGATGCGTATTGATGCAGAATGATAAGGTGATCGCTTATGCGTCACGACAGCTGAAACCTTATGAAGTGAATTACCCAACACATGATTTGGAGCTAGCAGCAGTAGTTTTTGCTTTGAAGATCTGGAGACATTACCTATATGGGACTCACTATCAGATCTTTACGTATCACAAGAATCTCAAATACATCTTTAGTCAGAAAGAGTTGAACATGCGACAGAGAAGATGGTTAGAACTGAATAAAGACTATGACTTGGAAATTTTTTATCATCCAGGCAAGGTGAATGTAGTGGCAGATGCACTTAGCCGCAAGCCTATTTCTATTCAGATGCTGGAGACTCTGACCTCCCAACTCAGCATTCAACGAGAGATGATTAGAGAAGGAATTGAAGTGTGGTTACAAAGAGTCCAAGGACAATTGTGCATGATGGAATTAACTTCATCATTAACCGAACAAATCAAATCTAAACAGACAGATGATCCTCTGATGATTCGGGTACGTGATGAAGTGATCAAGGGAAAGGCCCCTGGATTCGTAATTCATGATGATGGAGTTTTGAGATTTCAGAACCGACTCTGTGTTCCTGATGTCGATGTTCTGAAACAGACGATTATGAAGAAAGCTCACAGCTCGCCCTATTCTATCCACGCAGCACTAGTAAGATGTACAAAGATTTGAAGCAGAATTTCCGGTGGGGAAACATGAAGAAAGATGTAGCGGACTATGTTTCGATATGCTTGACTTGTCAGTAGGTTAAGATCGAGCATCAACGACCTGATGGGATGTTGAAGTTGCTCCCGATTCCTGAATGGAAGTGGGAGGACATATCGATGGACTTTATCACTAGTATGCCGAGAACCAAGACGGGAATGAACATGATTTGGGTGATAGTTGACCGTTTAACCAAATCAGCCCATTTTCTAAGCATTAAGGACACGTGGGGACCAGAGAAGTTGGCACGAGTATTTATTTCAGAGATAGTTCGACTGCATGGTACGCCGAAGACCATTATTTCTGATCGAGACGGTCGTTTTGTGTCTCACTTTTGGAAATCAGTTCATAAGGCCTTGGGGACCGAATTGAACTTCAGCACAGCTTATCACCCGCAGACTGACGGACAATCCGAGAGGACCATTCAAATGGTGGAAGACATGCTAAGGGCCTGTGCCTTAGATTGGTCAAATGATTGGGAAGTTCATCTACCGTTGATTGAATTTACCTACAACAATAGTTGGCATGCTTCCATTAAGATGGCACCGTTTGAGGCATTATACGGGAGGAGATGCAGATCGCCCCTATGTTGGGACAATTCATCAGACTTGATCGGAACAGAACCAGAGTTGATCATACATACTCGAGAGAAGATAGCCTTAATTCGTGAAAGACTGTTGACCGCCCAGAGTCGACAGAAATCTTATGCATACGTACGTCGTCGCCCATTAGAGTTCAATACTAGAGACCACGTACTTTTAAAGGTTTCTCCTACTCGGGGAATCTTTCATTTTGGAAGGAAGGGAAAGCTGAGTCCGATATATATATCGGACCATTCGAGATCCTTGAGAGAGTTGGAGAGTTGGCATATAGATTGGCATTACCGTCTTCGTTGAGCCATGTTCATAACATGTTCCACGTATCCCAGTTACGGAGATATATACCGGATCCTAGTCATGTCATTGATTTTGCGAGATCGAAGTCACTCAGGACGGAACGTTTGAAGAAAGACCAGTCAAGATACTCGAGAGTCGAGTTAAGCAGTTGAGGAACAAACCAATCGTGTTGGTCAAAGTTCAATGGTCACGCCACGGAGTGGAAGAAGCCACATGGGAAACGGAAGATAGAATGAAGTCCAGATATCCAGAGTTATTTTCGTCTTGAGTTTCGGGACGAAACTCCCTTTTAGTAGGAGAATATGTAATATCCGGATTTATTACTGTGTATTTCATCTGTATTCGAACCCTGTATTATTCGGATTTGTGATCTCGATAATTGGAGTATGATATTTCTCGCATTGGTATCTTTGTACATAAGTATATCGTCATGCAAAACATCTCATGCAAACTCGTGATAGCGCACGCTAAGAATGTAGCTTAACGCGCGCTATCGGCTACAACTAGCGCATGCTATGAATGTAGGATTTGCGTGCGCTTGGCAGTCAATTATTGAGCTGGGCGGCTAGCACATGCGCCAGTCGGGACATGGGTCCGGATAAGATTCCCGCGGATGAACCTGGACAGATTTTGAGTCAACGCTTATTAGCGTGCGCTAAGAATGGTATGTAGCGTGCGCTAATCAGCTATTGTGCAGAAACTTTATATAAGGGACAGCACTCCATTTTATTCTCATTTCCTTTGAGTAACCTTCGTACATGATAGTCCAGAGAGCAGTTTATCCTCCTCAAACACACTTAGAACACATCTACTTGATCATTGGATATTGGATATTACTTGTGATTGATCATTGAAGTGGAGTAGCACCTTGGAGTGGCATACAACCAACCGGAGTTGGATTCTACCTTTTTGGCTTAGTGATTTCGGCATATTAAGGTATGTAATTTCTATCTCTAGCCTTAGATTCAGGTTCTAAAGAATAAGCTGACCATACTAGCAAGATATTGAGTTCCTTTGGTGAATTATTCAACAAACATCATGTTTAGAAGATTGGAATGTTTATGTTTATGATATTGTCATTGGAACCTCGTAGTTGGAATCTTAGTACGTCAAGTGATAAGAGGAACATTCTGAAGATGATTATCCGTATGAATTATGTTGTTATATTGATCATAAACTTGGAGATGATATCACTTTTGGTTATAAGGACTTAAGAAAGAACCATCTTAGATTGCATCCTTTCTTATAAGCTGGAATTGTTAGTTTATCTCCATGGTTAATCGGGAGGTAATGATGATAATGCGTCGACCTTAAGAACACCAAACTTCGCATGAGAATAGTAATCAAGATGGTTTATGGTGTTGTGATGATTATACGTATCCTTGCATCTCAAAGTCATTTAATCCGTAAGATCATTTCATAAGTTATGAACATGATTTGTAGACGGATAACGTACGTTAATCCCTAGGGAGTTCGTAAATTTCATCACCGTTAGAACAAGTTTGCTGCCCAGTAATGAAACTGCCATGCACGCTTAGCGTGCGCTAAGCTATGTGAATTAATGTGCGCTATCGGGTATGTTTAGCGTACGCCACGATTGGAACTTAGCGTGTGTTAAGTCATCAGGCGAGTCAGTCGGCTGAACAGTGAGGTACTGACCATGCATATTTAGCGTACGCTAGGCTGTGTGTAATTGCGTGCGCTAATGAGTAGCCTTAACGTACGCTACATAGGATGCGTAGCGTGCGTTAAGCAAGCCAGATAGATTTCATTTTAAGAATTTCTGACCGTAATTTGGATTGTTAGATGTTCATTCAACTTGAGATGAATTCTATATTATTTCTTTTGTTAAGGTTCGAGCTTGCTACATGATTGATCCAAGGGGCGACCTTCGAGTATTTTGTTTTTCGTGGAAGTATTGTTCTTGTCTTCGAATCGAGGCAAGTACCTTAATTGTTTTACGTATTGATGTTGTACATATTGTCGTGCATATATGTCGTTGTTGTATGTCCACCTCGTGTTGGTCCGACGGGATCATCGGGGGATCTATGCTAGCGTGCGCTGGATCATCGGACGGGTTTTTCCACCACGGGTGGGTCTGACGGGATCATCATGGGTTCTAGGCAGTGAACGCTGGATCGTCGGAATTACCATGTGTATGTTATGATATCATGTTGTGATTATCAGTTGTGTATGTTATTTAGGAGTTTCTCGTAGGAGAAGACTCGTTGGTATTTTGTCATTTACATTATTATTATTCTTCGTGAGATGTTGAATAATATGTTGTGGTACTTGTACTAGCATCGTTGTGCTAGCCCCTTCGGGGGTGAACATTTTGTTTATATTCAGGATCCAGGAGAGCGGGGAAACAACCACTGGAGCTGCATGACGACGAGGGTGCAGAGTGATGTTCCGGCCGGGTTTATTTGTCTGTTGTTTGTTGGTTATTTCAATAAGTACTCGAGTACGTAGTCGTTTATGATGAATTTGAATTTGGTGATGTATTAATACTTTTTCGTTGAACATTCGTATTTTCAGTATTTGGTCAGAACTGTTGTACCTTATTTCTGTTATTTTCATTCGTTGGTTTCGGTTAATGTCTTTTTAGTTCTTCAACCTTGTAAATTCTTATGTAAAGGATTTACGGCGCTGTAATATTCCTGAATATATCGGGGGTGTTACAAATTCAAACAAGATGAACTTTGGAGATACGTCATGGCATAGGTCAGCATGCAATGGATATTTTGACTACACATAACGTACGTAATGAGGAAGAGGATAATGTACGTAATGGAAGAAATGAAGTTACTGGACTGATATCTGAAGAGATTAACGTACGTAATGTATTTAACGTACATAAAGGAAGATGTATAACGTACGTAATGAGGCAGCAGAGACCTAACGGGTAGTTGAGGCTTTGGAGCCTATAAATACCACTTCCTATGGTATTGAACATACAACAACCTTGAGCAAATCATTCATACTTGAGATATCATTGTATTCATTCTAGTTGTTGTAATTGAGATTATATTGATAAGTGATTGAGTGTTATACACGAAATCATACACGAGAGAAAAAAGAAAGGATACGATTGCATTCGGTGCTATTAGGATCAAGGATCCGGAATTGTTAGAATCGCAATCGATATCTATGTGAGGTTTGTCTAGTACTCATAGAAAGCTAGATTGGTTGATTCCATGTCCAATAGAAAAGTAAAACGGTTTAACTTGGTCCGACAAAAAGACAACTGTGTACGGTAATATCTCGACAGATAGAAGAGAGATAGAACGGTTTACTCGGACCGATAGAAGACGAGTTTGTAACGGTTATCTCTCGACCTATAGAAGAGAGGTGCATAGGTTTATCTTTAGCCTATAGAAAAAGATACCGAGAGAGGACGTAGGCACGTTTGACCAAGCCTCTATAAATCCTGTGTCATTTAATTTTCGCACCTTTATTTAAATCGCTTCCGAAATGCGAAAAAGTTTTATAACTCTATCTCCAAATGGCGATACCGACCAATCACGCATCAACAATTGGTATCAGAGCGGTTCCTCCTAGAAGCGACTTAACATCCGAGGAGAAGACGATCCAAATGGCGTTTCAACTTGCCCCAGTCGAAGGTCTTGCTATAAATCGACCACCATTATTTGATGGATCTAACTTTATGACATAGAAGAAGAAGATGTCTATATTCATTCGAGCCTACGACATCGAGCTATGGAAAGTGATATGTCTTGGTCCGAAAATTCCAATCAATTCGGACGGTACGCTTAAATCTTTTGAAGAATATGATGATTCTGATTCCAATTCGGACGGACGGTACACAACTGGATATCTTCTTGTGATAGCGCCAAAGAGATTCGGAAAATGTTAGAAATCACACACGAAGGCACAAACCAAGTCAAGGAGATGAAGATCAATATGCTTCTCCATGACTACGAGCTATTCCAAATGAAAGATGACGAATCCATTACAATCATGCTCGACCGATTTTCGGTCATTACAAATGGATTAGCTTGTTATGGAAAACCCCTATCAAGTAGTGAAAAAGTTAAGAAGATCCTACGATCACTACCTCGAGAATGAGACAGAATGGTGACGGCAATAATGGAATCAACAGATTTAAACAATCTTGATTTTAGTGCTCTCGTTATAAACTACGAGATTGTCCTAAATTTCGGAACAACAAGCCGAAGCCGAAGGAGGGAACGATAGCCATGAAAGCGCAGATGTCTCGAAAAGAGGAAATCCCGGTGGACGAAAGTGACGAAGAATTAGCATATTACGCCAAAAATATTAATAAGTTTCAAAACTTATTAAATCGGAGAAAGAAAGACATCAAGACGGGCGAATCTAAGAAATTCTACAACAACTGTCGAATCAGTGGTAAACCAGGCCACTTTGCAAAGAGTTGCCGAGCAAATCAAAAGAAGGAAGTTCTAATTGCCACGTGGAGTGACGAAGACGAGGATGAAGATTTCATCAATCAAAATAACCTCGCACTTATGGCAATAAGTACATTCGACGAAAGCGACATCGAAAGCCAGGTAAGTACATCGTCTCAAGACGAAATATTTGAAGCATTCGAGTTATTACATACCGATTTTCAAAATGCTTTAAGTGAAATAAAATCCCTCCAATCTAAAAATAAATTATTGGAAACTGAAATTTCCAAAATTCTTGAAAAAGGAAAAATTGTCGAAACAAATCATTCTCAATGCCTTGGAAAAGAAAATATTTTAAAGAATGATATTTTAAAAGTTCAAGACGAACTTAAAGCTTTGACAAAGAATTTTTCATGCGATAATGATAAATTTGAACAAATGTTATCGGTTCAAAAATTCACTTTGAATAAACAGGGGTTAGGATTCAAATCGCATACTAAAAATAAATCCTTAAATTTCAAAATACCCCAATGTGAAAAATGTTTAAAAATTGGGCACCATATTTCGAATTATAAAAGCCCACGTCAGACGATTAAAATTAAAAAAATTTGGATTCCTAAAGGAACCACCATTCCGAATATCGTCTATTTAAATGAAAAACAACAGACTTTCAGTTGGATCCCCAAAAATTAATTTTCATCAATAAGTATTTTACTCAGGGGGTATTATATTTTTAAAAAATTGGGAGATTTTTGTCAGGGGGATTTTTACCTTTTTTATGCATGTTTTTATTATATCATATTTTATCATCATTTGGTATCCTTTTGTTTACACTTTTTTGCTGATAACAAAAAGGGGGAGAAAAGAGTTGAATGGGATAAAAAGTGTCATGGAAGAATGACGAGAAAAATAAAAAGTAAAAAGGGGGAGAGAAAATTAAAAAGGAGACAAGTCGAAAAAGTTATAAACGAAGAAGTTGAAAACGAAAAGACGGAGTTGAAAAATGAAAAGAAGTAGTCGAAAAGGAGAAAAAGAAAAGATGGGAGAAACTAACGAAACGATCAATGCCGAAAACTTTGATTCGCACAAATATATATATATATATATATATATATATATATATATATATATTATTTTGCAGGTTTTATCCAATTCAAGGTGTTGTTTTTTAATCATCAAAAAGGTGGAGATTGTTGGAATATTTTATTCCAAATATTCATTAATCGAGTTTTCATGATTAGTTGTTAAATAAAGGAAAACAACAAAGAAGCGAAACAAAACAACGAAGAAGTCGAAGACGCAAAAAGCTGGAAATAACATGGATAATGTATGCAATGCAAAGTGCATAACGTGCGTAAAGATTCAAGCTTAATGTACGTAACGTTGTGTGATTAACGTACGTAACAAAGTGTTTCTGAATTCAAACAAGATGAACGTTGGAGATGACATCATGGCATAGGTCAGCATGCAACGGATATTTTGACTACATATAACGTACGTAATGAGTAAGATGATAACGTACATAATGGAAGAAACGAAGCTACTGGAGTGATATCTGAAGAGCTTAACGTATGTAATGCTGAGTTGTTAACGTACATAGTGTATTTAACGTATGTAAAGGAAGATGTATAACGTACGTAATGAGGCAGCAGAGAGCTAACGGCTAGTTGAGGCTTTGGAGCTTATAAATACTACTTCCTATGGTATTGAACATACAACAATCTTGAGCAAATCATTCATACTTGAGATATCATTGTATTCATTCTAGTTGTTGTAATTGAGCTTAATACGATTGGATTCTGTGTTATTAGGATCAAGGATCCGGCATTGTTAGAATCACAATCGATATCTACGTGAGTTTTGTCTAGTACCCATAGAAAGCTATATTGGTTGATTCCTTGTCCAATAGAAAAGGAAAACAGTTTAACTTGGAACGACAAAACGACAAGTGTGTACGGTAATATCTCAACCGATAAAAGAGAGATAGAATGGTTTACTCGGACCGATAAAAGACGAGTTTGTAACGTTTATCCCTCGACCGATAGAAGAGAGGTGCAGAGGTTTATCTTTAGCCTATAAAAAAAGATACCGAGAGAGGACGTAGGCACGTTTGGCCGAACCTATAAATCATGTGTCGTTTAATTCCGCACCTTTATTTAAATCACTTCCGCAACGCGAAAGAGTTTTATATCTCTATCTCCAAACGGCGATACCGACCAATATTACACCATCATAGACCTCGCCCGAATATCACGGTTGGACTATGACTACACATTCACATCACACAACACAATACCCCAAGGATATCACAATAATCCACCCAAAGGCAACAAACACTTAGCACAACACAATTGTTGAATCACAATGCACCGAAATGAGATAATATATGTATATATTGTCAAATCACAACACCAACATCAAACATATCCATATGATTCACTTAATCATTCCCAAAATACACCATTCAAAAAATACACACATGTTTTGAAAGAGAACCTTTAACGGGGCTAAACCGAATATTTTGAAAGTTCATTTCAAACAACCGAACAAACACACTTATACGATCACCGATCATTATATCCACAAAACAAGAAATCTATGAACAAGGTACTTGCCTTGAGTAATCACAAACACAGAGAATCGACCGAAGTGAGGCGACACGAACTGACTACGAATCCGCCGACTCTACTGAACACCAATATGCGACAATAAACTACGAACGACAATAACAACAATGAAAATGAATTCTATAGCACGACCCAAAGCCGCTGAATTCAAGGAACAAGCGACAAAAGTTCAAGGGTTTCCCCCAAAACAGCCAAGAACACGAATCGACCCGACAAAAACATGAAAACGGAATTTTAAACCATAGGTTTAGATCAACAAGACTAGGTAACAACAATAGAACCAACAATTTCGGATTAAAATCAAGAAATCAAGACAAACCCCAAAATATCTCAAATAGGGTTCTAAAACCTTACCTTGATTCAGAGAAGAAGAATGATTAGATGATGATAAACATGAAGAAGACCCACCGAGATGATTACTATCATCAAAGCCCGACGAAAACTCGTCCCACGGGCGCCCAAATCGCCAAAACTGAAGGAAGGAGGAGAAGGATAAAAATGACCCGAAATCGGTCAACCCTCAGGTATAAATAGATGCCCGAGCTTACGTATGTTAGGGGCAGAAACCTAACATACGCTATATGATTAACGTATGTAAGGTGCAAGCCCTTACGTATGTAAGAGCCATCAAGACTCCTCTTCCCGAAACGGACTCCTGCCAAAAAAAGAAATTTACCAAAAATCAAAATTGCGGATATTACAGCACCAACCAGAGAGATTTATTACTGAAGTAGAGGAGCACTTAGTGTACAAGCTTAAGAGATCCATTTATAGACTTAAGCAAGCATCTAGATCTTGGAACACTCGATTTGATGAGGTAGTCCAGTCATATGGACTCTTCCAATGTCCGAGTGAGAGTTGTGTGTATAAGAAATGCTATGGAAATGTGTTGGTGTTTCTTGTATTGTATGTTGGCCACTAAGTATATAGAATACAGCTCAGAAAAGTGTTAGTACAACATGTTGTACGATTTTCAAATGAGAGTGTGTAGCGGAAGTTTGTTCAAGTAAGTTGTTGTAAATACAGCAACTAGGCTTTCTCCTAGTAGCTTGGTGTGTACAGGGTTTTGCAATGTATACTTGTAAATAATCACAGTTATGAAAATGCTAAATGCAGGAGGTAAATAACATGCAATATAAAGTGGTTTGAGGTAAATCCCTCTACGTCCACTAGTCCTCCACACAGGACTAAAATGATTATTATAATCACTACGTACACAACAACATGACTATAATCAAACCTATCCTTGTATCGTTCACACATATTGATACAAAGACGGTAGCTTTCAACCGTTCACACAGATTGGTTGTTGACGTATTTGACTTGCTTCTTCTCACACAGATTGAAACTTCGTCCTATTCATCCCACACAGGTCAGAATAACGTTTCTTTAGTCCACACAGGGCTAAGTTTACTCAAAGGTAAACAACACTGGTTTGAACAGCAGCTTGAACACGATGATCTTAGGCTGATGATGTGCTGTTCACTTTGACTGAGTATATTTCTTCCCTCGGATATTGATATATGCTCGAAGAAATATATTTGCTCTTGTAAGCTTTGATTGACGATAATGAATATTCAGTCATTGAGTTCTTAAGTTTGTCAATAATCTCTTCTTTTCTGCGATGTCCTCTTGCATGGACTATATATAACTTCGGAATAGATCAGTTATAAATATGTCTGTTGGCTGGTTGGTGAGCAAAGATCCATTCTGATTGGTCGATTGACTTTCAAGATGCTAGATCCGGATTTTGCTCCTTGTCTGAAGATCCTTGTCGGTTGGTATTTAAATACTTTATCCGATCAGTATTTAAATACTTCTTCAAACGGCGTTATGACTTTAGTGAATAAAGTAGATTCCTTCACAATGGTTTTCAGTCCTGTTGGATAAGTGTTTATATCCTAACACTCTCAGCCTGTATGATGTATCCAGGATAATACGATCTTATTACTGTAGCTGTATACTTCAATGTTGTATGATATCTCCAATGCTGTATGGAATGATGTTTTACGGAGTTTCTAGACAATTTCCATACTTAGCGGTGTTTCGAGTCCTTCCGGTTTGAGACAACTTCCTGTATGATGGCAATTTACCAAAACATTATTGTATGATGGCTATACGAAATATTGTTGTATGTTGGCAATTATCAAAACAAGGTACATGATTGTTTATCCCAACAATTTATCCCTTAATGCCAAAACCTCTTAAAGATAACATCTTGATCCAGAGAGGCTGATTCTTGATCTTCTATCGAATGATCTGGTCTTCAGCACTTAGTCTAAAAAATGTGAACCGCTCGCTGACAAGTTCTAAGAATTCATAAACATATTACAGAGATGTGTATTACAACTTAAACTTATGATTGGCGTGTAGGCACAATCTTACAGTGTGATATATGTTGAATACAACTTAACCTATGAACTGTTCGCAGACAAGTTCTTACAGTTTAATACTTAACAAGGTTTATACTTGTTGTTTGCAACAAATAAATTGAATTCGTAATCAAATAGTAAAAACGGTAAGTAGATTATGAGCTGTAATCTTTCATTCAAAGATAGAATTTTATTGATAACAGTCAAAAAGATTACAATGCTTGAGTAAGAAATAGATAGAGAGCTTTCACTGCTAAGTACAATGGTATAGGGGCATCTATGCTAACTCCTGTAATGAGCGTGTCTCCAGGGCTTCCTGTCAGGATTATTGTTGGTTCATCTCCACCAGTTTTCCAGGGAATCCTTGCCTTGATCTAGATAGATCGCTCTTCCTTCAGCAGATTTGTCAAAGGCAGGTATCCAATCGTTGGGATGAGTAAGCCGATCACCTTTCCGGTGGGGAGCAGACCTTTTCCAGCATCCTTGCAAATTCTTCTGCAGCCTCCGCCAGTGTCTTGCACTTGTTGAAGATGGCTAACTCCCTGATGAGCTTAACAAAGTATCTCATCAGTTTGTTTTTCCTCTATTTCTTCATTTCATCAGCGGTAGGCTGACGGTTGGTGGGCAGACGAATCTACGAAGGTCGTTTGGACATTGTTCTTCCAAGGTACGTTGGGATTGTGGAACTTTAGGTGAGAACCAGTTACCCTATATCCTTGTGCAGGTGAGTCCAAGCGTCTTATTGCAACAACAACACTATCCTCTAGTGCAGCGTCAAACTCTTTCTCTCTTTCAAGCCTACATTGCCTTCCAGCCTCTCTCGCTTCTTACCCCTTTTTGGCATCATCAAGGTATGTGACCTTAACAACAATGCTCTCCAGGAGCTTCATCGTGTTGTCCTGCTTGGTCTCTGTACCCGAGATTTTGGCCATCAGATAACTGAGAACCAGAGACATGTCATCGATCTTTTTATCATGTCCTATGAGTCTGGAGCCAGTTTCCTTTAGGGTGGCGACAGTCTTGGCTTCGGATACTCTAAGCTTTTCCTCCTCTTGCTTGAGAATATGTTCCTGGCATTGTTGAAGTTGAGCGAGTTCTTGCCATAATGCACTAGGCACTATGCGAAATGCCTCTTCTACTTTTGAAACTTATCTCCTCAGGCCATTCATCTCATCAATGGCAGTCTACCAATCAATCTCTTTGCCAACATCATACAGTGCCTTCACGGCATCCTGCATGAATACTATTTGGCTGCTGATGGCTTGGAGTTGCTCTATCTGGGCCTCTGTACGCGGAGAGCCAGGGTGCGTTATTCTATCATCCTATGCTCCATTCAGTTACGCATGACCACATGAGGACGTGGTCTCTCGTCGGGTAGGAATCCGTCATCGGATTTGGAGCTGTCAAAGATAGTTGATGCGGGGGCATCAGGCGCGGGCTCGGCTGTTGGTTGGGTAGCATCATCAGTCTTGGGGACAGGGACTTATTCCTGTTGGGTGTCTTTATTTATGCATATACGAGGGACTGATTCCTCCTGCTGACTCTCAGCTTCCGCCTTCTCCGACAGAGGGACTGATTCCTCCAGCAGGATGGCGCGAGCTTCTTCTTCTTGTAGATCTTTCTGTTCTGAAGCTTCATGCTGTATGGGTGGGACTGATTTCTCTTGTACGCTGTCTTTTGCAGCTTCATGTTGTTCGGGAGGGGACTGATGTCTGGCCAAGGTCCCCTGACCCTGTTGGTCTTTCCTTCTGGATTATTCCTGTTCGATAGCTTCCTCGCGACTCATTTTCAGACCTGCCTAAAGGGCGTCGTCATCGTCGTCTGAGTCAGGATCGGATTCGGGGCTGTTGGGAACTATGTCTTCGGACTTGGATTTCCCCTCCAATTGGGCCTGTGCTTTTGCCTGATAGTAATTTTAGATGAGATCTCGGCAAAAGTCGTTGTCCCATTGAATCAAGATATGTATATCTTGAGTGTCCAAGACTTCCAGAGCAAAGGCTTCTTCCTCTCTCCACTCCTCCCAGTTGTACAGGATGTCATAAGGTGCAACCATGTACGACTTCCATTGTATAAACCGTTTAAATTCTTGCTCAATCTGCACTTGAAGAAGGGTTTCATTAGTTACATCAGTGGGGGAGGGGCTCCTAAGAGTATGTGGGTCTACTTTAGGAATAGGATCCGCGACAGGTGTAGGGCCTGTTTTAGAGAGGGATCCCGAACAGGGGTTGGTACCCTGATGGAAGAGGGATCCTGTATGGGTGTGGGTTCCCTTACAGGAGAGGCAGCAGTCGGCTCCGAATGGGCAGCCGATTCGCCAGTTCCTTCTAATGTGGCAAGCAATTGATCATCCTTCATA
This sequence comes from Orobanche coerulescens, assembly GCA_033398695.1. Taxonomy (NCBI): domain Eukaryota; kingdom Viridiplantae; phylum Streptophyta; class Magnoliopsida; order Lamiales; family Orobanchaceae; genus Orobanche; species Orobanche coerulescens. The sequence goes on along the minus strand of CM065809.1, from coordinate 29,733,264 downwards.
GCCGCCAATGGCTCGGGATCTGCAGCATGTGCAGCAATTACTTCTTCTGCAGGGGTTGCGCCCTTTGGGTGTGATAGAGCGGGTTGCGCCGATGTAGGGGTGTCTACAGAGATCGTGTAACCTCTGTAGCCTAAGCTTTTGAAGATTTCCTTAGCTTCTTCTTCGGATTCTCGACAGCAAGAGGTGATTTGCTGCGAGATGATATTTTTCTCTTGTTTTTTGATTTCTCTTCACTCCCGGACCTCAGAGTGACGTCCCTTGGATCATCAGAAATAGGCAGATTTCGGGTAAAGGGTCTCGACGAAATGAGTCTGTCTTTGTTGTAAGCGGAGGGCTTGCTTCCGCCTATGTACTTTCCGTGGCCAATCTTCTTAGCTCCTTTAGACTGCGGCACACCGCATTTGCTGAAAATATTGCTGAGAATGAGGCCGAAGGACTTCTTTTGGGTGGCAGGCTTAGAAGCCTCTTCCTGTAGCCTTTTGAGGATGATCTGGCACCAGTTGACTCTTTCACCAGACATGATGGCGACCATCATCCTGAAACGCAGATAAGTGCACATCTTGAATGCGTTGGTCCTGTTTTCAACAACACAACAACAAAAATCGTGCAAGTAAACAAAGGGTAAGCAAAATCTCTTTTGTGCAAGATGCATGGACATTCTTGTATGAAGCATCGCCAGTGAACAATCCCCAATAGGCAGTGAGGATTTCTTGGGACCCAAAGATCTCAAGTTCTTCCATGTTAAGTCCGTCAGGCGGCAGCCTGTAAATATTCTGCAGAAGTTCCCGGTCAACACAGATCTCGACTCCGCGGATGGTATATCGGAAACATCTCCATCTCTTTTCAGAGGGAAGAATCTGACAGAAGCGTTAAGATAGAATTCTTCGACAATATGCTCATCATCGAGCTCAGGGTGGTGGCTTCCAAGGCGGTAGAAGCCTTATTTCCGGATTCTGGAAACGATGAGTTCCATAGCTTCAACATCATCGGTTTCAATGCAAACTCCTTCAAGCACGACGGATCTGGCGAAGATTCGCCCGTCGATAATGGAGTCACTCTTCTTAAGGGATAGAGATGATGTCTGTGAAGATGCCATTTGATTACTAAAGAAAAGAGTGAGTGAAGTAACAAAGAAAAATCAATAAAATGCAATAAGCAATATAGGCTGTTTGCTCAAAAACTAGTTTAATATGCAGAAAGCGTAAAGAGTGGAAGGGAGCAAGAAACAGTCCTTTTATAGTGTGCAGGGAAGATTAGGGTTACAAAATAGTGAACGGTCAGATTTAAGGGATGGGGACCATCTTTCAAAAGAACGAACAGGATGAACTGAGATTTAACTTGTATATCTTATCCGTCTGTTTTTTAAATGATAACCGGTCCCACTTCTGACAATTCGCATTCCCTCATTGCACTAAATGGTGGTTAGAATAAATTAAAATCGCGGCATTTGAGATAATAAAGTCCAGATGTCATGTTACGCATTAAATGATAACACATTTGAGCTTTGAAACAGGGCATGTGGACTAAAATGTTTTTATAATATGAATAGAGTAATAATAAAATATTAATTGACATCCCATAGTATATGTACTGTATCTGCGAATAATACAGCGTTCCCTCTTAAAAGGTACATACGGGATTTAATTCTTACAGCAATATTTGGATTAATACTATATTCCCCCTTAATTAAAGCACACGTCAGCTATAGTAAGATTTCATGTCTTCTTAGTCCTACAGTGCTGTCTAACTGTCTGAGTGTGCTGTTAATTAATGGTGGATACTATATTCTAGGGTCTTATAGCATTCCCCCTCAATTGATGAGTAAAAGCATAAAAACTTACAGGGAGTCAGGCTGTAGCATTCACAATTCTGGTTGAAGCATACAAAATCTGGTGGTGTTGAGAGGTTTGGTAAAGATGTCGGCTAACTAAATGTCTGTATGTTTCTCGATTCGAACATCTTTATTCTTAACATGATTGTGAATGAAATGATGCTTCATATCAATATGCTTAGTTCGCGAGTGCAATACAGGATTGTGCATTATTGCAATTGCACTCGTGCTATCGCACATGATCGGTGTTTCCTAGGCAATGATTCCATAATAAGATAGTTGTTGTTGCATCCATAGAATCTGCATACAGCAACTTCCAGCAGCATAGTATTCCGATTCACTGTTGAAAGCGAGTTTGCCAATTGTTTCTTACCGAACCAGGACACAAGTCTAGGTCCAAGAAAGTGACAAGTTTCGCTTGTACTCTTCCTATCTAGCTTGCAACCACCAAGATCCGAGTTGTTGTATCTAACCAAATCGAATCCGCCTTTCTTAGGATAGCACAGTCCTGCATCAATTGTTCCTTTAACGTACTTAAGGATTCGTTTAGCTGTTGTGAAGTGTGATTGTTTAGGTGCTACTTGATACCGAGCACACACTCCTACAATAAAATGGATATCGGGCCTGCTAGCTGTTAGATACAGGAGTGAGCCTATTATCTTCCTGTAGAGTGATTGATAAATCGGTTTTCCAGCTTCATCGGCACTAATTTGTATGGAAGTGCTCATGGGGGTTGGTGAGGATTTGGAGTTATTCATTCCAAACTTGTTGAATAGCTCATTGTTGTACTTCTCTTGGTTGATAAAGATTCTTGTAGGCAACTGCTTTACCTCGTATGTTGTTTTGTTGTGATGCTTGTTGATGATACAGCGGTTTGGTGTATAGCACGTTGTATTTGTTGCTTCGCCCCAGAAACGCTGCGGCAATCATGGTTCTTGTTACTTTTTTGAGCGTCCTGTTCTTTCGCTCGGCAACACCATTTTGTTGAGGTGTTCGGGCAGCTGAGTATTCGTGCTGTATTCCATTGTCCGAACAGTATTGCTCTATAAAGCGGTTAGTGAATTAAGTACCTCTGTCAGAACGAATGGACACGATACTCAACCCTTTCTCATTCTGAAGCTTTCTCAGGTGCTCGGGCAGCTTTGTTGTTGTTTCCTTCTTCTTGCCCAGGAAGATTGTCCAAGCATACTTGGAATAATCATCAACAATAATGAGACAATATTTCTTACCTCCCAAACTTACGGGGTCTACAGGACCATAGAGATCCATATGTAGCATTTCCAGAACTCTGTGAGTAAACAGGTATGATTTGCTTTTCGGTGTGGTTTTAATTTGTTTGCCTTTCTGACGGGGTCCACAGACGCTGTCTTTTTGGAATGACACATCGAGCAAACCTCTAAACATTCCCTGTCTAGCGAGCTTGTTGATCGTCTTGAAGTTGATATATGACATCCTCGTGTGCCATATCCAGTTTTGATCTGTTGTGCCTTTGGAAACAAAACACGGAATTGTAAAGCTCGTAGGCATCCAGTCAGCAATATACATATTACCTGATCTTCTTCCTGCGAGCACAACTTCTTTGGTCAAAATGTTCTTAACTCTATAGTGATCTATATAGAATTTCACTGAGAACTGTTTGTCACAGAACTGGCTAATACTAAGTAGATTATATTGTAAGCCTTGAGCATAAGCTACATCGATGACTTTAAATTTTCCTACAAGCAAGGTTCACTTCCCTCTTGTTCTTCATTTGGATTTATCACCGAAGCGTGCTTTTGGACCACGACCTTCTACATAATCTCATAGCTTGCTTCTATCTCATGTCATGTGCCGATATCATCCGCTGTCGAAGTACCAGATGTCCTTCTCTTTGATGTCCTGTTAAGCAAAGAAGTTAAGTAGATTTAGGGCCCCTTTGTTTGTTGGGTCCATGGATGTTAGTGCATTTAGGTACCCATATTTGCCTTACAGCAATTGGCTTGCTGTAGGTTATTTTTGGTACGTTCTTGTGATGTCTACGTGGGGCAGGCACATAGTCGTTGTAACCTTGGTAATTATTATGCATGTAAAAATGAGGGTTATTATTTTTAATCCAGTACGAATGCCGTCTTGGAGGTGCAGCTATATTCTTTGGCCTTATAGATTGACTCCTGGGTCTCCAGTTGTATTCCAAAAGTTGTTGCTGATATTGCGTGGCGACCTGTTTTCTTGATAGATAACGGGGCTCCTGTATCCAGTATCTAGGCGCGCTGTAATGTTGGAAGTACTGATGTGCGGGCCTTTGGTATTTGGATACAACCTTCTTTACGAACGGCTATTGGCGTTTCTGATATGCTCGGGGAGAATGCTATTGATTACGCCTTACAGGTCGTTGAGGCTGAGGATTCCGCTGATGATGATATGACTTTGGTGGCGGAATGGCAGCATTTGCTGTACGCGGGTCAGCTGTAACCTTGGCGGGACTCAGGGTCTCTTCAAGTATATGAATGGGTTCCACGCCCCTGAAAAATACGATACTAGTTTTCCCTTTATTGGAGAATGGGTTGTATCCTAAGCCACTTTTATCATGAGCATGTTGCCCGGTGCTTAGAATTTCTTCCATCCTTTTTGATGATTTCTCGAAAGATTTCAAGATGGTCTCTAATTCTCCTTCTCGTTTCCCGAGAGTTTTTACTTTGGCTTCGAGTAGAGAAAAATCATTTGTCTTGGTCTCATTATGAGACTTAGTCTCATTTAAATCGTGGGCAAGTTGATGATTGCTCTCCATGAGTTTTTCAAGCGAGACTTTGCTGTTTTCACAATCGATGGACATATTTTCATAATTATTTCTCAGCAAGTCGTTTTATTCTTCTAGCTCTAAGTTGGAAATTTCGAGCTGTATGTTTTCTCATTTTAATGTCTCATGGGCCTTTTGAATGTTTTTAAATTCATTCATCATATTTTCGAAAGTATGGGATGCATTAATAGGAATATTGGATGTTGAGCTTACCTCATCATCGCTATCTTCATTGTCCTCTATATCTTTGGCCATAAAGCACATGTATGCTTTATCTTCGAGCTCATCATTAGACGAGTCACTGTCAGTGACTGCCTGAAGACATTCCTCGATCTTTATTTGAGCGGGCGACGTTTCTGATTCGCCGATCAGGGCTTTGAGCTTGTTTTTCCAAGCACGTCTCCTTTCATCCTTTTCTTGTTGCTCGGCTTTCGGCAACTTTTGGACTTTAGGATGCGGACACTTATTTGCATAGTATCCTGGTTTCCTGCAGTTGTAGCATATATTAGAATCACCAGATGGAGAAGATTCAGAACTTACCTTGTGAAAAGGCTTGGGCCTCTATGTAGTCTTTCCAGATTGTTTGATGAATTTCTTGAATTTGTGCATGAGCAGGGCCATTTCATCTTGTGAAAGGATATCATCGTCACTGTTAGCATTCTTATAGGCAGATTTGGATATGCTGGGCATGCTGTATCTCCTGTTAGATACAGCAGCTAGTGCTGTAGTCTTGGTAGGTGACTCTTCGGCCTTCTCTCTCCTATCAATATCATACTCGAAAGCTTTGAGGTCAGAGAAGAGGTCAAAAGTAGAAATGTCATTGAGATTAAATTTCACACGCATAGCTGTGGTTTTTATGTCCCATCGTGTAGGGAGTGATCTAAATATTTTCAAATTTTTCTCCTTTTGGGTATACACTTTACTCAATGCTTCAAGTTCATCGACAATGCCAGTGAATCTGAGGTTAAGTTCCTCAAAAGTTTTAGATGATTTCATTTCAAACGATTCAAATTGCTGAGTGAGTTTTGAAATTTTGTTTTCTTTTGAGAGCTGAGTTCCCTCACATATCATCTTGAGTTTATCCCAGATATTCTTGGCTGTCTTACAGCTTTTTACCTTCGAGAATGTGCCTTTGTCGAGAGTGACAAGTAGCGCATTCTTAGCTACGTTGCCGAGGTTCGCACGCTTGCGCTCGTCGGTTGCCCATTGCTCACGTTCTTTCTCGAGCATCTCTGCATGATGTTGTCCTTCTATCCTTGCGGCAGGATTAACCTTCATTATCTTTGTGGGGCCATCTTGGATGACAAAAATCATCTCTTCGTGCATGGCGGCAAGATGTGCTTCCATCCTAATTCTCCAATCATCAAATTTGTTAATCGAAAACATAGGAACCTTGTTTATCATAGAGGTATCCATGCAAGAAAATAGGAAAGATAGACTGTTTTCAAAAGGATGTGTGATTTTAGGATCTGATTCGGTTAAAAATACGACTGATTATTTTTAGAATCAACCACTCTGATACCAATTGTTGGCCACTAAGTATACAGAATATAGCTTAGAAAAGTGTTAGTACAACAAGCTGTACAATTTTCAAATGAGAGTGCGTAGCGGAAGTTTGTTCAAGTGAGTTGCTGTAAATACAGCAACTAGGCTTTCTCCTGCTAGCTTGGTGCATACAGGGTTTTACAATGTATACTTGTAAATAATCACAGTTATGAAAATGCTAAAGGCAGAAGGTAAATAACACGCAATATAAAGTGGTTCGAGGTAAACCCCTCTACGTCCACTGGTCCTCCACACAGGAGAAAAATATTTATTATAATCACTACGTAAAGAACTACGTGACTCTAATCAAACATATCCTTTTATCGTTCACACAGATTGATACAAAGACTGTAGCTTTCAACCGTTCACACAGATTGGTTGTTGGCGTCTTTGACTTGCTTCTTCTCACACAGATTGAACCTTCATCCTATTCATCCCACACAGGTTAGAATAATTTTATTTTAGTCTACACAGGGCTAAGTTTACTCAAAGGTAAACAACACTGGTTTGAACAGCAGCTTGAACACGATGATCTTAGGCTGATGATGTACTGTTCACTTTGACTGAGTATATTTCTTCCCTCGGATATTGATATATGCTCTAAGAAATATATTTGCTCTTGTAAGCTTTGATTGACGATAATGAATATTCAGTCGTTGAGTTCTTAAGTTTGTTAGTAATCTCTTCTTTTCTGTGATGTCCTCTTGCATGGATTATTTATAACTTTGGAATACATCCATTATAAATATGTCTGTTTGGCTGGTTGGTGAGCAAAGATTCATTCTAATTGGTCGATTGACTTTCAAGATGTTACATCCGGATTTTGCTCCTTGTTTGAAGATCCTTATCGGTTGGTATTTTAATACTTTATCCGATCAGCATTTAACTACTTCTTTCAAACGGCGTTCTGAATTTAGTGAATAAAGTAGATTCCTTCACAACGGTCTTCAGTTCTGTTGGATAAGTGTTTATATCCTAACACTTTCAGCCTTTATGCTGTATCCAGCATAATACGATCTTATTATTGTAACTGTAGACTTCAACGCTGTAGGCTATCTCCAATGTTGTATGGAAGAATTATGTATGGAGTTTTTAGACATTTTCCATACTTAGCGGTGTTTCGAGTCCTTCCGATTTGAGACAACTTCTTGTATGATGGCAATTTATCAAAACATTGTTGTATGATGGCTATACAAAATATTGCTATCTGTTGGCAATTATCAAAACAAGGTACATGATTGTTTATCCTAACACTGTATGTAGATAATATCCTTCTGATTGGAAACAACGTGAAGGAGTTGTCGGGCATACGGGTATGGCTATCTAAGCAGTTCGATATGAAGGATTTGGAAGAAGCAGGACACATCCTTGGAATTAGGATCTTTCGTGATCAGAAGAAAAGGAGGTTGTGCTTATCTCGGGCATCCTATATCGATACAGTGCTAAAACGGTTCAGCATGGAGAAATCCAAGAAAGGTTTTCTACCTTAGAGACATGGAATTCAACTATCTAAGGATATGTGTCCCAAGACACAAAAAGAGATAGATGACATGAAGCTGATCCCTTATACGTCAGCTGTGGGAAGCCTCATGTATGCTATGATTTGCACTAGACCAGATATCTGTCATGCCGTAGGCATGGCTACTAGATATCAATCTAACCCATGAACAGGATACTCGATTGCTGTCAAGCACATACTCAAGTACTTGAGAAGGACTAGGGAGTATATGCTAGTATATCAATCAGACGACCTGTGTCTAGTGGGTTATACTGGCTCAGATTTTTCATCAGACAAAGAAAAGTCCAAGTCTGCTTCAGGTTATGTGTTTAGCTTGGGAGGTGGAGCCATTAGTTGGAGGAGTGTGAAGCAGAAATGCATCTCGGACTCTATTGAAGCCGAGTACGTGGCAGCCTCTAAGGAAACCAAGGAGGTGGTATGACTCAAGTACTTTCTAAAGGACTTAGATGTGATTCCAGATTTGCCAAAGGTATTACACTCTACTGTGACAATACCGGTGCAGTCGCAAATTCGAGGGAACCACGAGCCCACAAGGCAAGTAAATATATCAACCGCAAGAACCACATCATACGACACTTCATAAAGAAATGAGACGTAGTTGTAGCCAGGGTTACATCAGAATATAATCTTGTTAATCCTTTCACAAAGGGCCTATCCTGAAAAGTTTTTGAAAGGCATGTGGAAGGAATGGGATTACAGTGTATGGCAGCATTGCTTTGAGTATAAGTGGGAGAAATAAGAAACTATGTAACAGAGTGGTATACATAAAAGTATGCTTTGAGTATAAGTGGGAGATTGTTAGGGTTGTATACTGCAAAGCATACTTTATGCTTGTATTACCTTATTTCCCTTAACTACCTATGAGAATATTAATTATATTTAATAACATGTTTTGCATATTTACTCACGTTATGGTTATGCAAATAAAATGTCTAATTATTTTATATTGTAGATAATATGGTGTAGGTGTCACACGGAAGATCACATTATCGGTACCTTATAAAATAATATATAGTTCACAACCTATATAATTATTAGACAAATTATATGAAAGGTTGTAGTGTATGCTTGAGATTAGTTGGTCTTGACTATTAGCATGCATTAGCGTATTTGCATACGTTGAACTCGATCGAAGTGAGATAGTATCTTCTGTACTGACTGTAAGAAGAATGTAAATCTCGGATAATTATTATTTCTCAATTTTAAGTATATAATAATTAATTGTGTTTTTATAATATTTATTACTTTGATTTACCATGGGTGAGAGTCAAAGTGATTGACTCAATAAGCTTCGTATCTTGGGCAATAATATTATTTGTATGAAAATTATTATTATCACTAGAAATCATGTCCCGACTCGTGTGGGTTGATGATGTCCTCCTCGATAATGATTATTATATTAAACCCTGCCGGTGGATTTAATTCTGGTAAATAATAAGGTTCGAGTGGTACTACTCTTGGATAAGATATTAATTAATTAAGCTATCAGTAGCTTAAATTAGTTGATGGACATTCAATATCTTAAACACAGGAAATAATATATTTAAATAAGGAGTCTAATTTCGTAAATTGAGATTTAGGTAGGAAGTGCAATATTAACTCTTTAGTGGACTAAGTTGATATTTAATAGACTCAATATACTAGGAAAGAGCGTAATATGAAAATTTGAGGTCTATTAGGAGTCCTTACCTAATCCTCCTTAAGATCCATAGAGTACTCCAAAAGCCTATAAATAGGACATAAAGGGAGGGTTGGCCGCGGCATTACACATCTATCACAAGGGTTTCAATTTTTCTTCTTAGTGTTTAATAGTGTATCTTAATTAGTGTTTTTTATTCCAGTATTGAGATAAAACTTTAATTCTTGTTGCAAATCGGAATTACTTGAAGAAAAGAAAATCGAGAGTTGTGAGAGACAAGATTTTGACCGATCTACTTTTGTCCAAGCAAGATTCGGTAGCTTGTTGCCCACACAACGTCCGGATTAAGGCGGATCATACTCTAGAAGATCTAAAGGTAGAAATACAAGAAGATCAATGAGCAAGCAACCACTACGCTTCAAAGGTAAATATCCTATGATCTTTGATCTAGATTAGTATATTTAATTTACCAACATATTTATTTAATAAGTAATAAATAATATTTAAATTGCTTATTAATCTTAGTAGTTAATTAATTAGCATGCCTAAATAGGTTTTGTGCTCGTGGATGCGTAAAATGCTTTTATCAAACTTTTCCCAACTTTGCTTTCGCTGCGTTTTATTCCCAGCACATCCTGTATGGGGCCTTTGATATAGGGTATGCTCCAGGAACCAAGCCGATTGTAAACTCCACTTGCCTATCCATTTGAAAACCCGACAAGTTCTTCAGAAAAATGTCTGAATAATCCTTTATAAGATGGACGTCTTCTATCATTTTCTCCGTCTTTGACTCTCTCATGATATTCACAAATATTCTTGACAATTGCCCTTAAGCAACATCTTCGTTGCTTTCATGGCTGATATCACTAGAGAGGCTTTTCTACGGTTAACCCCTTGGAAAACAACCTCTACTTCGACTACTGGATGCAAGACCATACTCCTCCTTGCACAATGCAAAATCGCATCATACTTATCCAACCAATCCATACCCAAGACTACATCAAAAGTTATTCATCTATAATATGTATAAATCGGCTAGATATAAGTGTTCATTTATCTCTACGGTTATAATATTAGCTATATCGTCAACAGAAATTACTTCTCCCGCTGGTATACTAACCTCAAGGCTTTCTGAAATTTTTCTACTTCTAAATCCATTCATGCTAAATAACTTCTTAAGAATAAATGAATGGGATGCGCCACTACCAGATAACACCAAAGCATGGACTCCAGCAATTGATAACATACTTGACATCATCCCGGGCTTTTCCTTGTCAATCTCAGATAGACTGTATATACGAGCCTTTCCTCCAGAACCTTGACTCTGGACCCTCCTGTCTGGGCTATTATTCTTCTGTGGGCACTGAGAGACCATATGTTCTTCTTCATGGTAATAATAACATCGATTCTGTCCTTGCATGTAAATTCACTGGTGCCTTTTTCCACACTTGGAGCAGGTTAGATAGTCATATTGTGCCTTTGGTCCAGATGACCCTTCCTTATCACTCTTCTTGTTGTTGTTATTGTTACTCTGTCCCTACCACTTCCTCTTATTTGAATTCACGACTGGTGGAGCCCTAGCCTTTTCCATATCTAAGCTAGATGAGATGTTGGGAAAAACAATGTTGTTTTGATAATTACCAAACAACAAAGCTTGATACAGCAAGCCAGCATACAGCAAGCCGCTGTATTGAAAGACCGATCGAAGTTGTCAATCCTATATCAAATACTTTCTCATAGCGCCAGCATACAGCGAGCTTTCGCGCTACCAAGATACAACAACAAAGTCTTAGTTAAACGCCAAATATGGAAGATGCCTCTTAATGCAGCACCCTTCCATACAGCACCGGACTACTCCAATATGCCTGCAGCTTAATTGGGTACAGCATTCACATCGGAACAGGACTGAAGACCATTTGGAAAGGAATCTTTAGTATTCACTAAAGTCAAGGCCCGTGTGATAAAGAAGTATTTAAATACTAAAAGGATAAAGTACTTAAATACTAAAGCCGACAGAGATCTTCAAATCCCGCAATATCCGGATCCTGGTCCTTTCAAGTCAACTATCTAGTTGTCACAGAATCTTGCTCAATGGATCTATCTCAACGGATATATCCAAGTAGGCTATATATATCTCCATAGTTTGAAGATCAAGAATTACGAATATCCCGGTGAAACAACAAGATATACGAAGAAGAACATTTACAAGCTTACAAGCGATATTCAAACCATCGAAAGATTGAATATTCCTTATCATCAGATCAAGATTACAAGAGCAAGTATATTTCTTTCTAGCATCAATCCATATCTGAGAAAGAAGAAATATACTCAGTCATCAAGAACAGCCATCATTAGCTCAAGAACTTCATATTCAAAGCTGCTGTTCTTACCCGGTTACCTACCTTTTACCTTTATGTAAAAACTGAGCTCTGTGTGAACTCAACAAGTTATTCTGACCTGTGTGGGATGAATAAGGACAAAGCTTTGGAACTGTGTGTGAAGAAGCAAGTCAATAAGGAAGCTTCAATCAATCTGTGTGAACAGTTGAAAGCGAAAGTCTTTGTATCTATCTATGTGAACGATACAAGGATAGGTTTGATTATAAATACATAGTTGTGTACGCAGTATTTATAATAAACGTTTTACTCCTGTGTGGAGGACCAGTGGACGTAGAGGGGTTTACCTCGAACCACTTAAATACTGTGTTATTTACCTTTTGTCGTTACTGTTTTCATAAACTGTGATTTATATAAGTATACACTGCAAAACCCTGTACGCACCAAGCTAACAGGAGATTAGACCGAATTGCTGTATCGACAGCAACTTACTATTGCAAGACTTCCACTACGCATTCTGATTAGAAAAACGTATAGTTTGTTGCTTAAAACACTTTCCAAGATGTATCCTGTATACTTTAAGTGGACCAACAATTGGTATCGGAGCGGTTGATTCTAAAAAGAATCAGTCGTATTTTTAACTGAATCAGATCCTTAAAAACACTTATTTTCAGAAAACAGTCTTTGTATTTCCCATCTTCTAATATGGATACCTTTATGTCAAATAAGATATCTATGTTTCACATTAATGAGTTTGATGACTGGAGAAACAGGATGAAGAATAAACTCAAGGCCTTCATTGGAGAATCAAAAGCTTCACCCGCATCAACAAGGACTGAATGTCTTCAGGTGGTCACTGACAGTGACTCGTCAGATGATGAGCTAGAAGATATAGCCTATATGTGCTCTATGGCCGAAGTTAAAGAGGAAAATGAAGACGGCGATGATGATGAGGTAAGCTCTACCTCAACTATTCCTGTAAATGCATCTCATACCTTTGAAAACATGTTGAATGAATTTAATAACATTCAAAAGGCCCATGAGATATTGAAAAGAGAAAACATACAGCTTGAAATTTCTAACTTAGAGATGAAGGAAGAAAACTTTTGAATACTTTATCACGTTTATAGATGATTATTCGAGATATGGATACATCTATTTGATGCGACGTAAGTCTGAAGCCTTTGACAAGTTCAGAGACTTCAAGGCTGAAACGGAGAAGCGTCATGGGAAGAGTATCAAGTCACTACGATCTGATCGTGGTGGCGAATACCTTAGTGGAGAGTTTTTGGATTTCTTGGCGAATGAGGGATTTCATCCCGACTCACCGTAGAACTCCACAACAAAATGGTGTGGTGAAAGAAGGAATATGACTCTTTTAGAAATGGTTAAATCAATGATGAGTTATTGATTTACCTATTTCGTTTTGGGATACGCCTTAGAAACAATGGCTTACATTCTAAACACAGTGCCTTGAAATCGATTCAAACACACCCAGGCGTGGAGTGGGTGTAAGCCCAGTCTAGGACATGTTCGGATTTGGGGTACTCCAGCACATGTGCTGAATAAGGAAGCTGATAAGTTGGCATCTCGTACAGAAGTACGAGTGTTTGTAGGATATCCTAAGGGAACGAAGGGTGGCTTGTTCTATAGTCCCCAGGATCAGAAGGTCATTGTTAGCACCAATGCCCAATTTCTGGAAGAGGATTATATGATTAGTCACAAGCCCATGAGCGAGATAATACTGGAAGAGCTGAGGGGCGAGACTCCGTCTATCGTACAAGCGCCAACTAACACTGCACCACGTATCGATTCTGATATTTTTACACCAACTCAGGATTTGCCTCTTCGTAGTGGGAGGGTTGTTCGTCAGCCCGAATGATTCATAGGCATGGGAAAGTCTTCGCACTCAATCCCAGGCGAAGATGAGTCAGATCCCTGGACCTATAAGGAGGCAATCCAAGATAAAGATGCTGACTCCTGGAAAGTAGCAATGGAATCAGAAATGGGATCTATGGATTCCAATCAAGTGTGGGAGCTAGTAGAGCTACCTGATGGTGTACAAGCCATTGGGAGTAAATGGGTCTACAAGCGAAAGAAAGGACGTGACAGTAGGGTTGAAACCTTCAAAGCGAGGCTTGTTGCAAAAGGTTACACTCAGAAAGAGGGCATCGATTAAGATGAAACCTTTTCGCCGGTAGCCATGCTTAAGTCAATCCGGATTCTTTTAGGTATAGCTGCGCACTTAGATCTGGAGATTTTGTAGATGGATGTCAAGACTGCATTCTTGAATGGGAGTCTAGACAAGGAAATCTATATGCGCCAAGCAGAGGGATTCATTGCTGAAGGAGAAGAGCACTTGGTGTGCAAACTTAAGAAATCCATTTATGGACTTAAGCAAGCATCTAGATCTTGGAACACTCGTTTTGACGAAGTTGTCCAGTCATATGGATTCGTCCAATGTTCGAGTGAGAGTTGTGTGTATAAGAAATGCGATGGAAATGTGTTGGTGTTTCTTGTACTGTATGTAGACGATATCCTTCTGATTGGAAACAACGTGAAGGAATTGTCAGACGTATGGGTATGGCTATCTGAGCAGTTTGATATGAAGGATCTAGGAGAAGCAGGACACATCCTTGGAATCAGGATCTTTCGTGATCGGAAGAATAGGATGTTGTGCTTATCCCAGGCATCCTATATCGATACAGTGCTGAAGCGGTTTAGCATGGAGAATTCCAAGAAAGGTTCTCTACCTTACAGACATGGAATTCAACTATCTAAGAACATGTGTCCTAAGACACAAAAGGAGATAGATGACATAAAAATGGTCCCTTATGCATCTGCTGTGGGAAGTCTCATGTATGCTATGCTTTGCACTAGACCAGATATCTGACATGCCGTAGGCATGGCTGCTAGATATCAGTCAAACCCAGGACTAGGACACTGGATTGCTGTCAAGCACATACTCAAGTACCTGAGAAGGACTAGGGAGTACATGTTTGTATATCAATCAGACGACCTATTTCCAGTGGGTTACACTGACTCAGATTTTTCATCGGACAAAGAAAAGTCCAAGTCTACTTCGGGTTATGTGTTTAGCCTGGGAGGTGGAGCCATTAGTTGGAGGAGTGTGAAGCAGAAATGCATCTCAGACTCTACCATGGAAGCCGAGTATGTGGTAGCCTCTGACTTGCTGAAGGATAATTACGAAAATATGTCAATTGATTGCGAAAACAGCAAAGTCAATTTAGAAAAACTCATGGAGAGCAATCATCAACTTGCTCACGATCTAAATGAGACCAAGTCTCATCTTGAAAGAAAGACAAATGATTTAGCTCTACTCGAAGCCAAAGTAAAATCTCTCGAGAAACGTGAAGGAGAATTAGAGACAATCTTGAATTCTTTCGAGAAATCCTCTAATAGAATGGAAGAGATCCTAAGCACTGGGCAACATGCTCATGATAAACGTGGCTTAGGGTACAACTCATTCTCCAACAAAAAAAAATCTAGTACGGTATTCGTCAGGAGCGAGAAATACATTCCTGTATCGAAGGAAATTCCAAGTCCTGTGAAGGAACCCGTTGCACCGCAAGTAGCAAAAGCTGCCATTCCGCCCCCGCAATCCTATTCGAAACAGCGGAATCATAAGCCATTCCAACCTGTAAGGCGCACGCAACAGCATGCTCCCCGAGCATATCAACAGCGCCAACAGCCGTTCAGAAGGAAGGCTGTACCCAATTATCCAAGGCCCGCACGACAGTACTCTCAGTACAGCGCGCCTAGACATTGGATACAGGAGCCCCGTTATCCATCAAGAAAACAGGTCGCAGCGCAGTATCAACAACAGATTTGGGAATCCAACTGGAGACCCAGAAGGCAAGCTGTTAGGCCAAAGAAAATGGCTCCACCTCCTAGACGACAATTGTACTGGAATAACAACTATAATTCTCGATTTTTCATGCATTATAATTATCATGATTACAACAACTACGTGCCTGCCCCACGTAGATATCGAAATAATGGACCAAAAGTAGCCTACAACAAACCAATTGTTGTCCGGCAAATTTGGGTACCGAAAGGCACTATTTCACCAGGACCCAAATTTACTTGATTCCAACGAGAATTGGGAACCCTACAGCTAGACTCCCTGTAAGTTTTTATGCTTTTACTCATTAATTGAGGGGGAATGCTGTAAGACCCAAGAATACAGTATCTACCATTAATTAATTATACACTCAGAACAGTCAAGACAGCACTGTAGGATAAAGAAGGCATGAAACCTTCCTACAGCTGACGTGTGCATTAATTAAGGGGGAATACAGTACGACCCATGAATACAGTGTTAATCCGAACATTAATGTAAGAATTGAATCCTGTATGTACCTTTTAAGGGGGGACACTGTATTATTCGTGGATACAGTACTTACACTACAGGACATCAATTATGCTTGATAGTTTTATTCTATTGTGTATTGCAAACAGTTTTAAGTCCACATGCCCTGTTTTTATATTCAAACTTTGTTTTTAAATGTTTTGCACGACATCTGGACTTATCTATCTCGAACGACGCGAATTTTTTTTAACTCATTCAATTTTTATTACTGCAATCCAACAAGTTTAAGTATTAAGCTGTAAGAATTTGTCTGCGAACAGTTCATGGGTTCAGTTGTACTCAACTAGATCATACTGTAAGATTGTATCTGCGCGCCAATCATAAGTTTAAGATGTAAATACACTTCCCTGTTTGATGTTATCATTTTTAGAACTTGCCTGTGAGCAGTTCACATTTCTTTTAGACTAAGTGCTGAAGACCAGATCATTCGAATAGAAGATCAAGAAGTCTGCTCAAGATGTTATCGAAACAGAGGGAAGCTATTGGGATAATCATATCCTGTATCGAAGTCCTCCCAAATTACCAACAAGTGGTTCTCGAAAAGAAGAGGAAATTGTTTTAGTCTAAAGAGGTTTTGGCATCAAAGTTTTGGGATCATCAAGAAGGTTTGGAAATTATCAAAAAGGGGGAAATTGTTGGGAAAAACAATTCCAAGTCCTGTGAAGGAACCCGTTGCACCGCAAGTAGCAAAAGCTGCCATTCCGCCCCCGCAATCCTATTCGAAACAGCGGAATCATAATCCATTCCAACTTGTAAGGCGCACGCAACAGCATGCTCCCCGAGCATATCAACAGCGCCAACAGCCGTTCAGAAGGAAGGCTGTACCCAATTATCCAAGGCCCGCACGACAGTACTCTCAGTACAGCGCGCCTAGACATTGGATACAGGAGCCCCGTTATCCATCAAGAAAACAGGTCGCGTGTGATATCAACAACGATTTGGGAATCCAAGTGGAGACCCGGAAGCAAGTGTTAGGCAAAGAAAATGGCTCCACCTCTGACGACAATTGTCTTGGAATAACAACTATAATTCTCGATTTTTCATGCATTATAATTATCATGATTACAAAAACTACGTGCACCTTACGTAGATATCGAAATAATGGACCAAAAGTAGCCTACAACAAACCAATTGTTGTCGGCAAATTTGGGTACCGAAAGGCACTATTTCACGGGACCCAAATTTACTTGATTAGACGAGAATTGGGAACGCTCTGACTAGACTCCTGTAAGTTTTTATGCTTTTACTCATTAATTGAGGGGAATCTTTGTAAGACCCAAGAATACAAGATCTACCATTAATTAATTGTACACTCGAGGCAGTCGAGACTGACCTTTGTAGGATAAAGAAGGCATGAAACCATCCTACAGCTGACGTGTGCATTAATTAAGGGGGAATACAGTACGACCCATGAATACAGTGTTAATCCGAACATTAATGTAAGAATTGAATCCTGTATGTACCTTTTAAGGGGGGACACTGTATTATTCGCGGATACAGTACTTACACTACAGGACATCAATTATGCTTGATAGTTTTATTCTATTGTGTATTGCAAACAGTTTTAAGTCCACATGCCCTGTTTTTATATTCAAACTTTGTTTTTAAACGTTTTGCACGACATCTGGACTTATCTATCTCGAACGACGCGAATTTTTTTTAACTCATTCAATTTTTATTACTGCAATCCAACAAGTTTAAGTATTAAGCTGTAAGAACTTGTCTGCGAACAGTTCATGGGTTCAGTTGTACTCAACTAGATCATACTGTAAGATTGTACCTGCGCGCCAATCATAAGTTTAAGATGTAAATACACTTCCCTGTTTGATGTTATCATTTTTAGAACTTGCCTGTGAGCAGTTCACATTTCTTTTAGACTAAGTGCTGAAGACCAGATCATTCGAATAGAAGATCAAGAAGTCTGCTCAAGATGTTATCGAAACAGAGGGAAGCTATTGGGATAATCATCTCCTGTATCGAAGTCCTCCCAAATTACCAACAAGTGGTTCTCGAAAAGAAGAGGAAATTGTTTTAGTCTAAAGAGGTTTTGGCATCAAAGTTTTGGGATCATCAAGAAGGTTTGGAAATTATCAAAAAGGGGTAAATTGTTGGGAAAAACAATTCCAAGTCCTGTGAAGGAACCCGTTGCACCGCAAGTAGAAAAAGCTGCCATTCCGCCCCCGCAATCCTATTCGAAACAGCGAAATCATAATCCATTCCAACTTGTAAGGCGCACGCAACAGCATGCTCCCCGAGCATATCAACAGCGCCAACAGCCGTTCAGAAGGAAGGCTGTACCCAATTATCCAAGGCCCGCACGACAGTACTCTCGGATGCAATACGCCTAGACATTGGATACGGAGCCCGTTATCCATCAAGAAAGCAGTCGCGTAGCAAGATATCAACAACAGATTTGGGAATCCAACTGGAGACCCAGAAGGCAAGCTGTTAGGCCAAAGAAAATGGCTCCACCTCCTAGACGACAATTGTACTGGAATAACAACTATAATTCTCGATTTTTCATGCATTATAATTATCATGATTACAAAAACTACGTGCCTGCCCCACGTAGATATCGAAATAATGGACCAAAAGTAGCCTACAACAAACCAATTGTTGTCCGGCAAATTTGGGTACCGAAAGGCACTATTTCACCAGGACCCAAATTTACTTGATTCCGACGAGAATTGGGAACGCTACAGCTAGAATCCCTGTAAGTTTTTATGCTTTTACTCATTAACTGAGGGGGAATGCTGTAAGACCCAAGAACACAGTATCTACCATTAATTAATTGTACACTCAGAACAGTCAAGACAGCACTGTAGGATAAAGAAGGCATGAAACCTTCCTACAGCTGACGTGTGCATTAATTAAGGGGGAATACAGTACGACCCATGAATACAGTGTTAATCCGAACATTAATGTAAGAATTGAATCATGTATGTACCTTTTAAGGGGGGACACTGTATTATTCGCGGATACAGTACTTACACTACAGGACATCAATTATGCTTGATAGTTTTATTCTATTGTGTATTGCAAACAGTTTTAAGTCCACATGCCCTGTTTTTATATTCAAACTTTGTTTTTAAATGTTTTGCACGACATCTGGACTTATCTATCTCGAACGACGCGAATTTTTTTTAACTCATTCAATTTTTATTACTGCAATCCAACAAGTTTAAGTATTAAGCTGTAAGAACTTGTCTGCGAACAGTTCATAGGTTCAGTTGTACTTAACTAGATCATACTGTAAGATTGTACCTGCGCGCCAATCATAAGTTTAAGATGTAAATACACTTCCCTGTTTGATGTTATCATTTTTAGAACTTGCCTGTGAGCAGTTCACATTTCTTTTAGACTAAGTGCTGAAGACCAGATCATTCGAATAGAAGATCAAGAAGTCTGCTCAAGATGTTATCGAAACAGAGGGAAGCTATTGGGATAATCATCTCCTGTATCGAAGTCCTCCCAAATTACCAACAAGTGGTTCTCGAAAAGAAGAGGAAATTGTTTTAGTCTAAAGAGGTTTTGGCATCAAAGTTTTGGGATCATCAAGAAGGTTTGGAAATTATCAAAAAGGGGGAAATTGTTGGGAAAAACAATGTTGTTTTGATAATTACCAAACAACAAAGCTTGATACAGCAAGCCAGCATACAGCAAGCCACTGTATCGAAAGACCGATCGAAGTTGTCAATCCTGTATCAAAGACCTTCTCATAGCGCCAGCATACAGTGAGCTCTCGCGCTACTAAGATACAGCAACAAAGTCTTAGTTAAACGCCAAATATGGAAGATGCCTCTCAATACAGCACCCTTCCATATAGCACCGGACTACTCCAATATGCCTACAGCATAATTGGATACAGCATTCACATCGGAACAGGACTGAAGACCGTTTGGAAAGGAATCTTTAGTATTCACTAAAGTCAAAGCCCATGTGATAAAGAAGTATTTAAATACTAAAAGGATAAAGTACTTAAATACTGAAGCCGACAGAGATCTTTAAATCCCACAATATCCGGATCCTGGTCCTTTCAAGTCAACTATCTAGTTGTCACAGAATCTTGCTCAACAGATCTATCTCAACGGATATATCCAAGTAGGCTATATATATATATATATCTCCAGAGTTTGAAGATCAAGAATTATGAATATCCCGGTGAAACAACAAGATATACGAAGAAGAACATTTACAAGCTTACAAGCGATATTCAACCCATCGAAAGACTGAATATTCCTTATCATCAGATCAAGCTTACAAGAGCAAGTATATTTCTTTCTAGCATCAATCCATATCTGAGAAATAAGAAATATACTCAGTCATCAAGAACAGCCATCATCAGCTCAAGAACTTCATATTCAAAGCTGCTGTTCTTACCCGGTTACCTACCTTTTACCTTTGTGTAAAAACTGAGCTATGTGTGAACTCAACAAGTTATTCTGACCTGTGTGGGACGAAAAAGGACAAAGCTTTGGAACTGTGTGTGAAGAAGCAAGTCAAGAAGGAAGCTTCAACCAATCTGTGTGAACGGTTGAAAGCAAAAGTCTTTGTATCTATCTGTGTGAACGATACAAGGATAGGTTTGATTATAAATACATAGTTGTGTACGCAGTATTTATAATAAACGTTTTACTCCTGTGTGGAGGACCAGTGGACGTAGAGGGGTTTACCTCGAACCACTTAAATACTGTGTTATTTACCTTTTGTCGTTACTGTTTTCATAAACTGTGATTTATACAAGTATACACTGCAAAACCCTGTACGCACCAAGCTAACAGGAGATTAGACCGAATTGTTGTATCGACAGCAACTTACTGTTGCAAGACTTCCGCTACGCACTCTGATTAGAAAAACGTACAGATTGTTGCTTAAAACACTTTCCAAGCTGTATCCTGTATACTTTAAGTGGACCAACATGAGATATCTTCGACTCTGGAAGCAGCTTGCTTATATGTCATTTTTCCATGACTAGCCAGATGATGTCGAATTATGTCTTGAAGTCCATGAAATTTCTGTGCTTTTCTGTCCTCAGTATCAACCATGAATGGTGTAAATCGGCACATATGATTAAACTTTCTTTCGTACTCAGTGACACTCATGCCTCCTTGAGTTAATTCCAAAAAGTCTTTTTGCATCTTGGCCTTGTACACCCTTGGGTAATACTTATGCATGATTGTCTCCTTGAATCCATCCCAGGTTAGCATCGTACGTTCTTCTTCAGTTCGTTGGAGTCTCCAGGACCCGTTCCACCAGGTTCTGGCATCCTCTTTGAGTTGTAAGAGTGCACATGAAACCTTATGAGCATATGTACATGTCATGTAATCAAAGATGCTTTTTAAGTTCAGTAGCAACTCCTCGATGGCAGCAGGTCCTTCCCTTACGAGGAAGGTAGGAGGTTTGAACTTATTGAACTGGTTTATCACCCTGGCCTGGACATGCTCTTAAGTAGCTAGGGGGTACTATAGTTGCTCCTTGAGGAAGAGTGGTTAAGCCCGTGAGCAAATATTGCTGATTAGGCACGACACTCTCACTTGAAGGCGTGTCATGCGTGCCTTGAGCCTGGTTTCGAGGATCATCGTTGGAGGTAGTCTCATGTGGAGCCATGTCCTGCTAATGAATCGTTGTCCTTGTAAGTTCTTGAGTGCGAGAAATGAGGTATAGATAAAGATACTTATATGCGTAACGTAAAATAAAAGAAAGATAATCCATCACATATTGGAATTAATTACTACAAGAAACTAAATATTAATTATAACTTCAATAGCCAATATAAATTCTCGAATAATACTAAAGAAAAGTTGGAAAAATAATTACACTGAAATGATAAAAGCATGAAATCACAAACAATATGACTATTCCTCATCATCACTAGTAAGGATCTCTATGACAGGAATATGGGGTGGGAGCTTAGTCCAAGAGATGATATCATCGTCGTCCGAGTCAACCATCTGCTCGGGCTCTGGATCCTTCTCGAGATCCTCCTCAAACTCCTCCATCAGCTGCGATGGGGTACTGTGGATCTCGTCAATCCTGGGAATCTCGTCTATTGAGTACAAGTCAAGAATCTTTCGAGCGGCATACTGAAAATCATCAATAATTATTCTTTCCTCAGGGGTCCTGCGGATTGCCTCATGCCAAAGATGGTATATAGAGTAGGTCCAATCATTGGGCAGGGCTGTGATCAGATGCTCAATTTCCTCGACCTGATCTTCGACCTTCCCAGACATAAACCATTTCTGCACCCTTTTGATCACGTACTGTGGAGCGTTCTCGGGCAACCCTGGATTACCACAATAATCTCTGTGCCAAAGGGCGCAAGGTAGATCCTGCATCAACCTTCTTGCGTGGAGTCACCTTAAATCCGGCCATACTAACAGAATACATGTATAATCACATGAAGTTATTAAATTTAAGTTGTTATGCTAAATGTTTGTATGATATTAGCATTAGTTGAAACTGATTACCTTCGAAAAGAGTAACGAAGTTGCGGCAGTCGAACATATGATATTCAATTGAAAAATATTAAATATTCCGGCGTACTATGAAAGTAGACCGAATTTTCTCTAATACCATACTGTAACAATCCAATTTTTCTAGGCTATTTTGTGAGAATGTTTTATAAGAAAACATTGTAAAACCTCAAGTCGTTACGAAAACTGACATTCTTCTAAAATAAAATATTGACGAAAATAAGGATGATTTAAATATCATGTCCATAATAAAATTATAGCAGCGGAAATAAATATCAAAGTAAGGTTAAGTGTTTCACTTCAAACAGAACTAGAAAAATAATTATAAGCGGACTTGGAAATATATATGTGTATGTGTGTGTGTGTATATATATATATATAATTGGCTGATACGTAATGACAGATTGGACTAAAATTGAATTAAGGGGTTAGAAATTATGAATTTAACGAGGCATTATCCAACCCGTGCGATGCACGGTCTTTGATTGAATATCTACGTGTTTTGTACATAATGTTGGGGCAGACGGTTGAATGAGCAGATGGCAGAATTTAAATGCCTTTTAGAGAAGTTTATATGTTTTTTTATTGTTATTGTCCTTTTATTTTAGTCTATGTAATTAGTTATATGAAATGAGGCTTTAATAACCCGTATGTTGCTCTGGGGTTGTTTTTAATTTATTCAACCCGTGCGATGCACCGATTGTATCTAAGATTTCATAGCTAAAATTTAACCATCTTGTAATTTATACTATCATTTAAAAGTTTATTTTAATCACCTTGTGTATTGGTGCACGTGTTTTGTACGTAATGTTGGGGCAGACGGTTGAATGAGCAGATGGCAGAATTTAAATGCCTTTTAGAGAAATTTATATGTCTTCTTATTGTTATTGTCCTTTTATTTTAGTCTATGTAATTAGTTATATGAAATGAGGCTTTACTAACCCGTATGTTGCTCCGGTGTTGTTTTTGGTTTATTCAACCCGTGTGATGCACCGATTGTATCTAAGATTTCATAGCTAAAATTTAACCATCTTGTAATTTATACTATTATTTAAAAGTTCATTTTAATCACCTTGTGTATTAGAAGGTGCACGTGTTCTGTACGTAATGTTGGGGCAGACGGTTGAATGAGCAGATGGCAGAATTTAAATGCCTTTTAGAGAAGTTTATATATTTTTTTTATTGTTATTGTCCTTTTATTTTAGTCTATGTAATTAGTTATATGAAATGAGGCTTTACTAACCCGTATGTTGCTCCGGGGTTGTTTTTGGTTTATTCAACTCGTGCGATGCACCGATTGTATCTAAGATTTCATAGCTAAAATTTAACCATCTTGTAATTTATACTATCATTTAAAAGTTTATTTTAATCACCTTGTGTATTAGAAGGTGCATTTGCATTGTGATGTTTATCATAACTTTTGTATTTAAATTAGTTTATTTACATTAAAAGTTACAATTAAAATAGTCTCTTCATATATTTACAATTAAAAGTTACAATTAAATCTCCCTTCCACATTAAATTAAGGGGGATAAGTATTATATAGTATAGATCGACTCAATTTAAGATTTGTTTCAGGAGAAAGTAAAAGACTGTAAATAGAGTCAAGCAATTGCATTCATAACAGTGATAGAGGGGCCTTTATATAGGCATTACAATGAAAGTCCTTCCATACATAGGATTCCTAGATAAGGTAAGACATCTAATAGGATCCTACTACCTCTAGAAGGATCTAGAACCTTCCATCTATGTATCTACAACCAGTATTAGGTAAGACACATCACGGGAATAATAATTCCCGGAACACTCCCCCTGTGTCGAGCACTAATACAACAATGGTGCAGAAGATGTTGCCTTCGTAAAAACCTATTCCAAGCCAAAACAAAACCCCATGGGAAAAATAAAGGCTTGATGAGGAAAATATTGCAACGCACCAACATAACATATCATGTATACTCCCCCTGATGTATACATAATGACTCACCCTAATGAGTACCTCAAATCATAGGAGTGAGATGCCAAGTTGCCCTCACAACTATACCAAGGAAAAACCCAGTGGGAAAAATACCTCTTGGTCTAAGTTGAACAGAAGTACAACGCATCATTGTATGGATGTTCTCTCATAGGTCGTCTCATTAAAAACCTTACCAAGTGAAAACCCAATGGGAAAAAACAAACCTTGGTCTAAGGACAAAAAGAGCGCGACACATCCAAACTGCAGAGTCGCTAGAGACTTATCCGAAAATCAAGTTTTCTAAAGTCTTGACCTCCATGCACTAAATCAGTCATAACTTCTTCGATTCAATAGGTATCAACGAAACTGTAAGAACTTATGAAAACTAGACACCCATAGCTTTTCATTCACATACAATACATAACCTAGATCGGCCTGAGCAGATCACAAAGCTCTATCGAAGTTGACTCAGCAAATTACCGGACATATCCTGTCCTACTTTGCAACAATAGTCATATGTCACTCAACATGATGGATGTGATCAAATGGTTGGTTTCCTTGGAAAGTAGACACAAACCTTTCCAATGGCACCAATTTCACCATTTTCCATCAAGTGAGCTGCCCTGTAGGTCATATGAGAGATAGACCAACACATTCTGGGCAGATTCGGGTATCAGTTTTCAAGTGTCCTTTTTTTCGAGATAGAGCGAGCTTCAAGCTTATTGTCAATCACAAACATTGCATGAGCGCATCCTAGGCCATCATCACAGTGGCTTTACCGGATTATTACGAATGAGTACATCGAGTCAAACATGAGTACATATTACCATACTTTTCTCTTAAGACTGCATCATCACTTATGTGAGCCAAGTCTTATGATGACTTCGACTAGTCATTGGGAATCATATAGGCATTACTTTATCGTCTCTTAGGGAAACCGTCCCTTAGATTGCCTTAAACCGATTGATGAATACGCATCATCAAGTGTCCCCAAGATCCTTTCATTCTTAACTTTGGATTTAGCGGAATCTCTTAGTCTTACAAGAGTACATCACTATAAACCCTTAGTTTTACACGCAAAAGCTTCATATCTCTTCCAAATCAAGTATATACTTAGTATGCGTTCCCGACAATCACTTGTCGACGCGCTCCGTGGTCAGGAGCCACTTGATTTGAGTCTGATCCACCACGAGATCCTTTTTGTCACTTAACTTAGTTCCCCACTAAGATAAGATTTAACCACAAGCTGCACGTCAGTTTTTGGGAAACTATCTAACTGAAAAGATAGTGGATGCTATAACATCCATTATGATAGCACAACTAAGTTTCGTGTCATCGTAGTCGATTCCAGTGCGTTCATGAGAAACCTCGCGCCATGAGGTGAGTTTGACTCATTCTCTCACTCGCTTTAACAAAGTATACGGATAGATCTTATCTTTGGAGTGTCGGTACCACTTCAACAAAGGGCTATCACTTTGTTTATACTGGAGTCGCATATGTTTCCATTTTAGGCCAAGGCTATAATGTTGTAGATTTTCAACGAAGTATGGTTCGATTAAACTCACATTCCACGTCTTTATGTACCGGCTTTATTCATAGAGTACTCTTTATGGATTGGCATTCATTGAGGCGTCCCCCAATAATGACTATAATCCAGATTCACATGAGACGGTTGAGTTTATTTGATCAGATGGTCAAGTTTCATGTACCAAACTTGCATACATTCTTAGAGAGAGTATTTATCGAACCAAGTGGCATCCCAATACTCTATGAGATCCATGGCCTAGTAACACCATCTACCACAATTTGTGGTGTTACCATATCACCATTCATAGGTGACGAACGTCCATGACCGGACACAATCCTTGCAGACATGTTTGCAGCATGTATTTAATCTCGTCACTTTAGGGAACTTGGTGAGGCACATTAGGGACAAACTACGACAATTCCAAGTCGTTCTACTCGAACATGATCGTTCGCATCTCCCCCTAACGACGGGAAGACTGGCTCATCAAAGTGACTTACGAGATCGTCTGCCAAGGTATATTTTAAGCGGACTATGAGTGAAAGCGCATGTCATATTCATCATTTATAACCGTCATAATGCGTTGTGGTGACGCACTTTGGCACATGAACATGTGGACGATAAAGGTTTTCCGTGTTAACACAATCCAGTTAACAAAATGCATATGGTTACACTTGTAACTAAGCATTTGAATGATGATAGGTATAGGTGAATATGACATTTTGACCTATGCTACATAGCCGTAGCTACTGGTCTTGAGAATTCAACAAAACCGCCACCATGTACCACCGGGATCGAACATAAAGAAACGATTGAACCGATGATAGGCCGTTGGTTTTATCGAACCTCTAGTGCTTTCTTGAAGAGTTCACTCCCTTCACCAGCCCCAAACACCTCAAAATTTCGTGAGCATGTATAAACGGGTGTTTAGGATTCCAAAACATCAACCTTGTGGTCAAAAACCGATCGAAATGACATCGAACTAGTCGTTAGGACGACTGGTGGTATGTGAAAACTTCATTTAGTGGTTCACCTCCTTCCAAGTCTCCCAATGGCACCAAAATTTGTGAGAAGGTAGCCTTGGATGTTAGGAAGTACTCGTTAAAATTTCACTTTAAGATCTGGTCTAAAAGTGGGTGAACCGACCTTTACAATGACTGGTCCGCAAGTTGGACAACCATAAACTCAGGTTTCATCAACTTACCAATCATTGTCAAAGGAACCACATAACATATAAATGTTATCACTTGAGTATGACCATTTGTGAACACCATCATAGCATCATAAGCCACCCAGGCTAATACTTATGATCATGTATGTATAAGGACTCGGTGAAAAGGGAGGACTCAGCACCATGCTTATGCGAGTCGCTACATTATTGTCTTTAGCATAGGAGGGTGTCATCTCCTAATCGTGCCAAAGAATAGGCTTTAATCAATGAACATGGCTAAGAAGGATCGTCGGGGGGGGGGTCTTTGGCGTCACACATGCTTATGAAAGCAAGACGCGGATAACATAAATCTCATCATCGGTCATGAGCCTTGCTCACGAATCCACCAACGTACTTTGGTGTCTTTGATCCAACTAGTTTCTTTGTTCAAAGAAGATAATGTCCATGATAATACCGTGGTATATGGATCATCAAATTGTCCAAACTCCGGACTATTAAAGCCTAAATGTGTCAATGTCCCAATACATCTTCTAGTTACCAAAACCGATGCAAGTCGGATCATATTGACTCATGAATATTTTCTTTTCACATATCCAATACAAGTGATGCATAAGATTTTATTTCTCAAAAATCACAATGAGATGCTATGAGTGATACACTTTGGCATATATATCATCGAGTCATAACATGGTTCAATTGTTACGGAACATATGTGACTAGGAAACGCCATTCGGCATTCAACAATTTGAGCATTATACCGCTCATTGATTGTGATGACATACTCATCATAGTCACAATGGATTTATAACATGAAATCCAAAAATATTGCGTTCCTTGAAAATAGCTTAATACGCACTCAATTTCGCTTGCAAAATTTTACAAATATGAGCATAGCGAACACTCTAACAATATAGAGATTTTATACCAGATACAATCAAAATGATCTATCATATTGAGTGCATAACATGGCAAGGTTATATGCCTAAGGGGCAAAATTACGACACAAGCATGGTGTAACACTACCATGCACACGCTCGACCTTCTTATAAGGGTGCGTATATTGGGCTTCCCCAAGGAAACTGTTTTTCAACATTTGAAAGATGATAGTTTAGCGTATAACGCATACCAAAAACTGCATCATCTATGGCAAATTCGGCCAAAAAGAGGTTGAAAAACATGTGTCATAAGACCACTTGCAAATTTAGGATGGGAACCAAGTTGGTTGGGACAAAAGTTAGCACAATCGCTGGAAATAAGATTTCGCGCAGCTTGACCTTTGTTCACTAAAACAGTGATAACTCCCTTGTTAGTAAGGCTATGGACGAACGCTCAGATGTTCTAGAAACTAGACTTCCGTATCTTTCTATACATATATTGTGCACCACACGGATAATTAAACTCAGATCACAGTGCATGTTTTAATTGGCTATTTAGTATTTCCCAAGTTTAGTGAGAAAACAAGGTTGAGACCATATCCAATGGCATAAGTGTTGATGCAAAAACATGGCAATGACAGCCATATGTGCATTTAAACGTAGCAGGGTGTTCGATTTCTTATCTCGACTAATGATCCTTTCGGTAACTCCAACTTGGTAGACTTGCAGAGAAAGTAGGAATGTCGGTACAGCTAAGGCTGTTTAAAAACCACTGATTCCGTTTGAACTTTCAAAGCATAAACAAATACCAAGGAGGATGCGCCTAGTCATGATCAAAAGTGTAAAAATCCACCAAAGTGCATCAAATCAACCAAATATTTTGATTCTCAATTTGCAAGTATACGTCATAATAGCCATGTTATATGGATGCAACGCGGTGCATCATAATTAAGCATTTTGAACTGTGAGACATAATGAATATACCATAACCAACTCGTCTTGACCATCCAATTAGATCGACTAAACATAGTCAAATGTATAAGGCACATGCCTTTACAAATACTCGGAAAATTATTCGGACATATAGTCACACGAACTATAATCGTGGTCAACGAATTCATGTACTTAACACAATATGTCATTGCTTTACATGTTAAAATTCATGAGAATTACTCGTACATTCTTTCATATATCTTATTGCAAGGAGACGGTGCATGACTACACCCACATGCAATATTTTATTTTAATAGGATGAAAGATGGAGTTTTCCAAGTATGGGATTGGGTCAAGACCAACGTGGTGGTCGCTCAATTCAACGTGACAATTCCGTCACAAATCGATTTTAACCACGACATATCCGTCGCAATCGATGTTTGTCCCATTTGTACGTCACAAATCCGTGACTAATCATGAACGAGTCATAACTTTACCGTTACCGATAATGTTCATTTTTTTTCAATTGTTGGTTTAAAATCGACAAAACGGCGACATCAAATCGCACCCAAAACGTGGTGTATGCAACAACCACAAATATCGACTTTCAACAATTATCCGTGACTCCCCCAGGACCGTCACACAGTTTACTTCGACATACAAGAGTGATACCACCTCTCATAGTCTCATCCACCACAAAGTAGCGTGGGAGATAAAGAACCCAAATACCCAATTCCCCAAAAAAATTCCCAAAAGAGAGAAATTGAAAAACGGGAACTTTAATAAAGTCTTACGGGTACTTGGTTCCATATATGCTTTGATCCTTGAACGGAAGCTTCTCTCCATATGAGCAACATATTTCCGTGGGTACTCCATTCTATATTTACTTTGATCCTTGAACGGGATAAATATGGCTTTTTCTTCATAGCGTACACATCATCATGAGCGACGTATTTTTCTATATGCATGTAAAATATAAACATGTAAGATTCATAAGTGTACAAATTAATGAACAAATGAATCATTAATTAGGAAAATAGAGAGTTGAGAAACGCCCGAAAAGGGCTACTGGTCTCGATAATCGGCTGAAAAAGGACTCGAGCGCGGCGATGCAGCAGCTCGGTATTGGATGAGGTCGAATCTCCAAATTTCCTCGTAAAAATCTTCTTCTGTTCGGCAGCAGATTCAGTAATCAATATTACTCAGAATCCGACCTCCACCGTTGAATATACATATATTTGTGTTGGGAAGTTGCTGTCAAAATATCACACCGATCCGACGGTTAACGAATCGGGAAACATGATTTTGGTACGACTGCACTGTGCAGAAAATTTACGCGCGGAAATTCTCGTCTCTCGTTTTTTTTTTCTTTCGATTTTGATAGGTTTTGTCTCGATTGCACTAGGTTTTCAAACAGTAAATATCACATGCATAAAACCATAGAAAAATCCGACGGTGCTTCGATCAGATCGGGTCGCAGCTTTAAGCAACAGTCGGTTAGACGAAAACGGTATGAAAACGGGACTGTTGGGCGGATCAGGTCAGCAACTAGGTCGGGTCGCTTGCCGGGTTAGGGTTCTGACAAGTCGGGCTGGAGTCGTGGCGAACTTCAGAGCCGTGCGTTTGGTTCGGAGCAGGGAAAGGTCGGCCGGATTTACAGATGGGTTGTGTCGCAGTCGGAGGCTGAGATTGGTGGAGCGGCCACGGGCGGTTGGCCGACTGTTTCTTCCTGTGAAGCGGCGGATCCAGGTGCACCGAGCGCTGACGGTTCCGATTTGCAGAGGGCCCAGAGAAGGGCGGCGATGATGACTATGAAGTCGGCGTCGAGAGATCAGGTCCGGGGGATGACGGTTCCGATTTGCAGAGGGTGACGACGACCGGTTGATGTGTTGTAGAATCTGGGACGAATTGGATCGGGGAAGAAGAGGTCCGACAGCGTTGGAAACTGGAGACGTGTTTTGGCGGCGGCCGACTGAGTGGAAGACGGCGACGGGTAGGGTTTGTAAAGATTTTTTTTTTTGATTTTTTTTTTTGGATTTTTCAGATTTTGTCGATTTTTCTTGTTCTATTGGTAGAGTACGTGCTGATACCGTGTTTTAGGAGAAAGTAAAAGACTGTGAATAGAGTCAAGCAATTACATTCATAACACTGATAGAGGGGCCTTTATATAGGCATTACAATGAGAGTCCTTCCATACATAGGATTCCTAGATAAGGTAAAACATCTAATAGGATCCTACTACCTCTAGAAGGATTTAGAACCTTTCATCTATGTATCTACAACCAGTATTAGGTAAGACACATCACAGGAATAATAATTCCCGGAACAAGATTGAGTTTCTTTTAAAATACTTGGGTTTAGGCTAATTTGAGCTTGAATTTGAAACTAAATTAGCCCAAAGGTAAAACAAATATGGGCTTAAGGTTAAAAAAACCAACACGCGGCCCTAATTATTTCATCTTAAACACGATTTTTTTCTCCCTCTGCAACCTTCTCTCAGTCCCGACCCATCTCCTCAATTCTCTCTCTCTCTCTCTCTCTCTCTCTCTCTCTATATATATATATATATATATATATATATATATATATATCGCTCGTGATCTATGAAGGTCGCGATTTCAGCTACCTGTGCCGGCTGACGGAAGGTCGGCGATGACCATTAAGATCAGTGCTGACCGTTTGCTCCACTTGGTTCCAGAAATCGGTTCGGATTATTCCTAACTCCAATTCGATTTCCCCGGCGGAAGAAAAGGAAGGTGATTTGGGAGAGAAGGTCCGATTTGGACCAGGTAATTATGGAACTGAACCTATGGCAAATCAAGTTGATTAAATATTGAGGTCTCTTAATCGATGGCAGTTTGAAGTGGTGTATCAAGGTAAGTGAGTCTCAACCCCTTTCTTTCTGCCCGATTATACTGTCTGCAGTGTTGGTCAGATAGTCGTCTGAATTTGCGAGCTATGGGAATTGGTTAAGCGATTCAATGGGAGAGGTGGCTGGCTATGGATTTGGTTGGGGTGAGTGAATCGAGTGTTGATTTCTGTGGGTGCTTTCGGGTTCAAGACTTGGAATTTCGGGGTTTGGTTTATGATGAATTGAAGGGTTGAATTGTTGATCGATTGAATGTTGCTGGGCACTAGTTTGTTGAAAAGATTTGAGAAAGAAAAGGAAACTATGATGGATTTAAAAGTTCTTACCTTTCTTTATCAGATTGTTGTGTAGCGTGAAGAATTTTATTTGCTGTGAGATGCTGGAAATGGCTGTGCTCTTGAAATTTTTGTGTGTAAAAGAAAAGGTAAGATTTTTGTTGGGTGACTTTGTGAGATTTTCTGGTGTCCAATGGAAATGCATCTGTGTTTTCTCAACATCTTTTACATGGTTAAATATTTGTAACCACTTTCTCCCATGATGTCCACTACTTTCACTAAGACAACTGTTAGATCGTAAGAACATGCAAAAAACTTTCCCCTCTGATCAGGAGTTGAGTTTGAATGGCTTAGGCCGGAACCAATTCATGGAAATTATAAGGTTTGAGTTGGTGCTCCAAAAGTTATTAAATAAATTGGATTAGGATTAATTAAAAATGGAGTTGTGAATATTGGGTTTAATGCATAAATTAAATTTTTGAAATTGTTATGAATCTAGACTTATAATGATTGGATTCAATAATTAATTATAAGCCCAACTGAAAATTAGAATTAAATCATTATTTAATTCGCACCACACCATATACATAATTAATAAATGTAGAATTTACTTCTAAATCAGCGGTATTACACACACACAGAGAGAGAGAGAGAGAGAGAGTATCAAATTGTTCAATATTAACATTTTTAGTGTCAGAATGAACACTTTTCAGTGTAAGAAATGATGTTTTATAATTGTGGTGGCAAGTGAGAATATTACAAAAGTTTGGGGATCAGTTGAAATTTTTCTGCTAAATGGAGAAGGAAAGTGCCAATCAATGGTGAGTACGCACCGGATCATAGGAGTCTTTTAATGCAGAGTTTGAATGGCTTAGGCCGGAACCAATTCATGGAAATTATAAGGTTTGAGTTGGTGCTCCAAAAGTTATTAAATAAATTGGATTAGGATTAATTAAAAATGGAGTTGTGAATATTGGGTTTAATGCATAAATTAAATTTTTGAAATTGTTATGAATCTAGACTTATAATGATTGGATTCAATAATTAATTATAAGCCCAACTGAAAATTAGAATTAAATCATTATTTAATTCGCACCACACCATATACATAATTAATAAATGTAGAATTTACTTCTAAATCAGCCGTATTACACACACACACACACAGAGAGAGAGAGAGAGAGAGAGTATCAAATTGTTCAATATTAACATTTTTAGTGTCAGAATGAACACTTTTCAGTGTAAGAAATGATGTTTTATAATTGTGGTGGCAAGTGAGAATATTACAAAAGTTTGGGGATCAGTTGAAATTTTTCTGCTAAATGGAGAAGGAAAGTGCCAATCAATGGTGAGTACGCACCGGATCATAGGAGTCTTTTAATGCAGAGTTTGTGGCCACTTATCGATCACAACCTTAAATATATTACAGGTCATATTTTAAATAAAGTAAATAAAAAATAAAAAATAATAGAATAGGAAAGTATAATGGAAAGTCTTAATTAAGAAGAAAATATATTGAGAATCCGAAGACAAACTTTTGTTGTCTATCTATGTACATTTGACAAACATTCCAAGAAAAAAAGACATAATATCATTTGACATCGATAGGCTGTGTGTGTGTGTTAGAGAGAGAGAGAGAGAGAGAGAGAGAGAGAGAGAGAGAGAGAGAATATTTTCTGGTGTATCTTTCTTTCTTGGGCAGAGATATCCCACAAGAAAAGTTGGCATCTTTGTAAATTCCGGCATCTCTTCGGAAAAAGGTGCGATCTTTATTTCTTTCTCACACACACCACACACACAGTTTGTGGGCATGCATGATGCATGCTCTCTTTATTTATCTCTTGCAGCCGCATTTCCAGAGAAGCACTTTTTTTTATATATTTATTTGGTTGAATATCAATTTGAAATAATTTAATGACCCTTTGATCTTCGCCCATGCTTAAATGCACATGCATGGATTTATTTGCATAAATCCGCTACATATGTTTGATGGGCTTTTTTAAAAAAAAAACTATTTGGACCCCATTGATCAGCTTTCTTGAATTTTTCATGTGTCAGTAATTAATTATTATATCTTGGTTTTAAGCTATATATATATGTGTGTGGGTGGGTGGGTGGGTGTGTGGGTGATAAATAAAAGAGTGCTATAATCCACATTGCTTGGATTTTGAAGCATTTGAAGAGGGAGACAGAAAAAAGGGAGGAAAACAATGAAGAACTCAGTATCCGAACACAGTTTCTACTACATGGAAAGTGAGGAAGAAGAAGATGAGGCGGAAAAGGTTTCGGAAAAAGGCGAAGGTGATGGGAATGATTCAGATTCTTCGAGTTACTCTAACGACTATGAAAATCGTCAGCAGAGCAAGGCTGGTTCCTTAGACCCTTCCTGGCCTCAGAGTTACAGGTGAATATCATTATCGATTATTTATGTTCTTTTATTATGTACTTATTATTTCATCTCAAGTCGCTTCGGATCAAGGATTCATCTAACATACTAAGGGTGTGTTTGACAGTGTAGCCGTTAACCTACTTGATGGCTTATAACCTAGTTTATGACGTATCAAATGAGACTTTTTTAAAATAAGCTCATAAAAAATAAGTTAGCTTATTTTTGTCAAACATACACTAATAGTAAGAGAGTGTCTAGTACCTAGATCTTAGCCCCTAGTAGGAAACTCAATTAATAGTCTTGGAGGGGGGCGGAAGTTGCTTTATATACGACAAACTCCAATGCATAAACAATGTCTTTTAGTTTTGAATAGTGGAATACGAAGTGCAATATATATAGGAAATTTGGAAATATTTGAGTGTACTGATAGTAACTTTCAACTTTATCTAAATATTGATCACGTTAAATTAAATATCATTTATCTAAATACGTGTTTTTTACAGGCAATCTATCGACCTGTACGGTAGTGTCCCATCGCCAAGTCTTAACTTTCTGGTCCCACCATCATTATCGCGATTCGGAAGCTCATTCCTTTCGTCATCCTTGATTAGGAGACACACTCCTGAGATATTACCGTCTTTAATTAAGCCTCTTATACCGGCAGATGCCGATAGGCCAAAAGAAAGAAGTAGTTCCTATAATTCTTTGTCACCAACACTGTCGAGGAAATCTAGTTTAAGAAGAGCAGTTCTTGATAAAAGAGCATCAATCGAACATGAACTTCTGGTTTCTCGACGGAGCACATTCGGGCAGGCGGTGATAAATGGTTTGTTTTTTTGGATTTTTATGTAGTAAACATGGCATACTTTCCTTTTTGTCCATAACAAAAACATTTACCTTTCCTTGTTTGGACATAAATCCACTAAACTACTTTCCCCTAAATTGTGGGGGGCATTCTCCACTCACCAAACACACAATTAAGTTTTCTTAAAACTCGTGTCGAGCTCTCTAGCTAATGTTTTTTTGGACCGAGGGAGTACATGCTATCCTTTCATTTTTCGCTCGAGTTATGTTGTTCAGTGTCTCTTTTATTGCATCCTATGATAAACTTTTATACAGGCATGAATGTGATATGTGGAGTTGGACTCCTTTCTACACCATATGCTATGAGAGAAGGAGGTTGGTTTGGCCTTTGTATATTAATGATCTTTGCACTACTTTCTTACTACACTGGGATTCTATTGCGATATTGTTTGGACAGTCAACCCGGGCTTGAAACATACCCAGACATCGGTCAGGCTGCCTTTGGGACTACGGGACGTATATTCATATCTGTACGTATTTTGTATTACAATGGGATGTTTGTATTATAAAACAGAGACAAGAGCATCTGTTGTATGCCATGACATACTTATTGTTTGATTATCTGACATTATTTTCTGATTTTCTTGTACTTGTGGATGCAGATTATTTTATACGTGGAGTTATATGTAAGTACGTCTGGCTAGTTGACTGATACTTTTTTTTTTAGCACAATGTGAAGATTGAAAGCACTGAATAAACAATCTGTACTATTGCAGGCTTGTTGCGTTGAGTATATTATTTTGGAGAGTGACAACTTGTCGTCTTTATTTCCGAATGCGCATTTAAACTTCGGATTGTTCGATCTGAACTCACCCCATCTTTTTGCATTGGTTACCACCGTAGCTGTGCTTCCTACCGTCTGGTTACGAGACATGAGCATTCTTAGCTACATCTCAGGTGAAACCAACTGCAGTTCGTAGATTCTTCTCTAATATTAAAACTAAGGGAGTGTTGGCAATCACTATAAAAGAAAGTGATTCGGAGAGGAAAAAGAATCATGTTTTGGTGTTTGCAAATGTCAACCTCTGCTTCTGACTCATTTAATTGAAATGGGAAAAGCATGGGGAAGTGTGCTTTCGGTTTGGCTATTACATACAAATAAAGCATTTTTATAACTTCTCCGCCAAACTAGTTCCGCTTCCGTTGACGATAGAATCACTTCTTCTAATAGCAAAAAGTGTTTGCAAACGCTCCCTAAGAGAATGGCCAATCAAATTGTATGATGTCATAATTGTACACGTGATAATCGACCCGCTTGTGTGGCATTGTTCGTTTATTTTTTTTAGCTGGAGGGGTGATTGCATCAACCCTAGTGGTTGCTTGTTTGTTCTGGGTTGGATTAGTGGATAAAGTCGACATTCATGCTAAAGGGTCAACTCTCAACCTTTCGACTCTTCCAGTCGCTATTGGTCTCTATGGTTTTTGCTACTCGGGGCATGCTGTTATTCCCAACATATATTCGTCCATGGAAAAACCGAGCCAGTTCCCTTCCGTCCTCCTAACAAGGTGAAGTTGGTACTCATACATAATGCTGGTATATGGTATGTCGTTTTTTTCACTTATTATTACGACTCTTTATTATATCCGAGCAGTTTTGGTATTTGCACCGTGATGTACGCCGGAGCTGCTACAATGGGGTACATTATGTTTGGAGAAACAACACAGTCGCAGTTCACACTTAATTTGCCTAAAGACTTGGTTGCTTCTAAAATTGCCGTCTGGACTACGGTAACTTGAGATTTAAACACAGAGATATGTTGAGTTAGTACTTTTTCTGCCTCGTATGGTGGTAATTATTTGGTAGTCCTTTTGCAGGTTGTCAATCCATTTACCAAATATCCTCCATACGTGTGTTGATTAAATCGAATTCGGCGCAACCTTTTCCCTTATTAAGACATTGTAAGTAAGAAATATCTATTAAAACGAAACAAATTCTAGTTACTTCCTTAATTACGAATACATATGCATTAACCATGTCGCCCGTGGCGATGAGTCTGGAGGAATTATTACCATCAAGACATCCCAAATTTCAAATGTATTCGGTCCTCATAAGGACGGCATTGGTCGTATCTACTTTGCTCGTGGCCCTTAGCATCCCGTTCTTCGGTGAGTTCCTCGTATACTTTCCACTACTATGCTAAAGCTGACTTTTTGCTTCTGATTCTGCTTCGTTCGATCAAAATTTAGAGCATTTTGTTTCAAATTTTCACCAAACACTTCAAGATTTTTTTATCTTCTACTAATTCCACTTCTATAACAATAAAAAGTCACTTCTGTTGGGCAGAAGGATCAGTAGTACAATGCGGATTAATGAATTTAACCGGCAGTCGAGTAATCCAACAACACCAGTCAAGCCACTAATTTCCAGAATAAATCTGACATACAACAAGGCAAAACAGTTAATACAAAAACCGAACCGATCCAGATTATTAATATATATAATATTAATAATAGATCATATATATATATATATATATATATTGTACCACACAGCGTGTGTGTATATATATATATATATATATTATATTAAAACTAAAACTAATATATATATATATAATATATGTATAAACAGAATGTAACGCAGATCGTATATATATCATAAATATATATAACCAATATATATAATATATAAAATAAATGCACAAGATTCACAAAGAATAAAGGAATCAAGAAACCCCTTTAGGAACAAGATGTTTCGGCTCACATCTTCGAAACCCTAGCAAAGTTGACACCGAGCAACACATCTCCACACAGGAAGAGCTTCGATCTGTTCGTCGGCCGGCCACACAGCCCGGTAGCACCTTCGAATCACCCAGAATCTCACGAACCCGAATCCCTTACTCACAATCCAACTTACGGCTCACACAAAGAAGAATAAGAGAACTTATTTTCGTTCGATTCACTCAGATATGAAGCTTTACTCCCGTTCGATTTCCCGTCTCGTTTTTCCCGTGTTTTTCTGTAACCAGGGTCGCGTCCTTTTATACACAAAGGGACGAGATGGAATCGGTGAGGGTCATGGGATTCCATAGGAGAAGTCAGAGGGCACGGAAAGAAAACATGGGTTGGCGTTGGTTGGAGTAGGGGTGTTCAAAAATATTCGATATCTGATATCTGATCCGAAATATCCGAAAATCCGAAGTTCCGGATATCCGAAAATTCGGATATCCGAAACTTCGGATTCGGATATCGGATACTACTTTTCAGACAAATCGGATATTCGGATATCCGAAATATCCGAAAAATCCTAAAAATTTATTTTTTATATTTTAAATAATAGAAGGTATTCGGATATTCGATATCCATATCCAATTTTTTTTTTCGGATATTCGGATATCCGATATCCGAATCCGAATATTTTTTTCGAATATAAGGATATCCGAATATAATTCATATTTTTTTCCGGATATCGGATATCAAAATCTACTATCCGAATTTTCGGATATCCGGAATTTCGGATAACCGAATTTTCGGATATCCGGAATTTCGGATAACCGAAATTCCGGATAACCGGTTTTGAACACCCCTAGGTTGGAGGGTTTGACCGGGAGGAGCGGTGAAAGAGAGTAGGGTTAGGGGGTTATAAGGGTGGAGGCCGGACGGTCCAGATGAAGGAGAATAAATAACTCTCAATCGGGCTGTTCCAATTAAAAGGGCTGCGAGGGCTGGGCCAGGCCAATTAAATGGTATGGGCTAATATTAAATGGATTTAAATATTTGGGCCAGTTGGGCCAAAAATTATAACAACTTCTTCCAAAAGTGGGTTGTTAACAGATTAGTCGCTCCATTGTCTTACAAAATGGACCATTTGGCCGCTGACTAACTTAAATAGTCATATTACTCGTTCGTGTTTCTAGAAAATGGGCAGATTAGCCCTTATGTAACTTTAATAGGCACATTACCCCGTGTGTATTCAAAAAGGTTCATCCCGCCCCCTCTATCGTCTTGTGCACGAGAGTGTTATTTGCAATGACCGGAACACATGGGGGTAATGCGTCTGTTTAATTTACACATGAGGGTAATATGATTATTTAATTTACAAATGAGGGTAAATTGCCATTTTGTAAAACATAGAGGCCATTTACCCTCGAAAAATAGAAGCGAGACACTCGCTCAATCTTGTTAGTTTAATGCACTTTTTCTATGTTATCTTTCACTTTAGCATACGAAAACAATCCGTTTAGCTCATTATTATATCCAATATCCGTTTCGCAGGTCTCGTTAGCGCATTGATCGGTTCTTTACTCACAATGCTAGTCGTAAGTTCCTTTAACACCGCCTTGTGCACATAACATAATGCTTGTTTTCTATGCACACTAGGCTTGGTGCATGCATATACTTTCCTTTTCTATTGAACTTTTCGTTTGGCAGACGTTGATTCTTCCATGCGCTTGCTACTTGAGCATCCTAAGGGGAAAAATCAATGTTCTCCAGGTAACGTAAAATTCTCTCGTCATGATAAAGTAGCAGATATCTGCATTAACTTAGGATCATAATACTGTCTCCATATTTTGTTGGAAAAATTGCTTTGAACCCCATAACTCATGCAATATGTGCTAATTGCCCCGAAACTAGGAAGTGGTTTGAACTCCCCCCAAACTATATGTGCGAATAACTCCAGAGCAAACTTCCATCCAAACTGACTGGAAAATAATCAAAAATATTGAAAAGAAAATAAAACAAAAAAATATTAATACCAGACAATTAAATAAAATAAAAATAAAAATTACCAAAAATAGAAAACAACAAAGTTTCGGAGAACAATCAGAAAACAATATGAAAAATTTCCAAAAAACAAAATAAAGAAAAAATGGCATTTTTTTTGTTAGATATTTTGGTTATTTTGTAATAGTGTTTTGGAATCTTTATTGTTTTCTGTTTTATTGTATTTTTATTGTTATTTTAGTTTTCTGGTTATCTTTATTTTTCTTCTAATTATCTGGTATTTCTAATACGTTTTTTTTCTGGTTGTTTTCTCTCTTTTTTTATTTACTTAAATATTTTCGGGAGACTTCACAACACTTATTACTAGTTTGGGGGACAGTTAGCACATATTGCATAGGGTTGGAGGGTTTAAAGCACTTTTTTCCTACATTGTTTCTCTTTTTATTTTTGTTTTGTCTCTCGCAGAACTCTGTATGTATGTCGGTCATCGGAGTAGGCGTCATAGCATCTGCACTTGGAACCTACTCGGCACTCTCCAAAATTGTCGAGAGCTTGAGATGATAAATTTTCTCTATCATTTTGCGTGTGAGCAGTTTGTTTCTTGTTTAATATGTCCGCATTTGGATTAGCGCTTGTCTAAACCATCTTCATATAAAGCCCTGTCCATCACAATTTTGATTCCAAGAGTGTTAGCATTTTATTTTTTCATATTAAAAGTGTTGCATTTAATGTGTGTTCATTCACTATGAAAATAGAAGTGCTGAAAATGGTAGAAGTGAAATCCTTGTGATTGAGTTCGAATCCATATCAGATTGTGGGATCGATCTGTAGGGCCGGCCTGTGCAGTTAGTTACACTGTGCCACATTAAACAGTGGCACAACATTGCAGGACGTGTCGTTCTAAGTATTTGAATGACTTTTGTACACGACTTTTCCATCTCATTATATAATAAATTATACTAAATTTGAGGTTATTTGATATAAATCTCCCAATCGACACTCCACAAGATACGAGTGAACTTTATTGCACGATCAACAAATAGTATAACCAAGTCTTTCATTCGAACTTTTGTACTACCTAAGAAAACCAAATGAAACAAACAAGTAAAAAAAGATGTAAAAACTAAATTAAAATTAAATTTGCTTATACTAATATTAATATAAACAATCTCTCTTAATTTTAAGTGATTGCTCCAAAAATTTATTTGCTAGTTTATTTAACTGTCAATCAAGTGTACGACGTGGGTTGAAGTGTTGATAATGGGGTATTTATAGAAAAAAAGGTTTTGAAATGAAATACTGATTTTATGTTATTGTTTTTTCTGTAACACTCCTGTGATTTATAGAGATATTACAGTGCCGTAGATTCCTTTTGAAGAACCTACGAGGCTTAAACCCACATAAAACACAACAACCATCAATAAAAACGAGACATTCACACCCTTAAAACTAACATCAACTCCAACCCAACATACATCACAAAGCATACCAATACATGGTCCTGTTGGATCACAACAAATATAACAATTCACAAATGATCCAACAACATCAACGGCTAACATCAACACATTAAAACCACATATGACAGTACCGCGCGAGTACAAAACCAAAACACGACTCTGACCATGCCACCACCAACTCACAATAACATATGATATCAGTGTTGCTTGTCATCCTTGTGCCCTCCCTTGCTACTAAGACATGTACCTGAATACACAACAAGTATATCCACCCCCAAAGGGGTCAGCAAACAACTGGTGCAAGTACAACGATTCCAGAATATGTACAACAGGTGAATAACATAAATCACAGTGCCATCACGAATACTCCGGAATATAGTACCACAAGACCAAACGCAAAACAACTTCCTGAGTTATACTGCCCATGTACCTCATACACCCCAGGAGTCCTCAGCAGGCCCTCGCTGGTTGTATAACCCAACCAAGTGATACATTTTCCGAAATACTCATTCACACAAAGTACATCAAACACA
Organism: Orobanche coerulescens; assembly: GCA_033398695.1. Classification (NCBI taxonomy): domain Eukaryota; kingdom Viridiplantae; phylum Streptophyta; class Magnoliopsida; order Lamiales; family Orobanchaceae; genus Orobanche; species Orobanche coerulescens. The sequence continues at coordinate 29,691,239 of CM065809.1, read as the reverse complement.
ATCAAAGCATTTGCATGAATACCACATTCTAATATCACATATTCACACGGAGTACATCAAACACAATCAAAGTGTAACACCCCCAAAACCATCTGGGATATTACAGCGCCGTGGGCCCCCGCGCCGGAAACCCACCAGGCTAAAACCATTTCCAAAAATGTTCAAAAACGCAAAAAGGCCGATGACGGAAATATTTTCCAAATACTCACAAAAGTCATTTTCCAAATACCAAATACCGTCATAAAATACCATTTGAAAGTACAAGGCGAAATGCCAAATCTCGACAGTTTCAAAATGTACGCTAAGTCACCACTTAAACGTACTGACAAAATAGTTTAGGAAAAAGGGTTTAACGAAATAGCCCAAGTTTACGAAATGCCCAAAAGGCCATTTTGAAAGTTAGACACGAGTTGGTAAAAATACTGAAAAGCCATTTTAAAAACACACACGCAACGGAAAAACACAGTTCAAAATACACAATTGCAGCGGAAATAAAACAACCAGAAAGAATACTCAATTCTCCGAAAACATGCCACAGCCAGTATCACCCGGGAAGCTCATCCCTTCACGACCGCTACTAGCTCGATCTCCGAGTACCTAAAAATAAAGCCCACGACGGGGTCAGCCACAATACTCAACAATGATATCGATCACATCATCATAAATAATTACATATCAATGTAATAACAAAGTAAGAATAGTACCAATGTAATCTTACCGTCATAACCTTACCAATCCATAGCAATCCATACCATAATCCACATTTCGCATTCTTAAATGACGAAATGAACTCAACAACAAACATCTGTACTCTAATGAAACAAGACCAGGAATCCTCAAATCGTCATCATAACTCATAACCGTGAACTGATTCATCCGTGCCAAATACTGTAATATCCGGATTTATTACGGTGTATTTCATCTGTATTCAAACCCTGTATTATTCGGATTGGTGGTTGTGATTATTGGAGTATGATATTTCTTGCATTGATATCATTGTACATAAGTATAGAAGCATGCAAAATTTCTCATGCAAACTCGTGATAGCGCACGCTAAGAATGTATCTTAACGCGCGCTATCGGGATACTATTAGCGCACGCTATGCAGATAGGAGTTGCGTGCGCTAAGAACTCAATTATTGAGCGGGACAGCTAGCACATGCGCCAGCCAGGACATGGGTCCGGATAAGATTCCCGCGGACGAGCCCGGACAATTCTGAAGTCAACCATTATTAGCGCACGCTAAGGAATGCTTAGTAGCGTGCGCTAACTTGTTAAAATGCAGAATATTATAAATAGGACAACAACTCGTTTTGGCTTATATTTTCTCGTTCATACGCATCTTTGGAGAGGCCAGAGAGCTGAGATATCCTCCTACATACTTAGAACACATATTGTTGGTGTTTATATATTGGTTATCACTTGGGAGTAATCATTGAAGAGGAATAGCACCTTGGAGTGGCATACAACCAACCGGAGTTGGATTCTACCTTACGGTTAAGTGATTTTCATCATATTAAGGTATGTTCAATCTATCTCAAGACTTAGAGTTGGATTCTAACGATTTGGAAGATCATGTTAACAAGATATGGATTTTCATAGATGAATTATCCAAGTATATCATGTTTGGAATATTGAGATGAATAAGCCTTAAGTACCTTGATTATAATCATCATGATTCGAATCTTATTACACTGAATATGTAAAGAGAAGCTTCTATCATTGGTAATTCGAATCTAGTAGATGACTTCATAATAATCATGGACTTGACTTTAACAATCATTATTGTTGGATAAATCTAAAGGATTGATCATGGAAAGATTTATCTAGTATAGATGGAACGTTTAAACAACTTCAGCATGATAATATTGATTGATATAAGGTGTTGATATCAACCGTTGAGTCTTTCGAATTGTCGTGTGAAGATTTGTGGTCGAAATGGAATATGGTTTTAATGGTATGCATATCTTTGAATCCGAAGTTGTTGTTATCCGTAAGATCATTGATGATCGTATGTACATGATATTCATGGAGGTAACATGAAGTATCACGGAAGATTTCATTATTTTGATCTTGATGAGAACAGTTTACTGCTCAGCAGTAAACTGCCATGCATAGATAGCGCACGCTATGCTATGAATATTAACGTGCGCTATCGAGCACGAGTTAGCGTGCGCTATGTTTGGTACGTAACGTACGCTAGACCATCAGACGAGTCAGTTGGCTGGTCAGTGAAGTACTGACCATGCATAGTTAGCGTACGCTAGGCTTTGTTGTTTGCGTGCGCTATCGAGCAGACTTAACGCACGCTACACAGAGTACTTAGCGTGCGTTAAGCGATTGAGCATTGCATTTTATGAACTTTTGGCCGTAAATCGAATTGTTAAACATTCGTACGACGTGAGATAAACCCTATATCATTTCTTTTGTTAAGGTTTGGTCTCGTTACGTGATTGATTGAGGAGGACGACCTTCGAGTGTTCATTTTCGTGGAAGTGTTGTTATTGTCTTCAAATCGAGGCAAGTACCTTAATTGTTTTATGTATTGTTGTTATACATATTGTCGTGCATGTATGTCGTTATTGTATGTCCACCTCGTGTTGGTCCGACGGGATCATCGGGGGATCTATGCTAGCGTCTTACTGGATCATCGGACGGGTTTTTCCAACACGGGTTGGTCTGACGGGATCATCGTGGGTTCTAGGCAGTGAACGCTGGATCGATGGAATTACCATGTGTATGTTATGATATCATGTTGTGATTATCAGTTGTGTATGTCATTTATGAGTTTCTTGTAGGAGAAGACTCGTTGGTATTTTGTCGTTTACGTTATTATTCTTCGTGAGATATGAATAATATGTTGTGGTACTTGTACTAGCATCGTTGTGCTAACCCCTTCGGGGGTGAACATTTTGTTTGTGTTCAGGATCCAGGAGAGCGGGAAAACAACCACTGGAACTGTATGACGACGAGGGTGCAGAGTGATGTCCCGACCGGGTTTATTTATCTGTTGTTTGTTCGTTATTTCAATAAGTACTCGAGTACGAAGTCATTTGTGATGGATTTGAATTTGGTGATGTATTATTGAGTTCTGTTGAACAATTGTACTATTTTTGTATTTGGTCAGAACTATTGTACCGTAATTCCGTTATTTCCATTCGTTAGTATATTTTAATGCCTGTTCAATTCTTCAGCCTTGTAAATCCTTATGTAAAGGATTTACGGCGCTGTAATATTCCTGAATATATCGGGGGTGTTACAGAATATGGTATCGGAGCTAAGATTATGGATATCTTGGCCGTTGGGTTAAAATAGGGGTCATTTATGTCTTTTGAGGTGACCGGCCGTGAATGACATCACTGCACTGCCTACGTCTTCATGCGAACGATGTTTGTAAGTTCCTAAACTCTATCTTGTTCTTTACATATTGTGTCTCTTTATATTCGAATATTAGAACGATTTTGTTTCTCGTATATTGAGTATTTATGCTTACAGTATGTTGAGAGGCGGACGTGGACGTGGTCGCGGTTGTGGACGCGGACGAAGAAATGCTGAAAGGGAAGCGTCGCCCTCTAATCAGGCCAGTCATAGCTCAGGCGAGCTGCAACAATCTATTAATAACGAACCAGATCCTGCTGTACCAGAGATCCTTCGTCAAGTGGTGAACCAGATGACTCAGTTCGCCCAGGTCGTGGACCGAATGCAAGTGGCGGTGGGACTACAGCAGGGAGAAAGACAGCAAGGGATCCCAGACATGGGAAATCAAGGTGACCGGTGGCTGCAAGAGGTGGCGAAGATGCAACCACCCAAATTCGACGGTATTTCTGAGACTCCCACCTGGGACCATTGGTTGAAGGAACTGGAGAAAATCTTTGCCTAATTAATCGCCTGCAGACAATAGGAGAGCCTCTATCGCTCAATATTTTCTCGATAGGAAAGCATCCGAGTGGTGGGAAGCCATCCGGCTGTAGACCATGATGCCGATTGATGAGTTTAGATTGATGATGGAAGCTCGATTGCCCTCGTCCCGTGAGGGAAGCCAAAGTTCGGGAGTTTTCTCCGCTCGGCCTTTCCGATGTGCCAGATCCTGTGCGATCAAGACGTTTAACCAACAGCTGGCATTTGTTCGACATCTGGTCAGAACAGATGCATAAATGATGATCCATTTCGATATGAGAATGAAACCAGAAGTCCAGAGGTACATGTCCAGATTTGAATGTACCACACTCCGCCAATACCAGGATAAGGCATTGGCATATGAGATCAAGGAAGCAGCCATGGAGAAATTTTCGGAAACCAAGAAACAGAAAGTCTCTGGTACTTTTACAGAGCACAAGAACAGCGGGCCCCGTAAGGCCCAGTCACCCTTTCACTCTTTCAAGAAACCTCCGCACCCAGTTAGGAGCGGAAAGAACTTCGGAGCGACATCGACTATTATTGATGTTATCAGGAAATGCTTTAACTGCGCCCAGACGGGGCACTATCGACGAAATTGCCCCCTTCCTGCCGTGACTTGTTTCGATTGTGGACGAGAGGGACATCGGGCAGTGTTTTGTGAAGAGGCTGCAAAGTCTTTTAGAGCCCGTACACCACGGCCGATCGAGAAGGAAGCCGGTATCCAATGCGACGCGGCAAAGTGTTCGGATGCCTCGGAATTTTGGCCGTGGGACGAGGCGAGAGGACAATGGGACCGAGGGGACATCGAGTCTTTGATCTGCTCCCCCACGTGCATGCGAGATGAGAAGGACAGACGATCGTGATGTCTTTGCCGCATCGTGCATCGAGATCTTTTCCCGGCCGATTAAGCGTTTTATTCGATACAGAGCTACGCATTCTTTTATATCTTTGTCTTGTGTAAATCGTTTGAATATTTCCGGTTTTCATACTTGTGAACCTTATGTTGTTGGTTTACCGAGTGGAGAGAGGATTGTCGGAAATTTAGAAACTAGAAATTTCCTGTATCATTTGGAGGCAGAGAGTGGCTCTCAAATCGATCGTGATAGAAATGCAAGGAGACGACTGATACTCGGAGACGATTGGCTTAATCGATATGGAGCAATTGTAAACTACCGAAGGAGGAATATCTCACCGATCGCGACGATGGTTCCAAATATTGTTCGAAGGGTGGAAACCGGAAGCTCAGAAAATTGATCAAGGCGATGAAAGTCACAAATTGTTGAAACAGTGTCATGCAAGATGCTGGTGTTACGCAATGAAGAAAGAAGACGAAATTGTGGAACTTTCATCCATTCTGTTGTGAACGAATTTCCGGATGTATTTCTGGCGAGTTACAGGCTACCTCCACGAAGGGATGTAGAATTTACCATTGGTGGAACCGGAGCTACACCAATTTCCAAGGCGCCGTATCGTATGGCACCTCGAGATGTACGAATCAAGAAGCGGTGGAGGAGTTACTGGACAAGGGCTATATTCAGCCAAGCGTTTCACCCTGGGGAGCGCCAGTTCTTTTTGTTCGAAAGAAGGATGGATCGCTTCGACTGTGTATTGACTATCGAGAGCTGAACAAGATGACGATTAAGAACAAGTATCCGTTGCCACAGATTGATGATCTGTTTGACCAGTTGCAAGGGGCAATAGTATTTTCTAAAATCGATCTGAGATCAGGATATCATCAGCTGAGGATTAAGGAATCTGATGTTCCGAAATCAGCATTCAGGACTCGCTACGGACATTATGAGTTTGTAGTGATGCCGTTTGGTCTCACAAACGCACCTGCTGTGTTTATGCAATTGATGAACCGTGTGTTCATTGAATTTTTGGACAAATTTGTGGTTGTGTTCATTGATGACATACTGGTGTATTCTAAGAGCCCGGAAGAACATGCGCAGCATATGCGGATTGTATTGGAACTTTTGAGAAACGAGCAATTGTACGCCAAACTTTCTAAGTGTGAATTCTGGCTAAAGGAAGTAATGTTCCTCGGCCATGTAGTGTCAGCTGAAGGAGTCCGAGTAGATCCTCAGAAGATCGAAGCAATTATGGATTGGAAGCCTCCAAAGAACGTGAAAGAGGTCCGAAGCTTCTTGGGACTTGCTGGATACTATCATCGATTCGTGGAAGGGTTTTCTAAAATCTCCCGCCCACTTACCCGACTCCTGCAGAAAACTCAAAAGTTTGAGTGGAATGAATTGTGTCAGATTAGCTTTGATGAATTGAAGAAGAGATTGATGACGGCACCGATTCTATCACTTCCACAGGGAACTGAAGGATTCATAGTTTACAGTGATGCTTCGAACCAAGGACTTGGGTGCGTATTGATGCAGAATGATAAGGTGATCGCTTATGCGTCGCGACAGCTGAAACCTTATGAAGTGAATTACCCGACACATGATTTGGAGCTAGCAGCAGTAGTTTTTGCTTTGAAGATATGGAGGCATTATATGTACGGTACTCACTGTCAGATCTTTACGGATCATAAGAGTCTCAAGTACATATTCAGTCAGAAAGAGTTGAACATGCGGCAAAGAAGATGGTTAGAACTGATTAAGGACTATGACTTGGAGATTTTATATCATCCAGGCAAAGCGAATGTAGTGGCCGATGCACTTAGCCGCAAGACTATTTCTATTCGGATCCGGAGACGCTGACCTCCCAACTTAGCCTTCAACGAGAGATGATTCGTGAAGGAATTGAAGTGTGGTTACAAAGAGTCCAAGGACAACTGTGCGTGATGGAGATAACTTCATCATTAACCGAAGGAATCAAATCTAAACAGGCAGATGATCCTCTGATGATTCGGTTACGTGATGAAGTGATCAAAGGTAAGGCCCCTGGATTCATAATTCATGATGATGGGGTTTTGAGATTTCAGAACCGACTCTGCGTTCCCGATGATGATGTTCTGAAACAGACAATTATGAAGGAAGCCCACAGTTCGCCCTATTCTATCCACCCGGGCACCAGTAAGATGTATAAGGACTTGAAGCAGAATTTCTGGTGGGGCAACATGAAGAAAGATGTAGCGGACTATGTTTCGAAATGCTTGACTTGTCAAAGAGTTAAGATCGAGCATCAACGGCCTGCCGGAATGTTGAAGCCACTCCCGATTCCTGAATGGAAGTGGGAGGGCATATCGATGGACTTTATCACTAATATGCCGAAAACCAGGACATGAATGAACATGATTTGGGTGATAGTTGATCGTTTAACCAAATCAGCTCATTTTCTAGGCATTAAGGATACGTGGGGACCAGAGAGGTTGGCACGAGTATTTATTTCGGAGATAGTTCGATTGCATGGTACGCCGAAGACCATTGTTTCTGATCGAGACGGCCGTTTGTGTCTCACTTTTGGAAAGCAGTTCATAAGGCCTTGGGGACCGAATTGAACTTCAAGATCACTTATCACCCGCAGACTGACGGACAATCTGAGAGAACTATACAAACGGTGGAAGACATGCTAAGGGCCTGTGCCTTAGATTGGTCAAACGATTGGGAAGTTCATCTACCGTTGATTGAATTTATCTACAACAATAGTTGGCATGCTTCCATTAAGATGGCACCGTTTGAGGCATTATACGGAAGGAGATGCAGATCGCCCTATCTTTGGGACGATTCGCCGACTTGATCGGAGCAGAACTGAGTTGATCGTGCAGACTCGAGAGAAGATAGCCTTGATTCGTGAAAGGCTGTTGACCGCCCAGAGTCGCCAGAAATCTTACGCAGACGTACGCCGTCGCCCATTGGAGTTCAGTACTGGAGATCACGTACTTTTGAAGGTTTCTCCTACTCGGGGAATCTTCCGTTTCGGAAGGAAAGGAAAGCTGAGTCCGAGATATATCGGACCATTTGAGATCCTCGAGAGAGTTGGGGAGTTGGCATACATATTGGCATTGCCGCCGTCATTGTGCCATGTTCATAACGTGTTCCACGTATCCCAGTTACGGAGGTATATACCAGATCCCAGTCATATCATTGATTTCGGCGAGATTGAATTCGCGCAGGATGGGACGTTTGAAGAAAGACCGGTCAAGATACTCGAGAGTCGAGTTAAGCAACTGAGGAACAAACCAATCGTTTTGGTCAAAATTCAATGGTCGCGTCACGGAATGGAAGAAGCCACCTGGGAAACGGAAGCTGATATGAAGTCTAGATATCCCGAATTATTTTCATCTTGAGTTTCGGGACGAAACTCCTTTTTAGTAGGAGAGTATGTAATATCCGGATTTATTACGGTGTATTTCATCTGTATTCAAACCCTGTATTATTCGGATTGGTGGTTGTGATTATTGGAATATGATATTTCTTGCATTGATATCATTGTACATAAGTATAGAAGCATGCAAAATTTCTCATGCAAACTCGTGATAGCGCACGCTAAGAATGTATCTTAACGCGCGCTATCGGGCTACTATTAGCGCACGCTATGCAGATAGGAGTTGCGTGCGCTAAGAACTCAATTATTGAGCGGGACAGCTAGCACATGCGCCAACCAGGACATGGGTCCGGATAAGATTCCCGCGGACGAGCCCGGACAATTCTGAAGTCAACCATTATTAGCGCACGCTAAGGAATGCTTAGTAGCGTGCGCTAACTTGTTAAAATGCAGAATATTATAAATAGGACAACAACTCGTTTTGGCTTATATTTTTCTCGTTCCTTCTGCATACTGGAGAGGCCAGAGAGCTGAGATATCCTCCTACATACTTAGAACACATATTGTTGGTGTTTATATATTGGTTATCACTTGGGAGTAATCATTGAAGAGGAATAGCACCTTGGAGTGGCATACAACCAACCGGAGTTGGATTCTACCTTACGGTTCAGTGATTTTCATCATATTAAGGTATGTTCAATCTATCTCAAGACTTAGAGTTGGATTCTAACGATTTGGATGATCATGTTAACAAGATATGGATTTTCATAGATGAATTATCCAAGTATATCATGTTTGGAATATTGAGATGAATAAGCCTTAAGTACCTTGATTATAATCAACATGATTCGAATCTTATTACACTGAATATGTAAAGAGAAGCTTCTATCATTGGTAATTCGAATCTAGTAGATGACTTCATAATAATCATGGACTTGACTTTAACAATCATTATTGTTGGATAAATCTAAAGGATTGATCATGGAAAGATTTATCTAGTATAGATGGAACGCTTAAACAACTTCAAAGATGATAATATTGATTGATATAAGGTGTTGATATCAACCGTTGAGTCTTTCGAATTGTCGTGTGAAGATTTGTGGTCGAAATGGAATATGGTTTTAATGGTATGCATATCCTTGAATCCGAAGTTGTTGTCATCCGTAAGATCATTCATGATCGTATGTACATGATATTCATGGAGGTAACATGAAGTATCACGGAAGATTTCATTATTTTGATCTTGATGAGAACAGTTTACTGCTCAGCAGTAAACTGCCATGCATAGATAGCGCACGCTATGCTATGAATATTAACGTGCGCTATCGAGCACGAGTTAGCGTGCGCTACGTTTGGTACGTAACGTACGCTAGACCATCAGACGAGTCAGTTGGCTGGTCAGTGAAGTACTGACCATGCATAGTTAGCGTACGCTAGGCTTTGTTGTTTGCGTGCGCTATCGAGCAGACTTAACGCACGCTACACAGAGTACTTAGCGTGCGCTAAGCAGTTCAGGCAGATTGCATTTTATGAACTTTTGGCCGTAAATCGAATTGTTAAACATTCGTACGACGTGAGATAAACCCTATATCATTTCTTTTGTTAAGGTTTGGTCTCGTTACGTGATTGATTGAGGAGGACGACCTTCGAGTGTTCATTTTCGTGGAAGTGTTGTTATTGTCTTCAAATCGAGGCAAGTACCTTAATTGTTTTATGTATTGTTGTTATACATATTGTCGTGCATGTATGTCGTTATTGTATGTCCACCTCGTGTTGGTCCGACGATCATCGGGGATCTATGCTAGCGTCATACCGGATCATCGGACGGGTTTTTCCACCACGGGTTGGTCTGACGGGATCATCGTGGGTTCTAGGCAGTGAACGCTGGATCGATGGAATTACCATGTGTATGTTATGATATCATGTTGTGATTATCAGTTGTGTATGTCATTTAGGAGTTTCTCGTAGGAGAAGACTCGTTGGTATTTTGTCGTTTACGTTATTATTCTTCGTGAGATATGAATAATATGTTGTGGTACTTGTACTAGCATCGTTGTGCTAATCCCTTCGGGGGTGAACATTTTGTTTGTGTTCAGGATCCAGGAGAGCGGGAAAACAACCACTGGAACTGTATGACGACGAGGGTGCAGAGTGATGTCCCGACCGGGTTTATTTATCTGTTGTTTGTTCGTTATTTCAATAAGTACTCGAGTACGAAGTCATTTGTGATGGATTTGAATTTGGTGATGTATTATTGAGTTCTGTTGAACAATTGTACTATTTCTGTATTTGGTCAGAACTGTTGTACCGTAATTCCGTTATTTCCATTCGTTAGTACATTTTAATGCCTGTTCAATTCTTCAGCCTTGTAAATCCTTATGTAAAGGATTTACGGCGCTGTAATATTCCTGAATATATCGGGGGTGTTACAAATACTATCCGTCGGATTTGCACCGTCAAATCTCAATCTGGATAAAAACCAATATAACACAATATATCTGTAGATCAACTACCACAAGACAAATATAACAAGTCCCGAAACATCGACGTACAGTCCGAATGCTTATACGATCAATAACAATGATCAACCAATAAATCGACCGAGAATATCACCGACATGATAATTCCGATACTACCAACGAAGGATCGATATTAATCGAGAATACCATCAACATGATAAACTCCAACACGATCAACAAAGGATCAACAATAACCGAGAATACCCTCAACATGGTAAACTCTAGCACGATCAACAAAGGATCAACAATAACTGAGAATACTCTCAACAAGGTAAATTCCAAACACGATCAATAAAGGATCAACAATAACCGAGAATACCATCAACCAGGTAAACTCCAAATGATCAACAATAATGGATCTCAAAGAAATAACTCCGACCTGTCGAACATACCCCTCGGACGTACCAGTCGCAAATCGTCGAACATATCTAATCATACATGGACTATGAACGACCAAACAATATGGCTCAAAGATGGGCGTCATAGTACGCCCAATCCAGAAATGTGTATGTGCACATGTCTACCCTGTATACGGAATCCAGGATATATGTGGGGCATGTACCTAATTAGCCTCACGAAGTACGTCTCGTGTGCACGGTTTAATGCGGAAACATCCACGCATAACCATCATGTACCCGGCTAAAAATCCTACACAATAACCAATCGGCACGCAGATATGACTCCAGATATGTCACGATGAAACATGACAACGAAACTCGGAGAATCACATATCCAATAAGGATCAAGAGACTCACCGAAGTGAACAATGACACACAGATAATGAAAGATCGACACGACCGATAATATCCAAATTAAATATCTTGGGATCACAATTCCCAAAGAATGATAAACGCGATCACTAATGGCTGCCCCACTTTATTCCTTTCACTCTTGGTCTTAGTCTTGCCTTTGGTAGGTGATGGACAAATGACTTTAGAGATATAGTATCTCTTATAATAAGGAAAAAGGAGATTTTGGGGTGATAATGTTGGAAGAATAAATGAAGACTTGAAAACTCTCACCTAAGAAGCTAACTCACGGTTTTGGCAAGTAGAAAGGAGAGAGGAAATAGTTTCCAAAGGCTTCATACTATTCATCATCTTCTTCATTATACATTCATAAGTTTTCTTGGAGGAAATTTTATGAGATAGAGAGATCAAAGATTAAACACTTAGAGTGTGGTAATTTTGATTAGAAAAGCTTCTACAACCTTGTTCTAGCCGTATCCTTGGAGGATAATGAGGTTTAGTCATTCCGGTCGTTTCTCCGGTGCGTGACAAGTAGAGATGTTGTCTTTTCGGCGTTGGATCATTCAAGTGCTTGGAGCGCATTGGATCGTAGGGAATTCATTTCAAGCTTGGGGAATAGCTCAAGAGAAGGAATCCATTTAATCAACGAACTACAAGGGTGAGTCTCTTATGTCTCTTGTATTTCGTTTTAATATTCGTATATACGTAGCTCGATCGATCCTCGTAGGGATTTGGATCGAATTAATTTTTGTTTTACCGCTTCCGCTGAGCCTTCCTTTTATGCACCGAATCCCAACAGTGGTATCGGAGCGTAAGTCTTGCGATCGTATATACGATATTGGCATTTGGAATGCTTGATTAGATGGTGTATGATTTGGAATCATAATCGTATTAATCTTTGATTTTCTATTGTTCATCTAAAAATTAATTTTTCATGATTTTATGTTACAATAATCTATTTTTCTTTTGAAAAACTGATTTAAATGAGTAATATAAAGATTAGAAAAATATTATTTTTGTAATCGGGGCGAAAAAACGAGTCGAAAACATAAACGGACCAGCCTTGAGTCAGTCCCGGCGCCATGGCCCGCCACTGCGGATCATGCCGCCACTCGCCGGACATGCTCGGCAAGATATGCAGTTCGCCGGCACTGGCAAAGGTCCTGGCTTGGCCCGACCGTGTTTTCCGACTCCGTTTTTATATTTGGTTCGATAATTAATTTCCCACAAATTAAATTAGATTTAATTTGACTAAGATTTAATTATGGTAATTTTATTCTTAGGGAAATTAATTTAATGAAATATTTTCTCGTCCAGAACAAGTTAAAATTGACGGTTGTTTGAATTAATTGGATTAATTCATTTTGAATGAATTGATTGGATCGGTTCGTATTGTTGATTGGATCAATGTATCTCTACGCTTTCCATTTATATAGTATTTATTGGATGAATGCTTTTGAATGGGGATGTGGTTCATAGACCTAGTTTTTGAATCGTTCAGTTTTATTCGATTGGGTTGTAAAGGCCGTTTTGAGCCTATTTATTTTACTAGAAATACTTGTATCTAGGATGCAATTTTCAACGTAAAATTTATATGTAATGACGAAGACCGGAGTAAGATCCGTTTCGAGAAGACGAAGATTCAAGACGAAGACATGTAATTAGATTATGTAGTTTATGTTTTCTAGGAACGGTCCATGAACCACATGTTGGTAGCAACTAGGTTGTGAATGGTTGTTTCATATTGTATGAATGCCACAAACGCGCTTAAATGAATTAATGTGCAAAGTGTAACATTAATCGCGAAAATTCTCCCACGAAAAATTATTAAGTTTATAAGGTTTCAAGGTTTTCCTTCCCTCTATCGAGCTTTCGGGAAATTGAAATCCAAACCGGATGTGCTATGCTTCCGAGTTATCGGGGTAGTCGTTCGGGGAGGACGGATAAATTACCGGGAGCGCATTGGATGCCTTCGGTTGGAGCAAATTTTATCCCTAGAAACCTGATAGGTTGCCGAATAAGATTCAATTGTGAAACTGATTTGCGTCGATGGTATAAACTTAACTTGTTCACGAACCATAGAAACCGTATAGGTTGAGGGGAGTGAACAAGGGGAAAAAGAAGATCGAATCATCCATTAGATGGGTTGGTGTTTGACACCACTTTATGAAAATTAATAGACTAGAAACCTGTTCGGTTGCCCTCTATTAAGATTTATAAAGAACTCGATCACCACTATGAAGTAGAGCGACGATACTTCCGGATTTTTAATGGGAGTGTGTTATTCCGATAAAAATAGTGGAAGCTGGGTAACAAGAATAGAAAAGACCTTAATTCTATACTCAGAACATAATATAACAAGTCACTAATTAACCTGTTATACTTAATGCATGCATAATTCTCAATATGGCAATGAATCCACTCGCAATTCTACTCGAAAAGAACACCTTGAACGGACCTAACTTTGTGGATTGGCTCCGCAATATGATGATAGTCCTCAGTATAGAGGCACCGGGATACGTTGTTTGAATATTTATTCCACATATCAATAAATTATGTTTTGATGATTAAGTTGCTAAACAAAACAAAACAACATAACGACGAAGCAGACGAAGACGCAAAAAGTTGCAATCTGGAATGTATTAGCACACACAAAACATCATAGGCTAGCGCACGCTAACGGAAAGTCATCTACATATCAGCCAAGTCCGAAGTTACCTGAAGTGAAGTCATTTGATGAGGATAGCGCACGCTACGTATGTCTACTAACGCACGCTATCGAGTACATATTACCGTTGTGAAGATATTCAAACACAGAATGACGCATGCAATGAAGTCAGTATTAGCGCACGCAAGGAATGATATTTAGCGCACGCTAAATATCAGTTTGAATCAAGTCAATCCGAATGTTGGAAAAAGCAGGTCAAAGTCATAAAGCTGGAACGGATACTTTGACAAATGAAGGCAACGGATATATTGCTTAGCGCACGCTACATTGTATCATTAACGCACACTACAGCAAGAGTATAACGTACGTAACAAAGAAGACATAACGTATGTAAGGGAAGAAACGAAGCTACTGGACTGAAACTAGGAACACGCTAGCGCACGCTACAGGCACGCTAATGAGCTTAGCGCACGCTATTGAGAAAGGTCTAGCGCACGCTAATAATAACTGGCAGTAATGGCTAGTTCGTGGAAGAAGGCTATAAATACCAAATAAGTTGGTATCATTCCACACAACAACATTGAGCAATTCATATACACTTGAGATATCATTGTAAACATTATAGTTGTTGTTCTTGAGCTTAAATTAGAATGATTGAGTGTTATACACAAAATCTTACACGAGTGAGAAAAAGAAAAGATACGATTGGATTCGGTGTTATTAGGATCAAGGATCCGACATTATTAGAAACACAATCGCTATCTTAGTGAGGTTTATCTAGTACCAATAGAAAGCTAGAGTGGTTGATTCCTTATCCAATAGAAAAGGAAAAACAGTTTTACTCGGACCGATAGAAGACGAGCTTGTAACGGTAATCCCTCGACCGATAGAAGAGAGGCGTAGAGGTTTTGATCTTAAGCCTAAGGAAAAAGATACATCAAGAGAGGACGTAGGCACGTTTGGCCGAACCTCTATAAATCCTTGTGTGATTTATTTTTCCGCAATTTATTTACGCTTCCGCACAAATGGCGCAAATATCCGATTTTATACCAACAATTGGTATCGGAGAGGTACTCCTATAAGCGACTTTACATCCGAGGAGAAAAGGCCCAATGGCGTTTCAACTTTCTCCCGTCGAAGGCCTTGCTCGTAACCGACCACCATTTTCTGATGGCTCAAACTTCATGACGTGGAAGAAGAAGATGTCTATATTCATCCGAGCATATGACATCGAGCTTTGGAAGGTGATCTGTCTTGGTCCAAAAATTCCGACAAATTCCAACGGTACGCTCAAAACTTTCGAAGAATATGATGATTCCGATTGGAAAAATGACCACTACAATTGTAAGGCAACTCAACTTCTTTATTGTGCCTTAAATCCGGAAGAAGACAACTGGATATCATCGTGTGATAGTACCAAAGAAATTTAGAAAATTCTTAAGGTAACACACGAAGGTACGTCTCAAGTCAAGGAGATGAAAATTAACATGCTCCTTCACGAGTACGAATTATTCCAAATGAAGGACGACGAATCCATCACTATAATGCTCGACCGATTTTTGGTCATCACTAATGGATTAGCATGTTTCGGAAAACCACTTTCGAGTAGTGAGAAAGTAAAGAAAATTCTCCGATCACTACCTCGAGAATGGGATGGTACGGTTACGGCAATAATGGAATCAAAATATTTAAATACTCTCGATTTTAGTGCTCTCGTTGGTTCTCTTATCAACTATGAGATTGTTCTAAAATCTCGGAATGCCAAACCGAAACCGAAGGAAAGGTCGATAGCCATGAAGGCTAAGATGTCAAGAAAGAAAGAAGAAATACCGGTGGACGAAAGCGATGAAGAATTGGCATATTATGCCAAGAATATTAACAAGTTCCAACACTTATTAAACCGGAGGAAGCAGGATATCCAAAAGGGCGAATCTAAGAAATTCGACAACACTTGTCGATTATATGGTAAACCAGGCCACTTTGCTAAAAACTATCGAGTAAAGCAAAAGGAGGTTTTAGTTGCAACATGAAGTGACGAAGATCCTGATGAAGATTTCATGAATCAAAATAATCTCGCGCTCATGGCCCGTAGTTCATTCGACGATAGCGACGTCGAAAGTCAAGTAAGTAACGCTTACGACGAAATTTTTGAAGCATTCGAATTACTTCATACGGATTATCAAAATGCTTTAAAAGAAATTAAATCCCTACAAATGAAATATAAATATTTGGAAAATGAAAATTCCAAAATTATTGACAAGGGGAAATTTGTGGAAATCGATCATTCAAAATGTATTGAAAATGAAAATATTTTAAAGGATGATCTTACAAAAATTCAAACCGAGCTTAAATCTTTGACAAAAAAATTCTCGTGTGGAAACGAGAAATTTGAACAAATACTTGGTGTTCAGAAATTCACTTTAAATAAACAGGGGTTAGGATTCAAACCACATTTTAAAAATGAATACGTAAATCTTAATATACCCCGATGTGAAAAATGTTTAAAACTTGGGCATCACATTTCAAATTGCAAAAGGCCAAGACGGACAATAAAAATCAAAAAGATTTGGATTCCAAAAAGAACCGTTATTCCTAATATTGTCCATACTTCAAAACAAAAACCAACTATAGGTTGGGTCCCCAAAAATTAATTTTTAACAATTGATATTTTTTAAAGGGGAGATAATACTTTCAAGGGGAGTTTTATATCTTATTATCTGCATATTTTTATTCATGCATATTTTCTTTATATATTCAAATTGGTATCCCTTATCTTTTTTTTACTTTTTGCTGAATACAAAAAGGGGGAGAAGAGGTTGAATTAGATAAAATGAAATGAAAGGAGAAAAATAATAAAAATTGAAGAAGTCGAAAAGGAGAAGAAAGCATACAATAAGGGGGAGAAACGACGGAGTTGAAAAATAAAGGAGAAGTCGAAAATGAAAGGTATGACGAGAAAAAATAAAAATCGAAGAAAGTCGAAAAGGAGAAGAAAGCATACAAAAAGGGGGAGAAACGACAGAGGCGAAAAATCAAGGAGAAGTCGAAAAAGAAAGGATTGGAGAAACTAACGAAACGATCAAATCTGAAAACTTTGATTCGTATAAATATACATATATATATTTTTATCTTTCAGGTTTTATCCAATTCAAAGAGTTGTTTTGTAATCATCAAAAAGGGGAGATTGTTGGAATATTTATTCCACATATCAATAAATTATGTTTTGGTGATTAAGTTGCTAAAAAAAACAAAACAACATAACGACGAAGCAGACGAAGACGCAAAAAGTTGCAATCTGGAATGTATTAGTGCACGCAAAACATCATAGGCTAGCGCACGCTAACGGGAAGTCATCTGCATATTAGCCAAGTCCGAAGTTACCTGAAGTGAAGTCATCTGATGAGGATAGCGCATGCTACACATGTTTACTAACGCACGCTATCGAGTACATATTACCGTTGTGAAGATATTCAAACACAGAATGACGCATGCAATGAAGTGAGTATTAGCGCACGCAAGGAATGATATTTAGCGTACGCTAAATATCAGTTTGAATCAAGTCAATCAGAACGTTGGGAAAAGCAGGTCAAAGTCATAAAGCTGGAACGGATACTTTGACAAATGAAGGCAATGGATATATTGCTTAGCGCATGCTACATTGTATCATTAACGCACGCTACAGCAAGAGTATAACGTATGTAACAAAGAAGGCATAACGTACATAAGGGAAGAAACGAAGCTACTGGACTGAAACTAGGAACACGCTAGCGCACGCTATTGAGAAAGGTCTAGCGCACGCTAATAACAACTCGCAGTAACGGCTAATTCGTGGAAGAAGGCTATAAGTACCAAATAAGTTGGTATCATTCCACACAACAACATTGAGAAATTCATATACACTTGAGATATCATTGTAAACATTATAGTTGTTGTTCTTGAGCTTAAATTAGAGTGATTGAGTGTTATTCACAAAATCATACACGAGTGAGAAAAAGAAAGATACGATTGGATTCGGTGTATTAGGATCAAGGATCCGGCATTGTTAGAATCACAATCGCTATCTTAGTGAGGTTTATCTAGTACCAATAGAAAGCTAGAGTGGTTGATTCCTTATCCAATATAAAAGGAAAAATGGTTTTACTCGGACCGATAGAAGACGAGCTTGTAACGTAATCCCTCGACTGATAGAAGAGAGGCGTAGAGGTTTTGATCTTAAGCCTAAGGAAAAAGATACATCAAGAGAGGACGTAGGCACGTTTGGCCGAACCTCTATAAATCCTTGTGTGATTTATTTTTCCGCAATTTATTTACGCTTCCGCACAAACGGTGCAAATATCCGATTTTATACCAACATACGTCTTGGAGACGGATATTCCGGTGCCTCCAGTGCGGACAAGAGCCAATCAGAAAGAGATTGAAAACCACAAAAGTGGGTTAAGGATGACGTAAAGTCCGTGCTTACATGATGGCTTCTAGGTCTAATGAGCTTCAGAGAGCTCATGAGAAAATGACTTCTGTTAGGCAGATTCTATCTCACTTAATCGAGCTTTATGGTTAGCACAGTCGAACTGCTAGATATGAGATATCCAATCAACTGTTCTGTACAAGGATGAAGGAAGATGAGAAGGTTGAGGACCACGTCCTCAAAATGATATCCATGATCGAGAGATTGGAGGCTCTTGATTTTAAGATGGATACTTCTCTTCAAACCGACATTATCCTACAGTCTCTCCCTGATTCTTTCTCACAGTTTGTTATGAATTTCCACTGCAATGAGATTGCATGAAACTTAGCTGGGCTAATAAACAAACTAGTGACCGCTCAGTCTTAGATGAAGACTCCGCGGATGAAGGAGTCTGCCCTTGTGATTTCTTCTGGATCTCAGAGGTCCAGGAACAAGAAGAAAAAGACCAAGAAGCGGACCGGACCACAAGTCGAGGACCTTAAGGGTAAGGGCAAGGCCCCGATGGTTTCGAAGAGCAAGAAGAAGGATGCTTGTCTCAAGTGCGGTGAGCTGGGCCAATGGGCAAGAGACTGTCCAATTCTTCATGGCGCTTCAGGTACAGAACTTTTAGTTTTGGAAACAAATTGTTCTGCTAATGTATTTTCTACTTCCTGGATACTGGATTCTGGTGCTAGTTCTCATATTTGTACCGTGAATCAGGATCTGGAACAAAGTAGGAAGCTTGGAGCTGGAGTAGTTATGATCACAGTCGGAAGCAGGCATAGTGTCGAGGCAACCGACATAGGATCACTTCTTTTGGGTTTAGAATCCGGCTTTGTTTTGACTTTAGAAGATGTACTTGTTTTGCCCAAGGGGCATAAAAACACTGTATCTATTCCGATCATGGACCGAAAAGGTTTTTCATTTTTCATTGGTGATGGTTCCTGCAAAATTTATTTCAGAAATAAACTAGTGGGTACTGCTACATTGTTAAATGGATTGTATCATCTAAATCTCAGCAACAAAGTAGTTGTGAATACTATGACTAGAAAACGTGGTAGGGATGAAACCAATAAAGTTTTGAAATGGCATCTTCGACTTGGTCATATTGGTCATACCAAGGTTTACAAAATGGAAAAAGATGGACTTATGAGTCCATTGGGATCGGATCCCTTTCCTACTTGTGAATCTTGCCTTAAAAGGCAAAATGACTAAGTCCCCCTTCACATGGACTTTTAAAAGAGCCGCTGATAAACTGAGATTAATCCATACCGACGTATGTGGTGCTTTGGAAGCAGCACGTGACGGATATCAGTACTTCATTACGTTTACAGATGATCATACTATGATTATGTATACTTAATGAAACATAAATCCGAGGCCTTTGAGAAATTCCAGGAATTTAAGGCCCTAGTCGAGAAATAAACTAGAAATCATATCAAAGCACTTCAGTCAGACCGAGGTGGCGATGATATGAGTACAGAGTTTGACAAGTTCCTGAAGGAACATGAAATAGTATCACAACTAACACCTCCAGACACTCCTTAGTTAAATGGTGTGTCAAAAAGAAGGAACCAGACCTTGTTGGACATGGTCTGTTCCATGCTAGGCTATACTGACCTGTGGGGGTATACACTCGTGAATGCTGCATATGTCTTGAACAGATGTCCTTCCAAATCCATTCCTAAAACTCCACATGAGATGTGGGAGGGCAGGAAACCAAGTCTTAATCACATTAGACTTATTCAATTCTTTCTTCAAGTTGGCAATCCTTTCGGCATTCTTGCCAGTGATCAACATGTCATCTACATAAAGCAATAGAATGATAAAATCATCATCTCCAAATTTCTTGAAAAATACGCAATGGTCCAGGGTCGTCTTCCGGTAGCCTTGCTCCCCCATAACCGACTCGAACTTTTTATACCATTTCCGTGGTGCTTGCTTCAACCCGTATAGACTCTTCCGGAGTCTACAAACATAATCCTCTTTTCCCTTAACCTAAAACCCTTCCAGTTGCTTCATATAAATTTCTTTGTCAAGGTCTCCATGAAGAAATGCCATCTTGACATCCATTTGCTCAATCTCAAGGTCAAGACTAGCCGCTATACCAAGGACCAATCGAATCGATCCTATCTTCACAACTGGAGAAAAACTCTCTTCAAAATCAATGCCTTTCTTTTGACTAAATGCCTTGACTACGAGTCTAGCTTTGTATCGGGGCAATGAAGTATGCTCCTCCGACTTCACCTTATACACCCATTTGTTTCTCAAAGCTCTCTTGCCCTTCGGCAACTTCACCAACTCGTACATATTTTTCTCATGCAAGGAACTCATCTCGTCTTGCATGGCATCCATCCACTACTTCTTATTCTCATCCTCCATAGCCTCATCAAAATATTCGGGCTCTCCCTCGTCGGTGAGTAAAACATACTCATCGTCCGAATAGCGAGCGGAAGGATGACGGTCCCTCGTCGACCGTCTAAGTGGAACAAAATATGGCATGTTCGTCATGGGTAGCTCGGGATGAGCTCCATCGGTGTCATCTTGTACCAACTCATCATTTTCACTGGCATCATGTTGTTCATTATTTTGGACATCATCTCCAACGGGTGTCTCAACATGTTGTGGAGGAACGGGGTCCAAATCAATAAGATCATAGTCATGTTGTGGATCCGACTCTCCATTTTCAACATCCTTCATCGTTTGATCTTCAACAAAAACAACATCTCTCGACCGAACAAGCTTCTTAGTAACCGGGTCATACAATCTATACCCGAACTCATCAAGACCATAGCTAATAAAAATACATGGCTTCGTCTTGGAATCAAACTTCGACCTTTCATCTTTCGGAATGTGTACAAATGCTTTACATCCGAAAACCCGTAAGTGGCGATATGAAATGTCTTTACTGCTCCACACTTTGTCCGGGACATCAAATTCCAAAAGAACACACGGCGTCAAATTAATCACATGAACCGCCGTGTTCAAAGCTTCTCCCAAAAATGACTTTGGCAATCCGGCATGTGAGAGCATACATCGAGCTCTCTCAACCAAAGTCCGGTTCATCCTCTCCGCCAAGCCATTAAGTTGTGGAGTCTTCGGTGGTGTGTTCTGATGTCGGATCCCTTGCTCTCGGCAATACTCATCAAAAGGCCCAGTATATTCTCCACCATTATCCGTCCGAATACACTTCAACTTCTTCCTAGTCTCTCTCTCCACCGAGGCATGAAACTGTTTAAAAACATCCAACATTTGATCTTTGGTATTTAAGGTGTACGCCCACACCTTTCTCGAATGATCATCGATGAATGTGACAAAATATAGGCAACCACCAAGTGTCATAGTCTTCATAGGACCACAAATATCGGAATGAATAAGATCAAGAACATTTTCCTTCCGTGAAGGAGTATGACTCTTAAAAGTGACTCTCCTTTGCTTCCCGTCTAGACATTGAGAGCATCTTTTAAGATGTACATCGTGAACCCCGGATAACACCTCCTTCTTTGACAATAGTGCCATCCCTTTCTCGCTCATGTGACCGAGCCTCTTATGCCATAACCATGTCATTATTGTCAATTGTGTTCATGGAATTAATTGTGACCTTTGGATTTGTCACGTACAGTTTCCCTGTCTTCTCTCCTCTACCGAAAATCAAGGAACCTCGAGTGAGTTTCCACACTCCCTTGCCAAAACCGCTATGATAGCCATCATCATCGAGTAAGCCAACGAAAATCATATTTAGCCTCATATCTGTAACATGTTTTACATTACATACAACAAGTTCCACACCGGTGTCGAACCTCAAGTGTACGTCTCCTACTCCAACAATATTGGATAACCCATCGTTACCCATCTTGACTATCCCATAGTCACCCGGAGTATAAGAGAAATAGAAATCCCTATGTGATGTAACATGACACGTAGCTCCACTATTGACCACCCAACTCGAATCATCTCTAGCAAGGTTGACCATGTCATAATCGCACCATACAAAGAACTCTTCGGTAGTAGTATTTACTTCGGCTTTTTCATTACTCTCGCTCTCCTTCTTTTGAGTGTTCTCTCGGCCTTGGCGATTTTCCTTCTTTAATTGTTGGCAAAATTTCTTCGTATGCCTTTTCTTACCACAATGGTAACATTCAATATTGGCACACTTCCCCCTGGAATTACTTTTTTGTGGCCCTTTATTACTCGGACCTCTGCTTTGACCTCTCCCCATCTTTCGGTAACAAGAACATCTGACTGTGACGAAGATCCCTGTGCCTTTCTTCGGACCTCCTCGTTCAGCATGTTCCCCTTAGCAAGTTCCATCGAAATGACACTATCAGGGGCAGAGTTGGACAACGACGTATGAAACGTCTCCCAAGTATCCGGCAATGTGCCCAACAACCACAAAGCTTGAACCTCCTCTTCGAATTTAATGCTCATTCCAGCAAGCTGATTAATGATGCCTTGGAATGCATTCAAATGATCCGACAAAGGAGTCCCATCCTGATATTTTAAATTCATCATTTATTTAATGAGGAATAGCTTATTATTCCCCGTCTTCCGAGCATACAATTGCTCGAGTTTGTGCCACAATTCTCGAGCGTCCTTTTCTCCACTAATATGATTCAACACATTATTATCAACCCATTATCGAATATAGCCACAAACTTGGCGATGCAAAATAGTCCACTCCGCGTCGGACTTGCCTTCCGGTTTGTCTTTGCTAAGGACCGGTAGATAATAATCCTTCACATATAGAAGGTCTTCCATCTTGTCCTTCCATACATGGTAATTTGAACCATTCAAATTCACCATTCTACTCGTGTTGGCTTCCATATTACAATTGAGATAAGAAACAACCACGAAACAAAAAATCCCGTGGCTCCGATACCACTTTGTTGGGAAAAACTACACAATAATGACGTCACAACGAAAAATACGGAACCTCGTTTGACAACTTTCCCAATCTTCAATCGTAACTTCGAGGTTACCGACGAGTAGAGCAAGCAATTATAGCTCGACAAATAATACAAATGATATACCAAAAATGATAAACAACAAAACGCAATTTTCATCGTGGAAAACCCCTCAAGACGAGAGTAAAAACCACGGGGCTGAAGCCGCTTAAATCCACTTTCACCAATCCACAATGCACAAATAGTCCCTAATACAAACTAGAGGTATACAACAATGATCTTCAAATACTTGGTAATAACAATATTCAAGTATTTGGAATACAACAACAATAAGATCGAGAAAAAGAAACACCATAAATAGCTTACACAAAAAGCTAACGAAGAAATACCCGAACTTCCGGACTCAAACCCCCGATCGATTCCGGTGAAAAGGTTTACCAATTGCTACGAAGCCCTTTTCAAAATATCACGATGATACGATCGATACACCTTCGAAAAATTGAACAAGTATTTTCTCACTGTTCTTTTCTCTCTTGTGTGTTCTCTCTTGTGTGCTCTCAAAGATGGTGATGAAGTGAAGAAAAACGCAGCAAAAAATCTGCATAAAAGGAAACTCAAGCCCTGTTGACTTCGGGTGCCGCGGCCCGAATGGTGTGTGCCGCGACACACTTCAAAAACTGGCCAAGTGAAGTCCCAGGGGGCTGCGGCCCGGAGTCCAGCAGGGTCCGGCGATTTGCAGTGCATCGGTAGGGGGCCGCGGCCCGGTGTATAGTGGCGGGAGTTCTCGGCCAAAAAATAGTGTGCCGCGGCCCGGATGTCTTGTGCCGCGGCCCGGAGTCCAGTCGACTCCGAGAAGGCCTATATGACTTTTGTTATTACCTTGTAATCCACGTTGCAAAGACTAATCGGCCGGAGTTGTGTGACTGACTCCAGACATTGGATTTTTGGAATAAGAGCCACCATGGTGTCGTTTAGTTCGTCCGGGAAGATTCCACGCTCGTAAAATTCCAGAACTGTGGCGACAAGGTTTGGTCTGATAATATCCCACATCTTTTGATAGAATCCTGTGGTCCTGCCGCTCTGTAGGGCGCCATTTGGAATAGAGCCTTTCTAATTTCGTCAGCGGTAACCGGTGCATGAACCCTCTGCCAGACATCATTTCTTACCAAAGGAAATTTGCCTCTCGGAGCCCTAGCAAGGTTATAATCTGCATCTTTGGTAAAGAGTCTAAGAAAGAAATTTCTCACCATTTGTTTTAAGTCGTCAGCATTTGAAATCCAGTTCCCTTGAGGGTCTTTAAGTTCTACTTCCTCCGTTACTTTATTATTGCAACGTGTTGACTATTACACTGTTCACATACTCTCTTTTGACCATCTTTTGTGATTTATACATATGAAAAAATATAGTCATGTGAGATCTTGTTAGATTCATCTCGAAAAATACTTTCAAAATATCAACGTCTTATAATTTTTAGAAATAAAGAATTGGAGATATTAATAATCAAAGTTGTGCATTGGCAAACGTGAAAGTCCACATGTTGCAGTTATAAAAGAACGGAGGTAGTATTATTTTGACTTTGGCCTTCTGGATTGTCACTGACGCATGATAGAACTTGGTGTTCCTTTCTCCGGATACAATCCAGTCATCCCTTGATTTTTGGAACCAGTAGATTTCTTCCTGGTGAAGAATTTCATCTATCTCCTCTCTCAACTTTCTATCTAGTTTGATTATATTATTAGTAAACCCTTTACCTATGGCCCTCCGCACCCCTTCAAGCCTAGCGAGTACACGACGTTTCCTCTTCACTATGCTTCCAAACACTTCCCTATTCCAAACTGTAGGTGACTGTGCCAATTTTTTTATATTGTCATGAAGATTTTGTCTTCTATTCCAACATGAGCTTACAAATTCTTTGAAAGTTGGGTGATGTAATACCACCGGTATTTCATGCTTTATTACTTGGTACTGTGTGAATTTTTGTAATGTGACGTCATTTCTATTTATATGTTCCATCGAGTGCTATACAATTATGCAATGTGGATGAAACGGAGGTGACACGCCTTGATGCTGTTGGACGTTCGTCGGTGCTAATATGACGGTGGCCAACGTCTTGTTCCCCGATAATTGTTGATGAGTGGAAAGGACGGTCACCCCGAGATGGTTAAAATGTGTTATGTGGCTAAAGAACTGAATATCTAACGCACGCTATAGTGTATGCCTAACGTACGCTAGGATTAAGGTGTTACGTACGTTAGGGTAGCTATATTACGTACGTAACGGGTGAGTAGGTCTCCCGACCAGAATCTTTCTTTTGACGCGGTGGAAGCTACTTTCGGCGGGCTAGAGGACAAACGAGTCAACCCTTGATAACGTACGCTATTCTCCAAACCTAACTTACGCTACCTACTGGAGCTTTACGTACGTAACAACGGCTTACGTACGTAACACTTGGGCACATTTCAGGCAGTGACCTCTGGACGGACCTTACGTACGTTAGTCTTTAAGTATTACGTACATAACTAGGTTTACGTACGTAATCTCTGTATCATTAACGTACGTTATCCAAACCGAGTGTTGTAAAATAACACTTCCCCTCTTCATTTGCACGACCCCAACCTTGCAAGAAGACACTCTTGGAGCATTTCCTAGCCTTATACTCAGTTTCCAGCCTCTCATATACTTGAATTAACATTAAGGAGGTGGTTTCTTGAGCTCCGGTGAAGATTATCCAAGTCATTCAAGCCACTTTTTGTTCCTCCTTATAGTTCTTGTGGATTCGTCAACTCTCTTCATTATTCTTCATCTTCTAAGGTAAGTCTATCAATCCTTGAAGTAATCTCTTCAATATTTTTGATTATTACTCGTTAGATTACGAGTATTTGGGTAGATTTTGCTAAAATCT
This sequence comes from Orobanche coerulescens, assembly GCA_033398695.1. NCBI lineage: Eukaryota > Viridiplantae > Streptophyta > Magnoliopsida > Lamiales > Orobanchaceae > Orobanche > Orobanche coerulescens. The sequence continues at coordinate 29,664,938 of CM065809.1, read as the reverse complement.
CGTAGACGACCTAAACGAACGAACTTGTAGAATCGGAGTTACCATTGTTCGTATATTTCATTTCATACAACTCGTTGTAATAATCACATGCAAGAACTTCCATCTTAATTTACATTGGGACCATATATACTCGACGAATCAATTGTAGAAGGATTTCGTAGGGATTCTTCACCGTTCGATAAACTAGTCGTAACTTACTCTTGCAAAATGATAATCAACGTTAAACGTTAATAAGGGAATTAATTCGATGATATTAATGTCACTGAAAGTCGTACTGAAAGTCGTTAGCCGAAATCATTGCGTTAAATAATAGTTGATCGATTGTAGTACTCGTAATAGAGACTTGGATTAGGAGTATTGGATTTGGTTATGATATGTTCGATTGTTGCCAACCGAATAATGCTAAGGATGATCTTGTTGAACGAATTGACGTATTTTATGTTAACCGTAGAATTGAATGATAAATGGAACGTAATGCTTACGAACTTAGAAAAACGATCCTAAATGTTGGTAATTAAGACTACGTAGGAATCCGGCTGGGAAAGGGGGACTAACTTTATTTATCATGATCCGTACGAGGCGTTAATCGGATATTACGTGATTAGGTTAAGCTCAAACGGGCGTGGGGATTTCGGTTATCATAAAGCACCTACCGTCGGATCATAGGCAAGTGAAATCTTGCTCGAGAAATGATAATATTGTCGTAATGTTGTATTTATGTATGTGCCATTGTTGATAAATGCCGATGGTTGTCTTTCTCTAAAATGTGTTATAAATGGGCCGATGTGTTGGGGATGAAACCTGTATGGTACCCGTATGGAAATGTGTTAGGGGATAAGACCCGAATTGGGCACCTATGTTCCGGGGTATTCCCGTGTGGATACTTTCGTGACCCTTGGTTGCGACCTTGGGGTTTTTGTGATAAAAGAGAAAGACGACGTCGGTCGTGTGATGAAATATTCTCTGTTGGTTATCTGGCACTGTACTTGGTAAAATGGTGTATATCGTTGCTAGTGATTGTTATTGGTATGCATTCTCTGACCCTGGTTATCTGGCATGACTTGTCATGCCAGGTAAATATGTTAATCTTGTGCAGGATACTCCCGAGGGGTCCGGTCAGACTTGAACGGTGTTGGAATAATCGCTTGCCACTGTTTAAATTAATTTGATTTCAAAGACCTCCATTGTGTAATAATCGAACTTTTTATTGTTTTCCCTCTTAAAACCTTTGGTCTCATGATATGTAACAGTGGACTTATCGTTTTATTGTAATTTCCTTAAATTATCTATTTCCTAAACTAGCCTTGTGGGTCCACACGGGATTCACGGCACTGTAATACCTCGGGATATTTTGGGGGTGTTACAGAAAATGGTATCAGAGCGTAACTCCTGGTTTAAATAAAATTCTCCTAAATTTCAAAGTTAATCCAGTCCAACACCCCAAGCGACCGTAAGTCCTCATTGGAATACGAAGTAAGTGACGTGTGTGTTTTCTGTCTAAGTACTGCATTTAATTGTAAACTGTGTATGAAAATGGCTTTAGATTAATACTGTCAGTAATGGCACGCCGAGGAGCTAGAAGGATGGTGAACGATGTTCAGGGTTCCGCCGCAAACCATAATGAGGACAGGAACACTGCCGAGACCCATCCTGCTGGGGACCAGCCGCCACCAATTAATCAAAACGATCAGGAGGCGGAACGCCAAAATAACAACCCAGGAGGCATGGACCCTTGTTCAGGCCCTTGCCCAAGCTATCTCCATGGGGATTGCTCAGGTCAACCAGGCGGAACGGATACCGGTTATCAATGTGGAAGAAAACGCAGGAAGAGACCGATGGTTGGGAGAAATGCTAAAGGCTAGGCCTCCATTATTTGACGGGGCAGGGGAGAAACTCGTGGACGAATGGATTTCCGAAATGGAGACTGCTTTCGAAGTGATCGGATGCCCAGAGAACCGGAAGGTGCCGCTCGGGATTAATCAACTCCGTGACACTGCCGCACGTTGGTGGAGGACTTACAGGCCAGAGGACCGAGAGGTTGGGTGGACCGAATTTGCCCTACTGCTGCGAAGCGAGTACTGTCCCAGATCAGCCTGGACTGCTCGCGCACGTGACTTTTTCAGTGCCGGACCTCAGAACATGCCAGTACTAGAGATCATTCGGGCCTACCGAACCGAGCTAAGTTACATCTCACAAATGGTTCCATCAGAAGATCAACGAATATGCCACCTTGCACAGAGGTTGCCAGAAGACGTACAACGGTATGCCGCTGGATTCCACTGCACGACCCTGAGGGCGTACGAAGACGTGGTCACAGCTTATGTCGGTACTGTTGTTAATACCGATCCTGGACATAACTCAAAGAAGCAAAAGACATCGGCTCAGTCAGGGAGCAACAACAAAATGAACTCAGGACCCACATCTTCTTTTAAGTCAGCAGCATCGTACCAACAGAAGGGTGCATCCGATCGGCCATACCGTAGGGACTGCTTCAATTGTGGCATGTCCGGACATACTAAGGATCGGTGCCAGAAGATGGCTACTAAATGTTTCACTTGCGGAAAGAGTGGTCACATGTCTCGTTACTGCTGGCGGGAAAATCCCACTCAGAACTCAATTTCTCAACCGAGTCAACAAGGCTCTGTGCAATCTCCCCGGATGCCTGCCGTTTCCAACTACTGAGGTCCATCCCATCAGACTCAACCACCGCCACATGGTGCCGGTCGAGGCCGTGGGCACGGCGGTGGTACTTCATCCTTTTCGGAGTCAGTGTCATCCCGTGTATTTGAGTTGAGGGCTACGGATGGTCAGTCTGCGCCAGCTATCTCAGGTACTCTTCTTGTTAATTCTCAGCAGTGCATGTATTATTTGATACCGGAGCCACACATTCATTTATATCTGTGGAATGTGTTAAACGTTTAAATCTTGTTTGTGTACCTTCTGAGTCCTTTACTGTTAGGCTATCTGAGGGTAGTAGAATAGGGGGCGATATAAAGGTTCGAGACTGTCAGATCTGCATCAACGATCATAGTTGGACTGCTAATCTTATGGTCTTTCCGCTCCAGAATGAAGATATCATATTAGGAATGGACTGGATGCCATTGCACAGAACGATCTTGGACACCTATCACTTGACTATTTCCATTACGGCTCACGACGGTACCACACATGTCATCAGAGGACGAGAACACTTTAGTATGAAAGGGTCTCTTAGCCTTCTCGCATCGGAAGTCTCCTGCAGCTCTCAAGAGAAGTATTACTGGTGTTATGTTCTTCAGGAGGATACTTCACAACTGACGATCGCAAACATTCCGGTGGTGAATGAGTTTCCAGACGTATTTCCCAATGAACTACCAGGGCTGCAACCGCACCGAGAAGTTGACCTTTCCATTGAACTCGAGCCGAGGACGAGACCTATTTTCAAAGCTCCTTACAGGATGGCGCCGGCCGAGATGAAGGAATTAAAGATACAGCTCGAATATCTATTGGAGAAGGGGTTGATCCGCCCGAGCACCTCACCGTGGGGCGCACCGGTACTTTTCGTCAAGAAGAAATACAACTCTCTACGCTTGTGCATAGACTACAGGGAGCTAAATAAGGTTACTATAAAGAATCGTTACCCACTACCGAGAATTGATGACCTCTTGGATCAATTACAAGGGGCAGTTGTGTTTTCAAAGATCGATTTACAGTCCGGATATCACCAATTGAGAATTCGGGAGGAAGATATACCCAAGACTGCATTTCGATCGAGGTATGCACATTATGAGTACATTGTGGTATCATTCGGGTTGACTAATGCCCCAGCCGTTTTTATGGAACTCATGAACAGAGTTTTGATTAATTTCCTCGATAAGTGCGTGGTGGTTTTTATCGACGACATCCTGATCTATTCCCGAAGCTCATAGGAACACGAGGAACATTTGAGGCAAGTGCTTAGCGTGTTAAGGCAACACCAACTTTATGCGAAACTTTCCAAGTGCGAATTCTGGATGCCGGAGGTAACTTTTCTCGGACATGTTGTCTCTGCAGAAGGCGTCAAAGTTGACCCACAAAAGATCGAGACAATAATGAGTTGGGAACCGCCGAAGAACGTTAAGGAGGTAAGGAGTTTCCTAGGATTGGCGGGCTACTATCGAAGATTCGTCGAGGCTTTTTCCTGTATCGCTCGACCGTTAACGAACCTACTGAAAAAAGCGCCAAATTTGTATGGACTGCAGACTGCCAGAAGAGCTTCGACGAGCTCAAGAGTAGGCTAACTACTGCTCCAGTGCTAGTGTTACCGCAGGGGACAGAAGAATTCATTATATACATGGATGCATCTAAGCACGGAGTGGGATGTGTCTTCATGCAGAACGGAAGAGTCATTGCGTACGCATCCCGCCAACTGAAGCCGTACGAAGTGAATTACCCGACGCAAGACTTGGAGCTAGCCGCAGTGGTGCATGCCCTCAAGATTTGGAGGCACTACCTTTACAGAGTTACTTGCAAGGTTTTCACGGATCATAAGAGTTTTAAATATATCTTCACTCAGAGAGAATTAAACATGAGACAAAGGCGCTGGTTGGAATTAATCAAGGACTATGATGTGGAAATCTCCTATCACCCAGGGAAAGCCAATGTGGTGGCCGACGCTCTTAGTCGGAAAATGTAACACCCCAAACTAGGCGGATATTACAGTGCTGTGGACCCCCGACTGGGACCCACCAGGCGAATGAAAATTTAATGAATTAAATAATATAATTGTAGTACCGAACCACAATATATCATCAATCACTCCGATGAGGAGTTTCATTACAACACATCCAAGATAATATCGAATACATGTATATTTTATATGAAGATAAAATATAAAACACTGAATGAAATGAATATCCAAATGGAAGTCTGCAGCGGAAATAAAATAAAGAAAACACGGGTGAATGAAAGGACTGGGGCCCCCTACTAGTATCACTGGGACTCCTCGCCGTCAACGTTCTCTTCCCGTGCCCTTGTCTTGCCATGACCTGAAAACAATATCCCACAATGGGGTCAGTTACATAGAACAACAATCCTCAAGAGTTGAATAAACACAAATCATGATATATCTTAATTATGAAATGACGCTGAAGAGAGGCATCATAGTACGCCCGTAATGGAATGTGCACGTGCACAAGACGAGTGTCCGGACACACCCGTCCTTATACCTAATTAGTCTCATGGAGGTACATTACCGTGTGCACAGTCCAATGTGTCGGTGAACCCAACACATGACTATCGTGTGCCTGACTAAAAATCCCACACATCTCTACCCGGCCACGCAATACGAACCCAGAGGGTCACACGATCAAAAGTGACCAAAGAATATAATGAAAAACAATCCGACATAGTCAAGAATGACTTACCGAGATGAAATGATAGTGAAACGAATGATAGCTCAATGAAATGATTGGAACCGTCGTTCCTCGTGACTGAAGTGGTTAATGGACAATTAAAAGTCTCAATGCGGTTAATACATTATGAATGAACTATGATTATGAATGAACAACAACGAAAGGAATGAATATCCTTTTAACCGAGTAAGAATTAACTTACACAACACCGGTGAACAATGTCCTTCCACGAACAAACGTCCTAAATGAAATTTCGGTCGCTCGAACAACCTTGAATAACACAAATACCAACAATCCGTTCAACATACGAATCAAACACGAATATAACGAACTCAAAACGTCGATACGACTAAACCAAGTTCATTGGGGCATTATATCGAACACATTGTAACCAATCTTTGATTGTTTATAATCAATCCTCAATTATACCAATATCGAATCCCCAATGAGTGTTTCAAACCGACAAAACATCTTCAATACAATCAAAAATCCAATATGAATATCCAAATTCGTTATTTCAACAACAACTAATCAAAAACCCCCAAATCCAACTCAATATTCAAAGTGTTCTTGAATAACCCTTCAATAATCCAATGAATATTCATACACACTCATAATCATATGTATATCTCTTCATACAACATGATTATAACGTCCAAAACATCAAATCTCAACCCAAAATTGAAATCCAAGAGGTTTGATGAATATTACCTTTGAAGATCCAAATACTTTGATCCGATGAAATCGCGTTAGATCGACTATCTAAGCTTCACTACCGAATGAAGATGATGAAATCCGAACACACAAGTGTTTGATGATGAAAAATCTCTCCCACAAACCCTCTCTCTCGGAACTAGGATAAAAAAATGGTGAAAATGAGAAAAACTCGTCGGTCCACTTATATAAGTCACAGGAACGCACAACTAAATTCGCACGACCAAGTGTCCGTGCGTCCGGTCGTGCGTGAAGCTTCTGCCGGCAACTGCTCTAGCGCATGAGCGCCGCGCACGAGCAGTAACTCGTGCGGCCTGCTCGTGCGGCCCTGACTCAAACGCTGGGCCTCCTGCCCAGTCCAGCCGCAACACACGAGCACCACGCCCGAGCAGTTGCTCGTGTGGCCTGCTCGTGCGGCCCAAACTCGACTGCTGGGTCTCCTGCCCAGTCCAGCCGTAACACACGAGCGCCGCGCACGAGCAGTTTCTCGTGTGGCCTGCTCGTGCGGCCCTGACTCGGCCGCTGCTCAGCCTAACGATGCACCGAGTAGAAAAATCACAGAATTCGAGAAGTACGGGGGCAAAAGAACGAGTAGCACAATTATTATGCCGAACGGTGAACACAATTGAATGAGCATGAATGATGAGTGATTATTAATGAATGAAAATTACTGAGTGACAATTACTTATTGATAATTACTGAATAAAAATGACTGAATTACAACCGGGTATTACATACACGCCGCCTTAAAAGAGTTTCGTCCCCGAAACTAAGGGTCAAGCAACTCGGGATGACTCTCCCACATACTCTAGACCACTGGGTTTTAACCAAAGGAATCGTCTTGTTCCTCAACTGTTTGATTCGCCGCTCTAAGACTCGTATAGGACGTTTCTCATATGAATGATCATCAGCGATCTCGATTTCGTCGAACTGAAGTATGTGACTTGGTTCGGCAACATACTTCCGTAACTGATAGACGTGAAACACAATATGAATTCGGCTCAATGCTGGAGGTAGGGCCTGTAATATCCGTAATTTTTTTTCTATTTTTAGCAGTTTCCATTTTTGGTGTATGTTTATTTTTATCGACTCGCTTGTAACCGTTTCGACATTTTGAATCTATTTTGTTCTTGGAGTTTTTCCATCTGGACGAGTTTTGATGGTGTTTTCACGTAATTTCATTTTATGACATGTTTTGCCGTATGAACATTCGACTCTTGTAAAACTCGTTCGTTTTCGTTGTTTCTTGGTTTGTACAAGTTTGTATGGTTGAGTTGGTCATGTGGAGACTTTCGGTTTGTAAATCCGACGTCGTTTCGTGATTTTCGGGCACTTGGGCCATTTTTGTAATTTCCTAATAGTTTAGGGAATCTTAGTTTCGTTGTCGCATAACGGACCCTCCGGTGGTCGGAATTGTATTTTCTTTCAGCGCTTAGCTCCGTTGTCTTGTATGCTTCGCGTCTATGTTCCTGGATTCTGGCCTCGTCGTACGTTTCGTGTTTTAGACCCTCGACAGCAGCTTACTGCTGGTGTGACATCGCCAGCCGATCTTTGGCATGTAGGTAGCGCACGCTACCCTGTTCCCTTGCGTGCGCTACCGATAAGCGATTAGCGTCGCTAACCCCCTTTGTTAGCGACGCTAACGAATGGTGGCGAGCCACCGGACTATCACGACCCGTTAGCGCACGCTATATATGACAGCTAGCGTCGCTAACTTCACAATTATATAAGCCCAATGCGCGATTTTGAGCAGCAGTTTCATTCTTTTTCCTTTGTTTCTTCGACGTGCGACCTCAGAGGCGATTTCCATCAGTCCTGATCGGCGTTCTATTCCCATTCCATCACCGTAGAGTCGTGCCAACATATTATCATCAGCATAATCGTCATCCATCATCCGAAATCAAGGTATTTTCGTGTAGAACCCTAACTCGTCAAATTTGGGGGTTTTTCCGGGTTTTGCTAATTGGAACCTAATTATTCCAGCATGTTATGATATTCTTCACCGTTTGTGATTGTTGAATGATTCCAAATCCAAATTCCTTGATTTTAATCCGTGAATTATCGATACGGGGAGATTTTGCGTAAACCCTCGCCCGTATCAATTGACCGTCTATTGTCGTATATTGTAACCGGGGTTATGGGTGTATTCCAGTAGAATATTGTTGTCCGTTGGGACTGAACTGTATTGATCCTTCGTTTAGGAACCGTCGCTTTCCACCCGGACCGTTCGTAGTCGTGTTTCATCTCCGTTTCTTCAAGAATGTCTCAAAGGCAAGTACTTTACATTTGTTTACATGTTCTAGTATTTGAATTATGGCTATATGTGGTTGTTGTGGGGAGATATGTGTATGTTCACCTAGGGACGGTCCGAGGGCCTCTAGGGATACGTATTGCCGTGTGTGTGCGTATCACGAATCGTGGTTAGCCACCGAGGATGTCCGACGGGCTCTGCGAGTACGGTGGCCGTGAGTCTCGTACAGCAAGTTAACTTTGAATTATGATTTGTAGGAGATAATGTGTTTTGTGTGTACATCATAAATATTCCGGAATATAAAATGTTTTCTAAAATGACTTTTTGGCGCATATATTCATCTGATTAGAATGTAGTTCAAATGGATTGTACTTGCACTAGCAGTTGTCGCTAACCCCTTAAATGGGTGAAATACTTTTTGTATTTCAGGTATTGATCGTGGGGACAAGCGAGCACTAGAGTCGTATGAGGATGATGGGCGAGCATGATACTGTCCAGAAGTTGATTATTGATGTTCTATATGTCGAATATTTGATATCTTGTTTTGGGGATTTTGTTTTATAAAAACTGGTTTAAGTACTCGAGTACTTCTTTTACAAAATTGTTAATGTTGTGTTCCTGTTTGGGAAATGGATTAATGTTGGATTTTATTGTCGGATTGTAATCTTATTTGAATTGTCGTATTATTGATCATTGTTGTCGTTGTCGAATGTCTTGTTTGGTAAGTTAGCTCAGTGGATTCCACAAAGGTGGGGTCCACGGTGTAATATGCCCCGAATGTCTTGGGGTGTTACGTAATATGGTATCGAGATTAGGTTTATGGATACCTAGTCGCCGGTCATTTGGGTCTAGTTAAGTGTCGCTGGGACAAGATCACCGTTATGCCATCATCTCAAGATTACCGGTGCTCGTAAGTTTTCCTAACTTGACTCGTTTCACCGTTCTGTTCTATTCCTGTCTTAGTATCTTTTGCGTTTTGCGTTTGAATTGTACTTACCCGTTGCTTCTTCAGAATTCCTGCTGGTAGAGGACGCGGACGCGGTCGCGGACGCGGTAGCGGACGTGGCGCAGCCGGTGGGGTGGCCATGTCCGATCACTCGGGAACTGATTCGGCGATGCCTTCCTTGTCGAACAGTGTTCCTCCTAGTTCCGGAGGTCAGCAGGACCAGTCTGCTAGCTCCGGTAATGCTCATGAGAATGTTGGAGTGGCCAACATTTTACAGTAGCGAACTGATGACGCTGCGACTCGAGCCGCTCGTCGGCCATGCTAATGCCAACCCGGTTCCGCCTACTGGGTCCAGCAATGATAAGCTACTTCAGGACGTGATTCGTATGCGTCCTCCGCAGTTTGATGGTGCTTCCGACCCTTTTGGTTGGGAGAATTGGCTGTTCGAGATGGAGAAAGTGTTTGAGGCTGTTAATTGCCCCGAGGAGAGGAAAGTACCCATTGCTCAGTACTTCCTCGCCAAGGAGGCAGCGACGTGGTGGCAAGCGGTGAAACCGCGTGACCGGGCAGCTACGTGGGCAGAGTTCCGGGATCTGATGGAAGACGACTGCATCCGTGGCCAGTGAAAGAGGGGAGGATCCGAGCCTTCTTTGAGGCTAAGCCCCAAGATGTACCTATATCTCAAGCCATCAAAGACTACAATCAGCAGTTACATTATGTAAGAAACCAAGTCCGCGATGAGCTCGATAAGATCCGCCACTTTGACATGCGGATGAAACCGAGAGTGCGCCACTACATGTCTGGTCTGGGGTGCACGACTTTGAAAGAATATCAGAATAAAGCGATGGCTTATGAGATGTCGTTTTCTGCGACAGAGACGGCAACCGAAGGGAAGAAACAGAAAACCACCGGTCAGTTTTCGGGAGGCAAGTCAGGAGGATATCCGAAGACTCAGTCTGGTTCGCGAGTCTTCGAGAGTCAGTCGCCATCAGTTGGTCGAAGAAACGGTTCTAGGTCTGCTCCTGCTGGTTCCGTTCGTGGTCCTACGTGCTTCAACTGCAGTCGTCCGGGCCACATGATGAGTGAGTGTGATAGGCCTCCGATTCAGTGTCTTTCTTGTGGTCATATGGGTCATCGTGCTAAGTTTTGTACGGATGCAGCTCGGGCCCCAGTTACTCAGATATCAGCCCCAGCCGCGGGAGAGCCGAGTGTGAATCAGACACCGACAGTTCCTCAGCCGCAGCAGAGTTTTGGTAGAGGTCGAGGTCGTGGTCAGCCTTCTAGAGGGGGAGCTTCAAGTGCGGGGTCTGTTCCGCCCCGTGTGTACGAGATGAGACGAGCAGGAGATCCTGACGCGACGGTGGCCGCAGGTACCGTCCACATCCTTGATCATCCTGTTTCCGTATTGTTCGATTCTGGTGCTACGCATTCTTTTATATCTATGGATTGTGTGCGTCGCCTGCATGTTGATTGCCTTGTTGCTTGTGAGCCTTTTGTTGTTAAACTTCCTAGTGGGGATAGCATCGTGGGGGATCGTGAGGTTAGAGATTTTCCAGTGAGTATCGCGGGGAGGGTTTGGCCTTCTAATCTGATTGCGGTAGATATTAGAGATGAGGATTTGATTCTGGGTGAGGATTGGCTGGACCGTCATGGGGCGATCATGAATTATAGAACGAGGACGGTTTCGATGTTGGCCTCTGACGGTACCGAGCATTCCTTTGTGGGGCGTAAGCGGAGTAGCCAGAGATTACTGATCAGCGCCTTAAAGGCGGTGAGACTTCTTCGAGGAGGTTGCACGGGTTATTGGTGTTACGCTTTGAGATCGGAAGAAGGGGGAGTCGAGCTCTCGTCTATTCCAGTAGTATGTGAGTATCCTGACATTTTTCCAGATGAGTTGCCGGTTTGCCACCGGACCGAGAGGTTGAATTTACCGTCGATTTAGAGCCGGGTGCAGCACCTATCTCTAAGACGCCATACCGGATGGCGCCTGCCGAGATGCTTGAGTTGAAGAAACAGTTGGGAGAGTTGCTAGACATGGGATATATTCGACCGAGCGCTTCGCCTTGGGGCGCACCGGTCCTATTCGTAAAGAAGAAGGATGGGTCACTTCGTTTGTGTATCGACTACCGAGAGTTAAACAAAGTGACCATAAAAAACAAGTATCCGCTCCCTAGGATTGATGATTTGTTTGATCAGTTGCAAGGGGCAACTGTATTTTCGAAGATTGATTTGAGATCGGGGTATTATCAGCTCCGAGTGAAGGATACCGATATTCCGAAGACGGCCTTTCGGACGAGATACGGTCACTACGAGTTTGTGGTTATGCCTTTTGGGCTAACCAACGCACCAGCCGTGTTCATGCAGCTTATGAACAAAGTCTTTATCGAGTACCTCGATAAGTGTGTAGTCGTTTTTATCGACAACATCCTGATTTACTTGAGGAGCGAGGAGGAGCACGTCCATCATTTGCATATTGTGTTAGATATTTTGAGAACTCAGCATCTTTTTGCGAAGTTCTCAAAGTGCGAGTTTTGGTTACGGGAGGTTATGTTTCTCGGTCATGTGATCTCGGCCGAGGGTGTTCGTGTGGACCCACATAAGGTAGAGGTGTTGGGTTGGGCGCCGCCAAGAACGTGAAGGAGGTCCGCAGCTCGGGATTAGCCGGGTATTACCGCAGATTCGTCGAGGGGTTCTCTAAGCTCGCTCGACCGCTGACTCAGTTGTTACAGAAGTCGGAGAAGTTTGTGTGGACCGATGAGAGGCAGAATAGTTTTGAGGAGTTGAAGAAGCGGTTGACAACCGCTCCCGTGTTGGCTTTACCGAGTGGTAATGATGGTTTCTCCGTTTATAGTGATGCTTCGGGCCAAGGGCTCGGATGCGTACTTATGCAGCACGGGAGGACGATTGCCTATGCTTCCCGTCAGTTGAAACCGTATGAATTGAATTACCCTACGCACGATCTTGTGTTGGCCGCAGTTGTGTTTGCGTTGAAAATTTGGCGTCATTACTTGTATGGCTCGTCGTGTCAGATTTTCACCGATCACAAGAGCCTGAAGTACATCTTCACGCAGAAGGAGCTTAATATGAGACAGAGGAGATGGTTGGAACTGATTAAGGATTACGATCTTGAGATCCTCTATCATCCGGGCAAGGCTAATGTGGTAGCAGATGCCTTGAGCCGGAAATCGGTATCGCTTCGGCGCTTGAGTTACTCACGGCCCGATCGGGACTTCAAAGAGTTTATGAGGTTGAGCATTGAGATTGTACCGCCCAGAGAGTTCCGGCGATTGCGTACTCTTGAGATTTCTTCATCTCTCAGTCGAGGACATTAAGTCGGGACAGTTAGAGGATCCGATGTTTATTCGGCTTCGAGAGAGTGTAGGAAAGGGAAAGCCCGGATTCGTTATTCATGAGGACGGCGTGTTGAGATTCCGAGTCGGTTGTGTGTTCCGAACGACTCGGAACCGAGACAGAGCATTATGCGAGAGGCTCATGCGTCACCATACTCACCCATCCGGCTCGAGTAAGATGTATAAAGATCGAGGAAGAATTTACGGTGGAGCGATATGAAGAAGGAGGTAGTTCGGTTTGTAGCTAAGTGTTTGACTTGTCGGCAAGTCAAGATTGAGCATCACGCCACCAGATTATTGAAACCGCTTCCGTCCGGAATGGAAGTGGGAGGACATCTCTATGGATTTTGTCACGAGTTTACCGAGGACGAAGACTGGTATGAATATGGTATGGGTAATTGTAGACCGACTGACTAAGTCGGCACATTTTCTGGGCATCAAGGATACTTGGGGTCCGGAAAAGTTGGCTCGTATTTTTATCACTCAGATAGTGAGGCTTCATGGTACGCCGAGGACCATTATTTCAGACAGAGATGGCCGATTTATATCGCATTTTTGGCAGGCAGTGCATAAGGCATTGGGGACTCAGCTACGTTTGAGCACTTTGTTCCATCCCCAGACCGATGGGCAGTCCGAACGTACCATTCAGACGTTCGAGGATTTGTTGTGCGCGTGTGTGTTAGACTGGAGTAGTAATTGGGAGGAGCATTTGGCCTTAATTGAGTTTGCTTATAATAATAGCTGGCACGCGTCGATTAAGATGGAACCGTATGAGGCACTTTATGGCCGATGTTGCCGATCACCGATATGTTAGGATGAGCCGTCCGATTTGGTTGGCACCGAGCCGGACCTTGTGTTGGAGACGAGGGAGAAAGTCGAATTGATTAGAAAGAGGATGTTGGCTGCTCAGAGTCGACAAAAGTCTTACGCGGATGTTAGGCGTAGACCTTTGGAGTTTGAGGTGGGAGATCATGTTCTGTTGAGAGTGTCTCCGACGAAGGGAGTTTTCCGTTTTGGGAAAAAGGGGAAGCTCAGTCCGAGGTATATTGGGCCCTTCGAGATATTGGAGAGAGTCGGTGAGTTGGCATACCGTTTAGCTTTACCTCCGTCTTTGAGTCATGTTCATAGCGTATTTCACGTTTCTCAGTTGAGGAAGTACGTTCCGGACCCGTCCCACATTATTGACTTTGGGGACGTGGAGATCGAGAAGGATATTACGTTTGAAGAGAGGCCCGTCAGAATTTTGGAGCGTCGTGACAAACAGTTAAGGCACAAAACCATTCCTTTGGTTAAGGTGCAATGGTCGAGGCACGGAGTAGAATAAGCGACGTGGGAGCTAGAGGAGGATATGCGTTCGAGATACCCCGAGCTTTTTGATTCTTAAGTTTCGGACGAAACTTTATTTTAGAGGGGAGAATGTAATATCCGTAATTTTTTCTATTTTTAGCAGTTTCCATTTTTGGTGTATGTTTATTTTTATCCACTCGCTTGTAACCGCTTTCGACATTTTGAATCTATTTTGTTCTTGGAGTTTTTCCATCCGACGAGTTTTGATGGTGTTTTCACGTAATTTCATTTTATGACATGTTTTGCCGTATGAACGTTCGACTCTTGTAAAACTCGTTCGCTTTCGTTGTTTCTTGGTTTGTACAAGTTCGTATGGTTGAGTTGGTCATGTGGAGACTTTCGGTTTGTAAATCCGACGCTGCTTCGTGATTTTCGGGCACTTGGGCCATTTTTGTAATTTCCTAATAGTTTAGGGAATCTTAGTTTCGTTGTCGCATAACGGACCCTCCGGTGGTCGGAATTGTATTTTCTTTCAGCGCTTAGCTCCGCTGCCTTGTATGCTTCGCCTATGTTCCCTGGATTCTCGCCTCGCGTACGTTTCGTGTTTTAGACCCTCGATGCAGCCTTACTGCCGGTGTGACATCGCCAGTGCTCAATCTGCTGTAGGTAGCGCACGCTACCCTGTTCCCTCGCGTGCGCTACCGATAAGCGCTAGCGTCGCTAACCCCTTTTGTTAGCGACGCTAACGAATGGTGGCGAGCCACTGGACTATCACGACCCCGTTAGCGCACGCTATATATGACAGCTAGCGTGCGCTAACTTCACATTATATAAGCCCAGTAGGCTTTGAGCAGTTTCATTCTTTTTCCTTCGTTTCTTCGACGTGCGACCTCAGAGGCGATTTCCATCAGTCCTGATCGGCGTTCTATTCATATTCCATCACCGTAGAGTCGTGCCAACATATTATCATCAGCATAATCATCATCCATCATCCGTAATCAAGGTATTTTCGTCTAGAACCCTAACTCGTCAAATTTGGGGGTTTTTCCGGGTTTTGCTAATTGGAACCGAATTATTCCAGTATGTTATGATATTCTTCACCGTTTGTGATTGTTGAATGATTCCAAATCCAAATTCCTTGATTTTAATCCGTGAATTATCGATACGGGGAGATTTTGCGTAAACCCTCGCCCGTATCAATTGACCGTCTATTGTCGTATATTGTAACCGGGGTTATGGGTGTATTCCAGTAGAATATTGTTGTCCGTTGGGATCGAATCGTATTGATCCTTCGTTTAGGAACCGCCGCGCTTTCCACCCGGACCGTTCGTAGTCGTGTTTCATCTCCGTTTCTTCAAGAATGTCTCAAAGGCAAGTACTTTACATTTGTTTACATGTTCTAGTATTTGAATTATGGCTATATGTGGTTGTTGTGGGGAGATATGTGTATGTTCACCTAGGGACGGTCCGACGGGGCCTCTAGGGATACGTATTGCCGTGTGTGTGCGTATCACGAATCGTGGTTAGCCACCGAGGATGTCCGACGGCTCTGGGTACGGTGGCCGTGAGTCTCGTACAACGGTTAACTTTGAATTATGATTTGTTGGAGATAATGTGTTTTGTGTGTACATCATAAATATTCCTAATATAAAATGTTTTCTAAAATGACTTTTTGGCGCATATATTCATCTGATTAGAATGTAGTTCAAATGGATTGTACTTGCACTAGCAGTTGTCGCTAACCCCTTAAATGGGGGAAATACTTTTTGTATTTCAGGTATTGATCGTGGGGACAAGCGAGCACTAGAGTCGTATGAGGATGATGGGCGAGCATGATACTGTCCAGAAGTTGATTATTGATGTTCTATATGTCGAATATTTGATATCTTGTTTTGGGGATTTTGTTTTATAAAAACTGGTTTAAGTACTCGAGTACTTCTTTTACAAAATTGTTAATGTTGTGTTCCTGTTTGGGAAATGGATTAATGTTGGATTTTATTGTCGGATTGTAATCTTATTTGAATTGTCGTATTATTGATCATTGTTGTCGTTGTCGAATGTCTTGTTTGGTATGTTAGCCTGGTGGATTCCACAGTGTGGGGTCCACGGCGCTGTAATATGCCCTGAATGTCTTGGGGGTGTTACAGGGCCAATCTATAAGCTAACTCGCCTACTCGATTCGAAATCTCAAACGGCCCAATGAATCTCGGACTCAACTTTCCCCTCTTTCCAAAACGGAAGATACCACGACTCGGGGATACCTTGACCAAAACATGGTCACCTGTCTCGAACTCTAATGGTCGACGACAATTATCTGCATAAGATTTCTGTCGACTCTGAGCGGTCAACAAACGACTCCTGATCAACGCAACCTTCTCACGAGCGGCAATAAGCATATCGGCCTCGGTGCCGATTGATTCTGATAAGTCATTCCAACACCAAGGAGATCAACAACGACCGTACAAGGCCTCGTAAGGTGCCATCTTAATCGAAGCATGCCAACTATTTTTGTACGTGAATTCGATCAACGGTAGTTTGGCTTCCCAATCATCTTTCCAATCGAGAACACATGCCCTCAACATATCCTCTAAAGTCTGAATAGTCCTCTCCGATTGTCCGTCAGACTGAGGATGAAAAAATGTACTGAGATTAAGCTGAGTTCCCATAGCACGATGAACTGATTTCAAAAAATGAGACACGAATCGTCTGTCACGATCGGAAACGATACTTTTAGGAGTACCATGCAATCTCACTATCTCTTTAATGAACAAGTGGGAAAGTCTCTCGGGACCCCACGTATCCTTAATCTCAAGGAAATGAGCTGACTTAGTTAAATGGTCCACAACTACCCAAATTATATTCATGCCACGACGACTCGTCGGCAAACTCGTGATGAAATCCATAGAAATATCTTCCCACTTACACTCTGGAGTAGGGAGCGGTTTCAGCATACCTGTCGGTCGCTGATGTTCTATCTTGACTTGCTGACAGGTTAAACATCTCGAAACAAATTATGCGACTTCTCGCTTCATATTACTCCACCAGTAATTTTGTTTCAAGTCCTTGTACATCTTGCTGGACCCCGGATGAATGGAATAAGGGGTAGCATGAGCTTCTCTGAAAATCGAGTTTTTTCAACTCGTCATCCGCCGGTACGCATAACCGATTCTTAAATCGCAAAAGTCCATCCTCGTGGACCACAAATCCAGGGGCTTTCCCCTGAGCCACATCCTCACGGATGCGCAACAATGATGGGTCTGCACCCTGATTCACTCTGATTGCCTCCTCAAGTGGCGATGAAAACTCTAACATGCAAAGTTGCCCTTGCACTCGCTGAAACTAGACCTCGATCTCGAGTGTAAGAAATTCCTGCTGAAGCTCCTTCTGAACTGTTAAACGAGCAAGCATTTGCTCCTGAACGGACTTACGACTCAAGGCATCGGCGACAACATTCGCCTTTCCCGGGCGGTACAGGATCTCAATATCATAATCTTTGATTAGTTCCAACCACCGTCTCTGTCGCATATTTAATTCGTTCTGAGTGAATATATACTTTAAACTCTTATGATCGGTGAATATCTGACAGGTAACGCCATAAAGATAATGACGCCAAATCTTCAATGCGAACACCACGACTGCTAGCTCCAGGTTGTGGGTTGGATAATTAACCTCGTAAGGTCTCAATTGCCGCGAAGCATAAGCAATAGCTTTCCCGTTCTGCATTAGTACACATCCGAGACCCTGTCCGGACGCATCACTATAAACCACAAATCCTTCCGTCCCTTGTGGTAAGGAAAGGATAGGTGCTGAAATTAACCGGATCTTGAGTTCCTCAAAACTCTGTTGACACGCGTCGGACCACATGTATTTCTTATCTTTCCTTAAAAGGTTCGTCATGGGTTGAGCGATTTTAGAAAATCCTTCAACAAATCGCCGATAATAGCCAGCTAATCCGAGGAAACTTCGGATTTCCTTAACATTCTTCGTAGGTTACCAATCTCGGATAGCCTCCATATTCTGAGGGTCGACACGAACTCCGTCTGATGAAATTACATGTCTGAGAAACGTCACTTCGGACATCCAGAACTCACATTTGGAAAACTTTCCATAAAGCTGCTCTCGTCTCAACACGTCGAGCACTTGATGAAGATGAAACTCCTGCTCCTCCCGGTCACGAGAATAAATTAAAATGTCATCAATAAAGACAACCACGAACTGATCCAAATAGTCGATGAAAACCCGATTCATTAACTCCATGAATACCGCAAGTGCATTAGTTAACCCAAACGACATTACCACGAATTCATAATGACCATAGCGTGTTCGAAACGCCGTCCTCGCGATATCCGACTCTCGAATCCGCAACTGATGATATCCGGATCTTAAGCCGATCTTGGAAAATACTGAAGCTCCCTGAAGTTGATCTAAGAGATCATCAATACGGGGTAGAGGATACTTATTCTTGATCGTCACCCGGTTCAATTCCCGGTAACCAATACACAAACGGAACGAACCATCTTTTTTCTTGACGAATAACACTGGTGCTCCCCACAGGGACGCACTCGGTCGAATATAACCCTTCTCGGTCAAATCCTCTAATTGATTTTTCAACTCCTGCATTTCGGCCGGGGCCATCCGGTACAGTGCCTTCGATATTGGGGACGTACTAGGCTCTAACTCAATCGTGAATTCCACATCTCTCTGTGGAGGCAAACCAGGTAGCTCGTCTGGAAATACATCGGCATATTCTCTCACTACAGGAATATCCGTCAACATTACTGATGGTTTCTCGGTCTTGGTCATATAGCACCAATAACCGACACACCCCTGAATGAGTAATTTCACTGCTTTCATCATATTATTGATTCTTCTGGAACAACGGGGATTAACTCCTTGAAATACACACTCGGCTCCAACGACTGAAATGATAGTGACCATATGCTTACGAACACTAATGACGGCATCATGACGATCCATCCAATCAATACCCAGGATGACGTCGTCTCTCGGTAAATCTACCACGATTAGGTTTGCTAACCAATCACGGCCATGAAGCTGAATCGGACAATCCTTAATCTCACAATTCCCAATAATTCTTCTACCATCAGGTAGACCAATGACATAAGGCTCACAACTAGTAGCACTACCCAGACGTAGTCTACTCAAACATGACTCGGAAATGAATGAATGCAATGCACCAGTATCAAAAAGGGTACACACAAATTGAGATAGAATATCGAGTGTACCTGAGATAATCCGGGCCTCTGGATCTTCGGTCCTCTTCATCGCGTGAATCCGGGACTTGCCGGCCCCCGAACCATACGTTCTCGTCTGATAAATATATGTTCCGCCTTTATTCGCTTCCGTCGTCTTAAACGACGCTGACAGAGCAGTCTGATTCTGAATCGCTGATTGCTTCGGGGCCTGAGATGCCGCCGGAGTCGGATTGGAGTCCCTTCGGCAAAAACGGGCCTTATGCCCAACAATCCCACAGTTATGGCACGCGATAGATGGTTTCCGACACTTAGTGCTGTAATGACCCGGCGCTCCACAGTTGAAACAGGTGATGGCTGATCTGGCCGCTCGGGACTGAGATCCCGCAGGATTAGGCGCCGTAGGAGGTCGCTCAGAAAAGTTAGGACTCGCACGAGGCTTCTTGAAGGTTGACTGCTCGCCTTTGGACTGATTACGCTTTGTGGATTTCTTGCTGACAGATGAAGGTTGTTGCTCAGCAATTTCCTTAGCAGCAGGCCCATACGTGAGAGTTCCCTCGATTAATTCGGCCATAGTGACGCAATGATGATCAAACAATTGCATATGGGTCATCATGACCTGCATAAAAGTGAGTGGATCAACCCGAACATCTTCAGATCGAGCTGAGTCCTGGGTACGACTTCCCGACAGTGAGTGATTATTTACTGAGTTTCGACCCGCACCGCGACCTCTCCCCGTGCGTCCCCTGACAGCTCTCTCCATACTGAAGTAGGAAGGTCGCATGATAATCATAGATCTCGTATGAGTATCGTATTATAATTTATGTCATGAAATGATGAAAATGAGCATACGCGTTCTAACACAGTGATTACATGAATGATTAACTGAGGTGACATGATTATCTGATGATATTCTTGAAATGATTATCTTGAACAAGTTAACAAGATTAATGATATGATCCTCAAGATCAACAACTGAGTAATGAAATGAATTGAGTGGTTAATGAGTTAACATGATCAACATGATTAAAATGAAAATGATGTTTGAGGATTGTTAACTGATTAATGATGAATGAGTGATTCTTATTGCTAGAAATTATACCATGGCGTCAGAAATCTTACTGTTCTTTGGTCTGAGGGGCTCGGCTCTTGCACAGGTCACACGTGACGCGAAAGTCCAATGATACTAGTCTGATGAATGATGATTTTAAATGAGACATGACTCGGAAGGTAGTATTCCAAACCACACTCCGATACCAACTCTGTAACACCCCAAACTAGGCGGATATTACAGTGCCGTGGACCCCCGACTGGGACCCACCAGGCGAATGAAAATTTAATGAATTAAATAATTTAATTGTAGTACCGAACCACAATATATCATCAATCACTCCGATGAGGAGTTTCATTACAACACACCCAAGATAATATCGAATACATGTATATTTTATATGAAGATAACATATACAACACTGAATGAAATGAATATCCAAATGGAAGTCTGCAGCGGAAATAAAATAAAGAAAACACGGGTGAATGAAAGGACTGGGCCCCCCTACTAGTATCACTGGGACTCCTCGCCGTCAGCGTTCTCTTCCCCTGCCCTTGCCTTGCCATGACCTGAAAACAATATCCCCCAACGGGGTCAGTTACACAGAACAACAATCCTCAAGAGTTGAATAAACACAAATCATGATATATCTTAATTATGAAATGACGCTGAAGGGAGGCAACATAGTATGCCCGTAATGGAATGTGCACGTGCAAAAGACGAGTGTCCGGACACATCCGTCCTTGTACCTAATTAGTCTCACGGAGGTACATTACCGTGTGCACAGTCCAATGTGTCGGTGAACCCAACACATGACTATCGTGTGCCCGACTAAAAATCCTACACATCTCTACCCGCCCACGCAATACGAACCCAGAAGGTCACACGATCAAAAGTGACCAAAGAATATAATGAAAAACAATCCGACATAGTTAAGAATGATTCACCGAGATGAAATGATAGTGAAACGAATGATAGCTCAATGAAATGATTGGAATCGTCATTCCTCGTGAATGAAGTGATTAATGGACAATTACAAGTCTCAATGCGGTTAACACATTATGAATGAACTATGAGTATGAATGAACAACAACGAAAGGAATGAATATCCTTTTAACCAAGTAAGAATTAACTTACACAACACCGGTGAACAATGTCCTTCAACAAACGTCCTAAATGAAATGTTGGTCACTCGAACAACCTTGAATAACAGAAATACCAACAATCCGTTCAACATATGAATCAAACACGAATATAACGAACTCAAAACGTCGATACGACTAAACCAAGTTCATTGGGGCATTATATCTAACACGTTGTAACCAATCTTCGATTGTTTATAATCAATCCTCAATTATACCAATATCGAATCCCCAAGGAGTGTTTCAAATCGACAAAACATCTTCAATACAATCAAAAATCCAATATGAATATCCAAATTCGTGATTTCAACAACAACTAATCGAAAACCCCCAAGTCCAACTCAATATTCAAAGTGTTCTTGAATAACCCTTCAATAATCCAATGAATATTCATACACACTCATAATCATATGTATATATCTTCATACAACATGATTACAACGTCCAAAAAATCATATCTCAACACAAAATTGAAATCCAAGAGGTTTGATGAATATTACCTTTGAAGATCCAAACACTTTGATCCGATGAAATCGCGTTAGATCGACTATCCAAGCTTCACAACCGAATGAAGATGATGAAATCTGAACACACAAGTGTTTGATGATGAAAAATCTCTCCCACAAACCCTCTCTCTCGGAATTAGGATGAAGAAATGGTGAAAATGAGAAAAACCCATCGGTCCACTTATATAAGTCACAGGGACGCATGACCAAATTCGCACGACCAAGTGTCCGTGCGTCTGGTCGTGCGTGAAGCTTCTGCCGGCAACTGCTCTAGCGCACGAGCTCTGCGCACGAGCACCGCGCACGAGCAGTAACTCATGCGGCCTGCTCGTGCGGCCCTGACTCAAATACTGGGCCTCCTGCCCAGTCCAGCCGCAACACACGAGCACCACGCCCGAGCAGTTGCTCGTGTGGCCTACTCGTGCGGCCCTGACTCGACCGCTGGGTCTCCTGCCCAGTCCAGCCGAAACACACGAGCGCCGCGCACGAGCAGTTGCTCGTGTGGCCTACTCGTGCGGCCCTGACTCGACCGCTGGGTCTCCTGCCCAGTCCAGCCACAACACACGAGCTCCGCGCACGAGTAGTTGCTCGTGTGGCCTGCTCGTGCGGCCATGACTCGGCCGCTGCTCAGCCTAACGATGCACCGAGTACAAAAATCACAGAATTCGAGAAGTACGGGGGCAAAAGCACGAGTATCACAATTATTACGCCAAACGGTGAACACAATTGAATGAGTATGAATGATGAGTGATTATTAATGAATGAAAATTACTAAGTGACAATTACTGATTGATAATTACTGAATAAAAATGACTGAATTACAACCGGGTATTACATACACCCCCCTTAAAAGAGTTTCGTCCCCGAAATCAAGGTTCAAACAACTCGGGATGACTCTCCCGCATACTATCCTCGGTTTCCCAAGTAGCCTCTTCGACTATGTGTCTAGACCACTGAATTTTAACCAAAGGAATCTTCTTGTTCCTCAACTGTTTGATTCGCCGCTCTAAGACTCGTATAGGACGTTTCTCATATGAATGATCATCAGCGATCTCGATTTCGTCAAACTGAAGTATGTGACTCGGGTCGACAACATACTTCCGTAACTGATAGACGTAAAACACAATATAAATTCGGCTTAACGCCGGAGGTAGGGCCAATCGATAAGCTAACTCTCATACTCGATCCGAAATCTCAAACGGTCCAATGAATCTCGGACTCAACTTTCCCCTCTTCCCAAAACGGAAGATACCACGACTTGGGGATACCTTGACCAAAACATGGTCACCTGTCTCGAACTCTAATGGTCGACGACGATTATCTGCATAAGATTTCTGTTGACTCTGAGTGGTCAACAAACGACTTTTGATCAAAGCTACCTTCTCACGGGCGGCTATAAGCATATCGGGCTCGGTGTCGATTGATTCTGATAAGTCATCCCAACACCAAGGAGATCGACAACGACGACCGTACAAGGCCTCGTAAGGTGCCATCTTAATCGAATCATGCCAACTATTTTTGTACGTGAATTCGATCAACGGTAGTTGGGCTTCCCAATCATCTTTCCAATCGAGAACACATGCCCTCAACATGTCCTCTAAAGTTTGAATAGTCCTCTCCGATTGTCCGTCGGACTGAGGATGAAAAACTGTACTGAGATTAAGCTGAGTTCCTATAGCACGATGAACTGATTTCCAAAAATGAGACACGAATCGTCCGTCACGATCGGAAATGATACTTTTATGAGTACCATGCAATCTCACTATCTCTTTGATGAATAACTGGGCAAGTCTCTCGGGACCCCACGTATCCTTAATCTCAAGGAAATGAGCTGACTTAGTTAAACGGTCCACAACTACCCAAATTGTATTCATGCCATGACGACTCGTCGGCAAACTCGTGATGAAATCCATAGAAATATCTTCCCACTTTCACTCTGGAATAGGGAGCGGTTTCAGTATACATGTCGGTCGTTGATGTTCTATCTTGACTTGCTGACAGGTTAAACATCTCGAAACAAATTCTGCGACTTCTCGCTTCATATTACTCCACCAGTAATTTTGTTTCAAGTCCTTGTACATCTTGCTGGACCCCGGATGAATGGAATAAGGGGTAGCATGAGCTTCTCTCAAAATCGAGTTTTTTCAACTCATCATCCGTCGGTACGCATAACCGATTCTTAAATCGCAAAAGTCCATCCTCGTTGACCACAAATCTAGGGGCTTTCCCCTGAGCCACATCCTCACAGATGTGCAACAATGATGTGTCTGCACCCTGATTCACTCTGATTGCCTCCTCAAATGGCGATGAAAACTCTAACATGCAAAGTTGCCCTTGCACTCGCTGAAACCAGACCTCGATCTCGAGTCTAAGAAATTCCTGCTGAAGATCCTTCTGAACTGTTAAATGAGCAAGCATTTTCTCCTGAACGGACTTACGACTCAAGGCATCGGCGACAATGTTCGCCTTGCTCAGGCGGTACAGGATCTCAATATCATAATCTTTGATTAGTTCCAACCACCGTATCTGTCGCATATTTAATTCCTTATGAGTCAATATATACTTTAAACTCTTATGATCGGTGAATATCTGACAGGTAACACATAAACATAATGACGCCAAATCTTTAATGCGAACACCACGGCTGCTACCTCCAGGTTGTGGGTCGGATAATTAACCTCGTAAGGTCTCAATTTCCGTGAAGCATAAGCAATAGCTTTCCCGTTCTGCATTAGTACACATCCGAGACCCTGTCCGGATGCATCACGATAAACCACAAATCCTTCCATCCCTTGCGGTAAGGAAAGGACATGTGCTGAAATTAACTGGCTCTTGAGTTCCTCAAAACTCTATTGACACGCGTCGGACCACGTGTATTTCTTATCTTTCCTTAAAATGTTCGTCATGGGTTGAGCGATTTTAGAAAATCCTTCAACAAATCGCCGATAATAGCCAGCTAATCCGAGGAAACTTCGGATTTCCTTAACATTCTTCGGAGGTTGCCAATCTCGGATAGCCTCTGTCTTCCGAGGGTAGAAACGAACTCCGTCTGATGAAATTACATGTCTGAGAAACGTCACTTCGGACATCCAGAACTCACATTTGGAAAACTTTCCATAAAGCTGCTCTCGTCTCAACACGTCGAGCACTTGATGAAG
Organism: Orobanche coerulescens; assembly: GCA_033398695.1. NCBI lineage: Eukaryota > Viridiplantae > Streptophyta > Magnoliopsida > Lamiales > Orobanchaceae > Orobanche > Orobanche coerulescens. The sequence continues at coordinate 29,639,948 of CM065809.1, read as the reverse complement.
ATGAAACTCGTGCTCCTCCCGGTCACGAGAATAAATTAAAATGTCATCAATAAAGACAACCACGAACTGATCCAAATAGTCGATGAAAACCTAATTCATTAACTCCATGAATACCGCAGGTGCATTAGTTAACCCAAACGGCATTACCACGAATTCATAATGACCATAGCGTGTTCGAAACGCCGTCCTCGCGATATCCGACTCTCGAATCCGCAACTGTTGATATCTGGATCTTAAGTCGATCTTTGAAAATACTGAAGCTCCCTGAAGTTGATCTAAGAGATCATAAATACGGGGTAGAGGATACTTATTCTTGATCGTCACCCGGTTCAATTCCCGGTAATCAATACACAAACAGAACGAACCATCCTTTTTCTTGACGAATAACACTGGTTCTCCCCACGGGGACGCACTCAGTCAAATATAACCCTTCTCGGTCAAATTCTGTAATTGATTTTTCAACTCCTGCATTTCGGTCGGGGCCATCCGGTACGGAGCCTTCGATATTGGGGACGTACTAGGCTCTAACTCAATCGTGAATTCCACATCTCTCTGTGGAGGCAAACCAGGTAGCTCGTCTGGAAATACATCGGCATATTCTCTCACTACAGGAATATCCGTCAACATTACTGATGGTTTCTCGGTCTTGGTCATATAGCACCAATAACCGACACACCCCTGAATGAGTAATTTCACTGCTTTCATCATATTATTGATTCTTCTGGAACAACGGGGATTAACTCCTTGAAATACACACTCGGCTCCAACGACTGAAATGATAGTGACCATATGCTTACGAACACTAATGACGGCATCATGACGATCCATCCAATCAATACCCAGGATGACGTCGTCTCTCGGTAAATCTACCACGATTAGGTTTGCTAACCAATCACGGCCATGAAGCTAAATAGGACAATCCTTAATCTCACAATTCCCAATAATTCTTCTACCATCAGGTAGACCAATGACATAAGGCTCGCAACTAGTAGCACTACCCAGACGTAGTCTACTCAAACATGACTCGGAAATGAATGAATGCAATGCACCAGTATCAAAAAGGGTACACACAGATTGAGATAGAATATCGAGTGTACCTGAGATCATCCGGGCCTCTGGATCGTCGATCCTCTTCATCGCGTGAATCCGGGACTTGCCGGCCCCCGAACCGTATGTTCCCGTCTAATAAATATGAGTTCCGCCTTTATTCGCTTCCGTCGTCTTAAACGACGCTGACAGAGCAGTCTGATTCTGAATCGCTGATTGCTTCGGGGCTTGAGATGCCGCCGGAGTCGACTTGGAGTCCATTCGGAAAAAACGGGCCTTATGCCCAACAATCCCACAGTTATGGCACGCGATAGATGGTTTCCGACACTTAGTGCTGTAATGACCCGGCGCTCCACAGTTGAAACAGGTGATGGCTGATCTGGCTGCTCGGGACTGAGATCCCGCAGGATTAGGCGCCGTAGGAGGTCGCTCAGAAAAGTTAGGACTCGCACGAGGCTTCTTGAAGGTTGACTGCTCGCCTTCGGACTGATTACGCTTTGTGGATTTCTTGCTGACAGATGAAGGTTGTTGCTCAGCAATTTCCTTAGCAGCAGGCCCATACGTGAGAGTTCCCTCGATTAATTCGGCCATAGTGGCGCAATGATGATTAAACAATTGCATATGGGTCATCATGACCTGCATAAAAGTGAGTGGATCAACCCGAACATCTTCAGATCGAGCTGAGTCCTAGGTACGACTTCCCGACAGTGAGTGATTATTTCCTGAGTTTCAGCCCGCACCGCGACCTCTCCCCGTGCGTCCCCTGACAGCTCTCTCCATACTGAAGTAGGAAGGTCGCATGATAATCATAGATCTCGTATGAGTATCGTATTATAATTTATGTCATGAAATGATGAAAATGAGCATACGCATTCTAACACAGTGATTACATGAATGATTAACTGAGGTGACATAATTATCTGATGATATTCTTGAAATGATTATCTTGAACAAGTTAACAAGATTAATGATATGATCCTCAAGATCAACAACTGAGTAATGAAATGAATTGAGTGGTTAATGAGTTAACATGATCAACATGATTAAAATGAAAATGATGTTTGAGGATTGTTAACTGATTAATGATGAATGAGTGATTCTTATTGCCAGAAATTATACCATGGCCTCAGAAATCTTACTGTTCTTTGGTCTGAGGGGCTCGACTCTTGCACAGGTCACACGTGACGCGAAAGTCCAATGATACTAGTCTGATGAATGATGATTTTAAATGAGACATGACTCGGAAGGTAGTATTCAAAACCACGCTCCGATACCAACTCTGTAACACCCTAAACTAGGCGGATATTACAGTGCTGTGGACCCCCGACTGGGACCCACTAGGTGAATGAAAATTTAATGAATTAAATAATTTAATTGTAGTACCGAACCACGATATATCATCAATCACTCTGATGAGGAATTTCATTACAACACACCCAAGATAATATCGAATACGTGTATATTTTATATGAAGATAAAATATACAACACTGAATGAAATAAATATCCAAATGGAAGTCTGCAGCGGAAATAAAATAAAGAAAACATGGGTGAATGAAAGGACTGGGGCCCCCTACTAGTATCACTGGGACTCCTCGCCGTCAACGTTCTCTTCCCGTGCCCTTGCCTTGCCATGACCTGAAAACAATATCCCCCAACGGGGTCAGTTACACAGAACAACAATCCTCAAGAGTTGAATAAACACAAATCATGATATATCTTAATTATGAAATGACGCTAAAGAGAGGCATCATAGTACGCCCGTAATGGAATGTGCACGTGCACAAGACGAGTGTCCGGACACACCCGTCCTTGTACCTAATTAGTCTCACGGAGGTACATTACCGTGTGCACAGTCCAATGTGTCGGTGAACCCAACACATGACTATCGTGTGCCCGACTAAAAATCCCACACATCCCTACCCGGCCATGCAATACGAACCCAGAAGGTCACACGATCAAAAGTGACCAAAGAATATAATGAAAAACAATCCGACATAGTCAAGAATGACTCACCGAGATGAAATGATAGTGAAACGAATGATAGCTCAATGAAATGATTGGAACCGTTATTCCTCGTGAATGAAGTGATTAATGGACAATTACAAGTCTCAATGCGGTTAATACATTATGAATGAACTATGAGTATGAATGAACAACAACGAAAGGAATGAATATCCTTTTAACCGAGTAAGAATTAACTTACACAACACCGGTGAACAATGTCCTTCCACGAACAAACGTCCTAAATGAAATGTCGGTCGCTCGAACAACCTTGAATAACACAAATACCAACAATCCGTTCAACATACGAATCAAACACGAATATAACGAACTCAAAACGTCGATACGACTAAACCAAGCTCACTGGGGCATTATATCGAACACGTTGTAACCAATCTTCAATTGTTTATAATCAATCCTCAATTATACCAATATAGAATCCCCAAGGAGTGTTTCAAACAGACAAAACATCTTCAATACAATCAAAAATCCAATATGAATATCCAAATTCGTGATTTCAACAACAACTAATCGAAAACCCCCAAATCCAACTCAATATTCAAAGTGTTCTTGAATAACCCTTCAATAATCCAATGAATATTCATACACACTCATAATCATATGTATATCTCTTCATACAACATGATTATAACATCCAAAACATCATATCTCAACACAAAATCGAAATCCAAGAGGTTTGATGAATATTACCTTTGAAGATCCAAACACTTTGATCCGATGAAATCGCGTTAGATCGACTATCCAAGCTTCACAACCGAGTGAAGATGATGAAATCTGAACACACAAGTGTTTGATGATGAAAAATCTCTCCCACAAACCCTCTCTCTCGGAACTAGGATGAAGAAATGGTGAAAATGAGAAAAACCCGTCGGTCCACTTATATAAGTCACAGGGACGCACGACCAAATTCACATGACCAAGTGTTCGTGCATCCGGTCATGCGTGAAGCTTCTGCCGGCAACTGCTCTAGCGCACGAGCAGTAACTCATGCGGCCTGCTCGTGCGGCCCTGACTCAAACGCTGGGCCTTCTACCCAGTCCAGCTGCAACACACGAGCACCACGCCCGAGCTGTTGCTCGTGTGGCCTGCTCGTACGGCCCTGACTCGACCGCTGGGTCTCCTGCCCAGTCCAGCCGCAACACACGAGCGCCGCGCACGAGCAGTTGCTCGTCTGGCCTGCTCGTGCGGCCCTGACTCGACCGCTGGGTCTCCTGTCCAGTCTAACCGCAACACACGAGCGGCACGCACGAGAAGTTGCTCGTGTGTCCTGCTCGTGCGGCCCTGACTCGGCCGCTGCTCAGCCTAACGATGCACCGAGTACAAAAATCACAGAATTCGAGAAGCACGGGGGCAAAAGCACGAGTATCACAATTATTACGCCGAACGGTGAACACAATTGAATGAGTATGAATGATGAGTGATTATTAATGAATGAAAATTACTGAGTGACAATTACTGATTGATAATTACTGAATAAAAATGACTGAATTACAACCAGGTATTACAGAAAACTACACAAGAAGTGATGCTATCCAGCATAACAGTTCAACCCGAACTGCAGCAAGACCTCAGGAGAAGCAGTACAGAAGTATGGATACAACGTAGGCAAGGACAATTGTGCTCGATCAATATACATTCGTCCTTACTAGACGAGATACGTCTAGCACAGATGGAGGATCCCGAGTTACGTGCGATTGGTGCAAGAATTGAGGGAGTGGATGTTTCCGACTATAAAATTCAGGATGACTTGGTGAGGTTCAAGAATAGGATCTGTATTCCGCCGAATGACAGGCTGAAACAAACTATATTGAAAGAGGCGCACTCCACTCCCTACTCTATTCACCCAGGAGCAAGCAAAATATACAAAGATCTCCAACAGATTTTTTGGTGGAAGAATATGAAATGGGAAGTTGCTAGGTTCGTCGCCCGATGTATGACGTGCCAACAAGTGAAGATTGAACACCGCAGACCAGCTGGAATCATGCAACCCCTACCCATCCCAGAGTGGAAATGGGAAATCATATCAATGGATTTTATCACTAAGCTACCAACGGCGGTGGGAGGAAAGGATACAATTTGGGTCATTGTTGATCGGTTGAAAAAATCGGCACATTTCATTCCTATTCAAGAGACAACCGGGACAGAGCAATTGGCCGTCATTTTCATCAGAGAGATCGTAAGGCTGCATGGCGTTCCCTCATCCATCATTTCGGACAGGGACACCAGATACGTGTCTCGTTTTTGGAAAGCCGTCTACAAAGCTATGGGGACCCAAATACATTTTAACACGGCTTATCACCTTCAGACGGATGGACAGACCGAACGTACGATTCAAACCTTGGAAGATATATTGAGGGCATGTATACTCGATTGGGGTAAGGATTGGGCTAGACATTTGGGATTAGTGAAGTTCTCGTACAACAACAGCTGGCATGCAAGCATAGGCATGGCCCCATTCGAGGCCCTGTATGGGCGAAGATGCAAGTCGCCGTTATGCTGGGATGATGCTTCTGACACCGCGGTCATCGAGTTAGATCTGATCCAGGAATCCATTAAGAAGATCTCTATTGTTCGAAAGCACATGCTAGCCGCACAGAGCCGGCAGAAATCTTACGCCGAAAATCGACAGCGACCATTAGAATTTGCGGTCAGGGATCATGTGTGGGTCAAAGTATCACCTATGCGGGGTATCCGGCGTTTCGGCCAAAAGGGCAAGTTGAGCCCGAGATTTATAGGTCCGTTTGAGATATTGGATCGGGTAGGGAAGCTCGCGTATCGATTAGCTCTACCGCCGCATTTGGATAGAGTGCATAATGTTTTTCACGTCTCCCAGTTAAGGAAGTATGTCTATGACCCAAATCACAAGCTCAATTTCGAAGAAGTGGAAATTTCCGATGACGCTACCTTTAGAGAGGAACCGATCGCCATTTTGGATCGGCGTATGAAGATGTTACGAAGTAAAGCCATACCCCTCGTGAAGGTTCAGTGGTCGCACCACGACACGGAAGAAGCAACGTGGGAAACCAAGTCGAGCATGAAAGAGAGTCATCCCGAGTTATTTTCTTAAGTTTCGGGACGAAACTATTTTTAAGGGGGGTGATATGTAATACCACCGGTATTTCATGCTTTATTACTTGGTACTGTGTGAATTTTTGTAATGTGACATCATTTCTATTTATGTGTTCCATTGAGTGCTATACAATTATGCAATGTGGATGAAACGGAGGTGACACACCTTGACGCCGATGGATGATCGTCGGTGTGAATATGACAGTGGCCAACATCTTGTTCCCCGATAATTGTTGATGAGTGGAAAGTACGGTCACCCTGAGATGGTTAAAATGTGTTATGTGGCTAAAGAACTGAATATCTAACACACGCTATAGTGTATGCCTAACGTACGCTAGGATTAAGGTGTTACGTACGTTAGGGTAGCTATATTACATACGTAACGGGTGAGTAGGTCTCCCGACCAGAATCTTTCTTTTGACGCGTGGGAAGCTACTTTCGACGGGCTAGAGGACAAACGAGTCAACCCTTGATAACGTACGCTATTCTCTAAACCTAACGTACGCTACCTACCAGAGCTTTACGTACATAACAATGGCTTACGTATGTAACACTTGGGCACATTTCAGGCAGTGACCACTGGACGGACCTTACGTACGTTAGTCTTTAAGTATTACGTACATAAGTAGGTTTACGTACGTAATCTCTGTATCATTAACGTACGTTATCCAACCCGAGTGTTATAAAATAACACTTCCCCTCTTCATTTGCACGACCCCAACCTTGCAAGAAGACACTCTTGGAGTATTTCCTAGCCTTATACTCAGTTTCCAGCCTCTCATATACTTGAATTAACATTAAGGAGGTGGTTTCTTGAGCTCCGGTGAAGATTATCCAAGTCATTCAAGCCACTTTTTGTTCCTCCTTATAGTTCTTGTGGATTCGTCAACTCTCTTCATTATTCTTCATCTTCTAAGGTAAGTCTATCAATCCTTGAAGTAATCTCTTCAATATTATTGATTATTACTCGTTAGATTACGGGTATTTGGGTAGATTTTGCTAAAATCTCGTAGACGACCTAAACAGACGAACTTGTAGAATCGGAGTTACCATTGTTCGTATATTTCATTTCATACAACTCGTTGTAACAATCACATGCAAGAACTTCCATCTTAATTTACATTGGGACCATATATAATCGACGAATCAATTGTAGAAGGATTTCGTAGTGATTCTTCACCATTCGATAAACTAGTCGTAACTTACTCTTGTAAAATGATAATCAATGTTAAACGTTAATAAGGGAATTAATTCGATGATATTAATGTCACTGAAAGTCATTAGCCGAAATCATTGCGTTAAATAATAGTTGATCGATTGTAGTACTCGTAATAGAGACTTGGATTAGGAGTATGGGATTTGGTTATGATATGTTCTATTGTTGCCAACTGAATAATGGTAAGGATGATCTTGTTGAACGAATTGACGTATTTCACGTTAACCATAGAATTGCATGATAAATGGAACGTAATGCTTACGAACTTAGAAAAACGATACTAAATGTTGGTAATTAAGACTACGTAGGAATCCGTCCAGGAAAGGGGGACTAACTTTATTCATCATGATCCGTACGAGGCGTTCATCGGATATTATGTGATTAGGTTAAGCTCAAGCGGGCGTGGGGATTTCGGTTATCATAAAGCACCTACCGTCGGATCACAGGCAAGTGAAATCTTGCTCGAGAAATGCTAATATTGTCGTAATGTTGTACTTATGTATGTGCCATTGTTGATAAATGCTGATGGTTGTCTTTCTCTAAAATGTGTTATAAATGGGCCGATGTGTTGGGGATAAAACCTGTATGGTACCCGTATGGAAATGTGTTAGGGGATAAGACCCGAATTGGGCACCTATGTTCCGAGGTATTCCCGTGTGGATACTTTCGTGACCCTTGGTTGCGACCTTGGGGTTTATGTGATAAAAGAGAAAGACGACGTCGGTCGTGTGATGAAATATTGTTGGTTATATGGCACTGTACTTGGTAAAATGGTGTATATCGTTGCTAGTGATTGTTATTGGTATGCATTCTCTGACCCTGGTTATCTGGCATGAATTGTCATGCCAGGTAAATATGTTAATCTTGTGCAGGATACTCCCGAGGGGTCCGGTCAGACTTGAACGGTGTTGGAATGATCGCTTGTCACTGTTTAAATTAATTTGATTTCAAAAACCTCCGTTGTGTAATAATCGAACTTTGGATTGTTTTCCCTCTTAAAATCTTTGGTCTCATGATATGTAACACTGGACTTATCGTTTTATTGTAATTTCCTTAAATTATCTATTTCCTAAACTATCCTTGTGGGTCCCACACGGGATTCACGGCACTGTAATACCTCGGCATATTTTGGGGTTGTTACAGTTGATCAATCCAAGCTGCCTGGAATCTGAATCCATCGCGTTTTCCCAACTTTCTTGGCTCGTCAAACGTTATGAAAATCGGAGCATGGTCCGATTTTGTGAAAGGTAAATGTCTAATTTGAACATCTGAGAACCTTTTAACCACTCAACTGTTCCAAGAGCTCGGTCCAGTCGTGCACCTTGGAATGTTTGTGATTGTTTTCCTCTCATCCAAGTGTATTTCGAGCCGGTAAAACCTAGGTCGACCATCCCTTGTTCGAACGCCCAATGACCGAATTTGCTACAACGTCGTTGATCAAAATTTTGCTTGCACCTAACTTGCTCCCTGGTCATGAATGAATTAAAGCCTCCAACTGTCAGTCATTCCTTGCCAATGCCACGAAATTCTCGGTCTAAATCTACCCAGAGACGGTTTCGGAGTGTACGGCAAGGGCTAGCATAGACAACTGATATGTGCCACAATTCCTCTGCTGCTTTCTTCACAGTAGTAAGAATGAATTGTGGGTGAGTGTACACAATGTCGATCTGAATATGATCATTCCAAAAAAGCCAAATTCCACCACTATACCCAACCACTTCCACTCTAATCCAATTGGCAAAGCCAATTTTTCTGCAAACATCATTTGCGTGTGTTCCCGATATTTTGGTTTCAAGAAGACCGAGCAGACACGGCTTATGAACGCGAATTAGTTGCTTAATGGATCTAAGGAAAGCCTTAGACGCTGCTCCTTGGCAATTCCAAATTATGCACTTCATAAGATAAAACAGAAACAACAACGGAAAAACCAGCCGAAAACGATAACAGAAAAAACACACCGGGAACAAGAAAACAAGGGCGAGACACAAAGATGGGCAGAATCACCCATCGGGTCCAGTTGGACCCTCGTTTGGCCCATCCTCCTTAACCATCGGCTTCACCTCGTCCTCACCGTCGACTCCTTCCAACCGTGCCTTCTCTATGTTTGGTGGATCCATGTGATGCTCCCCCCTCAGAAAAGAGGTTATGCATCTGATTCATTTGTTCAACTAATGCAACTGTGGTGGTCGTGATATTCATTCCTCCATTTGATCCTTGAACTACTATGTGTTCTTGTTCCGCTGCTGCTCTGTCTGGCAATTGTCTACACCTCACATAATCATTTTTTCCCCCTTTCTTTGCGCTTAGTTCCCGAGTTTTAGTAAAGGAAAGAAAAGCAAGTGAAAAAAAGTCTAGAGAGAAAAGAAGAGAAAGGAAAGTGAAAGGAAATTGTATTTTGTGTTCTCGAGTTGGAATAAAGTGAAAGGAAAATTAACTATTTTGTTCTTCTCTCCAAATCCTTCCAAATCGGAAGGAAAGTTAGGAGGGAAAGTTTTTCTTCCGTTTCTTTCCGTTTCTTTTCATTAAAAAATTCAGGAACACCAAATATTTTTTTTTTCTTATTTCCATCAATTTCCGTTCTTTTCTCTCGTTAAGTTAAACTCAGGAACTAAGCGTTGATGTTTCTCCCTAGGAGCCGCATAACAAACTCGCTCCGCAAGTGCCGAAGGAGTTTCCATCTCTATTCTCTGATTGGCCACAAGTGCAGAAGGAGTTTCCATCTCTATTCTCTGATTGGCCACAAGTGCCGAAGGAGTTTCCATCTCTATTCTCTGATTGGCCACTTGTTTCTCGCTTATTTGGACATTGGGTCTTTTAGCCTTAGCCTTAAAAATAAATCTATTTTGCACTGTGTAATCCTTATTTTGAGGCCCATTGGTGTCCTCTGTATCTAGCACATTAGATTCCACCGCTAGATATGGAACCTAATATTGAACCCAATATGCAATCTAACAAGTTTATAGTCGAGAGTCGAGATGATTACTTTAGAGGGTTGAACACTTGAAGTCTTGGACCCTAGCCGAGAGACGAGAGGGCAGAGGCGTGAGTGATTGAGCAAGTGCGGGGTTGATCGACAGGCGAGAGGGCAGCAATTCAGTTATTCTTAAATCGATTGATGAGTGAATCAATTGATAAAGGCGAGAGCGAGTGAGGGAGAGAACAAAGAGGCATGTGGCGCCGTGTCATGATTCTCGTGGAAAATCAAACTAAGCACCCAAATGAACCTACATTGACCTTAACTAATTTAACTAATTGAGGCCCTAAGGCCTAGGGGGTGTACAAACCAGGTTTTTTTTCAAACCGGTTCGGGTTTGAAAACCGAACCGGTTTTTGGTCGAACTTTGAAAATCGGTTTTTTGACCAAACCGCTTCGGGTCGGTTCGGTTATGGGTCTGTAAAAACTCGACCCTATACTAACCGGTTTGGGTCGGGTTGAGACCAGTTCGGTTAGGAAAAACCGGTTATAACCGTTTTTTAAAAAAAAAAATAAGAAAGTGATATATTCTTATTAAATAAACCCATTATACATTAAATATAAACTTTTATTAAAGAACAACATCAACTTTTATTTAAACATTTAGAATTTAAAACATAAACTTTTATTAAAGAAACTCATTACAACATGAACTTTTATTCAAACATTTAGAATTTAAAACATAAACTTTTATTAAATAAACTCATTACAACATCAACTTTTATTCAAATATTTCGAATTTAAAACATAAACTTTTATTCATCGAGAGTGATATCTTCTTCGGAGCTAGCCTCGCGCGAAGATTCATCGAGAGCAATTTCTTCATCGGAGAGTGAGATTGCAAAACTTTCTTCCGCCTCGATATCGTGTATTTCTTGTTCAATGTCTAGTTCGCCTTCAAGACTTTGAGTGTATTGTATACGCTTGGATGCATCCAAGTGATCCTTCAAGCAAATACACATCTCCAATGATGCCGGTGTGAGTCTTGTTCTTCGTATAGATAATACCCTGCCAATAAGAAAAAAGCGGATTCCGAAGCTACCGTAGAAGCTTGGACGGTTAGTAAATCTCGGGCCATGGCGGTTAGAACCGGAAATTGAGTTTCCCTTCCTTTCCACCAAGCCAAAATATCAAAATTTGCGAATTTATGGGGTCCCATAGTGGATAAAAAATCGGTTCCAATATATCTCCCATATTCGCTAGTCGATGATTGTTCACCCTCACCCCTAGCCCGTTTAGTGTTTTCTTCTCATAAACTATTATATAAGTTAAGCATGGGATCCGCGCTAGTAGAAGTAGAATATGATGATGAAAACGAAGTTGAAGAATCATTTGTTGAACCATACTTTTTAAAATAAATCCCGAATAAATCTTTGAAATTTTGGTTAAAAATGGCTTTTGCATCTCTTGCATAGAAAACGTTTCGTTATGCAACTCTAAATCAATAGAGATTTTGTAGATAAGTAGTTCCACCCCACTAATATTCATACATGGGTTCAACGCGGCGGAACAAGTAATTATCGGTGGCATTTCTTTGAAATATTTTCTTAGTTTTACTTTCATGAGCGAAACCATTTTTTCATATAAATCACCACTTAATTCGTAGTCGCTTAATTTTGAACACATTAAATAAATTTGATTAAGTACCAAATGAATGGTGGGATAATAAACACCCGATAATAAAGTTGTTGTGTTTTTAAAAACTTTGAGCAATTCGCTTATTTTTCTAACAATATCCCATTGTTCCGACGTAAATGGTGTAACCCTATTCGTCCTATTCACAAGTTCATCATAAAAAAGTTGTAAAGCATCACGTTGGCGTAAACCACAACAAAACATTTTATAAGTCGAACTCCATCTTGTACGAACGTCCCAATTAGGGGTTAAAAAAATAGAATTCCTGTCCTTACACAATTTCATATATTGTTTATATCTAACTTTACTCGAACAAAATATATTTTATAATATTTTTTTAAAAGCGTCTTTTACCAAACTTATTTCGGGTACCACTAATCCGTCTTGCACAACCAAGTTTATAATGTGTGCAACACATCGACTATGATAAAAAATACCCTTCAAAGGCGGTTTGTATGTTAGTATTAATTTTTTTACCGCGTTTGTATTATTAGACGCGTTATCAAATGAGATCGAAAAAACTTTTTCTTGTAAATTAAAGTTATTTATTACATTTTGTAACATATAAAATAAATTTTGACCCGTGTGAGGATACTCAAAATTTTCAAAAGCAATCGTGCGCTTCATCATTAGCCATGTATCGGGATCAATCCAATGTGCGGTAACACAAAGGTATGAACCGGGCAAACCATGAGGTGCCGACCAAACATCGGTTGTTAAGTTTACATTTGTATTTAAGTTTGCAAAACCGTTTACTAGTTCTATTTTAGCCTTTTTTCCATAATTTAATACAATTACGTCTAAGAGTAGCACGACTTACTTGTTTATATCGCGGTTGAAGAGTATTTTGAATCACCTTAGTCAATCGAGGGTTATCGAAGTGGTTGAACGGCAAACCTTCTTGAATCACGTAGCTTGCAAATTGTTGTCAGCACCGCTCCGCCTCGTATGCAAAAAGACCCCCCTCTCGTGACATAGATGCTTGACCGGCTTTCGGAACGGATTTAAGTCCTTCGCAATACTTGTCGGTATGCATCTTCAACGTCGTGTTGGATTCATGTTTCAAAAACTTACCGCAATATTTACAATGAGCCTTAAGTTGCCCATCCGACAAATTCACGAGGTTGAAATTACACCAAATTTTTGGGTTTCGGGTTGTTTCTATAACTTCAAAAATCTCGGGCGCATTCGTGGAAACGGAAGAAGATTGAGTTGCCATTTGAATTGAGAGAAACGAGAATTTTGTAAGCGTTTTTAGTGTTTGAAGAGTGTTTTGAGAGTGTTTGAGTCTTGTGACTAAACCAAACTCAAATAGGCTATTTATAGTTAATTTAGGATGGCAAAATGGTAAAAAAAGGCAAAAAAACGGTCACAGTTTTGAAAAAAACGGTACCTTAACGGTACAATGAAAAACCGGTTTCTAACCGGTTTTTCCAACCCGGTTTCTGTAACACCCCCAATCCACTCAGGGATATTACACGCCGTAGACCCTCTCCTCGAAGATCTACCAGGCTGGTAGCAACATTTAACATCTCGACAATGCCTTCAAGGCTAAATGACTCAGTAGACCGATTTGGTCTTTCAATAAAAATATACAACTCAATTACAACATATACCCACGCAAGGGTCAAAATACAATAAACTCCCGTACAACGGGGAAAAGATACTGCAGCGGAAAAGAAAATACAACTAGACCAATACGACATCAACGGATCCTCGTGTGATTAGTATCGTTCATCTTTCATCATCCTTCGTGCCGACCCTGTGTTATGCTCCAAAACACGAATGCAAAATAGACATCCACCCCCCGAATACTCGGGGGTTAGCAAAACTCCACTGTTTTGCTAGTGCAAATACAAAGTGCAAATACGAGCCATACAATTCACATTCCACGAATAACAATAACCAGGAATCCTCAAAGATCCAAACAAAACGAAAAGTACTTCTCGAGGCAAGGGTTTGAGAAAACCTTTAAAAATCGAAATACCATAAATCAATGGAAATAATTTATAAGACGGTTTAGAATGCCATCGAGAGTTTTAATAGAAAACCATTTAGGATTATCAAATCCTAGTTTTCAAAATCCACAAGACAAAAGGGGTCACCGTCCCGAATCTTTACTTTCCGAAAAAAATGACATTTACCAACCCGTTGGGACTTTAGCCCCAAATCCATAAAATCACTCTTACAAAACCATTGGGATTTTAGCCCCAAATCCATAAAATGACTCTTACAAAACCATTGGGATTTTAGCCCCAAATCTCATCAACTCACAGTACACAAGAACGACCACAAGGCTCGTCTCCCAACATCAAAATCCACAAATAAAGGATTTAAAGCAAACAACAAAATACTCTAGTGCCATCCTAGCCAAGTAAGCCAAACGAACAACTTACCTCTTACACACTTAGTCGATGCATGCAATAATGAAAACCGTTCAAAAGCACTCATTTCCGGAAATGCCAATATCGAATCACATTTGTAAAATGCACCACAATTAACCGCGGACCCACAGCTTCGTGGATCCCTGCCGAGACCCCGTCGGATCTAACCCACAGTGGTTAAAACCAAGCTCGCGGTTCCACAGCTTCGTGGAGCCCTACCGAGACCCCGTCGGATCTAACCCGCAGTGAGCATACACACACACGTTACTCATGCAATACTAACATGCTAAGAATGTAAGTTCATTAAGAATACTCACTAGAGATGGCCATTAACTCGACACCATTATCAAACTCTTCAAAACACAATAACAAGATTAAATACGGAATACACGATTCCATAACTTTAAACAATAGGAGTATCATCATCAAATCCTTCAACGTTCAAAATAATCAAATCATAATCAATTCCCAAAACACACCGTTCACAAAACACACACGCATTTGAAAGAAAGCCTTTGACGAGGCCAAACCGAAATCTTTTGAAACTTCATTTCAAACAACCAAACAAACACACTAATACGATCACCGATCATCATATCCACAAAATAAGAAAAGTATGGGCAAGGTACTTGCCACGATATCACGAGAAATGGAAAAGTGAACGGATACGGCCGGGTAGCCCTCAAATTCCCGAACACTGTCTAGAACGTGATAGCACCGAAATTACTACGGGAAAACACCATATGAATCATCAACACCAACGGAATTCAACATCGGAATCATCGAGCACCTATAATCCTCCGTAGGGAATAATAAAACATGATTACGACGAGAATCAAGGCCAAAAACAACGGAAATCCCAACAAACTATCAAAGGGAACTCATTCGAACATTTAATCGAACATTAAATGTTCAAGACCCTTCAAGAACAAAGAAATCACCTCTCGGGTCGAACGAATATCCAATCCGTAGAACAAGTTCAAAACAACGTTTATACAACAACTAATTGATCAAAAACGGATTGGAATCGAAATCAAAAAGGAAAATCCCCAAATCTACAAAAACAAGGGTTCAAGCCACAATACCTTGATTTGGATGAAGGATTCAAGTAGAGGTCGAAAATCTTCAACAAGACTTGAGGAGGATAATCTCTACAAGTTTTGGAGCACTCAAATCGCCCAAAATCGCCATCAAATCGCCTAAGATGAAGGAGGAAGAAGAGAGGAGGAAAAATGAAGTTTTCCCCCTCGCAAATCTGCTAAAAACGCAGAAAAAGCCCGTGTGCCGCGGCACAGGATGAGTGTGCCGTGGCCCAGGGCGAAGAAAAACGCCCAGGAATTAGCTTTGTGCCGCGGCACAGCCTGAGTGTGCCGCGGCACACGGTACAGCCCCCTTCAACACCAAAAAGGCACACCGTGCAGTCTTCGCTATTTCAACCATAACTCCTTCGTCTGGACTCCGATTGACTCACCGTTTGAACCATTGGAAAGCTAACTTGATTCTCTATAATTTTGCAAAGATTAAGAATTTTTGGAGTTTCCAAGAATTAATGGTGACTTTACAAAGTCGAACTCCCACGTGAAAAAGTTGATTAAGGACACGGAACTCAACAAAACGACACCGAAACGAACTCGGATGACAAAAAGTGCAGAATTAATCATTCTCGGAATGACGAAGCGGTCATGATAGAGTTGTCAAAACGAACTTCCTCCGGAAAAAGAAAATTACCGAAATTCGAAATTGCGGATATTACAGTTTCTAACCGGTTTTTCCAACCCGGTTTCACCAACTGGTTCCTGCAAAACCCGACACGGACCGGTTTTTAACGGTAAAATGGGCAACCGGTTACAAACCGCCGGTTTTGATACAAACAGAACCGGTTTTGGTCAAAAACCGATTTTGATCGGTTTCGGTTTTGTTTTTTTCCGGTTTCAGTTTCGGTTTCGATTTTTTTGCCCACATCTACTTAGGCCTTTGATGCCCATGGTGGTAGCCATCACAACAATGGACGAGGGCCGGACTTGAGTCGGCCTTCGTGTTTTGCATAATTATGCATATTTTGACATTAATATATATATATATATATCATGTTGTGTTGTTGGACATTACAAAGAACAATGCTACACACACATACAAATGCACACACAAATGCACACCCCTACTTTGTAGGGTTGTACCCTGCGTAGTAGGGGTTGTACCCATACACAACCCCTACTACCTACCTGTAAAGCAAGGTACAATCCCTACTACGCAGGGTACAACCCCTACAAAGCATGGGTGTGCATTTGTGTGTGCATTTTTGTGTGTGTGTATAGAGCTGTTATCGGATCGGTCCGGCTCGGTTTTTGACAGACCCGGAACCGGTCCGGTAAGGTATCGGATAGACTCGGTCCGGACCGGTAAGAAAACCGGGTCATATTTAAGATCCGGAACCGGTCCGAAATAGTTCGGGCCAGAACCCGGTCCGAATCCGAAACCCGAATCTGGAACCCGGAAACCCGAATCCGGAAATAATTAACCTATAAAAAAATTGAAATCACCAAATTAGAACAATTATTTTAAATCCCCCAAATCTAGAACCCTTACTTGAACCCCTCAAATCCGAATTCTAAACTAATTTGAAATCCCCAAATTTTTTAACCCTAACCCGAATTCGAAAATAAACTAAAATCCCCAAAATTGAAACTAATTGGGTTAGGTGCGGGCCGTGCGGCTGCGGGAGGGTGAGGGAGGAGTGAGAGATTTCAGAATTTCTAACCTAATTTGTGTTATATATCAATGGCCTAAGGCCATGTTTGGTGCATGATTAAAAATTTTATATACCAAATGTCTTAGGCCCTGTTTGGTGTGTGTATGTGTGTGTGTGTGTGTGTGTGTGTGTGTATATATATATATATATATATATATATATATGTGTGTGTGTGTGTGTGTTATCGGGTTTTTTTTCCGGTTTTCTCGGTCCGGGTCTTATCGGTTTCGGTTAAATATTTAGAACTCGAATTCGAACTCGTTAATTGTCGGGTGAGTTTCGGTCCTGGGTTTTTCGGTCCGGTTCTTGACCGGGTTTCGGGTTCACTCGGACCGCTAACAGCCCTATGTGTGTAGCAACTTTGTTTAAAATTCTTAAAAATTGTTATTTTATTGATTTTGAAGTAGTATAAACATGGGATGAATGTGTAGTGTTTTGGGGGAGAAAAAAAGAAAATAGAGAGAGTTATTGTAAGAGAGAAAAATAAAAATATTGTGTAATAAAATTATATTTGAGTAATAATTATGAAATATTTATTTATTTATGTTGTTATAATGAGTGGGTAGTTTTCTTTTACTGAGGTTATGATGAAACCATGTCTATATTATTATTAATATTTATATAATAATTCCAAATAAATGTTATTAACGATTATGATTTTCGCTTCAATAGGGGTATATTATTTCATCAATTATATCACGTATTTTTATAGTTATAAATTCCCCATTGCTTTGTGATTATTGATATTAGTTAATTTCTTTGATTATTTGTTTTCCATTAAATTGGATACAGATAATGCTTAGAAATTACATTTTTCAAGCGAAGGAAAATATATATTTGAATTATAATTTTGTACTTATTGTTAAATCTATAGGGAAATAGTGAGATTGATTTCAGAATCTATTCCCTGAATTTCTTGGAATTAAAATATAAAATAAATAATAAATAGACATTGGTGAATTCTAAACCCTAGTAAATTATTTAAAATCAATTTATCTAAAATCTACTTAAAAATTACTGTTATTTAATGCAATTATTATAACAAATCAAAAATCAAATTATTTGGACTAGGTTACAATTTAATATAATTTGGTTCAAAACAATAGGAATAATTTTACTTCACTATTAGAGTCCTCCCTGTGGAATCGACCTTGCACTGCATATCTACATCGAACAAATCGTGCGCTTGCGAATATTAGACTAAAGAATCAACCAACAAGTTTTTGGCGCCGTTGCCGGGGAGGCGCAAACAAAGTACAAGAAGACTATCGTCAACAAGTTAGTTAAATTCTTTTACTAGTTATTTATTTCACTGTTTTTCTTTATTATTACCTGTCTTTTTAATATTCCTTTTAGATTGTGTTAGTATAAATAATAGTTAGTAGTAGAATTTATTTCCTTTTTTTTTATGTTCATAAAAAAAATTCTGAAAAATAATAAAAACTAATAATAAATATAAAATATAATTAATAATAATAATAATAAAAACTACCATTCATTTTCGTAAAAATAATAATAAAATAATAAAAAAATAAAAAAGTCCAAAAATATATAAAAATATAAAAAATCTGAAAATTTTTAAAAAAATTAGAACTTATTTATTTTTATTTTAAAAAAAGATCTGGAAAATAAAAAAAAATGTTTCAGACTTTAAGGTAATATTTTTGTTATTCTGGAATATTAATATTAAAAAAATCAAAAATTTTAATTTAAATTCCAAAAAAAAAAAAAATTAAAAAATAATCTGGAATATTATTTTCCGTAATAAATAAAAATATAAATTATTTTATTTTATTTTAAAAGTAAAAGCTACTAGTTTTATTAAAAATTTAATTTTCATTAAAAATCTAAAAATAAAAAAAAATCAGATTAAGAATTAATAATTTAAATAATCCGCAATATATAATAAAAAAATTCTGAACTTTGATTTTTTTTTAAAAACAGAAACCTATTTTTTTTTAAAATAAATTACAATATTTTAATAAAAATAGAAAATACTAAAAAAATTAAAAACCTGAAAATTTAAAAAAAAAATAGAAATGAAAATTGGTAATAAAAGAAAACTATTTTTATTGTTTGCATAAATAAAATAAAAGTTTGTAATTTTTATTTTTTAAAAAAAAATATGAAATTTTTTTCCCCGTATAATAAATAAATAATATATCTGGATATATATATATATATTAGCTCAATATTATTAGTCTAAAAATATAATAAATATTAAAATATAAAAACTTAAAAAAATATAAATATAAAACGAAAAAAAATCAGAATTTTTTTTGTAAAATTTTAAAATAATTTATATCTTTTCTTTAGTTTAAATAGAATCTTGTAGTGGTAAATTTAGATTGTATTTTAGTTGTTATTTTCTATTTACAGTATTCTTAGATATTTAGTTTAATTACAATATTTCTCGTCGTACAATTTAGTTTATCAATAGATATTGCTTCCGTGGATCAATTAGTAAGTTTATTCATTTGAATTCTGTTACATCCTATAATATTAGTAATAATTATAATCATCATCATCATCATTATTATTATTAATAAAAAAATATAAAAACTCAATAAAAATAATTAAAACAATAAAATCCTTTAAATGATTCAACAAGGGATTGATATTTTTCACTCACTAATTTGTTCGATTTGAATAGAGAAAAGCTCAATATTAATCTTATACAAACTGATTTTGAAAACCGACCGAATTTTGGCAAAAAGGCCTCTGTTGTACATGCCGAAGAAAGTTGGATTTTAAGTGCGACCGTTGTGTCGCCTCCAACGATCTGGAAGTTCGATCGACTATCATAATTTGGTTTGTATGCAAAGTTAAAAAAATTGAAATATTGGTGAATGCAAGTTTGGCAAAGAAATAATAAAGGCCGATTAACGAGATGAAGATTGTCCTTAACTAAAATTGAAGTTCAACAAACAAAACCGATACCAAAAATGGACGAAATCGAAAATCGGAATAATCAAGTTGCAAAAGAGAAAATTTTAATAGAATATTTTTCTCCAGTAAGTGCTAATTCTCCTTCTTGCATAGTGTTGCATACGACTAATGCAACTCATTTCGAACTTAAACCATCAATAATTCAACTTCTTCCATCTTTTCACGGTTTGGAAAGAGAAGATCCCTATATGCATGTCAAGAAATTTCTCGACATTTGTTCTACTTTCCGATTCCAAAATTTCTCTGATGAATCTGTCAAACTTAGATTATTTCCATTTTCTCTTAAAGATAAAGCAAAATTCTAGCTAAATTCTCTTCAAGCAAGAACAATTACTAGTTGGGACCAACTAGTAAATAAATTTCCCGCAAAATATTTTCCAATGTCCAAAACTGATAGTCTTAGAAGAAAAATATCAGAATTTTTCCAAAAAGAAAATGAAGAATTTTATGAGTGTTGGGAAAGATTTAATGATTTAATCCTTAAGTGTCCCCATCATAGTTTTGAAATATGGCATTTGGTAAAATATTTTTATGACGGTTTAACTCCAAACAATCGCCAATTAATCCAATCAATGCATGGTGGAAAATTTCTTCACTTTATTGGAGACGAAGCTTGGAATGCACTAGAAAATATGTCAATTAATTCACAACAATGGATTTCACTCGACTCTAGAGCCAAATTGATGCATACGACTCCAAAAAAGGTGGAATTTACGAGGTTAAACAAGATATTGAAATAAAATCTACTATAGATGATTTAGCACGAAAAGTGGATGCGTTAGTCTTGAAGCAATCCATCCCCTCGTCAAACTCAAAAAATGAATTTTGCATTTCATGTGCGGAATCATTTCATTCATCTCAATCTTGTCCCTCTGGTCCACAAAATCAAGAAATTTTTAATGAAGAAGTCAATGCGTTACACTCATATGGAAAATCTTCGGATAGTCCATTTGCTCCAACTTATAATCCAAATTGGAGGAATCATCCAAATTTTTCCTGGAAGCAACACATGCCTCCAATGAATCAAGGAGGACATCAAATGAACATATCAAATCAACAAAATGTTCGTCCTAATCAATATCCTCCAAATACTTATCAGTATCCTTCTACAGTGCCAAAGAAACCATCTTTGGAAGATACGTTGCAACAATTAATGCAATCGACTCAACAAATGTTCCAATCAACTCAGCAAGCTGTACAATCAAACTCACAGGCTATTTCTAAGCTTGAAACACAAATTGGTCAACTTGCAACAACTTTAGGTGAAAGAGAAAAGGGAAAATTTCCGAGTCAATCCATCCCTAATCCTAAAGGACAATATGAAGTAAACTCTTCTAACACAGAAGTTCCGTGTAATATTCTAGAATTTCACTATGAATTTTTCGCATTATTTTATCTGGGTTGTACTGTACAGAGTGGGACCGACACGATATGAGTGGATAATTTTGGAAATCGTGACAGTCGTGCCAATATGTCTATCGAGGTTATTTTGATTCTTGGATATTACATGCTTGGTGTGTTTTTCGATGTCGGATACACCGTATGAGTATTTGTATGATTGTCGTACTTGGTCGACAGTTGTAATTGAGGGTATCGTGCATCAGACGTACCGTATGAGAATATTTTAGGTTGAGTATATGTGTATTTAGTGTGCCGTATGTTCGTATCCGGTATGTCGATACGGACCAGAATAGTTGGATTTTGGCTAAGTACATAAGGCCATTACGTACGTTAAGTTTGTGGGCTAACATACACTAAGTTGGTACGATTTACGTACGTTATATGTAAGGTATTACGTATGTAACAAGAGGAATCGGACAGTTGGGCCCGGTGTCGGCAGCTTTCGGCGCGGATGTGGACAGGTGAGTCAACGGATGGAGTTACGTACGCTATACAGGGTGTATTACGTACGTAATACGAGTATAATACTGTAGCAAGTCAACGTACGTATTATGTACGCAACGGAACAAGTGTTACGTACGTTATGGGGCGGTTGGCCGAGTCGTGGCCGAGAGGACCTGTAGTGGCCGAGCATGGTCGGCAGTGACTTGCTGGGGGCAAGGACTGGCCGATAACGTACGAAAGGCTGTGACCTGTAACACCCTCAAGATATTCGAGGTATATTACAGCGCCGTGAATCCCTATATGGGACCCACCAGGCTGAACAGCATCATACTCATCGACTCACATAAACGACAGAACAATACCATGTCATAAAGACGCAAAACAGAATAATCCACCCGGTTCAACCGGTCAATATAACATCATCATCCAACACAACATAATAAGCAACAATACAATCCGAACGAACAAGAACCCCTTAAGTACTCGAGTACAACTATTAGTTCAAAACCACAAAAGATGAAAAGGTAAAAGACACTAAAACGTCACTCGTGCACAATCATCACGCACGGCCATCATCCGTAATCTTGGTCCAGCTCGTCTCGATGAACGACTGAAATTCATAAAACGAATTTCCCCAAAACGGGTCCCCAGAGGGATTAGCAATTGCGCTAGTACAAGTAACCAGATGAACGACTTACATCTTACACATATAGTAATGCATGCAATTCAAGAAAACATAGTTCCAAAACACTCATTTCCGGAAATGCCAATGATCAAACCACATTTGTAAAAATGCACCACAATTAACCGCGGACCCACAGCTTCGTGGATCCCTGCCGAGACCCCGTCGGATCTAACCCACAGTGGTTAAAAGCAAGCTCGCGGTTCCACAGCTTTGTGGAGCCCTACCGAGACCCCGTCGGATCTAACCCGCAGTGAGCATACACACACACACACAATTTCTCATACAAAACTACTATGTCAAGATCTTAAGTTCATAAGGATACTTGCCTCGATTAAATAGACGATGACATGAACGGAACGGAAGAATCAAGCACAACCACGAGGAACCGGCGAAAATGAACCTAACGATTCGAATAACACAATCA
Organism: Orobanche coerulescens; assembly: GCA_033398695.1. NCBI lineage: Eukaryota > Viridiplantae > Streptophyta > Magnoliopsida > Lamiales > Orobanchaceae > Orobanche > Orobanche coerulescens. Next base: position 29,616,947 of record CM065809.1, on the reverse strand, counting down.
CAACCAACTCTAGACGATTACGGAAATGGAATACACCCGGAAACCCGCCTACGATTCATGTATATTCATACCAAAAATAACAACGAGGGCGGACCACAACCAAACCCTTTCGATTCTGTAAAAATCCACAAAATATCCATGAATCCGTAGGAAAACTAAAGATACTAACAATATCAATCGTATATATCATGAATCCATCAACAAAACGGAACTAATCGGAAGAAAATCCCAAAACCTCCAAATTAATCGAAACTAGGGTTCTAGAAATATTACCTTTGAAGATTCAAGTACTAAGATCCGAAGAACACGCGTTAGATTGATTATCCGAGCCTCACAACCGAAGGAAGATGATGAAAATCGACTCCCGAATGAAGAATGCTTGAGAGTTCTCCCCCCCTTTAGCTCTCTCTCTTTCTCGCGCAGTGATATGAAGAAGAAGACGGCCGATTTCGTCTAATAAAGACGAGTTTGCACAGTTGACCGCTTTGTGTGCCGCGGCACAGGCCAAAAATTTACTCCCAGGTTTCGGCATTGTGCCGCGGCACAGCCTGCGTGTGCCGCGGCACCGTCTGATTGGGTTTAGGTCGCAGAAGACACACGAGTGTGCCGCGGCACCGGACAGTGTGCCGCGGCACTGCTCGGCACTGTGCCGCGGCACCGGATGGGTGTGCCGCGGCACACAGTACAGTTTGTCCGACCAACAACTGAAGGGATTTGTGTGCCGCGGCGCACACACCTTGTGCCGCGGCCCACACCCCCTTATTGGTTCCAAAATGATAAAAATGATCCGTAAAAAGAATAAAACGATAGGAATCAATATTTGGGAACCAACAACACGAAATGGATCCACGGCAACCCCGAAACGGCGGTTCCGCACAACAATAACGAGAATACAGTTCAACAGTTTGACAAGAAGGACACGCTGAGAAGTACACGAGGGTCACTACGATCGAGAAATACACCAAAAAACGAAAATACCAGGGAAAGAAAAATACGGATATTACATGACCGGTTATGGCCGTAAAGGCCAGTTACGTACGTAAGCCCGCTGCCGATTACGTATGTAAGGGTGTCCGCCAAAATGGATAGTAGGGTAGGCCACGACCGGTTACGGCCGTAACGTGCCGGCAGGTCCCGCCTATATAAGGCCTGGACCGAGTCACTTTGAGCATTTTTCGTTTTTCTTCATTCCTTTCGCGATTTCTTCATCAAAGATGATGGATTTGAGTAAGAGAAACTTAGAACAACATGTTTTGGAAGTTTGATTCATGGATTAACATCACCTTCCACCCGGATCGAAGGTAAGAACACTTAAACTTTTGGTTTTTGGATGTTCTTGAGGTTTTTTGGTGTTTTGGCCGATTGGATTCGTTTTGATTCAGATTATTGATAGAACTTGATGGTATACTCGTAATCATTCAATACTCTTGAAGTTATGTGGAACAAATTCGAGTATTTCTTCGTTAAACGATTAAATTGGATTATACCTTCAAAGTGTTCGATGAAATGCCTCAATGAGTAAAACTTGGGAAATTCTATACGTTTTCGTATGAATGGTGATTGAATTGATATTATTGTGATTTAGGAATGAACTTTTGAAGGAGGTTGAATCGGTACCCATTCCTTTCATCGATTTCTTCGCACCGTGTTATTCAAAACGAGTGTATTTCATCCTTTAAGAGGTATGTTGGGTAATCCTCTCTTGAATTAGGATTTTGATGTTATTGTTGGAGAGTGATTCATATTAAGATGATTATGGTTTTTTTGTTACAATTCTTTCGGTTATATGAACTATATGTTGAAGACATTGTTAGGACTATTGAAAATCGAATTTCGGCTTGTATTCGTATTGTTAAGAGTTGATACGGTTTGGTTTTGTATGATCGAGATATCATTGAATCATCAAGTTTGATTAGTTGGTCATTTTGGTTGTTGATTGTTATTGAACGTATCGTTAATTGATTATTGCATTAAGTTGCGTTTAGTGATCGTTAACATTAACCGTTGCGATGCAGTTGAGGTTGGAGAATGCATGAATCGTCTTGGTCGGGGATGAGGAGCTTGTAGATGAAGACGGCGGGATTGATAGCGGCTTCGTCGAATTGGTATCAAGGCAAGTTATGCTTGTTCAGTTTATAATGTTTAATAAATGGTTTCGCTTTCATTTCATTTATGATTCATATAGCAATGGTATTATGGAATATGAATTGTCGGAATGATGGTATGTATATTATTTTTGGACTAAGATAAATCATAATGTATATGATTTTAAGACATCTAGAGGAAACGGAGACGTGAATTAAATTGGTCTATTATATGAGAAGTTAGATATCAAGGCTAGTTATCCTGCCGATGTTGAACTCAGGATGGGGGTTTGGTTTTAGTTATGGACTGTACTTCATTTTGGATTTTTCGGATAAACTGTGTATTCGTTCAGGGCGGTTGGTCGTCGAAAGGTTAGTGTCTCCAGCTTGAGGTAAATTAATATTGTTAGATTATAACAATCATCATGTTGCATTATTGCATGTGTGTGTTGATATTTCCTGCGGTGAATGTGCACCAATGTTTGTTACGTTTTGTGATGTGCTCTTTCTTTGAGATGTAATCTGTGAGGCCGATGTGTTGGGGATAAAACATGTATGGTACCCGAATGGAAATGTGTTAGGGGATAAGACCTAAATGGCACCTATGTTCCGGAGTATTCCTGTGAGATGCTTCTGTGACCCTTGGCTGCTGCCTTGGGGTTTATGTGTTAATATTATTTGCATTGTTGAGCATAATGTGGACTGTTGCCTGATGGAAATACGACATTGTGGTCGTGACGGTCTTTCATGATCGAGTTACTGTTGCTCTTTTGGGAAGTCTTTTGATCCTTGATGGATATGCGTTTCTTGGAGATTTGTTGCCATGTTGTGGCGTGGCATATCTGGAGTCAGATACGTTCAGATCGTTCATGTGTAGGATTTTCGGGATGGGCACGTGTAGCATGTGTTGGTTTCGACCTCATATTGAACCGTGCACACGAGACGTACTTCGTGAGGCTGATTCGGTACGAGACCAGACGAGTATTTGATCAATATCGTGGTTGGCTTGTACATGGACACATGTCCGGATCGAGATCTTGAGTCTTATTGATTGGTCGTTCACAGTCCATGTATAATTGGATCTGTTTGATATTTGGGTTGCCTTTGAAATCCCGTATATATGATTTGTATATGGTTGACGATCTTATTCTCTCATGTATCTGCCCCGTTGATCCTTTTATGATCTCGTTTGGAGTTACCATATCGATGGTCAACTTGTTTGTTATCGATCCTTTATTAATCTCGTTTGGAGTTCCCCCTATCATTGGTAGTCTCATTCGTTATTAATCCTTATTGATTCCATTTGGGAGTTTGCCTTACCGTTGGTATTCTCGGTTGTTGATCCCTTATTATCCCTATTGGAGTTTACCGTGTCGTCGATATTCTCGGTTGTCGATTCCTTATTGCTCTTGTTGTAGTTTACCATATCGTCGGTATTCCCGATTGTTGGTCCTTATTGATCTTGTTAGAGTTTATTGTGTCGTCAGTATTCTCGGTTGGTGACCCTTATTGGTCTTATTGGAGTTTATCGTACCGTTGGTATTTCTGGTTGTCGATTCTTTATTGATCTCGATGGAGTTACTCTATTGTTGGCATTCCCGGTTGTTGATCTTTCATTGATCTTTTTGGAGTCACCACATCATGGTTTTCTCAATCGTGGTTGATCCTGTAACACCCCAAACTAGGCGGATATTACAGTGCCGTAGATCCCCAACTGGGACCCACCAGGCAAAGGAAAATGAATGAATTACATAGGATAAATGTAGTACCGAACCACATTACAACAATAATTACTCCGATGAGGAGTTTAGTTACAACACACCAGGACAATACCGAATACTAGTGTATTTTATATGAAGATAAAATACACAACACTGAATGAAACGGAGTATCCAAATGAAAGTCTGCAGCGGAAAATAAAGGACAATAACATGAATAACTGAAAGATCGGGGCCCCCTACTAGTATCACTGACTCCTCGACATCAACATGCTATTCCCGTGCTTTTGCCTTGCCATGACACGAAACAAAATATCCCCAAACGGGGTCAGTTAAACAGAACAACAATCCTCCAGAGTTGAATAAACACAATCATATAATATGTAGTATAAACCACAAGTTCGATCAAAATGAAACGGTTAGATTATAACCCAATCTTGTTGAAAACATACGCAATCAAACATGCTATATGAATCAACTAACAGTACGGCTCAAAGGGTGGCGCCACACTACGCCCGGATGGAAATGTGTCCGTGCACAAGCCACCAACGAGTATCGATCGAATACACGTGTGGTCTTGTACCTAATCGATCTCACGAGACACTAAGACTCGTGTGCACACCCAATGTGAGGCCAACAACCAACACACGACATAAATGTGCCCGACATGAAAATCCTACACATACCAACCGGCACGCCAGTATGACCCGGAATGCCACGATATAACAAAAGTGACATCGAAAATGAATAATGACTCACCGAGGTGGAATGGTAATGAAATAAATGACAGCTCAATGAAAAGATTGGAACCGTCGTTCCTTATGACTGAAATAATTAATTGATAACAACAAGTTTTGATACGGTTAATATAATGATGAATGAGTTATGATTATGAATGAACAAGAACAAAAGGGATGAATATCCTTTTAACCGAGTAAGAATTAACTTACACAATACCAGTGACAATTATCCTTCCACGAACAACGTCCTAATTGAGATATCGGTCGCTCGAACAACCTTGAATTATACAATATCCAACAACCCGTTCAATATACGAATCAAACACGAATATAACGAACTCAAAACGTCGATACGATTAATCCAAGTCCATTGAGGCATTAAATCAAACATGTTGCGTCCAAACTCCGATTGTTTACAATCAAACCTCAAAAACCAATATCAAATCCCCCAAGAAGTGTTTCAAACCAACAAAACATCTTCAATACGATTAATAATCCAAAACGAATATCCAAAAACGTGATTATAACGACAATTAATCGAAAACCCCCAATTTCAACCCGATATTCAAGGTGTTCTTGAATAATCCCTCAATAATCCAATGAATCCTTATACAAACTCATAATCATATACATATCCCTTCATATAACATGATTATAACGTCCAAAACATCATATCTTAACACAAAATCGAAGTCCAAGGTGTTGAAGGAATTACCTCTTGAAGATCCAACCACTTCGATCCGAAGAACACGAGTTTAATCGAGTATCCAAGCTTCAAAACCGAATGAAAATGATTAAAAACCACACTCAAGTGATAGGTGAAGAGAATTTTCTCCCTCAAGCCTCTCTCTCTCGTATGAAGGTGGAAAAAAATGGAAGGAATGGGCTGAAATGCTAAAAAAACGAATTTATAGGGGTTGACTGCCCTGCCGGACACGGCCCGTGCCGATCGGCACGGTCGTGTCGCACAACTGGCCGACAGGGACTCGACCATGTCCTGCTTGACACGGTCGCGGCGCGGAGGGCCTTCCGATAGTGACCCGTCCGACAGCGACTCGGCATGACTCGACCGTGTCCTGGAACACGGTCGGGCGTCTGGGCAGTCGGTTCTGGCTTATCCGGAAGAGTTCGACTCGGCCGTGCCAGACGACACGGTCGAGTCCTGTGGGCAGAGACTTCGTCATTTCCGGACGAGTACGGCACGGGCCGTGTCGGACGACACGACCGAGTTCGGTCGGCAGTGATCGGCCGAAAGCTGAAAAATGAGCGGGTGAGCTAAAACGACCATAACTCTCTCGTCCGGACTCCGATTGACTCACCGTTTGAACCATTGGAAAGATAACTCGATGATCTATAATATTGCAAAGATTTAGAATTTTTGGAGTTACCAAAAATTAATGGTGATCTAACAAAGTCGAACTCATATGAGGAAAGTTGAAACAATGAACAATAACGATACACAACTCGAAGTTTTTCCGAACGGTGAACACGGTGAATGAACATGATTGATGAATGATTATAATTGAGTGAAAATCCACTGAGTGACAATCACCGAATGAAATTACTGAATGATAATGACTGAATTACAACCGGGTATTACATACACCCCCCCTTAAAAGAGTTTCGCCCCCGAAACTAAGGGTCAAACAACTCGCGGTAACTCTCCCGCATACTATCCTCGGTTTCCCAAGTAGCCTCTTCAACTCCGTGTCTGGACCACTGAATCTTGACCAAAGGAATCGACTTATTTCTCAACTATTTGATTCGCCGCTCTAAGACTCGTATAGGACGCTCTTCATAAGAATGGTCGTCGGCGATCTCGATTTCGTCGAACTGAAGTATGTGACTTGGGTCGGCAACATACTTTCGCAACTGAGAGACATGAAACACATTATGAATTCGGCTCAAAGCCGGAGGTAAAGCCAATCGATAAGCTAACTCGCCTACTCGATCCAAAATTTCAAACGGTCCAATGAATCTCGGACTCAACTTCCCCCGTTTTCCGAAACGGAAAATACCTCGACTCGGGGATACCTTGACCAAAACATGGTCACCCGTATCGAACTCTAGTGGTCGACGACGATTATCCGCATATGATTTCTGTCAACTCTGGGCTGTCAACATACGACTCTTGATCAAAGTTACCTTCTCCCGGGCGGCTATAAGCATATCGGGCTCGGTGCCGATTGATTCTGACAAGTCATCCCAACACAAAGGAGATCGACAACGACGACCGTACAAGGCCTCGTAAGGTGCCATCTTAATGGAAGCATGCCAGCTATTATTATACGTGAACTCGATCAGTGGTAGTTGGGCTTCCCAATCGTCCTTCCAATCGAGGACGCATGCCCTCAACATGTCCTCTAATGTCTGAATAGTTCTCTCTGATTGTCCGTCGGACTGAGGATGAAAGGCAGTACTGAGATTAAGCTGAGTTCCCATAGCACGATGAACTGATTTCCAAAAATGAGACACAAACCGTCCGTCACAATCGGAAACGATACTTTTAGGAGTACCGTGCAGTCTCACTATCTCTTTGATGAATAACTGGGCAAGTCTCTCGGGACTCCACATATCCTTGATTTCAAGGAAATGAGCTAAATTAGTAAAGCAGTCCGCGATCGCTCAGATCGTATTCATGCCACGACGACTCGTCGGCAATTCGTGATGAATTCCATAGAAATGTCTTCCCACTTCCATTCTAGAATAGGGAGCAGTATCAGCATACTCGCCGGTCGCTGATGTTCCATCTTGACTTGTTGACAAGTTAAGCATCTTGAAACAAATTCTGCGACTTCTCGCTTCATATTACTCCACCAGTAATTTTGTTTCAAGTCCTTATACATCTTGTTAGACCCCGGATGAACAGAATAAGGGGTAGCATGAGCTTCTCTCAAAATCGAGTTTTTCAACTCGTCATTCGCCGGTACGCACAACCGGTTCTTAAACCTCAAAAGTCCATCCTCGTGGACCACGAATCCAGGGGCTTTCTCCTGAGCCATATCTTCACGGATGCGCAACAATGAAGGGTCTGAACTCTGATTCTCTCTGATTACATCCTCAAGAGATGATGAAATCTCTAACATACAAAGCTGTCCCTGAATTCGCTGAAGCCAGACCTCGATCTCGGGTCTAAGGAATTCCTGTTGGAGCTCCTTCTAAATTGTTAAATGAGCAAGCATCTGCTCCTGAACGGACTTACAACTCAAGGCGTCGGCGACAACGTTCGCCTTCCCCGGGTGGTAAAGGATCTCGATATCATAATCTTTGATTAATTCCAACCACCGCCTCTGTCGCATATTTAACTCCCTGTGAGTAAATATATACTTCAACTCTTGTGATTGGTGAAGATCTGACAGGTGATGCCATAAAGGTAACGACGCCAAATCCCCAACGCGAAAACCACGGCTGCTAGCTCCAGGTCGTGGGTTGGATAATTGACCAACTAATCCGAGGAAACATTGGATTTACTTAATATCTTTCGGAGGTTGCCAATCTCGGATAGCCTCCATCTTCTGAGGGTCGACACGAACTCTGTCAGATGAGATTACATGCCCGAGAAAGTCACTTCGGACCTCCAGAACTCACATTTGGAAAACTTTCCATAAAGTTGCTCTCGTCTCAACACGTCGAGAACCTGATGAAGATGAACCTCGTGTTCCTCTCGGCTACGAGAATAAATTAAAATGTCGTCGATGAAGACAACAACAAACTGATCCAAAAAGTCGATGAAAACCCGATTCATTAACTCCATGAATACCGCAGGTGCAATAGTTAGCCCGAACGGCATAACTACGAACTCATAATGACCATAGCGTGTACGAAACGCTGTCCTCGCGATATCCGACTCTCGAATCCGCAACTGGTGATATCTAGATCTTAAGTCGATCCTGGAAAATACTGAGGCTCCCTGAAGTTGATCTAAAAGATCATCAATACAGGGTAAGGGATACTACTCTTGATCATCACCCTGTTCAACTCCTGGTAATTAATTCATACACGAGACGAGCCATCCTTCTCCTTGACAGATCACACTGGTGCTCCTCACGGGGACGCAATCGGTCGGAGATAACCTTTCTCGAACTACTCCTCAAGTTGAATCTTTAACTCCTGCATTCAGGTCGGGGCCATCCGATACGGTGCCTTCGATAAAGGGGACGTACCGGCTCTATCTCACCCCTGAATTCCCTTACTCTATGTGAAGGCAACCAGATAACTCGTCTGGAAATACAACGTCAATCGATGACAATGATACCACGAATGATTGAACACTTCGATTGCCCTAGAATGGTCAATCTATAAAAAGAGATACCAATAATGATTGAACAACTCGATGGCCTTAGAAAGGCCAATCGATAAAGATGATACAATGAATGTTTGAATAACTCGATTGCCTTTGAAAGGCCAATCGATGAAAATGATACAATGAATGGTTGAATGACTCGATTGTCTTAGAAAGGCCAATCGATGGAAATGATGCAATGAATGATTGAATAACTCGATTGCCCTAGAAAGGCCAATCGATGAAAATAATACAATGAACGATTGAATAACTCGATTGCCTTAGAAAGACCAATCGATGAAAATGATGCAATGAATGATTGAATGACTCGATTGTCTTAAAAAAAAGCCAATCGATGGAAATGATACAAGGAATGATTGAATAACTCGATTGCCTTAGAAAGGCCAATCGATGAGAATGATACAATGAATGATTGAATAGTTCGATTGTGGAATTTCTCTGCTTTCGTCATAATAATACTTCTTCTGGAACAACGGGGATTACTTCCCTGAAGCACACATTCGACAACCAACGACGGAAAGATAGCGACCAAACGCTAACAAATACTGAGGATAGTATCAAGACGATCAAACCAACTAATACCGAAAATTACATCGTCCTAAGATAAGTTCACCACGATTAGATCCATCAACCAATCGCGGTCATTAAGCTTAATTCGCTATGATTCCGAAAATTCTTCCATCGTCAGGTAGCCGATGTTATGAGGTCCACAAGAAATAGAACTATCCCGAAATAAGTCTATTCAAGCATGATTCGAAAATGAATGAATGCGGTGTACCAGCATCAAAAGGTACACACAAGTTGAAATAAAATTACGAGTATACCTGAAATCATTCGGGCCTCTAGATCATCGGTCTTCTTCATCTCGTAAAATTCGGGGCTTGCCGGCCCCCGAACCAGACGCTCTCGTCTGATAGCTCTTGGCTCCGCCTTTGTTAGCTCCTGTCGTCTTAAACGATGCTGACTGAGTGGCCTGAGTCTGCACCTTAGAATGTCCTGGGGCCTGAGATAACGCCGGAGTGGGTTTAGAGTCCCTTCGGAAAAACGGGCCCTATGCCCGGCAATTCCACAGTTATGGCACGTGATAGACTGACTCGGGCACTTGGTGCTGACATGGCCCGGTTCTCCACAATTAAAACAGATGATGGCCGAACTGGCCGCTCGAGATTGAGATCCCGCACGATTATGCACCGTAGGAGGTCGATCATAAACGATAGGACTCACACGAGGCTTCTTGAAGGTTGACTGACCGCCTTTGGATTGATTACGCTTCGTTAATTTCTTGCTGACAGATGAAGGTTGTTGTTCAGTACTTTCCTTAGCAGCTGGCTCATACGGGAGAGTTCTCTCGATTAATCTGGCCAGAGTGGCGCAATGATGATTGAGCAACTGCACATGGGTCATCATGGCCTGCATAAAAGTGAGTGGATTAACCCGAACATCTTCTGATCGAGCCGAGTCCTGGGCACGATTTCCCGACAGCGAGTGATTATTTCTTGGGTTTCGGTCCGCACCGCGGCCTCTCCCCGTGCATCCCCTGATAGCTCTCTCCATACTGAAGTAGGAAGGTCGCATAATGATTATATTACCCGCATGATTAGCACGTTATGATTATATCATGAGATGATGAAAATGAGTATACATGCTCTAACTTAGTGATTATATGAATGATTTACTGAAGTTACATGATTATCTGATGAAATTCTTGAAATGATTATCTTGAATAACTTAACAAGATTGATAATATGATCATCCAGATTGACAACTGAGTAATGAAATGAATTGAGTAATTAATGAGTTAACATGATCGTCCTGATCACAATGAATGATGATGTTTGAGGATTGTTAATTGATGAATGATGAATGAATGACTATTGCCAGAAATTATACCATGGCGTTAGAAATCTTACAGTTCTTTCGGTCAGATTGGCTCGGCATTTGCACAGGTCACACGTGACGCGAAAGTCCAATGATACTAGTCCGATGACGATGATTTCAAACGAGACATGACTTGGAGGGTAGTATTCAAAACCACGCTCCGATACCAACTCTGTAACACCCCAAACTAGGCGGATATTACGGTCTGTAGATCCCCAACCAGGACCCACCATGCAATTGAAAATGAATGAATTACATAGGATAAATGTAGTACCGAACCACATTACAACAATAATTACTCCGATGAGGAGTTTAGTTACAACACACCAGGACAATACCGAATACTAGTGTATTTTATATGAAGATAAAATACACAACACTGAATGAAACGGAGTATCCAATTGAAAAGTCTGCTGCGGAAAATAAAGGACAATAACATGAATAACTGAAAGATCGGGGCCCCCTACTAGTATCACTGGGACTCCTCGACATCAACATGCTATTCCCGTGCTTTTGCCTTGCCATGACCTGAAAACAAAATATCCCCAAACGGGGTCAGTTAAACAGAACAACAATCCTCCAGAGTTGAATAAACACAATCATATAATATGTAGTATAAACCACAAGTTCGATCAAAATGAAACGGTTAGATTATAACCCAATCTTGTTGAAAACATACGCAATCAAACATGCTATATGAATCAACTAACAGTACGGCTCAAAGGGTGGCGCCACACTACACCCGGGATGGAAATGTGTCCGTGCACAAGCCACCAACGAGTATCGATCGAATACACGTGTGGTCTTGTACCTAATCAGTCTCACGAGACACTAAGACTCGTGTACACAGTCCAATGTGAGGCCAACAACCAACACACGACATAAATGTGCCCGACATGAAAATCCTACACATACCAACCGGCACGCCAGTATGACCCGGAATGCCACGATATAACAAAAGTGACATCTAAAATGAATAATGACTCACGAGGTGGAATGGTAATGAAATAAATGACAGCTCAATGAAAAGATTGGAACCGTCGTTCCTTATGACTGAAATGATTAATTGATAACAACAAGTTTTGATACGGTTAATATAATGATGAATGAGTTATGATTATGAATGAACAACAACAAAAGGGATGAATATCCTTTTAACCGAGTAAGAATTAACTTACACAATACCGGTGACAATTATCCTTCCACGAACAACGTCCTAATTGAGATATCGGTCGCTCGAACAACCTTGAATTATACAATATCCAACAACCCGTTCAATATACGAATTAAACACGAATATAACGAACTCAAAACGTCGATACGATTAATCCAAGTCCATTGAGGCATTAAATCAAACACGTTGCGTCCAAACTCCGATTGTTTACAATCAAACCTCAAAAACCAATATCAAATCCCCCAAGAAGTGTTTCAAACCAACAAAACATCTTCAATACGATTAATAATCCAAAACGAATATCCAAAAACGTGATTATAACGACAATTAATCGAAAACCCCCAATTTCAACCCGATATTCAAGGTGTTCTTGAATAATCCCTCAATAATCCAATGAATCCTTATACAAACTCATAATCATATACATATCCCTTCATATAACATGATTATAACGTCCAAAACATCATATCTCAACACAAAATCGAAGTCCAAGGTGTTGAAGGAATTACCTCTTGAAGATCCAACCACTTCGATCCGAAGAACACGAGTTTAATCGAGTATCCAAGCTTCACAACCGAATGAAAATGATTAAAAACCACACTCAAGTGATAGGTGAAGAGAATTTTCTCCCTCAAGCCTCTCTCGCTCGTATGAAGGTGGAAAAAAATGGAAGGAATGGGCTGAAATGCTAAAAAAACGAATTTATAGGGGTTGACTGCCCTGCCGGACACGGCCCGTGCCGATCGGCACGGTCGTGTTGCACAACTGGCCGACAGGGACTCGACCGTGTCCTGCTTGACACGGTCGCGGCGCGGAGGGCCTTCCGATAGTGACCCATCCGACAGCGACTCGGCATGACTCGACCGTGTCCTGGAACATGGTCGGGCGTCTGGGCAGTCGGTTCTGGCTTATCCGGAAGAGTTCGACTCGGCCGTGCCAGACGACACGGTCGAGTCCTGTGGGCAGAGACTTCGGCATTTCCGGACGAGTACGGCACGGGCCGTGTCGGACGACACGACCGAGTTCGGTCGGCAGTGATCGGCCGAAAGCTGAAAAATGAGCGGGTGAGCTAAAACGACCATAACTCTCTCGTCCGGACTCCGATTGACTCACCGTTTGAACCATTGGAAAGCTAACTCGATGCTCTATAATATTGCAAAGATTTAGAATTTTTGGAGTTACCAAAAATTAATGGTGATCTAACAAAGTCGAACTCATATGAGGAAAGTTGAAACAATGAACAATAACGATACACAACTCGAAGTTTTTCCGAACGGTGAACACGGTGAATGAACATGATTGATGAATGATTATAATTGAGTGAAAATCCACTGAGTGACAATCACCGAATGATAATGACTGAATTACAACCGGGTATTACAGATCCTTTGTCGATCTTGTGTGGAGTTATCATGTCATTAGTATTCGGTTTTAATGCATTGGTTGTTTATCATTATTGATTATGTGAACATTCATGTTTTGCAATGATATCCGGGACTTGCCATTGTCTCGGGATGGTTGGTTTACAGATGTACCGTGTGATATCATTTTTATCAGAATTGGGATCCGATTGTGCGATCCGGCGAATAGAATTGGACATGGGCAGGATGTTTCATATTGGAGGTATGTTTATGTTTGAGAATCTTGGTATCGTTTCGGATGCAGTACAGATGACTACTTTGAATTCGTTCGTCACTTAAGAACGTGAGATGTGGATTATGGTAAGGAATGAATTGATATGGAATGTGATGGGTTGGTAAGGTTATGTCGGTGAGACTACATTGGAATTATTCTTACCTTGTAATTACATTGATATGTATTGTTTTTGTGATGTGATCGTTATCATTGTTGAGTATTATGGCTGACCCCGTCGTGGGCTTTATCTTTTAGGTACTCGGAGTTCGAGCTAGTAGCGGTCGTGAAGGGATGAGCTTTCCGGTGATACTGGTTATGGCGTGATTGTTGGGATTGTGTATTCTTTTCTGGTTTTTCTAATTCCGTTGTAAATGTATTTAATTATGTTTTTATCCGCTGTGTGTGTATGTTCTAAATGGCTTTCGGTATTCTTTGAACTGTGTTTTTATCCGCTGCGTGTGTGTGTACTTTCAAAGGGCCTTTTGGCATTTTTAAACGTTTGCGAAAATAATTTTAGCCTTGTGGGTTCCAATGTGGGGCCCACGGCGCCGTAATATTCCCGTATAGTTTTGAGGGTGTTACAGAAGATGGTATCAGAGCTTGGGTTTCGTAAAACCCGGGCGTGTGTGTTATGTGGCTCTACCGGTGCGGTAGTAGTGTGACTTTTGAAAATGATTTTCTAACTTTTGAGTCAAACCGATTTTGGAGGTTTCAAAATTTTTGAAATATTTTCAAATTGCTGTATTTGCAATACCGGTGTGTTGTTATTGTGTTGAGACTTTATGTGGGAGTCGTGTGCTAGTATCACGGGAGATCATCGACTTCACGGACCTGTCAGTATGTTGTTTTAGTTATTTTTTGAGTTTTGATGATGATTATTTGAGTATGGTGTCGTGATTTTGAGATATTTCGGGATAGAGATACTGATTATGACAGGTGTTGAGTTTCGAGGACGAAACTTATTTAACTGGGTATATATGTAATATCCTAGAATTTCACTATGAATTTTTCGCATTATTTTATCTGGGTTGTACTGTACAGAGTGGGACCGACACGATATGAGTGGATAATTTTGGAAACCGTGATAGTCGTGCCAGTATGTCTATCGAGGTTATTTTGATTCTAGGATATTACATGCTTGGTATGTTTTTCGATGTCGGATACACCGTATGAGTATTTGTATGATTGCCGTACTTGGTCGACAGTTGTAATTGAGGGTATCGTGCATCAGACGTACCGTATGAGAATATTTTGGGTTGAGTATATGTGTATTTAGTGTGCCGTATGTTCGTATCCAGTATGTCGAGACGGACCAGAACAGTTGGATTTTGGCTAAGTACATAAGGCCATTACGTACGTTAAGTTTGTGGGCTAACATACGCTAAGTTGGTACGATTTACGTACGTTATGCGTAAGGTATTACGTACGTAACAAGAGGAATCGGACAGTTGGGCCTGGTGTCGGCAGCTTTCGGCGCGGTGTGGACAGGTGAGTCAACGGATGGAGTTACGTACGTTATATAGGGTGTATTACGTACGTAATACGAGTATAATATTGTAGCAAGTCAACATACGTATTACGTACGCAATGGAATAAGTGTTACGTACGTTACGGGGCGGCTGGCCGAGTCGTGGCCAAGAGGACCTGTAGTGGCCGAGCATGGTCGGCAGTGACTTGCTGGGGGCAAGGACTGGCCGATAACGTACGAAAGGTTGTGGCCGGTTACGGCCGTAAGGGCCAGTTACGTACGTAAGCCCGCTGCCGGTTACGTACGTAAGGGTGTCGTCCAAAATGTACAGTAGGGTAGGCCACGACCGGTTACGTACGTAAGCCACGGCCGGTTACGGCCGTAACGTGCCGGCAGGTCCCGCCTATATAAGGCCTGGACCGAGTCACTTTGAGCATTTTTCGTTTTTCTTCATTCCTTTCGCGATTTATTTATCAAACATGATGGATTTGAGTAAGAGAAACTTAGAACATGTTTTGGAAGTTTGATTCATGGATTAACACCATCTTCCACCCGGATCGAAGGTAAGAACACTTAAACTTTTGGTTTTTGGATGTTCTTGAGGTTTCTTGGTGTTTTGGCCGATTGGATTCGTTTTGATTCAGATTATTGATAGAACTTGATTGTATACTCGTAATCATTCAATACTCTTGAAGTTTTGTGGAACAAATTCGAGTATTTCTTCATTAAACGATTAAATTGGATTATGCCTTCAAAGTGTTCGATGAAATGCCTCAATGAGTAAAACTTGGGAAATTCTATACGTTTTCGTATGAATGGTGATTGAATTGATATTATTGTGATTTAGGAATGAACTTTTGAAGGAGGTTGAATCGGTACCCTTTCCTTTTGTCGATTTCTTCGCACCGTGTAATTCAAAACGAGTGATTACTTGTGTATTTCATCTTCTAAGAGGTATGTTGGGTAATCCTCTCCTTGAATTAGGATTTTGAAGTTATCGTTGGAGAATGATTCGTATTAAGATGATTATGGTTTTGTTGTTACGATTCTTGCGGTTATATGAACTATATGTTGAAGACATTGTTAGGACTATTGAAAATCGAATTTCGGCTTGTATTCGTATTGTTAAGAGTTGATACGGTTTGGTTTCGTATGATCGAGATATCGTTGAACCATCGAGTTTGATTAGTTAGTCATTTCGGTTGTTGATTGTTATTGAACGTATCGTTAATTGATTATTGCATTAGGTTGCGTTTAGTGATCGTTGACGTTAACCGTTGCGATGCGGTTGAGGTTGGAGAATGCATGAATCATCTTGGTTGGGGCTGAGGAGCTTGTAGATGAAGACGGCGGGATTGATAGCGGCTTCATCGAATTGGTATCAAGGTAAGTTATGCTTGTTCAGTTTATAATGTTTAATAAATGGTTTCGCTTTCATTTCATTTATGATTCATATAGCAATAGTATTATGGAATATGAATTGTCGGGATTATCGTATGTATATTATTTTTGGACTAAGATAAATCATAATGTATATGATTTTAAGACGTCTAGAGGAAACGGAGACGTGAATTAAATTGGTCTATTATATGAGAAGTTAGATATCAAGGCTAGTTATCCTGCCGATGTTGAACTCGGGATGGTGGTTTGGTATTAGTTATGGACTGTACTTCATTTTGGATTTTTCGGATAAACCGTGTTTTCGTTCAGGGCGGTTGGTCGTCGAAAGGTTAGCGTCTCCACCTTGAGGTAAATTAATATTTTAGATTATGATAATCATCATGTTGCATTATTACATGTGTGTGTTGATATTTCCTGCGGTGAATGTGCACCAATGTTTGTTACTTTTTGTGATGTGCTCTTTCTTTGAGATGTAATATGTGGGGCCGATGTGTTGGGGATAAAACTTGTATGGTACCCGAATGGAAATGTGTTAGGGGATAAGACCTAAATGGCACCTATGTTCCGGAGTATTCCTGTGAGATGCTTCCGTGACCCTTGGCTGCTGCCTTGGGGTTTATGTGTTAATATTATATGCATTGTTGAGCATGATGTGGACTGTTGTCTGATGGAAATACGACATTTTGGTCGTGTCGGTCTTTCATGATCGAGTTACTATTGCTCTTTGGGAAGTCTTCTGATCCTTGATGGATATGCGTTTCTTCAAGATTTGTTGACATGTTGTGGCGTGGCATATCTGGAGTCAGATACGTTCTGATCGTTCTTGTGTAGAATTTTCGGGGCGAGCACGTGTAGCATGTGTTGGTTTCGACCTCATATTGAACCGTGCACACGAGACGTACTTCGTGAGGCTGATTAGGTACGAGACCAGACGAGTATCTGATCAATACCGTGGTTAGCTTGTACACGGACACATGTCCGGATCGAGCATATCGTGACGTCCATCTTGAGTCTTATTGATTGGTCGTTCATAGTCCATGTATAATTGGATCTGTTGATATTCGGGTTGTCTTTGAAATCCCGTATATATGATTTGTATATGGTTGACGATTTTATTCTCTCGTGTATCTGTCCCCGTTGATCCTTTTCTGATCTCGTTTGGAGTTACCATATCGATGGTCAACTTGTTTGTTATGGATCCTTTATTAATCTCGTTTGGAGTTCCCCCTATCATTGGTAGTCTCGTTCGTTATTGATCCTTATTGATTCCGTTTGGGAGTTTGCCTTAACGTTGGTATTCTCGGTTGTTGATCCCCTATTATCCCTATTGGAGTTTACCGTGTCCTCGGTATTCTCGGTTGTCGATTCCTTATTGCTCTTGTTGGAGTTTACCGTATCGTCGGTATTCCCAGTTGTTGGTCCTTATTGATCTTGTTAGAGTTTACTGTGTCTTCAGTATTCTCGGTTGTTGACCCTTATTGATCTTATTGGAGTTTATCGTACCGTTGGTATTTCTGGTTTTCGATTATTTATTGATCTCGTTGGAGTTACCGTATTGTTGGCATTCCCGGTGGTTGATCTTTCATTGATCTTGTTGGAGTTACCACATCATGGTATTCTCAATCGTGGTTGATCCTTTGTAGATCTTGTGTGGAGTTATCATGTCATTGGTATTCCGTTTTAATGCATTGGTTGTTTATCATTATTGATTGTGTGAACATTCATGTTTTACATTGATATCCGGGACTTGCCATTGTCTCGGTACGGTTGGTTTACAGATGTTCCGTGTGATATCGGTTTTATCAGAATTGGGATCCGATTGTGCGATCCGGCGAATAGAATTGGACATGGGCAGGGTATTCCATATTGGAGGTATGTGTATGTTTGAGAATCTTGGTATCATTTTGGATGCAGTACAGATGGTTACTTTGAATTCGTTCGTCACTTAAGAACGTGAGATGTGGATTATGGTAAGGAATGAATTGATATGGAATATGATGGGTTGGTAAGGTTATGTCGGTGAGACTACATTGGAATTATTCTTACCTTGTAATTACATTGATATGTATTGTTTTTGTGATGTGGTCGTTATCATTGTTGAGTATTATGGCTGACCCCGTCGTGGGCTTTATCTTTTAGGTACTCGGAGTTCGAGCTAGTAGCGGTCGTGAAGGGATGAGCTTTCCGGTGATACTGGTTATGGCGTGATTGTTGGGATTGTGTATTCTTTTCTGGTTTTTCTAATTCCGTTGTAAATGTATTTAATTATGTTTTTATCCGCTGTGTGTATGTTCTAAATGGCTTTCGGTATTCTTTGAACTGTGTTTTTATCCGTTGCGTGTGTGTACTTTCAAAGGGCATTTTGGCATTTTTAAACGTTTGCGAAAATGATTTTAGCCTTGTGGGTTCTAATGTGTGGCCCACGGCGCTGTAATATTCCCGTATAGTTTTGGGGGTGTTACATTCAGTCCATAACTACCCTTAGAAGCGAAAAAGAAATACAAAAGCCTGACTATGATCCAGAACAAAAATCAAATGAACCACAAGTTTCAAAACCAAAAGATTCTAAGGAAAAAGAAAAGCCTTACGTTCCAAAAGCTTCATTTCCTGAAAGACTTATTCCAAAAGATAAAAGTGCGCAATACAAAGATATATTGGAAATATTTAAACAAGTTTGAATAAATATTCAATTCCTTGATGCTATTAAACAAGTGCCTGCTTATTCTAAGTTCTTGAAAGATCTTTGTATTGTAAAAATAAGAACAAATGTTCCAAGAAAGGCATTTTTAGCTGAACATCTTAGCTCAATAATCCAAAGTAAAACTATTGTTAACTATAAAGATCCTGGTAGTCCTACGATATCTTGTCTCATTGGAGATCACATCATTAAACGAGCCTTGCTTGATTTAGGAGCCAGTGTGAATTTATTACCATATTCTGTCTATACACAACTTGGATTAGGGGAGCTAAAATCAACATATGTGATACTCAAACTAGCTGATAGATCTATAAAAATACCTCGAGGAATCGTGGAGGGTGTTCTGATTCAAGTAGATAAATTCTACTTTCCTGTTGATTTTATAGTCATAGACACTGAACGTGTTGAGAATACCAAAGATCAAATACCTGTCATTTTAGGAAGGCCATTTTTAGCTACTTCAAATGCATTAATTAACTTTAGAAATGGCATCATAAAATTTTCTTTTGGAAATATGACTGTTGAACTAAATATTTTAACATTTCTCAAAAATATGATGATCATGATGATGTCTGTGAGGTAAATATGATAGAGAGTATGGGTCCTTATTTCTTTCCAAAACTAGATGATGATGATTTTTTGAAAGTTGTCTTGGTCATTTTGGCTCAGATTTTGACATCGACAGTTCAATTGATGAAGTAAATTCTTTACTAGATTCTACACCATTATTGGATAATAATAAATGGAAAGTTAAAACTGAACCACTTGAGAGTCAAATGAATAAAGAAGTACCTATTAAAGATTCAAAGATAGAGCTCAATCCATTACCTGTATCTCTAAAATATGCATTTTTAGGACCATCAGAAACCCTGCCTGTCATCATAGCATCTGATTTAGATGAAGAACAAGAAGATAAATTAATTAATGTCCGTAAAGAATATAAAGAAGTAATAGGCTGGACCATCTCCGATATTAAAGGTATTAGTTCTTTTTTATGCATGCATCGAATTCACCTTGAAGAAAATGCGAAAACTTCCCGAGAATTTCAAAGAAGACTAAATCCTAATTTGAAAGAAGTTGTAAGAGCTGAAATAATCAAACTCTTAGATGTAGGGATCATCTACCCTATTTATGACAACTCTTGGGTTAGTCCTGTTCATATAGTTCCAAAGAAATCTGGCATAACTGTAATCACGAATGAAGAAAATGAACTTGTTCTAACCAGATTCAAACTGGATGTAGAGTCTGTATTGGTTACAGAAAAATTGAACTCTATTACAAGAAAAGATCACTTTCCACTTCCTTTTATTGATCAAATGCTAGAAAGGTTAGCCGGTCATGCTTACTATTGTTTTTTGATGGATATTCCGGCTATAACAAATTCCCATTGCTCCTGAAGATCAAGAAAAAACCACTTTTACCTGTCCTTTCGGCACTTTTTCTTACCAACGAATGCCATTTGGGTTGTGCAATGCATCTTCTACTTTTCAGAGGTGTATGATGAGCATTTTCTCTGACATGGTTGAGCGGTTTTTAAAAATTTTTATGGATGATTTTTCTGTATTTGGGTCTAGCTTTGATGAATGTTTACACCACTTAACCCAAGTATTGGTTAGGTGTAAGGAGAATAATCTTGTCCTAAACTGGGAAAAATGTCATTTTATAATTAAAAAAGGAATTGTCTTAGAACATGTGATTTCTGAAAAAGGAATTGAGGTGGACAAATCTAAAGTTGATTTAATATCCAGTATTCCACCCCCACGAACGATTAAAGAAATTCAGTCATTCTTAGGCCATGATGGTTTTTACCGTCGATTCATCAAAAATTTTAGCAAAATCTCAAGGCCATTATGTATTTTACTTTCAAAAGACACACCTTTCGTATTTGATGATCATTGTCTAAAAGCTTTTAAGACACTCAAATTTATGTTGAGCTCTGCACCTATCATCAAATCTCCAAAATGGAATCTCCCTTTTGAAATAATGTGTGATGCATCTGACTATGCCGTCGGTGTAGTATTGGGTCAAAGAGAAAATAAATTGCCAACTGTAATATATCATGCAAGCAGAACTCTAAATGATGCCTAATTGAATTACTCTATAACTGAAAAAGAATTGATTGTAGTTGTTTTTGCCTTAGACAAATTTCGACCTTACTTGATTGGTTCGAAAGTCATAATTTACTCCGATCATGCTGCATTAAAATATCTTCTTTCTAAGAAAGATGCTAAACCTCGCTTGATCCGTTGGATTCTATTGTTACAAGAGTTAGACTTAGAAATTCGAGATAAAAAAGGTTCTGAAAATGTTGTTTCTGATCATTTGTCTAAGCTAATCGTGAATTTTACTGATAAAGAACCTCCCATTAATGAAACTTTCCCTGATGAACAACTCATGTCTGTTTCTCACATACCTTGATATGCAGACATTGTCAATTACCTTGTCACTGGTAACACGCCATCTCATTGGAATAATCAAGATAAAACAAAATTTTTAAACGAAATAAAAAATTCTTTTGGGATGATCTATATTTGTTCAATATTGTCGTGATCAAATCATTAGGAGATGTGTGCCTGAACATGAACAACAAAATATCATTGCCTTTTGTCATGATCATGTTGGAATATTTATTCCACATATTAATAAACAATATTTTTATGATTAAGTTGCTAAACAAAGCAAAACAGCTTATAGGCGAAGCAAAACGATGAAGGAATCGAAGACGCAAAAAGATGGACAAAATGCAAAGATAGCGAACGCTAGACATACAAGTTAGTGCACGCTAACGGGTCCCGGTTGCAGATCAGACGAGTTCGAAGTAACCTGAAGTGAAGTCACCTGATGAGGATAGCGCACGCTACACATAAGGATTAACGCACGCTATCGAGCCAATATTACCGTTGTGGAGAGATTCAAACACAGAATGACATATGCACTGAAGTAAGCTTAGCGCACGCAAGAGATGATATTTAGCGCACGCTAAATATCAGTTTGAATTAAGTCAATCAATCCGTTGGGGAGAACCTGCTACAAGTCAAAAAGTATTAACGGATATATGACGCATGCAATGATGCATGATTAGCGCATGCTACAAGAAAGTGTTAGCGCACGCTAACTGTGAAGGACATAAGCCACTGGACTGAAACTGGAAAGACGCTAACGTACGTAATAGTACATAATGTACGCTAAAGGCTAAATACATGCGATAGCGCACGCTAAGGAAGTCCGCCAAGCGCACGCTAATTATCAACTGGCAGTAACAGCTAGTTTGTGTAAGAAGGCTATAAATACCAAAGGAGCTGATATCTGTAATATCCGCAATTTCGATTTTTCTGTAATTTTCTTTTTTGGAGGAAGTCCATCTTAGCGACTCCATTATGACCATTTCGTCATTCCGAGAATATTTAATTCTGCACTTTTTGTCATCCGAGTTCGTTTCGGTATCGTTTTGTTGAGTTCCGTGTTCTTAAGCGGCTTTTCCGCACTTGAGTTCGATTCTTGCGAATCTCATCCGAAACTGTTGTTTCGAGTTTCTAGTAAGTTCATTTAATGTTATTATTCATGTTGAGAGCTTTGGCTTGGTGTTTCGATCGTGTATCGTGTATTTCGGACGTTTTGGGCCATTCTCGTAATTTCCCAAAGTTTAGGGTAATTACTTTCCGTTGCCGAATTCCTAGCCTCCGGGTGGTCGGAATCGTGTGTCCTCTTAGCGCTTGGATTCGTCTTTGCGAGTACTTCGTAACTGTATCTTCGATTCATATTCAGGTTCGGGTTTCGGCGTCGTCCGGGCCGTTGGAGTGACCACGGCCGAGTCACGGCCGCACTTCTTGGAGCTGGGCCTGGCCTGGCTGAGTTACGGTCGTAAGGTGCCGGTTACGGCCATAAGGGTTGTCAGTTACGGCCGTACGGGTGCCAGGCAGTGTTCGGACGAATGCCGGTTACGGCCGTAAGGACCTGCCGGGTACGGCCGTAAGTGATCGGGAGGTGCTGGGCGGGTTTTGACGAATGCCGATTACGGACGTAAGGCCCTGCCGGTTATGGCCGTAACCCTGCCGGCCATATATAGGCCCGGGACGGGCCAGACCGCATTTTACACCATTTCTTCACCCGGGTGGCGGCTGGCGACGGGAAAAATTAGGAAGTGGAGTTTTTGGTCGATTCCACTCGATTTCTAAGCATTTTGGAGGATTCTTATCGATTATATCAACATCAAATCATTGTTCTTCGTCGGATCGAGGTAATTTCTTGAAATCTCCTAGAAATTGATTTTTCGAGATTTCTTCATGATTTTCATTGTCCATCCGAATTTGATGAATCAGTTGATGTTAGTAAATATTATTAATCGTGTTCTATGGATTGTATATCCATATCTTCTATTCGTTCAACCCGATCGATGGTTCTTATGTTCTTGAGGAACTTTAAACATTTAGTATTCGATTAAATGTCTCAAAGAGTTTCCTTCGATCATTATGTTGTTTTCGATTGATATTGTGTTATTGAATGAATTGTATTTCATTCAAGGTTGTTCGAGTACTTCTGTTTATCGGAGGACGTCGTTCGTTGTTCGTGGAAGGAATTCATCGCCTTCGGTTGAGGCAAGTTTTATACTTGTACTAGTCAATGAGATTAATGTTATCATATATGTGTATGAATGTGTTGTATCATTCCGAGACTTAGTCTCTTCATGAATTCATTGATATTAAGGGATCGTTCGATACGATACCTTTCGGCAATTATGCCAAATGTTTACTATTGTTCATTAATGGCCGGTAAGGCATTGAGATACTCGTTGTTAATGTTATTGTCGATAGCCGGTTCGCGGTATCGATGTATCGATTGTTGTTGTTAATATTAATGTCGATCTAGACGTTGTTGTAATCATTGTTATTAATGTTGGCGTCCTGTCATTCATGTTGTATTGGCCGATTGAAGGCATTGTCGTATTCGTTCTCATCTTCGTCGTCGGTAGCCGATTAAAGGTGCCGAGGCATTCATTGTATCATTATTATCGATTGGCCGTTCTAAGGCAATCGAGGAGTTCAATCATTCATTGTATCATTGTTATCGATTGGCCGTTCTAAGGCAATCGAGGAGTTCAATCATTCATTGTATCATTGTTATCGATTGGCTGTTCTAAGGCAATCGAGGAGTTCAATCATTCATTGTATCATTGTCATTGATTAGCCGTTCTAAGGCAATCGAGGTGCTCAATCATTCGTTGTATCATTGTTATCGATTGGCCAGTCTAAGGCAATCGAGGTATTGAATCATCCGCTGCATCATTGTTATCGGTTGGCCATTCTAAGGCAATCGAGATATTGAATCATCTGCTGCATCATTGTTATCGGTTGGCCATTCTAAGGCAATCGAGGTATTGAATTGGGACTGTCGCGGATAGTTTCCATCCGCTGCATCATTATTATCAGTTGGCCATTCTGAGGCAATCGAGGTATTGAATTGGGAATGTCGAGGATAGTTCCCACCCGCTGCATCATTGCTATCGGTTGGCCATTCTAAGGCAATCGAGGTATTGAATTGGGGCTATCGAGGATAGTTCCCATCCGTTATGTCGTTGTTAACGATTGATCATTCTAAGGTAATCGAGGTATTGAATTGGGACCGCCGAGGATGGTGCCCATCCGTGAGTCATCATTATCATGTTGGCCGACTCAAGGCAGCATACTATCATTCTCGTGATTTCGGTAATCTTGGATCGTTGCCGTGTGTGATTAATTATATTTTGGAGACTAGTCTCGGCTAGTGCTCATTATGGGTAAGTTTGGGGCTTGAACCTTCACGGTTGGGTTTCCAACACCTACAATTCAGTAGGTCACGGCCATTGGATGGCCTAATTGTGATACGGATTTATGCCGTGGCTTCGGCCCTAATTGTGATATGGCTTTGTGTCGTGGCTTCGGCCCTAATTGTGATACGGCTTCGTGCCGTGGCTTCGGCCCTAATTGTGATACGGCTTTGTGCCATGGCTTCGGCCCTAATTGTGATACGGTTTCGTGTCGTGGCTTCGGCCCTAATTGTGATACGGCTTTGTGCCGTGGCTTCGGCCCTAATTGTGATATGGCTTCGTGCCGTGGCTTCGGCCCTAATCGATACAGCTTTGGGCTATTTTGGCTTCATGTGATTGTGATATTGACAGCTTCGACTGAGTGGCTTTCAGGCCTTTGTGATTGTCTTGGTAATTTCATTGGAGCCTTCGAGCATTGTGATTCATAATTAATTCAGTTCTGGTTTGGTTCATGTCGTGTAATTCATTGTGGTACTCTATAATTATGATTCGCCGTTGGGCTTATACGTTCTAACATGTCGAATAGGTATTAATAGTATGTCGTGGGTATAGTGTTTCACGAATGCTCGGTACTTACATTGGTTTGTGAGCATCTCATATTATTATTATCATTGTACCGTTTCATTCTGCCTTTGGATGCATATCATGTTATACATGTATTTGATGTTCATTATCTGGATGACTGACCCCGTGGGAGCGGAACATGTTTTCATGTTTTAGGTGCTTGCGAGGAGAGAGTTGAGACACAGGGGCATGATGATGGCGACGAGGCATTCGAGAGATACTAGTCCGAGTTGTTCACGTTGGTCAGTCAGTTAGAGTTTTCTCCAGTTTGTCAGTCATTGTCATTATGTATTACCCGAGCAGATGCTCGTGGATGTTGTTGTACTTTACTTTTGGCCATGTATGCCCATCGTTGTCGTTGAAATTACTTATGGGAATATTGTGTCGGATATCATGGTAGGGACTGTGATCTCCCTTGTTGGTTAATTTTAATGTATTTTAGTTATGTTTGCCTGGTGGATCTCCGGGTGTAGGGTCCACAGCACTGTAATAACCCAATGGGATTTGGGGGTGTTACAATATCATTCCACACGACAACATTGAGCAATTCATATACACTTGAGATATCATTGTAAACATTATAGTTGTTGTTCTTGAGCTTAAATTAGAGTGATTGAGTGTTATACACAAAATCATACACGAGTGAGAAAAAGAAAAGATACGATTGGATTCGGTAGGATCAAGGATCCGGCATTGTTAGAATCACAATCGCTATCTTAGTGAGGTCTATCTAGTACCAATAGAAAGCTAGAGTGGTTGATTCCTTATCCAATAGAAAAGGAAAAACGGTTTTACTCGGACCGATAGAAGACGAGCTTGTAACGGTAATCCCTCGACCGATAGAAGAGAGGTGCAGAGGTTTTAATCTTTAGCCTATTGAAAAAGATACATCGAGAGAGGACGTAGTGTAATATCCGGAAATTCTACTACTGTTGTTTGATATTATTTTATCCGAGTTATATTGTACAGCGTGGAATCTGTACAGTAGGGATAAAATAAATAAAGGACTGAGACATCTGTATTGGTATAATTGTCATATTTGGTTGACAATTACATTTAAGAAGTATATGTATTCAGTATGCCGTATGTTCGTATTCTGTATGTTGAGACGTTGGACGAGAAGAGTTGGAAATGGCTAAGTATAGCCTGACTAGCGCGCGCTAATGGTCAAGTATAGCGCACGCTATCGTTCATGGTTAGCGCACGCTAGAGGCAGAATGTAGCGCACGCTAATGCAGTCAGATCAGAAGGAATCTACGCGTGGACCAGGCCACTTTCGGCGCACGTTCTGATAAGTCAACGGATGTTGTAATGTAGTGTTAGCGCACGCTAATGCATGTTGATTAGCGCACGCTAACTATATATCGGTCAACAGGGAATCTTGGCTTTATTGGTCGATTTCGGCTTGTGGGGTCACGAGCATCTTCGTGGTAGGTGTAGACTGTAGCAAGTCAACTGGTATTAGCGCACGCTAAGGTAAATGACTTCGTACGCTAAGCAGGATGATTTACGTACATTAATGTATGGGCATTACGTAGGTAAGTTAGTTTACGAAGCAAGACAGTAGCCTCTGGGCTTCGATAGCGCACGCTAACAAAGTCAGTTAGCGCACGCTAAGGCGGTAGCGCACGCTAAACATGAGATGTTAGCGCACGCTAATAATGGATATTATAAAAAGGGACAGAAGGGTGTTATTATGCATTTCGTCATTCTTTCTTCTTTCAGCCGAGAGAGAGAGAGAGAGAGTTGGGATATATTTGAGGTTCCAAACACTGGATTAAGATGGAGTTAATCATCCATAACAACATTTGAAGCTTGAAATCATTGGTGATTCTTAGAAATGGATTCAACCTTGGAAATCAATCCATTCCTTCAAAAAGGTAATTACTCTTCACTTTGAGATTTCGTTTTGGATTGTATATGATGTTCTTGAGCTGATGATTATCATATAAACAAGTTCATAAGTATGATTATGAGTTGGATTACCGGATTATGATAATGTTATTGTTGATTTGAAGATATTGATATGAATTGGATGGTTTCGAATGTGTTGTTATCTTCAAAGAGATATGTTGGATAATGTCTTCCCTCAATTTGGACCTGTGATGTTGTTATTGTTGGTTCCTTCATATGATTGTGAACATGGCATGATTATGAGTCCTTGGTGTTTAGGTTGTTGATATTAAGAGAGATGAAATATGAATATATGACTTGAATTAAAAGTCGGATGATTACCCATATGTTAAAGGATATTGGATTTCGTTGTTTGATAGCTATGAACATGATTCAGAATCACTTAGAGTTTTTGATAATCGCCAAATGTTGATCGGTATCCGAAATGCATGTAACTGCACATTATTAGCGCACGCTAAGCCTACTGGCTAGCGCACCCTATCGGGAACAACTTAGCGTACGCTACGGTTAAAGATTAACGTGCGCTAAGTAGGCAGACAGTGCAGTATTTTTGTGTTTTGATTATGAATTCGTGCTGGTTTGAGTAGGATTGATTCGACTAGTGTTTAATCGAGATGTTGTCGAGCCGTTGGGTTTGTGAATTGATTTTATCGATTGTTAATTGTTGTCGAACTTGTTGTCTATCGATTATTGTAATAGGTTGAGATTATTGATCGATGTTTAGAACCATGCTTTGCGGTTATTCAAGAATGTTCGTAGATTGCTTTGATCTGGGCCGAGGGACATGTAGACGACGACAAGGAATTGGTAACGGCTTCATTGGTATCGAGGCAAGTTATTACTTGCTCAGTTATAATATTTAATGAATGGTTTCAATTTCATTTCGTTTATAATGCATATGGCGATGATTATTATTGTGAACTTTGGGTATTCGGATCGCATATCGTTCTTTCGATTCTGGGAGGTAAATCATAATGTATATGCTTTATCTCAGTTATTGGTATGTTCGAATATCGAGGTTACATTATGGTAAAGACGAGGATATGAGTATCTATAGTTCATCGTACGTTTGGATCGCCGAGCATTGAGGATAATCGTCGGTGATGATTGGACATCGAGGTTGCTCCCGAAGGACTCGGGGCAAGTATTCCATATTGATTATGGTTTAATGTTATTTATTTAGGTCTCGTACACTTTCTTTCATGTTGTTGAACATGAAGTCGTCCTAGTAAATTGTCATGTTATCGTGCATGTTATGTTGTTCATGTTGATGAACATATTGAGTTGCATATGTGTATGCATAATTGTATTGTTTATGTTGTGTTGATCCTGTGAGATCATGTGAATTATACGTTGTGTTGATCCAGTGAGATCATGAGATCTATCTTGAGGGCGCCGGATCGGATGTCCACCATGCGTTGGTTCGACGGGATCATCATGGGGATCTATCTTGAGGGCGCCGAATCGTTGGATGTGTTTTCCACCATGCGTTGGTTCGACGGGATCATCATGGGGATCTATCTTTGAGGCGGATCGTTGGATTACCAGTATTGTGTTGATGGAATCTTGTGAATTCGCATCATTGATTGTATCATATGTTGTTGTTCATATGTGTATTGATGGTTATCCACCTTATGTTGATCTGATAGGATCAACAAAGGGATCTATGCTGAGGGCGCTGGATCGTCGGATTTCCATTGAGTATACATGATTGATATTGCTGTGATCATATTGACGTGGTCATATGAGTATGCAATTGTAGGTCTTGTGTTAGGACTGTGTCCGTATTGCACTGATCTGATCTCGGATTAGACTGATATGATTGTCGTGGCACTTCATATCTCGAGGTATGTTCCGTATTTTCTTGGTATTTGTCTTTGATGGAAAATCGGTTATCGTCTTGGGATTTGATGATGTTATTCGATGGATCGTATTGGTCGGTAATGGTATATTTCCGTATCGTGAGTTGGTGATGACAGTTTGAGAATCTTGAGTATTGTTTGAGGTACAATACAGATATTATGTTCGAGTTTATTGGTTAATCGAGTACAAGATGTGAAATGTGATAATGGTTATTCTGATGAGAATTTCTTGAGTAAGCAAAGTCATGGCGGTAAGATTACGTTGGTCGTATTCTTATTTTGTATTCTCATTGGTATGTATTATTGATGTGATGTGATTGATATCATTGTTGGATATTATGGCTGACCCCGTCGTGGGATTTCTTTTTAGGTTCTTGGAGTATCGAGCTTGTAGCGGTCGTGAAGAGATGAGCTTCCCGGAGGATACTGGCTAAGACATGTTGTGTGTTTTGAGTTCTTGTTTGGTTCTCGTAGTCCGCTGCTAGAGTATCTTTATGGTTGGTCTTTTTCCGCTGCGTGAGTATTTTGAAATGCTCTTTTGATATCTGGTAACTGAGGTTACTTTGGAAATCGTTTTCTAAACTTTTGAATGTCGGCAGTTTGGCCTTGCGTTTTCAAATGAGTTTTTACGACGGTTTGATAAATGAGTTTTATAAATCTTTGATTATTTTCAATAGATAATACTGTCGTTAGCCTCTTGGGCGTTTGTAAATGTTTGCGAAAATTTCTTTTAGCCTTGTGGGTTCCATCTCGGGGCCCACGGCGCTGTAATATTTCCGGTTAAATCTGGGGGTGTTACACGTAGGCACGTTTGGCCGAACCTCTATAAATCTGTGTGCCATTTATTTTCCGCACTTAATTTACGCTTCCGCACAAACGGCGCATATACCGATATCACCTCAACAGATCATGCATGTGGAGGTCATTTTAGTTCAAAGAAAACAACTGCTAAATTTCTGCAATGTGGTTTTTATTGGCCAACACTTTTCAAAGATACACATTCCTATTGCAGCACATGTGATAGATGTCAAAGATTAGGTCGAATTTCTAAAAGAAACATGATGTCTTTAAACCCAATTTTAATTAGTGAAATATTTGATGTTTGGGGCATAGATTTTATGGGACCTTTTCCAATTTCTTTTGACAATCTTTACATTCTTGTGGCCGTCTATTATGTTTCAAAATGGGTAGAAGAAAATTGCTTGCAAAACAAATGACCACAAAGTCGTCGTAAAATTTTTGAAAGAAAATATTTTTTCCAGATTTGGAACACTACGAGCAATTATAAGTGATGGAGGAAAATATTTTTGTAACCAATTTTTGAATCATTTATTTAAAAAATATGGTGTTACACATAAAGTTGCTACTCCTTATCACCCTCAAACAAGTGGACAAGTTGAAATTTCAAATTGAAAAATCAAACATATTCTTGAAAAAACTGTTAATCCTACAAGGAAAGATTGGTCTTTGCGGTTGAATGATGCATTGTGGGCTTACCGTACTGCTTTTAAAACTCTCATCGGAATGTCTCCATTTAGGCTTGTCTTTGGAAAACCATGTCATTTGCCTGTTGAATTGGAACATAGAGCATACTGGGCCATAAAATGATTAAATATTTCATTATACTTGGCTGGAATTCATAGGAAACTTCAACTAAATGAATTGGAAGAAATCAGAAATGATGCTTACGATTGTGCAAGGAAATATAAGGACAAAATAAAATTTTTTCATGATAAACACATCTTGAGAAAAACTTTTTCTCCTGGTCGAAAAGTCCTCCTTTTTAACTCTTGTTTGTTATTATTTCCAGGTAAGTTGCATTCACGATGGTCTGGTCCATTTATTATTCATACGGTCTATCCTCATGGAGCTATAGAAATTAAAAATCAAAAAAATGGTAATATTTTCAAAGTAAATGGTCAACGGTTAAAACCATACTTGGAATTAAAATCTTTTGAGGTAGAAGAGGTTCTTCTTAAGGACCCCGATATTGTGAATTAATACTCCATTGTGTTTGTCCGGTCAAGTGGCGGATAACGGTACTCCTTGACTAGTAAATTCTAATTTTTCAGTTTCCCACAACAACTGATTTTGTAGATATTTTTTTTATTTTTTTTTAATTATGGAAAAAACTTTGAAAACAATTGAAAAAAGATTTCCCTTTCTTAGCAAAAAAGTCATTTTGAAACTTTACCAAGCCAGACTTGAAAGGATGAGGTTGCTTATGAATAACGGCATACCTTTTGATATTCGATTCATTATTGAAGCCAAAGTGAGAACAGCGGGTGAATTCACGGAAACACCAACTAGATTTTTACCAGGGCTTGAAAAAAGTTCATATGCCAAGAAACGACGAGCAAAGAAAATGGATGTTTGCTACAAATGTACCAGGTGGAACTGTGATTCAAGATGCCGATCTTTAGGAATTCCTTCCACAAACAGAGAAGATAAAATTCAGTTCATCAAGGATGGTCTGAATAAGGAGAATTTAGATGATATCCAAATTTCTCTTGACACGCATCCTAGTGGACTCGTACATTATGGAATTCGATGTTTGTGGAATAAATTCAAACCAGAATATGAACAACGTCTTGGGAATCTGACGTTAAAAGACCCTGTTTGCCAATTTGTAAGAAAATTGGATGGAAAGCTTCTCCCGAACTCATAGAAGGCGTTTAAGCCATTTCTGAACGTAAAATCAGAGGAAGATGTGAGCCACAATCACAACTACTATACATACACGTGAGTATCTTTACTTTTTGTCATTTTTTTAGATTTTCTGAATAAAAAATGTGATACGCAATAAATGCATTCATTATTATATTGAGTAGTTGAAGCACAATTAACGGGGTCATAGATTTGATAAATCTTTTTATTTTGTTTTGTATCTATAAATAAACATTGCATTTATTTCTTTTCTGCATCCCTGAAACTTGTATTCTTTTCCTTTTCTCTCTGAAATAATTTTCATTTTCAAAAAAATAGAATCATCATCTTCCGCAAAAAGATTTAACTCCATCTGCATTTTTGGTGGAGCTAGTCATGGGAAAGAGGCTTGCTTACTGAAGCAGCCCACAACTTGGGTCGTACCTTAGGAGAAAAATGCATTCATGTAGTTTACGAAGGAGGAAGTCTAGGATTAATGGGACGTGTTGTTGCTTCTGCCTATATGGAAGGAGTAAAAGTGTTGGGAATTATTCCAAAACCTCTGGCTGAAAGTAAAATCACCGGAGCAACCATTGGAGATGAGTTCAGAGCTGTGAATATGCAATGCTGCATAACTCACATGACAAATAATGTTGATGCCTTTATCACCCTTCCCAGTGGTTTTGGCACTCTTGAAAAACTTTTTCATGTGGTTACCAGAGCCCAGCTAAATGTTCACACGAAACCAATAGGTCTGCTAAATGTCAATGGTTTCTTCGATGGTCTACTATCTTTCATCAACTACTCTTCTGAAAAAGGTTTTATTTCTGAGCGTGCTAAACGAATCATAGTTGTTGCAACAACACCAGAAGAGATGATCAAAAAACTTATTGCATTTGTTCCTGAACCAGACTGTAATATCCGGTTGTAATTCAGTCATTATCATTCAGTAATTTCATTCGGTGATTGTCACTCAGTGGATTTTCACTCATTTATAATCGTTCATCAATCATGTTCATTCACCTGTGTTCACCGTTCGGAAAAACTTCGAGTTGTGTATCGTTATTGTTCATCGTTTCAACTTTCCTCTTATGAGTTCGACTTTGTTAGATCACCATTAATTTTTGGTAACTCCAAAAATTCTTAATCTTTGCAATATTATAGATCATCGAGTTAGATTTCCAATGGTTCAAACGGTGAGTCAATCGGAGTCCGGACGAGAGAGTTATGGTAGTTTTAGCTCCCCCGCTCATTTCTCAGTTATTGGCCGATCACTGCCGACCGAACTCGGCCGTGTCGTCCGACACGGCCCGTGCCGTACTCGTCCAGAAATGCCGAAGTTTCTGCCACAGGACCCGACCGTGTCGTGCAGCGCGGCAGTCGAGCTCTTCCGGATAAGCTGAATCGATCGCCGGGCCCGACCGTGTTCCAGACACGGTCGAGTCATGCCGAGTCGGCTTCGGACGGTCACTATCGGCAGGCCCTCCGCGCCGCGACCGTGTCAAGCAGGACACGGTCGAGTCCCTGTCGGCCAGTTGTGCGCCACGACCGTGCCGATCGGCACGGGCCGTGTCCGGCAGGGTAGTCAACCCCTATAATTCGTTTTTTTGAGCATTTCAACTCATTTCTTCCCATTTCTTCACCTACAACCGAGAGAGAGAGCTTGAGGGAGGGATTTCCTTCACAAATCATTTGAGTGTTTGATTTTCTTCATCTCCTTTCGATCGGGAAGCCCGTATAATCGATCTAACGCGTGTTCCTTGGATCATAGAGCTTGGTTATTCAAGAGGTAATTTCTTCGACATCTTGACTCCTCGATTTTGTGTGGGTATTGACGTTTTGGATGATTAAATCATGGTGTATGGTGTGATATATGCGTGATTATGGACATGTTTTAGTATTCACCGGATTATTGAAAGATTATTCAAGAACACTTTGAATTTTGTGTTGGATTTTGGGGGTTTTCGTAGATTCGTCCGTTTTGTCCGATTGAAGCTTGAGAACCTTGAGATTTTGATATATATCTATACCGTATGAGTGTTTTCTTCCGATTTTACGGGTTAGATTGTGCCGTTTTCGGACTTGTGAGAGTTTGGGCGATTTCCCAACCTTTAGTTATCCACTCGTATATTTTCTTGAATCGTAGACGAGTTTCGGGAGTCTCTTCGTGTAATTTGAGTATGGATAATTAATTGTCATATTCCTTGCGAATCGTTTAGGTGCCGGAAGCGCGTTCTCGGACCTACCGAACTCATACCTTTCCTCCGTTCGATTTCTCGATGTCTCAAAGGCAAGTATACATTTATGATTGTACGTTCTCGACTTTGAAAGTATAAAATATTGATGGTATGATTATTTCTAGCCACTTCGGGACGGGCCTATGGTCCTCTGAGGGTTTCGTAGCCTCTGGTGCGATTCCATGGTTGATATGAACGAACCGTTTCTACGGCATTCATATGAAATAATGTTGGCATGTAATGAACGAACCGTTTTGACGGCATTCCTACATGTAACGGCGTATGATATGAACGAACCGTTTCTACGGCATTCACATACGTCTTGAGATTTTAGTCATTCCGGAATACTAGTCTTAAATTGATGAATTGACGGATATTGATGAATTGATGGATATTGATGAATTGACGGATTACATTTACTTTATTGTCGAGGAGTATTATGTTTCATACTGCTATACTTGCACTAGCTATTCGAAGGCTAACCCCTTTATGGGGGAAATACGTTTCATGTATTTCAGGTTCCAGGAGAGCGGACGGGCAGGTATCGGGTCGGCATAAAGATGGTGGGCAAGTGTGATACTGTGTCTTTCTTCCAGTTTTATTTCTTTGGAGATTCCCGTTCAGTGTTGTTGTACTGGATTGGCTATTGAATACTCGAGTATTGTTTTCCTTTTTCCTTGATGTTCCGGCCTGTGTGTAACACCCCAAACTAGGCGGATATTACAGTGCCGTGGACCCCCGACTGGGACCCACCAGGCGGATGAAAATGAATGAATTACACAGGGTGAATGTAGTACCGAACCACATTACAACATTAATTACTCCGATGAGGAGTTTCATACAACACACCCAGGATAATACAGAATATATGTATATTTTATATGAAGATAAAATACACAACACTGAATGAAACGGAATAACCAAGTGAAAATCTGCAGCGGAAAATAAATGACAACAATAGGAATGACTGAAAGGATTTGGGGCCCCCTACTAGTATCACTAGGACTCCTCGACATCAACATGCTATTCCCGTGCGTTTGCCTTGCCATGACCTGAAAAACAAAATCCCCAAACGGGGTCAGTTACAAAGAACAACAATCCTCAAGGGTTGAAAAATACACAATCATGATTTAACTGAAGTTATGAAATATCCTTAGTTACGAATTACGCTGAAGAGGAGTATCATAGTACGCCCGTAGTGTTCTGTGCGAGTGTACAAGACGAATGACCGGACACACCCGTCCTTGTACCTAATTAGTCTCACGGTGTAACGCTTTCCCGTGTGCACAGTCCAATGTATCACTCCCTATACATGGCCATAACGTGCCCGACTAAAAATTCCACACAGCCACACCCAGCCACGCAATATGAACCCAGAAGGTCATATGAACGAGAATGACCGTAATGAATATCAATGAATAAATAATAATCTGACAAAGTCAAGAATGACTCACCGAGATGAGAGTAATAATGAAATGAATGATATCTCAACGAAAAGATTGGAACCGTCGTTCCTTATGACTGAAGTGATTAATTGACAATAACAAGTTTTAATATGATTAATACAATGATGAATGAGTTATGATTATGAATGATCAACAACAAAAGGTATGAATATCCTGTTAACTGAGTAAGAATTAACTTACTCAACACCGGTGATAATTATCCTTCCACGAACGACGTCCTAATTGAGATATCGATCGCTCGAACAACCTTGAATTATACAATATCCAACAACTCGTTCAATATACGAATCAAACACGAATATAACGAACTCAAAACGTCGATACGATTAAACTAAGTTCATTGAGGCATTAAATCAGACACGTTGCGGCCAAACTCCGATTGTTTACAATCAAACCTCAATATACCAATATCAAATCCCCCAAGAAGTGTTTCAAACCAACAAAACATCTTCAATATGATTAATAATCCAAGACGAATATCCGAAAACGTGATTACAACGACAATTAATCGAAAACCCCCAATTTCAACTCGATATTCAAAGTGTTCTTGAATAATCCCTCAATAATCCAATGAATCCTTATACAAACTCATAATCATATACATATCCCTTCATATAACATGATTATAACGTCCAAAACATCATATCTCAACACAAAATCGAAGTCCAAGGTGTTGAAGGAATTACCTCTTGAAGATCCAACCACTTCGATCCGAAGAACACGAGTTTAATCGAGTATCCAAACTTCCCAAATGATTGAAGGTGATGAAAAATACACACTCAAATGGTAATTGATGAAGAAAATCTCCCTCAAGCTTATCTCTCTCGTAAGAAGGTGGAAAAGATGGAAAAAATGAGCTGAAATGCTCAAAAAAATAATTTATAGGGGTTGACTACCCTGCCGGACACGGCCCGTGCCGATCGGCACGGTCGTGTCGCACAGCTGGCCGACAGGGACTCGACCGTGTCCTGCTTGACACGGTCGCGGCGCGGAGGGCCTTCCGAAAGTGACCCGTCCGACAGCGACTCGGCATGACTCGACCGTGTCCTGGAACACGGTCGGGCGTGTCGGCAGTCGGTTCTGGCTTATCCGGAAGAGTTCGACTCGGCCGTGCCAGATGACACGGTCGGGTCCTGCGACAGAAACTTCGGCATTTCCGGACGAGTACGGCACGGGCCGTGTCGGACGACACGGCCGAGTTCGATCGGCAGTGATCGGCCAAAACTGAAAAAAATGAGCGGGTGAGTTAAAACGACCATAACTCTCTCGTCCGGACTCCGATTGACTCATCGTTTGAACCATTGGAAAGCTAACTCGATGCTCTATAATATTGCAAATATTCAAAATTTTTGGAGTTACCAAAAATTAATGGTGATCTAACAAAGTCGAACTCATATGAGGAATGTTGAAACAATGAACAATAACGATACACAACTCGAAGTTTCTCCGAACGGTAAACACGGGTGAATGAACATGATTGAAGAACGATTATAAATGATTGAAATCCCACTGAGTGACAATCACCGAATGAAATTACTGAATGATAATGACTGAATTACAACCGGGTATTACATACACCCCCCCTTAAAAGAGTTTCGTCCCCGAAACTAAGGGTCAAACAACTCGGGATAACCCTCCCGCATACTATCCTCGGTTTCCCAAGTAGCCTCTTCGACTCCGTGTCTGGACCACTGAATCTTGACCAAAGGGATCGTCTTGTCCCTCAACTGTTTGATTCGCCGCTCCAATACTCGTACAGGATGCTCCTCGTACGAATGATCATCCGCGATCTCGATTTCGTCGAACTAAGGTATGTGACTCGGGTCAGCAACATACTTCCGCAACTAAGAGACATGAAACACATTATGAATTCGGCTCAATGCCGGAGGCAAAATCAATCGATAAGCTAACTCGCCTACTCGATCAAAATTTCAAACGGTCCAATGAATCTCGGACTCAACTTCCCCCGTTTTCCGAAACGTAAAATACCTAGACTCGGGGATACCTTGACCAAAACGTGGTCACCCGTCTCGAACTCTAGTGGTCGACGACGATTATCTGCATATGATTTCTGTCGACTCTGAGCTGTCAACAAACAACTCTTGATCAAAGCTACCTTCTCCCGGGCAGCTATAAGCATATCGGGCTCTGTGCTGATTGATTCTGACAAGTCATCCCAACACAAAGGAGATCGACAACGACGACCGTACAAGGCCTCGTAAGGTGCCATCTTAATGGAGACATGTCAACTATTGTTATACGTGAACTCGATCAGTGGTAGTTGGGCTTCCCAATCGTCCTTCCAATCGAGGACGCAAGCCCTCAACATGTCCTCTAATGTCTGAATAGTTCTCTCTGATTGTCCGTCGGACTGAGGATGAAAGGCAGTACTGAGATTAAGCTGAGTTCCCATAGCACGATGAAATGATTTCCAACATGATACACGAATCGTCCGTCACGATCAGAAACGATACTCTTAGGGGCACCGTGAAGTCTCACTATCTCCTTGATGAACAACTGGGCCAGTCTCTTGGGACTCCACATATCCTTGATTTCAAGGAAATGAGCTAAATTAGTAAAGCGATCGCGATCGCTCGTATCGTATTCATGCCACGACGACTGTCGGCAATTCGTGATGAATTCCATAGAAATGTCTTCCCACTTCCATTCTCGAATAGGAGCGGTATCAGATACTCACGGCCGCCGATGTTCCATCTTGACTTGTTGATGTGTTAAGCATCTCGAAACAAATTCTCGCGACTTCTCGCTTCATATTACTCCACCAAGAATTTTGTTTCAAGTCCTTGTACATCTTGGTTTGGACCCCGGATGAATGTAATAAGGGGTAGCATGAGCTTCTCTCAAAATAGAGTTTTTCAACTCGTCATTCGCCGTACACACATCCGATTCTTAAATCTCAAAAGTCCATCCTCGTGGATCACGAATCCAGGCTTTCTCCGAGCCACATCTTCACGCATGCGCAACAATGAAGGGTCTCAACTCGATTCTCTCCGATTACCTCCTCAAGTGACGATGAAATCTCTAACATACAAAGTCGCCCCGAACTCGCCGGCTGCACTCGATCTCGGGTCTAAGGAATTCTCAAGCTCCTTCTCGAATCGTTAAACGAGCAAGCATCTGCTCTTGGACGGACTTACGACTCAAGGCGTCGGCGACAACGTTCGCCTTGCCCGGGTGGTAAAGGATCTCGATATCAAAATCTTTGATTAGTTCCAACCACCGCCTCTGTCGCATATTTAACTCCTTGTGAGTAAATATATCCTTCAACTCTTGTGATTGGTGAATAACTGAAAGGTGACGCCATAAAGGTAACGACGCCAAATCCCCAACGCGAAAACCACGGCTGCTGGCTCCAGGTCGTGGGTTGGATAATTGACCAACTAATCCGAGGAAACATCGGATTTACTTAATATCTCTCGGAGGTTGCCAATCTCGGATAGTCTCCGACTTCTGAGGGTCGAAACGAACTCTGTCAGATGAAATCACATGCCCAAGAAAGTCACTTCGGACCTCCAGAACTCACATTTGGAAAACTTTCCATAAAGTTGCTCTCGTCTCAACACGTCGAGAACCTTAAGAAGATGAACCTCGAGTTCCTCTCGGCTAAGAGAATAAATCAAAATGTCTTCGATGAAGACAACAACAAACTGATCTAAAAAGTCGATGAAAACCCGATTCATTAATTCCCTGAATACCGCAGGTGCAATAGTTAGCCCGAACGGCATAACTACGAACTCATAATGACCATAGCGTGTACGAAATGCTGTCCTCGCGATATCCGACTCTCGAATCCGCAACTGGTGATATCCAGATCTTAAGTCGATCTTGGAAAAATACTGAAGCTC
This sequence comes from Orobanche coerulescens, assembly GCA_033398695.1. NCBI lineage: Eukaryota > Viridiplantae > Streptophyta > Magnoliopsida > Lamiales > Orobanchaceae > Orobanche > Orobanche coerulescens. The sequence continues at coordinate 29,577,490 of CM065809.1, read as the reverse complement.
CCTGAAGTTAATCTAAAAGATCATCAATACGAGGTAAAGGATACTACTCTTGATCATCACTCTGTTCAACTCCTGGTAATTAATACACACACGAGACGAGCCATCCTTCTCCTTGACAGATCACACTGGTGCACTTCACGGGGACGCAATCGGTCGAAGATGACCTTCCTCGAACTATTCCTCAAGTTGAATCTTCAACTCCTGCATTCTGGTCGGGGCCATCCGATACGGTGCCTTCGATAAAGGGGACGTACCGGCTCCAACTCACTCCTGAATTCCCCTACTCTATGTGAAGGCAACCAGATAACTCGTCTGGAAATACATCGTCAATCGATGACAATGATACCACGAATGATTGAACATTTCGATTGCCCTAGAATGGTCAATCGATAAAAAGAGATACCAATAATGATTGAACAACTCGATTACCTTAGAAAGGCCAATCGATGGAAATGATGAAATGAATGATTGAATAACTCGATTGCCCTAGAAAGGTCAATCGATGAAAATGATACTAGGAATGATTGAATAACTCGATTGCCCTAGAAAGGCCAATCGATGAAAATGATACAATGAATGATTGAATGACTCGATTGTCTTAGAAAGGCCAATCGATGGAAATGATGCAATGAATGATTGAATAGTTCGATTGCGGAATTTCTCTGCTTTCGTCATAATAATACTTCTTCTGGAACAACGGGGATTACTTCCTTGAAGCACACATTCGACAACTAACGACGGAAAGATAGCGACCAAACGCTAACAAACACTGAGGATAGTATCAATACGATCAAACCAACTAATACCGAAAATTAAATCATCCTAAGATAAATTCACCACGATTAGATCCATCAATCAATCACGGTCGTTAAGCTTAATTCGGTATGATTCCGAAAATTCTTCCATCGTCAGGTAGACCGATGGTATAAGGTCCACAAGCAATAGGACTATCCCGAAATAAGTCTATTAAAGCATGATTCGAAAATGAATGAATGCGATGTACCAGCATCAAAAGGTACACACAAGTTGAAATAAAATTACGAGTATACCTGAAATCATTCGGGCCACCGGATCGTCGATCCTCCTCATCATATGAATCTGGGACTTGCCGGCCCCCGAACCGGACGCTCCCGTCTGATAAATACGAGCTCCAACTCTATTTGCTTCCATTGTCTTAAACGACGATGACAAAGCAGTCTGATTCTGAAACGCTGGTTGCTTCGGGGCCTGAGATGCCGCCGGAGCCGACTTGGAGTCCTTTCGGCAAAAACGGGCCTTATGCCCAAAATTCCCACAATTATAGCACGTGATAGACGGTTTCAGACACTCAGTGCTGAAATGACCCGGCGTTCCACAATTGAAACAGGTGATGGCCGAACTGGCCGCTCGGGAATGAGATCCCGCACGATTATGCGCCGTAGGAGGTCGCTCAGAAACGATAGGACTCACACGAGGCCTTCTTGCAGGTTGACTGACCGCCTTCGGATAGATTACGCTGCTGATTTCCCGTTGACATATGCAAAGTTGCCGCCAATTTCCTTAGCACTGCTCAGACGGAGAGTTCTCTTGATTAATCCGGTCAGAGTGGCGCAATGATGATTGAGCAACTGCACATGGGTCATCATGGCCTGCATAAAAGTGAGTGGATCAACCCGAACATCTTCTGATCGAGCCGAGTCCTGGGCACGATTTCCCGGCAGCGAGTGGTTATTTCTCAGGTTTCGGTCCACACCGCAGCCTCTTCTCGTGCATCCCCTGACAGCTCTCTCCATACGGAAGTAGGAAGGTCGCATAATGATTATATTTCCCGCATGATTAGCACGTTATGATTATGTCATGAGATGATAAAAATGAGTATACATGCTCTAACTTAGTGATTATATGAATGATTTACTGAAGTTACATGATTATCTGATGAAATTCTTAAAATGATTATCTTGAATAACTTAACAAGATTGATAATATGATCATCCAGATTGACAACTGAATAATGAAATGAATTGAGTAATTAATGAGTTAACATGATCGTCCTAATCATTAACTGAGTATTGGAATGAATTAAGTGATTAATGAGTTAATATGATCGTCCTGATCATTAACTGAGTATTGAAATGAATTAAGTGATTAATGAGTTAATATGATCGTCCTAATCATTAACTGAGTATTGGAATGAATTAAGTGATTAATGAGTTAATATGATCGTCCTGATCATTAACTGAGTATTGAAATGAATTAAGTGATTAATGAGTTAATATGATCGTCCTGATCATTAACTGAGTATTGAAATGAATTAAGTGATTAATGAGTTAATATGATCGTCCTGATCATTAACTGAGTATTGAAATGAATTAAGTGATTAATGAGTTAATATGATCGTCCTGATCATAATGAATGATGATGTTTGAGGATTGTTAAATGATGAATGATGAATGAATGACTATTGCCAGAAATTATACCATGGCGTTAGAAATCTTACAGTTCTTCCGGTCTGATTGGCTCGGCATTTGCACAGGTCACACGTGACGCGAAAGTCCAATGATACGAGTCTGATGATGATGATTTCAAATGAGACATGACTCGGAAGGTAGTATTCAAAACCACGCTCCGATAACAACTCTGTAACACCCCAAACTAGGCGGATATTACAGTGCCGTGGACCCCCGACTGGGACCCACCAGGCGGATGAAAATGAATGAATTACACAGGGTGAATGTAGTACCGAACCACATTACAACATTAATTACTCCGATGAGGAGTTTCATACAACACACCTGTGATAATATAATACATGTATATTTTATATGAAGATAAAATACACAACACCGAATGAAACTAATAACCAAGTGAAAATCATAGGAAAATAAATGACAACAATAGGAATGATCGAAAGGATTTGGGCCCCCTACTAGTATCACTAGGACTCCTCGACATCAACATGATATTCCCGCAGCGTTTGCCTTGCCATGACTAAAAACAAAATCCCCAAACGGGGTCGATAAAGAACAACAATCCTCAAGGGTTGAAAAATACACAATCATGATTTAATCAAGTTATGAAATATCCTTAGTTACGAATTACGTCAAGAGGAGTATCATAGTACGCCCGTAGTGTTCGTGCGAGTGTACAAGACGAATGACCGACACACCCGCCCTTGTACCTAATTAGTCTCACGGTGTAACGCTTTCCCGTGTGCACACCCAATGTATCACTACCTATACATGGCCATAACGTGCCCGACTAAAAATTCCACACACCACACCCGCCACGCAATATGAACCTAAGGTCATATGAACGAATGACCGTAATGAATATCAATGAATAAATAATAATCGACAAAGTCAAGAATGACTCACCGAGATGAGAGTAATAATGAAATGAATGATATCTCAACGAAAAGATTGGAACCGCTGCTCCTTCCGATCAAGTGATTAATTGACAATAACAAGTTTTAATATGATTAATACAATGATGAATGAGTTATGATTATGAATGATCAACAACAAAAGGTATGAATATCCTGTTAACTGAGTAAGAATTAACTTAGTCAACACCGGTGATAATTATCCTTCCACGAACGACGTCCTAATTGAGATATCGATCGCTCGAACAACCTTGAATTATACAATATCCAACAACTCGTTCAATATACGAATCAAACACGAATATAACGAACTCAAAACGTCGATACGACTAAACTAAGTTCATTGAGGCATTAAATCAAACACGTTGCGGCCAAACTCCGATTGTTAACAATCAAACCTCAATATACCAATATCAAATCCCCCAAGAAGTGTTTCAAACCAACAAAACATCTTCAATATGATTAATAATCCAAGACGAATATCCGAAAACGTGATTACAACGACAATTAATCGAAAATCCCCAATTTCAACTCGATATTCAAAGTGTTCTTGAATAATCCCTCAATAATCCAATGAATCCTTATACAAACTCATAATCATATACATATCCCTTCATATAACATGATTATAACGTCCAAAACATCATATCTCAACACAAAATCGAAGTCCAAGGTGTTGAAGGAATTACCTCTTGAAGATCCAACCACTTCGATCCGAAGAACACGAGTTTAATCGAGTATCCAAGCTTCCCAAATGATTGAAGGTGATGAAAAATACACACTCAAATGGTAATTGATGAAGAAAATTCTCCTCAAGCTTATCTCTCTCGTAAGAAGGTGGAAAAGATGGAAAAATGAGCCGAAATGCTCAAAAACAATTTATAGGGTTGACTACCTGCCGGACACGGCCCGTGCCGATCGGAACGGTCGTGTCGCATACCGCCGACAGGACTCGACCGTGTCCTCGCTTGACACGGTCGCGGCGCTGAGGGCCTTCCGGTGACCCGTCCGACAAATGACTCGGCATGACTCGACCGTGTCCTCGAACACGGCCGGCGTGTCAGCCAAGCTTCGCTTATCCTAAGAGTTCGACTGCCGCGCTGCACGACACGGTCGGGTCCTGCGACATAAACTTCGGCATTTCTGGACGAGTACGGCACGGGCCGTGTCGGACGACACGGCCGAGTTCGGTCGGCAGTGATCGGCCAAAACTGAAAAAAATGAGCGGGTGAGTTAAAACGACCATAACTCTCTCGTCCGGACTCCGATTGACTCACCGTTTGAACCATTGGAAAGATAACTCGATGCCCTATAATATTGCAAAGATTCTGAATTTTTGGAGTTACCAAAAATTAATGGTGATCTAACAAAGTCGAACTCATATGAGGAATGTTGAAACAATGAACAATAACGATACACAACTCGAAGTTTCTCCGAACGGTGAACACGGGTGAATGAACATGATTGAAGAACGATTATAAATGAGTGAAAATCCACTGAGTGACAATCACCGAATGAAATTACTGAATGATAATGACTGAATAACAACCGGGTATTACACTGTGTTTGCCGAAGTATTGCATTGAGTTGTGATGTTTGTGAATACATTGGTTATATTTCGAATACCTTTGTATTGTTTTTCATTACAATGTGTGTAGACCTTATCGGTCAAAAATTATGGTTCCGCGTATCTTTAGCCTTGTGGGTCCCACGGCGGGGCTTACGGCGCTGTAATATCCCTGAATAACTTGGGGGTGTTACAGAATATGGTATCGGAGCTTAGGTCTATGGATACCTAGGCTGTCGGTCTTTTGGGTCGATCGAGTCGTTAATTGTCCACTGTATCACTACTCTGCCATCATCACAGTGCGACCGGTACTTGTAAGACCTCTCACTCTTCTGGTGTTTCCTTATTCGTTTTGCTTCCTTTTATCGGTATTCTTGAGAATCGGACACTTTGTTGATGCGTGATTGAATTGTGCTTACGTGACTTGTGTGTTCTTCAGTATGTCAGCTGGTAGGGTCCGTGGTCGTGGTCGTGGTCATGGCCGTGGGCGAGGAAGAGGTCGTGGCGCGGCCGTTTCCATCAGTTCAGTTGCGGGGTCGACCAACCCCAGTTTGTCGAACTCGGTGCATCCCGACACCGAGAGTCAGCACGACCAGTCAGATGGTCAGGGGAACAACGCAGGCGTTGGAGTGGCGAATGCACTTCAACAATTAGCTACTCACATGACTATTTTGGCCCAAACTGTTCCGCTGAATAACCCGAATCCAAACACGGATGCCCTGCTTCAAAATGTAATCCGTATGCACCCTCCATAGTTTGGCGGTGCCACAGACCCGTTAAGCTGGGAGGATTGGCTAGCAGAATTGGAGAATATTTTCGAGGCAGTTGATTGCCCCGAGGTGAGGAAAGTACCGATTGCCCAGTATTTCCTCACTAAGGAGGCCGCTACCTGGTGGAAGGTCATCAAGCCACAGGATCGTATTGCCTCATGGGATGAATTTAAGGAGCTCTTGGAGGCCAAGTTTTGTCTTTGGCCGGTACGAGAGAGCCGAATCTGAGCCTTCTTCGAGGCTAAACCACAAGATATTCCCGTTTCGCAGGCGATCGTGGAGTATAACCAACAATTAATCCATGTGAAGGATCAAGTACGTAACGAGCGCGATAAGATCCGTTATTTTGATATGCGGGTGAATTTGGACTTACGGCGGTACATGGCCGGATTTGCTTGCACCACACTGAAAGAGTATCAGGACAGAGCTTTAGCCCATGATATGTTGAGTCCCGACAATGATACCGTTGAAGAACCGAAGAAGCGAAAGTCGGGGGAAATTTTTCTGGCTCTAAGGGTGGCAACTTTCAGAAGTCACAGACGACTAACCGTTTTGCCGGACAGTCGTCACGTTCTAATAAAGGGAAGAGGGGTTACCGTCCCACTTCGGGTACCTCAAATCCGCGGTGACTTGCTATAATTGTGGCCGTTCAGGCCATATTAATTTGGAATGCCACTTTCCACCGTTGAAGTGTCACACGTGCGGACAGATGGGACATAGAGCGACTTATTGTTCCGAGCCGAATCAGACTTTGGACACTCGGGCTTCTGCCCCAGCTGGTCAACCTCAGCAGAATTTTGGCCGGGGACGGGGTCAGAACGCTGGAGGGGGGAACTCTAGCGTCGGTTCAGTACAACCACGAGTTTATGAGATGCGTCGAACAGACGAGCCCGACACGGCAGTGGCTTCAGGTACCATCCATATTCTATCCTATCCAGTTCGTGTACTTTTTGATTCGGGCGCTACACATTCTTTTATTTCTTTGGAGTGTATACGCCGTTTGAATATAACTTGTCTCGATCGCTTGCGATCCCTTCATCGTGAGATCGCCGAGCGGGGATAGAATCGTGGGAAACCGGAGATTAGAGATTTTCCTGATTATATCCTAGATGGATTGGTTATCGAATTTAATTGTAGTTGATATGGAAGGCGAGGACGTGATCCTCGGCGAGATTCGCTTGATAGGCATCAAGCGATTATGAACTACCGTACCAAGGTTATCACCATGATGACTAAAGACGGATCCGAGTACTCGCTGGGGCGTAAGTTGGGCCAATCCAAGTTACTTATCGCTTCCATGAAGGCCGTAAAACTTTTGAATAAAGGTTGTACGGGCTATTGGTGTTATGCGTTGAAAACTAAGGAATTGACGCCGATTTCTCTTCGATTCCGGTTAATGAGTATCCCGATGTTTTTCCTGATGACCTCCGGGATTACCGCCGGATCGAGAGATAGATTTTTCCGTGGATTTAGAGCCGGATGCGGCCCCGATTTCTAAAGCACCTTATCGGATGGCACCTTCCGAGATGCAGAATTGAAGACTCGGTTGGGAGAACTTTTGGAAAAAGGGTACATCGGACCGAGCGCTTCGCCTTGGGGCGCGCCCGCTCTTTTCGCCAGAAGAAGGATGGTTCACTACGCTTGTGCATTGACTACCGTGAGTGAATAAAGTAACCATCAAGAATAAATATCCTTTGCCTCGTATAGACGATCTATTTGATCAATTGCAAGGTGCCGCGGTTTTCTCAAGATTGATTTAAGATCCGGTATTATCAACTCGGGTCGTGGAGTCCGACGCCCAAGACGGCGTTTGGACGAGATATGGGCATTATGAATTTGTAGTTATGCCTTTTGGGTTGACGAATGCGCCGGCAGTATTCATGCAATTAATGAATAAAATATTCATCGAGTACCTCGACAGGTGTGTAGTCGTCTTTATTGACGACATCTTAATCTATTCTCGAAATAAGGAGGAATATGCCCGACACTTGCGTTTGGTTTTAGACATGTTGAGAACCGAGCACCTCTATGCAAAATTCTCGAAATGTGAGTTTTGGTTGGAAGAAGTTATGTTTCTCGGCCATGTGATTTCGGCCGAAGGGGTTCGTGTAGACCCGCAGAAGATCGAGGCAGTGTTAGGCTGGGCACCACCTAAAAATGTTAAGGAGGTTCGTAGCTTTTTGGGCCTTGCTGGGTATTACCGTCGGTTTGTCGAGGGGTTCTCGAAACTCGCTCGACCGCTTACGAAATTACTCCAGAAGATCGAAAAGTTTATTTGGACGGATGAGAGACAACAGAGCTTCATGAATCAAGAGACGATTAACTTCAGCGCGGATTCTAACTTTACCACATGGTAGCGAAGGCTTTACAGTTTATAGTGACGCTTCGGGTCAAGGCCTGGGTTGTGTTCTTATGCAGCATGATAAGACAATAGCTTTTGCGTCACGACAATTAAAACCTTATGAGATGAATTATCCTACTCACGATTTAGAGTTGGCCGCAATTGTCTTCGCACTCAAGATTTGGCGGCATTATTTGTACGGTTCACCGTGTCGGATTTATACCGATCACAAGAGCCTGAAATATATTTTCGACTAAGGAGCTAAATATGAGGCAGAGACGTTGGTTAGAATTGATAAAGGATTATGATTTGGAGATTCTTTACCACCCCTAAAAGCCAATGTCGCTATGCGGATGCTTTGAGCCGCAAATCGGCATCTCTTCAAATGCTTGAGGTTCTTACGTCTCGCATAAAGATTCGTCGATTTAATTGAACAAGGGATCAAGTGTGGCTTCAGCGAGTACAGGACAAGTTGTGTACTCGAAATTACTTCGTCCTTGGTTGATGATATCAAAGGGAAACAGTGGAGTGACCCGATGATTTCTCAATCGAAGGAAGATGTAATTAAAGGAAAAGCTCCAGGCTTTATGGTACACGAGGATAGTATTTTGAGATTTCGTAGGCGTGCTTTATGCTCCGAATGATTTAGAATTGAGACAGAGGATTCTCCGAGAAGCTCATGCTACGCCTTACTCAATCCACCTAACGAGTAAGATGTACAAAGATTTGAAGCGCAATTTTGGTGGAATAACATGAAGAAGGATGTTACGGAGTTTGTACTACGGTGCTTGACGTGTCAACAAGTCAAGATCGAACATCAACGACCAAATGGGATTGTTGAAACCACTCCCCATTCCCGAGTGGAAGTGGGAAGACATCTCGATGGATTTCATCATCGCACACGAGAACTCTGACCGAATGAATATGATTTGGGTAATTGTCGATCGGTTGACCAAGTCTGCACACTTCTTGAGTATTAAGGATACTTGGGGACCGGATAGATCGCTCGAACCTTTATTGCCGAGATCGTGAGGTTACACGGTACCCCCAAGACCATTGTTTCGATCGAGACGGCCGCTTCAGATCGCATTTTTGGCGTGCCGTTCATCGTGCCTGCACGGAGTTGAGATTGAGCACTTCTTTTCATCCTCAGTCGGACGGTCAGACAGAGAGGACGATTCAGAGATTGGAAGATATGTTACGGGCTTGTGCCTTGGATTGGAGTAATGATTGGGAGCTTCACTTGTCGTTGATCGAGTTTGCTTACAATAATAGTTGGCATGCATCGATCAAAATGGCACCCTTCGAGGCACTCTATGGTAGGCGATGTAGGTCGCCATTATGTTGGGACGAGGCTTCTGAGCTAGTTGGGACGGAACCGGATATGTTATTGGAGACCAAAGAAAAGAATTCTATTATCCGAGATCGACTATTGACTGCCCAGAGTCGTCAGAAATCTTACGCTGATACTCGTCGTCGACCCTTGGAGTTTGAAGTTGGGGATCACGTCTTGCTCAAAGTATCACCGACCAGAGGAGTTTTCCGCTTCGGGAAAAAGGGAAAACTCAGTCCAAGGTATATCGGACCTTTCGAGATTTTGGACAGAGTTGGAGATTTAGCTTATCGCTTGGCGTTGCCTCCAGCTTTGAGTCACGTCCATAGTGTTTTCCATGTGTCCCGATTGAGGAAGTACGCATCGATCCGAGCCACATTATCGACTACAAGTGAGATTGACGTAGCCGAGGATATTACCTTTCCTGAGAAACCCGTGAAGATTCTTGAGCGCCGTGAGAAACAATCTCGCATAAGACCATTCCACCGGTTAAAGTACAATGGTCGAGGCATGGAGTTGAAGAGGCCACTTGGGAGACGGAAGAGAAGATGCGAGTTGAATACCCCGAACTATTTATTTCTTAAGTTTCGGACGAAACTTCTTTTAGAAGGGGAGAATGTAATATCCGGTTGTAATTCATCATTATCATTCAAGAATTTCATTCGGTGATTGTCACTCAGTGGATTTTCACTCATTTATAATCGCTCATCAATCATGTTCATTCACCCGTGTTCACCGCTCGGAAAAACTTCGAGTTGTGTATCGTTATTGTTCATCGCTTCAACTTTCCTCTTATGAGTTCGACTTTGTTAGATCACCATTAATTTTTGGTAACTCCAAAAATTCTTAATCTTTGCAATATTATAGATCATCGAGTTAGCTTTCCAATGGTTCAAACGGTGAGTCAATCGAGTCCGGACGAGAGAGTTATGATCGCTTTAGCTCCCCGCTCATTTCTCGCTTATCGCCGATCATCGCCGACCGAACTCGGCCGTGTCGTCCGACACGGCCCGTGCCGTACTCGTCCGAAATGCCGTTTCTGCCACAGACCCGACCGTGTCGCCCGCACGGCCGAGTCGAGCTCTTCCGGATAAGCCGAATCGATCGCTTAGACGCCCGACCGTGTTTCAGACACGGCCGAGTCATGCCGAAAGGCCGCTTGGACGGTCACTATCGGCAGCCTCAGCGCCGCGACCGTGTCAAGTAGGACACGGCCGAGTCCTCGCCGGGCCATGCGCCACGACCGTGCCGATCGGCACGGCCGTGTCCGGCAGGTAGTCAACCCCTATAATTCGTTTTTTTGAGCATTTCAACTCATTTCTTCCCATTTCTTCACCTACAACCGAGAGAGAGAGCTTGAGGGAGGGATTTCCTTCACAAATCATTTGAGTGTTTGATTTTCTTCATCTCCTTTCGATCGGGAAGCCCGTATAATCGATCTAACGCGTGTTCCTTGGATCATAGAGCTTGGTTATTCAAGAGGTAATTTCTTCGACATCTTGACTCCTCGATTTTGTGTGGGTATTGACGTTTTGGATGATTAAATCATGGTGTATGGTGTGATATATGCGTGATTATGGACATGTTTGAGTATTCACCGGATTATTGAAAGATTATTCAAGAACACTTTGAATTTTGTGTTGGATTTTGGGGGTTTTCGTAGATTCGTCCGTTTTGTCCGATTGAAGCTTGAGAACCTTGAGATTTTGATATATATCTATACCGTATGAGTGTTTTCTTCCGATTTTACGGGTTAGATTGTGCCGTTTTCGGACTTGTGAGAGTTTGGCCGATTTCCCAACCTTTAGTTATCCACTCGTATATTTTCTTGAATCGTAGACGAGTTTCGGGAGTCTCTTCGTGTAATTTGAGTATGGATAATTAATTGTCATATTCCTTGCGAATCGTTTAGGTGCCGGAAGCGCGTTCTCGGACCTACCGAACTCATACCTTTCCTCCGTTCGATTTCTCGATGTCTCAAAGGCAAGTATACATTTATGATTGTACGTTCTCGACTTTGAAAGTATGAAATATTGATGGTATGATTATTTCTAGCCACTCTGGGACGGGCCTATGGTCCTCTGAGGGTTTCGTAGCCTCTGGTGCGATTCCATGGTTGATATGAACGAACCGTTTCTACGGCATTCATATGAAATAATGTTGGCATGTAATGAACGAACCGTTTTGACGGCATTCCTACATGTAACGGCGTATGATATGAACGAACCGTTTCTACGGCATTCACATACGTCTTGAGATTTTAGTCATTCCGGAATACTAGTCTTAAATTGATGAATTGACGGATATTGATGAATTGACGGATATTGATGAATTGACGGATTACATTTACTTTATTGTCGAGGAGTATTATGTTTCATACTGTTATACTTGCACTAGCTATTCGACGGCTAACCCCTTTATGGGGGAAATACGTTTCATGTATTTCAGGTTCCAGGAGAGCGGACGGGCAGGTATCGGGTCGGCATAAAGATGGTGGGCAAGTGTGATACTGTGTCTTTCTTCCAGTTTTATTTCTTTGGAGATTCCCGTTCAGTGTTGTTGTACTGGATTGGCTATTGAATACTCGAGTATTGTTTTCCTTTTTCCTTGATGTTCCGGCCTGTGTTTGCCGAAGTATTGAATTGAGTTGTGATGTTTGTGAATACATTGGTTATATTTCGAATACCTTTGTATTGTTTTTCATTCCAATGTGTGTAGACCTTATTGGTCAAAAATTATGGTTCCGCGTATGTTTAGCCTTATGGTCCCACGGCGGGGCTTACGGCGCTGTAATATCCCTGAATAACTTGGGGGTGTTACACAGACCCAGCTCTAGCTAATATTGTTTGGATGGAAGATTTCACTGTGCGGAAATGCAAAATTGATACAATCCTTTCCCTCAAATATCCCACTTCATTCCTCTTGTTGTTTTTACTTTTTAGCAGGTGTAAAAATCGTGAAAATGATGGCAGCTTAAGGAGTTTCTTTTCGACTTCTTGACGCGCATCTATCCACGATTTATATATTGTTATTTCTATTACTGTACTTTTTTTCGTTTGTTTTTAATAAAACCATTGATGACAGCATAAGGCGACTCTTCGGACTCTCTTGAAGCGCATCTAGGTTGTTTGTGTTATACTTCCGGGTATATATTTTCTTTTGTTGTTTTGCCACACTTATTTCTTGCAGGTCCAAAAAAGACTTGAGCGAAGCGTCGTCTTTCATAAACAGGGAAGCCTTATTTAAACTCTTACTCCATTATTCTTTTTACACAGTAAGGATATTGTTTATCACTAAGTGTGGGGGAAGGTGTGTATATATATATATATATATATATATATATATATATATATATATGTGTGTGTGTGTGTGTGTGTAATAATATAAAAAAAGAGGTTGAAAATCACGGCACCATTTTCTTTAGAAAACATTAGTGAAAAAATCATTTTTGGGATGTTTCACTGGCTTTGATAATGGATTTGGATGTAGGTGTATGAGATTCAGTACACAACACCCTTTTTGTGAGTTTTGAGCCTTAGAGCAATCCTTATATATACGCTCTATATTTTTTGTTGTGTGGTCAAACATATTGTGTTCATTCTAGAACTTGCTCATTTATACATTTCGAGATTACATTCATAAACTCTTGCATTAAGATGATAAAGGCAATTAGGATTAACCCCTTGTTGGCTTATATTTTTCCACCCACTACATTTTATCATTAGAAGCCCCATTGAGCCTGAGCCTATTTCTTTGATCAAGCACATTACTTTAGCTATTATCCATTCTTGTTGATGACTCATCCATTTGCACTCTCTAGTCAAAGATTTAATTGTGAACTAGATGTGTGACAAATAGGGACCGATGTTCATAAGAGTATTGTGGAGATTAAGAGCTTTTGTTGAAACTGAAAGGGTGTGAAGTACATTGGAGTATTGAACCGAATAAAAAATATAAATAAAGGCAAAAAAAAGGCGTGAAAGAAAAATGAGGGAGGTCAAGTGCGAAAATCATCACTATGTATACATAAAATAGCACTTGAACTATCACTTGAGTGATACATAATTCCTTCCAGAAGATCCATTGCATACTTTTTCTTACACAAGAGTATGACCTTACCAGATGAATATTCAATTACCATGTATAGTACAGGACAACTTGGGGATGATGGTTTGAGAGTTTTCATTACAGAAGAGGGGGTGTTGATTGTTATTTGTAGGATTTGTTATGCATCTAAATTCACAATTGATCTTGGCTAGCAAAACTCATAATTTTCCCTTTATCCTACCCATACCCAAAGCCACGTTACAACCAAAAGAAAGCCCTTTTGATTTATGCATGAGTTTATTTTTAAGAAGTGAAGATTTGATTTTTGACCAAGCATATGATAATGATACATTATGCTTTGATATGAGTGAACTCTTTTCGAATATCCCGTATATATATACTTGAGTGAAGAATGACATCCACCGTGAGGGTATTGAATCTTTTTGCATTCGAATCTCAATGAAGTTGTTAGAATTTGGTGCGACATCCTATTTTTCTCTGATCTCACTTGGGTCATGATCACTTGTTTTCTCTTGATATTGGTTTTACCATGAATTTTTCAGCATCCGAATATTATTACTCGGGTATAAGATTTGCCCGAGGACGTGCAAAGATAAGTGTGGGGGAATTTGTTTAGTATATTTTGAGTAATATTTTTATTAGTATTATATATATATAATTGTGTGTTGTGTGATAATTTATTCGTTTTACCATATATTTATATTATTTCATTTTGTTAGAATTTTCTATAATTTTGTGTCATTTTTGGATAATTAATTGGAATTAAATTATATGTGCAGGTTAACCAACCGGTACAAGACAGATCAATTGGTTCAAGGACGATATTTTTCCAAAATTCAAATATTGTCACGACTGGTCTCATTTTATTCATCTTGTCGAGACGATCGTTTTAAAAAAAAATCATCCAAATCCGAGTTCGTATGAAGAAGTTATGACCGTTCGAAGGACAATTAAATAGGCGGACCATATTGTGCCACGTGTCAACACCCGATTGGACCGAAAATTCAACTCTCTGCTGATATCATCCATGACATCAGCATCACTTGGCACCCGTGCATTATTGAGTAGGGGATTTAAAATTTTTAAAAATTGTTATTTTATTGATTTTGAAGTAGTATAAATAGGGGATGTGGGGAGAAAAAAAGAAAATAGAGAGAGTTATTGTAAGAGAGAAAAATAAAAATATTATGTAATAAAATTATATTTGAGTAATGATTATGAAATAGTATTTATTTATTTGTGTTGTTATTATGAGTGAGTAACTTTCTTTTACAGGGGTTATGATGAAACCATTTTTATATTATTATTAATATTTATATAATAATTTCAAATAAATATTTTTAACGATTATGATTTTCGCTTTAATAGGGGTATATTATTTCATCAATTATATCACGTATTTTTTATAGTTATAAATTCCCCCTTGCTTTGTGATTATTGATATTAGTTAATTTCTTTGATTATTTGTTTTCCATTAAATTGGATACATATAATGCTTAGAAATTACATTTTTCAAGCGAAGAAAAATCTATATTTGAATTATAATTTTGTACTTATTGTTAAATCTATAGGGAAATAGTGAGATTGATTTCAGAATATATTCCCCGAATTTCTTGGAATTAAAATATAAAATAAATAATAAATAGACATTGGTGGATTCTAAACCCTAGTAAATTATTTAAAATTAATTTATCTAAAATCTACTTAAAAATTACTGTTATTTAATGCAATTATTATAACAAATCAAAAATCAAATTATTTGGGACTAGGTTAGAATTTAATATAATTTGGTTCAAAACAATAGGAATAATTTTACATCACTATTATAGTCCTCCCTGTGGAATCGACTTTACACCGCATATCTACATCGAACAAATCGTGCGCTTGCGAGTATTAGACTAAAGAATCAACCAACAACAGATATAGATTTGAGAGCGGCAAGTGCTATTCATTTATGTATGGCAAAGAATGTGCTTGCTAATGTGCATAGATTGTCAACGGCAAAGGAGCTTTGGGAGAAGTTTGAATAGTTGTACCAAGGCTAGGACATCTCGAATCGGTTGTATCTCAAGGAGCAGTTTCATACTCTACTTATGGATGGAGGTACAAAAATTTCAGATCATCTGAGTGTTCTTAATGGTATCGTCTCGGAACTGGAGGCTATCAGAGTGAAGGTTGAAGATGAGGATAAAGCGTTGAGGCTCATATTATCTTTGCCATCTTTCTACGAACATATGAAGCCTATTCTGATGTACAGGAAAGAGACCCTGAAGTATGAAGATGTTTCTAGCAAACTCCTATCCGAGGAGAAAAGACTGGAAGGTAGCAACTATACTTCATCAGAAGGTGCGGTTTTGATATGTGGGACCGGGAAGAAGAAAAACTCTTCGAAGTATCCAACGTGCTGGAAGTGTGGACAGTTTGGGCATGTCAAGAGAAATTTTCCAGGTGGAGCGTATTCGGCAAAATGCTCCAATTCTGCTAACAATGTCTCCGTCGTCACTGACGGTGAAGTATTCTTTTAAGAATTTGGCATCCCCATGGTATGCCCGTTACCATGGTAAGAGATGTATCCTTTTGCTAGCGGGTTCACGAATTTATACATGGGCATTGGGTTGGCATTGATGCAAGATATGTGGTGAAGATTGATGTCGAGAGCTGATGAACTTCCGGGTGGCCAACAGGGAAGTTGTACCATAAACCTTTCAGCAAGTTTTTCGACATGTGTCGAGGTAAAATTCTTAGAATGGATTATTCTTATAATGATTGTTGGTTCAAAAAATGGTTGTCGGCATGGCAGCGGAGACTTTCTTTTATTTAGCCAAGGTGGAGTTTGTTGAGAATTTGTTGGCTATAATAAAAGAAAAGCTTGGAAGGTTATCCCACATCGGTGGAATAATGAAAGGTGGAAGGGACTTCAAGCCTATAAAAAGAGGTCCAATGCTAAGGATTAAAATACACCAATTTAAATACACTTTAAGTATTTAATGCTTCTTTCTTTCTTTCTCTGGTCTTAGAGTGTGAAATGTGTGAGTTAAATCTTTGGAGAGTGTGAGTGTAATTGGAGGTTGGCTTGAGAGATTATAGCTGTGTGATTGTATTAATTTTTCACATAGTGGATTTTCTTCTCTCTGGAGGCCCGTGGTTTTTCTCCGGTTTTGGAGTTTCCACGTATATTTTGTGTTATTTATTTTTCTCTATTTTCGTTCTTTGGGAGGCTTGTTGGGAATTTTGAGACCGTTTTCCCAACACAGCACGCTGAAGCGACCCCACTGAAGCAACCCCGCTGAACCAAACCCGCGCTGAATTAAACCCACGCTGTACCAAACCGCACTGAACCAACCCAACACTGAACCAAACCAACCCAACCCAACCTGATAAAACAACCCAGCCTGCTGAACCAACCACATAACCATGCCACTGAAACTGACCCATGCATCTGAACCATGCCAATGAATCAACCCCACTGAACCTACACATAAACATAAATATGAGTATATCAATTGAAAGAAACCTGATTTCATTAGGGTATTACAAAACACTGCCCTAAATTATTAGACACCGCCCTTAAAAATTACTTTTTTGCCCATTTGACAATCTTTCATTATTTCTACCCAACACATAATTCTTTACCAACACACAAGTTTTTCGAATTGAAATCTAGAAGCAATTTTTCATTTATTCTACCGAACACACAATCAAACATATATCGTCAATATCATCGACAACCACGAAAATGGGCGACAATTCACATCTGGAGGTAATTTTTCGGAGAAAATGACGCAGGCGTCTGAATATTCCACCTGACCCATGGCCCTGGCGTCCACATATTTCGCTTAGACGATGGTACAGGCGTCTGCAATGGACGCTCAGTCCTTGGTCTAGACGTCTAGACTAGATGCCTGGACCACAGTCTTGGCATCCGATGCAGATGTCTGTACCATAGTCAGACGCCTGTACCGTGGTCAGGCGTCCATGCCAGACGCCTCTGCCATGGTCCAGGCACAATTTCTGAACGACTGGTCGCTTTTTTTGCATGATTTTAAATTTTAATAATAATATTATTGGTATTATTATTAACATTTTGTCAATTAAAAATTTCAAGTTATATTGGAAGAATTTGAAGGTGACAGCGTTGATTATAGTGGTTATTTCGTCAATGACGAAATATTCGATAGTGATTGTGATGCGATTGGTTGGGCGAAAAAAATTGCTCTTCAAATTGGTTTCGAGTTGATCATTTCGTCGTACAAGAATAAAGGAAAGACAAAGCTATTGAGATGTAACCGTGGTGAATGGTACAGAGGGGTATTAAGAGATTTGGATGTCGCTGCTCGAAAGGACACAAAGACGAAAGCATGCAAGTGTACATTTCAGATAAAGGCCGAACAATTGCATGACTTGAGTGGTTGGATAATCAGACGGATGTGTGGGAGTAAGGGTATGCACAATCACTCATTTATTGTATATCCGGAGGGGCATCGTCAAATGAGTGGACTGAGTAAATCGGCCAAACAAGTTGTTCGTGAGATGAGTGCTGCTCAAGCCAAGCCGTGTGCCATCTTGGCGGCCATTCAGAATAAATTTCCCGAGGACAAACTGACTAGAGGACATATCTATAACTATAGAGACCAGTTGAGGAAGCATGATTTTGAAGAAAGAGATGTCGTCGGTCAGTTTCACCATTTGGCTGTGACAAATAACTACATACATTGGACACAGGCCGTCCCAGATACAAATGATGTTACCTGCGTGTTCATGGCACATCCAACATCAATCAACTTAATCCGGACCTACAGATGATTCATTGGCATGGATTCTACTTACAAAATGATTAAGTATAAGATGCCATTCCTAGAGATAGTCGGGATGACTCCATGTAACAAGAACTTCCTAATCGCCTATGCAATTATGAAAGATGAGACCGAATCGAGCTATGTGTGGGTGTTGGAGAAGTTGAAAATTTTGCTTGGGTTTGATGTTCATCCGACGGCTATTGTTATGGATCGCGAGTTGGGATTAATGCGTCCTATTGGAGAGATATTTCCACAGAGTGCCCACTTGCTTTGTACATGGCATATTAATAAGGATGTTGAAGACAAGGTCTACAGAATTTGTGGAAAAGATAAAGAAATGGGCCAAAAGTTTAAAAATGGAAAATGGAAGAAAATCATGGAAGCGGCGATCGAAGAGGAATACGATCAAGCGGTGCAACTTACATGGAGATGGAATCCTAAGGTGATATCCTACGTTGAGGGTACATGGCTAAAATATAAGGAGATGTTCGTTGTTGCATGGACGAATAAAGTGCTTCATTTTGGAAACACAACCACTTGTAGAGTAGAGAGTGCACATGTCGAGTTAAAGCAATGGCTTAACTCTTCCACTGGAGCCCTCGATACCGTCTGGACCAAAGTGAACCAGGAGATTGAATCAAAACTAACGCAGATCAGATACACACTTGAACAGTCTAGGTGTCGTACAGGAGTGGTGTACTCTGGTTTTCCATTCAACTACTTGCGCTGTCGTGCTTCCCATCATTGTGTGCGATTATTGTCGAATGAATTGACACGTATGAGAGAATTAAGTGATCAAGTGTACCATCGTTGCGGTTGTGCACCCCAAACCACCCATCAGATTCATTGTGCGTGTGAGCTCAAGAGACTTATGGAATCGCAGACCCCATATAGTGTTAATCGTCTTCACATATTTTAGCAAACACTTATTATTAGTGATGGTGTGGACACGACCGAATTTGTCGATCCTTCTACCGGTGCTGAATCGGAGGACCATCTGTACTTCCAAGCTCTTGTCTATGAGGTCACACAGAGCGATCCTGCAGTTGTCCGTAACGTATCACTTATTATCCACGATCATCTTCACCCTGATCAAACGCGTTACATTGAACCACAAGTGAATACGGCAGTTAAGGGTCGACCAAGAGGAAGTTCATCGACTAGACGCGATCCTAGTGGTTGGGAGTATAGCCAAAGGGGTCGTGTCCGTTCCCGGTCATCCAGTGGTCATGGCCGCAACTCTTCTGCATCAGTCCACAATGCCTCTTCATCGGGTATGAACAAATTTATTAATACTCGTGATATGCTTTTTAAGTTTGATATTGTTACGATAATATGTAATATATTGAATATGGGTTTGCAGATGCACACAACCGAGTGGAGATAGGTAACTATCACCATATCGACAAGATACCGGGAATTATTTTGCCGTTTGTAGAAGGTTATCTTGATGTCCCCAGAGACGGTAATTGTGGATTTCGTGTTATTGCCGACTACATATTTGGCGACCAAGATAAATGGCGTCTTGTACGTATATGCATTGCAAATGAAATTATGGCTAACTATACACTCTACAGATCGATCTACTATGATGGGATTGAACCTAAGGTTCGACGTATTACATGGGATGGTGGTGCGTGTGGATCGGATCATTGGATGGCTGTGGCTGAAGATTTATTCCTATTGCTACTATTTTCAATGCCGCCGTCATACTATTTGGATTCGGAAATGGTAGATCTTTATTTTCATGTCTCACTGTGCTGCCGTTGAAAGCACCCTCAACGGCAACATGGCTTAGCCAGGAGATTGTCATTTGTCATTTAGGGGATACGTACAAACATTTTCTTCGTCTAGATTTAATGCCCAATTTTCCTGTACCGCCCCTAGTGACCATGATAGTAGTGTTGGTGGCTGGGAGAATTTGTATACGAGCAGGACAGAAAAATGGAATAGATTAGTCGATATGATGTAAAAATGAATTTGTTGTATGTTCCTTAATTATTAATACTATCGTTTTTGTTGATCGTGATCATTTTTGTATGCATAGATTTGCCCGCTCCTCCTCTTATTTGCATTTAGCAAACAATACAACTAATGGGTAATAATCATACAAACAATACATATTATTAATTATTAAATGAAAATTTTATTTTTTTTCGAAAAAAGGGCTGGGGCGTCCAGCCAGGATGCCTGCACCAAGGCAGGGGCGTCTGGCCTGGACGCCAGGATCATGGTTAGGGCGTCCAATGAGAACGCTGATTCCAGCGCATAGGCGTCCATGGTTCAGACGTCCGACCAGGACGTCTATACTAAGGCTGGGGCGTCCGGTTTGGACGCCTGCGCCATGGACAAGTGGAATCGGCGGACGCCTGTGAAAAAATTCGACCGCCGCATCCGTCGTGCACTCCGACACGGCGCCCGGCGCCCAAAGTAGCAGAAATCCGGAAAAAAAAATTACCGGAGCTTTTCCTTTTTCAGACATGGCGGCGGACGGCGGCGGTGCGGCGGCGGCTGGTGGCTTCTTTAGAGTTGGTCGAGAGAGAAAAGTAGTAAGAAGGTAATTTTACAAATCTGCTGAATATGAAGTAAGAACAAAAATGTAATATTATACGGCGATGACTAATAATTTAGGACGGTGTTTAGTAATCCAGATTTATTATTAGGTTGAAGTAATCGTTTGCCAAATTCCCCGATTCCCGATTCCCAAAAACCCACTAAACCAACCAACCCACTATAGTTCTTTATACATAAAAAAAAAATCCCGATTGAATAAATTGATTAAATTTTTAACAAAAATCAAAAGTTGCTAATTGTTTATCCAAAAATCTATTTTTAAACAAATAATGATTTTTTTACAAAAGAATACACCCATTTGTATGAACTGATAAAATAGTTCATAAAAATCAAAACTTGATGATTTCTTTATGAAAAAATGAAGCCATAATAGCATTTTTGTACCAATTTGAAACTTAATAAAGATATATTAAAAGGGGCTTTTTATATATACCCCACCCTACCCTCTTAATACACTCCAGTCTAGTTTGACTCGAGGAGTAGGTATATAAAAAAAATATGGGTATAAGGAATACTCAATACACAATGAACGAACAATCCAGAATTAGCAATCTAAAACTTTTCTAGGAAATTCGAGCAAATCTTTATTTAATATAAAATATTTTTTAGCGTGTAACTATTATTGAGTTTATCTCAATTTATATTTTAAAAAATATTTTTTTGTATTTTTTATTAATATATTCTCTTTGTCACGCTCAAAACTTTACATTTGCCTTATTTTTTTATTCTCGTAGAAGTTTTATATTTATTATATTTATATAATGAGAATTTTTTTTACTAATAGCTTTTGGGCTAATTTGAAGTTACACCACAACTTTTTTTTTTCATCCGACACCAAAATTTTTTAAAAATTTTGAAATCATACAAATACTGTGGATGGAGTTCAGAATTTCCGTCAGAAAAATAAAAAGTAAAAAAAATCTGAAAAATCTGGAAAATCTGAAAAAAAAATAAAAAAAAATTCTAGAAATTCCACAAAATTTAAAAATCTGAAAAAATGGAAACTTTGATTTTTAAAAAAAATTATCTTGAATAATAATATTAAAAATCAGAACTTTTATTTAAAATTCAAAAATAAAAGTAAAAAATAAAAAAAAAACTGGAAAATTTAAAATAAAAGTTCCGATTCTGGAAACTTCTGAAAAATTAAAAATAAAATTTTGAAAATTCGGAAAATAATAATATTAAAAATAAGAACGTTTAATTTTGATTTTTGAATTTTAAATAAAAGATCTGATTTTTAATATTATTATTCCAGATAATTTTTAATT
Organism: Orobanche coerulescens; assembly: GCA_033398695.1. Classification (NCBI taxonomy): domain Eukaryota; kingdom Viridiplantae; phylum Streptophyta; class Magnoliopsida; order Lamiales; family Orobanchaceae; genus Orobanche; species Orobanche coerulescens. The sequence goes on along the minus strand of CM065809.1, from coordinate 29,555,409 downwards.
AAAAAATAAAAGTTCTGATTTTTTTCTTTAGATTTTTTAAATTTTCAGAATTTTTTTATTTTTTACTTTTTATTTTCGAATTTTAAATTAAAAAATTCTGATTTTTAATATTATTCCATATGTTTTATTTCTTAAAAATAAAAGTTCCTATTTTTTTGTCAGATTTTTTAAATTTTCCAGAATTTTCAGGATTTTTATTATTTTTTACTTTTTATTTTTGAATTTTAAATAAAAGATCTAATTTTTAATATTTATTGCAGATAATGTTTTCTTAAAAAATAAAAGTTCCTATTTTTTTTTCAGATTTTTTAAATTTTGCAGAATTTTTCAGAATTTTCAGATTTTTTTTTAGACTTTTTAGATTTTGCAGAATTTTCAGATTTTTAGATTTTCCAGGATTTTCAAAATTTTATTTTTTATTTTTAAAGTTAGTGAAATGATTAAATTATAGTAATAAAGTAATATTAGAGAAAAGTTAGTTAAATAATCAGGATTGAATAATGATGAAAATAATAAAATACAGAGTGGAGTGTAGATATAGGGTAATAGGGTGGAGTGCATATAACAACACCCTAAAAGAAAACTGGTTTAGTTTTTCTTTTTTTTTTATATAGGAAAATAACCATTTGAATAATGAAACCGTTAACAACAATCAAATTCAAACCTAGGCTCGGGACTTTTCGGTTCCAGGAAGAAAAATACAGGAATCGGAACCGAACCGAATGGTTTTTTCGCGGTTCGGTTTTGCTAGTTTTTTTTGTCCGAACCGAACCGAACCGGAACCGATTTTGCATGGTTCGGACGAAATATATTATGTTATATTTTATTTTATTAAGAATATATTATATTAATTATGTTTAATAAGAATATATTATATTATATTATATTCAGAGGGTCGGTTTCCCGGTTCGGTGCGGTTCGGACGGTTCCTTGCGGTTCAGATCGGTTCCTCTTTAAAACGGACAGGAACCGCAAACCGAATTGGAAAAAAAAATTATTGCTAGGAACCGAACCGTCGGTTCCGTTGCGGTTCGGATCGATTCCGCGGTTCTCGGTTTCAAAAGTCACAGCCCTAAACCTGATCAAACTTAGGTCATCAATTTTCGTTCAGCGGCGGCATAGGTTTCTGATGATGGTGGTGGCTGCGACTAATCATGGTGGTGGCGGTGGCTGGTTGTTAGAGTGAGAACGGGTTGTGTGAGTGTGACAGAACTCTGTGTGTGTGATTGTGTTTTTTTTAAGAGAGATATATATGTTTCTTTTGTCTATATTTGTGTGTGTTTTGGGGTGAAATAGGTTATGACAAGTTATAGAATCTTGTGAAAGTGTACTCGAGCAGTTTGACGGGTTTTTTCAGTTTCTACACATCTAATGGCTAAGTTTATGTGAGATGAAATCTATGGTTAATATTAAAAATTGAATTAAAACGGCTGAGATTAAAAGTTGAGAGATCTAACGTTCCAGAAGGCAGGTGGTCCCATAAAAATAGGACGCACGGGCAACAATAATAAGGTCAATAACGTGGAAATAAGGGAAATGCAAAGAGTGGTGGTCTAATTCAATCTTATAAACATGCGAGTAAACATTAAACATGCACGGGACATATAGTGAAGACCATTTAGCCAATAATGAATAGACATCAAAAAACATATGATTGAATTAAGCATTACTCGTAATAACTAAAGCCATGAGTATTATGAATGTTTACCTTTTACAATTAGACCAACGAAATGGGTTTTGCTGAATAAGGTTGTGTTTAGTTTTATAACACAACGATGCAAAATATATGAATGGATTGAGTTTTAAATGTATTTCCATTGGTATAATTTTTATATAACATAAATGTTGTCTTTCTGTGTTACAAACTTGCTGGGCGAAAAAAGAAATTACAACTGGAATACAAAAATTACAATTCGAAAACAGAAACTACAAACTCGTACGGAAATGAAATACAAAACTCGAAACAGAATTGAAAATACAAGAAAATAAATTGTAAAACCGTAAACTAATGCCGAGTCGAGGAATCCTCTATCCGCAAGATGAAATACGCCCCGGTTGTGCTTTCGATTTTAACGTATCGCCCCCAAAGATAAAACGGCAACGTCTCGAAGGTAGTAGCACCACAAGACCTACGAGCTCCGGCGAACTTGAACGAGGTGAGGACGAAGCTGTTATTATGAACTATGAACTGTATGCTCACTACTACAAAAAAAAAGGATTTAACATCGGTTTTTTTATACGATTCACATCGGTTTTAAAACCGATGTCGTATCCACCGATGTAAAATTCACATCCGTTTGTAAAACCGATGTAAATCTGATATTTCACATCGGTTCATATTAAAACCGATGTTGATATCGTAATTCACATCGGTTTTCAACCGATGTTAAAATTTCTAATTCACATCGGTTTCTTTAAGAACCGATGTTAATTTTGTCATTTGTTGTTGCCCAAAATATTTATCCGAAGATTAATACTGCTGGAAGACGGACAACAAACAAGGTTGCGGGAGCACTTCCGAGAGAAGATAAATAATACAAGATTTGCCGGGTTTGTTAGGCCCGGGCTTGAATGCTCTCGCGAGATGTTATTAATACAAATATTCGTGGATACAAGTATTAATGAGAGAAATCTAAATACAATGAGTGTAAAAAGACTCTGTTGATCCGGCTCTTGAGCGAAGCTCGGTGTTCTTCGTCCCGCCGGTAATCTGCTCGAGGAGAAAAGGCCGGGAGAAGTAAGACCGAAAGAAAGTTGTTGCCAAGAGTTGGATGTTAGCCAAGTGCTATATCTTTGCTTCTGTATGGTGTGAAATGCGAAGGAAGCTGAAGCCTTTTTTGTGGTAAAGGTTCGATCCCTTTTACAAGTGCCTGCTGCCTTGTATATATAGAGGCTGAGAGGCCCTGTCCCCTAGTGGCCGATCACCTTTCGGCATTTAATGCAATGGGGCGATCGTCCTAAAGGTTACGTGGGCTGCCTGCCAAAAGTCCAAAGCTACAGCTGGTGGCCAGCCGTGCGGTCCAATGAGGATCCAGCACGCGTCCTAAGCACTCACAGGAGGTCCCACTTTACTACTTTCGGCGGACTTTGTCAGTAGGTGACAGGCTGTAGTCACATGTCTTGTCCGCCAACTCCTTTCGCAGGTCTGGGCCATGCTGGTAGGTGAGGTAGGTGACAAGTTTGTCAGCGCCTTTTGTGGATCTGCACGTGGGGTCAGTTTTGAGACTTGGTCTTTGCCGACTGGATGGCCATCGGTGGAGATCGTCATGATGCGGTCGCCTAGCCGACACCGAGGATCGTTCTCGCCACCACCGAAGGTCGGCAATGGTCGGTCACCAAGGGTCGATCGGCGGATGCCCAGTCGGTCACCAAAGGTCGATCGGCAGATGCCCAGAGAGGATCGTCCGCTAGTCGATCGCCAGGAGTCGGTCGCCGAGTGCCGAGTGATGATCGTATCTGAGGTCGATCGCTCGGTACCGGGACTTGTCCTGGGACCTTCCTTTGGCCGATTTAGCTGGTCCGCTGGGTTGAGGCTCGGTCGCCTGGTCGCTGCTCGGCAGATCTGCCTTGGCCGCTCGGCAGTAAGTCGGTCGCTCGGCCTAGGAGGCGATCGTCGGTCGGAAGGTGTTAAATCTTGACACAACATCATTCACATCGGTTTCTTTAAGAACCGATGTTAAATTGTTTTTTTGTTTTTGTTTTTTTCAGCCCTGCCCTGCACTCACAAATATGCCAAATCCACCTATATAAAATTGCGCCAAATCTACACCAACATATTTCTATCCAAAAAAACATCAAGCATAACATCTCAAATGAAAATCAATCCCAACATAATTTTGAAGCAATGAATGTATTATCAACTATGAAGCAAAAACATACATCTTGTATTAAATCTCAATTTGTTCACAACAAACATTATCAACTAATTACAAAACAAAAATATATGTCCTTATAAAAGTTCCGAAAGCTTTAACTTCATGAACTGACCATATCAGGCCTCGACGAATGATGACTTATACAGAGAGAATATGGCACAAAGGGACAACAACCATTGATTTTTCTCCTTACTTTTCAACATCGATCACTTCTTCTCCTTACCTACTCCTGAACGCCTGTTACCTGATCAAAGGAGTTTCTGATATGCTGGCATACAAACATTAGATCCTGGCATGAATGAATCTACTAACACCTCCCGTGCTGTGTCGCCTAAAACCAGAATACACAAAACACACTTTGATTAAGAAGCTACGAAAATGGATCTTAGATGCTTAGTTAGATTATGAGCAAATCCGATAACCCTTCATTTTTCACGACCTTAAGATTTTTACAAGAAGCATTAGATGCTTTACTTCAAATTTTACTCTAAAACAATAGAAGTAGGATATTTACAAAAATACGTAACAAGTTAATAAAAGTGGCCATATGCTTTCACATAAGAAATTTTCTCTTCATTATTTAAAATATCTACTCGTAGAATTTCAGAATGTGTATATTAAGTAAGAAAATGAATTGAAAAAAAAACTACTCAATATCCTTCACTGTTGAGTAACATTGTCATTTTATTGAATCATTATTTGAAAGCAAAACAGATATCATAGTCAATCTCTCACTAATTCTACCGGTAGGTATGTTTGTACTATCAAGATATTTATCTGTTTTTTTTTTAAGATTTGAAGCCTAAAGCTCACCTCAAATACCTTGAAGTGATTATTTTGGTAAATCAAGCACTCATTTGTCACCTCATATGTAGAAGCCCGAATTCTAAATACACTATAACTATAAATTCATTTTAAGTTTCTCCTAATTAATGTAATATGTTCAAATGTTAAAACCCAAGCATAGTTATATGTATGGACATTGTTTGTCTCATTGCTCATATGTTACGTGTTTACCATATACCAACAGAAAAAATTCCTCTTCGAGTGAACTTTAATAACTATTGGGATCAATAAAGTCCACAAATATGCAATAATCTTGGGTCAATAAGTATATAATTTTTCTTTCCAAAATGATTTATCACCACAAAAGGAATTAATAAACATAACATTTGCAAATAAAAAAACAGTTTTTACTAGCTAAACTGATAAGAGATTCCATGGCCGTCTGATGATGGACTTCCCTGCGTGTTCTACCAATCCCTTCACCTATTTTCTCTCCCACGAACCTTACCTTTTAGGAAACAAAAAATGGTATGACCGATAAGTAGCATGGCTATGTGTGTGCAAAACTCAGGACAAACCCATAAAATAAACCAAAATCTACCGCATCAACCACAAACAGTCTTGCCTCGATCCACTTTTGTCCAAAACCAAGTTTATTTCATTTACTTTGATGAAATACTGTCATTTAGAAAAGAAATAAGCTTGAACTGCCTAAATGTTGAGCCCTGTTCAAGGACCAGTTTGGTTTTATACGGTACACTTTTTGGTTCCAATAATTTCCGATTCATGTCGGATTAAAAAATATCAATTTATCAAGATTTTTTTCGTAATAAAAATGTTGGGAAGTAGTGAATTTACAAACCTCAGTAGAGAAGTTCGGTGCTTAGGACCAAAGTTTGCCTGAACTCAACCTGCAAATATGCATACCAAGAAAAGAACTGACATTCGTTTAATTTGAAACAACTACCATGTTGAGATTATATAATAGATTGAGGAAGACTCCTGGTCTCATACCTCAGTTCCACACATGACAGATATTTAATGCAAGTATTCAACAGGAGATTCAACATAAGCATCTCTTCCATCACCTACTTTTTGATGGTGGGTTGAAGAACACCATAAAATAAAAAATGTATTATCAGTAAATCCCTAAAATTATATTTTAAATTGACTTAAAACACAATAAAGTTTATTCAAAAAACAATAAAACATCATATTGATCTTACCTTACAGGAAATTTTATCGAATGGACAGCAAATTAAAAACTAAAACAAATTAAAAAAAAAACTAAAAACTGAAAAACCGTAAGAAAAATTAAAAAGAACTACAAATTTGAACCCCCTAAACACTTAAATAAATTAGCTACGCAACTCGATCTAGCACTATGAGACCATTGTGGTGGTGTCATTCACTTTACATCGGACATACGAACATTTAAGAACAAATTTCACCGAGAAAACTAGCCATGATATAACAATCCGCGCTACTAAATCTAGGTCTAAAAGCAGAATAGCTATGGTTAATCCCATCTATCCAGATTTTTTTTCCTTCCCATCACAGGCTCCTAAATCCTTCAGTTCAACTTCTACTGAAACAAGGAAAACGATTTCTTATCAACCACATGATACTACTCAACCACAAAGAACTATATCCATTATCCACAACCAACAGTAGAAGATTTTAGCCTAAACATAAAATTTCTGCAACTTTCCAGCTGAAAAATCAATCATCATTTTCACAACTCTGCCGTAAATAATACCAAAAAAGTAGATTCAAATATATATACGCACACACATACACAAGTTGTAGCGTGTGTAAAAGAGGGAGGGGGTACCTTAACATCGCTGGGCTGAAAATATATGAATAAGTAATACCCGACCACAATCCCAGTAGAAATTCCAACTCCAAATCCACAAAACCCCAATATTGTACTGACAAAACCCATCCCCGATTTGAAGCGAGCGTATTCTGAAAAATCAATCAAAAATCAAATCCAACCACTGTAAAACAGTATTATACTCTTCTAAGTCCCGACTTCAATTAAAAGTTTCTTCGAGAAAGTCCATCCAAATTCAATACTGAAAGGGTAAAATACTGTTCTATTTTCTTCAAACGTAAAGGTCTAATTCCATAAATGGCTGTTATCAAAAAGACGAGAATATCATTGGGTCTGTGAAAAACTTACCATAGCAACTTCAAATGCCTCAACGGCAAGCTTCTCCATAAGACATTGAGTCATCTCATACACAATCTCCTTCTTAAAACCTAAAAAGAAAAAAATAATAAAAATATTAAATAATAATTAAAAAAAAAAAAACAGGAATGCTGGGGTAAGTTATTACTGGAGACGGCGTGGACGAGGTGGATGGTATCCGCAAGTCGGCAAAGATTGGTGACGGCCCAATCAAAGGCGTGTTTGCTATTGGGGCCGTGATCGACGGCGACGATTATGTCGCGGCCCCTTCTTCTTTTGCCGGTTCCTCTGTCGAGCTCGGGTGCGGGTACAACCGGTATCAGCGACGGCAAAATCACTTCTCTCTAGTTGTACTCTTCCTCCTCCATCAACGGCTCCATCTTTTAGATCTCTCCCTCTCTCCTTCGATTGGTCGATTGATATAGATATTATTGTTATCCGATCCCAACTCCCTTTGAGGGATTGATGAAACGGGGATGATGGATGATGAAGAGCGATTGAGATCAGGGATGATGAAGGAACACTCAGATTATCGTTTCCTTGGACAAGTTTCGAGAAGAAAAATGAAAGGGGGAAGGCTGCGTTCGTTTCAACGGGGAAGAGAACAATTGAAAGAAGAAAGGGGGAGACTGCCGATCTGCTGCGTAGGGTTGGAAGAGAAATATAAAAGGATTCACATCGGTTACATATTAAAACCGATGTTAATAAGTAAAATTCACATCGGTTTTTTAGAAATCGATGTTAAACTACTGATATTCACATCGGTTTCTAAAAAACCGATGTTAAACCTACTGATATTCACATCGGTTTTTCATAAACCGATGTTAAACAACTGAAATTCACATCGGTTCTACTAAGAACCGATGTTAACGTAGAGGAAAATTACAATTACACCACCGCCTTTTTTTTTACATCGTTTTTCTTAAAAACCAATGTAAATTGGGCGATGTTGAATCCTATTTTCCTAGTAGTGGCTTTATGTTGTATGCCAGAGTTTCGAAAAATTGCATGTACAGAAGCAAAGGTATGCATGCCTATTTATACGCCATCTCACCTGCAGGGGGTTTAAACACAGCCCTTATGACTGTCATAATGCAGTCATTTATGTTGCATTATGCTCAGGAGTTACGAATTTCAAACAAATAGCAGGGGTTACGAAATTCAAACCTGCCATTAACTCCTCCTCATAACACCTGGGAGGTTACTTCCGGGTTGGACTGAATTTGAACAGTCAGGACGCACCTGGATTGTATTCAGCTCCTTAACCGCTGGAAGGATGTATCTGGACATTCTTATGTGCACATACGAACCCAACTACGTTGTTGAGCTTGTCCAAAAAATCTTTAAGCTAGCCCAAGGCCTAGCCCACGAACAGGCCCAAAGACCAGCACAAAGACCAATTGCCAAGATCCAAGTCCAAGTCCAAGGTCCACGGCTCGCGGCACGCGGCCGCGGCTGAGGCGAGGCGGGCGGACGGCGGCGGCGCGCGTGTGGGCTTTAAGCCCATACACATGTGCCATTAATTATTATATGAATAAAAGTAACTCATTATATACTAGAATAATGATGGTTCATTATTCAATGTGTGATACCATCCCTTATTAATTCACAATTAAGTGACAAACTTTAATTCACTATTTCTCACGCATCGAGAATCGGTTTAGAGAAAGTGAATATACCACGATCATCTACTCAGAACGTAGATCGATCCTCTGATATTTAATTTTATAAAATAAAATTAAAATCATTAATGATTCCAACAATCCCCCCACATGAGTGAAAATAGTCCAAATACAACATGCAAACTCAAGCTCAGTCCTCAAGAGGCATTAAAGTATAAGGATAGGTAGTTCGTGACTTTGAATCTTCCATAGTTAACATCATCGGGTACACAGGCGGATTAATGGCTTGATGCTTTGAACTATTCCCCCACGGCGTGCACCGAGACAATGGTGCTAACACTTTAATACCTCAACCTCATCCGTTCTCACGTTTTGTGTCCTTTGCGGGCCTTGGACACCCCTTTGGATTCATAAGTATATTTCATGAAGCGGCCCCCACTTCTCACTTATATAGGTGATTCTTTACCGAGTATCTTGCCATACTCAACCTCCTCGAGGTCTTTAGGAATCATTAAAAGTCATAGACTTATCCTCACCACTAGGCAAGCTTTCAACACTCAATTGCTCTATAGGGAATAAACTTAGATGAGTGTTTCACACGAACTCTCATAGCTTAGTTCTCCCATTGAACCAAGTTCTTGGGATCTCCAGTCATCTTGGTTGGGTTACCACTATGATAATTCTCAATTTGTAGATTTAAACCTATTCCCTCTAGCAATTTATTCATTTTATCACGGTTTAACCCTTTGGTTAGCGGATCCGCTAGATTATCTAGTGACCTCACGTAGTCAATAGAGATAATCCCACTTTTGATCAAATGTCTCACGGTATTATGGTGGCGTCGAACATGTCGAGACTTTCCATTATACACGTTACTTCTCGCCCTACCAATAGCATCTTGGTTATCACAGTGAATCATCAATGCAGGCACTGGCTTGGACCAACATGGAATATCTTCTAGAATGTTTCTGAGCCATTCAGCTTTTTCACCAGCTTTGTCCAAAGCTATGAATTCCAATTCCATGATGGATCGGGCTATACATGTTTGTTTCGCGGACTTTCACAAGACAGTTCCACCCCAAATGGTAAACATGTAACCACTTGTAGAAAATGAACTTTTCGTATCGGATATCCAATTCGCATCACAGTACCCTTCAAGTACCGGAGGTATCTCGAATAGTGTAACCCAAGGTTTTGAGTATACTTTAAGTATCTCAAAACTCTGACGAGAGCTTTCCAATGCTCTTTGCTTGGATTGCTCGTGTAACGACTCAATTTGTTCACAGCGCAAGCTAAATCGGGTCGAGTGTAGTTTGTAAGATACATTAAACACCCAATGACTCGTGCATATTCTTCTTGTGCAACGGGCTCCCCTCGATTTTTGCTCAAGTGATCATTTAAATCTATTGGGGTCTTAACCGGCAAGCTATCAAAAGTATTAAACTTCTTGAGAACTTTCTCGGCATAGTGAGATTGTGTCAAGATGATTCTATATGTTTTTCTCAAAATTTTCATTCCAAGAATCATATCGGATAGCCCCATGCCTTTCATGTCAAAATTTCTTTTTAACATGTTCTTAGTATCGTTAATCACTTGTATATTGTTACCAATGATTAACATGTCATCTATATAAATACACATAATAACATAACCGTTATTAGTGTTCCTAATATAAATACATTTATCACACTCGTTTATTTTAAAACCATTTAATAACATTACATTATCAAATTTCAAGTGCCACTGTAGTGGAGCTTGTTTCAATCCATATAGAGACTTAACCAGTTTGTATACCTTTTTCTCTTGTCCACGTACTACAAACCCTTCAGGTTGTTCCATATAGATCTCTTCATCCAGATCACCGTTCAGAAAAGTAGTCTTAACATCCATTTGATGAATCTCAAGATCGTGCAAAGCAGCAATCGCGAGAAGCACTCGAATAGATGTAATTCTCGTTACAGGTGAATAGGTATCGAAAAAATCGTACCCTTCCTTCTGCTTGAAACCTTTGACTACTAAACGAGCTTTATACTTGTCAATTGACCCATCAGCTTTGTACTTTATTTTAAGGATCCATTTGCATCCTAAGGGCTTACAACCTTCAGGTAAATCAACTAAAACCCAAGTTTGGTTTTGTAAAATTGAGTCAATTTCACTGTGAACAACTTCATTCCAGAGCAACCCGTCTGGTCTGGCATAAGCTATTTTGATCGATGTTGGTTCTTCATCCAACATGAATGCTATGTAGTCAGGTCCAAATGTCTTTGGTGTCCTAACCCTACTACCACGTCTCGGTTCTACATCTTCCAGATTAGATCTCGATCGCTTACGTGACTTTGGATCTACATCCACAGTTTTGAACTTGTTCCTTCATCTTCAACTCTATTGCTAGAATTGTTCTCAACTTTATCATTATCCTTACAAGGATATATGTTTTCAAAGAATACAACATTCCTTGATTCAATTGTTGTTCCCACAGTCATTTCAGGAACTTCTGACTTATGGATAACAAACCGATAGGCACTACTGTTCAGTGCATACCCAATAAAGATACAATCGACCGTCTTAGGTCCGATTTTAACTTGTTTAGGTAGAGGTACCTCAACCTTAGCCAAACACCCCCACACTTAGAGATATTTGTATGAAGGTTTTATACATTTCCACAACTCATAAGGGGTAATATCCTTACCTTTGCGTGGAATCTTGTTCAATATGTAGTTGGCTGTCAAGACAGCTTCCTCCCACATGTTCTGGGGCAACCCTGAACTAATCAATAAGGCGTTCATCATATCTTTAAGTGTTCGATTCTTACGTTCAGCAACGCCATTAGATTGTGGTGCATATGGAGCTGTTGTTTGATGAATTATACCACTTTAGTTGCATAATTCCTCAAACGGGGCTACATATTCGCCACCTCTATCGCTTCGAACCATCTTGATACGACAACCTAATTGATTTCCGGCTTCATTCTTGAAGTTCTTAAAAGCTTCAATAGCCTCATTTTTACTTCTCAAAAGATAAAGATAACAATATCTTGTGCAGTCATCGATAAAAGTGATAAAGTACTTCTTACTACCTCTAGTTTGCACAAACTTTAAATCACACACATCTGTGTGAATTAATTCAAGGGGTTGTGTGTTTCGTTTTACCGAATGAAACGGATGTTTCGTTATTTTTTCTTCAACACAAATCTCACATTTGTTTTGAGTATTGACTTTATTTAATTTTAGTAAATCTAAGTTTACTAATTTTTTATAGCATTTAGATTCACATGACCTAATCTACAATGCCATAAATCAGAACACTCAGTCAAGTAAGAGGAAGCAGTAGCATTTTCATTAACATTACTGGACTTGGTTACATGGCGTTTAGCCAAACATTAAGTTTAAAGAGTCCCTCCGTGAGGTAACCCTTACCAAGAAACCTATCATACTTTTTTATGATAATTCTATCTGACTCAAACACTAGTTTAAACCCCTTTTTAACTAGTATAAAGCCTGAGGTCAAATTCTTCCTCATATCCGGAACATGAAGCACATTCTTCAAGGTGAGTGTCTGTCCGGACGTAAGTTTGAGGTCCACTTCTCCAACTCCGATAATTTCAGATAAAGATGGATTCCCCATGTTGAGCTTCCTCCCCTCAACAGCTTTATAGTTCTTAAACTAGCTCCTATAGGCACCAACGTGGGCGGTCGCACCGGTGTCGACGTACCAACCACCTTGGTTCTCAACGTGGTTGACTTCTTCGGTGACCACATCAGCAAGGTCATCCTCTTTCCATCCGCCGTTAGTCTCGGCGATATTGGCAACATGTTTCTTCTTGTTGTTAGCCTTCGGTTTTCGACAGTCTTTCGCCGCATGCCCATGTTTGCCACAGTTGAAGCAATCGCCATCAAACTTCTTGACTGGTTGCTTCCCTTTGCTCTTGTTTTGGACACTTGGGCGAGCTCTTTTATTGGAGGGACCGCCATACTCCAACAGATTGGCCTTACCATCTATCAGGCCTTTTGGTTTGTGGTCATTTTTACGCACGTCTGACTTGATGCGCAGTTTCACAATCAAGTCTTCAAGAGTCATCTCCTTTCTCTTGTGTTTGAGATAGCTCTTGAAGTCTTTCCAACTGGGGGGCAACTTTTCGATCACAGTTGCAACAGTGAAGGCGTCTGACATAACCATTCCTTCGGCATTGACATCATGAATGATGAGTTGGAACTCTTGCACTTGTTCCATGATTGACCTTGAGTCAACCATCTTGTAGTCCAGATACTTGGCGACTACAAACTTCTTTGTACCTGCATCATCACTACGGTACTTCTTTTCAAGTGCTTCCCACATCTCTTTTGTTGTGTTTACAACAGAATAAACATTGTACAAAATATCTTCTAAGGAATTTAGAATAAAGTTTTTACAAAGATAGTCTCCATTGTGCCAGTTGTCATAGGCAGCTCGGACTGTAAAACTAGTCTCTTGAGCACTTGGCACTGGTGGCGCATCTTCCTTAAGGAAGTTAGCAAACCCCAATGTTGTCAAATAGAACATCTTCTGTTGCCACCTTTTAAAGTCGGCTCCACTAAACTTTGGCGGCTTCTCGGCGGCCGGTATCATCCTTGGCCCCGAGGTTGTTCTAAAAAAGGAACCACTCGTGTTGAACCCGTAGGCTCCAACACTGGATCCTAACATGGATCCAACGATACCACTAAAAGTGGAACCTACGGTGCCACTCGAGGTGGATCCACCGGCAGTCAGAAAGGGGTTTGAAAATACCCATGGAGTTGTTGATGAGGTAGTTGAGCTCATCATGCTGGACATGGTTGCGGCAATGGTGTTTGCCACGGTCGAAGCGGCAGTCGCGGAGGTAAAGGCAGCGGTGGTGTTGGAGTCGGTGGAAGCAGCGGTCGTCATCTCCAGTTGTAGGATTTAGCAAGTAGTTATTTCGTCTTGCGCTTGCTGTCTTTCTGTGTTACAAACTTGCTGGGCGGAAAAAGAAATTACAATTGGAATACAAAAATTACAATTCGAAAACAGAAACTACAAACTCGTATGGAAATGAAAATACAAAACTCGAAACAGAATTGAAAATACAAGAAAATAAATTGTAAAACCGAAACTAATACCGAATCGAGGAATCCTCTATCGTTAAGACGAAATACGCCCCGGTTGTGCTTTCGATTTTGACGTATCGCCCCCAAAGATAAAATGGCAACGTCTTGAAGGTAGTAGCACCACAAGACCTACGAGCTCCGGTGAAATTGAACGAGGTTAGGACGAAGCTGTTACTATGAACTATGAACTGTATGCTTTATGTTGTATGCCAGAGTTTCGAAAAATTGTATGTATAGAAGCAAAGGTATGCATGCCTATTTATAGGCCATCTCACCTGCAGGGGGGTTTAAACACAACCCTTATGGCTGTCATAATGCAGTCATTTATGCTGTATTAAGCTAAAGAGTTACGAATTTCAAATAAATAGAAGGGGTTACGAAATTCAAACCTGCCATTAACTCCTCCTCATAAGACCTGGGAGGTTACTTTCGGGTTGGACTGAATTTGAACAGTCAGGACGTACCTGGACTGTATTCAGCTCCTTAACCGCTCGAGGGATGTATCTGGACATCCTTATGTGCACATACGAGCCCAACTACATTGTTGAGCTTGTCCAAAAAATCTTTAAGCTAGCCCAAGGCCTAGCTCACGGCCTAGCCCACGAACAGGCCCAAAGACCAATTGCCAAGATCCAAGATCCAAGTCCAAGGCCCAAGGCCCAAGGCCCAAGGCCCAAGGCCCAAGGCCCAAGGCCCACGGCTTGCGGCGGCGTGCGCGTGTGCGCGCGTGTGGGCTTTAAGCCCATACACACATGCCATTAATTATTACATGAATAAAGGTAACTCCTTATATAGTAGAATAATGATGGTTCATTATTCAATGTGGGATACCATCCCTTATTAATTCACAATTAAGTGACAAACTTTAATTCACTATTTCTCACTCACCGGGAATCGGTTTAGAGAAAGTGAATATACCACGATCATCTACTCAGAACGTAGATCGATCTTCTGATATTTAATTTTATAAAATAAAATTAAAATCATTAACGATTCCAATAATCCCCCACATGAGTGAAAATAGCCCAAATACAATATGCAGACTCAAGCTCAGTCCTCAAGAGACGTTAAAGTATAAGGATAGGTAGTTCGTGACTTTGAACCTTCCATAGTTAACATCATCGGGTATACAGGCGGATTAGTGGCTTGATGCTTTGAACTATTCCCCCACGGCATGCACCGAGACAATGGTGCTAACACTTGAACACCTCAACCTCATCCATTCTCACGTTTTGTGTCCTTTTTGGGCCTTGGACACCCCTTTGGATTCATAAGTGTATTTCATGAAGCGACCCCACTTCTCACTTATATAGGTGATTCTTTACCGAGTATCTTGCCATACTCAACCTCCTCGAGGTCTTTAGGAATCATTAAAAGTCATAGACTTATCCTCACCACTAGGCAAGCTTTCAACACTCAATTGCTCTATAGGGAATAAACTTAGATGCGTGTTTCACACGAACTCTCATAGCTTAGTTCTCCCATTGAACCAAGTTCTTGGGATCTCGAGTCATCTTGGTTGGGTTACTACTAATTTATGGATTTTAAACCCATTCCCTCTAGCAATTTATTCATTTGATCACAGTTTAACCCTTTGGTTAGCGAATCCGATAGATTATCTAGTGATCTCACGTAGTCAATAGAGATAATCCCACTTTTGATCAAATGTCTCACGGTATTATGGAGGCGTCGAATATATCGATACTTTCCATTATACACATTACTTCTCACCCTACCAATAGCATCTTGGTTATCACAGTGAATCATCACTGCAGGCACTGGCTTGGATCAACATGGAATATATTCTAGAAAGTTTCTGAGCCATTCGGATTTTTCACCAGCTTTGTCCAAAGCTATGAATTCCGATTCCATGGTGGATCGGGCTATACATGTTTGTTTCGCGGACTTCCACAAGACAGTTCCACCCCAAATGGTAAACATGTAACCACTTGTAGAAAATGAACTTTTCGTATCGGATATCCAATTCGCATCACAGTACCCTTCAAGTACCGGGGGGTATCTCGAATAGTGTAACCCAAGGTTTTGAGTATACTTTAAGTATCTCAAAACTCTGACGAGAGCTTTCCAATGCTCTTTGCTTAGATTGCTCATGTAACGACTCAATTTGTTCACAGCGCAAGCTAAATCGGGTCGAGTGGAGTTTGTAAGATACATTAAACACCCAATGACTCATGCATATTCTTCTTGTGCAACGGGCTCCCCTTGATTTTTGCTCAAGTGATCATTTAAATCTATTGGGGTCTTAGCTGGCAAGCTATCAAAAGCATTAAACTTCTTGAGAACTTTCTCGGCATAGTGAGATTGTGTCATGATGATTCCATATGTTTTTCTCAAAATTTTCATTCCAAGAATCACATCGGCTAGCCCCATGTCTTTCTTGTCAAATTTTCTTTTTAACATGTCCTTAATATCGTTAATCACTTGTATATTTTTACCAATGATTAACATCTCATCTTTATAAAGACACACAATAACATAACCATTATTAGTGTTCTTAATATAAACACATTTATCACACTTGTTTATTTTAAAACCATTTGATAATATTACATTATCAAATTTGAAATGCCACTGTAGTGGAGCTTGTTTCAATCCATATAGAGACTTAACCAGTTTGCATACCTTTTTCTCTTATCCAGGTACTACAAACCCTTCAGGTTGTTCCATATAGATCTCTTCACCCATATCACCATTCAGAAAAGCAGTCTTAACATCCATTTGATGAATCTCAAGATCGTGCAAAGCAGCAATCGCGAGAAGCACTCGAATAGATGTAATTCTCGTTACAGGTGAATAGATATCGGAAAAATCATACCCTTCCTTCTGCTTGAAACCTTTGACTACTAAACGAGCTTTATACTTGTCAATTGACCTATCAGATTTGTACTTTCTTTTAAGAATCCATTTGCATCCTAAGGGCTTACAACCTTCAGGTAAATCAACCAAAACCCAAGTTTGGTTTTGTAAAATTGAGTCAATTTCACTCTGAACAGCTTCTTTCCAGAGCAACCCGTCTGGTCTGGCATAAGCTACTTTGATCGATGTTGGTTCTTCATCCAACATGAATGCTATTTAGTCAGGTCCAAATGTCTTTGGTGTCCTAACCCTACTACCACGTCTCGGTTCTACATCTTCCAGATTAGATCTTGATCGCTTACGTGACTTTGGATCTACATCCACATATTTTGAACTTGTTCCTTCATCTTCAACTCTATTGCTAGAATTGTTCTCAACTTTATCATTATCCTTACAAGGATATATGTTTTCAAAGAATACAACATTTTTTGATTCAATTGTTGTTCCCACAATCATTTCAGGCACTTCTGACTTGTGGATACCGATAGGCACTACTGTTCAGTGCATACCCAATAAAGATACAATCAACCGTCTTAGGTCCGATTTTAACTTGTGGATAATCCACGGCTCGCGGCACGCAGCCGCGGCCGAGGCGAGGCGGGCGGGCGGCGCCGCGCGCGTGTGGGCTTTAAGACCATACACACGTGCCATTAATTATTACATGAATAAAGGTAACTCCTTATATACTAGAATAATGGTGGTTCATTATTTAATGTGGGATACCATCCCTTATTAATTCAGAGTTAAGTGACAAACTTCAATTCACTATTTCTCACTCACCGGGAATCGGTTTAGAGAAAGTGAATATACCACGGTCATCTACTCGAAACGTAGATCGATCCTCTGATATTTAATTTTACAAAATAAAATTAAAATCATTAACGATTCCAACAATAAATAAAAGTATTTAAGGTCAAAGTTGCAAAATAAAGACTTTACTGAACATTAATTATGAGATGGAGGTAGTAAAAGTTTAGAAAAACTTGTTGGATGATATTTTTTGAAAAGTGAAAAGTGCAACTTAAATAATGTGCAAATTAAAATGTAAAAAAGTGTAAATTGCTCTTTTCAAAATTCTTCTTACAATTTGAGAAGAGAATTTTTCTTTTTATAGAAAATTTATTCCAAAATTTGTGACTAAACAAATTTTCTTTTTGACAACTTTCCTGAAAAAGTGGATAGTTTCTAAAAATGGAAAGAAGAAGTTCCGAGTTACAAACCCATGCTACTTTATGAGGTTAGTTCTTTAAAATTTGAACTCTGGACATGGAAAATTTAACAAAGAGCCAATATAAAATACTAATTGGACCTTTACTATGAACAACTCAATAAAGTAAAGCAAGCCCAACATCTTAGCAAAAATGTTGGAAAATGATTATACATCTTGTATTAATTGTGCCCTTAATTAAATATTAACAGATTAATTGACACACATGTCACAATCAAAGGCAACTTACACAGTGAGAAAATAACTAAAGCATGTGTTAAAATTCAAAAAATCAGACATATAATTGGGTACTTCATTCATTGACGGAACTTTGAAGGGGCTAGGGAGGGTCCCGGCACCCCAATTTTTTTTGTTACTATATGTATTCTAAGGGTCATGTTATAGAGACCCTTTATAAAACCCTCTCTATCTAGCTTGTACTTTATATTTTTTTTTGCTTTCTGTGTATTATACTACAATTCTTTTTTACAGAGAAGGGGTCCACTCCACATCGATATCCAAAATGGGATTTCGTGTATTGTAATTCAATCTTTAATTCATTTTTGGGTATTTGTACTATAATTATCTCGTTCAAAAAAGTGTTCAAAGATTCTTTTTGACAGTAGTCTTTTTTGGTACAAAATCACGAGTTTTCTCTTCCACATTTCTGTCTCGGTTTTGTATTTGTAAAATAGTAAATATTCTTTTTTATTGTTATAAATTTACATTTCACAAACATATTTCAACACACATTTCACAAACAAACTAAGTAGATATACTTCGACAAACATATTTCGCAAACACTACAAACGGAGATTTTTGGTTTCAAAATATGGCGAATGCATTACCATTTTACACGGAAGAGGTACTAAATTTTGCACTATTACACATATTACTCACGATACTCGATCTAAACAAAAAATACAAAACTTGTTTAAATTATTATTTTTTCACAGCCACGATCTATACTCGTTATCTTTTTCACAGCCACGATCTATACTCGATCTAAACAATATTAAACTTGTTTTTCACAGCCATGATCTATACTCGATCTATTTTAAATCGTTATTTTTTTGATGGGGGAGGGTTGTACACAGTTTTTTTGACGGGGGGGGGGGGGGGGGATTTTTTTTAACCACGATCTATACTGAATAGTGATGTGTTGTATAGAAAACAAAGAGTGATGTGCGGGTGGTGGCGGCGTGGCTGTGAGGGTGGTCGGTGGTGAGGTGGTGAGGCGGTGTAGAGTTATTAGTGTGAGAGAGAAAGAGTGTGTAGAGGGGTTATTAGTGTGAGGGAGACATATGGGACGGGTGGGGTGGGATAAGGGGATAAAACTGTGGGTTTGTGTGGTATTGTAACCCGGTTTCAATATATATATATATATATATATATATTTCATTTCAAAGACAAAAAAAAAAGTTGAAAAAAAAGTTGTAACAAAAAAAGTATTTTTTTAAAAAAGTTGTAACAAAAAGTTATTTTAAAAAAAGTTGTAACAAATAAAAATATTTTTTTGTTTGGTTCGATTAATTTTTTTTGTTATATTTAGTACGTGTGGTCACGGTTTGGTTCGATTAATTTTTTGTAAAAGTTGTAATGTATTTTCAGGTGTTCAGTTCTCCCGAGCAACTAACTGGTTGGGTGCAAAATATAGCTCGAGGGATCGGTTTTGTTATTGTTAAAAGAAGAACTGAATCAGAGAAGGGGTATTTGTACGAAATCAATTATGGGTGTTCAAAAGGTAGGAAGTATGAACATGAAGGTTTAGAAGATGAAATTCAACGGCAAACCAGTACCTCTAAAACCGATTGTCCATTCAAATTAGTGGTAAAATAATCTAAAACACAAATTTTTTGGAGGTTGAGGGTGAAGTGTGATAGGCATAATCATGATTTTGCAGAGTCGTTGCATGATTTCCCATATTCAATACGATTAAAGGATGATTAGTTCAGTTTGGTGCAACAATTGACAGAGTATCACGTACCACCACGTCATATACTTTCGTCAATAAAGCAGCGTAATTAGGATAATGTGTCTAGCGTTAGAACTATATATAACGCACGAAATAAGACCCGTGGAGCCATAATAGGTGATAGAACTCCAATCCAAGTCCTTTCGTCTCATTTGATGCGTTTACGTTATACATATTACCCGAGGGTAAATGAGGTCACTGATGAGCTTGAGGAACTATTTTTTGTTCACCCCACGTCATATGCGTTATGGTGTACATTCCCAGAAATCATGCTAATGGACTCCATATACAACACCACGTTGTTTAAATTGCCGTTTTTTTTTGAAATTGTTGGAGTTACTTCAACAAACAAAACATTTTCAATGGCGTTTTGCTTTTTAGACAAAGGAAAATGACCTAATTTTTAGTGGGTATTGCAATGCATGAAGGAGGTGATAGACGAAGAATATTACCCGCGTCTTATCATCACTGACAGAGATTTAGCGTTGGTTGGGGCATGCAGAGAAGAATTCCCGAACGCTAACAAATTACTTTGTCGATGGCATATTTCACAAAATGTGCTTCAGTATTGCAAAAATAGATGCAGTACGCTAAAGGAGTATGAGTCCATTAAAGGAACATGGGATTGGATGGTTAAAGTTCCGACACGCGCCATATCCACGCATTATTATGAACACCTACAACAGTTATTCGTCGAACATGCAGGTACTTACTTATTAATTCATTGTTTTTATTATTTAATAAATAAGTACGCGAATGACTTTTTATTAATTCATTGTTTTTTCAGATATTTCTTCGTATCTGAATAACTGGCTGCAAGGTTATTCAGACATGTTTCTCTCATTTATTACTGATCAATATCGCAACTACGGCGAGTCAACAACATGCAGAGTTGAAAGTCAACACGCGTTGTTGAAATTATACTTGGGCACCACACAGTACTCCAACTTAGACACGTTGTTGAGTTTGATCGATAAGATTATCATTGCGCAAGACACTGCGATAAAAGAAACTTTTAATAGAAGCAAAAACGAGAAAATGCATAAATGTAATATACCACTATTTGCAGAATTGTGGTATAAAGTTTTCAATTATGCTTTGGAACTTATTTTCGAAGAACTCCAACAGTCAATCACCCCGAAAGAATGTGGTCATCAGTATACAAAGTACAGTACTTTAAAAGAAGACTCTCCCTAATAGTTTGGTTTTAATGATTGGTCCAATCATAAAACCAATCATTAAGACCCTCCCTAATTACATAAAATGATTGGTCATCAGAAAAATATAACCAGGGGGAATAGTTTATATATTAATTAAATGCTTGGTGGTGAAATAGATGAGCAGACCATAACTTTTAAATTCAATATTAATAATTATTATACAAAAAGATATGGCAAATCATCTAGTGGCGACAACATACACCCTATTCTCTTTAATATCTATGTTAAATATTTACTGTGGTAGATTTAGTTATTCAATGACTTGAGATCCATTGTTCTAGCACTTTTCTAACATACTTGTTTGTCACTCTACCTCTTATGCTACGTCTGCTACTTAGTACCATGAAAAAACTCATTAACTTTACGTTCCTCGTCCGAATAAAACCATGATTTCGGCCCCCTAAGAAAGCCGGTCAAGTTCCGCCACTGACTTCATTTATATATTTGGTATTTATATATTTGGTACAAATCTGATCGTAAAACACTCCACTAGTCATGGCGAATATAAGGAAAACTAATTTTATCAAAATTGAAAAGGATTTTATCAAGCAAAAAAGAGGCCAATTACAAAATTACACTTTCTTACATCTAATATAAGGAAAACTAATTTTATCAAGCCTAATAAGACCAAGGATTTTACCCTTGAGATCATGGCGAATATTGGCCTTAGACAAAAATGTACGAATTTTCAAAACTAAACTTTGGAGATTCCAATGACAAGTGGCATTCTCATTAATAAGCCGAATGGCCACTTTGGAATCCACTTCTACCTAAATATTGTCAAAAATTTTCTCCAAACATAGCTCAATTCCCCTCAAAATCGCATAAAGTTCCACATAAGTGTTAGTTTGGTCACCTAAAAATTCCGAGAAATAAAAGATAGGGACCCCAAAATGATTACGGACAATTCCACCCGAACCCGCACAACCCGGATTCCCCTTGCCCGCACCATCCGTATTTAATTTAATCCACCCAAAACACGGTTTAGCCCATCTAACCGCAATTAAATGCAAGGATTTATTTGGGGCGGCCTCACCTCCAAGCCGTTTCGCAAAATTGGCCGCCCCCTTCCAAAAGGACCCGCGGAGCTTGACGGGAATCTTAAGCGCCTGAAGATAGCCCCAAATGCGGCCGCACACCCTCTCAGCCGTGAATGGGATGGCTTTCATCGCTTTGTCATTCCCACAACACCACAAAAACCAAGAAATAAGAATCGGGATGATGTGGAAAATGTGGATTTTACCTCTCGAATTGTTGAACCACGGCGCCAATGCCATGACAATATTGTTGGTGTTCGGCCTCTTGAAACCGGCGATGGAGTGGAATACCTCCCAAACCTTGGTAGCCACGGGGCCATTAATAAGTAGATGAGATAAAGTTTCAAGCTTATCACAACAAAAACAAGGGACATCAAGGATCATCCCTCTCCGCACAAGGCAATCCGAGGTTGGAAACCACCTATTAAAGACACGTACCATAAAAAAATAAATGGTTGGGGTAATCAAAGGGTTCCAATATTTCTTAAGAAAATTATGCTCACTCTTACATTTCCTAGTACTTTCCCAAGCACTCTTGAAAGAGAAAGTCCCATTGGACGAGAGTTTCCAACACAGGTTAGCACCATTAGAATGACTTGGGAAAGCACTAATATAATCACAATAATGGCTAGGGAGAGCCGCCAAAAGTTTGTCCCTATCCCAATTCGATCCAACCCAAAAAAAATCAAGACACACTTTGGATTTAGTCGGGAAAATAGTGGAGAGCGGGCTAAACTCACACCATCTATCGTGCCAAAAAGAGACATTACCATCTCCACTACTCCACCAAATATTAGCATCCACATTAGTTCTTGTAGAACAAAGCCTTTTCCAAATCGAAGAATCATACGCATTACTTTTAACAATCATAGGATGGAGTCTTTTACAATACTTGTCATTTAAAAAATTAGACCAAATATTCTTAGTGGTACGAAACCTCCACCACATTTTAAGCTCGGCCGCACGAATGGTATCATTAAGATCCCGGCATCCAATTCCTCCCTCATTAGTGGGAAAGCATAATTTTTTCCAAGAAGCCCAATGGATTTTATGTCTATGCTCATTAGATCCCCTCAAAAATTTGTTAAAAAGTCTCTCTATAAAGACAATAACATTGCCGGGAGGTTTAATCACTTGAAAACAATAAAAGACGATCGAATTTAAAACCGATTGATAAGCTCGATTCTACCTCCTAAAGAAAGGAGGTGGTGATTCCACATGGAAATTTTATTTTGGATTTTAAGGATCACAATATGGAACATAGCAAAAGTCGGCTTACCTTTCCAAAGGGGGACCCCAAGATATTGAATAGGTAAGCAAGAAGGTTCAAACTACGTAATCTCCTTGATCATGTGATGGTCTTCACCAACCAAGCAATGTATAACAAAAAGGCTTTTAGCCTTATTAATTTTTTGACCCGACGTCCCTTCATAATGTTGAAGACAATGATTAAGAATTTGAAGATTAGTTTTAGAGGCTTTAAGGAAAAGAAGGGTATCATCCGCATAAGCCAAATGGATAGTCCGAACATTTTTCCGAATAATAAAAAACATACTCGGATTTTTAGAAAACGTGTCATCAATAAGTCTCGAAAAATAATCGGCCGCAAGGACAAATAAGAGAGGAGAGATCGGGTCACCTTGCCGTAAGCCTTTAACACTTTTGAAGTAACCCACCGGAGAGCCATTAATAAGAATAGAAAACCAAGGTGAGCAAACACATTGTTTAATAAGTGATATATCACGAGGAGATAAACCAAATAGCTCCAAAATTTTAAACAAGAAGTCCCAACTCACCCTATCATAGGTTTTCTCCATATCCAATTTATAATGGTATTAAGTTTAGACCGAGTTATATCATGAGTAACTTCTAAATCCGTAAGGATATTATCCGTAATAAGACGATCTTTGATGAAAGCCGATTGAGAGGGGTTAATAATGCAAGGAAGAAGTCCACTAAGCCTTTTGCTTAAAATTTTAGAAAAAAATCTTATAAGAAGTGTGCAAAGGCTAATGGGCCTAAAATCTTTCCAAGAGTTGGGGGATGGAATTTTAGGAATTAAAGATAACGTCGTAGAAGCGTACGCTTGAGTTAAATCTGCCCCCTAAAGAAATCAACGACCGCGTTCGCTTGATATTTGTTTTGTCTTTGAGTAAATGTGTAATAAACTAAAAGAGATACTTGTTACGGTGATTTTAGCACCAAATTTAAATTTCTTTACAACATATATGAGTGAAACTTTAGTCTTAATAAGCGTCTCATGGATAGAAATTATATAGCTAGCACAAAAACCCTTCCACTCAAAAATTTCCACACCAAAAATGTGAGGTTCGCCTTTAGATCGATAGGAAAAAGCATTCACCTTTAATGCTTATGAGTGACCGGTAGTATATAGATTCTAGAACTTGCGTTTGTGATGCATCCCGAGATCGCTAGTGAGACTACATTCGTGTAGTTATGATTTACTAAATGATAAGAGGCACTAGAATAATGTAACACCACAATTCATAAATGGGACATTACACGCCGTAGAACCCTTGTGAGGTCTACCAAGCTAACTCAAGACACATAAACCACAATGATATCCCAAAAGATGCACTCAAAAAGTAAATAGGGCTGTGGCCTCGGCCAAAACGTTTTAACGGAGTACATGAAACATAAGTTAAATACCAATTCATTGCCCATGCAGGGGACTTAAACCAAGTTTAAAAGTAATCAGTCTAACTCCAGTACTCAACAAATGCAATGACAAAACATAAAAATACAGACTCGAGCCACATCATCATGCTAGCCCATCCTTTGCGTGCGCATCCCGTGCCAGCTCCTCAGCTCGACCAGTACCTGAAATGCATAAGACGCATTTCCCCCATTTAAGGGGTTAGCATTCGAATAGCTAGTGCAAGTACACGATTTCACAACATTATGTACATACGAGATTCAACGCAAACAAATCATTAGAAAAAACATTTGAAATCAATATTCCGGAATATCACATTTACATTTAAAAACAGTATATCCTCAAGTTTCCGCACCAAAACCATACACGCTTGGTAACTCGCGACCGTACCCATTAGTATCGGTCCCTAGAGGTCCCGTCGAACCGTACCCAGGTGAGAAACCACTTCTGCGGCCGTACCCATTAGTATCGGCCCCCAGAGGTCCCGTCGAACTGTCCCCAGGTGGAAGAACATCAACACACGCACCCATGCCCACTTCCGTGGCCGTACCCATTAGTATCGGCCCCTAGAGGCCAGATGACATCCCCAGGTGGAAGAGCAACAATCACATTCGTTCAATAATACCATTTACATCATTCGCATCAAAATCATACACACATAACGGAATGTAATACATGTACTTGCCTTAGATAACACGAGGCGAAGAAAGCGGTGGAAGGAAAAGGTTTCGGTCCGAACAATCTTCAGAAATCCGATCCTAACAACAATAGAGACTCAATCAACTACAATTCCACTGAGAAATCACGAATTAATCGGCGTTCTACCCTAAGGGACAATACGCCGAACACTACGGAGGCATAAGGTTCAAATTCGATCAACGAAGGGGAAACACTTGGAATTGATCCGCTAAAGTTCTAGGAAAACATAACACCACGATTACCCAACTATAATTCATCATCAATCGAAGCAAAAACGAAAGGAAAAATGAATAATAGCCAAGAACCCTAAAATTAGGTATAATGTCCAATTACCTCAATTCAACAATAGAATGGCGGAAGGAAGATGATTGATTCGTGTTAGAATGTCCAATTCCGAGTTATAAGATGCTAGAATGCAATATCCGGATGAAATCGCCCAAAAATCGTGATGAAGCAGTGGAGAGCCAAGAGGAATGGTGAAAATGGGGTTAAAACCCGTGTCTGTCCTATATATACTGGACAGAACACGGCGCAACAAACGGCCCAATTGGCGCCGTGTTCAGCGCCGTATTGCGGGTCAGCGGGCGACCCCTGTGCGACACGGCGCACTGACACGGCTCAAAATGCCACGGGTCTTGCGCCGTTTCGCAAGGCAGTGGGTACCACTGGGCAACACGGCGCACAGACCCAGCGCAGAATGCCACGGGTCTTGCGCCGTTTTGCACAGGTCAGGCCAGACAGCCTCTTGACACAAGACGGCGCTACCAAAACGGAAAAAGACGATAAACCAAAACACGATATGCCGACCCAACGGTCCGGGAAGATTACGTGCAACGAGAAACAATATCCAATAACCCGAAACGGTCCGAGGTACACAACCATAATCGAACAAGGAACAAATTCCCTAAACTTAAAGGAAATTACGAAACGGCCCAAACGTCCGAAAATCACGATACAACGTCGGATTAACAATACGAAACTCACAAAATGCTCCACTCAACCAAACGAACTCATGGAAATAGGAAAATGATGAAATCGAACGAGTTTTACGAGAATCGAATACACATGCGATAAAATATAACTCAAGATGAAAATACGTAAAAACATCATCGAAACTCGTCCAAACGGAGAAACTCCAAGAACAAAATAGATTCAGAATTCCAAAACAGTGTCAAGCGAGTTGTCCGAAATGAACCTACACCAAAAATAGAAATTACCAAAAATAGAAAGCACGGATATTACATTATCTCCCCCTAAAAATAAGTTTTGTCCTGAAACTTACAACAGGAATAACTCGGGGTATCTCGACCTCATACTCTCTTCCGTCTCCCACGTGGATTCCTCGGATCCATGCCTCGACCATTGCACTTTAACCAAAGGAATGTTTTTGTGCCTGAGTTGCTTCACCCGACGCTCTAAGATCTGAATCGGCCTTTCCTCGAAGGTAATGTCGCGCCCCAACTCGATCTCTCCAAAATCAATAATATGGCTAGGGTCCGGTACGTACTTCCTAAGCTTGAAAACATGAAATACGTCATGCACGTGGCTCAGGGACGGCGGCAAGCCTAACCGATATGCAAGCTCTCCAACTCTCTCTAGAACCTCGAATGGCCCAATAAATCTCGGACTAAGTTTACCCTTCCGATCGAAACGGTAAACTCCCCGTGTCGGCGACACCTTAAGCAACACATGGTCTCCCACCTCAAACTCCAACGGCTAGCGACGTGTATCGGCATAAGACTTCTGTTGACTCTGAGCCGTCAACATCCTATCGCGAATCAAAGCAATCTTTTCTCTCGTCTCAACTACCATATCAGGCTCGGTGCCTATTAGCTCAGATGTATCATCCCAAGACAACAGTCTGCACCTCCTTCCATACAATGCCTCAAATGGTGCCATTTTAATCGAGGCATGCCAACTATTATTGTACGTGAACTCGATCAGTGGCAAGTGCGACTCCCAATCATCCTTCCAATCTAAAACACAGGCTCGCAACATATCCTCCAGCATCTGTATCGTCCGCTCAGACTGTCCGTCTGTCTGAGGGTGGTAGGATGTACCGAGTCTCAACTCGGTCCCCAGGGCTCGATGAACGGCCTACCAAAAATGTGATATATACCGGCAATCACGATCCGAAACAATACTCTTAGGGGTCCCATGCAACCTCACTATCTCCGCAATAAACACTCGCGCTAGTCTCTCTGGCCCCCAATTGTCCTTAATACCCAGAAAATGAGCTGATTTGGTTAGTCGATCGACAACGACCCAAATCATGTTCATTCCAGTCCGAGTCTTAGCATACTGGTAATGAAATCCATAGAAATATCCTCCCATTTCCACTCCGGGATAGGAAGTGGTCACAAAAGCCCCGCGGGTCACTGATGCTCGATCTTAACCTGCTGACAGGTCAAACACCTCGACACAAACTCGCTAACGTCTGTCATAAAATTACTCCACCAGTAGGTACTCCTCACATCCTTGTACATTTTACTCGTACCAGGATGTATGGAGTAAGGTGTGGTATGAGCTTCACTCAAGATCTTCTGTCTCAGCTCAATAACACTCGGTACACATAGTCTGCCGTGAAATCTCAAAACTCCATCATCCTGAACCACAAATCGAGGGGCTTTCCCCTTCCTCACATCCTCCCTCAACTGGACCAAAAATGGGTCATCGTACTGTTTCGCCTTGATATCATCAGTCAAGGACGAAGTGATCTCTAATGCACATAACTGACCCTGAACTCTCTGAACCCAAACCTCGATATTCTGACAAATAAAATCTTGCTGGATCCTACTCTGTGGTGTAAGTGTAACACCCCCAGATCCGACTGGGAATATTACAGCGCCGTGGTCCCCGAGATGGAACCCACAAGGCTGAAGGAAATTTTCGCAAACATTTACAGACGCCCAAGAGGCTAACGATGGCATTATCTATTAAAAACATTCGAAGATTTATAAAACTCGTTTATCAAATCGTCGTAAAAACTCATTTGAAACCACAAGGCCCAAAATGTCAAAACTCAACAGTTTAAAAACATACGTTAAGCTATCGCTTACACGTACCGACAGAATAGATTTAGAAAACGATTGCCAAAGTGACCTAAGTTACCAGATGCCAATAGGCCATTCAAAAATACTCACACAGCGGATAAAGATAAACAATTGAAATACTCTAGCAGAGGAATACAAAAACTGATCAGAAAATCAAAACACAAATACATGTCCTAGCCAGTATCCTCCGAGAAGCTCATCTTTTCACGACCGCTACAAGCTTGATAATCCAAGAACCTAAAAAGAAAGCCCACGACGGGGTCAGCCATAATATCCAACAATGATAACCATCACATCTCGTCAATAATTACATATCAATGGAAATACTAAGTAAGAATACGACCAATGTAATCTTACCGTCGTAACTTTACGAGAATCCACGATTCGTATCCTTAACAACACATTAAAATAATACCGAAATATCATGCGGTATCTCAACAATACTCAAGGTTCTCAAAACATTATCATAACTCGCGATACGGAAATTATACCAACTCTGGCCAATTCAATCCATCGGATAACATCGACAATTCCAATACGATAATCGATTGTCCATCAAAGACAAGTACCAAGGAAATACGGAACATACCTCAAGATTTCGAAATACCATGACAATCACGTCAGTCTAATCCGAGATCAGATCAACATAACATACGAACATGGTCCTAACACCAGACCTACAAATGCATACTCATATGACAACGTCAATATGATCACAACAATAACGACAATGTATACTTATGGCAAATCCATAATATACATATGCACAACAACAATACATGGCAATCCGAAGATCCAGCGTTCACTGCCTAGATCCCACGATGACCCCGTCAGACCAACCGTGGTGGAAAAACCTGTCCGATGATCCAGCGCGCGCTAGCATAGATCCCCCGATGATCCCGTCGGACCAACACGAGGTGGACATACAACAACAATGCACAAATGCATATAACAATGATACACAATGCATGACAACAATGATACATGCATGTATCACAACATGATCGACAAGAAATGACAAAAATGATTAGAGTACTTGCCCCGAGTCCTTCGAGAGCAATCTCGATGTCCAGACCATCACGAACCATTATTCTGAATATTCGACGATCCGAAATGTCACGGATGATAAATAATTCACGCCTTTGTCTATACCATGATGTATCTTCGATACCAAGTATGCCAACAAGAATGTAAATCATATACATTATGATTTAATTCCCAAAACTCAAATACAACCTATAATATCAACTCTCCTGTAATTACGATTTATAAACATTGCTATACGAATTATAAACGAATTAAACTGAAACCATTCATTAAATATTATAAACTGAGCAAGTAATAACTTGCCTCGATACCAATGAAGCCGTTACCAATTCCTTGTCGTCGTCTACATGTCCCTCGGCCCTGATCAAAGCAATCTACGAACATTCTTGAATACGACCGCAAAGCATGGTTCTAAACATCGATCAATAATCTCAACCTATTACAATAATCGATTTAACATACATTCGATAACAATCAACAATCGATATAACTAATCCGCAAACCCAACGATTCCAAAATATCTCGATTAAACACAAGTCCGAACAATCTAACTTAAACAATTACGAATTCATTCCCATGATTCCATAAAGCCCGCATATCGATTCGATAAGGTGAGTATACAAACTTAACCGAAATATTCCAATCAATTTCTCTTTCAAAACTTCAATCAAACACCTTGAAGGCGGAATTCAAAGGTATATTCGAATCATCAATCAACAAACACCAACCACATCAAGAACACGAAGAACATAATCACAAACATATATATCCTTCGACATTACATGATTCTAGCCATCGATACAAACTAAACCACCAAAATATATCAAGAATCTCAAACATCCCAAAATATTAGAGTTCAAGCCAATTACCTTCAATCCGGCGAAAGGATCAATAATGATGTTATAATCCTTGTTCCAAGCTTTCCTAGATGTTATCACTTGATAAACCAACTCAAAAGCTGAGGTTTAGGGGTTAAAAACCGAGTTTGGGTGATTTGGGACGAAAGGGGATCGTGTAGGATGGGTTGGGAAATGAAATTCCCGACTGCTTTACGTTTTTATACGCCCAGGCATGTTAGCGTACGCTAACTTCATCAATAGCGTGCGCTACCTGTTCCCAGAATACAAACAGTATAGTTTTTGCCATTTTGAGCATAACTCACTCATCCGGACTCCGATTAGCTCATCGTTTGAACCATTAGAAAGCTAACTCGATGCTCTATTATACTGTTATGTTTCAGAATTTTTGGAGTTTTCAAGAATCGGTGGTGATGTTCGAAAGTCGAACCTTATACACATTACTTTCCAAACAAGTGTCCAAATCTTATTTCCACTAACATTTCAACATATAGTCTTCTTAATCATATCATATATACCAAGAATCATGATCACTTGCATGTTCATCATCATACGAAGTAAACAATAACAACAACATTAAAAACCCGAAATGAAGGGAGATATTAACCAACATATCTCTTGAAGAAAACAACACCGTTCAAAACCACACGAATCATATCAATATCCGCATATCAACCATATTATCAACATAACTCAGTAATCCATCTCATAACCATACTCATCAACTCATAAACATGACGATCATCAACTCAAGAATATCATATACAATCCCAAATGAAATCCCAAAGTGGAGAGTAATTACCTCTTTGAATGAATGGATTGAATCCCAAGGTTGAATCCGTTTCTAATCACTTCCAAGCTTCAAATGTTGTTAGGAATGATCAACTCAAGTGTTTGGATCCTCAACTTCTCTCTAAGACCTCTCTCTATCGGTTCACATGAAGAAATGGATGTAAATGATGAATAATGGCCAACTGCACTTATATATATACTGTACATTACTAACGTACGCTAACATCTTCAGTTAACGTACGTTACACACTTAGCGTGCGCTAACTGTCTTTGTTAGCGTGCGCTATCGAAGTCCAGAGGCAACTGTCTTACTGCATGAAGTGATTTACGTACGCAATGCCCATGCAATAGCGTACGTAAATGTCTCTATTTAGCGTACGCAAGTGTCCTACCTTAGCGTGCGCTACTCATAGTTGACTCGTTTGTCTGTATGCTTCCGAAGACAGGTCCACACGCCGAAAGTGCTGACGAGGATAAGATTCCTTTTTGTCCGATATACAGTTAGCGTGCGCTAATCAACATGCATTAGCGTGCGCTATCACTACATTACAACATCCGTTGACTTATCAGAACGTGCGTCGAAAGTGGTCTGGTCCACACGCAGATTCCTTCCGATCTGACTGCATTAGCGTGCGTTATCTTATATCCATAGCGTGCGCTAAACCTGCACGATAGCGTGCGCTACTCATGATTATTAGCGTGCGCTAATAATGTTACACTTAGCCATTTTCAACTATTCTTGTCTAACGTCTCAACATACAAAATACGAACATACGGCATACTGAATACATATATTTCTTACATCCAATTGTCAACCAAGTACGACAATTATACAAATACAGATGTCTCGGTCCTTCAATTATTTTACCCATACTGTACAGATTCCACGCTGTACAACATAACTCGGATAACATTAAACAATAGTAATAGAAATTCCGGATATTACATACTACACCACTTAAAATAAGTTTCGTCCTCGAAACTTGCAATCCATCATAAAAACAAATAAACCGTTCAACCAAAATATCCCGAAATAATCACGACAACGATTAATCATCATTATTACCGAATAACCAAAATAGCATACTTACATATGCGCCAAGTCGACGATCTCCTGAGATACTAGCAAGTGACTTCACTGAAAAGCCTCAACACGCTTACAATAACAATTCCATAAGTCCCAACCAGATATATTATCGTCAGATGAAATAATCTATCCGTGTCAGATCTTGTCTGCCTGATCGCACAATCAAATCCCAATCCGGATACAAATCAATAATACACGATACAACTGTGAAACAACTGTCCAAAACAATGACAACAGACCCTGAAATATCGACATAACGTCCGAACGCTCATACGATCGTTAGTGATGATCAATCAATAAATTAGCCAAGAATATCATCGACATGATAAACTCTAATTCGACCATCCAAAGGTCAAAACACACTTCGAGAATACTTTCACACGGTAAGCTCCAACATGGTCAACACAGAACCACGGAAACAGATATACGAAAGAATAACATTCTCAAAATGACACACCAATCACGTACAGTAGATCTCAATAAACATACCCGACTGGCAAACATATCCAATCCTATATGGAGTGGGAACGACCACTCAATATTCAAAGCAACCAGCATGGGGTCACCATCTCCAATGTCTCAGTTTCACAAAACCCACAGTTTCAAAATTACATCATGTGCATGAATTCTACATCCTGTAGCATATTCTTCTTATCCGATCAATCGACCGATCATCCCTAGATAACCAACTACCATACTGAAGTTCGAATCTTTATTCATCGTACCGTACTGATGCCTTATCCAGTTTGTGAGTCACACTCATAACTCCATCATGATATGCATTATGCACTAAATGCGTATTTATATCGATCATATTTTCAAAACTAGTTTGAAATCATATAGTCTCGTCAAAAGACAAATTTCCGAAAGTTCTTTCAAAAATTTCAAAACTCAAAACATAAATTTTTTGTAAGTCCACGAAATCAATTTTCGAAAAAAATTAAATCGGCTCGCTGGTGCCAAGTATTCGATAACAGTTTCCTTCAATTCTACACGATTTCGAAGTTTCAAATGAAAACTATGCAATTGCTGGACTGCATCCATATTACTGTATACCAATTCGGTTCGCTATTCCATCGGAAAACCACACGATAAAGTTCCGAAATTTTCAATATATAAACTCCGACTAAAAACTCCTTTTCCACTTATGACTCGCAACGTCAATCATTTTCCATCCTGGATCACCTCAATTATGCTATGACAATGCATTGAAACAAATCAACACAGCGAAAGACTTCCCGAGAAGTTTCTTTTGAACAAGTAATCCAGAACCCCGAAAGGCAGGAACGACATAGATAAACGATTGATAAAGTGTTTTACAAGTCTCGGGAGTTTTTAAGAAAACAGAAAAGTCTTTTGAAATATTAGGGTCTGAGCCCGTATCTCGTTCCGCATTACAAGAAGTTTAAAAAGTAGGAAACTCTTTTTCGGACCCCAAGTCCTGAGTTATAAAACAATTTCAAAAATCTATTGGGTCTCGACCCAAAAATCATTTACGGTAAAACATCCGTAAAACATTCATTTTGAAAAGTACCATTTTCAAATGCTCAAAAATAGTTCATATATCATAAAATGAATTAACATGACTACATGTTCTCCTGAACAATCCACAACATTTCTCCCAAATGCACAATTCCGTTCCAAAATCTAACCGATATATTGATTTCCAAAATCATAACTTCTCAAGATCATCAATCCTGTCCCAATTCTGTCATCTCATACTGTGAAGCATAATATCTTTCTGAATCTCAAAACGTATCAACTTAGAACGGCAATAAATCTCAATGAAATTCAAAAATCCAAATACTTACAGATCGTGAAGCCGATGATTCCCCGTGATACTGGCACATGTCTAGACTCAAGAAAATACTCGAAACAGGTACTTTCAAAACACACGTTTTGCAAACTCAGTTCAACTCGAGAACACAGCACATCTCTTTCCAGAGAATCACGTTAACACCGTTTGAAAATTTTTTACAACAATCCCAATACCACACTTGATAAATCACATAACCCATAAGCCCGAGTGAACAACAAAAACTCACGCCTCTAGTATTAGTCAATCGATAACTCGAATGACGCGACCAAAACACGACCCAACTCGACCCAAATGCCTAGGTTTTCTCAACCTAAGCTCCGATACCATATTCTGTAACACCCCCAGATCCGACTGGGAATATTACAGCGCCGTGGACCCCGAGATGGAACCCACAAGGCTGAAGGAAATTTTCGCAAACATTTACAGACGCCCAAGAGGCTAACGACGGTATTATCTATTAAAAACATTCGAAGATTTATAAAACTCGTTTATCAAATCGTCGTAAAAACTCATTTGAAACCACAAGGCCCAAAATGCCAAAACTCAACAGTTTAAAAAAATACGTTAAGCTATAAACACACGTCTGCAAACAGAATAGATTTAGAAAACGATTGCCAAAGTGACCTAAGTTACCGGATGCCAATAGGCCATTCAAAAATACTCACACAATGGATAAAGATAAAAATTGAAATACTCTAGCAATGGAATACAACAACCGATCAGAAAATCAAAACACAAATACATGTCCTAGCCAGTATCCTCCGAGAAGCTCATCTTTTCACGACCGCTACAAGCTTGATAATCCAAGAACCTAAAAAGAAAGCCCACGACGGGTTCAGCCATAATATCCAACAATGATAACCATCACATCTCGTCAATAATTACATATCAATGGAAATACTAAGTAAGAATACGACCAATGTAATCTTACCGTCGTAACTTTACGAGAATCCACGATTCGTATCCTTAACAACACATTAAAATAATACCGAAATATCATGCGGTATCTCAACAATACTCAAGGTTCTCAAAACATTATCATAACTCGCGATACGGAAATTATACCAACTCTGGCCAATTCAATCCATCGGATAACATCGACAATTCCAATACGATAATCGATTGTCCATCAAAGACAAGTACCAAGGAAATACGGAACATACCTCAAGATTTCGAAATACCATGACAATCACGTCAGTATAATCCGAGATCAGATCAACATAACATACGGACATGGTCCTAACACAAGACCTACAAATGCATACTCATATGACAACGTCAATATGATCACAACAATAACGACAATGTATACTTATGGCAAACCCATAATATACATATGCACAACAACAATACATGGCAATCCGATGATCCAGCGTTCACTGCCTAGATCCCACGATGACCCCGTCAGACCAACCGTGGTGGAAAAACCTGTCCGATGATCCAGCGCGCGCTAGCATAGATCCCCCGATGATCCCGTCGGACCAACACGAGGTGGACATACAACAACAATGCACAAATGCATATAACAATGATACACAATGCATGACAACAATGATACACGCATGTATCACAACATGATCGACAAGAAATGACAAAAATGATTAGAGTACTTGCCCCGAGTCCTTCGAGAGCAATCTCGATGTCCAGACCATCACGAACCATTATTCTGAATATTCGACGATCCGGAATGTCACGGATGATAAATAATTCACGCCTTTGTCTATACCATGATGTATCTTCGATACCAAGTATGCCAACAAGAATGTAAATCATATACATTATGATTTAATTCCCAAAACTCAAATACAACCTATAATATCAACTCTCCTGTGATTACGATTTATAAACATTGCTATACGAATTATAAACGAATGAAACTGAAACCATTCATTAAATATTATAAACTGAGCAAGTAATAACTTGCCTCGATACCAATGAAGCCGTTACCAATTCCTTGCCGTCGTCTACATGTCCCTCGGCCCTGATCAAAGCAATCTACGAACATTCTTGAATACGACCGCAAAGCATGGTTCTAAACATCGATCAATAATCTCAACCTATTACAATAATCGATTTAACATACATTCGATAACAATCAACAATCGATATAACTAATCCGCAAACCCAACGATTCCAAAATATCTCGATTAAATACAAGTCCGAACAATCTAACTTAAATAATTACGAATTCATTCCCATGATTCCATAAAGCCCACATATCGATTCGATAAGGCGAGTATACAAACTTAACCGAAATATTCCAATCAATTTCTCTTTCAAAACTTCAATCAAACACCTTGAAGGCGGAATTCAAAGGTATATTCAAATCATCAATCAACAAACACCAACCACATCAAGAACACGAAGAACATAATCACAAACATATATATCCTTCGACATTACATGATTCTAGCCATCGATACAAACTAAACCACCAAAATATATCAAGAATCTCAAACATCCCAAAATATTAGAGTTCAAGCCAATTACCTTCAATCCGGTGAAAGAATCAATAATGATGTTATAATCCTTGTTCCAAGCTTTCCTAGATGTTATCACTTGATAAACCAACTCAAATGCTGAGGTTTAGGGGTTAAAAACCGAGTTTGGGTGATTTGGGAAGAAAGGGGATCGTGTAGGATGGGTTGGGAAATGAAATTCCCGACTACCTTACGTTTTTATACGCCCGGGCATGTTAGCGTACGCTAACTTCATCAATAGCGTGCGCTACCTGTTCCCAGAATACAAACAGTATAGTTTTTGCCATTTTGAGCATAACTCACTCATCCGGACTCCGATTAGCTCATCGTTTGAACCATTAGAAAGCTAACTCGATGCTCTATTATACTGTTATGTTTCAGAATTTTTGGAGTTTTCAAGAATCGGTGGTGATGTTCTAAAGTCGAACCTTATACACATTACTTTCCAAACAAGTGTCCAAATCTTATTTCCACTAACATTTCAACATATAGTCTTCTTAATCATATCATATATACCAAGAATCATGATCACTTGCATGTTCATCATCATACGAAGTAAACAGTAACGACAACATTAAAAACCCGAAATGAAGGGAGATATTAACCAACATATCTCTTGAAGAAAACAACACCGTTCAAAACCACACGAATCATATCAATATCCGCATATCAACCATATTATCAACATAACTCAGTAATCCATCTCACAACCATACTCATCAACTCATAAACATGACGATCATCAACTCAAGAATATCATATACAATCCCAAATGAAATCCCAAAGTGGAGAGTAATTACCTCTTTGAATGAATGGATTGAATCCCAAGGTTGAATCCGTTTCTAATCACTTCCAAGCTTCAAATGTTGTTAGGAATGATCAACTCAAGTGTTTGGATCCTCAACTTCTCTCTAAGACCTCTCTCTATCGGTTCACATGAAGAAATGGATGGAAATGACGAATAATGGCCAACTGCACTTATATATATATTGTACATTACTAACGTACGCTAACATCTTCAGTTAACGTACGTTACATACTTAGCGTGCGCTAACTGTCTTTGTTAGCGTGCGCTATCGAAGTCCAGAGGCAACTGTCTTACTGCATGAAGTGATTTACGTACGCAATGCCCATGCAATAGCGTAGGTAAATGTCTCTTTTTAGCGTACGCAAGTGTCCTACCTTAGCGTGCGCTACTCATAGTTGACTCGTTTGTCTGTATGCTTCCGAAGACAGGTCCACACGCCGAAAGTGCTGACGAGGATAAGATTCCTTTTTGTCCGATATACAGTTAGCGTGCGCTAATCAACATGCATTAGCGTGCGCTATCACTACATTACAACATCCGTTGACTTATCAGAACGTGCGTCGAAAGTGGCCTGGTCCACACGCAGATTCCTTCCGATCGATCGCATTAGCGTGCGTTATCTTATATCCGTAGCGTCGCTAAACTCCGCGATAGCGTGCGCTACTCATGATTATTAGCGTGCGCTAATAATGTTACACTTAGCCATTTTCAACTATTCTTGTCCAACGTCTCAACATACAGAATACGAACATACGGCATACTGAATACATATACTTCTTACATCCAATTGTCAACCAAGTACGACAATTATACAAATACAGATGTCTCGGTCCTTCAATTATTTTACCCATACTGTACAGATTCGACGCTGTACAACATAACTCGGATAACATTAAACAATAGTAATAGAAATTCCGGATATTACAGTAAGTACCTCTAACATCTGAAGCATCATCGGCTTTCGGCTCAACGCATCGGCCACTACGTTAGCCTTACCCGGATGATAAAGTATCTCGAGGTCGTAATCTTTAATTAGCTCCAACCACCTACGCTATCTCATATTCAACTATTTCTGACTGAAGATATACTTCAAACTCTTGTGATCCGTAAACATCTTACACGACGACCCATAGAGATAATGCCTCCAAATCTTTAAGGCGAAAATGACCGCAGCTAAATCCAAATCGTGCGTGGGGTAATTCACCTCATAAGGTTTCAACTGGCGGGATACATAAGCAATAACCCTATATCTCTGCATCAAAACACATCCGAGCCCGAGGCCCGAAGCATCACTATATACTACGAAATTTTCGTTCCCCTGAGGCAATGCTAACACGGGTGCGGTAGTTAGTCGTCTCCTCAACTCGTCAAAACTACTCTGTCTGTCTGCGGTCCACCCGATTTTCTGAGTCTTCTGGAGCAACCGAGTGAGTGGTCTGGTGATCTTAGAAAATCCCTCAACAAATCTACGGTAATAGCCGGCAAGACCCAGAAAACTCCTCACCTCCTTCACATTCTTAGGCGGCTCCCAAGCCATCACTGCCTCTATCTTCTGTGGGTCTACCCGAACTCCATCTGCTGAAATCACATGCCCGAGGAACATCACTTTCTCGAGCCAAAACTCACACTTAGAGAACTTCGCATACAACTGCTCAGCTCTCAAAATGTCTAATACAATTCGGAGATGTAAGGCGTGCTTCTCCCGACTCCATGAATAGATAAGAATATCATCGATAAAGTTGACTACGAATTTGTCCAGATACTCAATAAAAACTTTGTTCATCAACTTCATGAACACAGCTGGGGCATTGGTTAGCCCGAAAGGCATAACCACAAACTCGTAATGGCCATATCTCGTCCGAAAGGCATCTTTCGGTATATCGCTCTCCTGAATCCTCAACTGGTAGTAGCCCGATCGCAAATCAATCTTCGAAAAGACTGTCGCTCCCTGAAGCTGATCAAATAAATCGTCGATCCTGGGCAAAGGGTATTTATTTTTTATGGTTAACTTGTTTAATTCTCGATAGTCGATGCATAAACGAAGCGATCCATCCTTCTTCTTAACAAAAAGTACAGGCGCACCCCAAGGCAATGCGCTCGGTCGAATATACCCTTTATCTAACAACTCTCCCAATTGATTCTTCAACTCTAACATCTCCGACGGTGCCATATGATACGGTGGTCGAGAAATAGGGGCCGCATTCGGCTCTAGATCAATAGGAAACTCCACCTCTCGCTATGGTGGTAATCCCAGCAAGTCATCCGGAAATACGTCGGGATAATCACTAACAACTGGAATTGACGACAAATCAACTCCACCATCTTTCGCCTTCAGAGCATAACACCAGTAGACGACACAATCCTGGTTCAGAAGTTTCATCGCCTTCAAGGCGCTAATCACACTCCCCGATCTACCCGTCTTACAACCGATGAGAGTATGCTCGGTGCCGTCCTCGACCACTATCGAGATGGTACGAGTCCGATAGTTCATGATAGCACCGTGACGGTCCAACCAATCGTCCCAGAGGATCAAATACTCACCCATAAGGTCTATAACAATGAGATTCGAAGGTCAATCCCGGCTCTCGATCCTCACTGGGCAATCCCTAACTTCCCGGTCCCCAACCATACGATCCCTGCTGGGTGTACCCACTACAAACGGTTCACACTCGAACAAGCAGTCAAAGCCAATACGACTCACACAATCCGAAGCAATAAAGGAATGGGTAGCACCCGAATCAAAAAGCACTGAAAATGGATGAGTAAGGATCTGAGTGGTACCTGACGCCACCGGAACGTCTGCCTCCTCTGTGTGCCTCATCTGATACAATCGGGGGTGAACTAAACCCGAACTCGATACTGTACGGAGATACGGCTGACCCCGACCCTTACCACGGCCCGAACTCCGCGGAACATGAGTAGCTGGAGTGCTGTGTTCCTTCTGATCGGCGGTGGTAGTCGGAACTCTAGCGGCCTTGGTGGCCCTATCACAATGATCTGCCCGATGCCCGGTCTGTCTGCAAGTAAAGCAAGTAACTAACGGAAATGGGCAATCCTTCATAACGTGCTCGGGCTGACTGCAATTAAAACAAACTCTCCCGCCAGGTGCAATAGACTGGACCGAACGGTTAACCTGAGATCCACCGGCCTGATGAAACGGCCTCTTCCCAGATGTAGGAGCATAACGAGACCTCGAAAACTGACCACCCTTACCGGCCAAGAATCCGCCAGTAGTCTTCTGCTTCTTAGCTTCCGAAACCGACTCTGATTCCGGGACGGCCATCTCGATCGCTAGAGCGCGATCCTGGTATTCCTTCAAAGTGGCACACATGAGCGGTGCCATACTCTGCCTGATATGCGGCTTCATGCGCATATTGAAGTAACGGATTTTATCAGCCTCCGTCCTCACCTGATCTTTCACGAAACCCAACTGCTGATTGTAAGAGATAATGGCCTGAGAAATCGGCACATCCTGGGGTGTGGCAGTGAAGAACTCCACAATTCTGCGTTCTTTGACTGGCGGCGGACAATATTCTGCTTCCATAGCAGCCCTGAACTCCTCCCAAGTGGCTCGACGGTCTCTGGGCGCAACGGCCTCCCACCATTCCGCAGCTTCCTTATCCAGGAGGTACTGGGCAATATGTACCCTCCTGTCTTTGGGACAAGCTACGACATCGAAGGTCCTGGACAACTGAAAGAGCCAATTCTCCCAACCGAGGGAGTCAGAAGATCCGGAGAATCGAGGAGGGTGCATCTTAGTCACCGTCTGAAGCCACTTACTAGCTACCTCTTCAGGTGTCGGGGGTGGATTCTGGCGTCCACCCTGAGCTATCTGAGCAAGTTGGGCTACTAACTGCTGAAGTACGGCAGTAGCCCCGGCATCGGCATTATTACCCGACGGCACTGAGTGAGAGGCTGAGTCCGCAGAGGATTGAGAAAGTGAGCCCTCTTCGTTATCAGCACTCCGTCCATGGCCTCGGCCGCGTCCCCTGGCTAGTCTACCACGACATCTCAACATACTGAAGAAAATATGAAAAAAACAAGATCAGAAAGATTCACAATCTACAAGGTTGGTATCACAATTCTCAATTCCGAACAACGCAAGAAAACGAATTATAGAAGTATAAGAGTTCGAGGGGACTTACAGCCATGGGTCGCACGAAAAGACGGTAGCATGATGATATTAGGCTCAACGACTGACTCTAACGACGCAACTGACAGACCCAAAATTTACCGACAGCCTAGGTATTCAAAACCTGGCTCCTATACTATAAATGTAACACCCCAATTCACAAATGGCACATTACACGCCGTAGAACCCTCGTGAGGTCTACCAGGCTAACTCAAAACACATAAACCACAATGATATCCCAAAATATGCACTCAAAAAGTAAATAGGGCCGTGGCCTCGACCAAACATTTTAACGGAGTACATGAAACATAAGTTAAATACCAATTCATTGCCCACGCAGGGGACTTAAACCAAGTTTCTCAAGGCAGCGGGCACCACTGGGCAACACGGCGCACAGACCCGGTGCAGAATGCCGCGGGTCTTGCGCCGTTTTGCACTGGTCAGGCCAGACAGCCTATTGACACAAGACGACACTACCAAAACGGAAAAAGACGATAAACCAAAACATGATATGCTGACCCAACGGTCCGGGAAAATTACATGCAACGAGAAATAATATCCAATAACCCGAAACGGTCCGAGGTACACAACTATAATCGAACAAGGAACAAATTCCCTAAACTTATAGGAAATTACGAAACGGCCCAAACGTCCGAAAATCACGATACAACGTCGGATTAAAAATCTGAAACTCACAATATGCTCCACTCAACCATACGAACTCATGGAAATAGGAAAATGACGAAATCGAATGAGTTTTACGAGAATCAAATACACATGCGATAAAATATAACTCAAGATGAAAATACGTAAAAACATCATCGAAACTCGTCCAAACGGAGAAACTCCAAGAACAAAATAGATTCAGAATTCCAAAAAGTATCAAGCGAGTTGTCCGAAATGAACATACACCAAAAATAGAAATAACCAAAAATAGAAAACACGGATATTACAGATAACCCTTGTTTTAAACCTCTTTTATAATTACGTTGGCTATAGTGGTCAAGTAATTTTCCCACACCCTTGAGATGTACTCATATTTAGTACACGATATCCCTAGTACACCCCTCAGAGCCTATCCTTTTCGCGGTTCTCGTGATATTTTGGTGGATTCTGAAATATTAATGTAGAGCATTGTTTACAATCTACCCCCAAACGTACACCCAAATTGCCTTAGCCTACCTTATATGCACTCATCTTTAGTGCATTATTGTTACAACTTATGTGTTAAACCCTTGGTTAATTGTCTAATTGATTATATAGTTTCTAAGTCGAGTCATATCTTGCAAATACAGTTTGTTGACTCAAAGTATTTTGATGATGATTGTTTTCAAAATATTTAACGAAATGTATTTCATCGAGATGCTACATTGAAGGAAAATTATGTTCATAACGCACGCTACAACATCAAAGGTAGCGCACGCTATCGAGGGTTCAAATCACCTGCAGTCAGGCAAGTTATCTGCAGCCTAGTGGAGTCATCTGATGGATAGCGCACGCAAAGGTCATAATATCAGCGCACGCTAAACTGCTAGTCTTAGTGCACACTATCATCTTTATGTAATGCACGCTATCGCTCTTAAGGCAGAGAGACAGTAAGATCTAGACAGAAAAAGGAAAAGGACTTGCGCACGCTACGGACGTTCATTTACGTATGCTACTATGAGGTCTTAGCGCACGTTACTTTTCAAGTCTAGCGCACGCTACCGGATAACATGTTTGGTAGTCCAGTAGCCACCGGACTCAAATTGAGAAAGTACTTACGTACGCTACACAAGGTAACGTACGTTACTGAGGAAAGAATATAGCGCACGCTACATTATACACATTAGCGCATGCTAAATCAGTCAAAAGTTTACCGTTGGATATTCTACCGTTGGAACGAAGAAGTCAAAGATCCGTGAAATCTGGAAAAGCTGAAATTAAATAATACTAGCGCACGCTATGCATAATTGCTAGCGCACGCTAAGCACAATTTTTAGTTGTTGGAAAAGAGACGTTGGGGAGACAAACCAACACATTTCAAAGTCAAAGTTGAAGACCTGCTGACCAACCGTTAGCGCATGCTAAGAAGGTAAGACTAGCGCACACTAGCCATATAATTTTACCGTTGGAACAGTTTTGTGACCGTTCAGATAGGCCAAGTCAGAGATCGATTGCGCACGCTATGGAGGTATTATTAGCGCACGCTAATAATACAAATATCAGAATTTGAGGAAGGGCTGACACCTATAAATACCCATAGGACTTGGGTATCTCATACACAACTACAAGCATACAAGCATACAAGCAATCAAAGCAATCTTGAGCTCAAATCTCTATCTATTACTACATTCTAAGTTGTGAGAAGAAAGATACAAAGAGTGAAACACCTTGTAATATTTATTATACTTTGTATTCTTTCATTTGGTTGTGAGTGTTGCATCACTCATACGATAGCTTTAGAGAAACGAATTAAGAGTCACTAATCCGGTGTTATTAGGATCTTTTGATCCGGAATTGTTAGGATTATACTCCTATATTCGGAAGTGAGGATTATCTAGTTCCTATAGAACACTAGATACAAAAAGTTTATTTTGAGAGTGGTTGTGCTTGGACCAATAGAAGACAAGAGGTTGTAACGGTTGTTGTACTCGAACCGATCGAAGACGAGTCAAGTGTGTGGTTGTTCTTGAGCCAATAGAAAAAGAAGTCGGAGAGAGGACGTAGGCAATTTGCCGAACCTCTATAAATCTTTGAGTCTTTTACTT
Source organism: Orobanche coerulescens (assembly GCA_033398695.1). NCBI lineage: Eukaryota > Viridiplantae > Streptophyta > Magnoliopsida > Lamiales > Orobanchaceae > Orobanche > Orobanche coerulescens. The sequence goes on along the minus strand of CM065809.1, from coordinate 29,511,313 downwards.
TCTGCACTATTTTCATTTATTCGCAAGAAAGTTCGATATTCCGCATTACCACTATTCAACCCCCTTCTAGTGGTGAATTTATCTCTTCACAGTTTTGGGATGATCGAGACTCATGGGTAAAGTACTAGTTAGTATGGAGTAATGGGAAGAATGTCAATATTACTACCCCCATATGTACGTTAATGTTTAAGGTACTTCACGTGTTTTGATTTTCTTGATTCAGGTCGTTAGTTAGTTTTTATACATGTAAAAGTTCAAGTGTAGGGAGGTTGCAAGATCCCTTTGTAATGATGTATTAGTTTGGATGGTAGGGCAAAAATATATGAAAAAATATAAAAAAGAAAAAAATCGAAAAAAGAAGAGAAAAAAAAGAAAAAAATATAAAGAGAAAAAAAAAAGAGAAAAAGACAAGAGAAAAAACATACGGACTACCATTCCATTTCTTTTATTTTTGTTTGAATCAAAATAGTGTCTTGGAAAATACAAAAAGAGTTAGTAGTTAGCAAGTCGAGTCGAGTCTTGGCTTAGCAACGCCTCATTGTACATGTAATTAACTAAAGATGATTGACGTGCCACCAGTAAATTTCCCTTTATCCAACAAAATCGTGTTTTCCATACCCTTACACCTAACATTACAACCCTTTAGAAGACCTCTTTGATAGTTTATCCTAGGTGCTTACGCCAAAGTGGTAGAGGTTTGATCCGTTCCCAAGTCTATGGTAATCTATATGTTACGACAGGTAGAGAGTGTTTTATTTTCCCATTTCCATATGTTATATAACTTTATACACCCGAAAGATGTGAGAATCCAAACACTTTATGTGAGGTGCTAGTATATAATTTCCGTGCTTATTGTGACTAAAGTGGAACGATTGTATGTTGTAATTACTTTTATATTAGTGTTAAATGACCCCTAACTTGTAAATTGATTAGGATAAAAGCATATTTGCTAAGTATAGGGATATTTGATAAGGATTTATTTGGTACCTTTTTAAGGGGTCATTTAAGCCCAAAATTGTATTAATATGATCAAATATTGCCTCAAATTGTTTCTTTTTGCATTTTAGGAACTTAGGACGAAAAATCTGGAATTCGGCACTTTTATGGCATATTTGGATGAAAAAGTGAAGAAAACGACGAAGTCGCGAAATTCTGTCAGATATGGGAGTCTGACGGCGTCACACGCTACAACATGACTCCGTCACTTGTTATTCAAGCTGGATTTTTGGTGGAAAATCACCAAGTGAGGCCTTAGAGAAATATGAAGACATATCAACCTGAGGCCGTCAGGTGTTATTTGGAGATGAGAGTCACGTATTAAGTTAACAAGAGACGGCCCAGAACATTTACAAGGGGACGGCGTCAAGACATACGTGATGGCGTCAGTAGATACAAGGTGATGCCATCATAACGGTGACCTGCACAAGACGAAACCCTAATCACGGTGAGCTGACACTGTCACAACCTATAAGGTGACGCCGTCAGATTTGTAAATCTATATATACTTTCGTATGTTTTTCATAATTCGTGTAAAATCTTGGAGTAGGGTTTTGTGGACGATTTTAGTAGATATTGTAAGGCTTTTACAACCCTTGAACTTCATGTTTCAATAAAGATAAGTTATCCCTTTAATCATTCAATATGTCTATTTATTGTTTGATTATATGTTTATCTTTTCTTTGCTTTAACATGCTAGCTTAAGTTTATTTGTGTTTGCTTAGATATAATGAAACCTAGTTGTTGATAATTGATTTGTCGTCACTTGTTTAATTGATTGCCTCGCGTTAGGCTAAGAAAACTGGCTAGTTTCTTATATGTGTTAGCTTGAACGTCTTAGAAAACGCAACCGTAGAGTGCACTATTGGTTTTTCTCGTTGTATTTATTGCGTGAATTGCGGCTTGTAGATCCTAGAAAACTTAATGGATTTTAAGGGTTTTTAGGGAAGACTAATGTTCATAGAGTTGGAGACTTCGGCACCTCCACACGACCAATATTAAGGAATACAACGCTTCAATTAAAACAAGGATGTGACAATTCGACAAATCAGTAGGAGATAACTAGGGAGTAATTAAATCTAAGTGAACACGCTTTTCCCGATTATAAGAAGGCACCATTTTACTTTTCTTGTTAGTTTAAATTAGTTCAATAGTAGTTTTGGGTTAGTTAACTAGTAATTAATTCCGCCCATTATTTCAAAACCCGAGATTTTTAATTGCTTTTCATAAAACATAAAAATACAAAAAGAATCATCCATCACCTCTAGACCTATCTGTTGGAGCAAAATCGGAATTTGCGCCGTTGTGCGAAAGCGTAAATATAAAGTGCAGAAATTTAAACGACACACGAATTTATAGAGGTTCGGCTATTAACGAAGCATACGTCCTCTCTCTGGGTATCTTTTTCTATAGGATAAAGATCAAAACCTCTGCACCTCTCTTCTATCGGTCGAGGGATAACCGTTACAATCACGTATTCAATTAGTCCATGATAAACCACTCGTTCTTGTCTTTGTGTCGGTCCAAGTTAAACCGTTTTCTTTTTCTATCAGACAAGGAAGCAACCGCTATAGCTTTCTATGGGTACTAGATAAACCTCACTTAGATATCGATTGCGATTCTAACAATGCCGGATCCTTGATCCTAATAACACCGAATCCAATCGTATCTTTTCTTTTACCTCTCTGTTGAATGTATAAACACTCAAACTAACAATATAAGCTCAATATCACAACAAAAATATAATGTATATCAATATATGATGAATGTCTTGATTGCTTGAAGTTGTTGTAATGAAACAATACTATAGGAATGGTATTTATAGGCTCCAAATCCTTACTAGCCGTTAGCTCCCTGACTCTTCATTACGGCCGCTATCAGCTTTCCATTACGGTCATTAGCCGTTTAACGTACGTTAACACATCCCGGTTACGTACGTTAACATCTCCCAGTTTGAGTCCAGTAGCATCTGATTCGATCATTACGTACGTTACTCAATCACCTATTACGGCAGAAACCCGAGTGTCTAAGGTCTGATTTGGTTCGGAACAATAAGCCGCTCTATTTTCCATCTGCATTATGTACGTTAAGATCCCTCGCTTACATATGTTTTATGCAATACGCTACGTACGTTATACCATATAGGTTTACGTACGTTAGCCTGTATAAAAATCCGTCCAGATTGATGTCTTCCACTCCTTCGTTGTTTTGCTTCGCCTCTTTGTTGTTTTGTTTTGTGTAACAACTTAATCATCTAAATACTATAAAGTATGTATGGAACAAAATGTTTCAACAATCTCTTCCTTTTTGATGATTACAAAACAACACTTCGTCAATGGGATTTACCTACAAAAATATGAATATATGTATATGTGTACATACCAAAGTATTCGACTTTGTCCATTTCGTTAGTTTCTTCTCCCATTTCTTTTTCGACTCCTCCTTTCCTTTTCTTTTTCTTTTCAAATTTTCAAATATTTCAAATTCTCATTATCTTTTCGACGTGTCCTCATTTTTCTTATCAACTTTTTTTTTCGACTTTTCTTCGATTTCTCCCCCTTTCAGGGTTAGTCCCATTCTTCTCCTTTTCTCCTTTCTCCCCCTTTTTGTCTTCATCAAAAAGTGTAATAAAAACGAATAATACATACCAAATTGATGAATATAACAGTATGCGATACCAATTAATGAATATAATTATATGCATGAATAGGGTAAAACTCCCCCTGACAAAAATATTCGTAAAAAATTATACTCCCCCTGAGTAAAATACAAATTAATTTTTGGGGATCCAACCTATAGTTGGTTTTTGTTTCGAGACGTGAACGATGTTTGGGATGGTGGTTCCTTTAGGAATCCAAATTTTCTTAATTTTAATCGTCCGTCTTGGGCTTTACAGTTTGAAATATGGTGCCCAATTTTCAAACATTTATCACATCGAGGTATATTGAAATATAAGGATTCAGTTTTGGAATGATGTTTGAATCCCAACCCCTGTTTATTCAAAGTATATTTTTACACCGAGAGCATTTGTTTAAATTTATCGTTTCCACACGAGAATTTTTTTGTTAAATTTTTCAGCTCGGTTTGAATTTTCAAAAGATCATTCTTTAAAATATTTTCGTTTTCAATGCATTTTGAATGATCGGTCTCGACAAATTTTCCCTTTTCACAAATTTTGGAATTTTCAATTTCCAATGATTTATTTTTAGATTTACGGGATTTGATCTCGGATAAAGCATTTTGAAAATCGGTATACAGTAATTCAAATGCTTCAAATAATTCATTGTGAGACGATATGCTAACCTGGCTTTCGACGTCGCTATCGTCGAATGAACTTCGGGCCATGAAAGTGAGATTGTTTTGATTGATAAAATCATCATCTTCGTCGTCGTCGCTCCATGTTGCAACGAGAACCTCCTTCTTGGGTTTTACTCGGCAATATTTAGCAAAGTGGCCTGGTTTACCACATAATCGACAATTGTTGTCGAATTTCTTAGATTCGCCCGAGATGTCTTTCTTTCTCCGGTTTAATAAGGTTTGAAACTTATTAATATTCTTGGCATAATTGGCCGATTCTTCGTCGCTTTCATCAACTGGGATTTCTTCTCTTTTTGACATCTTAGCCTTCAAGGCTATCGATCTTTCCTTCGGTTTCGGCTTTACATTTTGAGATTTAAGAACAATATTGTAATTTATTAGTGAACCAACGAGGGCACTAAAATCAAGATTATTGAGATCTTTCGATTCCATAATCGCCGTCACCGTTCTGTCCCATTCAACAGGTAGTGATCTTAAGATTTTCTTGACTTTCTCACTACTTGATAATGGTTTTCTGAACGAAGCAAGTTCATTTGTGATGACCGAAAATCGGTCGAGCATGTTGGTGATGGACTCGCCACCCTTCATCATGAATAATTCGTAGTCATGGAGAAGCATATTGATCTTCGTCTCATTGACTTGAGTTGTCCCTTCGTGTGTGATTTCAAGAATTTTCCATATCTCTTTAGCACTTTCACACGATGAGATACGATTGACCTCTTCCGGATTTAAGGCACAAAATAGAAATTGAGTAGCCTTACAATTTAGATGGTCGTTCTTCCAATCTACGTCATCATATTCTTTGAAAGATTTAAGCGTACCGTCGGATTTGAGAGGAATTTTCGGACCAAGACATATTACTTTCCAAAGCTCGATGTCATATGCTCGGATGAATATTGACATCTTTTTCTTCCACATCATGAAGTTTGAGCCATCAAAAAATGGTGGTCGGTTAAGAGCAAGGCCTTCGACTGGAGCAAATTGGAACGCCATTTGGATCTTCTCTTAGGATGTTAAACCGCTTATTGGACGTACCGCTCCGATACCAATTGTTGGAGCAAAATCAGAATTTGGGCCGTTGTGCGGAAGCGTAAATATAAAGTGCGGAAATTTAAACGACCCGCGGATTTATAGAGGTTCGGCTATTAACGAAGCCTACGTCCTCTCTCTGGGTATCTTTTTCTATAGGATAAAGATCAAAACCTCTGCACCTCTCTTCTATCGGTAGAGGGATAACCGTTACAATCACGTCTTCAATTGGTCCGTGATAAACCACTCGTTCTTGTCTTTGTGTCGGTCCAAGTTAAAGCATTTTCCTTTTCTATCGGATAAGGAAGCAACCGCTCTATCTTTCTATGGGTACTAGATAAACCTCACTTAAATATCGATTGCGATTCTAACAATGCCGGATCCTTGATCCTAATAACACCGAATCCAATCATATCTTTTCTTTTACCTCTCGTGTATGTGTTGAATGTATAAACACTCAAACTAACAATATAAGCTCAATATCATAACAACAATATAATGTATATCAATATATGATGAATGTCTTGATTGCTTGAACTTGTTGTAATGAAACAATACCATAGGAATGGTATTTATAGGCTCCAAAGCCTTACTATCTGTTAGCTACCTAACTCTTCATTACGGCCGCTATCAGCTTTCTATTACGGCTGTTAGCCATTTAACGTACGTTAACACATGCCGGTTACGTACGTTAACATCTCCCAGTTTGAGTCCAGTAGCATCTGATTTGATCATTACGTACGTTACTGAATCACCCCTTACGTACGTTAAGGATACGTCATTGCTGGCGTCATATAACCGTTGTCGCCTTTCTGACTTTGACTCGTCCAACGTTCTTCTTGTTTGAATTCCCAAACACAGCATTACGTACGTTAAGATCCCTCACTTACGTATGTTATTTTCAATACGCTACGTATATTATACCACATAGGTTTACGTACGTTAGCTTGTATAAAAATACGTCCAGATTGACGTCTTCCACTCCTTCGTTGTTTTGCTTCGCCTCTTTGTTGTTTTGTTTTATGTAACAACTTAATCATCAAAACACTATAAAGCATGTATGGAACAAAATGTTCCAACACTATCTCGACATATATCTTGACCTAGCGACACTATTCCCCTAGAGAACGATAAATCCCCTGGACTTACCTATACTACACTACAACGATTAGGTACACTGCCTAGAGGATTGTAAAACTTCCTTGTGAGGGTTTGCAAATCTCGCATCAAGTTTTTGGTGTCGCTGCCGGGGAATAGTTAATAGTTTAGGTTCAATTTCTATCTCATTTAGGTCTACTCACTAGATTCCTATCAAGTGAGATTTTTGTTTTTCTTTTTAGCTTTCTTGTAGTCTATGTTTGTTCTTCGTGTTTTTGTTCGTAGGAATTTTCAAATACCTGTTCCAGCTCCCATTATGGAGGACGCGAATCCACCCAACCTTTTGTAACACCCCAAATCACAAATGAGACATTACACGTCGTAGAACCTTCATGAGGTCTATCAGGCTAACACATAACACACAAACCGAATAGGAAATCCCATAAGACACAATCATCAAAGTAAAATCGGGCTGTGGCCTCGGCCAAAACATTTTAATCAAGTAACGAAGAATGTAACCACAATAAATCTATTGCCCACGCAGGGGACTTTAACCAATAAAGAAAAATGGAACAGACTTGAGCCTCATCATCATGCCAGTCCATCCTTTGCATGCACATCCCGTGCCAGCTCCTCAGCTCGACCAGTACCTGAAATGCATAAGACGCATTTCCCCCAATTAAGGGGTTAGCATTCGAATAGCTAGTGGAAGTACACAATTACACAACATTATATACATACGCGATTCAACGCAAACAAACCATTTAGGAAAAACATTTTCAATCAATATTCCGGAATATCACATTTACATCAAAAACACTATATCCTCAAGTTTTCCATATCATAACTATCCACGCTTGGTAACTCGCGACCATACCCATTAGTATCGGCCTCCAGAGGTCCCGTGGAACCGTCCCCAGGTGAGAAACCACTTCCACGGCCGTACCCATTAGTATCGGCCCCCAGAGGTCCCGTCGAACCGTCCCCAGGTGGAAGAACATCAACACACACACCCAAGTCCACTTCCGTGGGCGTACCCATATCGGCCCCCAGAGGCCACATATGCCATACCCGGGTGGAAGAGCAACAATCACATTCATTCAAAAATATAATTTACTTCATTCACATCAAAACCGTACCGATACAATGAAATGTAATATATGTACTTGCCTTGGATAACACGCGACGAAGAAAACAGTGAAATGAAGGGTTTCGGTCCGAATAGTCTTCACAACTCCGATCCTAACAACAATAGAGACTCAATCAACTACAATTCCACTGAGAAATCACGAATTAATCGGCGTTCTACCCTAAGGGACAATACACCAAACACTATGAAGGCATAAGGGTCAAATTTGATCAACGAAGGGAAAAACTTGGAATTGATCCACCAAAGTTCTAGGAAAATATAAAACCACAATTACCCAACTATAATTCATCATCAATCGAAGCAAAAACGAAAGGAAAAACGAATAATAGCCAAGAACCCTAAAGTTAGGTATAATGTCAAAATACCTCAATTCAACGATGGAATGGTGGAAGGAAGATGATTGATTCGTGCAATAAACTCCAATTCCGAGTTATATGATGATAGAATGAAATATCCGAATGAAATCGCCCAAAATCGCCAAGAAGGAGTGGAGAGCCAAGAGGAAAAGAGAAAATGGGGGTTAAAACCTGTGTCTGTCCTATTTATACTGGAAAGAACACGACGCAACAAACGGCCCAAATGGCGCTGTGTTCAGCGCCGTATTGCAGGGTCAGCGGGTGACCCCTGTGCGACACGGCGCACAGACACGGTGCAAAATGCCGCGGGTCTTGCGCCGTTTCGCCAGGCAGCGAGCACCACTGGGCAACACGGCGCACAGACATGGCGCAGAATGCCGCGGGTCTTGCGCCATTTCTCGGACAGTGAGCGACCCCCTGTGCGACACGGCGCACAGAGACGGCACAAAATGTCGCGGGTCTTGCGTCGTTTTGCACAGGTCCTGCCAGACAGCCTCTGGACACAAGACGACGCTACCAAAACTGAAAAAGACGATAAACCATAACACGACATGCCGACCCAATGGTCCGAGAAAAATTACATGCAACGAAAAATAATATCCAATCCGAGGTACACAACCAAAATCGAATAAGGGACAAATTCCCTAAACTTATAGGAATTTACAAAACGGCCCAAACGTCCGAAAATCACGATACAACGTCGGATCAACAATCCGAAACTCACAACATGCGCAAATCAACCATACGAACTTGTGGAAACAGAGAAATAGTGAAATCGAACGAGTTTTATGAGAATCGAGCGTACATGCAATAAAATATAGTTCAAGACGAAAATACGTAAAAACATCACCGAAACTCGTCTAAATGGAAAAACTCAAAGAACAATTTAGATTCAGAATCTCAAAATAGTGACAAGCGAGTCGTCCGAAACGAACATACACCAAAAATAGAAATTACCAAAAATAAAAAGTACGGATATTACATTCTCTCCCCCTAAAAATAAGTTTCGTCCCGAAACTTACAACGCGAACAACTCGGGGTATCTCGACCTCATACTCTCTTCCGTCTCCCACGTGGCTTACTCGGATCCATGCCTCGACCATCGCACTTTAACCAAAGGAATGGTTTTGTGCCTGAGTTGCTTCACCCGATGCTCTAAGATCTGAATCGACCTCTCCCCGAAGGTAATGTCGGGCCCCAACTCGATCTCTCTAAAATCGATGATATGGCTAGGGTCTGGTACATACTTCCTAAGCTGGGAAACATGAAATACGTTATGTACGTGGATCAGGGACGGTGGCAAGCCTAACCGATATGCAAGCTCTCTAATTCTCTCTAGAATCTCGAATGGCCCAATATATCTCGGGCTAAGTTTACCCTTCCGAACGAAGCGGTAAACTCCCCGTGTCGGCGACACCTTAAGCAGGACATGGTCTCCCAACTCAAACTCCAACGGCCGGCGACGCGTATCGGCATAAGACTTCTGTCGACTCTGGGCCGTCAACATCCTATCGCGAATCAGAGCAATTTTCTCTCTCGTCTCAACTATCATACCGGGCTCGGTGCCAATTAGCTCGGATGCATCATCCCAACACAACGGCGACCTGCACCTCCTACCATACAATTCCTCAAATGGTGCCATTTTGATCGAGGCGTGCCAACTATTGTTGTACGTGAACTCGATCAGTGGCAAGTGCGACTCCCAATCATCCTTCCAATCTAAAGCACAGGCTCGCAACATATCCTCCAGCGTCTGTATCGTCCGCTCAGACTGTCCGTCTGTCTGAGGGTGGTAGGATGTACTGAGTCTCAACTTGGTCCCCAGGGCTCGATGAACGGCCTGCCAAAAATGTGATATAAACCGGCCATCACGATCCGAAACAATACTCTTAGGGGTCCCATGCAACCTCACGATCTCCACAATAAACACTCGCGCTAGTCTCTCTGGCCCCTAAGTATCCTTAATACCCAGAAAATGAGCTGATTTGGTTAGTCGATCGACAATAACCCAAATTATGTTCATTCCAGTCCGAGTTTTAGGCATAGTGGTAATAAAATCCATAGAAATATCCTCCCATTTCCACTCCGGGATAGTAAGTGGTTGCAAAAGCCCCACAGGTCGCTGATGCTCGATCTTAACCTGCTGACAGGTCAAACACCTCGACACAAACTCGCTAACGTCTGTCTTCAAATTACTCCACCAGTAGTTACTCCTCACATCCTTGTACATTTTGCTCGTACCAGGATGTATGGAGTAAGGTGTGGTATGAGCTTCACTCAAGATCTTCTGTCTCAGCTCAATAACACTCGATACACATAGTCTGCCGCGAAATCTCAAAACTCCATCATCCTGAACCACAAATCCAAGGGCTTTCCCATTCCTCACATCCTCCCTCAACTGGACCAAAAACGGATCATCATACTGTTTCGCCTTGATATCATCAGTCAAGGACGAAGTGATCTCCAACGCATATATCTGACCCTGAACTCTCTGAACTCAAACCTCGATATTCTGACAAATAAAATCCCGCTGAATCATACTCTGTGGTGTAAGTACCTCTAACATCTGTAACGCCATCGGCTTCCGACTCAACGCATCGGCCACTACATTAGCCTTACCCGGATGGTAAAGTATCTCGAGATCGTAGTCTTTAATTAGCTCAAAGAACAATTTAGATTCAGAATCTCAAAACAGTGACAAGCGAGTCGTCCGAAACGAACATACACCAAAAATAGAAATTACCAAAAATAAAAAGTACGGATATTACACCTTTCACCCGACCATCACCTTGTTAATGCTTTTAGTGATGAATCCGACCATGATACCGACCATGAAAATGGCCCTTTTTATTTTTCGGATCCCGATGATGATTTAGGTGATGGAGAAGTTATTAATGAGGTAAGAAAAAAAGAGGAGGTAGATCCTCTTAAGTATGTTGACCCTAGGACTAAGATTGACGGTGAGTCTTTTTAATATGCAATTTCCTTGTAAGATTGGATTTAGGAGCTTTGATGCTTACCTTAACTCGTCTTTACCAATGAATCTAATCTCCCCTGCCGAATACAATAAAATAATGGTAGAAGAGTTGGAATATCAAGGAGATAACATAGTGGCTAGGGTTGAACCTTTGCATGTCTTTTTTGGAAGTTTCGTGTACTTTGTGGACTTTATGGTCATGGAGGATTTAGGAGAATTCATTGATAATAAATTGACCCAAGTCATATTTGGAAAACTCTTTAAAAGGCTAACTAAATTAGATGAAAAGCTTATGGATGGGTTAATCACATTCTCGGATGGAGTAGAGGATTTTGTTTACCAAATGCCCCATTCGTACCCTAGGTTTAAGGACTTCACAATTGAGGCATGTAATAGATTTGCTCCACTTTCAATTTTGAGTGAGAATGATAAAAGGAATGGAGTTAAATATCCACATGAAAAAAATAAGAGATATTATCATGGATGTTTAGAGTTAAATGATGAATATAAGAAAGATGAGGCAACAATTACGTGGCTCACGCTTGGGTATGTAAGCATAGACGATACAAGATAGGCCATGACTTTGAGTCTAGCTATAAGAATTGTTAATAAAGAAAAGCATTTCTTGGGAGGTAACCCAAGCTTTTTAATTGTTTGTTCGTTTGTTTTTATTTTGATTGATTTCATATATGTGCTACATCTGTATTTGTTCATCTTTCATGTTTCGAATACACATTTGTGAAAATGCTTTATTTTATTTTTAACTTCGTCTTAATTACGTATAAAGGTATTTTACAAAAAGATAAGTGTAGGGAAGATCATATTTGTTTACAGGAACAAATTCGAACATGAAAGTTAACAATTAATAATTAGCATATATATTTGTATGTTGTTAGAGTCAAATGCTTCTATCGAGTCACAATGAATGTTTTGCAGATTTTCCAGGTTTTAATTATATAGATTTTTCCAGAAATTTTTCAGAAACAAAACACAAAAATACTGTCAGGTCTATCCTGACGGCGTCAGGGTTTACACCTGACGGCGTCAAGCACTATAGTAGCACAGTTTTCCAGAATTTTATTTTTCTGCTGGAACTCAACTTTTTGAAAATTTCCAGAATTTTTAAATTTCCAGGAATCTGTAAACATTTATTTTGCAAGCATTATATCTTATTTGCTTTCTAGAATTTGTTTTTATTATATATAGTATTTACCGCCGATTTTATGCGAAGTTTTGTGTTTCGTTTTCTTATTAAATTACAGGTTATATTGGACAAGAAAATAAACTTCACCAAGAGCTCATCATACTTCAAACGTGCACATCTTTTTATTGAAAGTTGTTTTTCTTGGAGGAGGATTTAGCCATATTTCACATCGTCCACGCCGAGCAAATTAGGGGAGTATTAGTTTCTTTCATCTATTTTATTTTTCCCTTTATCATAACTTTGATACTTTTCAAGAATATTAGGGACAATGTTCAATTTAAGTGTAGGGAGGGTAAAATGGGATACCTTAGAAACTATAACTTCGCTTGATATTTGTTTTGACTTTGAGTAAATGTGTAATAAACTAAAAGACATACTTGTTAGGGTGATTTTAGCACCAAATTTAAATTTTTTTACAACATATAGGAGTGAAACTTTAGTCTTAATAAGCGTTTCATGGATAGGAATTATATAGCTAGCACAAAAACCCTTCCACTCAAAAATTTCCACACCAAAAATGTGAGGTTCGCCTTTAGATCGATAGGAAAAAGCATTCACCTTTAATGCTTATGAGTGTACCGGTAGTATATCGATTCTTGAACTTGTATTTGTGATGCATCCCGAGATCGCTAGTAAGACTACATTCGTGTAGTTAGGATTTACTAAATGATAAGAGGCACTAGGATAACCCTTCGTTTAAACCTGTTTTATAATTACGTTGGCTACACTGGTCAAGTAATTTTCCCACACCCTTGCGATGTACTCATCTTTAGTACACGATACCCCTAGCACACCCCTTAGAGCCTATCCTTTTCGCGGTTCTCGTGATATTTCGGTGGATTCCAAAATATTAATGAAGAGCATTGTTGATGAACAAATTAAAAACTCGCAAGTGTACGAATCACTTCTGTAGGAAGTGGCAAGTAACTCCGAGATCGATCTATCGAGGAGTTGGAAATGGTTTGAAGTTCGATTATGTTTAGCAAATAGTCGAATTTACAAAAATAAAGTAAATTAAAACATGGTGAATGATTCGATTGAGATGCAAGTTCGTAAAACAAGTGCGGAAAATTAAATTAATCGAAGCGTTAAAAACACCGAATTAAAGGTTGGATTTCTAGAGAATACAATTATGAGAAAGATGTTAGGAATACTTGTTAGATTTTGATGATGTCATTATTGTAATTCAAATGTTTATTACTTGGCAAAATGTAAGGAAGAACCAAATGAGTATTTTCCATAGGCCAAATAGTGTTAAGTTAAAAACTTGCCAAAATGTAAAGAAGAACCAAATGAGTATCTTCTATAGGCCGAATATGTTAGGCTCAAATCGGCTAAGTACAAAGGTACAGATAAGCACATCAGAGAAGTACAACCGAGTCAAATCAGAGAAGTTCTGGTCAACAAAAAATTCATCAGAGATGTTTGACCAGACTGCAGTCAAGTGATCAGCAGACTAAGTCATCTGAAGTCTAACCATCAGACAAGTCAAAATTCATCAAGACAAAAGACTCTAGACAAGTCATCTGATCAGGCGAGTCTCAACAGTCATCAGAGAAGTCATCGATAGAGAAGTCCAAACTGTAGAGAATATGACTAGACATCAACCAACTTGACTTATAAGAGATCATCCAAGTACTCCAAGTCCACGTCATCATGCGTTGAATAGTCAAATATTACGGAAAGTCACATGCAAGCGTAAAGAGACAAATTGGAGAGATTCCCGCAAGGATATGAATTAAATAATTCATCCAGACCTACCACTGAAGACTTTAATCTTATTATATTCAAAAGATGCGGCGCCTCACATGCAAAGTCTTCACAACGGTCGAAATATGGATTAAAATATGGGAATCCAGCCTTGCAACGTTCAGAAAAATAAACAAAGAAGTCTATTTCTCCAACGGACGGATTTGTTACAAAGATTTGCAATGGCTATGAAGAATGCTCAAGGATCGCCATTTATATATATACGAAGATTTGAAGATGAGCAGTACGATGTGAACAAAACTCTCAAGCGATCAAAGTTATCAAAGCAATCAAAGCAATCATATAGCATCGTGAAAAGAGCAGTACTCGAAGTTCTTATTTGAAGAAAGATCTTAGTTGGAGAAGACAAACACTCTTGTCTTAAAACCTGAGTTCGGGGTACTTCACTGATTGAAGTTGCGAGGCTGATAGGTATCCGACGATTTGAAGAATCAAGTGGTGCTAGGCAGTCAAAGAGGAGTTGCAACGACATGATTTCCACTGGTTGGAAGTTGTTGTAGCTAAGTAGTATAATCACTGTAATATTTATCACTGGTTGAGAATTATAGTGGAGTCATCTCCAACTAGTTTGGAGAAAGTGGATTAGTAAAGGATTACCCCACCTCTGAGACCACTATAAATTGCCTGCACGTTTTATTGTTTTCAGCATCATACTTAACTGTTGCACTCATACTTTACAGTTCCATTGCTTAGTTCTGTTTTCGTCATCAGCTGATTTACGCATATCTATCAGCTGAGAAACTCACTCTTCGTGAAAAAGAGTTTAAGAGTTTCAATAAGTCTATTCACCCCCCTCTAGACTTATTCCTGGACGACTTGTGACCTACAAGTGGTATCGGAGAGGTTGGTTCATTTATTTCACGAACCAGATCCATATATCAAGGATATATATTTTTTAAACTCTCATTTTAAAATGGAACACATGCAGTCTAGATTACCTTTGTTTTCAGTTGACGAGTATGATCATTGGAAGATAAGGATGCAGGCACACTTATCTTCAATCCATGACGACATGTGGTATATCATAGAGGACAGCCCGTTCATATTCGAGAAGGACAACACTCCTGAGAAGATTGCAGCTGGGAAGCCAGAAAAGATCCCAAAGAAGAGGACGGAGCTGATCCCAGAAGAAAGAAAGCTGGACAACCTAGACAACCGCGCCAGAGATGTGCTATACCAAACCCTTAACAAATCAACAATGGTCAAGATTAAAAATTGCAAAAATGCCAAAGAGATTTGGGATACCCTTGCTTTAATGTGCGAAGGTACCGAACTAATAAAAGAAAACAAATTGTCAATCGCTACCTAGAAGTTTGACAACTTCAAGATGAAGACCGGAGAATCCATAGACCAGGTGGACACAAGGTTCACAGAGATCATCAACGAAATCAATTCACTGGGAAAATCCTATGGCAACAGGGAGATGGTCCTGAACGTTTTGAGATCACTTAACCTAGAGTGGAATATAAAGGCGGTAGCCATGAGGGAATCCAAAGACCTCAATAAAATCAAGATTCAAGAACTATTCTCTGACCTGAAGGCTTATGAATTCGAACTCCCAAGTTCATCATCAAACGAGCCTGCAGAGAAGGGAATAGCGTTTGCAGCCGAGTCCCCCGCTAAAAGCCTATATGAAGTTAAACCTCTAAATCCACTCGACTTCGAGGAAGAAATGGCGTTCATCATGCAAAGGTTCAGAAACTTCAGAAAGAATTACTCCAAATATAAAAAGAATTATAAGGAGAATCCCAGAAGAAACCAAAAAGGCGGAAGCTGGAAGGTGGAGTGTTACAACTACCATAAGACAGGACACATTCAAATCGACTGTCCTGATCTTAAGAAGGACGAGAGCAAGAAAGAGGTGAGCAGAAAAGAAGACCGTAGGAAGGCCCTCATCGGAAAAGATCAAGAGCGTGTAGAGTCAAGCAACGGATTCTTCTTTGATGATGATGAAGAATATGATTGTCTGATGGCCAACCTAGCTGATGAAGAGGTAACATCAAAGCCCTCTAATTCAAACAATAGTTCATCCATGTCACAAGATATGGACTTGCACGAATCTGTAAATCAGCTACTTAAGGATTTTGAGACACTAAAATATGCACACCTATCTGTATGAGCCGAGAAGACTCAGCTGCAAGATGAGAATAGGCAGCTGAAAAATGATTTTGAAAAACTCAGCCTAGAATTGAATAAAGTAAAATATGATCTTGAAAACCAGGCTGCAGTTAACTTGAAAAACCAGGCTGATGTCACTACAGCTGAGATAAAGCGATTAACTGTTTTGAATAGTGAAAAATCAGCTGCACTTGCTCATGTCAAAGCCGAATTTACTAGACTGACTCAGGTAAGTAAGACTCAGGCGCAGGAAATAACCTCTCTGAAGGCGTCTCTAACTTTGGACGAATTGTGTACCAATAAAAGGCCACTATATTCCAGATCAGGCCTTGGATATGACCCCCACACTCCCTCTAGTTCTAAAACCACTTTCATCAAGGGAGAAACAATTGTCTCGTCTGCTGAGCCTATATACAAACTTGTATTTAAAAATAGGCAAAATCCAAGTCACAAGACTAGGCTGCAGCCAAGGTATACAATGCAGCCACCTAGACAAGCGACTAGGCAATGGCCAAGGAAGAAGCAGCAGGCCAGAAAACATGCCCATTATTATCAGAAACTCCCCAAAAATAGATTTTAAAATAGGAGGGGCAAATGGAAACCTCAAGGTTATCCTAATTTTCAAAATGAACAAGTGTGGAGACCTCAAAGATTTAATAAATGGTCTCAGCCAAGGTTTAGATATGGCCCACACTACCAATATTATGAGGCATATCCGGTATACAATCCTAACAAAGGATATAGACCTAGACCTTACACACCTTATAGGGGTAATAACAACAGTTTCCACAATCCAAGGAGAAATCAATTCTCCAGGAAACCATCTAACCCCAGAGGACCCACACAAATTTGGGTACCTAAATGTCTGCTTGTATGATTGCAGAAAAGGTGGAAGGACTACTACTACATCTCCACAATTTCAAACATTGGAGGTGAAGAATGGTTTGTAGATTCCGGATCCTCAAGGCACATGACCGGGAACAAGAAGGTGCTGACAAAATATACCAAAGAAAGAGGTCCATACGTAACCTTTGGAGATAGCTCTCGAGGACAAACAAAAGGCTTTAGAGAGCTGCACCGAGGAAATATCACTATATCCAAAGTTCATTATGTCAAAGGGCTCAAGTATAATCTCCTGAGCATAATCCAGTTTTATGATGAAAAGAATCTAGTAGTCTTCACCATTTGGAAATGTATGGTGATAGATATCCTATCTGGAGAGGTGAAGCTATAAGAATTCATAAGGAGAGACGTCTACATGATAGATTGGATCACAGGAACCCCAAATACCTGTTTTCTATCTAAGACAATAGCTGAGAATGGATGGATGTGGCACAAAAGATTATGTAACCTAAATTTCAAAGCCATCAACAAGATTAGTTCACAGAAGCTGGTCAGAGGACTTCCAGAAGAAGCATTCAAGAAGGAAGCTCTCTGTGATGCGTGTCAGAAAGGAAAGCAGACCAGAGCATCATTCAAGCTAGTCCAGCCTACAAATCTCACATAAAGGATCTTAGATCTACTTCATATGGATCTATTTGGCCCTATCAAGCCAAGAACTCTAAGTGGCAGAAAGCATGCTCTAGTAGTAGTGGATGACTACTCAAGGTACACATGGATTATCTTTTTGTATAAGAAGAGTGAAACCTTGACCAAGTTACCTGAGCTGCTGAGAAGGATCCAAAATGAGAAATCTCTCTCAATCATCAAGATCAGATCAGATAGAGGAGGTGAATTTATCAACAAGGCGATCACTAATTACAGCGATCAGAATGGAATTCAGCATGAGCTCTTTGTAGCCAGGACTCCCCAGTAGAATGGTGTTGCCGAAAGAAGAAACAGAACCTTAAAGGAAGCAGCCAGGTCCATGATTGCAGAAGCAGGCCTGCCCAAGAGGTTCTGGGCTGAAGCTATAAACACAACATGCCATACTCAGAACAGGAGTATGATAGTAGGGAGACATGGCAAAACTCCCTATGAGGTTTGGAATGGAAGAACACCTACAGTTGCTTATTTTCATATTTTTGGTTGTAAGTGTTTCATCCACAACAATAGTAAAACCCAACTAAATGCCTTTGATGATAAAACTGATGACGGTCTCTTTATGGGATATTCACAAAGAACCAAGGCATATAGAGTTTTTAACAAAAGAACCTTAGTTCTGGAGGAAACACCTCATGTTGTATTTGATGAATCTACCGTTGAGTACAGGAAACAAGTGGAACTAATTGAGGATAAGTTCAAATCCGCAACCCTAGAAGAAGTCATTGTTCATGACACAGGAATGATGGACTCATCTGCAGATCAGCCTGAAGACCCATCTGTAGCTGATGAAGACCCAACTGCAGATCAGACAGGACCACCAAACCTACCTGATCCAGTTGCTGCTGATAAAGACCAATCTGTAGCTGATAAAGACCCATCTGCAGACCAGACCAGACCCCAACCTGCAGATGACAAGACGGTAGCTGATCCAGTTGCAGACCAAGGAGATTAGATCCAAGCTGATGCAGACATAGAGGAAATCCACCAAAGCAAATCTACAGGGGGAACAAACCCTGAAGAAGAAGACTTTCCTAAGTGGCTCAAAGATCATCCTATCCAACAGATCATTGGGAAGCTGACTGATGGAGTCAAGACAAGAAAGTCTTCTCTACCCGCAGGAATGGCAATGTTTTCATGCTTTATGTCCCAAATAGAACCCAAGACAACAGAGCAAGCCCTGGAAGACTATTCTTGGATCAATGCCATGCAAGAGGAGCTTGAAAAAATGGAAAGGAACAATGTTTTGGAACTAACAAACAGACCAGATCATAAGAAGGTTATTGGCACCAAATGGGTATACAAAAACAAAAGCGACGAAGATGGAGCTGTTGTTAGGAATAAAGCCAGACTTGTTGCTAAAGGATATGCACAGTGTGAAGAAATAGATTTTGATGAAACCTATGCACCTGTTGCAAGATTAGAAGCCATCGGACTATTCCTCGCATATGCTGCATTCAAGGATTTTGAAGTCTATCAGATGGATGTAAAGGGTGCTTTTCTTAATGGAATCTTAGAAGAAGAAGTCTATGTGGAGCAACCCCCAGGATTTGTCAAAGGAGACAAAGTCTACAAGCTATTGAAAGCTCTATATGGACTCAAGCAGGCACTAAGAGCTTGGTATGAAACCTTATCTGTATTTCTTGAGAAGAACGGTTTTTGCAAAGGAAAAGTGGACAAGACCTTATTCAGAGTGGAGCACGAACACCACATATTACTAGTTCAGATATATGTGGATGACATCATATTTCCAACCCAGAGTTGTGTGAGAAATTCTCAAATCTCATGCAAGGAGAATTTGAGATGAGTATGATGGGAAAGATTAACTTCTTTCTTGGATTACAAGTCAAGCAGATGGAAAATGGAATTTTCATCAATCAAGCCAAATATACCCGAGATTTAATCAAGATATTTGGAATGGAATCAGCCAAACTAGTAAGAATTCCTATGAGCACAAGTACTCACCTAGATGCAGATGAGGGAGGGATATAAGTGGACTCAACCCACTACAGAGGACTCATTGGATCATTACTATACCTCACTACAAGCAGATCATATATATCTTATGCCGTAGGAGTATGCACACGATTTCAATCCAAGCCAAAGCAGTCTCACCAAGATGCAGCCAAGAGAATAATCAAATACCTTAAGTCTACAATCAATGTTGGATTATGGTATCCTAAGGATGATAACTTCGAGCTATCAGGATACTTAGATGCAGATTTAGTAGGATGCAAAATAAATAGGAAAAGCACTAGTGGAACGTGCCAATTCCTAGGAACCAGACTGATATCCTGGTTTAGCAAGAAGCAGGTTTATAACTCTATCTACACAACAGAGTCAGAATACCTAGCTGCAGGTAGTTGTTGCGCCCAGATCTTATGGATCAGACAACAACTTAGGGACTACAACATTATTGCCAATGAAGTGCCAATTTGGTGTGACAACAATAGTGCTACTGCAATAACCAACAACCCGGTATTGCATTCAAGGACAAAGCACAATGATGTTAAGCATCAGTTCATAAGAGATCACGTGATTAACAAGAGAGTCAGAGTTGAAAGAGTCAGCACAGACAACCAAATTGCTGACATTTTCACCAAACCTTTGTCAGAAGAAAGGTTTTTGGAGCTGAGCAAGGAACTTGGATTACTAGATTGGGAATCTAGTACAGATGAAAAAAGCTAGCTGAAGCAGATCAGACGAAGGACGAACTAAGCTGATCATAGGAATCAGACCCTACCTGATGTAGACAAGAAGACGAAGGACAGACGAAGGAACCTAGCTGACCAAACCACAGGCGAGAAGTCAAAGGAGTCACCTCACCTGATGCAGAGTAGTCAAGAGTCAAACAGTCAACCAACTAAGTTTTATATACCTAATCGACTTCTAAATATTATATTATTATCTGCTATTTGTATAATATCATATTACTATTTGGATCACAAGTGGCATAATACTATATGTTTAAAATACACGTGGCAACTACAAGTTCAATCGACCTCCACTGTGACCAATTAAAATCCAACCGTCCATTTTCAAATTCTCAAAACCTGGACCACCGTTACTAAATTTGAATTTTAAAAAGGCCTCAAAAGGTGGACACCGTTTAAAATAAATGAATATTTAATTACAAATGTCGTTTCATTTTCCTTTTAAGGACGGGAAAAGCCTTTTCACTTTACCTTCACCAAACTTTCGAAACCCTAATTCTCAAAGCAGAAATCCTTTTGAACCCTCAATACACTAAGAAATCGCTTATTTTGTAGAAATGGAATCCTACTTTGAAGGCGTAAATCTGAAGGCAGTGAAGGACCAGATCATCTTTTCTCTGGTCGTTGATTTTGAAGGACTCCTAGAAACAAATCTGGAGAACAACGACGTGCTCAACCTCATCAGAGTGATGAAAATGAATGGGATCTACCCATTTTTGGACATCAGCCCCAAGCATCTGTTCAAGGAGGCTGTTATTGCTTTTTTCCGAGAGGCCCGAGTGATCGAATCGGGGATTCGGAGCACAATCTGTGGAATCCAAGTGGATATCACGCCGGAAACAATCGGTAAAACATTTGGGATGAAAAACCGCGGTGTGGCGGTCGAAGCCCTAAAGCAGAGCGCAGCCGACACATGGCTAAAAATCAAGGTTGCCGACCAACCAGAGAAATTGAAGCTAACGGCCAAGAGGAGCAAAATAAAGAAGGAGTACCGCTATGCGTTGGATATAACCAACAAGATAGTTATGGGGATGGCATGTATCTACGACCAACTGTCGTCAGCTAAGTTTATGGTGCTGGGAGCACTGATTCAAGACGAACCAATTGACTGGACTGATTACATCTACAGGCAATTGGTGCGTGAGGTCAACAAGGCCGAGTGGCTTGTTGAAGAAAATAAATTCAAATCCAAGCTGGCGTTCAGAACACAGCTCAGTTGGATATTAGAGAAACTTGGTGTGGCGAAGGGAAACACTTACCCCTTCCACATCAACAAGAGACTTGGTCATCTAGACCAAGAAACGCTAAGGAGGCTAGGAGGCGAAAGGGGAGCAGCACAGATTCTAAAAGAGATGTTTGAAGAGAGACCCCTACAGATACCCTGAAAGCTTAGACGAGTCCAACTAGGCTGCAGCCCGCAACTCACCTGCAGCCCAGTCTGATACAGAGTCAGATAACACCCCAATTGCTGTTCGTTTTAAGAGAAGGGGACCAGCCCCTGGTGAGCCTTCCATAATCCACTCCTCACCAGAACCCTCTCCCAAACGACCCAGGCGCTTATTTGATGAGGAGGAGCAGCCAGATCAATTTTTTACACCTGAACCAATTCACTTGGAGGATCAGCCTGCTCCCTCCAGCCTGAAGACCCAAATGGTACCAGTTCTAACCCCTCTTTTTGCAACGAAAGAAGAAGAAGCGAGTTT
The DNA here is from genome assembly GCA_033398695.1 of Orobanche coerulescens. Lineage (NCBI taxonomy): Eukaryota > Viridiplantae > Streptophyta > Magnoliopsida > Lamiales > Orobanchaceae > Orobanche > Orobanche coerulescens. The sequence continues at coordinate 29,489,338 of CM065809.1, read as the reverse complement.
AATTATCTTGATTCCAGAATCCAATTACACTTTTAATCTGCTTGAACACAATCTTTTTAACCTGTCTATAGAGCAACTTTTAATTGTAAAAACTCATGCTCTAAAACACTCTTTTGTTGAAATCTTTGAGGAATGGAAAACTCTCAAAACTGTTCCATTCTCTCAACTTCAAACCTTTATTGAAGGGAGTAGCTGGGAATATCCCCAGGCTACAGAGGATCTGCTCACCCACTTTTGCAATGAGACATATCTGTGCTTACTACTTCAGGAAGACTGGTTCATATCCAATTTTAAAACAAACATGGACCAGCTCCTCCATCTTATTATGGCTAGTGTTTTTGATGGAACTTTGAATAGAGATGGGGAGGTAGTTGAAAAACAAGTGAGTATCGAAGAAGTGGTGGAAGAAGAATAAAAAGAAGAAATTATTATAATAGAAGATGAAGAGGAAATAAAGGAGGAAGTAGAAAAGGAAAAAGAAGAAGAAAACATTCTAGTTGAAAAGGGATTGAAAAAACAGAAGAATTGGAGGATGAAGGAGAAGAAGAAGGAGAGGAGGTAGACCAAGAAGAAGTAGAAGAAGAAAAAGAAGAAAATGATGAAGATGAAAATGATAAACATAATGATGAAGATAATGATAAAGATGATGATGAAGATGATGACAAAGATGATGGAGGTGAAAAGTAGGTTGTGATAAGAGAGGAAGAAAAAGCTGTCGAAGAAGAGAGAGAAGAAGAGAGGCAGCCTGAAGAAGAGAGGCAGCCTGAAGAAGAGAGGCAGACTGAAGAAGAAAAAGAGGCTGAAGCTGAAGGAGACAAGGATGAAGCAGATAAGGCTGGGGATCCTGCCCAATACACCAGCCTTGATGTCAGCCTAGCTGAGGAAGAAGACAGATCGGGGACTCCAGAGCCAACCCCATCTGGTCCGCCTATTGCAAGGAGTCTGCAGTCAGGTCAGTCCTATGCCCACCTACCTGCAGACGAAGAAGGCTCAGATGAGCACTCTCCAGAGGCATCTTAGATTTCACCTATGCTGTCGGAGCTGATTCGCCGAATCATCAGAGAGACAGTTGGAGAGCTGCTTACCTCCGAGATTTCACCTGATCTGCAGTCAATCCACTCCAAACTTGACACCCTGCTGCATAGAACTGCCCCTCAACCACCTCCTCCTACGAATTCCAGGATTCCGCTTGGCATGTCAGACTGGATGCATAGAATGGAGCAGCAGATAACTTCTCTAGTTGATTCTGGCAAAAAGGGGGAAGATAGGTTTAGGGGGAAGAGTTGTCAAAGGGGGAGGATAGAATGCAGGGGGGAGGTAGCAGACAGTAGGAGGTTTTTGTTCAGGCTGAAGAGCTAAGATCGAAGAAGAGGCAAGCTATTCTCCAAATTGAAGGAGGACCATCAAGTCTGAAGAGAAAGGAGATATCTGCCCCCAACCAACCTCAGGAGCAGCCTGTTGAAAAGAAGAGAAGAACAAGAGAGAAAGAAGAACAAAGATTCGAATGGGAATGCAAACAGTTGTGGTATGTTGAAGAATTCTTACCACACTACGCCACAAATGGCCTTCAGCAACGTTTATTTCGATGTTACAAGCAAAAGTGTTAGCATAGATGCCTTAAAATTGATCTACACTAACACTTTTTTTTATTGTTACAGTTGATAGTAACCGGTGTTGCCATAGTATCTATGGTAACACCAAATTAGGTGTTACCGTTGATCTTTAAAAAAAGCGTTACAAAGGAAGAAAAAAATAGGCGGAAAATAAGGAAAAAACTGTAAAAATTGTAATGACCCGATTTTTCTATAGTATTTTATGAATATATTTTTATAATAAGGAAAGCCTGTAAAAATTTAAAGTCGTTACACTAGTAGAATAAAAATCAAAGACTTCGGTACGTCTCACTTTTGTAATGTATATTAGTAAAGTAAAACAAACAACAACTTCGCTTTTCAATTTACAGAAGTAAAAAACCCACATAGACTTCAGTAAATGGTACCAAACAAAAAAGCAGGAACTAGTTAGAAATTTTAAGTTACAAAGACTTCGCTAATTTGATAATTACTGAAATAAAAAGTATGAAATTTTATTTTTTACTAAAAAATGTTTACAACAGCGAATTGTGTGTCTTGAGACCGGAAAGTAATATCTTAAAACTGAGAATTAATTGACCCAGCACCAATCGAACCCTACCCTAACACTCATTTCTTGTTCTCTCTCCATCTCTCTCACCCTCACTATCGGTAATTCCCCCCTGAAAATCTCCAGCCGCCAATAGAAGATAACCATGCGACATCACAAAATGACGGACGCTCCAAGTGAGGTTGAAAGCAGGCCAGAGTTTTGAGAGAGACCATAATGCATCGAGGTTGAACGAGGCGGATGCCGGCGATAGTTGCAGCGGACTGGGGCCGCAATCGGGGCGGATTTCGAATGGGATTGTCATATGACCCTCGCCGCCCTTCTCTGCCGACTCTTATTCCGCCTAATTATCAGTTGGTAGCATTACTTCTTCTTCAATTTGATTGGGTCAATTTGATTAGGTCTCCTACCGCAAAACAGAAGTAAGAAAACCTTCGACAGTGAAGTTTCTCTCCATTGAAACCATCAGTATTCCAACAAATACGATGGCCGTAACTTTCTCTCCATTGATTAGAGTTTTTGTTAAGCATAACTACTCGTAATTTAGTTGTTAATTTTCATGTCTTTGAAATTATATTTTTAGAGAAATTTGTTATTTTTATGACTCTTGATTCATGGTTTCAGTGTTGTTAAGATGTGGGACTGCATCGTACTTTGAAGTTTGTGATCTGAGTGTGTAAGCTCTTTTTTAGCAAATATGTGCCATTTAGAAATAAGGACAGTTGGCAATGAATTGAGAACCTTCATTATGCTGAATGGATTGAGAAAACCACCTAAAATATTAGCTTTGAATCTCAGTGGGCGAGAGATACCATGTGGTTCTGATGATACTGTGATTGATGCAGAAATAAGGACCTTCTCTGCAGCACTTTTTGATGACTATGGTGGCTTGGTAATTTTTCTCTTATTTGGTTATTGATGTCATGGGTTCTGGACATGTCTCCTTACATGTATCTGCATATGTTGATGTTATTTATATAACCACGATGCATGTACATTTTTGTGTATTTATGTATGAATTTCTAGATATATGTGCGAAATTCCATATATTGTAGACATGACATGTATGTCTTTACATGTAAGATTTATTTCCCTTTTTTACGAACTGTAAATCTCTTTCGCTAACTATTTTTTCATCCATGTAGATTGTCCCATTGTGTAATATATCTTTAAGTGGCATTGGATTCAGCTTACATGGGAAATCTGATTGCTTGAAGTCGACGTTTGAGAGAAGAGAAGAGATTTGAATTAGTGTTAATGGGCACGAATGATTATATTTTTACAAAAGAAGATGTTGGACGACGTTTGACATTTGTATATGTACCTGTTAACTTTGAGGGTAAGTTTTTCTATCGTGCAAGCTGTTTTGTTTTTGTTTATATTTTCCATCACCATTATAGCAGCCCGTTTCTCCCACATCGTTGAAATATTCCAGTATAAAAAAACCCTTCCAAAATTCCACTTTTCGCTCCATTTCTACACTCCGATCGAAACACAAACATTTCGAAAGCAGAAGAAAGCATCTGCATCTGCCTAAAAAATTGATTTAATTCGAAATTTATAGTTCTTCAAGCCTAGTCGTTTCGATTTCGGAGTCCTACCGAAGCTCTATTTGCGACCGGAAAATGAAACTGAAGATCAACAAAGCCTGCGATCTTAGCTCCATCTCTGTTCTTCCTCCTCAATCGAGGTTTACTTTCCTTTTACTATAAGCTTATGTTACTGTACTAGAGCTATGATCTTGAATTTCTAGTAGATCTACACACGTATATCTGCAATGCACGAGAATAATATGTAATTATGAGAAGATACAATAGTTTCTTCTTTTTTTCCGATTACCAACTTAGGCAATGCAGAAACTGATGAAATCGAACATTTGCAAGCGAAATTGTTTCCGTGATATTTAAGTGTTTTTTTTTTTCTGTTTCTGTATGTGATGATCATCAACTAGGAGGCCGAGTGTGGCTCCCAGTGGATTAGAGTCTTCTTTAATCTATGGAAGAAGCCAAACGGCATCACAGCTTCAGCCACAACAGCCACAACAATATGAGCACTTAGATAATTTCTATTTTTATTATCAGTTTACTGTAATGGTTTCTTTTTTTTTTTTGTTGTGCACACACTTATATTTAAGGAGAACACTTCTGGTACATAGTACCATTTAGTTTTTTTAAATGGTGATGTTATCGTCTCGTTAATGATGAGTGGTACTATGTAAACTGGTTGTTCAACCGCGTCATTTCTTGCTAAATTGTGTTTTATTTCCAAAAATTATCTGCAGAACTTAGGATGTCAAGATAGAGAGAACTCAGTAAGGAGGTCATCTTGCTTGCCTTAGTTATTGGATGTTGCATCTGTCTAAGCAATTTTACATCTCAAGTTATCTGCATCGTCTGAATGCATTTAAATATTTTCTGCTAGAATTTATAGTGCCTTACTGCTGAATAATGTCGTAATTTTAATTAATGCTTTATGATCCATTAAAATAACAATGTTATTTCATCACGAGGCTTTTGAACTTGGATCTTGTCAAAAATTCACCAGAGTCCCCAATGGTATTAAATGGAGTTAACATAGCAAATTGATTTGGATTTTCAATATTTATAGTACCCTATTCTCTCCTGATGGTGATTTCCAACTTAGTGGCTCTTGTTGTATCACTGCATATCAGCCGCATTGTTCAGTGTACTGGTATAAAACGAGTTATTGTTGTCTCAACTGTGACAAAAGGAGAAATTTTATGCAGGTCTTTTTCATTGATAATGTCCCATCAAGGATATCAAGCTGATGACATGGAAGAGGAATATGAAATGGAAGATCCAGATCACCATATTGATGATGAGTTCCATGACAGAGATGCTGGTGGCTCAGATTCTGACATGGACGAATATGATGAGTACATTGTTTGTTCATAACTATTGCTTGTCAACTGAATTTCTGTGGCCATTTAAATTTGGCCTTTCTAACCGAACTGTTTTTTCTTACTCGCTTTTACCCTAATGATACTCAGCCTTTAGTTGTTATCTTTCCTATTCTTGTCCTGTATGTAGAATAGTAATGCTCACGATGCTACTGCTGCTCAAGCTAGGAAGGGAAGAGATATTCAAGGGATACCCTGGGAGAGGCTCAGCATAACAAGAGAGAAATATAGGCAGACAAGACTAGAACAGTATAAGAATTACGAAAACATGCCTCAATCTGGAGAGGGATCCGAAAAGGTGGTCTAATTGATCTGATTATACTAGTTGTTTCCTTCACTGTATTTCCCATTGGCTTTATTTTTGATGTTATTTTATATGAATTAACTTTATGCGCCTTATTTGCTAATAGAATTTGCAAAACAACGATAAAGGAGGGTTGTACTATGTATTCGGACGTAATTCAAGATCTGTGAAATCAACAATTTTACATTTTCAGGTGATTGTAATAGCTTATTATGGCAAAATTGCTTTATAATTTTGAGGTTAACTTGGATGTCTTAGAATAATTGTGAAGTCTGGAAGAACTCTATCTTAGAATAATTGTGAAGTCTGGAAGAACTCTATTCATTTCTCTTCTTGCATTGCATTCTTGCATGTTTAGTCCATAACTTAGTCTGCAAGATTGAGTGCATATGACTTTCTTTGTGATAGTGGATGCTCAATGCTAGCTAGTTTTCTGTATCTCACATCATAATTATTCTCTTGTGGATCATCATCTGGTATCTCTTGGATGCGTTTTCCAGATTACTTTGTAGTTGTAATTTTCACATCAGTTATAACTTATTACTATTTTTCCAGTCTATTCGGATGAGTACAAAATGAAGGAAGCATTAGGGTTTTAATTTTGGCAGCCTTACTGAGATTATTAATGATTCTTTCTTTGAGTTGCGTTAGTTAAAAGAAAAAGGTCTTTGTATTGTGATACATCGTAGAGGGATAATAAGTCTAGTTGTTACTTGTTAAAGTGAACAGATGAATGCTACCTTTTGCATTTTTGCGAAGAAGTTTAAAGTTTTGACCAGATGAATGCTACCTTTTGCATTTTTGTGAAGAAGTTTAAAATTTTGACCAGAACAATGTGGAATATTGTGTATCCTGAAATTGTACGTGTGTGTGTGTATATATATGTATCAAATTATATCATGCTTTGGGATAAGTTGCATAACTCTGTCATATGTTTAGTGACTTGTAAGCCTGTATATACATAGAAAAGATGAGATCCCAAACAATTACACACGCGAAGAGAGTCAAATGGTGGTGTCTAGAATTAAGATAATTTTCCATTATTGTTATTGTTTGTATTTTATGTTTTTGTTAATTATTTGAGGGAAATACTTGATACTTTTATTTATAGGCTGATGTTAAGAAAGCTCGTGAAACGGAAGGTGTTGAGGCTGCTAATAAATTGATTCATGATGGCGGACCTAACTGCTAAGATCAGGGATCAACTTCAACAAGAGATGGATGAAAAACTTGACCAAAAAGTTCGAGAAATGATGAAAATATTGGTCGAGAAGAATCCAGATTTGAACTTAAAGATTGATGACTCTCAGAAATCAGTCGAGGAGTCCTATGGCGATGACAATGTCACTCCTTGACTGATCTCATCATTTTATATTATGCTAGCTAAGTGACTTAAGTAGTTTTGTTATATTTATGGATTGCGATCGTAACTTGTTCTTAGCTATTATGGATTGAATATTAGCAGTCATGTATTTTGGATGTTGTTATGGTTGACATTGTTTTAATGGTATCAACTGTTTTATGGTAATATTTATTTTCCAATATAACATTTTGCTTTTTAGCATGAAAAATATTGGTAAAAACCTGCCAAAATGTAGCCATAGACTATAATTTATAATTCTTTCTGTTGGTAAAATATAAAAATTGTGTTGGCAAAGATTAAAAGTGTGTTGGCAAAAGTTATAACTATTCATATATCAGTGTAGCCATAGTGTTAAAGTTGTTGGTAAATATGTCAAAGTGTTTCACAATTTAATGTTACATTAGACCTCATGAGTGTTGGCATAGGTCTACGGCTACACAAATCTTTGTGTCACCAAATATATAAAAGTGTGGCCTTAAGTCTACAGCAACACAAAATCTAGTGTAGCCACAGACAATAAAAGTGTTGGCATAGGGGTCTATTGCTACACTTTTTTAACGTGTTACCAAAAACAAGAAAAGTGTTACCTTAGACCCCTATGGTTGCGGCCGTTTTTGTAACACTTTCGAATTTGGTCAAAGTGTAGCCATAGCTTGTTTTTCTACCTTCAGCAACACTTTTTGGACTTTTGAACAAAGTTTTTCAGGTGTTGCTGAAACCCATATATGGTGTAGTGCCAACAGAATTCATAACCAGTTGGGCGGATGCCAAGAAACAATTCACAGAGCAGTTCTACCTCTGGGAGATTCTGCAAGACAAATAGTGCTCGCCCCAACAGTCATTCATCAACTACATGGAATCTAGATGGCCTACTCTGTGGAAGATCATGCTTCAATATGCAGCCAAATGGCGTGCTTATCCTATGATTCCTCCATTCAGAGCAGTGGAAGCGCCGACCCGTTTGGATAATGAGCTTGACGAGCTAGAGCTTCAAGAAGAAATTAGAAAGCTTTGTTAAGAGCACAAGTTCTCTTCAAAAGAAGACCACGACTTTGCTGCCCTAATCATAAGGAGGAAATATGGTCTTGCACCCATCAAAAGTAGACCAATCTGTGCAAAACTATTTAGACCTCCCAAGCAAACTGTTCGCAGAGGAAGGGGCAGATAGGTTTTGGATGTAAATGTAATTTTTATAATTGATTAATTTTTCTGTATTTATTTTATTCAAGCCATGTACTTGTAATCAACAGAAAATTAATATATACAGTCATTTGAATGACAACTCCTAGTTGTCTCAAAACAAGACTGATTTTGAGTTTGTGACTTGCACCTAATTGCAAACTTGTGCATTTGATTAATTGCTTAAAGTTTTGCCATCATCAAAATAGGGGGAATTTGTTAGGAATACTTGTTAGATTTTGATGATGTCATTATGTAATTCAAATGTTTATTACTTGGCAAAATGTAAGGAAGAACTAAATGAGTATCTTCCATATGCCCAATAGTGTTAAGTTAAAAACTTGGCAAAATTTAAAAAAGAACCAAATGAGTATCTTCTATAGGCCGAATATTTTAGGCTCAAATCGGCAAAGTACAAAGGTACAGATAAGCACATCAGAGAAGTACAACCGAGTCAAATCAGAGAAGTTCTGGTCAACAAAAAATTCATCAGAGATGTTTGACCAGACTGCAGTCAAGTGATCAACAGACTAAGTCATCTGAAGTCTGACCATTAGACAAGTCAAAATTCATCAAGACAAAAGACTCCAGACAAGTCATCTAATCAGGCGAGTCTCAACATTCATCAGAGAAGTCTCGACAGAGAAGTCCAAACTGCAGAGAAGATGATTGGACATCAGCCTACTTGACTTATAAGAGATCAGCCAAGTACTCCAAGTCTACGTCAGCATGCGTTGAATAGTCAAATATTACGAAAAGTTATATGCAAGCGTAAAGAGACAAATTGGAGAGATTCCTGCAAGGATATGAATTAAATAATTCATCCAGACCTACCACGGAAGACTTTAATCTTATTATATTCAAAAGATGCAGCGCCTCACATGCAAAGTCTTCACAACGGTCGAAAGATGGATTAAAATATGGGAATCCAGCCTTGCAACGTTCAGAAAAATAAATAAAGAAGTCTATTTCTCCAACGGACGGATTTGTTACAAAGATTTGCAATGGCTATGAAGAATGCTCAAGGATCGACACTTATATATATCTTAAGATTTGAAGATGAGCAGTACGATGCGAACAAAACTCTCAAGAGATCAAAGTTATCAAAGCAATCAAAGCAATCATATAGCATCGTGAAAAGAGCAGTACTCGAAGTTCTTATTTGAAGAAAGCTCTTAGTTGGAGAAGACAAACACTCTTGTCTCAAAACCTGAGTTCGGGGTACTTCACTGGTTGAAGTTGCGAGACTGATAGGCATCCGAGGATTTGAAGAATCGAGTGGTGCTAGGCAGTCAAATAGGAGTTGCAACGACGTGATTTCTACTGGTTGGAAGTTGTTGTAGCTAAGTAGTAGAATCACTGTAATATTTATCACTGGTTGAGAATTATTGTGGATTCATCTCCAACTGGTTTGGAGAAAGTGGATTAGTAGAGGATTACCCCACCTCTGAGACCACTATAAATTGCCTGCGCGTTTTATTGTTCTCAGCATCATACTTAACTGTTGCACTCATACTTTACAGTTCCAATGCTTAGTTCTGTTTTCTTCATCAGCTGATTTCCGCATATCTATCAGCTGAGAAACTCACTCTTCGTGAAAAAGAGTTTAAGAGTTTCATTAAGTCTATTCACCCCCCTCTAGACTTATTCCTGGACGACTTGTGACCTACAAAAGTTATGAGAGTTTAGAATCACCGACACACACATTATCAATAATTAGTTTCGATACTCAAAGAATTTATGGTTTGGAATTACCGATTGCTCACAATTAAAAGAAATCTATTTGATGGCGGCAAATTCTAAAAATCGCGATAATCCTTTTCGAAAACAAGAGAAACTCCTTTGATGGGGATGAATCCCTACTAACAATCGACTAGCTAAATACTTTTGATGGGGTAATTCGCTAAAAGATCGCGGAAAAAGTATAGAACATTCATAATCACTTCTATCGGGTCGTTTGATGGCGAACACCGACAAAAAACCTCGATTTTGACAATAACAACAACTATGAAAAAGGCTTGGTGATCTAAATCATAAGTTCTCTTGCGTCTAAATAATATTCGTGCACAAATATCATCAAGAATGCCGATAGATTACGAAGAACAAAGGAAGAGGAATAATCCCAAACTCATACCAAAAAAATAAATCGAAACTAACAACCAAGAACATGTGTGTAGTTCAATCTAAACACCCATATAACAAGATTAGCTACTCATGATTATTTCAACAATAATAGCAAAAATCATAGAATAAAACATGGCAGAAATCTTCCCTTGAGAAAATGAAATCGAAGCCCGATGAAGGTTTGATGTTCTTCCTTCGAAAACGAACAAAATCTCCTTATAAATGATGAAAATCCTTCACAAATTGTATTTCTAGATGTTTAGAATACTTAAAAACTAAGGGTGTGTTCTCTTTGTTGTTTTGAGGTCATTTTCTGTTTTTATTTTCAAAAATACTAAAAACGTATTCTCTTTATCATTTTCGAAAATGCATTTTGGAAAATGAAAAAAAATATTTGCACACAAAATGCAAAATGACCAAAACCTCGTTTTGAGCGTTTTGTGTGTATTTCAACAAAAAAAACTTCAAAATGCTCAAAATGCATTTTGAGTTTTTTTTTTGGATTATACTAATTTGAAACTAAGTCTAAAATAAAGATTTATGAATTTAATATTAATATTACAAAAAAAAATATTTCGCAAAATAAATTTAACAGAACGCGTTTTCAGCAATTTTGAAAACAAAAATATAAACAGAAAAATACAAAACATTTTTCAAAATGAAAATACAAAATGAAATACAAACAGAACGCATCCTAAGGAAAACTGAGTTTGGATCGTGTTTTGTGGCTTGGTAGAAGTTGGGTATAGGGTTTCCCTATATATACCCGTCAAAAATCGCCAAAAAGTGCGGAAAATCGCATTTTCTGCACACAGGGGGGTTGGACCGCGGTCCGGAGGGCTTGGACCGCGGTCTGGATGATTCTGGGGGGCCTGGGACGTGGTCTGGATTTGGGACCCCGGTCTGGATGCGGTCCGGGCTTGGTCGGCGGTCTCAACTCTTCGGGCCGCGGTCTGGACTGCGCGGCCATGGTCTAGAAGCCATATCTCCTTCAATACTTCTCGGAATTTAGCGTATAATATATTGTTACGAAGCTAATTTCACGAGGAATCCAAAATATATATAACACATCTTAATTTGAAGTAATGAATCTGGAAATTAAAAAATACGACCAATGTTGCTTCAATCTTCATCGTTTTAGGCCTCGTTCTTATTCTTGATCGTTATAAACTCTAATATTATATATAAAAGTGCATATTTCACCACAATCTTCGTTAGTCTACCTAAAAAACAAAAACACAATATACCACGCGTAAAAAGAATAAACACTCAAAAACAAACAAAAGCGTGACTCGATAGAACGAAATGAGACGATCAAAGATCGACTCATCAAATCCCACCAAACCTAAACTTTGCTTGCCCTCAAGCAAGAAGAAATAAAACACATGACAAAGAAACGAGGAGGATTAAATAATAAAGTTTATCATCGGGTATACATACAATCAACTGAGAATGTAAAACTATCGTAAAATCTCGTAATTCGTCATGGAAGCCTAAACTCACAAATGAGTGGAAAGCAATGGCACTTGATCGAACATGCAAGAAAACAAGTCTTAGTAGTCCCTCACAGAATTATATCGATTAACTCATCTCTCAAGTGTTTAGATAGGTCAATACGCTCAACTCGATTCGAATGGAAAGTTCTACTATATGCTTGCATTTCTTCTCTTAATCAAATGCATCAATATTCACAAAACACGAGTCATTGGGTCTTACTTTTGGTTGTAACGGGGCTGTGGCTCACGTTGGGAAAATTTGGCTAGTAGTTACAAGTTTAGTCCAAGTAGAGCATATACGATCCTCACATATATGAAATAAACACTCAAAGTAAGATCGATCATTCTACTTCAATTCTCCCGTATATATATCTCCTCTCTTTTTTCTAGGCTTTGTTAAGTGCAATTCTTATGATATTGACCTATTTCTCACAACCCAACGACTTCCCCTTTTTTTTCTTAGGCTCACTCCTCTCCTCCCCTATCTTTTTTTTATCCGATTATTATTATTAGGATCGCCCCTTCTTTTTTTTGTGTGGGGCTTATTATTTTTAGGGGAACGGGAGAGAAGATTTTTGCCTCTATACACCACAAACTTTGCACACCTTCGTTTTTCAAATATACCCTCTCATGCTCTTACATGGACTAATACTTGGGTAAGTTATGGCTTTTGGATATAGAGCGATAAGATGCGGGTTTTTTGAACAAAATACGGCTAAAGGCTCAACAGGGCTAGCAAAGGATATTGATATGAAATGGTGGGTATTTTTAGATAAGTAGGTTCAAGACAAAAAATGGGCAGCCCTAATCATTTCTCGTGTATGTAAATATCAACACATCATCTGACAGAATCATGCAAATTCTAAAGAATACAATACATAAGAAGAGAAATCACACATGAAAGAATTTTACCGCTAAAAGTGAATGGTTCAATTAGGCACAAGAACTCACGGCTTTTGGAGTACTACACTCATTCCTTACACATCAAACTAAGTAACCAAAACTATACATTCACACGCAAGGTCAAACAATCAATTAGATTTATAAAACTCCACGAGTCAAGTACAAACACGACTAATCATCCATATACCCAACAGTTAACAAGGTTATTACAATCCAACTACTACATCATGCAAGAAAAAAATAAGGAAAAGAAATAAAAATCACGCAAACTAAAAACAAATAAAAATCGAAGAAGTTGCACCCCCCCAAACCTAAACCTTTGCTTGTCCCCAAGCAAAAAGAGATAAGTTGGAAAAAATACATGAACACAATAAAGAAAGAGAAATACCGAAAATAGAACAACACTAAAAAAATGGAATGAAAATATCGTTTGAAGAAAGTGGTCAATTCCCTTGCGGAGGGGGCTGCTATCCGTGCCAATTTTTTTTTTTTTGGTGTTGCTCGATGCGGGACATTTGCTCCATGACTTGAACCTTGGCCTTTTTCTACATCGCCTCCAGTCCGAGGACGTTTCGTGGTCCCCCTTTTCTTAGTCATTTTTCATGCAAAATTATAATTGTTAAGCCACAAATTTATGAAGTTCAACCCCCCCCCCCCCAAAGAAAAAAAAAACGAAGGTTTATCGTAAATGATGAAATCCAATCAAGTAGCAAAACTCGTTAGTTCGGCGCAAAGAATTGACAACGTGGCATTAATAAATTCCAAGAACTAGCAAAAGTGGCACCAACCAAGAGATTTAAGAAAATAGTTCATAGAAACATTTCATCAAACACCTTTCGTGCATAAAAAATTTGAGCTTTATGGAGAAACGATTAGGATTACAAGCCCCCAAAAACAAATCACAACTCATAATTCTAACATATTCAAGCATTTTCAAACTATTCTCAATCACCAATTCAAAGATGTAGGCATAAAATTTCAAAATCACATAATTTCTCAAATTGAAGAAAAACTTGAGTTTTGAATTCATACCTTTGATTTACTCCAATTTAATGATGAAATGGATGTTAATCACAAATTTCTAATCGAAATCACAAGAAAAAAAATGATGAAATATTGATTTGGATTGGATGAGATGAAGGGGAGTGAGAGGTTGGGTGGAAAATGAAGAGAAGGGGAAAAATGTGGTGGTGGTGGTGGGGGGGGGGGTGCTGTATCATGCGCCTGCAGCAGGTCAAGGAAGGTTTTTTTTTAAAGTCAAGGGACCGCGGTATCAGCCCCTTCGGGCCGCGGTCCGAATATTTCTTAGAATTATTGGGCACAGGCCAGGTATAGGGACCGCGGTCTCAGTATATAGACCGCAGTCTGACACATTTTGGCAGGCCTTGCCGGTCTGATGATTTTTTTTTATTTTGTTTTGAAAAAACTAATAATGAACATGAAATAATAAAAAAAATGATAAATCGAACTTCCCTTTGGTTTCCTCCCAAGCAGCGCTTTTTTATAGTCATTAGCTCGACTTCTTCCCGTCTTGCTCAATCTTCGACATCGTGCACCTCTATGCACTCAAACGCATTGATCTATTCCCTTCGTCCGAAGTACGGCTTCCATCTATGTCCGTTTACCTTGAAATGCTTGTTCTTCCGTGGATCAAGGAGTTCTACCTCTCCATGTGGCCATACTTGAACGACTTTGAACGGTCCGCCCCATCGCGACACCAATTTTCCCGGCATGAGCTTAAGACGAGAGTTATGTAGCAAACGTCCATCCCTGGTTCGAGAGATTTACGAATGATACGCTTGTCGTGATACTGTTTCGTCCGTTCTTTGTAGAGCTTAGCATTTTTGTATGTCTCATATCGCATCTCATCTAGCTCATTTAAATGTAGAAGTCGTTCTTCACCCGCTTTTTCTTGATCTAAATTTAGCGCTTTGATCGCCCAATACGCCTTGTGTTCCAACTCAACAGGTAGGTGGCATGTTTTACCAAAAATGAGGCGATATGGGCTCATTCCAATCGGACTTTTGTAGGCCGTGCGATATGCCCATAAAGCATCATTCAAATTCAATGCCCAATCCTAACTTGTCGGTTTCACCGTCTTCTCAAGTATTACCTTTATCTATCTAATACTCACTTCGACTTGCCCGGAAGTTTGTGGATGGTAAGCCGTTGCGACCTTATGTGTTATGTCATACTTCTTAAGAAACCCTGCAAGTTGTCTATTGCAAAAATATGTGCCTCTATCGCTAATCACAGCTTTAGGCGTCCCAAACCTGTAGAAAATCGCATCCCTAAAAAATTGCAAACCATGTAGCATCGTTAGTTCGGGTTGGAATTGCTTCCACCCACTTAGAAACGTAATCCACAACAACTAAAATATATTCAAAACCGAGGGAAGGTGGAAAAGGACCCATAAAATCGACTCCCCAAATATCGAAAAGTTCCACTACTAGGTTGTTCGTCAACGGCATCTCATTCAACTCTTGCAGTAGGAATAAGCGTCCTTAAATAATGTCGTCCAGTATAATCCCGATTGAAGGACCTTGTGCGCCGTTTTCTTCGCACTAAAATGTCCTCCGTAGTGCAAGTCATGGCAAAATGACAAGATGCTCTCGTGCTCTTCCTCCGGGATGCAACGTCGGAATATCTTATCGGGCCCCCAACCTGAATAAGTAGGGCTCGTTCCAAAAGTAATGCCTGCATATGGAAATAAACCTCTCTTTCCCTTGAAAGGTCAATTCGGGCTGCAAAACACCACTAACAATATAATTAATAATATCGGCATACTAAGGTGTCTTAGTCACATCGAATAATTGTTCGTCAGGGAAAGTCTCAACAATCGGCAAAGAGCTATCGAGCTTAAAATTATCTCCCTCAGTTAATCTAGATAAATGGTCGGTAACTACGTTTTCCGAACCCTTTTTATCTTTGAACTCTAAATCAAATTCTTGCAACAAAAGAACCCACCGAATCAATCTTGGCTTGGCATCGGATTTTTTTAACAAATATTTCAATGCGGCATGATCCGTATGCACAATTACTTTCGAACCAACCAAATAGGATCGAAACTTGTCTAAAGAAAACACAAGAGCTAAAAATTCTTTTTCGGTGGTGGTATAATTGGCCTGGGCTTCATCAAGTGTCTTGCTAGCATAGTAAATTACATGGAAAAATTTATTCACTCTCTGCCCTAAAGCGGCACCAATAGCAAAATCGGACGCGTCGCACATAATTTCAAATGGTAAAGACCAATCGGGAGTAGCAACAATAGGCGCGGAAGTTAACTTTTCTTTCAAAGCATTAAAACCAACCAAACATTCCTCGGTAAAATCAAATTTAGCATCCTTACACAAAAGATTACTTAAAGGGCGGGCAATTTTTGAAAAATCTTTAATGAAATGCCTATAAAACCATGCATGCCCTAAAAAACTTCGAACTTCTTTTACACATGAAGGCGGAGGTAATTTAACAATTAAATCAACTTTAGCCTTATCAACCTCCATTCCCTTATTAGAAACCACATGACCCAGAACAAGCCCTTGTTTCACCATAAAATGACTTTTTTCCCTACTAAGTGTAAGATTACATTCAATACATCATTCGAGCACAACAGTCAAATTATGTAAACAATCATCAAAAGTGGTTCCAAACACAGAAAAATCGTCCATGAATACCTCAATGGACTTTTCCAACAAGTCAGAGAATATGGAAAGCATGCACATTTGAAACGTAGCAGGAGCATTGCAAAGACCAAACAGCATCCTCCTAAAGGCAAAAGTGCCAAAAGGGCAAGTAAAAGTGATCTTCTCGTGATCCTCTGGAGCAATAGGAATCTGATAGAAACCTGAAAGACCATCTAGAAAACAGTAATAATCATGCCCAGCTAAACGTTCCAACATTTGATCCATGAAAGGGAGGGGAAAATGATCTTTTTTCGTCACGACATTTATTTTCCGATAATCAATGCATATTCTCCAACCGGTCACTGTTCTAGTGGGCACTAATTCATTTTTATCATTAAGAACCACCGTTATTCCAGATTTCTTAGGCACTACATGCACAGAACTAACCCACTTACTATCGGATATCGGGTAGACAAACACCTTTGGGCTTGCCTAACAGGTTTAACATTATCCTCAAGAATTATTTTATACATGCACCTTACAGGACTTATCCCCTTGATATCAGAATTACTCCACCCAATCGCTTCCTTTAATTAAGTCAAAACTTCTACTAATTTGTTCTTGCAAAGGAGTTAATTTGGAAGAGACAATTACAGGGTAAGTGTCACTTTTGCCTAAGAAAACATATTTGAGATGTGCCGGAAGTTCTTTCGATTCAAGTTGGGGCGGGGTGATTTCCACGGGCTCCTCAAAATTTAATTCCAAAGGCATATTAAGATCGTCAACTTCAACAAATGGTTCGGAATTATCTAGCAATGCAACATATTCTTCAATTTCTAAATTATTCAGACCCATATCATGCTCAACGGTTAGAGCATCATGCAACGTGTCCCCTACATCGTCATGCAAATATGTATCATCAACCAAAGAATCAATGCAATCAATAAAATTACAATCATGGGCAGCATAAATATGAGAAGGGATAGGAGATGAACCGAACAGGTCGATTTCCACAGTTTCGCCCCAGACGGTCATGGTGACCTTTCCTTCATCAACATCCACGATTGTCTTTGTTGTATGCATGAATGGCCATCCTAGAAGTATTGTCCCTTCATTTTGGATTGTTGCAAAATCGCTCATCTATAAGATAACAAAATCGGCCGGAATCACCAACTTGTCCACTTGCACTAATAGGTCCTCAATGATTCCCTTGGGGTATTTCTGAAGAGTCATTCTTGTTGGTTTGAATCCTCCGAGTCCAAGCCTCAAATAAGTCGAGTATGGCATGAGATTCACACTTGCTCCCAAATCAAGCATACCACGAGCAACCTTCTTATCTCCCATAGTGATGTCGATCATAAAACTTCCGGGATCACCCGTTTTTTGACTCATTGCTTCTACCTCATAGAGCACCACTTTCTCGTTCCCAAAATATCGTCTTTTGTTGGAGGTCAACTCTTTGAAAAATTTTGTGTAAGCGGGAATGTTCTTCACAACATCCAAGAGAGGTAAGTTGACATGAACCTTCGAAAGCATGTCATAGATTTCGGAAAATTGCTCATCTTGCTTTGCTTTTCTAAGTCGGCTCGGAAAAGAGACCGATGGCTTATATGGTTGAGAAGATTTGTGAAGCTTGGAAGTCGAAGTTGCTTCGTCTACTCTCTCTTCTTGATTTCCCGACCCATTTTCTTTCTCACCGCCCCTCTCTCTGTTTGGAAATCGTTTCTTTATTTATCACTTTACCACTTTGGAGGGTGGTAATAGATTGAGCTTGCTCGGGCTGACTTGGTAGTTTACCCCTTTCTTGTGTGCCTGTCTCAGTAGCAAGTTGACCAATTTGAATCTCTATTTTCTTCACCGAAGCTTTTAAAGATTCGAACCTTTTATTGCTTTCCTTAATGAATGCCGCAATACTCTCCTCAAGAGAGTTCTTTTGTTGTGGAGGTAGTTCACTTTGTGGTGTTTGTTGGGATCGGTTTGCTCCGTTGTATTGAGCTTGGGTGCTTGTGTCATACGGCATTGGGTTGTTGTTTCTCCATGAGAAATTCGGATGGTTTCTTAGCCTAGGATGATAAGTGTTCAGGAGAGGTGCATTTCTTGCATTTCCGCCATAATTATTTCTCCTCTCCTCCCATTCGGGCCTTCCCGTGCTTTGTCCCATAGGCCAATTCACTTGTTCGGTTTGTCATTCCAGAAAAGTATGTGGGCAAGAATTAGCATCATGTCCGGGTACCCCGCAAATTTCGCAAACTCGTGAGCTCGAAGATTTATTTTGAGTCTTGATTTGTCTTAGTTCCTTTGTTAACTCATCGATTTTAGATTGCATCTCGTTCTTCTCGCTTACTTGGTTCACAGCTCCCCTATGAACACGCACACTTTTTTGTTGTCAATTAGCTCCCAATGTTTCATACACATCATAAGCTTGTCTCTCCGTTAACCCCCAAAACGAACCACCGGCTGCGTTATCCACCGCACCTTGGCAATATTGAGTCAATCCATCACAGAAAAATTGATTATGTAGTTAAAGCGGATAGTGATGCTGTGGGCATTGAATGAAGAGAATATTGAATCGGTCCCATGTTTCATGAAATGCCTCTCCATATTGTTGTCCAAATGTTGAGATTTGGGCTCTCAGTTGTGTAGTCTTCGAATGAGAGAAGTATTTGGTAATGAATTTATTGTAAACTTCATCCCACGTTCTTAGTGAGCTCGGTGCTAAAATCATCAACCATTGTTTCGCCCATCCTTGAGTGTATAAGGGAAGCACTTCATTCTTAGTTTATCCTCACTCAACCCATTTAATGGAAAGTTGTCAATCACCATATAGAAGTTCCGGATGAACGACAAGGGATCTTCACGTGTTAATCCGTGAAATGAGGGCAATTGCTCGATGTGAAATCCGCTGATGTGGTAGTTCCTTGCTGTCGGTGCTAATTGGATATACGAGATGGCGGTGTTAACCACGGGCTTTGCATAGTCCCGCATTAGATGCTCAACCGGGGGTTGTTGCGGTATATTGTAGTTTGCTTCCATCCCATATTGAGGCCCTAGATAATAGTTTGCTCCATATTGCACTCCAACGGGTAGTTGTCTCGGATAAAATTATCTCCCTTGTTGAGCTTCGGGTATCCCTTTATTGCGCCCAACATTCTCATATCTCGAAAACCTCGATTGACGAATGTTTTCTTCATCAAAATTTTGTGCAACATTTTCATGCCTCGGTTGATGAGGGTTTTCTTCCTGGAGCAAAAGTCGCTCTTCAAGATTTGGATTCTCCTCGTCTTTTGCCATTGATGATGTGGCTATTGTTTTTGGTGCTCTAATTCTTTGAACTTCATCTATGGGTGGAAGAATCGGGTTTTCCAACGATCTCCTACCAAGCATAAACAAAAGAAGTTAGAGCGAATTTTTTTTTAGACTTTATTGAAAATAATGAGAATGAAAAAATGATCAAGAAAAACAATTCAAATATTATTAAAACAAGATTAAAAATTAAATGCCAACTCCCCGGCAACGGCGCCAAAAACTTGATGAACAAATTAAAAACTCGCAAGTGTACGAATCGCTTTTGTAGGAAGCGGCAAGTAACTCCGAGGTCGATCTCTCGAGGAGTTGGAAACGGTTTGAAGTTCGATTATGTTTAGCAAATAGTCATATTGACAAAGTAAAGTAAATTAAAACACGGTGAATGATTCGATTGAGATGAAAGTTCGTAAAACAAGTGCGGAAAATTTAATTAATTGAAGCGTTAAAAACACTGAATTAAAGGTTGGATTTCTAGAGAATACAATTATGAGAAAGATATGGGAGTTTAGAATCACCGACACATACGTTATCAATTATTAGTTTCGATACTCAAAGAATTTATGGTTTGGAATTACCGATTGCTCACAATTAAAAGAAATCCGTTTGATGGCGGCAAATTCTAAAAATCGCGATAGTCCTTTTCAAAAACAAGAGAAACTCCTTTGATGGGGATGAATACCTACTAACAATCGACTAGCTAAATACCTTTGATGGGGTAATTCGCTAAAAGATCGCGGAAAAAGTATAGAACATTCACAATCACTTCTATCGGGTCGTTTGATGGCGAACACCGAAAAAAACCCTCGATTTTGACAATAACAACAACTATGAAAAAGGTTTGATGATCTAAATCATAAGTTCTCTTGTGTCTAAATAATATCCGTGCACAAATATCATCAAGAACGCCGATAGATTACGAAGAACAAAGAAAGAGGAATAATCCTAAACTCATACCCGAAAAATCAATCAAAACTAACAACCAAGAACATGTGTGTGGTTCAATCTAAACACCCATATAATAAGATTAGCTACTCATGATTATTTCAATAGCAAAGATCAGAGAATAAAATATGGTAGAAATCTTCCCTTGAGAAAATGAAATCAAAGCCCGATGAAGGTTTGATGTTCTTCCTTCGAAAACGAACAAAATCTCCTTACAAATGATGAAAATACTTCAGAAATTGTATTTCTAGATGTTTAGAACACTCAAAAACTAAGAAAAACTGAGTTTGGATCGTGTTTTATGGCTTGGTAGAAGTTGGGTATAGGGTTTCCCTATATATACCCGTCAAAAATCGCCAAAAAGTGCAGAAAATCGCATTTTCTGCACACAGGGGGTTGGACCGCGGTCCGGAGGGCTTGGACTGTGGTCTGGATGATTCTGGGGGGGCCTGGGATGCAGTCTGGATTTGGGACCGCGGTCTGGATGCGGTCCGGGCTTGGACCGTGGTCTCATTTCTTCGGGCCGCAGTCTAGACTGCGCGGCTGTGGTCTAGAAGCCATATCTCCTTCAATACACCTCAGAATTTAGCATATAATATACCGTTGCGAAGATAATTTCACTAGGAATTTATAAATATATAGAAAACATCTTAGTTTGAAGTAATGAATCTGAAAATTAGAAAATACGACCGATGTTGCTTCAATCTTCATCGTTTTAGGCCACGTTCCTACTCTTGATCGTTATAAACTCCAATATTAGCCATAAAAGCGCATATTTCACCACAATCTTTATCCGGCTACCTACAAAAAAGTATAACATACCACGCGTAAAAAGAGCAAAAACACTAAAAAACAAATGAAAGCGCAACTCGATAGAACGGAATGAGACGATCAAAGATCGACTCATCAATGGTTTACAATCCACCCCCAAATGTATACCCAAATCACCTTAGCCTACCTTGTATATATGCAATAATATTTAGTGCATTATTGTTACAACTTATGTGTTAAACCCTTTGTTAATTATCTAATTGATTACATAGTTGCTAAGTCGAGTCATATCTTTTAAATATAGTTTTGGGATGATTGGGACTCATGGGTAAAGTACTAGTTAGTATGGAGTAATGGGGAAGAATGTCAATGTTGTAACCAATTCACAAATGGGATATTACATGTCATAGAACCCTCATGAGGTCTACCAGGCTAACACATGACACACATTCCGTACATGAAAATCTCAAAGACACAATCATCAATGTAAAAATGGGGCCGTGGCCTCGGCCAAAACATTTTAATAGACATACGTGAAAATATAAGTCGATACCATATCATTGCCCATGCAGGGGACTTTAACCGAATATCATAAAACCAGTTAAATTCCAATACTCAAATAGTATAAATGACCGAACATAAATAAAGACTCGAGCCTCATAATCATGCCAATCCATCCTTTGCGTGCATGTCCCGTGCCTGCTCCTCAGCTCTTCCGGTACCTGAAATGAATAAGATGCATTTCCCCCATTTAAGGGGTTAGCATTCGAATAGCTAGTGCAAGTACACAATTACACAACATTATATATAAATACGATTTTTACACAGTCATCTCAATCGGAAATCATTTGCCATAGATATTCTGGAATACTACATTGGCAATCAAATCAGTTATCAATTTATCACGATATCACAAAATCACAACTGATGTCCCGTGGCCGTACCCCTTAGTATCGACCCCCAGACATCCCATCGAACGCTCCAGGTGGGACACCACTTCCGCGGCCATACCCCTTAGTATCGACCCCCAGACATCCCGTCGAACGCTTCGGATGGAAGTTCAACCACACACGCACCCAAGTCCACTTCCGCGGCCGTACCCCTTAGTATCGACCCCCAGACATCCCGTCGAACGCTCCGGGTGGAAGGAACACAACTCACGCACCCGAAAACCACAATTTATCATTCATTTTGAAAACGTAACATACATAACGGAATGTAATACATGTACTTGCCTTGGTTAACACGACGTGAAGGAAAACGGTGAACGGAAAGGGTTTTGGCCCGAATAATCTTCACAAATCCAATCCTAACACAATAATGATACGCAACCAATCTCAATATTACGAAAACGTAGGAATACATCCTAGTTCTACCCGCTGGAACAATTCGTCAAACATTACTAGGGTATTTTCGAGTATAAGTGATGAACAATGGAAAAATTGGAGTTTAAATTCACAAATCTTCAAGAACCATGAAGGAAAACAAGTATACAATTGAAGTCTAGTAATAACCTATGACGAATCGGATTGAAAAGGTTTAAATCGCAAGAAACCCCCAAAATTTCCCCAAAATCTCAAAACAAGGGTTTTATGAATTCTTACCTTGATTCGGGTGGCGGGAGATGTTAAGAACATGATGAATTCGCTCAAGGAATGCAGGGATGTTAGAAGATGATAATATTGGTCGAAATCGGTTCAATCTATCGTCTTGAATTGCCCAAAGCCTAAGAGAAGGTGTGAGGATGGAAAAATGACGATGTTGACTGTTGCTGTCCTATATAAATAATACATTGTTAGCGCACGCTAACCATCAAAGCATAGCGCGCGCTAACGGGGATCGTAAGCAGTCCATAAGCAGCCCGGTGTTGCTAGCGTGCGCTAGACATGTTTAGCGTGTGCTAAATACTACCCGATAGCGTACGCTACTTAAGCCTTAGCGCACGCTACCTGATGATCAGTGTACAAGACATGAATTCAGAACCCCCACTGCCCAGTACGCTGAAATCGTTAGCGCACGCTACAAACTCCAAGTTAGCGTACGTTAACCACACAACGATAGCGCATGCAAGGAATCAAGAAGTAGCGTGCGCTACTCATGCAGCAGTTCAGTACTGCTCAGATCAGTACACTGCTACAAACAGTACGAAAATCGAAATGCACAGCAAGGCCAGAATCCAGAAGCACAAACACGGAATATTCAAGACGACAGAGCTGAGTGTTGAAAGAAAATACAATTCCGACCACCGGAGAGTCCGTAATGCGACAAAGAAAGTGAAATTCCCTAAACTTATAGGAAATTACAAAAATGACCCAAGTACCCAAAAATCACGATACGACGTCGGATTAACAAATCGAAAATCTCAACATGACTAACTCAACCCTACGAACTTATGAAAACCAGGAAACAGCGAAAACGAACGAGTTTTACGAGAATCGAACGTACATGCAACAAGATATAATTCAAGATAAAATTATGTAAAACATCCTCGAAACTCGACCAAACGAAAAAACTCCAAGAACAAAATAGGTTCATAATTCCAAAACAGTAACAAGCGAGTCATCCGAAATAAACATACCTCAAAAATAGAAATTACCAAAAATTGAAAGTACGGATATTACAAATGTTACTACCCCATATGTATGTTAATATTTAAGGTACTCCACGTGTTTTGATTTTCTTGATTCGGGTCGTTAGTTAGTTTTTATTCATGTAAAAGTTCAAGTGTAGGGAGGTTGCAAGATCCCTTTGTAATGATGTATTATTTTGGATGGTAGGGCAAAAATGTATGAAAAAAATATAAAAAAGAAAAAAAATCAAAAAAAGAAGTGAAAAAAAAAGAAAAAAATATAAAGAGAAAAATAAGAGAAAAAGACAAGAGAAAAAACAGACGGACTACCATCCCGTTTCTTTTATTTTTGTTTGAGTCAAAATAGTGTCAAATACAAAAAGAGTTAGTAGTTAGCAAGTCGAGTCGAGTCTTGGCTTAGCAACACCTCATTGTACATGTAATTAACTAAAGATGATTGACTTGCCACCAGAAAAACCGTATTTTCCATACCCTTACACCTAACGTTACAACCCTTTAAAAGACCTCTTTGATAGTTTATCCTAGTTGCTTACGTCAAAGTTGTAACACCCCCAAGACATTCAGGGCATATTACAGCGCCGTGGACCCCACACTGTGGAATCCACCAGGCTAACGTACCAAACAAGACATTCGACAACAACAAACAATCATTAATGAAACGACAATTCGTATAAAAGACTACCAACCGACAAATAAAATCTGACATCAAATCCATTTCCCAAAACGGGGACACAACAGTAACTAGTTCAAACAGGAAGTACTCGAGTACTTAAACCAATTTTTATAATACAGAAATCCCAAAATCAGACATCAATAATAACCGACAGACATAACACCGAAAATCAATTACTGGACAATATCATGCTTGCCCATCATCCTCATACGGCTCAAGTGCTCGCTTGTCCCCACGATCAATACCTGAAATACAAAAAGTATTTCCCCCATTTAAGGGGTTAGCGACAACTGCTAGTGCAAGTACAATCCATTTGAACTACATTCTAATCAGATGAATATATGCGCCAAAAATCATTTTAGAAATCATTTTATATTCCGGAATATTTACGATGTACCATCACAAAACACATTATCTCCAACAAATCATAATTCAAGGTTAACCTTGGTACGAGAACGGCCACCGTACCCCGCAGAGCCCCGTCGGACATCCCTGGGTGGTCAACCATAGTTCATGATACGAAACTCACAGCAACGTATCCCTAGAGGCCCCGCCGGACCGTCCCTAGGTGAACATACACATATCCATCCACAACAACCATAATGCAGCCATAATTCTTATACTAGAACATGTAAACAAATGTAAAGTACTTGCCTTTGAGACATTCTTGAAGAATCGGAAGTGAAAATCGACTACGGACGATCCGAATGGAAAACGGCGGTTCCTAAACGAAGAATTAGCATAACTCAGTTCCAACGGACATCAATAAACGAAAAGAATACTCCCATAACCCCGATTACATGCTACGACATTGCTCTGGACAAATCGCTCCAAAGGCGCTCAAGAACACTCACGTCGCGAGAAGGGGCGAAGAAGAATGAAAGAAAGCGGCGAGGTTAAGTCGGGTTTAAAAACGCCGACAGCGTTACGTGCGTTAACACGAGCCATTAACGTACGTTATGATGGTTACGTACGTAACCCAATACTGGTTAACATACGTAACCAACTGCCTGTATTGAATTGGGAAAGGTCATAACGTACGTTATGGATCATGCATAACGTACGTTATGCACGTAACAGATCCCAATTCTAAAAACACGATTCTGCACGGTCGATTCAACGATGAACCACAACACGAGGATAGAATCAAAAGTGTAAATACGCGGCATTCATAGCAACAAAGCTGAGTGTTCGATAGTATATACACTTCCAACTACCGAGGAATCCAAAATACGACAAGGAGATGAATTTCCCTAAACTTATAGAAAATTACAAAAATGACCCAAGCGTCCGAAAATCACGATACGACATCGGATTTGCAAACCGAAAGTCTCAACACGACTAACTCAATCATACGAACTTGTACAAACCATGAAACCACGAAAATGAACGAGTTTTACGAGAATCGAACGTTCATACGGCAAAACATATCATAAAATAAAATCACGTGAAAACTTCACCAAAACTCGTCCAAATGGAAAAACTCCATGAATAAAGTAGATTCAAAATGTCGAAACGGTTACAAGCGAGTCGATAAAAGTACACATATACTAAAAATGGAAACTGCTAAAAATAGAAAGTTACGGATATTACAAAAGTGGTGGAGGTTTGATCCGTTCCCAAGTCTATGGTAATCTATGTGCTACGACAGGTAGAGAGTGTTTATTTTTCCATTTCCATATGTTATATAACTTTATACACCTGAGAGATATGAGAATCCAAACACTTTATGTGAGGTGTTAGTATATAATTTCCGTGCTTATTGTGACTAACGTGGAACGATTGTATGTTGTAATTACTTTTATATTAGTGTTAAATGACCCCTAACTTGTAAATCTA
Source organism: Orobanche coerulescens (assembly GCA_033398695.1). Classification (NCBI taxonomy): domain Eukaryota; kingdom Viridiplantae; phylum Streptophyta; class Magnoliopsida; order Lamiales; family Orobanchaceae; genus Orobanche; species Orobanche coerulescens. The sequence continues at coordinate 29,463,163 of CM065809.1, read as the reverse complement.
TTAGGATAAAAATATATTTGCTTGGGGACAAGCAAATCCCAAGTGTAGGGATATTTGATAAGGATTTATTTGGTACCTTTTTAAGGGTTCATTTAAGCCCAAAATCGTATTAATATGATCAAATATTGTATTCAATTGTTTCTTTTTGCATTTTAGGTACTTGGGACTAAAAATCTAGAATTCGGCACTTTTATGGCGTATTTGGATGAAAAAGTGAAGAAAACGACGAAGTCGCAAAATTCTGTCAGATATGGGAGTCTGACGGCGTCACACGCTACAACGTGACACCGTCACTTGTTATTCAAGCTAGATTTTTGGTGAAAAATCACCAAGTGAGGCCTCAGAGAAATATGAAGACAAATCAACTTGACGCCGTCAGGTGTTATTTGAAGATGAGAGTCACGTATTAAGTTAACAAGAGACGGCCCAGAACATTTACAAGGGGACAACGTCAAGACATACGTGACGGCGTCAGTAGATACATGGTGATGCCGTCATAACGGCGACTTTCACAAGACGAAACCCTAATCACGGCGAGTTGGCGGCGTCACAACCTATAAGGTGACGCCGTCAGAGTTGTAAATCTATATATACTTTCGTATGTTTTTCATAATTCGTGTAACATCCTGGAGTAGGATTTTGTGGATGATTTTAGCAGCTATTTTAAGGCTTTTACAGCCCTTGAACTTCATGTTTCAATAAAGATAAGTTATCTCTTTAATCATTCAATATGTCTATGTATTGTTTGATTATGTGTTTATCTTTTCTTTGCTTTAACATGCTAGCTTAAGTTTATTTGTGTTTGCTTAGTTCTAATGAAACCTAGTTGTTGATAATTGATTTGTCATCTCTTGTTTAATTGATTACCTCTCGTTAGGCTAAGAAAACTGGCTAGTTTCTTATATGTGTTAGCTTGAACGTCTTAGAAAACGCAACTGTAGAGTGCAATATTGGTTTTTCTCGTTGTATTTATTGCGTGAATTGCGGCTTGTAGATTCTAGAAAACTTAATTGATTTTAAGAGTTTTTAGGGGAGACTAATGTTCATAGAGTTGGGGACTTCGGCACCTCCCCATGACCAATATTAAGGAATACAACGCTTCAATTAAAACAAGGACATGACAATTGGACAAATCAGTAGGAGAGAACTAGGGAGTAATTAAATCTAAGTGAATATGTTTTTCCCTATTATAAGAAGTCACCAATTTACTTTTCTAGTTATTAGTTTAAATTAGTTTAATAGTAGTTTTGGGTTAGTTAACTAGTAACTAATTTCGCCCACTCTTTCAAAATCCGAGATTTTTAATTGTTTTTCATAAAACATAAAAATACAAAAAGAATAATCCATCACCTCTAGACCTATCTCGACACACATCTTGACCTAGCGACACTATTCCCCTAGAGAACGATCAATCCCCCGAACTTATCTATACTATACTACAATGATTAGGTACACTGCCTAGAGGATTGTAAAACTTCCTTGTGAGGGTTTGCAAATTTCGCATCAGTTACATCCTTAGTTGTGAACAAATCAGCTATCTCAAGAATCCTTTCCACATGCTCATTAGCATCTTCGTGCTCCGATCCACTGAAGGTGTTTTCATGTAATTCCTTGAGAAATTGACCTTTCAACTCGAACTTGGCCTCTTTATCAAACTTAGGCCTAGCAACACCCGAACCATAGTCTTCGCAGGTCTTAGTCATGTACTCCTCCATAGTTGAGTCCGTCATTGTTCATGTGGTTTCTTCTTCAAACTGAGGTCCTTGATCAGAAAAGTAATCGAGCTCTAATGAACTCGAACAATCAAGGCTTGTGGTCTTGAAAAGTTTCCTTAGCGAATGAAAAGCTTGTTCAGATTCACTATATGGTTCAACGAGGTCTATAGTTGAACTCCTGGTCATGCACTACCTACAATCAAGACTAACATCAGTAGGATAGGTTCGAAAAAAAATGATTACAGAAAACTAACAACGAAAACGGAATACGAAAAGTAAAAGTTGCTGATATCTGCAGACGATACGCCGTATCCAGGAATCTGGGTACGTCGTATGTTCTTTTCGTTTAAAAATCTCAGACTTTTATTCAGAGAAAGATATACGCCGTATTGACAGTAATCAATACGTCGTATATTTTATTTTTAGAAATTCGAATCTGTTTTTAATAAATAAATACGCCGTATAAGCAAAAGCTCATGCGTCGTATGGCTTTTAGGGTTTTAAAAAATTCTGATTAAAAACAGAATACGCCGTATCTAGGAAATTAGATACGTCGTATCCGAATTATTTAAATTGATACGCTGTATGAATAATAAAAACGCAATACGCCGTATCTAAAAAATTAGATGTGCCGTATCGTTTAGTTAAGCAAAATACAGCAGACAACAATAATGCAGAAAAACACAAAAACGAAAACAAACAAAAATTGCAGAAATTAAACAAACACACAAACAAAAAATATGCAGAATAATACAATGAATGCAATAAAACAAATATACACAAAAGTTAGCCAAATAAAAATCAAAATAAAAAGATAAAAAAACTAAGTTAAACCTAAATTAAAATATTAACAGATACAAAGTGTTAAACAATTCAATCCCCGGCAACGGCACCAAAAACTTGATGTGTCTTCGTTGTAGGTATAGATTATATTATCAAGTTTTAAATTTATATTTAGCCGATTTAATCTATAACAAACACTAACGGGCAGTGTACCCGATCAATGCAGACTAGTTGGTAATGCAGCCTAGTTGGTAAGTAGAGTGTCGATCACTAAGAGTGGTATGTTAATACCTAAATATCTATCAGTATTTTAATCCTAAAGTTAGTTCTAATTAAACCTAATCTAACGCAAGGGGGGTTTTCCAGCCTGAGAGACTGGCACGAGGTGTAGATTAAGTAAAACTGTAAATAAAGGCAATGAGGCTAATGACACACACGCAGATAGAAACACATATAACAAATAAGATGTCAAGCCGAGAGTAAGGAAGATGTATTTGCTAATTGTTTAGTTATATATGATGAGTACTAATTATGTTCTTTCTCTATTGTTGCTTACGTGTATGCGTATCTCGTGCCAATGTTTAGACCAACCTAAGCGTCTAGATTTCGGTGTTTAAGTCTTCTCAACGGAAAAGTCATGTCACGACTAATCAGAAATCCACATAAAGCATTATCAATTTATTAATTAACCACTTAGGGCTTACATTAATCTTGCAAAGGATATTAATGAAGTAATAATGTAATCAAAACATACGCGTAAGCATTGCAAACCAATAAAACATCATATAATCTTTAATGAGTGAAAGTATATTAAGTACGAATCTAATGAAAGAAAGAGCACGCTAACCAAACGATTGAAGAGTACTAATACAATTAAGCGAATCTTCCTATGAAATTATGCACTAGCAGGACCTTATTGCTCTGATTTCGTCCTTCTGGTTGTGTCTTTGTGTGGTCAGACGTCGCCACTTCTAGGTATTGTGTGTCGAAAACTCGACTGTGAATGGGGTATTTATACATTCTGGAAAAAGATACGGCGTATCGATTAAAGAGATACGCCGTATGTCAGTAACTTAGTGTGGGGTCTAAGATTATTATATTCTGGAATATTCATACACCGCCATATGATATGGCACATCACTGAGCTTCATACGGCGCATCTTATCTTCTTATCTTGGAAATATGGTGAAGTCTTCAAGGTAGATGCGACGCATGCTGTTGATGTCATGCGGCGTATCATGGGCAAAGCAAGTCAGATCTTCCCGTTGACTAAAGTTTCATATACGGCGTATAGGAGAAATCCATACGACGTATGCTTCAAAGTCAGGCGATGGCCTTCTTATTCGTCTAAGTCTTGGTATACGGCATATCTGTCTAGAATGATACGGCGTATCTTCCTTGATTCGAGAGACTTTTCCAACTTGATCCATTTTGCTCCAATTTACGTCCAAAATAGCTAACTTTCACCAATTTCTTGTTTATAACTGAGATTTACAAAAGTAAGCGATTAAGTGTCAATTCTCATATAAAATAATAGAAAACAAGCAATATAATGTTGGTGATTTTAGTGTCACCAGGTATTTTGTGTAATTGGAACTAATATGTGAGCTAAGGGTTTTATAATTTGTATTCTAATATATGTTCGGGTATGTGCGGAGTGCACACATGTATAAGATCGAATTATAAGCCGGTACGACCAAATGGCGGGTCCGGGCGGCGCCTGGGGTCCATGGGGCAGAGCCCTTAGCGGTGGTAATTTAGTGATATTTCCGAATTTAGTGATATTTCTGAATTTTAGAGGGGGACTATGGTAAAATTGACAAATTTCGTCAATTTTGGTAAACCATCCGTAAAACCCTAATTTCGGATCACTAATGACGGCGCCGCTCTCGTAAACTCTAAAAATCGACCTAATGTAACCCCAATCCGACATGTATAAATAAGGCTCTCCTCTTGAGTCTTAGAGACACATTTTTCTTAGCTCTCTCTTTCTTCTGAAAAACTCAGAATCTCTCTAGCAATTTGGCTTACGTTTCTGTGCCTAGATTCGTAAGTGTCCATTTGGATTATCCTAGGCTGAATTTCTTGTAACCCGGGCATAGGGTAGAAATATCAGTTCGGAGAGTGTTTACACGATCCATTGGAAATCCGGATCTCCGTAATAAACTCTTATATCCCAACATATACATACGATAAATGATGCTAATAATATGTTGTTATTTGACCAATGATGTCTAGCGCAGCTGGATTGAGGTAATGTGGGTTTTTCCCTTAGGGGTTCCCATCTTGAGGGAGGTCCCAGGTTCGATCCCTGCACACCACAAAAAAATTTCCCGTGACGGTTTGAGCTTAGGCAAGGAGGACACCGGTGCGTGGATAAGGATTCGAACTCGGGACGTTTGGTTAGGATTTCACTAGGCTTTCCACTGAACCAAACCTTTCAAAAAAAAAAAAAAAATTGATGTCGTCAGTTACACAGACTTGGAATTTGTGACAAAGTAGATACATTTTAAATACATTAACTCTAAAAACAAAGAATCCTAATCCTTTAACAAATTGTCATAAAATCTGAAACCGAAAAACCTAAGATCCATGCCCATTTTTAGGTTGACAGAAACCGGATTCTTTTTTTTTTAATATACTCAGGTTTTGTTAACAAACAACACCATAATTTTGTTTTTGTGGAGATTTTGATGTGATAGTATAACAAATATCTTGAATTTCTTTGTTTTTGCAGACACTTGGGATGTAAAGAGGTGTGGAAGCTCCGGCTGATCCAGTTTCCGCAAACTTTGCAACTATATTGTCATCTTTTAATAAAGTCTATCGATTTTCTAGTGTTTAGTATTCACGATTGTTGTTATGACCCTTAATTAATTAACTCTTGTTCTTGTGATTAATCAACTTCTTACATTCAGCTAGTGTGTGTACACACGGATAGTGTAAAGATTATGTTAGATTTGTCTATTTCTTAATATTAAGTATTACCCATATTAGATCTATTTGGTTTGAAATTTTAATTACCAGTACATTTTATTTGAAATCGAGGAGAATTATAAAAGCAATGCATACATTTCTAGCTCTTTAGTGATTTCATGTGCTCGTAACATCTTGATTCAGCATGCCGTTTATCTATACAAGCACGCACCGCTGCTGAAATCGCACCATCCAACTCCCTTTATAAAATTTTCACCCTTTGTTTAAGAAACTGCTGTAATACCCGAGATTTCTGTTATGTAATTGGAACTTGTGATATTGTAATAATTGTACTTTTGTATGAGTACTATTCTCCGTATTTCATAATCCGATGCCATCGAGCATATAATTTCGTGTATGTGATTTAAATGGTTGAAATTCTGTGCATGTAGCGCACGCTACAGGCTACGGGTAGCGTACGCTAACATGGTTTCATAGCGTACGCTACCGAGTGTAATTAGCGCACGCTACGCGAGGTCAAATTGATTGAGACGCGCGGTAGGTGAGATCTGACCGGGGGACCCTTGTCGGATCCTGTCGAATGTATCTGGACGGCTTTCGGGAAAAGCCGAGTCAACGCCTTAGCGCACGCTAGAGGTCTATGCGTAGCGCACGCTAAGTGCCGAGTGATTTAGATCATGGAGCCGTTAGCGCACGCTACGGACAGTGTATAGCGCGCGCTAATAGCCATTTATTATAAATAGGACAGCATCCTATTCGTGAATTCAGTCTTTTCTTCCCCCATAACCCGAACTCTTGCACTTGAAACATAACTCCATTTGTCTTAAACACTCCATATCAACCTCCTAGTTCGAGATTGAAGATCATATATCATTGGAGATTGGTGTTCGAGCCTTGGGGTGTTGGATTGCTTCATTTTCATCCGTGTTCTTCACTACTTTGAGGTAGGTGATTCTTCACCAATGATTAGTAATGTTCATGAGGAAGTTCGAATCATGTTTGGATAGCAAGTATCTCGTTTTTATCGGTCATCACATGTTAGAAGGATACTTTTGACGTATCGGTACTAGATGTCGAATGAACCTTTGAACCATCTTATTATAAGGACTCCTAAGCATGTTTAAATCGATTTATGATCAAGTAATCGGATTTTACCCAGTTGATACGTTGTATACGTTGGAATCATGTGTTTTGGAACGTAAGACGATGGAACTTAGATTATTTCTTGAGGATCGTAGAGGAATTGTGATATCGAGATAGCTATCCGTATATTGGTGTTTCATAATCATAAATCTTCCAGAAACCTTATTAGCATGATATGCCCGAGGATAACTTGTAATATCACCATAGGGTTCATGAGTTCTTCATCATTCAACCCAGCTTTCGGTTCGTAGTATTCGCCATGCAAGATTAGCGCACGCTAACATGTGTGAGTTAACGTGCGCTATCGAGGTTCGGTTTTCGCACGTAACGTCGTAGCGTACGTTATGAGGCGGCCAGTCGATCGCCAGGTTGTGGCTAGCGCACGCTAGTCCTATACGATAGCGTCGCTAACGATTCGACTTAGCGCACGTTACGTATAGTAGCGCGCGCTAAGCAATCCAGCACTTGTTTAGTTTGAGCTTTTCGGCCGTGGGTCGAATTGTTAGCCATTGTTCGACTCGAGATGATTTGTATATCGTTCCCTTTTTTTAAGTTTCGAGCTTGTTACTTTGATCGGAGGGCGGCCTTCGAGTGCGTCGAGAGCACTGAAGTATATCATTCTTGCCATCTTCGAGGCAAGTATCGTGATATGTTAATATCGGTATTTTTGGAGTATACGTATGATTATGCATGTTGTTGAACATGATATTTACTTCGTTGATTTGTCATGATATTCATTGTATATTGTTTATATGTTCATGTTGATGAACATAATGATTTGGCATATGTGTATGCATGAGTTGTGTTTGATACGTTGTACGATCTATGCCGAGGGCGCTGGATCGGATGTCCACCTCGTGTTGGTCCGACGGGATCATCTTGGGATCTAGCCGAGGGCGCTGGATCATGGACGGGTTATTTCCACCTCGTGTTGGTCCGACGGATCATCTTGGGATCTATGCCGAGGGCGCTGGATCATTGGAATACCCATACTGTAATGGAATCTTGCAGATTCGCATTGTCGGTTCCGAGCGGAAGCCCGTGTGATGTGTCTTGTTGTGTATTGTTGATGCATATTCGAATTGTTTAAATACGATACTTGTACTAGCATTGTTTTGCTAACCCCTTCGGGGTGGACATTTGTTTTGATGTTCGTAGCTAAGGAGCAGGGAAACAACACAAAGACCGACGTGACGGCGAAGGGGTTCATGATGTTTATTGTTATTGGAGATTTGTTGTCTTGGTTTGGTTTTTGTACTCGAGTACGTGTGTCCTTTGATATTAATTCGATATGGTTGTATTAATTATCCGTTGAACCAGTTGTACGTTTTCTTAAACTCGAATTTTCGCAGATTGACGTCTTATTTTCACTTTCCTTTTTAATTAGCCTTGTAAATCTTTATTTAAAGGGTTTACTACTGTAATTATTCCGATTATCTCGGGGTGTTACAGAATATGGTATCGGAGCTAAGATTTATGGATATCTTGGCAGTCGGGTTTTATTTGGGTCTGTTTACGTTATTTGATTTACGGGTCGTTTGTAACATCACTGTTCAGCCGAAGTCGTCATGTGGACCGTGGTTGTAAGTCTCTTAATCTCTTATACTACCGTTTTACTTAATTACTGTTTTGTGAGTATTGACGGACTTTATTTCAAAAATTTTGTTATGTATATTGAGAAATTACGTTTACAGTATGTTGAGAGGAGGTCGTGGACGCGGACGCGGTCGTGGACGCGGACGTGGTAACATGAGACATGAGGATTCCGCAACTACCCCAGAAATATCAGCTAGTCGAACCGATTCCCATTCTGGAGGGCGGCAAGGATCGGCGAATGATGACGCAAATCCGAACATGCCGGGAGTGCTTCAACAGTGGTGGCGCAGATAAACCAGTTCGCCCAGTCGTTGATCGCATGCAGACAGCGATGGGACTGCTGCACCAGGAGGATAACCGGGGAGACAGATGGCTTGCTGAGGTGGTTAAATTGCACCAGCCAAAATTTGTCGGATCTGCTGAGGCACTTTCATGGGATCACTGGCTCAAGGAGTTGGAAAAGATATTCGCGGTCTTAAGCGTCCCGAGGACCTAAGGTTCCCATTGCCCAAGATTTTCGACTAGGAGGCCTTTGACCGGTGGGAGGCTATTCGACCCGAGAACCATAATGCGGATGGACGGAATTCAAACAAATGATGGAAGCACAGATTGTCCTCGTCCGGTTAGAGAGGCGAAGATCCGAGAGTTTTTCTCACCACAGAGTTCGGAGGCATCTCGTGATGATGTAATTAAAACTTTTAATCATCACCGACTTGTGTGCGACACTTGGTCGAACGGAGGCGTAAAAGATTTTTCATTTTGATATGCGGATGAAGCGGAGATTCAAGAAGACATGTCCGGATTCGAGTGTACTACGTTGCGGCAAGACCAAGACAAAGCGGCCTACGACATGAAAGAGGCGGCGGTGGAGAAATCGAGAGGCAAAGAAGCGAAGGTGACAGCGGCTTTGCAGAAAACAAGAGTGGTGGGGCCCGCAAGGGCCAGTCTTCCTTTATTCGGCTAGAAACCTCCACATCCTTCTAAAGGCGGAAAGAAGTTCTTGACAGCATCGGCGCTTCGGACGCATCAAGGAAATGCTACAATTGTGGTCGAGCCGGGCATATTCGACGAGATTGCCCCGCATCTTCTGTGACTTGTTACGATTGTGGGCAAGAAGGGCACCGTGCGGCCTTCGTGGAGCCGCTACTAGATCTGTTGGCACCCGCACTCCAAAGACCTGCCTAAGGAGATAAGTGTGAACCGCACACGCAGAGTGTATTTCACAGCAGAACGCGGGAAGAGGGAGACATCCAAAGGCCGGGTCCGTTCCTCCGCGCCTATACGAAATGAGGAGATCTCGACGACTGAACACCGCCGTTGCATCAGTGCGATTCGATCCTTTTGCAACCAGATTAGTGTCTTGTTCGATTCGGGAGCTACGCATTCTTTTATATCTTTGAACTGTGTTAATCGTTTGAACATCTCGTGCTTGTATAATTGTGAACCTTATGTTGTGGGATTACCGATGAGAGAAAATTGTGGGAACACTAGAAGCTAGGGATTTCCCAAGTATCTATAGAAGGGAGAGATTGGCCATCGAATCTTATTGTAGTTGACATATGCGGTGACGATTTAATTCTCGCAGATGATTGGCTCAACCGTTATGGAGCCGTGTTGAATTACCGAGAGAGAGTCATTTCCATCATTGCCGATGACGGATCTCGAACACTTATTCCGAGGATGGAGACCGAAGCTCGGGAAATTGATCAAGGCAATGAAAGCTGTGAAATTACTGAAGCAGGGATGTCACGGACTTTGGTGCTATGCCATGAGGAAAGAGGAAGGAATAGAGCTCTCGTCTATTTCAGTTGTGAATGAGTTCTCAGATGTATTTCCTGACGAGCTACCCGGGTTACCCCCGCAAAGAGAAGTGGAATTCACCATCGAATTAGAGCCTGGAGCAACCCCTATTTCCAGGGCACCATACCGCATGGCGCCAACCGAGATGTATGAACTCAAGAAGCAACTGGAGGAATTGTTACAGAAAGGCTATATTCAACCGAGCGTTTCCCCTTGGGGAGCGCCCGTTCTATTTGTCCGGAAGAAAGACGGATCCCTACGACTGTGTATTGATTACAGGGAGCTTAACAAGATGACGATCAAGAATAAGTATCCTATACCTCGGATCGACGACTTGTTTGATCAACTGTAAGGGGCGAGGGTATTCTCGAAGATTGACTTGCGATCAGGATACCACCAATTGAGAATTAAGGAATCGGACATACCAAAATCTGCTTTCAGATCCCGGTACGGGCATTATGAATTTGTGGTGATGCCATTCGGACTTACCAATGCTCCTGCGGTATTCATGCAATTGATGAATCGGATATTCTTGGAATACTTGGATAAATTTGTGGTCGTTTTCATTTACATTTTGATATATTCGAGGGACGCAGAGGAGCATGCGATCATTTACGTGTGGTTTTGAGCATCTTGAGAAAGGAACAACTATATGCAAAATTTGCTAAGTGCGAGTTCGCTTAAGGAAGTAACCTTCCTTGGGCATGTGATATCCGCCGATGGAGTTCAGTGGACCCGAAGAAAGTCGGAGCAATCTTGGAATGGGAAGCTCCTAAGAACGTGAAGGAAGTCCGAAGCTTCTTAGGACTAGCGGGATATTATCGCCGCTTTGTAGAGGATTTTCCAAAATTGCTCGTCCGCTCACTCATTTATTCTGAAAACTCAAAAGTTCACGTGGAGTGAGAAATGCCAGTGGTTTTGACGAACTTAAAAAGAGACTAACGACAAGACCTATATTAGCGCTGCCAGAAGGAACCGATGGATTCATGGTATACTGACGCTTCAAATCGGGGTTTGGGTTGTGTGTTGATGCGAAGGATAAAGTGATTGCTTATGCTTCTCGGCGGTTGAAACCGTCGGGTTAATTATCCGACTCATGATCTGGAGCTAGCAGCTGTGGTTTTTGCCTTGAAAATTTGGCGACATTATCTGTACGGCACTCATTGTCAGATCTTTACGGATCATAAGAGCCTCAAATACATTTTCAGTCAGAAGGAATTAAACATGAGGCAGAGAAGGTGGCTGGAATTGATCAAGGATTACGACTTAGAGATTCTCTATCATCCGGGAAAGCAAATGTAGTAGCCGATGCATTGAGCCGTAAACCTGTTTCTCTTCGAGTGTTGGAAGCACTTACATCCCAAACCAGTATTCAACGGGAACTGATCCGCGAAGGGATTGAAGTATGGGCACCAGGAATCCAAGGGCGACTTTATGTGATGGAACTGACTTCATCACTAGTCGAGAAGATCAAGTCCAAGCAGTTGGACGATTCCCTGATCCTTCGATTATGTGATGAAGTAAAGAAAGGAAAAGCCCCAGGATTCGTGATACAAGATGATGGAGTTCTGAGATTTCAAAGTCGACTTTGCGTTCCCGATGATGACGATTTGAGACGAACTATTCTGAAAGAAGCTCATAGCGCGCCCTATTCTATTCACCCGGGCGCAGTAAGATGTATAAGGATCTTAAACAAAACTTCGTGGGGAATATGAAGAAGGACGTAGCGAGTACGTTTGAAGTGTTTGACTTGTCGGCAGGTTAAGATTGAACATCGGACACTGCCGGATGTTAAAGCCGCTCCGATCCCCGAATGGAAGTGGGAGGACATTTCGATGGATTTCATCACAAGTATGCCAAGGACTAGAGCAGAATGAACATGATTTGGGTCGTAGTTGATCGACTAACCAAGTCGGCTCATTTCCTAGGAATCAAGGATACATGGGGACCCGAGAGATTGGCACGAGTGTTTGTTGCGGAGATAGTCGATTGCATGGGACGCCGAAGACCATTATTTCGGATCGAGATGGTCGTTTCGTGTCGCACTTCGGAAAGCAGATTCACAAGGCTTTGGGGATCGAGCTCAACTTTAGCACACTTATCATCCCCAAACAGACGGTCGATCCGAAAGGACTATTCAGACAGTAGAAGACATGCTTAGAGCTTGTGCGTTGGATTGGTCAACTGATTGGGAAGTTCACTTGCCCTTGATCGAATTCACTTACAATAACAGTTGGCACGCTTCTATCAAGATGGCACCATTTGAAGCTTTGTACGGAGGAGATGCCGATCGCCTCTGTGTTGGGATGATTCTTCGGATCCGATCGGGACGGAACCTAATTGATTATTCGGACTCAAGAGAAAATAGCTTTGATTCGAGAGAGACTATTGACTGCCCAAAGTCGACAGAAGTCTTATGCCGATGTACGTCGTCGTCCTCTAGAGTTCGACGTTGGGGATCATGTGCTATTGAAGGTGTCTCCTACACGAGGGATTTTCCGTTTTGGGAGGAGAGGCAAGCTTAGTCCGAGATATATCGGACCATTTGAGATCCTAGATAAGGTTGGAGACTTAGCGTACAGGTTGGCCTTACCGCCATCGCTGAGTCATGTTCACAATGTGTTTCACGTATCCCAACTGCGGAAGTATGTACCGGACCCGATCACGTCATTGATTTCGACGAGATCGAGATAGCTAATGATGGCACCTTCGAAGAGAGACCTATCAAGATACTTGAGAGCCGGATCAAACAATTGAGGAATAAACCAATACATTTGGTTAAAGTACAATGGTCACGACATGGAGTCGAAGAGGCCACTTGGGAAACGGAGGACGGTATGAAGGCTAAATATCCGGAGTTGTTTTCATCCTAAGTTTCGGGACGAAACTTCTTCTTAGGGAGGAAGGATGTAATACCCGAGATTTCTGTTATGTAATTGGAATTTGTGATATTGTAATAATTGTACTTTTGTATGAGTACTATTCTCCGTATTTCATAATCCGATGCCATCGAGCATATAATTTCGTGTATGTGATTTAAATGGTTGAAATTCTGTGCATGTAGCGCACGCTACAGGCTACGGGTAGCGTACGCTAACATGGTTTCATAGCGTACGCTACCGAGTGTAATTAGCGCACGCTACGCGAGGTCAAATTGATTGAGACGCGCGGTAGGTGAGATCTGGCCGGGGGACCCTTGTCGGATCCTGTCGAATGTATCTGGACGGCTTTCGGGAAAAGCCGAGTCAGCGCCTTAGCGCACGCTAGAGGTCTATGCGTAGCGCACGCTAAGTGCCGAGTACAGTTTAGACTCTGAGCCGTTAGCGCACGCTACGGACAGTGTATAGCGCGCGCTAATAGCCATTTATTATAAATAGGACAGCATCCTATTCGTGAATTCAGTCTTTTCTTCCCCCATAACCCGAACTCTTGCACTTGAAACATAACTCCATTTGTCTTAAACACTCCATATCAACCTCCTAGTTCGAGATTGAAGATCATATATCATTGGAGATTGGTGTTCGAGCCTTGGGTGTTGGATTGCTTCATTTTCATCCGTGTTCTTCACTACTTTGAGGTAGGTGATTCTTCACCAATGATTAGTAATGTTCATGAGGAAGTTCGAATCATGTTTGGATAGCAAGTATCTCGTTTTTATCGGTCATCACATGTTAGAAGGATACTTTTGACGTATCGGTACTAGATGTCGAATGAACCTTTGAACCATCTTATTATAAGGACTCCTAAGCATGTTTAAATCGATTTATGATCAAGTAATCGGATTTTACCCAGTTGATACGTTGTATACGTTGGAATCATGTGTTTTGGAACGTAAGACGATGGAACTTAGATTATTTCTTGAGGATCGTAGAGGAATTGTGATATCGAGATAGCTATCCGTATATTGGTGTTTCATAATCATAAATCTTCCAGAAACCTTATTAGCATGATATGCCCGAGGATAACTTGTAATATCACCATAGGGTTCATGAGTTCTTCATCATTCAACCCAGTTTTTGGTTCGTAGTATTCTGCCATGCAAGATTAGCGCACGCTAACATGTGTGAGTTAACGTGCGCTATCGAGGTTCGGTTTTCGCACAGAACGTACGTAGCGTACGTTATGAGGCAGCCGAGTCAGACTGCCAGTTTGTGGCTAGCGCACGCTAGTCCTATACGATAGCGTACGCTAACAGTTCAGCTTAGCGCACGTTACGTATAGTACGTAGCGCGCGCTAAGAAATCCAGGCAGCTTGTTTAGTTTGAGCTTTTCGGCCGTGGGTCGAATTGTTAGGCCATTGTTCGACTCGAGATGATTTGTATATCGTTCCTTTTTTTTTAAGGTTCGAGCTTGTTACGTTGATCGGAGGCGGCCTTCGAGTGCGTCGAGAGCATTGAAGTATATCATTCTTGCCATCTTCGAGGCAAGTATCGTGATATGTTAATATCGGTATTTTTGGAGTATACGTATGATTATGCATGTTGTTGAACATGATATTTACTTCGTTGATTTGTCATGATATTCATTGTATATTGTTTATATGTTCATGTTGATGAACATAATGATTTGGCATATGTGTATGCATGAGTTGTGTTTGTATACGTTGTACGATCTATGCTGAGGGCGCTGGATCGGATGTCCACCTCGTGTTGGTCCGACGGATCATCTTGGGATCTAGGCTGAGGGCGCTGGATCATTGGACGGGTTATTTCCACCTCGTGTTGGTCCGACGGGATCATCTTGGGATCTATGCTGAGGGCGCTGGATCATTGGAATACCCATACTGTGTAATGGAATCTTGCAGATTCGCATTGTCGGGTTCCGGTAGCGGAAGCCCGTGTGATGTGTCTTGTTGTGTATTGTTGATGCATATTCGAATTGTTTAAATACGATACTTGTACTAGCATTGTTTTGCTAACCCCTTCGGGGGTGGACATTTGTTTTGATGTTCAGGTAGCCAAGGAGCAGGGAAACAACCAAAGACCGACGTGACGACGAAGGGGTTCAGTGATGTTTATTGTTATTGGAGATTTGTTGTCTTGGTTTGGTTTTTGTACTCGAGTACGTGTGTCCTTTGATATTAATTCGATATGGTTGTATTAATTATCCGTTGAACCAGTTGTACGTTTTCTTAAACTCGAATTTTCGCAGTATTGACGTCTTATTTTCACTTTCCTTTTTAATTAGCCTTGTAAATCCTTATTTAAAGGGTTTACGGCGCTGTAATTATTCCGATTATCTCGGGGTGTTACAACTGCACACAAAATAGTCATTGTTCACTACGCCACGAAGGGGCTATTGCAAGCAAAAATGTGGTGTTGCAAGCAAAAATGTTGCAGTTGCCTGAAAAATTTGATCAATTGCAACACCGTTCAATAAATGTTGCAAATAAACTGAAATATTGCTTCATTCGCAACGTTTTTTTGGCAATGTTACAGTAGTTTACGAAGCGTGCAACGTTTTATTGCAACTGCAACATTTTACAAAAGCAAAAATATTACTTAAGATGCAACTGCAACATTATTACAACATCATTGCAAAGATATTAATTTATTTTAAAAAAAACGTGGGTCAACAAAAATTTTTCCCACTACTCTACCCGAAAATAATCTCACATCTCATCTATCTCTCTCAAACTCTCAGCCCCTATCTCAAATTTTTTTTCTCTCTCCCCGTACTCATCTCTCTCTCTCAAACTCTCAACCACTCTCTCTCAAACTCCATTTTTTTTCTCTCTCTCCCCGTAAGAATCTCAAACTACAAAGTATATCTACTATAATTATATATACACATATATTATCTCTAAATATATATTATCTGCGAATTGGGTGAAGAATCGATTTGGGTGGAGAATCGATTTGGGTGAACTGCTCTCAAGCTTCGATTTCACACTGCTCTGAAGCTTCGATTTTCAGGTATGCTTCAATTCTTACTGCTTGTTCAAATTGTTTCAATGCTTGTATTATTTATATCTTGTTCGATTATTATTTGTGGTTTGAAATTAGGGCTTTTGTCTTGAGTGTTTATATTGTTTATGCCTTGGGCTCGTATTGCCATTTAAAAGTGTTTACAGTATTATGTGTTTTGAAATTAGGGTTTTTATGTAAACCCAAAAAAAAAATCAGGGTTCCAAACTGAACTCGATTCGATAAGGTTCGTTGGAGCTAGTTTATTAAGGCTCATTGTAAATCACTTAACCAAACTGAAGGTCAATGTCAACTGGCCGGTTTGTTAGTTCCTGAACGTTTGGTTTTGATTTCAAATCTTATATGTGTGCTTATGATAAATATAAAGACATTTCTGTATACCGACCAAAGAAATGCCGACTGTTCCACTTGATGGAGGCGGCATACCTAAGATCTCATATCCCATTACACTTACAGAGACAACATTGGTCACTCTAACTTTATAATTTCTCAAATCTTCCATACTCAGAATCCCACCTGCTTTTCTAACATTTTTAATCAGCCGTTCGCCAACTGTTCCATTATATAAAGCTTGAGGTCCTTGCTCGGCTATTGCGTATAAGCTGTCCTCGAGTTCCACATTATAGCACGTGTCGCCAACTTTCAAAAGTTTTCCATTTGGTGCATATATTTTCGATAAGCCAGTGTCTCTTGTTATCATTTTCGCTTTCTTACCAAGCGATGTGAAGCCCAGCTATCTCGCCTGGAACACCCATCGACAATGCTCCCTCAGACTTTGCTCCTGCATTATTCTCATACATGTTCTAACAAAGAAAACATGCATAATCATTAAGGGGCCAGAAATAATGTCAAGCAATATATCACCGTCATTAATGTAACATCCCACTTCACAAATGGGACATTACACGCCGTAAAACCCCCGTGAGGTCTACCAGGCTAACTCGTGACACATGAACCACAATGATAACATGAAAGATGTACCCAAAGAGTAAATAAGTCCGTGGCCTCGGCCAAAACATTTTAACGGAGTACATGAGACATAAGTTAAATACCAAAATGTTGCCCACGCAGGGGACTTAAACCATGTTCAAAAATAAACTAACTGTCTCCAGTACTCAACAGGTGCAATGACAAAACAGAAAAATGCAGACTCGAGCCACATCATCATCATGCCAACCCATCCTTTGCATGCGCATCCCGTGCCAGCTCCTCAGCTTGACCAGTACCTGAAATGCATAAGACGCATTTCCCCCATTTAAGGGGTTAGCATTCGAATAGCTAGTGCAAGTACATAATTACACAACATTATATACATACACAATTCAACGCAAATAAATCATTAGGAAAATTATTTTGAAAGTCAATATTCCGGAATATCACATTAACACCAAAACAGTATATCAACAAGTTTCCCACATCACAATTATTCACGCTTGGTAACTCGCGACCGTACCCATCAGTATCGGTCCCCAGAGGTCCCGTCGGACCGTCCCCAGGTGAGAAACCACTTCCGCGGCCGTACCCATTAGTATCGGCCCCCAGAGGTCCCGTCGAACCGTCCCCAGGTGGAAGAACATCAACACACGCACTCAATTCCACTTCCATGGCCGTACCCATTAGTATCGGCCCCCAGAGGCCACACGCCATCCCCAGGTGGAAGAGAAACAATCACATTCGTTCAATAACACCATATACATCATTCGCATCAAAATCATGTGCACATAACGGAATGTAATACATGTACTTGCCTTGGATAACACGACGCGAAGGAAAACGGCGAAAGGAAAGGTTTCGGTCCGAACACTCTTCACAAATCTGGTCCTAACAACAATAGAGACTCAATCAACTACAATTCCACTGAGAAATCACGAATTAATCGATGTTCTATCCTAAGGGACAATCCGCCGAATACTATTGAGGCATAAAGTTCAAGTTCGATCAACGAAGGGGAAAAACTTGGAATTTATCCGCTAAAGTTCTAGGAAAACATAACACCACGATTACCCAACAAATATACATCATCAATTGTAGCAAAAACGAAAGGAAAAATGAATTTTAGCCAAGAACCCTAAAATTAGGTATAATGACCAATTACCTTAATTCAACGATGGAAAGGCGGAAGAAAGATGATTGATTCGTGTTGGAAAGTCCAATTCCGAGTTATAAGGTGTTAGAATGCAATATCTGGTTGGAATCGCCCAAAATCGCACTGAGGGAGCGGAGAGACGAGAGGAAAGGTGAAAAATAGGGTCAAAACCCGTGTCTGTCCTATATATACTGGACAGAACACGGCGCAACAAACGGTCCAAATAGCGCCGTGTTCAGCGCCGTGTTCTTTGGTCATGGCGACCCCTGTGCGACACGGCGCACAGACACGGCGCAAAATGCCGCGGGTCTTGCGCCGTTTCTCGGACAGTGCTCGACCCCCTGGGCGACACGGCGCACAGACACGGCGCAAAATGCCGCGGGTCTTGCGCCGTTTTGCACAGGTCTGACAGACAGCATTCTGGACAGAAAACAACGCTACCAAAAATGAAAAAGACGATCACCCAAAACACGATATGCCGACCCAATGATCAGGAAAATACACACAACGAGAAACAATAACCAGTAACCCAAAACGGTCCGAGGTATACGATCAAAACCGAACAAGGAACAAATTCCCTAAACTTATAGGAAATTACAAAAACGGCCCAAACATCCGTAAAATCACGATACAACGTCGGATTAACAATCCGAAACTCACAACATGCTCTACTCAACCATACGAACTCATGAAAATAGGAAAATAACGAAATCGAACGAGTTTAGCGACAATCGGATACACATGCGACAAAATATAACTCAATATGAAATTACGTAAAAACATCATCGAGACTCGTCCAAATGGAGAAACTCCAAGAACAAAATAGATTCAGAATTCCAAAACAGTGCCAAGCGAGTTGTCCGAAACGAATATACACAAAAAATAGAAGTTACTAAAAGTAGAAAATGCGGATATTACATTATCTCCCCCTAAAAATAAGTTTCGTCCCGAAACTTACAACACGAATAATTCGGGGTATCTCGACCTCATACTCTCCTCCGTTTCCCACGTGGCTTCCTCGGATCCATGCCGAGACCACTGCACTTTAACCAAAGGAATGGTTTTGTGCCTGAGTTGCTTCACCCGACGTTCTAAGATCTGAATCGGCCTCTCCTCAAAGGTAATGTCGGGCCCCAACTCGATCTCTCCAAAATCAATAATATGGCTAGGGTCCGGTACGTACTTCCTAAGCTGGGAAACATGAAATACGTTATGCACATGGCTCAGGGACGGCGGCAAACCTAACCGATATGCAAGCTCTCCGACTCTCTCTAGGATCTCGAACGGCCCAATAAATCTCGGACTAAGTTTACCCTTCCGACCAAAGCGGTAAACTCCCCGTGTCGGCGACACCTTAAGCAAAACATGATCTCCCACCTCAAACTCCAACGGACGGCGACGCGTGTCGGCATAAGACTTCTGCCGACTCTGGGCCGTTAACAATCTATCCCGAATCAGAGTAATCTTCTCTCTCGTCTCAACTACCATATCGGGCTCGGTACCAATCAGCTCGGACGCATCGTCCCAACACAACGGCGATCTACACCTCCTCCCATACAACGCCTCAAATGGCGCCATTTTGATCGAGGCGTGCCAACTATTGTTGTACGTGAACTCAATCAACGGCAAGTGCGACTCCCAATCATCCTTCCATTCTAGGGCACAGGCTCTCAACATATCCTCTAACGTCTGGATCGTCCGCTCTGACTGTCCGTCAGTCTGAGGGTGATAAGATGTACTGAGTCTCAACTCAGTCCCCAAAGCTCGATGAACGGCCTGCCAGAAATGTGACACGAACCGGCCATCACGATCCGAAACAATACTCTTAGGAGTCCCATGCAATCTCACGACCTCTGCAATAAATACTCGTGCTAGTCTCTCCGGGCCCCAAGTGTCCTTAATACCCAGGAAATGAGCTGATTTGGTCAGTCGATCGACAATAACCCAAATCATGTTCATTCCATTCCGAGTCCTAGGCATACTAGTAATGAAATCCATAGAAATATCCTCCCATTTCCACTCCGGGATAGGAAGTGGTCGCAAAACCCCGCGGTCGCCGATGCTCGATCTTAACTCGCCGACAGTCAAACACCTCGACACAAACTCGCTAACGTCTGTCTTCAAATTACTCCACCAGTAGTTGCTCCTCACATCCTTGTACATTTTATTCGTACCAGGATGTATGGAGTAAGGCGTGGTATGAGCTTCACTCAAGATCTTCTGTCTCAGCTCAATATCATTCGGTACACATAGTCTGCCGCGAAATCTCGTAACGCCATCATCTTGAACCACAAATCCAGGGCTTTCCCTGCCTCACATCCTCCCTTAATCGACCAAACACGGATCATCATACTGTTTCGCCTTGATATCATCATCCAAGGACGAAGTGATCTCTAATGCACATAATCGCCCTGAACTCTCGAACCCAAACCTCAATATTCTGACAAATAAGATCTCGCTGGATCCTACTCTGCGGTGTAAGTACTTCTAACATCTGCAACGCCATCGGCTTACGGCTCAACGCATCCGCCACCACGTTAGCCTTACCCGGATGGTAAAGTATCTCGAGGTCGTAATCTTTAATTAGCTCTAACCACCTACGCTGTCTCATATTTTACTCCTTCGATCAAGATATACTTCAAACTCTTGTGGTCGGTAAAATCTTACACGACGACCCATAGAGGTAATGCCTCCGCATCTTTAAGGCGAAAACAACCGCAGCCTAACTCCAAATCGTGCGTGGGGTAATTCACCTCATAAGGTTTCAATCAAGGGACGCATATGCAATCACTGTCTCTCTGCATCAAAACACATCCTAGACCAAGGCCCGAAGCATCACTGTACACCACGAA
Organism: Orobanche coerulescens; assembly: GCA_033398695.1. Classification (NCBI taxonomy): domain Eukaryota; kingdom Viridiplantae; phylum Streptophyta; class Magnoliopsida; order Lamiales; family Orobanchaceae; genus Orobanche; species Orobanche coerulescens. The sequence continues at coordinate 29,442,324 of CM065809.1, read as the reverse complement.
ATCCTCGTTCCCCTGAGGCAATGCTAACACGGGCGCGGTAGTCAAACGTCTCTTTAACTCGTCAAAACTGTCCTGCCTATCTGTAGTCCACTCGAACTTCTGAGTTTTCTGGAGCAACTGAGTGAGTGGTCTAGCGATCCTAGAAAATACCTCAACGAATCTACGGTAATAGCCGGCAAGACCCAGAAAACTCCTCACCTCCTTCACATTCTTAGGCGGCTCCCAAGCCATCACTGCCTCTATTTTCTGCGGATCTACCCGAACTCCTCTCACGAAATCACATGCCCAAGGAACGTCACTTCCTCGAGCCAAAACTCACACTTAGAGAACTTCGCGTACAACTGCTCAGCCCTCAAGGTGTCTAATACAATCCGAAGATGTAAGGCGTGCTCCTCTCGACTCCGTGAATAGATAAGAATATCGTCAATAAAAACGACTACGAATTTGTCCAGATACTCAATAAAAACTTTGTTCATCAACTGCATGAACATCTTTGGGGCATTAGTTAGCCCGAAAGGCATAACCACAAACTCGTAATGGCCATATCTCGTCAAAGGCGCTTTGAATATCGACGTCCCGAATCCTCAACTGGTAGTAGCCCGATCGCAAATCAATCTTCGAAAAGACTGTCGCCCCCTGAAGCTGATCAAACAAATCGTCAATCCTGGGCAAAGGGTATTTATTTTTGATGGTTAGCTTGTTTAATTCTCGATAGTCGATGCATAAACGAAGCGATCCATCCTTCTTCTTAACAAAAAGTACAGGCGCACCCCAAGGCGATGCGCTCGGTGGAATATACCCTTTATCTAACAACTCTCCCAACTGATTCTTCAACTCTAGCATCTCTGACGGTGCCATACGGTACGGTGCTCGAGAAATAGGGGCCACATTCGGCTCAAGGTCAATAGGAAACTCCACCTCTCGATGTGGTGGTAATCCCGGCAAGTCATCCGGAAATACATCGGGGTACTCGCTAACAACTGGAATCGACGATATGTCAACCCCACCATCTTCCGTCTGCAGATCGAAACACCAGTAGCCGACACAACCTTGGTTCAAAAGTTTCATCGCCTTCAAGGCGCTAATCACACACCCCGATCTACCCGGCTTACAGCCGACGAGAGTATGCTCGGTGCCGTCCTCGGCAACTATCGTGATGGTACGAGTCCGATAGTTCATGATAGCACCATGACGATCCAACCAATCGTCCCCGAGGATCAAATCCTCACCCTTAAGGTCTATAACAATGAGATTCGAGGGCCAATCCCGGCTCCCGATCCTCACTGGGCAATCCCTAACTTCCCGGTCCCCAACCATACGATCCCAGATTGGCGTACCATCTACGAACGTCTCACACTCAAACAAGCAGTCTAAACCAATACGACTCACACAATCCAAAGCTATAAAGGAATGGGTCGCACCCGAATCAAAAAGTACTAAACCGGATGAGAAAGGATCTGAGTGGTACCCGACGCCACCGAATGTCTGCCTCCTCCGTGCGCCTCATCTGATATAATCGGGGATGGACTGAGCCCGAACTCGACGCTGCGCGGCGATTCGGCTGACTCCGACCCCTACCACGACTCGAACCCTGCAGAACATGAGTAGCTGGTGAACTGAGATCCCTCTGATCGGCAGTGGTAGTCGTAAATCTAGCGGCCCTGGTGGCCCTCTCACAATGAGCTGCTCGATGCCCGGTCTGTCCACAAGTAAAGCAAGTAACTAACGGAAGTGGGCAATCCTTCACAACGTGCTCGGGCTGACTGCAATTAAAACAAACTCTCCCGCCCGGTGCAACAGACTGAGCTGAACGGTTACCCTGAGATCCACCGGCCTGATGAAACGGCCTCTTCCCAGGTGTAGGAGCAGAACGAGACCTCGAAAACTGACCACCTTTTCTGGCCGAGAACCCACCAGTAGTCTTGTGCTTCTTAACTTCCGAAACCGACTCTGATTCCGGGACAGCCATCTCGATCGCCAGAGCGCGATCCTGGTATTCCTTCAAAGTGGCACACATGAGCGGCGCCATACTCTGCCTAATATGCGGCTTCATGCGCATATTGAAGTATCGGATTTTATCAGCCTCCGTTCTCACTTGATCCCTCACGAAGCCCAACTGCTGATTGTAAGAAATGATGGCCTGAGAAATAGGCACATCCTGAGGTGTAGCGGTGAAGAACTCTACAATTCTGCGCTCCTTGACTGGCGGCGGACAATATTCTGCTTCCATAGCAGCCCTGAACTCATCCCAAGTGGCCCGACGATCTCTGGGCGCAACGGCCTCCCACCATTCCGCAGCTTCCTTATCCAGGAAGTACTGGGCAATGTGTACCCTCCTGTCCTCAGGACAAGCTACGGCATCGAAGGTTCTGGACAACTGAAAGAGCCAATTCTCCCATCCGAGGGAGTCAGAAGATCCGGAGAAACGAGGAGGGTGCATCTTAGTTACCGTCTGAAGCCACTTACTAGCCTCCTCTTCCGGCCGGTGTCGGGGGCGGATTCTGACGTCCACCCTGAGCTATCTGAGTAAGTTGGGCTACCAATTGCTGAAGTACGGCAGTAGCCCCGGCGTCGGCATTATTACCCGACGGCACTGAGTGAGAGGCTGAGTCCGCAGAGGACTGGGAAAGTGAGCCCTCCTCATTATCAGCACCACGACCACGGCCTCGGCCGCGTCCCCTAGCCGGTCTACCACGACCTCTCAACATACTAAAGAAGAATAAGAAAAGAACCAGATCAGAAAGATTCACCATTCACAAAGTTGGTAACACAAGTCACGATTCTGAACAATGCAGGAAAACGAATTACAGAAATATAAGAGTTCGAGGAGACTTACAGCCACGGGTCGCACGAAAAGACGGTAGCATGATGATATTAGGCTCAACGACTGACTCTAATGATGCAACTGACAGACCCAAATTTCACCGACATCCTAGGTATTCAAAACCTAAGCTCCGATACCATAATTGTAACATCCCACTTCACAAATGGGACATTACACGCCGTAGAACCCCCGTGAGGTCTACCAGGCTAACTCGTGACACATGAACCACAATGATAACATGAAAGATGTACCCAAAGAGTAAATAAGGCCGTGGCCTCGGCCAAAACATTTTAACGGAGTACATGAGACATAAGTTAAATACCAAAATGTTGCCCACGCAGGGGACTTAAACCATGTTCAAAAATAAACTAACTATCTCCAGTACTCAACAGGTGCAATGACAAAACAGAAAAATGCAGACTCGAGCCACATCATCATCATGCCAACCCATCCTTTGCATGCGCATCCCGTACCAGCTCCTCAGCTTGACCAAGACTAAATGCATAAGACGCATTTCCCCATTTAAGGGGTTAGCATTCGAATAGCTAGTGCAAGTACATAATTACACAACATTATATACATACACAATTCAACGCAAATAAATCATTAGGAAAATTATTTTGAAAGTCAATATTCCGGAATATCACATTAACACCAAAACAGTATATCAACAAGTTTCCCACATCACAATTATCCACGCTTGGTAACTCGCGACCGTACCCATTAGTATCGGTCCCCAGAGGTCCCGTCGGACCGTCCCCAGGTGAGAAACCACTTCCGCAGCCGTACCCATTAGTATCGGCCCCGCAGGTCCCGTCGAACCGTCCCCAGGTGGAAGAACATCAACACACGCACTCAATTCCACTTCAATGGCCGTACCCATTAGTATCGGCCCCCAGAGGCCACACGCCATCCCCATGTGGAAGAGAAACAATCACATTCGTTCAATAACACCATATACATCATTCACATCAAATTCATGTGCACATAACGGAATGTAATACATGTACTTGCCTTGGATAACACGACGAAGGAAAACGGCGAAAGGAAAGGTTTCGGTCCGAACACTCTTCACAAATCTGGTCCTAACAACAATAGAGACTCAATCAACTACAATTCCACTGAGAAATCACGAATTAATCGATGTTCTATCCTAAGGGACAATCCGCCGAATACTATTGAGGCATAAAGTTCAAGTTCGATCAACGAAGGGGAAAAACTTGGAATTTATCCGCTAAAGTTCTAGGAAAACATAACACCACGATTACCCAACAAATATACATCATCAATTGTAGCAAAAACGAAAGGAAAAATGAATTTTAGCCAAGAACCCTAAAATTAGGTATAATGACCAATTACCTCAATTCAACGATCGAAAGGCGGAAGAAAGATGATTGATTCGTGTTGGAAAGTCCAATTCCGAGTTATAAGGTGTTAGAATGCAATATCTGGTTGGAATCGCCCAAAATCGCACTGAGGGAGCGGAGAGACGAGAGGAAAGGTGAAAAATAGGGTCAAAACCCGTGTCTGTCCTATATATACTGGATGTAACACGGCGCAACAAACGGTCCAAATAGCGCCGTGTTCGGCGCCGTGTTGGTCGTCACGGCGACTGTGCGACACGGCGCACGCACACGTGCAAAATGCCGCGGGTCTTGCGCCGTTTCTCGGGCAGTGCTCGACCCCCTGGCGACACGGCGCCTGACACGCGCAAAATACCGCGGGTCTTGCGCCGTTTGCATGTGTCCGATGCAAAGATTCCGGGACGTAAAACAACGCTACCAAAAATGAAAAAGACGATCACCCAAAACACGATATGCCGACCCAACAGTCCGAGGAAAATACACACAACGAGAAACAATAACCAGTAACCCAAAACGGTCCGAGGTATACGATCAAAACCGAACAAGGAATAAATTCCCTAAACTTATAGGAAATTACAAAAACGGCCCAAACATCCGTAAAATCACGATACAACGTCGGATTAACAATCCGAAACTCACAACATGCTCTACTCAACCATACGAACTCATGAAAATAGGAAAATAGCGAAATCGAACGAGTTTAGCGACAATCGGATACACATGCGACAAAATATAACTCAATATGAAATTACGTAAAAACATCATCGAGACTCGTCCAAATGGAGAAACTCCAAGAACAAAATAGATTCAGAATTCCAAAACAGTGCCAAGCGAGTTGTCCGAAACGAATATACACAAAAAATAGAAGTTACTAAAAGTAGAAAATGCGGATATTACAATTAAATAAAGGGAAATTGTGCCAAATTATAGAAACAAATTAAAGAAAAAGAATTACAAAAACCCACACCCGAGATTACACCTGTACTGAATTTTGCACTTGCAGCTAGAGCCAACTTTCCGTCTTACATCTTACTTTGCCATTCCTCAAATTTTCTAAATATTACAAATACCCAGATTCGAAAGCCGGGACCATTTGTAATATTCTGAAATTTGTAGGGTGTAATTGTAAAACACTTGATGGCGACGGCAGATTCCAGCAAGTCAACTGACGATTTGGTCAAAATGTAAGACATAAGGAAACCTCAATGGTAGTATTTGTAATGTTTTAATTCAAGTAGGTTTTTTCATGTAAATACCTCAAACCCTCCATCACTTGCATATTCCTGTAAGATGGGTTTTTCTTCTTTATTCTTTCTCTTTCTTTTCTCGCCCTTCAGTTTACATACCTCTGCAATTCACCAATCTGAGATGTGTTGAGTGTAATTTTTATGGGTTTTGTTCAATTGTTACTTAATTGGTATTCTTATGTATTTCTGTTTACTGTATTATGTGTTTCGAAATTAGGGTTTTTGTCTTGAGTGTAATTTATATGGGTTGTGTTCAATTGTTTCTTCATTGGTATTCTTATGTATTTCTTGATATGTTGCATGTTTTTATTGTAGTAATGGACAACCGAAGTCATAAGTGGGTAGAACTTCCAAAGTACAGATGCATATATTAATGGAGTAAAAGCTTTTATAGAAAATGCATTTTCCAATCTTGCCGTAGGAAATGAAATTAGGTGCCCTTGCAAACACTGTAAAAATGATCGATGGCATTGTAAAGATGATATCTTCGATCATCTCATATGTGATGGTCCGTCTCGAGTGTATGTGAACTACATATATGAGGTTTCAATGATCGATTTCAGAAGTAGGATGGATCAAGATATGGGAATGGATCAAGATATGGGGATGGATCAAGATATGGGGATGGATTATGAAGATAATTTTGATGAAATGTTTCATGGCGCCTATCGTAATTTGGGGAATTCTGATGACAGGTTTTCAAAAGGACCAAATGCAGCTGCTAAAAAATTGTATCGTCTTGTCGAAGAGGGGAAACAACCGTTATATCCCGGGTGTGTGAAGTTTTCTCGATTAAGTTTTTTAGTGAAACTTTACCTTCTAAAATGTGTCAATGGCATCAGTGAGTCTGCATTTGGGGAACTACTAGAGTTGATTAAGGAGGCCTTTCCGGAGGCCCAAATACCTTTATCTGTTAATGCGGCCAAAAATGTCATTAAAGATTTAGGTTTAGATTACCAGAAAATACATGCATGTCCAAATGATTGCATGTTATATTGGGCTGAAAATGAAAATGACCAAGTTTGCAAAACTTGTGGCGAGTCGAGGTGGATTTTGACCGAGAATAAAGGCTGTTCAGATGATAAAGAGAAGATAAAGTGCAAAGTTCCAGCTAAAGTGATGAGGTATTTTCCACTAAAACCGAGACTGCAACGGTTGTTCATGTGTCGAGTATTCTAAACTGATGACATGGCATGCATTCGGACGCAAGAAAGATGGCCATCTACGACATGCAGCTGATGGCGAGGCCTGGAAGACAATGGATGCAAAAATAGAAATTACCAAAAATTGAAAGTACGGATATTACAAATGTTACTACCCCATATGTATGTTAATATTTAAGGTACTCCACGTGTTTTGATTTTCTTGATTCGGGTCGTTAGTTAGTTTTTATTCATGTAAAAGTTCAAGTGTAGGGAGGTTGCAAGATCCCTTTGTAATGATGTATTATTTTGGATGGTAGGGCAAAAATGTATGAAAAAAATATAAAAAAGAAAAAAAATCAAAAAAAGAAGTGAAAAAAAAAGAAAAAAATATAAAGAGAAAAATAAGAGAAAAAGACAAGAGAAAAAACAGACGGACTACCATCCCATTTCTTTTATTTTTGTTTGAGTCAAAATAGTGTCAAATACAAAAAGAGTTAGTAGTTAGCAAGTCGAGTCGAGTCTTGGCTTAGCAACACCTCATTGTACATGTAATTAACTAAAGATGATTGACTTGCCACCAGAAAAACCGTATTTTCCATACCCTTACACCTAACGTTACAACCCTTTAAAAGACCTCTTTGATAGTTTATCCTAGTTGCTTACGTCAAAGTTGTAACACCCCCAAGACATTCAGGGCATATTACAGCGCCGTGGACCCCACACTGTGGAATCCACCAGGCTAACGTACCAAACAAGACATTCGACAACAACAAACAATCATTAATGAAACGACAATTCGCATAAAAGACTACCAACCGACAAATAAAATCTGACATCAAATCCATTTCCCAAAACGGGGACACAACAGTAACTAGTTCAAACAGGAAGTACTCGAGTACTTAAACCAATTTTTATAATACAGAAATCCCAAAATCAGACATCAATAATAACCGGCTGGACATAACACCGAAAATCAATTACTGGACAATATCATGCTTGCCCATCATCCTCATACGGCTCAAGTGCTCGCTTGTCCCCACGATCAATACCTGAAATACAAAAAGTATTTCCCCCATTTAAGGGGTTAGCGACAACTGCTAGTGCAAGTACAATCCATTTGAACTACATTCTAATCAGATGAATATATGCGCCAAAAATCATTTTAGAAATCATTTTATATTCCGGAATATTTACGATGTACCATCACAAAACACATTATCTCCAACAAATCATAATTCAAGGTTAACCTTGGTACGAGACTCACGGCCACCGTACCCCGCAGAGCCCCATCGGACATCCCTGGGTGGTCAACCATAGTTCACGATACGAAACTCACAGCAACGTATCCCTAGAGGCCCCGCCGGACCGTCCCTAGGTGAACATACACATATCCATCCACAACAACCACAATGCAGCCATAATTCTTATACTAGAACATGTAAACAAATGTAAAGTACTTGCCTTTGAGACATTCTTGAAGAATCGGAAGTGAAAATCGACTACGGACGATCCGAATGGAAAACGGCGGTTCCTAAACGAAGAATTAGCATAACTCAGTTCCAACGGACATCAATAACCGAAAAGAATACTCCCATAACCCCGATTACATGCTACGACATTGCTCTGGACAAATCGCTCCAAAGGCGCTCAAGAACACTCACGTCGCGAGAAGGGGCGAAGAAGAATGAAAGAAACTGACTGAGGTTAAGTCAGGTTTAAAAACGCTGACAGCGCGTTACGTACGTTAACACGAGCTGTTAACGTACGTTATGATGGTTACGTACGTAACCCAATACTGGTTAACATACGTAACCAACTGCCTGTATTGAATTGGGAAAGGTCATAACGTACGTTATGGATCATGCATAACGTACGTTATGCACGTAACAGATCCCAATTCTAAAAACACGATTCTGCACGGTCGATTCAATGACGAACCACAACACGAGGATAGAATCAAAAGTGTAAATACGCGGCATTCATAGCAACAAAGCTGAGTGTTCGATAGTATATACACTTCCAACTACCGAGGAATCCAAAATACGACAAGGAGATGAATTTCCCTAAACTTATAGGAAATTACAAAAATGACCCAAGCGTCCGAAAATCACGATACGACATCGGATTTGCAAACTGAAAGTCTCAACACGACTAACTCAATCATACGAACTTGTACAAACCATGAAACCACAAAAATGAACGAGTTTTACGAGAATCGAACGTTCATACGGCAAAACATATCATAAAATAAAATCACGTGAAAACTTCACCAAAACTCGTCCAAATGGAAAAACTCCATGAATAAAGTAGATTCAAAATGTCGAAATGGTTACAAGCGAGTCGATAAAAGTACACATATACTAAAAATAGAAACTGCTAAAAATAGAAAGTTACGGATATTACAAAAGTGGTGGAGGTTTGATCCGTTCCCAAGTCTATGGTAATCTATGTGCTACGACAGGTAGAGAGTGTTTATTTTTCCATTTCCATATGTTATATAACTTTATACACCTGAGAGATATGAGAATCCAAACACTTTATGTGAGGTGTTAGTATATAATTTCCGTGCTTATTGTGACTAACGTGGAACGATTGTATGTTGTAATTACTTTTATATTAGTGTTAAATGACCCCTAACTTGTAAATCTATTAGGATAAAAATATATTTGCTTGGGGACAAGCAAATCCCAAGTGTAGGGATATTTGATAAGGATTTATTTGGTACCTTTTTAAGGGTTCATTTAAGCCCAAAATCGTATTAATATAATCAAATATTGTCTTCAATTGTTTCTTTTTGCATTTTAGGTACTTGGGACTAAAAATCTAGAATTCGGCACTTTTATGGCGTATTTGGATGAAAAAGTGAAGAAAACAACGAAGTCGCAAAATTCTGTCAGATATGGGAGTCTGACGGCGTCACACGCTACAACGTGACACCGTCACTTGTTATTCAAGCTAGATTTTTGGTGAAAAATCACCAAGTGAGGCCTCAGAGAAATATGAAGACAAATCAACCTGACGCCGTCAGGTGTTATTTGAAGATGAGAGTCACGTATTAAGTTAACAAGAGACGGCCCAGAACATTTACAAGGGGACAACGTCAAGACATACGTGACGGCGTCAGTAGATACATGGTGATGCCGTCATAACGGCGACTTTCACAAGACGAAACCCTAATCACGGCGAGTTGGCGGCGTCACAACCTATAAGGTGACGCCGTCAGAGTTGTAAATCTATATATACTTTCGTATGTTTTTCATAATTCGTGTAACATCCTGGAGTAGGATTTTGTGGATGATTTTAGCAGCTATTTTAAGGCTTTTACAGCCCTTGAACTTCATGTTTCAATAAAGATAAGTTATCTCTTTAATCATTCAATATGTCTATGTATTGTTTGATTATGTGTTTATCTTTTCTTTGCTTTAACATGCTAGCTTAAGTTTATTTGTGTTTGCTTAGTTCTAATGAAACCTAGTTGTTGATAATTGATTTGTCATCTCTTGTTTAATTGATTACCTCTCGTTAGGCTAAGAAAACTGGCTAGTTTCTTATATGTGTTAGCTTGAACGTCTTAGAAAACGCAACTGTAGAGTGCAATATTGGTTTTTCTCGTTGTATTTATTGCGTGAATTGCGGCTTGTAGATTCTAGAAAACTTAATTGATTTTAAGAGTTTTTAGGGGAGACTAATGTTCATAGAGTTGGGGACTTCGGCACCTCCCCACGACCAATATTAAGGAATACAACGCTTCAATTAAAACAAGGACATGACAATTGGACAAATCAGTAGGAGAGAACTAGGGAGTAATTAAATCTAAGTGAATATGTTTTTCCCTATTATAAGAAGTCACCAATTTACTTTTCTAGTTATTAGTTTAAATTAGTTTAATAGTAGTTTTGGGTTAGTTAACTAGTAACTAATTTCGCCCACTCTTTCAAAATCCGAGATTTTTAATTGTTTTTCATAAAACATAAAAATACAAAAAGAATAATCCATCACCTCTAGACCTATCTCGACACACATCTTGACCTAGCGACACTATTCCCCTAGAGAACGATCAATCCCCCGAACTTACCTATACTATACTACAATGATTAGGTACACTGCCTAGAGGATTGTAAAACTTCCTTGTGAGGGTTTGCAAATTTCGCATCAGTTACATCCTTAGTTGTGAACAAATCAGCTATCTCAAGAATCCTTTCCACATGCTCATTAGCATCTTCGTGCTCCGATCCACTGAAGGTGTTTTCATGTAATTCCTTGAGAAATTGACCTTTCAACTCGAACTTGGCCTCTTTATCAAACTTAGGCCTAGCAACACCCGAACCATAGTCTTCGCAGGTCTTAGTCATGTACTCCTCCATAGTTGAGTCCGTCATTGTTCATGTGGTTTCTTCTTCAAACTGAGGTCCTTGATCAGAAAAGTAATCGAGCTCTAATGAACTCGAACAATCAAGGCTTGTGGTCTTGAAAAGTTTCCTTAGCGAATGAAAAGCTTGTTCAGATTCACTATATGGTTCAACGAGGTCTATAGTTGAACTCCTGGTCATGCACTACCTACAATCAAGACTAACATCAGTAGGATAGGTTCGAAAAAAAATGATTACGTAAAACTAACAACGAAAACGGAATACGAAAAGTAAAAGTTGCTGATATCTGCAGACGATACGCCGTATCCAGGAATCTGGGTACGTCGTATGTTCTTTTCGTTTAAAAATCTCAGACTTTTATTCAGAGAAAGATATACGCCGTATTGACAGTAATCAATACGTCGTATATTTTATTTTTAGAAATTCGAATCTGTTTTTAATAAATAAATACGCCGTATAAGCAAAAGCTCATGCGTCGTATGGCTTTTAGGGTTTTAAAAATTTCTGATTAAAAACAGAATACGCCGTATCTAGGAAATTAGATACGTCGTATCCGAATTATTTAAATTGATACGCTGTATGAATAATAAAAACGCAATACGCCGTATCTAAAAAATTAGATGTGCCGTATCGTTTAGTTAAGCAAAATACAGCAGACAACAATAATGCAGAAAAACACAAAAACGAAAACAAACAAAAATTGCAGAAATTAAACAAACACACAAACAAAAAATATGCAGAATAATACAATGAATGCAATAAAACAAATATACACAAAAGTTAGCCAAATAAAAATCAAAATAAAAAGATAAAAAAACTAAGTTAAACCTAAATTAAAATATTAACAGATACAAAGTGTTAAACAATTCAATCCCCTTAACGGCACCAAAAACTTGATGTGTCTTCGTTGTAGGTATAGATTATATTATCAAGTTTTAAATTTATATTTAGCCGATTTAATCTATAATAAACACTAACGGGCAGTGTACCCGATCAATGCAGACTAGTTGGTAATGCAGCCTAGTTGGTAAGTAGAGTGTCGATCACTAAGAGTGGTATGTTAATACCTAAATATCTATCAGTATTTTAATCCTAAAGTTAGTTCTAATTAAACCTAATCTAACGCAAGGGGGGTTTTCCAGCCTGAGAGACTGGCACGAGGTGTAGATTAAGTAAAACTGTATATAAAGGCAATGAGGCTAATGACACACACGCAGATAGAAACACATATAACAAATAAGATGTCAAGCCGAGAGTAAGGAAGATGTATTTGCTAATTGTTTAGTTATATATGATGAGTACTAATTATGTTCTTTCTCTATTGTTGCTTACGTGTATGCGTATCTCGTGCCAATGTTTAGACCAACCTAAGCGTCTAGATTTCGGTGTTTAAGTCTTCTCAACGGAAAAGTCATGTCACGACTAATCAGAAATCCACATAAAGCATTATCAATTTATTAATTAACCACTTAGGGCTTACATTAATCTTGCAAAGGATATTAATGAAGTAATAATGTAATCAAAACATACGCGTAAGCATTGCAAACCAATAAAACATCATATAATCTTTAATGAGTGAAAGTATATTAAGTACGAATCTAATGAAAGAAAGAGCACGCTAACCAAACGATTGAAGAGTACTAATACAATTAAGCGAATCTTCCTATGAAATTATGCACTAGCAGGACCTTATTGCTCGATTTCGTCCTTCTCGGTTGTGTCTTTGTGTGGTCAGACGTCGCCACTTCTAGGTATTGTGTGTCGAAAACTCGACTGTGAATGGGGTATTTATACATTCTGGAAAAAGATACGGCGTATCGATTAAAGAGATACGCCGTATGTCAGTAACTTAGTGTGGGGTCTAAGATTATTATATTCTGGAATATTCATACACCGCCATATGATATGGCACATCACTGAGCTTCATACGGCGCATCTTATCTTCTTATCTTGGAAATATGGTGAAGTCTTCAAGGTAGATGTGACGCATGCTGTTGATGTCATGCGGCGTATCATGGGCAAAGCAAGTCAGATCTTCCCGTTGACTAAAGTTTCATATACGGCGTATAGGAGAAATCCATACGACGTATGCTTCAAAGTCAGGCGATGGCCTTCTTATTCGTCTAAGTCTTGGTATACGGCATATCTGTCTAGAATGATACGGCGTATCTTCCTTCAGTTCAGTAGACTTTTCCAACTTGATCCATTTTGCTCCAATTTACGTCCAAAATAGCTAACTTTCACCAATTTCTTGTTTATAACTGAGATTTACAAAAGTAAGCGATTAAGTATCAATTCTCATATAAAATAATAGAAAACAAGCAATATAATGTTGGTGATTTTAATGTCACCAGGTATTTTGTGTAATTGGAACTAATATGTGAGCTAAGGGTTTTATAATTTGTATTCTAATATATGTTCGGGTATGTGCGGAGTGCACACATGTATAAGATCGAATTATAAGCCGGTACGACCAAATGGCGGGGGTCCGGGGGCAGCGCCCCTAGCGGGGTCCATGGGGCAGAGCCCTTAGCGGTGGTAATTTAGTGATATTTCCGAATTTAGTGATATTTCTGAATTTTAGAGGGGGACTATGGTAAAATTGACAAATTTCGTCAATTTTGGTAAACCATCCGTCAAACCCTAATTTCGGATCACTAATGACGGCGCCGCTCTCGTAAACTCTAAAAATCGACCTAATGTAACCCTAATCCGACATGTATAAATAAGGCTCTCCTCTTGAGTCTTAGAGACACATTTTTCTTAGCTCTCTCTTTCTTCTGAAAAACTCAGAATCTCTCTAGCAATTTGGCTTACGTTTCTGTGCCTAGATTCGTAAGTGTCCATTTGGATTATCCTAGGCTGAATTTCTTGTAACCCGGGCATAGGGTAGAAATATCAGTTCGGAGAGTGTTTACACGATCCATTGGAAATCCGGATCTCCATAATAAACTCTTATATCCCAACATATACATACGATAAATGATGCTAATAATATGTTGTTATTTGACCAATGATGTCTAGCGCAGCTGGATTGAGGTAAGGTGGGTTTTTCCCTTAGGGGTTCCCATCTTGAGGGAGGTCCCAGGTTCGATCCCTGCACACCAAAAAAAAATTTCCCGTGACGGTTTGAGCTTAGGCAAGGAGGACACCGGTGCGTGGATAAGGATTCGAACTCGGGACGTTTGGTTAGGATTTCACTAGGCTTTCCACTGAACCAAACCTTTCAAAAAAAAAAAAAATTGATGTCGTCAGTTACACAGACTTGGAATTTGTGACAAAGTAGATACATTTTAAATACATTAACTCTAAAAACAAAGAATCCTAATCCTTTAACAAATTGTCATAAAATCTGAAACCGAAAAACCTAAGATCCATGCCCATTTTTAGGTTGACAGAAACCGGATTCTTTTTTTTTTAATATACTCAGGTTTTGTTAACAAACAACACCATAATTTTGTTTTTGTGGAGATTTTGATGTGATAGTATAACAAATATCTTGAATTTCTTTGTTTTTGCAGACACTTGGGATGTAAAGAGGTGTGGAAGCTCCGGCTGATCCAGTTTCCGCAAACTTTGCAACTATATTGTCATCTTTTAATAAAGTCTATCGATTATCTAGTGTTTAGTATTCACGATTGTTGTTATGACCCTTAATTAATTAACTCTTGTTCTTGTGATTAATCAACTTCTTACATTCAGCTAGTGTGTGTACACACGGATAGTGTAAAGATTATGTTAGATTTGTCTATTTCTTAATATTAAGTATTACCCATATTAGATCTATTTGGTTTGAAATTTTAATTACCAGTACATTTTATTTGAAATCGAGGAGAATTATAAAAGCAATGCATACATTTCTAGCTCTTTAGTGATTTCATGTGCTCTTTGATTCAGCATGCCGTTTATCTATACAAGCACGCACCACTGCTGAAATCGCACCATCCAACTCCCTTCATAAAATTTTCACCCTTTGTTTAAGAAACTGCACCCAAAATAGTCATTGTTAGACATTGTAAACTCGTAGGTATAATGTATTATTCAGCAACAATATATAGAGGTTACATGAGACTTAAATGAAACATAAACAGACCCTAATCCCGCAAACCGGACTTGAGCCGACTAATTATCTATAATACTCCCTCGCAATCGAGAACGGAGAAGTAAACATTGATAATAAAGCTATAGAAAAAGATAACAAATTGTTGACTACGAATCTTTCTTGTTATTCCCACCGTAACCGGCTTCCCATTACCAACGTCTTCCACCACTTGAGGCGTCTTGCATAACATGAAGTTTCTGAGCTTTCCATGACCAACGTCTTCTACCATTTTTAAGACCTCTTCGCTAACCACAAACCTAATAAGACCCGCACTTCCAATAATAGTTAAAAAAAAAATCTAAAAAGTTATAAAACTACCAACGATCGACTGAAACAAGAGTCGACCGGTAATCAACAAACAGTGAAAATTAAACGTAAAAGTCAACTGGTACAACAACACCTACGAGCGACTATAACCTGTTACACACGACGACCTGTTACCAACAAAAACCAATGATCGACGTAAAACGGAGAACGCGTCGGCTGGTTATCAACAAAACCAACGATCGACGAAAAATGGAGAACGCGTGGACTGGTTATCAATAAAACTAACGATCAACGAAAAACTAGGGTTTGGAAGAAGCGGTTTTAGGGTTTTGTGGATGATGAAGATTGGTAACAGTGATGTATACACGTGTTTATTTGGGTTGTTTTGATCAACACGTTGGTGGACACTGTCTTCATTATATTGAGCAGCTTCATAACTTGTGTTTTCTGTTTTAAATGTAGATGTCAAAACCATAGGAGAAGACGACGAGGAATCGATAGAAGAACTTTGAGCCCTCAACTTCAACCGCATTTCCTCGGTAGTGAGCATAGAACGAACCATCTTAAGATCCGGAAAAGGCTCTCGATGAGCAATAATAATAGAAACGCTATCATACTTATCGGGTAACCTTCGAGAGCAAATGTTACTACCACTACTAAAAAAGGGTGGCTTTAGCTTCACCACATTAGCTCCACCCGAAAAAGTGAAGCTAAAGAAACAAAAGCGATAAAAAAAATAAACAAAAGCGTCACATATCTCACGCCTGAAAACAGGAAAGTCTTTTGAAGCATTAGGGTCTCAGCCCGTATCTTGTTCCGCATTACAAGAAGTTTAAAAAGTAGAAAACTCTTTTTCGAACCCAAGTCCTGAGTTATAAAACCATTTCAAAATCAATTGGGTTTCGACCCAAAAATCATTTTCCGTAAAACATCCGTAAGACATTCATTTTGAAAGGTATCATTTTCAAATGATCAAAAGCAATTCATATATCTCAAAATGAATTAACATGTTATATGTTCTTCTCAACCATGCACAATATTTCTCCCAAATGCACAATTCTGTTCCAAAATCTAACCAACATACTGATTCTCAAAATTATAACTCCTCAAGATCATCAATCATGTCCCAACTCTGTCACCTTATACTATAACATATATTATTATGCTGAATCTCAAAGCATATCAACTATAGAACAGCAATAAATCTCAATGCAATTCAAAAATCCAAATACTTACAGATCGTGAAGCCGACGATTCCCCGTGATACTGGCACATGTCTAGACTCAAGAAAATACTCGACAGGTATTTTCAAAACACACGCTTGCAAACTCGGACGACTCAAGAACACAATACATCTCATTCCAGATAATCTCGTTAACACAATTTGGAATAGTTATAACAAGCCCAGTACGATACTGGCAAATCCGATAACGCAAAAGCCTGAGTGAACAACAAAGACTCACGGCTCTAGTATTTGTCAATCGACAACTCGAATGACGCAACAAAAAAAAACACGACCCAACTCGACCCAAATGCCTAGGTTTTCTCAACCTAAGCTCCGATACCATATTCTGTAACACCCCGCATTTAACCTAAATATTACAGTGGCCCCGAGATGGAACCCACAAGGATAAAAGAAATTTTCGCAAACATTTACAAATGCCCAAGAGGCCAACGACTACTATCTTTAAAAATTCACAAAGACATATAAAATCCATTTATCAAAAACCGTAAAAACTCTTTTGAAATCGCAAGGCCAAACAAATTGACACTCAAAAGTTTAGAAAACGATTTCCAAAGTAACCTCGGTTACTAGATACCAAAAGAGCATTTCAAAATACTCACGCGATGAAAAAGACCAACCATAAAGATACTCTAGCAAATGAATACAAGAACCAATCAAGAAACTCAATGCACACAACATGTCCTAGCCAATATCCTCCGGGAAGCTCATCTCTTCACGACCGCTACAAGCTCGATACTCCGAGAACCTAAAAAGAAATCCCACGACGGGGTCAGCCATAATATCCAACAATGATAACTGTCACATCACATTAATAATAACATACCAATGAGAATACAACATAAGAATACGACCAACGTAATCTTACCGCCATGACTTTGCTTACTCAAGAAATTCTCATCAGAATAACCATTATCACATTTCACATCCTGTACTCGATTAACCAATAAACTCGAACATAATATCTGTATTGTACCTCAAACAATACTCAAGATTCTCAAACTGTCATCACCAACTCACGATGCGGAAATCTACCATTTCTGACCAATACGATCCATCGAATAATATCATCAAATCCCAAGACGATAACCGATTGTCCACCAAAAACAAGACCAAAGAAAATATGGAACATATCTCGAGATATGAAGTGCCACGACAATCATATCGGTCTAGTCCGAGATCAGATCAATGCAATACGGACACGGTCCTAACACAAGACCTACAAATGCATACTCATATGACCACGTCAATATGATCACAACAATAACCACAATGTATACTCAATGGAAATCCCATGACCCAGCGCCCTCAGCATAGGTCCCCGTGGTGATCCTACAAGATCAACATCAGGTGGAAAACCTGTCCAACGATCCAGCCCTCAAAGATAGATCCCCGTAATGATCCTATAAGATCAAAATCGTGTGGAAAACTGGCCCAACGATCCGGCCCAAGATGATCCCCGTAATGATCCTACAAGATCAAAATCGTGGACGCTCGATCCAGCGCCTCAAAGATAGATCCTCATGATCTCACAGGATCAACACAACATAAACAACACAATATGCATACACATATGCAAATCAACATGGTCATCATCATGAACAACATAACATGCACGACAACATGACAATTTACTAGGACGACTTCATGTTCAACAACATGAAAGAAAATGTACGAGACCAAAATAAATAACATTAAACCATAATCAATATGGAATACTTGCCCCGAGTCCTTCGGGAGCAACCTCGATATCCAATCATCACCGACGATTATCCTCGTTACTCGGCGATCCAAACGTACAATGAACTATAGATACTCACATCTTCATCTTTATTATAATGTAACCTCGATACTCGAACATACCAATAACTGAGATAAAGCATATACATTATGATTTACCTCCCAGAATCGAAAGAACGATATGCGATCCGAATACCCAAAGTTCACAATAATAATCATCGCTATATGCATTATAAACGAAATGAAACTGAAACCAGTCATTAAATATTATAACTGCGCAAGTAATAACTTGCCTCGATACCGATACCGCGAAGCTGCTGCCGAACACACTGCCTTTGTCTACGAGCTCCTCATCCCCGATCAAAAGCAATACAATGGACATACTCGAACACAACCGCAATATCTGGTTATAATCACCGATCAATAATCTCAACCTATCGAAGAAATCAAATAACACATATCCGATAACGGTCAACAACTGAGAAAACTAACCAATCGAACTCAACGGTTCAACACAACCTCGAATAAACACAGTCAGAACCAACCAAGTCAAACCATCACGAATTCCTAATCAAAACACAAAAATACTGCACTGTCTGCCTACTTAGCGCACGTTAATCACCTAACGTAGCGTGCGCTAAGTTGCCCCCGTTAGCGCGCGCTAGGCAGTAAACGTAGCGTGCGCTAATGCTGTGCAGTGGCATGCATTTCAAGCATCGTCTAACACTTCCATCATGTCAATGATCAACTCATCTCGATATAAGGATTTCATAACAATCATGACATATAATTCAATAGCTCTTCAAGAACACGAATTATCCAAATTCACGTTCATGATTCATAAAATGATAAAATCCGATGTGTTCTAACATCTAAAAATCCTTATTCATCATGTTCTTCGACATACAATTCACATAACTTCAAGAATCACAATAGCACCACCATAATCGTTACCATACGAAGTAACCAACGACAAAACATCAAAAATCCGATTTGAAGAAGGGAATTACATCAACATATATCTTGACTTCCATCCAAAACCATACGAAACATATCAATACTCATATATTGATAACAACACTAACTTAGTACGGTAATCCAACTCGTTGTCATGCTCATCAACTTGTTTATATGATAATCATCAACTCATATACAATCCAAAACGAAATCTCAAAGTGAAGAGTAATTACCTTTTTGAAGGAATGGATTGATTTCCACGAATCACCAATGATTTCAAGAACAAAGCTTTACTCCATGATTTCCATATTTAATCTTGTTAAAGAGGATCATCCCTCAGTGTTTAGGAACTCCAAATGTTCTCCCAAGGTTGTCTCTATCGGGTGAAAGGAAAGAAATGGACGAAATGTTTCATGACACCCGTTTGTCCCTTTATATAGAATACCTTACTAGCGTGCGCTAAACCCTTATGTTTAGCGTGCGCTAGCCTTAGCGTGCGCTAATCGACTTTGTTAGCGTGCGCTATCGGCCCAGAGGCTACCGTCTTGCTTCATAAACTAGCTTACGTACGTAATGCCCATGCATTAACGTACGTAAAACATCATGTCTAGCGTACGCAAGTCCTTACTCTTAGCGTGCGCTATCCGAAGTTGACTTACTACAGTGTTCACCTACCACTCGCCCCCACATTCCGACAGCATCTTACAAGGATAAGATTCCTTGTTGACTGATATATATTTAGCGTGCGCTAAGCCTAATCTTTAGCGTGCGCTAATACTTCAGACAACAACCGTTGACTTACGTAACGTGTGCCGAAGCAATGGGTCCATACGCAGATTCCTTCCGATCGATGCACTAGCGTACGCTAACCTATGAACGTAGCGTGCGCTAATCCTGCACGATAGCGTGCGCTATACTTGAACATTAGCGTGCGCTAATCAGGCTATACTTAGCCATTTTCCAATTCTCCTCGTCCGCCTCGACATACCAATTACGGACATACGGCATACTGAATACATGTACTGAATCCAATAACATCATCATACGATATACCCAATATCAAAAGTACGACAACCTGATACACAATATCCTCAAATGTAATCACGACCAAATACGACAATTATACCGATATCGATATCTCGGTCCTTTATTTATTTTATCCCTACTGATGCATTCCACGCTGTACAATATAACTCGGATAAAATAATATTAAACAACAGTAATAGAAATTCCGGATATTACATTCTACACCCCTTAAAATAAGTTTCGTCCTCGAAACTTGCAATCCATCATAAAACGAACAAACATACTGTTTAACCCAAAATATCCCAAAACCATCACGACACTGATCAAATCATCATTATTCTGAATAGCCAAAACCGCATACTTACAAATACGCAGGTCGACGATCTCCGGAGATACTAGCCAGCAATCTCACTGTACAGTCTCAATACGCTTACGATCACAATTCCCTGAGTCTCTACAAAATATATCATCTTCGGATGAAACAATCTGCCCGAATCAAATCCTGTCTGCCTGATTGCATAATCAAGTCCCAATTCCGATCAGACAAATAATGCACAATACATCTACAAAACAACTGCCCAAAACAACGACACGAATCCCGAAACATCAACACAAAATCCGAACGCTCAAATGATCACCAACAATGATCAACAATCAATCGAATTTTATCATCGACATGATAAATTCTAATATGACCAACCAGAGGTCAAAACACAATCGAGAATATCATCAACGTGATAAACTCCAATATTACTAATGAACGAAAATCGAGAATACCTTCACACGATAAACTCCAACAGGATCAACACAGAACCACAGAAACAGATATATGAAAGAATAACATTCTCAAAACGACAAATCAACCACGCACAGTAGATCTCAATAAACACACCCAACTAGCGAACATTTCCCTCGGCATACGAACAACGAATCGCAAATCGACGAACATACCAATTCATACAAGGAGTGGGAACGACCACTCAATATCCAAAACAACCAGCATGGGGTCACCATCCCCAAATTTACACTTACAAAGAAATCATTCAAAGATCACTATGGTAAAATCGCGCTACTACCGTGCCAATGGAATCACATAGCACATATGTCCCGGTTTCACAAAATCCCAAGTTTCCAAAATAATATTATGTGCACGAATCTACAACACGCAACATATTTCTCTTATCCGATAACTCAACTGATCATCCGTGGATAACCAAACTACCATCCTAACGTTCGTATCTCTTTCATCGTACCATACTGATGTACTATCCAGTTCGTGAGTCTCACTCAGAACTTCACCACGATATGCATTATGCACTAAATGCGTATGTATATCCATCACATTTTCAAAACTAGTTTGAAATCATAAATTCTTGTCATGAAGACAATTTTCGAAAGTTCTTTCAAGAGTTTGAAAACTCAAAACATAAATTTTGGTAAGACCACAAAATCAATTTTCGAAAAATTTAACTTGGCTCGATGGTGCCAAGTATTCGATAAAAATTCTTTTCAAACACACACGATTAAATAAAATGGAATTTATGCAAATGCTTGTCCATATCCATACTCCTGCATACCACTTCGGTTCGTCACTAAATTCACTGATATTCCATCGGAAAACCACACGATCGAGTTCCAAAATCTCAATATATAAATTCCGGCTAAACTCCTTTTCCACACATGACTCGTATCGTCAACCATTTACCCATCCTGGATCACCTCAAATATGATATGACAAAACATTGAAACAAATCAACAAATCAAACACAGCGAAAGACTTCCCGAGAAGTTCCATTTGAACAAGTAAACCAAAGCCTCGAAAGGCGGAAATAACATAGGTAAACGATTGGTAAAGTATTTTACAACTCTCGGGAGTTTTAGAAAACAGGAAAGTCTTTTGAAGCATTAGGGTCTCAGCCCGTATCTTGTTCCGCATTACAAGAAGTTTAAAAAGTAGAAAACTCTTTTTCGAACCCAAGTCCTGAGTTATAAAACCATTTCAAAATCAATTGGGTTTCGACCCAAAAATCATTTTCCGTAAAACATCCGTAAGACATTCATTTTGAAAGGTATCATTTTCAAATGATCAAAAGCAATTCATATATCTCAAAATGAATTAACATGTTATATGTTCTTCTCAACCATGCACAATATTTCTCCCAAATGCACAATTCTGTTCCAAAATCTAACCAACATACTGATTCTCAAAATTATAACTCCTCAAGATCATCAATCCTGTCCCAACTCTGTCACCTTATACTATAACATATATTATTCTGCTGAATCTCAAAGCATATCAACTATAGAACAGCAATAAATCTCAATGCAATTCAAAAATCCAAATACTTACAGATTGTGAAGCCGACGATTCCCCGTGATACTGGCACATGTCTAGACTCAAGAAAATACTCGACACAGGTATTTTCAAAACACACGTTTGCAAACTCAGTTCGACTCAAGAACACAATACATCTCATTCCAGAGAATCTCGTTAACACCATTTGGAATAGTTATAACAAGCCCAGTACGATACTGGCAAATCCGATAACGCAAAAGCCTGAGTGAACAACAAAGACTCACGGCTCTAGTATTTGTCAATCGACAACTCGAATGACGCAACAAAAAAAAACACGACCCAACTCGACCCAAATGCCTAGGTTTTCTCAACCTAAGCTCCGATACCATATTCTGTAACACCCCCAGATTTAACCGGAAATATTACAGCGCCGTGGGCCCCGAGATGGAACCCACAAGGATAAAAGAAATTTTCGCAAACATTTACAAATGCCCAAGAGGCCAACGACGGTACTATCTTTAAAAATTCACAAAGACATATAAAATCCATTTATCAAAAACCGTCGTAAAAACTCTTTTGAAATCGCAAGGCCAAACAGCCGACACTCAAAAGTTTAGAAAACGATTTCCAAAGTAACCTCAGTTACTAGATACCAAAAGAGCATTTCAAAATACTCACGCAGCGGAAAAAGACCAACCATAAAGATACTCGAGCAGAGCAATACAAGAACCAATCAAGAAACACAATGCACACAACATGTCCTAGCCAGTATCCTCCGGGAAGCTCATCTCTTCACGACCACTACAAGCTCGATACTCCGAGAACCTAAAAAGAAATCCCACGACGGGGTCAGCCATAATATCCAACAATGATAACTGTCACATCACATTAATAATAACATACCAATGAGAATACAACATAAGAATACGACCAACGTAATCTTACCGCCATGACTTTGCTTACTCAAGAAATTCTCATCAGAATAACCATTATCACATTTCACATCCTGTACTCGATTAACCAATAAAACTCGAACATAATATCTGTATTGTACCTCAAACAATACTCAAGATTCTCAAACTGTCATCACCAACTCACGATGCGGAAATCTACCATTTCTGACCAATACGATCCATCGAATAATATCATTAAATCCCAAGACGATAACCGATTGTCCACCAAAAACAAGACCAAAGAAAATATGGAACATATCTCGAGATATGAAGTGCCACGACAATCATATCGGTCTAGTCCGAGATCAGATCAATGCAATACGGACACGGTCCTAACACAAGACCTACAAATGCAAACTCATATGACCACGTCAATATGATCACAGCAATAACCACAATGTATACTCAATGGAAATCCCATGACCCAGCGCCCTCAGCATAGGTCCCCGTGGTGATCCTACAAGATCAACATCAGGTGGAAAACCTGTCCAACGATCCAGCGCCCTCAGCATAGATCCCCGTAATGATCCTACAAGATCAAAATCAGGTGGAAAACCTGTCCAACGATCCAGCGCCCTCAGCATAGATCCCTGTAATGATCCTACAAGATCAAAATCAGGTGGACGTTCGATCCAGCGCCCTCAGCATAGATCCTCATGATCTCACAGGATCAACACAACATAAACAACACAATATGCATACACATATGCAAATCAACATGTTCATCATCATGAACAACATAACATGCACGACAACATGACAATTTACTAGGACGACTTCATGTTCAACAACATGAAAGAAAATGTACGAGACCAAAATAAATAACATTAAACCATAATCAATATGGAATACTTGCCCCGAGTCCTTCGGGAGCAACCTCGATATCCAATCATCACCGACGATTATCCTCGTTACTCGGCGATCCAAACGTACAATGAACTATAGATACTCACATCTTCGTCTTTATTATAATGTAACCTCGATACTCGAACATACCAATAACTGAGATAAAGCATATACATTATGATTTACCTCCCTTAATCGAAAGAACGATATGCGATCCGAATACCCGAGTTCACAATAATAATCATCGCTATATGCATTATAAACGAAATGAATCTGTAACAATTCATTAAATATTATAACTTCGCTTGTAATAAATTGCCTCGATACCGATTCCGCGTAGATGCTGCCGAACACACTGCCTTTGTCTACGAGCTCCTCATCCCCGATCAAAAGCAATACAATGGACATACTCGAACACAACCGCAATATCTGGTTATAATCACCGATCAATAATCTCAACCTATCGAAGAAATCAAATAACACATATCCGATAACGGTCAACAACTGAGAAAACTAACCAATCGAACTCAACGGTTCAACACAACCTCGAATAAACACAAATTAACCAACCAAGTCAAACCATCATGAATTCCTAATCAAAACACAAAAATATCGCATCGCCTACTTAGCGCACGTTAATCACCTAACGTAGCGTGCGCTAAGTTGCCCCGTTAGCGCGCTAGGCAAGAACGAAGCGTGCGCTAATGTCGTGCGGTGGCATGCATTTCAAGCATCGTCTAACACTTCCATCATGTCAATGATCAACTCATCTCGATATAAGGATTTCATAACAATCATGACATATAATTCAATAGCTCTTCAAGAACACGAATTATCCAAATTCACGTTCATGATTCATAAAATGATAAAATCCGATGTGTTCTAACATCTAAAAATCCTTATTCATCATGTTCTTCGACATACAATTCACATAACTTCAAGAATCACAATAGCACCACCATAATCGTTACCATACGAAGTAACCAACGACAAAACATCAAAAATCCGATTTGAAGAAGGGAATTACATCAACATATATCTTGACTTCCATCCAAAACCATACGAAACATATCAATACTCATATATTGATAACAACACTAACTTAGTACGGTAATCCAACTCGTTGTCATGCTCATCAACTTGTTTATATGATAATCATCAACTCATATACAATCCAAAACGAAATCTCAAAGTGAAGAGTAATTACCTTTTTGAAGGAATGGATTGATTTCCACGAATCACCAATGATTTCAAGAACAAAGCTTTACTCTATGATTTCCATCGTTAATCTTGTTAAAGAGGATCATCCCTCAGTGTTTAGGAACTCCAAATGTTCTCCCAAGGTTGTCTCCATCGGGTGAAAGGAAAGAAATGGACGAAATGTTTCATGACACCCGTTTGTCCCTTTATATAGAATACCTTACTAGCGTGTGCTAAACCCTTATGTTTAGCGTGCGCTAGCCTTAGCGTGCGCTAACTGACTTTGTTAGCGTGCGCTATCGAAGCCCAGAGGCTACTGTCTTGCTTCATAAACTAGCTTACGTACGTAATGCCCATGCATTAACGTACGTAAAACATCATGTCTAGCGTACGCAAGTCCTTACTCTTAGCGTGCGCTATCCGAAGTTGACTTACTACAGTGTTCACCTACCACTCGCCCCCACATTCCGACAGCATCTTACAAGGATAAGATTCCTTGTTGACTGATATATATTTAGCGTGCGCTAAGCCTAATCTTTAGCGTGCGCTAATACTTCAGGACAACAACCGTTGACTTACGAGCGTGCGCCAGCGGTAAGGTCCATACGCAGATTCCTTCCGATCTGATGCAGACTAGCGTCGCTAACCTATGAACGTGGCGTCGCTAATCACGCGATAGCGTGCGCTATACTTGAACATTAGCGTGCGCTAATCAGGCTATACTTAGC
Organism: Orobanche coerulescens; assembly: GCA_033398695.1. Classification (NCBI taxonomy): domain Eukaryota; kingdom Viridiplantae; phylum Streptophyta; class Magnoliopsida; order Lamiales; family Orobanchaceae; genus Orobanche; species Orobanche coerulescens. The sequence continues at coordinate 29,416,016 of CM065809.1, read as the reverse complement.
CATTTTCCAATTCTCCTCGTCCGCCTCGACATACCAATTACGGACATACGACATACTGAATACATGTACTGAATCCAATAACATCATCATACGATATACCCAATATCAAAAGTACGACAACCTGATACACAATATCCTCAAATGTAACTGTCGACCAAATACGACAATTATACCGATACTGATATCTCAGTCATTTATTTATTTTATCCCTACTGTACAGATTCCACGCTGTACAATATAACTCGGATAAAATAATATTAAACAACAGTAATAGAAATTCCGGATATTACAATATGTGACGCCAAAGAATAACGTTTTTGCGTCACATATCTGACGCCAATTTGTGATAGTTGATTTTTTTTTTAAAAATATTTTTCCATAAATCCATTTTAAATGTACAAATTTGTATCAATTTAAATATTAAGTACTATAAATAAAAAATTTTAAATTATATTTAATAATTATAGTGTAAGAAATTTCTTAACATTAAGAACTTAAATTATATTATATTTATTTATTCTTAAATATTTGGGAAATTGATTAAATATAAGTATGAAATATAGTACAAGGATAAATAACATTCATTATTAATCTACGGAAATATAATAAATAATACTGTTAAATTTATATTTAATAATATAGTATAATTAATTAAATGAAATATATTGGATAAATTAATGGCAAACTTTTTCTTATTTAAGATTTTTAATTAATTCAAATAATAAATAAAAGGAAAATATTTTACTTAGTCAGTACATATTATATTTATGTTCTTTCTACAATGAATGAAAACATAGCTCAGTGGCAACATGCCACACCATGAATGACATTGGCGCGGGTTCGAATCCCGCGCCAGCCACTGAGCTATGTTTTTCGGTTCCCTTTTCTTTTATATGTGACGCCTTTAAGGCTTTTTTTTTATTTATTAACAATGGCGTCACATATGTGACGCCTTAACTGTATATCAGCGTCACATATGTGACGCTAATACCCTGCTCCCTTTTTTTTTTGACAGCAACAACAACCACCAAGACAGTAAACAAAACACCAAGACAGGACAGTACACCAAAGACAGTAAAGAAAACAGCAAAATAACTGGAATGTTTCAATACACCATCATAAACAACATTGTAATATACAATAAACAACATTGTAACTAAATTATCATAAACAATACACCATCAATACAACAACAAACAACATTATAACCATCAATACACCATCATAATCAATACATCACAAAAACAACATATGAATAATAAACACAACACACCATCAACCGAACCAAACCAACAAAACAACAAACAACATTGTAACCAAACCATCAAAGCAATATATTAACACCATGCAACAATAACATTTTATACATATCGAAATCAAAATATACGCAAAGTATAACAAATATGATCATCAAGACATAAACCTAACATGATACTCGTCAGATAATGATCGCATCAACTCATCCTCATCAAAGTCGTCGGAGTCATCATCCTCAACGTTCGCCCGAGATGATGAGGAATCTACCTTCTTCTTTCCTTTGAGTAATCTCAACATGAGTTTACTCATCTTTGAAAATTTCGACTCCATCTTCTCTCTCGTCTTCTTCATCTCCTATCTGTCCTTTTTCATCTCCTCGTTATCTTTTTTTAGCGCCTCGATGGTAGCCTCCAAAGACCGATCGACCTCGACAAGTCATAATGATGCTCGTGAATCAACAAGACGACGACTTCTGGGTTGGTCGATGACTTCATTTATGATGATCCCCTTTGAAATTCCCCTCACCCTTCCACCCTGTCTAACTCCGCCACCCGCCTGAGCCTACAAGTTCGAGTAAAATTCATCTTCCGGAGGGGGGTTTGGGAAATGCAATGCCTCAACGAGCTTATAGTATCGGTCCTATTCCAAGTAATATTTACAAAAAAGTGAACAAGATACACAGTTTACAAACTAGGGATGTAATCGAAATACAAGTGAACAAATATAAAGCTAAACTTACGTATTTTTCTGCACTCCGGGCATCTATCCATTTGGGAGTAAAGACTCCCGACTCAACTTCTCCCGACTTCGCTTCTCCCTCCTCCGGTTGAGCCTCGCTGCTGCCCTCACCAATTTTCTTTTTTTTTTTTCTTTTGATGTTTTTCCATTTCTTTCAAATTGGTGATGTGAGTCTTCATGAAGGCCAAAGGATTAAATACTGGGTCCTCTACCGGTCTATCCCTCTCACATGCCGGTCTTTGGTACATCTCCGACGCAGCATCACTTGCCTATGCGTTAACATAAAACATTAATAATATTTACGATGACACATAATTGAAAACAACATATATTATATAATAAAACGTTGACAGAATTTATAAGTACCATGGAATGAGCATGATCGTACATGCTCATACTGCCTCCAGTATATGTACCCGGTGCCTTTTGCGTAATCACCGGTACTCTCATCGTAAACAGTGCCCCAATTTTTAGATTTTTGAAACGCCTCATTCTTCTTCTCTTCGGTCTCCCAACGCTTCCATAAGTGTAACACCCCCAATCCGCTCAGGGATATTACACGCCGTAGAACCTTTCCTCAAGGATCTACCAGGCTGGTAACGACATATAACAACTCAACCATGCCTTTCAGGCTAAAATGACTCAGTAGACCGATTTGGTCTTTCCACAAATACATACAACTCAAATACAACTCATGCCCACGCAGGGGACAAAATACAACCACACCCGTACAACGAGAACAATATAGCAGCGGAAAATAAAGTACAACTGAACCAACACACGATGTACGGTTCCTCATGTGATTAGTATCGATCATCTTTCATCATCCTTCGTGCGACCACGTGTTATGCTCCAAAACCCGAATGCAAAAACAGACATCCACCCCCCGAATACTCGGGGGTTAGCAAAACTCCACTGTTTTGCTAGTGCAAGGACAAAGTGCAAATACGAGCCATACAATTCACATTCCACGAATAACAATAACCGAGGATCCTCAAAGATCCAAATGAAACGAAAAGTACTTCCCGAGGCAAGGGTTTGAGAAAACATTTCAAAATCGAAATATCATAAATCAATGGAAGTAATTTATAAAACGGTTTAGAATGCCATCGAGAGTTTTAATAGAAAACAATTTAGGATTATCAAATCCTACTTTTCAAAATCCAAAAGACAAAAGGGGTCACCGCCCCAAAGGTTTACTTTCCGAAAAATGACATTTACCAAACCGTTGGGATTTTAGCCCCAAATCCGTAAAACAACTTTTATAAAACCATTGGGATTTTAGCCCCAAATCTCATCGACTCACAGTACACGAGAACGACAACAAGGTTCGTCTTCCAACATCAAAATCCACAAATAAATGATTTAAAACAAACAACAAAATACTCTAGTGCCATCCTAGCCAAGTAAGCCAAACGAACACTTACCTCTTACACACTTAGTCAATGCATGCAATCATGAAAACCGTTCAAAAAGCACTCATTTCCGGAAATGCCAATATCGAATCACATTTGTAAAAATGCACCACAATTAACCGCGGACCCACAGCTTCGTGGATTCCTGCCGAGACCCCGTCGGATCTAACCCACAGTGGTTAAAAGCAAGCTCGCGGTTCCACAGCTTCGTGGAGCCCTACCGAGACCCCGTCGGATCTAACCCGTAGTGAGCATACACACACACACGTTACTCATGCAATACTAACATGCTAAGAATGTAAGTTCATTAAGAATACTCACTAGAGATGGCCATTAACTCGACACCATTACCAAACTCTTCAAAAATACAATAACAAGATTAAATACGGAATACACGATTCCATAACTTAAACAATAGGAGTATCATCATAAAATCCTTCAACGTTCAAAATAACCAAATCATAATCAATTCTCAAAACACCGTTCACAAATCACACTCGTTTTGAAAGAAAGCCTTTAACGAGGCCAAACCGAAATCCTTTGAAACTTCATTTCAAATAACCAAACAAACACATCAAGACGACCACCGATCATCATATCCATAAAACGAGAAAAGTATGGGCAAGGTACTTGCCTCGAATAACCACAACGCGGAGAATCGGCCGAAGTAGGTTGGCACGAACCGACTACGAACTCGCCGACTCCACCGAACGATAATCCACAACAACGAACTACGAACGAAAACAATAACAACGAAAATGAATTCCAAAGTACGACCCAAAGCCGCTGAATTCAAAGAACAAATGACGAAAGTTCAAGGATTTCCCCCAAAACGCCAAGAACACGATTATCTGCTCACAAACCCAAAACGGAATTCCAAGTTGAAATATGGATATACAATCCATAGAATATGTCTAACAACATCATTTAACCATAATCGATCCATCGAAACGGATGAAAAGCGAGATAGGGACAAATCCCCAAAACTCAATTCGAAGGAAATCAAGAAATATACTTGATTCGACGAAGAACAATGGATTAAATGATGTTAAACACAAGAATACTACCAAGATTAATCATACCCATCATGAATTAATCAACAACACGGAACGAATCGGACGAAAATGCAAAAATCCCCAAATTCACGAAATTAGGGTTCTAAGGAAGATTACCTTGATTCATTTGGATCAAAGGATGATAACGGACGATTGATTGATGTTAAGAACTCAAGAACTTCATGGATTTGTTGTTAAACAACATGGCTTCGTCACCCATGAATCGCCACCCATGACGGAGAAGGAAGGAAATGAAAAACGAAGGAAATGTGGTGATCTGTCATATATATCTTGGGCCGAACTAGCGTGCGCTAGCCTTCCCGGACTAGCGTGCGCTTATCGGCCCGATGCCGAGCACTCTCGGCCATGGCCCGCATGACCCGGCACCACCGACCAGTCGCCGACCATGACTGGTCCACGACTCCGCTAGCGTGCGCTACGGCCGGAAGCTGCGCGCTAGCCGACTCGGCCCAATAGCCACCGGACTAACAAACTTACCCAGTAACGTCGCTAGTCGGCTGCGTGCGCTACCCTGCCGATTAGCGTGCGCTACGGCCAAGCGATGGCGCGCGCTACTGCCCGATCTGGCCGAGTCGAGAACCTCGAAACCCCAGTCCGGCCGATAGCGTGCGTTGGTCGACCAGCTAGCGTCGCTACACTGCCGGTTAGCGCGCGACCTTCCAGCGATAGCGTGCGCTCGCCGGTTCTCGCCGCATCTGTCCGTGGTGCCGCAATCGTCGGCCATCCGCCGCGCCAGGGCTCGGCGACCGATTTAGAAAACGTACGGAACGAACACGACGAAAAGTTCGCGGACAACATCAACGGCCCGAAATGAAAACATAATACCATATTTAATCATACGCGGCCAAGAAACGGGTCGAGACAACAATTACAGATACGGATACCCGTAACTTTCAAGAAATTACAAAATGGCCCAAAACGCCCGGAAATCACGATACGTGATCGAATAACCTAACCGAAGTTCACAGCATGTCTAACAAAGTTAAACGGACTTACGGGAAACTCGAAACAGCAGTTTCGAACGAGATTCGCAAGAACCGAACTCAAGCGCGGAAAAGTCGCTAAAAAGCACAGAACTCAACGAAACGACACCGAAACGAACTCGGATGTCAAAAAGTGTAGAATTAATCATTCTCAGAATGACGAAACGGACATGAGCGAGTCGTCAAAACAGACTTCCGCCGAAAAATAAAAGAAATTACTGGAAATCGAAATTACGGGTATTACATTCTACCCTCCTTAAAAGAAGTTTCGTCCCGAAACTTAAAACAAGTAGGGAGAAGAAATGTTCCGCCAGGAAAAACTCAACGAGATACACAAGAATGCGCAACTAACGCCCAACGGCGAAATGTTACAAACAACGCGAAGGAATATACTGTAATACCCGGTTGTAATTCAGTCATTATCATTCAGTAATTTCATTCGGTGATTGTCACTCAGTGGATTTTCACTCAATTATAATCATTCATCAATCATGTTCATTCACCGTGTTCACCGTTCGGAAAAACTTCGAGTTGTGTATCGTTATTGTTCATTGTTTCAACTTTCCTCATATGAGTTCGATTTTGTTAGATCACCATTAATTTTTGGTAACTCCAAAAATTCTAAATCTTTGCAATATTATAGAGAATCGAGTTAGCTTTCCAATGGTTCAAACGGTGAGTCAATCGGAGTCCGGACGAGAGAGTTATGGTCGTTTTAGCTCAACCGCTCACTTTTCAGTTATTGGCCGATCACTGCCGAACGAATTCGGCCGTGTCGTCCGACACGGCCCGTGCCGTACTCGTCCGGAACATGCCGGTGTTCGCCTCGAGACCCGACCGTGTCGTCAGCACGGCCGAGTCGAACTCTTCCGGTTAAGCGAGCGATCGCTGACACGCCCGACCGTGTTGCAGGACACGGTCGAGTCATGCCGAGTCGCTGTCGGACGGGTCACTATCGGAAGGCCCTCCGCGCCGCGACCATGTCAAGCAGGACACGGTCGAGTCCCTGTAGGCCAACTGTGCGACACGACCGTGATGCGGGGAGAGGCCGCGGTGCGGACCGAAACCCGAGAAATAATCACTCGCTGCCGGGAAATCGTGCCCAGGACTCGGCTCGATCAGAAGATGTTCGGGTTGATCCACTCACTTTTATGCAGGCCATGATGACCCATGTGCAGTTGCTCAATCATCATTGCGCCACTCTGACCGGATTAATCGAGAGAACTCTCCCGTATGAGCCAGCTGCTAAGGAAAGTGCTGAACAACAACCTTCATTTGTCGCAAGAAATCAACGGCGTAATCAATCCGAAGGCGGTCGGTCAACCTTCAAGAAGCCTCGTGTGAGTCCTATCGCTTCGAGCGACCTCCTACGGCGCATAATCGTGCGAGATATCATTCCCGAGCGGCCTTCGGCCATCACCTGTTTCAATTGTTGAACGCCGGGTCATTTCAAGACGAGTGTCCAAACCGTCTATCACGTGCTATAATTGTGGGAATTTTGGGCATAAGGCCCGTTTTGCCGAAAGGACTCCATGTCGACTCGTGGCATCTCGTGCCCCGAAGCAACCAGCGTTTGAATCGATCGCTTTGTCATCGTCGTTTAAGACAATGGAAGCAAATAGAGTTGGAGCTCGTATTTATCGACGGAGCGTCGGTTCGGGGCGGCAAGTCCTGCATTCATATGATGAGGAGGATCGATGATCCGGTGGCCCGAATGATTTCAGGTATACTCGTAATTTTATTTCAACTTGTGTGTACCTTTTGATGCTGGTACACCGCATTCATTCATTTTCGAATCATGCTTGAATAGACTTATTTCGAGATAGTTCTATTACTTGTGGACCTCATACCATCGGTCTACCTGTCGATGGAAGAATTTTCGGAATCATACCGAATTAAGCTTAATGACCGCGATTGGTTGATGAATCTAATCGTGGTGAACTTATCTTAGGACGATGTAATTTTCGGTATTAGTCGGTTTGATCGTCTTGATACTATCCTCAGTGTTTGTTAGCGTTTGATCGCTATCTTTCCGTCGTTGGTTGTCGAATGTGTGTTTCAGGTAAGTAATCCCCGTTGTTCCAGAAGAAGTATTATTATGACGAAAGCAGAGAAATTCCGCAATCGAGTTATTCAATCATTCATTGTATCATTTTCATCGATTGGCCTTTCTAGGGCAATCGAGTTATTCAATCATTCATTGTATCATTTTCATCGATTGGCCTTTCTAGGGCAATCGAGTTATTCAATCATTCATTGTATCATTTCCATCGATTGGCCTTTCAAAGACAATCGAGTTATTCAAACATTCATTGTATCATCTTCATCGATTGACCTTTCTAAGGCAATCGAGTTGTTCAATCATTATTGGTATCTCTTTTTATCGATTGACCATTCTAGGGCAATCGAAATGTTCAATCATTCGTGGTATCATTGTCATCGATTGATGATGTATTTCCAGACGAGTTATCTGGTTGCCTTTACATAGAGTAAAGGAATTCAGGAGTGAGTTGGAGCCGGTACATCCCCTTTATCGAAGGCACCGTATCGGATGGCCCCGACCAGAATGCAGGAGTTGAAGATTCAACTTGAGGAATAGTTCGAGGAAGGTCATCTTCGACCGATTGCGTCCCCGTGAGGAGCACCAGTGTGATCTGTCAAGGAGAAGGATGGTTCGTTCCGTTTGTGTATTGATTACCGGGAATTGAACCAGGTGACGATCAAGAATAAGTATCCTTTACCACCCGGGCAAGGCGAATGTTGTCGCCGACGCCTTGAGTCGTAAGTCCGTTCAGGAGCATATGCTTGCTCGTTTAACAATTCAGAAGGAGCTCCAACAGGAATTCCTTAGACTCGAGATCGAGGTCCGCTTCACAAATTCGAGACACTTTGTATGTTAGAAATTTCATCATCTCTTGAGGATGCAATCAGGGAGAATCAGGGTTCAGACCCAGCATTGTTGCGCATTCATGAGGATGTGGCTCAGGGGAAAGCCCCTGGATTCGTGATCCACGAGGATGGACTTTTGAGATTTAAGAATCGAATGTGTGTACCGGCGAATGACGAGTTGAAAAACTCTATTTTGAGAGAAGCTCATGCTACCCCTTATTCTGTTCATCCGGGGTCCAGCAAGATGTACAAGGACTTGAAACAAAATTACTGGTGGAGTAATATGAAGCGAGAAGTCACAGAATTTGTTTCGAGATACTTAACCTGTCAACAAGTCAAGATGGAACCTCAACGACCGACGAGTATACTGAAACCTCTCCCTATTCCGGAGTGGAAGTGGGAAGACTTTTCTATGGATTTCATCACGAGTTTGCCGACGAGTCGTCGTGGCATAAATACGATCTGAGTGATCGCGGACTGCTTTACTAATTTAGCTCATTTCCTTGAAATCAAGGATTTGTGGAGTCCCAAGAGACTTGCCCAGTTATCCATCAAAGAGATAGTGAGACTGCACGGTACTCCTAAAAGTATCGTTTCCGATCGTGACGGACGGTTTGTGTCACATTTTTGGAAATCAGTTCATCGTGCTATGGGAACTCAGCTTAATCTCAGTACTGCCTTTTATCCTCAGTCCGACGGACAATCAGAGAGAACTATTCAGACATTAGAAGACATGTTGAGGGCATGCGTCCTCGATTGGAAGAACGATTGGGAAGCCCAACTACCACTGATCGAGTTCACGTACAGTATAGTTGGCATGCCTCCATTAAGATGGCACCTTACGAGGACCTGTACGGTCGTCGTTGTCGATCTCCTTTGTGTTGGGATGACTTGTCAGAATCAATCGGCACCGAGCCCGACATGCTTATAGCCGCCCGGGAGAAGGTAGCTTTGATCAAGAGTCGTATGTTGACAAATCGTAGTCGGCGAAATCATATGCGAGAAATCGTAAATCGACCACTAGAGTTCGAGACAGTGACCATGTTTTGGTCAAGGTATCCGAGAGTCGAGGTATTTTCCGCTTCGGAAAACGGGGGAAGTTGAGTCCGAGATTCATTGGACCGTTTGAAATTTTGGATCGAGTAGGCGAGTTAGCTTATCGATTGGCTTTACCTCCGGCTTTGAGCCGAATTCATAATGTGTTTCATGTCTCTCAGTTGCGGAAGTTTGTTGCCGACCCGAGTCACATACTTCAGTTCGACGAAATCGAGATCGCAAATGATCATTTGTACGAGGAGCGTCCTGTACGAGTGTTGGAGCGGCGAATCAAACAGTTGAGGAATAAGTCGATTCCTTTGGTCAAGATTCAGTGGTCTAGACACGGAGTCGAAGAGGCTACTTGGGAAACCGAGGATAGTATGCGGGAGAGTTATCCCGAGTTGTTTGACCCTTAGTTTCAGGGACGAAACTCTTTTAAGGGGGGGTGTATGTAATACCCGGTTGTAATTCAATCATTATCATTCAGTAATTTCATTCGGTGATTGTCACTCAGTGGATTTTCACTCAATTATAATCATTCATCAATCATGTTCATTCACCGTGTTCACCGTTCGGAAAAACTTCGAGTTGTGTATCGTTATTGTTCATTGTTTCAACTTTCCTCATATGAGTACGACTTTGTTAGATCACCATTAATTTTTGGTAACTCCAAAAATTCTAAATCTTTGTAATATTATAGAGCATCGAGTTAGCTTTCCAATGGTTCAAACGGTGAGTCAATCGGAGTCCGGACGAGAGAGTTATGGTCGTTTTAGCTCAACCGCTCACTTTTCAGTTATTGGCCGATCACTGCCGAACGAATTCGGCCGTGTCGTCCGACACGGCCCGTGCCGTACTCGTCCGGAAAATGCCGAAGTGTCTGCCTCAGGACCCGACCGTGTCGTGCAGCACGGCCGAGTCGAACTCTTCCGGTTAAGCGAGCGATGCCGACACGCCCGACCGTGTTGCAGGACACGGTCGAGTCATGCCGAGTCGCTGTCGGACGGGTCACTATCGGAAGGCCCTCCGCGCCACGACCGTGTCAAGCAGGACACGGTCGAGTCCCTATCGGCCAACTGTGCGACACGACCGTGCCGATCGGCACGGGCCGTGTCCGGCAGGCAGTCAACTCCTTTAAATTCATTTTTTTTCAGCATTTCAGCCATTTTTCTCCCTTTTCATCACCTTCAACCGAGAGAGAAAGCTTGAGGGAGGGTTTTTCCTTCACAAATCATTTGGGTGTTTGATTTTCTTCATCTCCTTTCGATCGTGAAGCCCGGATTATCAATCTAACGCGTGTTCTTCGAAGTAAAGTACTTGGATCTTCAAGAGGTAATTCCTTCAACACTTTGGACTTCGATTTTGTGTTGAGATATGATGTTTTGGACGTTATAATCATGTTATATGAAGGGATATGTATATGATTATGAGTTTGTATAAGGATTCATTGGATTATTGAGGGATTATTCAAGAACACCTTGAATATCGAGTTGGAATTGGGGATTTTCGACTAATTGTTGTTATAATCACATTTTTGGATATTCATAACGGATTATTGATCGTATTGGAAATGTTTTGTTGGTTTGAAACACTTCTTGGGGATTTTGATATTGGTATATCGAGGTTTGATTGTAAACAATCGGAGTTTGGATACAACGTGTTTGATTTAATGCCTCTATGGACTTGGTTTAGTCGTATCGACATTTTGAGTTCGTTATATTCGTGTTTGATTCGTATATTGAACGGATTGTTGGTAATTGTATTGAATTAAGGTTGTTCGTCGGCCAGACACTTCATTTAGGACATTTGTTCGTGGAAGGACTTTCTTCATCGGTATTGAGTAAGTTAATTCTTACTCGGTTAAAAGGATATTCATCCCTTTTGTTGTTGTTCATTCATAATCATAATTCATTCATCATTGTATTAACCGTATAAAAACTTGTTGTTGTCAATTAATCATTTCAGTCATAAGGAGCAGCGGTTCCAATCTTTTCATTAAGTCATTTATTTCATTACCATTCCACCTCGGTGAGTCATTATTCATTTTCGATGTCACTTTTGTTATATCGTGGCATTCCGGTCATCTTGGCGTGCCGTTGGTATGTGTAGGATTTTCATGTCGGGCACATTATAGTCGTGTGTTGGTTGGTGGCCTCACATTGGGTATGCACGAGATTGATTGTTTCGTGAGACTGATTAGGTACAAGACCACGCGTGTATTCGATCGTTGGTGGCTTGTGCACGGACACATTTCCATCCCGGGCGCAGTGTGGCGCCACTCTTTGAGCCGTACTGTTAGTTGATTCATATAGCATGTTTGATTGCGTATGTTTTCAACAAGATTGGGTTATAATCTAACCGTTTCATTTTGATCGAACTTGTGGTTTATACTACATATAATCATGATTGTGTATTTTCAACCCTTGAGGATTGTTGTTCTTTGTAACTGACCCCGTTTGGGGATTTTGTTTTTCAGGTCTTGGCAAGGCAAAAGTATGGGGAGAATACGCTGACGTCGAGGAGTCCCAGTGATACTAGTAGGGGGCCCGATCTTTCAGTAATTCATGTTATTGTCCTTTATTTTCCGCTGCAGACTTTCATTTGAATACTCCGTTTCATTCAGTGTTGTGTATTTTATCTTCATATAAAATACACTAGTATTCGGTATTGTCCTGGTGTGTTGTAACTAAACTCCTCATCGGAGTAATTATGATTGTAATGTAGTTCGGTACTACATTTATCTTTTGTAATTCATTCATTTTCATTTGCCTGGTGGGTCCCAGTTGGGGATCTACGGCACTGTAATATCCGCCTAGTTTGGGGTGTTACAGAGTTGGTATCGGAGCGTGGTTTTGAATACTACCCTCCAAGTCATGTCTCATTTGAAATCATCGTCATCGGACTAGTATCATTGGACTTTCGCGTCACGTGTGACTGTGCGAATCTTGCCGAGCCAATCGAATCAAAGAAGCTGTAAGACTTCTAACGCCATGGTATAATTTCTGGCAATAGTCATTCATTCATAATTCATCATTTAACAATCCTCAAACGTCATCATTCATTATGATCGGGACGATCATATTAACTCATCAATCACTTAATTCATTTCATTACTCAGTTAATAATCAGGACGATCATGTTAACTCATTAATTACTCAATTCATTTCATTACTCAGTTGTCAATCTGGATGATCATATTATCAATCTTGTTAAGTTATTCAAGATAATCATTTCAAGAATTTCATCAGATAATCATGTAACTTCAGTAAATCATTCATATAATCACTAAGTTAGAGCATGTATACTCATTTTCATCATCTCATGATATAATCATTATGTGACCTTCCTACTTCAGTATGGAGAGAACTGTCAGGGGATGCACGGGGAGAGGCCGCGGTGCGGACCAAAACCCGAGAAATAATCACTCGCTGCCGGGAAATCGTGCCCAGGACTCGGCTCGATCAGAAGATGTTCGGGTTGATCCACTCACTTTTATGCAGGCCATGATGACCCATGTGCAGTTGCTCAATCATCATTGCGCCACTCTGACCGGATTAATCGAGAGAACTCTCCCGTATGAGCCAGCTGCTAAGGAAAGTGCTGAACAACAACCTTCATTTGTCAGCAAGAAATCAACGAAGCGTAATCAATCCGAAGGCGGTCAGTCAACCTTCAAGAAGCCTCGTGTGAGTCCTATCGTTTCTGAGCGACCTCCTACGGCGCATAATCGTGCGAGATATCATTCCCGAGCGGCCAGTTCGGCCATCACCTGTTTCAATTGTGGAACGCCGGGTCATTTCAGCACTGAGTGTCTGAAACCGTCTATCACGTGCTATAATTGTGGGAATTTTGGGCATAAGGCCCGTTTTTGCCGAAAGGACTCCATGTCGACTCCGGCGGCATCTCAGGCCCCGAAGCAACCAGCGTTTCAGAATCAGACTGCTTTGTCATCGTCGTTTAAGACAATGGAAGCAAATAGAGTTGGAGCTCGTATTTATCAGACGGGAGCGTCCGTTTCGGGGGCCGGCAAGTCCCAGATTCATATGATGAGGAGGATCGATGATCCGGTGGCCCGAATGATTTCAGGTATACTCGTAATTTTATTTCAACTTGTGTGTACCTTTTGATGCTGGTACACCGCATTCATTCATTTTCGAATCATGCTTGAATAGACTTATTTCGAGATAGTTCTATTACTTGTAGACCTCATACCATCGGTCTACCTGTCGATGGAAGAATTTTCGGAATCATACCGAATTAAGCTTAATGACCGCGATTGGTTGATGGATCTAATCGTGGTGAACTTATCTTAGGACGATGTAATTTTCGGTATTAGTTGGTTTGATCGTCTTGATACTGTAACACCCCCAGATCAAACCGGGAATATTACACGCCGCAGACCCTCTCCGTGAGGATCCACCAGGCTAGACATCAAAACAACACATTACATTACATGCGGACGAATCAAAATAATAGACCAATAGACCGATTTGGTCTTTCGTCACTGACTTAAAAATCAAAATACATAAACTCATCCAGACTCATACCCACACAAGGGTAAAATACTTGCAACAAGGAACAATAAGACATCGGAAAAGACAATATAATGGACTCCGACTAACTGAACCCAAAACTGGCCTTCGTGTGATTAGTATCATTCGTCTTTCATCATCCCTCGTGCCGATCGTGTGTCTTGCTCCCGAAAACCTGCATGTACCTGGACACAATACAGATATCCACCCCCCGATTACTCGAGGGTTAGCAAAACTCCACTGTTTCGCTAGTGCAAGTATAAAGTTCAAATACGAGCCATACACAACACATTCCGAGAATATAACGAAAGACTTCCCGAGATATATTCAGTTAAAAATAGTTCAAGTCCTGAAAGCAGAAACGAAGCAAGTAAGCATTTTGAAAGCATTTCCAAATCTCGGGAGTTTTGAAAACATCAAAATTTAAAAATGTTCTTAATTCCTCGAAAGCCATTTAGGGTCATAGCCCCAAAGTTCATTTTTCAAAATACAAATCCGTTTAACAAAACACGGGGTCCACGACCCAACCATTCCGGTCATAAAACACAGGGTCCACGACCCGATCATCCACTTCAATTCACTTACAAGGACACATTACACATAACACATTATTCCTATGCCATTCTAGCCAAGCACCAAGACTCGATATATAATGTCTCTCGACCCCAAGCACAAAGCATTGTGATACTCCGGACAATATCACAATTAACGAAAACATCAACGTCATCCTCAAGATGAAAACCACAACTGGTAACCCGCGGCCGTACCCCTTAGTATCGACCCCCAGACATCCCGTCGGACACTCCGGGTGGAAGGAACAACACACACACACATTCCAAAATCACAGTTGCAAACCACAAGCCTCGAAGGTCAATCACAGTATATATAGTCGAGGTACCTTACTAGAATGGCCATTTCATCCAACATATACTCACGACCAAGTAGTGATACGATTCACAAGGAAGCACAAGATTTCAACAGCACCGAACGACACAACTAATATCACACAAACTCACATATTCATACACAAAAACATGACTCCAAGCACATAATTTGACAAAAGAATTACACTTTACATTTACCAACGACATAATCATACGCAATGACATCACAAGAAAGTAAGGTGATTCTATACTCGACACTAGCACACATATTCAACTAAGCACATTAATTCCCGACACACACGGGTCACCTTTACAAAAAGCACACTACGCCATAAATGGCCTTCGGCAACCACATAACTGTGTTACCTTAGACCCAATTTTATGTTGCCACAGACCCAAAATGGGCAAAGGTAACATTTTACCTAAGTTGCTCTGTGAGCAGTAGCCTTTGGACTCAAAGGCAACATGTGAATCATCCTAAGCTAACATAGGATTATTTGTTACCTAAGGACCCTACAGCAACATCCTAAGGACCCTACAGCAACATCATATTCGTGTTACAATAGACTTTATAATTTTGTTAAATATATAGGCAATTTAGTGGGTCCCACATGTGGGGCCCATTTTGTGGGCCCACTGAACGGGCCCACCGGTGGGACCCACTTAGTGGGGTCACCTATATTACCAATTGCAACACACTAGGTGTTATTGGCGTTACCAATGAAAGACATTTGCAACATATATATAGTACCTAAGGTAACACCTTCATTTTAACAAAATAAAAATGTAAATTTTAAATTTAGCATTTTCCATTAAAAACCAACAAACCAATTCACGAAACCAACTACATAATCCCATCATAAAAACAACTATATCCAATCACAAAACCAATCAACTACATCACCAACTACATATATACAAGTACTAGAAGAAAATAACTTGATCATTTTTAACCAATTACATCAGTGGACGTCTAAGACTAATATACAAAAAGACTCTAAACACTTAAACAATTAGCCAAAGATTAGCCAATTTGCCCGAGTTGGTGTCCATTCACAAACTTCACCTTCTTTGAAGTAGAGAGCTGCAGAATGAAACAAGAAAGAAGAGTCAATAATTAGTGAATGGTTACTAAGCTTCCAAATAAGCAGCCTGTTAACAACTATCAGAAAAATAAGGTCTCTAAACTAGTTGTTCTAAACCAGAAACAATTTGCCAAGTTGTTCTCTTTTTTAAGATCACCTGCTACTGTTGCAGTAATGACCTAACAAGTAAAACATTTTAGAATTTAGAAGAACATATATTTTATGCAGTAAGAATCTAAAAGAAAATGCATAAGAATACCACAGCAGAACAATATATATCTATATATCTATATCTCTAGTATGCCGAATCCACCAACAGTCATGGCATGGTCGCTTTCTATTGGTTTCAACATGACTAGTTCAATTGGCTTGAACTCCCTCTGTTGTGATTTGTTAAGGTAACCAAACATAGCTTCGGCTTGGTTTGCCTGTAATTCACAAAGTTTATAACATGGATTAACAAAACTCAAAAACATTATTTTGCAAATTTTACATCAAAATTATCATACAAAACAAACATGTGTGGAAATCATGTAATGTCCACCACCTCTAAGAAAGTGTGCAGCATTAGTAGCTATATTAATC
Source organism: Orobanche coerulescens (assembly GCA_033398695.1). Lineage (NCBI taxonomy): Eukaryota > Viridiplantae > Streptophyta > Magnoliopsida > Lamiales > Orobanchaceae > Orobanche > Orobanche coerulescens. The sequence continues at coordinate 29,399,534 of CM065809.1, read as the reverse complement.
ACCTGATAAATTAGTTATAGTAGTGAAGAACACCTGAATCTGTGCTTCTTAAGAAGGCTAGGTTTTTTTTTTTTTTTTGCCAAACTGAAAATCACTCTTCCACGTTTATATCAATCTTCTCCAGGTGCCATATAAGGTTTCAAAATTGTTTAATGGAGAGAGAGAGAGAGAGAGAGAGAGAGAGGGAGAGAGGGAGCGAGGGAGCGGGAGAGGGAGAGAGGGAGGGAGGGAGAGAGAGAGAGAGAGAGAGAGAGAGAGAGAGAGAGTCCTATCATATATATCAGTATTTATTAAGCTCCTCAACAAGCAAGAATTCGATACTATGCTAAAAGAATTTCAGTTTTCCCTTAGCAGCAGACGCTGTCCCCTACCGCAACTGGCAGGACGCCTTTTGGGCACCCGACAATCCAGAACACATGTCATCACCAGCCCCGAGAGTGACTGCAAAATAAAGATAAATGGTGCATATAAATGCAAGGAGAGCAAGGGCTGTAAGAAGGAATCGGTGTCGCTCGACGAGAGTCAAACAGTTTACAAATGAATTGACCCGGGAATATTGTTTCTTTAAGGATGGCGGAGAAAATGCCGTCTGTGACGGAGTTCTCCTATGAGGTGAAGTTATGACATTGTCGAGAGCCATAATTTCCGCAATTTGCTTTATCTGCCACCAAATTCCTCCAGAACTGTGATTTTCTTCAATCCCAAATCAAAAACTAATCTTCGGCAAGAAATTATAACTATTGATCAATATTTCAATTTCCCTCAAATTTCTTCAACAACCATTCAATTACTTATATCCAAAAAAACTTCTCCGGTGACGACCCACGCATTCTCTCGATTTATTTTAAAGAATTTGAGAACAAAAATTGGGTTTAGCTTGGACTGTTCTTAAGAAGGCTAGGCTTGACATCTAAAAGTCGAAAGTGGATTAAATCGAACTCAGGGGGTAACACGTAACAGATTGTACTTTTAACCACAAACTTGCAACATAATACAGACAACATAACAAAGATACGATATGCGTAATCTTCATGAGCAAAAATAACTTACCAAGTTATCTAGATGTCCAGGATCTGCATTTTGATCATTTGGTTAAATGTCCTGTTCATCCCTTAATACTACCTGCACAACAAACATTCACTAATTAGAGAAACTATACTATAATGCAAAAAGAAAATGGGTTGGTTTTCATCGAAATAAGGGTTTGTTGACACAATCCCATTAGCTTCCGTTTTTTCACATCCACTTTAGGCTTAGTAAAACAGAAACTGAGTATGAGGAACGTGGTTCCTAGATTGTCACCGAGTCTAATACTTCTAATAAGCAACCTGTTTTGCTTCCAGGTTTGTGTCATTTTTAGTTTCAAAATCGCACCATCTTTTATTATTTCGGACTTCAAGACATTAGATGTGTAGGTATCTACTATGCTAAAAGTACAATAATTTTGTCTAATGTTTCCAGAGTTCAAGCGACGAAAAAGACACGTAAGAAATACTATTGAGAACCAAGAATAATGCATAATGAGAGGCGTGTATTACGTTTTATAACAAAACCAAAACTAACATGATGAGTTCTATTTACACAACGTTTCTTTTGTTTCTTATAGTCACAGTAACTTACGATTCATTTATACTTGATTCAACAATTTGTAAATTCTAACATCATAAAAATCAAACCTTTTTATATTCAATAACACTAAGCCCAAGTAGTTAAGTTTTATTTGTATTTCGACTTCGCAGGTATGGAGTTGGTCATATCACAAACAGGAGGATGTCATGACACTAACTTTCTACCATTTTGAACGAAATATCAATGCATGCATTTATGCATGCATTGATCTGAAAAATACACAATAGAATCCGAACCCAGAGAAAAAAATTACAAACCGAATAAGTAGTTTCATCACCGGGAGGTCGTATCAATTTCTCTAATACGTACATTTCGAACGATATTTCTCTCTACTTCTACATTTCCACGAAAGATACGATGCCACAGTGAAATAGTGTAGTATCAGACGAGAAAGAAAATAAACAAAAAGATCAACAAATGTACTTTTTTTTTATCGACCCAACATATGGAGATGGCCTAATTATGAAGATATGATAATGCAAAGTATCACCGACAATTTCATACCTGAAAATCCAACTAACGATGAGACTATCCAGATCAGGGCCTCTAGATGGTTATTTATCCGAATGGGCATGGTTACATTCATGTTCTTGGACACTTTGCTACTGCTAAATGCTCAGCTATTGCCTTATGATCAATGTAGTTTATATTTATCACAACCTTTTGAATTCAAGACTCTTTAATGATTATTATCCAAATTCGCATTAGAAAAAAAAAAAAAAACAAGAAGAAATGCTTCAAACACAAGTCAGGAATCATGGACAAAATATAGAACTCAAACTCAAATGGGTGTTTGTAACATGTTTGAAGAAAAACATATAATACACACACAGATACATATGTATCATTATTAACTCCAACTTAACCTCAACTATTTTGGAGTCTATGACACGAAGATTATAGTGTCAATTAATTGTCTAAAATTAGTTAACACTATAAATCATGCAATAAGCAAAGTGGCAACTTTTACTACGGATGTCTTCCCGCCGCAACCTTCATACGTAGAAGAAATGAGATGAAATTCCAAACGCCAACATCATATATTTTTCCGAGTTACATAGAAAATATCATGAGAGACTACGAACCGTCATTATATTTCTCCTCTCTCCTCCTCTCTTTTCTCTCCTTTGTGCATTCACAACCTCCTCCTCTCCTGGCCGATCAATCACAATCTAAACGGTATACTAGTTTCTAATCCGCTCCAACTCTCCATTGAGACAAGAAAGATCACATTATCTACCCGAATAATTAAAAAAACATACTTGAATCTTCAGTGTCATCGGTCCCGAAGCAAGTACAGCAAAGAATTCGAGATCCGAAGGGGGAAAACAAACTTCAATGCATGACACTAACTTTCTACCATTTCTTCTTATGGAGAATGCAAAAGTCCATTCATGTGAAGCATTTCATAAGCATCTACTATAATCCATGACCCAAAGCAAATACGCTAACGAAATAAATAGAAAACTAAGAATCACAAAAATATCCGAAGTGATACCTATTTTCGCACCCTAATTTTACTCGAACCTCACGCTCATGCCACCAATTTTGTCATCGACCACGAACTCGGACGTCTTCACCTCACCACCGTCAATTCCTACCAAAGAAATCCGCCGCCACAATAACGCCGTCGAGCCGAGATCCACCACCTTCCTTAAATTTCCGTCGGTAGACGAATCGAGCGGTGGAAGTCCGAACCCAGTCCTCGAATTTGTTTGAACGGACGACCACCGATCAATTTCTCAGAGTTGTCGCGCCTCGGCGCCGGTTCTGCAAGTCACCGGAGGAAGGATTTTGTGAGGAAGGGGATCGAGGAAAATGTCGGCCGGAGAGAAATAGAGTGAGATGAGAGAACGGGATAGGGATTTTATATCTCTTTATTTGACTAGATTTTAAATTTAGTCCCTAAGTTTTAACTCTTTCAATTTTACCCCATACATCTTTTAATTATTACATTAATGCCCAATCATGTTTATAATTCCTTCAATTTCACTATCACTTTAAGCGGCGTCATTTTATTCCGGTGAGAATTTTCAAAATCACTTTAATTGCTTTAATTAGACTGCTATGTGATATTCTATTTACGTTTTAAATTTAGGATACATGTAAAATTTGAGGAAAATCTTGATTAGAAATATTAATTTATAAATTTATTTCCGCCGCAATTATTACCTATTATCTATGTCATGTAGTTGCCTTAATTAATGAGCATTTATTTTAGTCAGCGTAGCGACTCGACATTATTTTTATTAAAATTTATTATTATATGTAGACATTAAATTTGTTATTTTAATATGTTGTAATTATTCATAGTAATTACAAGCTTTTATTTTTTTAATTATTTAAATCAAAATTTATTAATTTTCAAATACTACTTTATTTTAAAACCTTTTCAATTTAAATTTATTAAAAATATTTTATTGTTTATAAAAAATATATAATTCATTATTTGATAGAATAATTTTTTATAAAAATAGATTCAATTTTTTATTAAAATTAATTATTTTTAAAGTTAAAAAATTATTAAATCATTAATTTTACATAAAATTCAAAATTTTGTTTATTAATACTCTAAAGTAACACATCTAATGGTGTTACTGAGAGTTACACCTTTTATAGCTAGAGTAACATATATTTCAGGATTTGGTAACACCATAACCCGAGCGTTGTGGTAGGTCCAAAATTTCATAGCTATGGTAACATCCAAGAAGGTAACACCCCACCCTAAGTGTTGTAGAAAGCGATCTATGGCGTAGTGGCATGATGGTAAATATTCCGATTCTTTTGAAAAATGGTTATTAATATTTATTTAGCACATATCGACGATTAACAAAACCATAATATCCACAAAACACGTAATGTATGGGCAAGATACTTGCCTCGAAATCAATTTGTGAATACTCCGACGAAAGCGGCTCAGCCGAAACAACCCCAAAATAGCCCCAAACAAAATGACTACCAAAACAGCCCCAAAATCCCGAAATAGCTCGGCCGAACCAGCCCCAAAACAGCCCCGAAACAGCCCCAAAACCGACCACCTTCGCGTAAATCAATAACAACACAATCACCATGAGAATAATACCGCTACGAATCAACAACACTAAACGAAATCTCAATCGACACTAAGAAACTACAAGGGTTCAAGGGTTCGCTCCAAGAAAGCCAAAATCATGTTCGGGTGAAACGAAATCGATAAACGAGTTACTAATCCGTAGATTACAACCAATACAACAAGAATTACATGACCAATTCATCATAATCGGCCCAGAATTGAAATCAAAAGGAAAAACCCCAAAATAGTTGAAAATGGATTTTTTTGAAGAATTACCTCAATCCGACGAAGAGCAATGGATTAGATGTTGTTAAACATGATCAAGACTTCAAGAATATGATGATAATCTACTCAGGGATTGAAATCCCCATCAAATCGCCCAAAAACCGAGAGAGAGAAGTGAAAATGGGCTGAAAAACGCGACTGTCCTATTTATACCACTGGACAAAACGGCTCAGAAAACGGCCCAAATTAGAGCCGTATTCCAGCGCCGTGTTATAAACGACTCAGCAAAAACGGTGCAAACATCGTCATATTCCAGGGCCGTATTCTGACAGTGTAGACTTTGTCATTATGACCATAACTTCTCCGTCCGCACTCCGATTGACTCGCCGTTTGAACTATTGGAAAGCTAATTTGATGCTCTATCACATTGTAAAGTTTCAGAATTTTTAGACTTTATAAGCGCCGGTGGTGATCTTTCAAAGTCGACCAAATGCACAAAAACGATACTCCTCGACAAAACAATAATTATTCAACATGCAACGAAACACTAACGGACAACACCAACGATCCAAATCGAAAACGAGCACATAAAAAAAGCAAGACATACTATTAGCTCGACTTACGCAACGATAAGTCATACCCAACGAACACCACAACACGGTACATCATGCCGTACCCAACATCAGGGAAAATCTCAAGAAATCGCCAACAGAACAAAATGAACGGCGCAATCGACAAAAGTTCAAAAATAACTGGAACTGAGAATCTCGGGTATTACATTCTACCCTCCTTAAAAGAAGTTTCGTCCCGAAACTTAAAACATGAAACAATCCAGGCAGAGCAACTCTAGATGACACATGATTCCGCTAACTTGAAGATCTGGAAAGAGGATACGAAGGCAACCACCCCAAAATTTTGGGAAATTACAAAATGGCCCAAACGTCTGAAACATCACGATACGACAACGTATAACCAAACCGAACTTCACAAAACGTCTAACAAGGTTAAACGGACTTATGGGGAAATACGAACAACAATTTTGAACAAGATTCGCAAGAATCAATCTCAAATGCGGAAAAGTCGCCAAAAAGCACGGAACTCAGCAAAACGACACCGAAACGAACTCGGATGTCAACAAGTGTAGAATGAAACATTCACAGAAGGACGAAACGGTCATAGGTGATCTGTTAAAACGGACTCCTGCCAAAAAGAAATTTACCGAAAATCGAAAATTACGGATATTACATCATATCACCTTTAAAAGAGGTTTCGTCCCCGAAACCTAAACAACGAGAACGAAATGCTGGAATAGCGACCTTCTCGGCCATATCTTCTTGGTCCCGCATCGATATCCATGACCACTGCATCATGTCACGACCGCATCCTCTGTCCCTCGGCATACTAAGCGGATTCTCACTCGATACGATGCCACAACTTCGCAAAAATAACATGCTAAAGTATCAACTCATCACGACAATATCACATAAGGTAACTACTAACAACTCGATAAGAAAATCCACGAGGTATTCTTTTAAATGATATCATTTGAAAATCCTTGGATTTGTGTGCTCTTCAAAGTAAAACTTTAAAAGTATTTTTGGTACCTCAGTTGCTTCATCAAAACTTTTAAACAAATGGACTTTAACCGTCTCATTTTGAAATCATTGGCTAAATAATATTTTCTCGTACAACCGCATTGTCAAAATCACCACGCCACTACACACCAAAGATTACGTTAATAACAACAAGGTAGCCACGCAAGGTCATCAAACCATTCGTACATACTTTAATCAATACAGGAAACTTTCTCAAATTCGAGTTTGAAGTTTACATCGAGTGAGATTTTTTTATCTTTCAATATATATTTTTGAATATAAAAATCGTATTGGTTTTTGAAATAAAATATTTTTATGATGTGAAATATTTTTGAAAATCATGTACTCGAATTATCTGAAAATACAACAATACGTTAAAAATCATTTTGAAAAATCCCCCCAACACTACATGAAAATCAACGATGGTAACATTTTACAAAATATTTACATGTACTTTAAAACAACTCTTTCAAATACCATCGAGGTTTTATTTGAGAATCCAAGGCCGGCTCGCCAATTCCAAATAATTTTCAAAGTATACATGGAGCCGCCGATTAATCCAACCGTCAAAACTTTGTAAAATTTCCAGGAAAGTGTTTTTGAACACACACACAGCAGACATAATTTATCAATTCATCAAACACAATCAAATATCACCTAGCGATACGAAAAGTCTTAACACACATTCACGCACAACAGTTGTTATCACTAGACACCACGTAGAGAATACAACTACAGGTGATTGGCCGCAAAAGTTAGACCTAACGGCTAAAATGCGATTCCATAGCCTCTGCCCAGGTTGATTAGCGCGCATTACAACAAAGATTAACGTGCGCTAAACACGCCACGTTAGCGCGCGTTAGGCTCGTATTAAGCCTGTGCTAACTGCTCTCATCACCAACACGATTGCAAACATATACGAGGTAATACTAAACTCGAAGGTTACAAATAAGCAACAACATACGAGTCTAAATGTCATCGATTCACATAATTATAACATCTCACAAGCAACCATCAAAAGAAAATCATCTTACAAAAACGAAAATTTTACTTCTCAATAAGGAGGACTATCTCAACACATACATACCGATGGACTCAACATTCACGTTACTATTTTAATCATAAAACGGGCACCACTACTCAACAACGAGAGCATCATCAATACGCATCTTCTGACCAACAATCATGAAACCGAAAAGTTACAAACGAGAGTCACGTCTTGAGTATATTTTGTAGACCTTATTTGAGTTAAAAACTCGAGTTTTGAAAACTTATAGTATGAGATGAAAATGAAATATCGGTAGTTTGAAGTCTAAAAATTTTCGAACTTGAGGTCATCATACAAAAAAATCAAAATATTTCATCCCTTGGAGAACATTTTAAAAATTTACATGGCTCCCCGGAAGCCTTCGAAACTAAAAAAAATTCCAAGGTTGTTGCTCTTGCAAGAAAAACAGTTCATACAAGGATACATTTGGCAATATCATTCTTCATTCTAACACAAAACGGGAATTAACAATTATATGTCACTTACTCACGATGCACCTTCAAATACTACTACATAACACGAATCATACAGCTCGTATAGCTCGTGGTACAACATGTAGTAGGAGACTTACATCCACAGATCGCACGAAGATGATGGCTGCACCTTGATACTAATCACGGCCGACATCCTGCACGACGCCGCGACACGACTCGGGACAAAATCGACAATACAAGACTCAACAACACATAACTCGACCCGACAGCCTAGGTTTCCTCAACCTAAGCTCTGATACCATAAATGTAACACCCCCAGATCAAACCGGGAATATTACACGCCGCAGACCCTCTCCGTGAGGATCCACCAGGCTAGACATCAAAACAACACATTACATTACATACCGACGAATCAAAATAACAGACCAATAGACCGATTTGGTCTTTCGTCACTGACTTAAAAATCAAAATACATAAACTCATACAGACTCATACCCACACAAGGGTAAAATACTTGCAACAACGAACAATAAGACGGCGGAAAAGACAATATAATGGACTCCGACTAACTGAACCCAAAACTGGCCTTCGTGTGATTAGTATCATTCGTCTTTCATCATCCCTCGTGCCGATCCTGTGTCTTGCTCCCGAAAACCTGCATGTACCTGGACACAATACAGATATCCACCCCCCGATTACTCGGGGGTTAGCAAAACTCCACTGTTTCGCTAGTGCAAGTATAAAGTGCAAATACGAGCCATACACAACACATTCCGAGAATATAACGAAAGACTTCCCGAGATATATTCAGTTAAAAATAGTTCAAGTCCTGAAAGCAGAAACGAAGCAAGTAAGCATTTTGAAAGCATTTCCAAATCTCGGGAGTTTTGAAAACATCAAAATTTAAAAATGTTCTTAATTCCTCGAAAGCCATTTAGGTCACAAACCCAAAGTTCATTTTTCAAAATACAAATCCGTTTAACAAAACACGGGGTCCACGACCCAACCATTCCGGTCATAAAACACAGGGTCCACGACCCGATCATCCACTTCAATTCACTTACAAGGACACATTGCACATAACACATTATTCCTATGCCATTCTAGCCAAGCACCAAGACTCGATATATAATGTCTCTCGACCCCAAGCAAAAAGCATTGTGATACTCCGGACAATATCACAATTAACGAAAACATCAACGTCATCCTCAATATGAAAACCACAATCAGTAACCCGCGGCCGCACTTAGTATCGACCCCCGGACATCCCGTCGGACACTCCGGTGGGAAACCACTTCCGCGGCCGTACCCCTTAGTATCGACCCGGACATCCCGTCGGACACTCCGGTGGAAGTTCATCCACACACGAACCCAAGTCCACTTCCGTGTCCGTACCCTTAGTATCGACCCCGGACATCCCGTCGGACACTCCGGTGGAAGGAACAACACACACACACGTTCCAAAATCACGCTTGCAAACCACAAGCCTCGAAGGTCAATCACGGTATATATAGTCGAGGTACCTTACTAGAATGGCCAGTTCATCCAACATATACTCACGACCAAGTAGTGATACGATTCACAAGGAAGCACAAGATTTCAACAAAGACCGAACGACACAACTAATATCACACAAACTCACATATTCATACACAAAAACATGACTCCAAGCACATAATTTGACAAAAGAATTACACTTTACATTTACCAACGACATAATCATACGCAATGACATCACAAGAAAGTAAGGTGATTCTATACTCGACACTAGCACACATATTCAACTAAGCACATTAATTCCCGACACACACGGGTCACCTTTACAAAAAGCATGATGGTAAATATTCCGATTCTTTTGAAAAATGGTTATTAATATTTATTTAGCACATATCGACGATTAACAACCATAATATCCATAAAACACGTAATGTATGGGCAAGATACTTGCCTCGAAATCAATTTTTGAATATTCCGACGAAAGCGGCTCAGCCGAAACAACCCCAAAATAGCCCCGAAACAGCCCGGCCAAAACAGCCCCAAAACAGTCCCGAAATAGCTCGGCCGAACCAGCCCCAAAACAGCCCCGAAACAGCCCCAAAAACCGACCACCTTCGCCAGAAATCAATAACAACACAATCACCATGAGAATAATACCGCTACGAATCAACAACACTAAACGAAATCTCAATCGACACTAAGAAACTACAAGGGTTCAAGGGTTCGTTCCAAGAAAGCCAAAATCATGTTCCGGGTGAAACGAAATCGATAAACGAGTTACTAATCCGTATATTACAACCAATACAACAAGAATTACATGACCAATTCATCATAATCGGCCCAGAATTGAAATCAAAAGGAAAAACCCCAAAATAGTTGAAAAGGGATTTTTTTGAAGAATTACCTTAATCCGACGAAGAGCAATGGATTAGATGTTGTTAAACATGATCAAGACTTCAAGAATATGATGATAATCTACTCAGGGATTGAAATCCCCATCAAATCGCCCAAAACCGAGAGAGAGAAGTGAAAATGGGCTGAAAAACGCGACTGTCCTATTTATACCATCGACAAACGGCTCGAAAACGCCCAAATTAGAGCCGTATTCCAGCGCCGTGTTATAAACGACTCAGCAAAAACGGTGCAAACAGCGTCGTATTCCAGGGCCGTATTCTGACAGTGTAGACTTTGTCATTATGACCATAACTTCTCCGTCCGGACTCCGATTGACTCGCCGTTTGAACCATTGGAAAGCTAATTTGATGTTCTATCACATTGTAAAGTTTCAGAATTTTTAGACTTTATAAGCGCCGGTGGTGATCTTTCAAAGTCGACCAAATGCACAAAAACGATACTCCTCGACAAAACAATAATTATTCAACATGCAACGAAACACTAACGGACAACACCAACGATCCAAATCGAAAACGAGCACATAAAAAAAGCAAGACATACTATTAGCTCGACTTACGCAACGATAAGTCATACCCAACGAACACCACAACACGGTACATCGTGCCGTACACAACATAAGGGAAAATCTCAAGAAATCGCCAACAGAACAAAATGAACGGCGCAATCGAAAAAAGTTCAAAAATAACTGGAACCGAGAATCTCGGGTATTACAGATACTATCCTCAGTATTTGTTAGCGTTTGATCGCTATCTTTCCGTCGTTGGTTGTCGAATGTGTGTTTCAGGGAAGTAATCCCCGTTGTTCCAGAAGAAGTATTATTATGACGAAAGCAGAGAAATTCCGCAATCGAGTTATTCAATCATTCATTGTATCATTTTCATCGATTGGCCTTTCTAGGGCAATCGAGTTATTCAATCATTCATTGTATCATTTTCATCGATTGGCCTTTCTAGGGCAATCGAGTTATTCAATCATTCATTGTATCATTTCCATCGATTGGCCTTTCAAAGACAATCGAGTTATTCAAACATTCATTGTATCATCTTCATCGATTGACCTTTCTAAGGCAATCGAGTTGTTCAATCATTATTGGTATCTCTTTTTATCGATTGACCATTCTAAGGCAATCGAAATGTTCAATCATTCGTGGTATCAATGTCATCGATTGACGATGTATTTCCAGACGAGTTATCTGGTTGCCTTTACATAGAGTAAGGGAATTCAGGAGTGAGTTAGAGCCGGTACGTCCCCTTTATCGAAGGCACCGTATCGGATGGCCCCGACCAGAATGCAGGAGTTGAAGATTCAACTTGAGGAATAGTTCGAGGAAGGTCATCTTCGACCGATTGCGTCCCCGTGAGGAGCACCAGTGTGATCTGTCAAGGAGAAGGATGGTTCGTTCCGTTTGTGTATTGATTACCGGGAATTGAACCGGGTGACGATCAAGAATAAGTATCCTTTACCACCCGGGCAAGGCGAACGTTGTCGCCGACGCCTTGAGTCGTAAGTCCGTTCAGGAGCACATGCTTGCTCGTTTAACAATTCAGAAGGAGCTCCAACAGGAATTCCTTAGACCCGAGATCGAGGTCTGGCTTCAGCAAATTCAGGGACAGCTTTGTATGTTAGAAATTTCATCATCTCTTGAGGATGCAATCAGGGAGAATCAGGGTTCAGACCCAGCATTGTTGCGCATTCATGAGGATGTGGCTCAGGGGAAAGCCCCTGGATTCGTGATCCACGAGGATGGACTTTTGAGATTTAAGAATCGGATGTGTGTACCGGCGAATGACGAGTTGAAAAACTCTATTTTGAGAGAAGCTCATGCTACCCCTTATTCTGTTCATCCGGGGTCCAGCAAGATGTACAAGGACTTGAAACAAAATTACTGGTGGAGTAATATGAAGCGAGAAGTCGCAGAATTTGTTTCGAGATACTTAACCTGTCAACAAGTCAAGATGGAACCTCAACGACCGGCGAGTATACTGAAACCTCTCCCTATTCCGGAGTGGAAGTGGGAAGACTTTTCTATGGATTTCATCACGAGTTTGCCGACGAGTCGTCGTGGCATAAATACGATCTGAGTGATCGCGGACTGCTTTACTAATTTAGCTCATTTCCTTGAAATCAAGGATTTGTGGAGTCCCAAGAGACTTGCCCAGTTATCCATCAAAGAGATAGTGAGACTGCACGGTACTCCTAAAAGTATCGTTTCCGATCGTGACGGACGGTTTGTGTCACATTTTTGGAAATCAGTTCATCGTGCTATGGGAACTCAGCTTAATCTCAGTACTGCCTTTCATCCTCAGTCCGACGGACAATCAGAGAGAACTATTCAGACATTAGAAGACATGTTGAGGGCATGCGTCCTCGATTGGAAGAACGATTGGGAAGCCCAACTACCACTGATCGAGTTCACGTACAGTATAGTTGGCATGCCTCCATTAAGATGGCACCTTACGAGGACCTATACGGTCATCGTTGTCGATCTCCTTTGTGTTGGGATGACTTGTCAGAATCAATCGGCACCGAGCCCGACATGCTTATAGCCGCCCGGGAGAAGGTAGCTTTGATCAAGAGTCGTATGTTGACAGCTCAGAGTCGACAGAAATCATATGCAGTAAATCGTCGTCGACCACTAGAGTTCGAGACGGGTGACCATGTTTTGGTCAAGGTATCTCAGAGTCGAGGTATTTTCCGTTTCGGAAAACGGGGGAAGTTGAGTCCGAGATTCATTGGACCGTTTGAAATTTTGGATCGAGTAGGCGAGTTAGCTTATCGATTGGCTTTACCTCCGGCTTTGAGCCGAATTCATAATGTGTTTCATGTCTCTCAGTTGCGGAAGTTTGTTGCCGACCCGAGTCACATACTTCAGTTCGACGAAATCGAGATCGCGGATGATCATTTGTACGAGGAGCGTCCTGTACGAGTGTTGGAGCGGCGAATCAAACAGTTGAGGAATAAGTCGATTCCTTTGGTCAAGATTCAGTGGTCTAGACACGGAGTCGAAGAGGCTACTTGGGAAACCGAGGATAGTATGCGGGAGAGTTATCCCGAGTTGTTTGACCCTTAGTTTCGGGGACGAAACTCTTTTAAGGGGGGGTGTATGTAATACCCGGTTGTAATTCAGTCATTATCATTCAGTAATTTCATTCGGTGATTGTCACTCAGTGGATTTTCACTCAATTATAATCATTCATCAATCATGTTCATTCACCGTGTTCACCGTTTGGAAAAACTTCGAGTTGTGTATCGTTATTGTTCATTGTTTCAACTTTCCTCATATGAGTTCGACTTTGTTAGATCACCAATAATTTTTGGTAACTCCAAAAATTCTAAATCTTTGCAATGTTATAGAGCATCGAGTTAGCTTTCCAATGGTTCAAACGGTGAGTCAATCGGAGTCCGGACAAGAGAGTTATGGTCGTTTTAGCTCAACCGCTCACTTTTCAGTTATTGGCCGATCACTGCCGAACGAATACGGCCGTGTCGTCCGACACGGCCCGTGCCGTACTCGTCCGGAAAATGCCGAAGTGTCTGCCTCAGGACCCGACCGTGTCGTCTGGCACGGTCGAGTCGAACTCTTCCGGTTAAGCCAGAAGCGACTGCCGACACGCCCGACCGTGTTGCAGGACACGGTCGAGTCATGCCGAGTCGCTGTCGGACGGGTCACTATCGGAAGGCCCTCCGCGCCGCGACCGTGTCAAGCAGGACACGGTCGAGTCCCTGTCGGCCAACTGTGCGACACGACCGTGCCGATCGGCACGGGCCGTGTCCGGCAGGCAGTCAACTCCTTTAAATTCGTTTTTTTCAGCATTTCAGCCATTTTTCTCCCTTTTCATCACCTTCAACCGAGAGAGAAAGCTTGAGGGAGGGTTTTTCCTTCACAAATCATTTGGGTGTTTGATTTTCTTCATCTTCTTTCGATTGTGAAGCCCGGATTATCAATCTAACGCGTGTTCTTCGGAGTAAAGTACTTGGATCTTCAAGAGGTAATTCCTTCAACACTTTGGACTTCGATTTTGTGTTGAGATATGATGTTTTGGACGTTATAATCATGTTATATGAAGGGATATGTATATGATTATGAGTTTGTATAAGGATTCATTGTATTATTGAGGGATTATTCAAGAACACCTTGAATATCGAGTTGGAATTGGGGATTTTCGACTAATTGTTGTTATAATCACATTTTTGGATATTCATAACGGATTATTGATCGTATTGGAGATGTTTTGTTGGTTTGAAACACTTCTTGGGGATTTTGATATTGGTATATCGAGGTTTGATTGTAAACAATCGGAGTTTGGATACAACGTGTTTGATTTAATGCCTCTATGGACTTGGTTTAGTCGTATCGACATTCTGAGTTCGTTATATTCGTGTTTGATTCGTATATTGAACGGATTGTTGGTAATTGTATTGAATTAAGGTTGTTCGTGCGACCGACACTTCATTTAGGACATTTGTTCGTGGAAGGACTTTCTTCATCGGTATTGAGTAAGTTAATTCTTACTCGGTTAAAAGGATATTCATCCCTTTTGTTGTTGTTCATTCATAATCATAATTCATTCATCATTGTATTAACCGTATAAAAACTTGTTGTTGTCAATTAATCATTTCAGTCATAAGGAACGACGGTTCCAATCTTTTCATTGAGCTGTCATTTATTTCATTACCATTCCACCTCGGTGAGTCATTATTCATTTTCGATGTCACTTTTGTTATATCGTGGCATTCCGGGTCATCTTGGCGTGCGGTTGGTATGTGTAGGATTTTCATGTCGGGCACATTATAGTCGTGTGTTGGTTGGTGGCCTCACATTGGACTGTGCACACGAGATTGATTGTTTCGTGAGACTGATTAGGTACAAGACCACGCGTGTATTCGATCGTTGGTGGCTTGTGCACGGACACATTTCCATCCCGGGCGCAGTGTGGCGCCACTCTTTGAGCCGTACTGTTAGTTGATTCATATAGCATGTTTGATTGCGTATGTTTTCAACAAGATTGGGTTATAATCTAACCATTTCATTTTGATCGAACTTGTGGTTTATACTACATATAATCATGATTGTGTATTTTCAACCCTTGAGGATTGTTGTTCTTTGTAACTGACCCCGTTTGGGGATTTTGTTTTTCAGGTCTTGGCAAGGCAAAAGTACGGGGAGAATATGCTGACGTCGAGGAGTCCCAGTGATACTAGTAGGGGGCCCCGATCTCTCAGTTATTCATGTTATTGTCCTTTATTTTCCGCTGCAGACTTTCATTTGAATACTCCGTTTCATTCAGTGTTGTGTATTTTATCTTCATATAAAATACACTAGTATTCGGTATTGTCCTGGTGTGTTGTAACTAAACTCCTCATCGGAGTAATTATGGTTGTAATGTAGTTCGGTACTACATTTATCTTTTGTAATTCATTCATTTTCATTTGCCTGGTGGGTCCCAGTTGGGGATCTACGGCACTGTAATATCCGCCTAGTTTGGGGTGTTACATATACGGCGTGTAAACACGCTCCACGGCGACCAACACGACGTCGCCATTAGGGATATAATAAAACCAACAAACGACAAGCGTCATCAAACGGATAATATATCCAAGTCAATTATCCAACAATCACAAAACACAACGAACGAAAATCAATACGATTGACCAACCCAACGGTACATCAATCAAAACGCGAGCCAATCGCTGAACAAAATACGGAATTCCACCGCCCAAGGGTTTGGAGATCGAAAAGGAGACTAATTTCCCGAACTTAAGGGAATTAAGAAGGAGCCTGAATGCTCAACAATCACAAAACGAGAAAAAAAAAACCGAACAAACAAACGATCGAGACAACAAAAATCGAACAATCATGTCCGAAACACGAAGGATAATAAAATTCAAACAACAACTCCAAGGCTCACATCTCGACTCGAGACAATATATGATCCGGTGAAAACAAAAGGATGTGCATTCACATAAGATCCACAGGAAAGGGAATAGCAATTAAAAAGTCACAACGACAAACGAGTTATTCCGAAACGATACCACACTCGTTCGATAAACAAAAACAAGGGGCAGGACAAGCTCAGAAATGTCAACGAACATAATGAGTCGACAAAGTCGAAAACATAAGAGTTCCAAATCCGATCCACTTCGAATAAAAGAACTAATAGAACCAGATGATGTCACTCCCGAACAAGGTTCACAAGAATCGAACTGAACCCGAAAAAGTCACATCGATAACCAGATCGACCCACAACAAGATCACAGCTCGTTCGGACGATGAAACCGAAATACAGAACAAGTTCATAAAGTACCAACGAACATGAGCGAATCGATAGACTGGGGAAAGAGAAAATACAGAAGTCAAAATAGTACGGGCATTACCTCCGACCTCGTCCACGAAATTCACAAAAACGGAAGCAAGGCAACAAGACATCAAACAACCGACACATAACGGAACCATCACCGATGCACACGGTCATACCAAACCAAGCTCTAACAGCTCGCACATGCGCGATAACGCAGAAATCACCATGAGATGGCAACATTCAATACCAACATTCCGCTTCTCACAGGGGGCTAGCACAACCAATGTGTGGAAAGCGACTCAACGCTCACACCGCCAATTCGATCATACTCGGGAGAAAGTATCAAAATGACAACGCGAACATCATACATACACACCCAGCCCTCAAACGGGAATGGATAGGTTTTAAAAACGAAAACCTCATTTTGAAAATAATTTAGAAGAACACCGGTTGATCTTGAGTATCACCTTTCAAAAAGTACAAACGTGAAACATCGTTATCGAGACATTGGAGAGCCATTTCGCATTTGATAAAAAAATGAGGACACTTTCTCTTAGTGAAAACTTTCAGAATATTCGACCCTCGGGTCTAAATAAAAGTGTTTCTAAAACATTGAAAATATCTCAAAGCATTTTGGTCCTCGAAGTAGAAATTTTTTTAAATATATTGTGGCACCTAGGATGTACCACAAGAAAATAAGTCATTTGAAAAGTATGTCTCGAAATTTATTTTTCTAAGATACTCAAGGTTTTCAAAAATTCAATAGGCCAGAATGCCCAAAACTCACACATATCGATGTTCACTAAAACAACTCCTAGCACACGCATCAAAATGTTTAAAATCAAGACAATATATGTCTTTAAACGGGAATAGACGATAAAATACCACGTTCAGAACAAAACCACTGATAAAATACTCTCCCGCACTGGCTAGTGAACAAGTCGAACGCGTATAAGCACAAAGCTTCCACAATAGAACTTGTAAAACGTGCAGATCGATTCGAAATTCATCAGCCACGGACAAAAACAACAATAAAAAGACATCAAAAGCGATTTACACTCCTCGTATAAATCAAATACGAGAGTCGACTAAATACATATCGTGAAATCAAAATCTACATAAGGATTCCACCACTTAACAAATAATCATAAAAATAGCTCGTGTCACACGAGGCACAACACAAAGAAGGGAGACTTACTTCCACAGGTCGCACGAAGATGATGATCGCCCCACGATACTAATCACGACCAACAAACTCAAACGACGCGTCGCGACACGACTCAGTCAGATAAAATCCGACGAAACAAGACTCAAACAACACGACTCGACCCGACATCCTAGGTTTCCTCAACCTAAGCTCCGATACCATTTCTGTAACACCCCCAATCCGCTCAGGGATATTACACGCCGTAGAACCTTTCCTCAAGGATCTACCAGGCTGGTAACGACATATAACAACTCAACCATGCCTTTCAGGCTAAAATGACTCAGTAGACCGATTTGGTCTTTCCACAAATACATACAACTCAAATACAACTCATGCCCACGCAGGGGACAAAATACAACCACACCCGTACAACGAGAACAATATAGCAGCGGAAAATAAAGTACAACTGAACCAACACACGATGTACGGTTCCTCATGTGATTAGTATCGATCATCTTTCATCATCCTTCGTGCTGACCCTGTGTTATGCTCCAAAACAAGAATTCAAAAACAGACATCCTGCCCCTGAATACTGGGGTGTTAGCAAAACTCCACTGTTTTGCTAGTGCAAGGACAAAGTGCAAATACGAGCCATACAATTCACATTCCACGAATAACAATAACCGAGGATCCTCAAAGATCCAAACGAAACGAAAAGTACTTCCCGAGTCAAGGGTTTGAGAAAACATTTCAAAATCGAAATATCATAAATCAATGGAAGTAATTTATAAAACGGTTTAGAATGCTATCGAGAGTTTTAATAGAAAACAATTTAGGATTATCAAATCCTACTTTTCAAAATCCAAAAGACAAAAGGAGTCACCGCCCCAAAGGTTTACTTTCCGAAAAATGACATTTACCAAACCGTTGGGATTTTAGCCCCAAATCCGTAAAACGACTTTTATAAAACCATTGGGATTTTAGCCCCAAATCTCATCGACTCACAGTACACGAAAACGACAACAAGGTTCGTCTTCCAACATCAAAATCCACAAATAAAGGATTTAAAATAAACAACAAAATACTCTAGTGCCATCCTAGCCAAGTAAGCCAAACGAACACTTACCTCTTACACACTTAGTCAATGCATGCAATCATGAAAACCGTTCAAAAAGCACTCATTTCCGGAAATGCCAATATCGAATCACATTTGTAAAAATGCACCACAATTAACCGCGGACCCACAGCTTCGTGGATCCCTGCCGAGACCCCGTCGGATCTAACCCACAGTGGTTAAAAGCAAGCTCGCGGTTCCACAGCTTCGTGGAGCCCTACCGAGACCTCGTCGGATCTAACCCGTAGTGAGCATACACACACACACGTTACTCATGCAATGCTAACATGCTAAGAATGTAAGTTCATTAAGAATACTCACTAGAGATGGCCATTAACTCGACACCATTACCAAACTCTTCAAAAATACAATAACAAGATTAAATACGGAATACACGATTCCATAACTTAAACAATAGGAGTATCATCATAAAATCCTTCAACGTTCAAAATAACCAAATCATAATCAATTCTCAAAACACCGTTCACAAATCACACTCGTTTTGAAAGAAAGCCTTTAACGAGGCCAAACCGAAATCCTTTGAAACTTCATTTCAAATAACCAAACAAACACATCAAGACGACCACCAATCATCATATCCATAAAACGAGAAAAGTATGGGCAAGGTACTTGCCTCGAATAACCACAACGCGGAGAATAGGCCGAAGTAGGTTGGCACGAACCGACTACGAACTCGCCGACTCCACCGAACGACAATCCACAACAACGAACTACGAAAGAAAACAATAACAACGAAAATGAATTCCAAAGTACGACCCAAAGCCGCTGAATTCAAAGAACAAATGACGAAAGTTCAAGGATTTCCCCCAAAACGGCCAAGAACACGATTCGTTCCGTCAAAACCCGAAAACGGAATTCCAAGTTAAAATATGGATATACAATCCATAGAATATGTTTAACAACATCATTTAACCATAATCGATCCATCGAAAACGGATGAAAAACGAGATCGGGGACAAATCCCCCAAAAAGTCAATTCGAAGGAAATCAAGAAATATACTTCGATTCGACGAAGAACAATGGATTAAATGATGTTAAACACAAGAATACTACCAAGATTAATCATACCCATCATGAATTAATCAACAACACGGAACGAATCGGACGAAAATGCAAAAATCCCCAAATTCACGAAATTAGGGTTCTAAGGAAGATTACCTTGATTCGCTGGATCAAAGGATGATAACGGACGATTGATTGATGTTAAGAACTCAAGAACTTCATGGATTTGTTGTTAAACAACATGGCTTCGTCACCCATGAATCGCCAGCCGCGGACGGAGAAGGAAGGAAATGAAAAACGAAGGGAAATGTGGCTGGTCTGTCATATATATACTGGGCCGGAACTAGCGTGCGCTAGCCTTCCCGGACTAGCGTGTGCTATCGGCCAGTACCGGCCGAGCACTCTCGGCCATGGCCCGTATGACCCGGCACCACCGATTGTAACACCCCGAGATATTCGGAATATGTTAGAGCGCCGTAGACCCCTACATGGGACCTACCAGGCTACAATAGGAAAACTCCACTCGTCTAACCATCTTGGTTAGCGAGGATACACAATTAAATAATATGACATATAAAGATACGCCCGAAACAACCGGCAAAATAAGCATCAACCAACAACGTGACAATTTAAAAGTAGTACAACACGGAGTTTGAATCGAAAAGCCTAAGTACTCGCGAGTACAGTCTATCAGTTTATAAATATAGAAAACAACCAAATCGAAAAGGACACAACAAATAAGTAAACCCAAGTGCACATGTCAACGACTGCCAAGATCCTCGTATCGTCCCAAAGGTGCTCGCTCGTCCGGATGATCATAACCTCGAAATCCATAACAAGAATTTCCCCAAAACGGGTCCCCGAGGGGTTAGCAATTACGCTAGTACAAGTAATCAAGGCAAACCAATCGCTTACACATTTCATAATACATGTACTAATATCAATTTCAAAAGTCAAAACCAGACATGTCTTTTCCTAAAATATACACCCACAATTAGCCTTGAGAACAGTGGCGGCAGATACATTCTCACTCGAGGCCTCGCAGGACCCTACCGAGTTGGCTACAATTACGTAAAAACAAAACCACGCACGTGCTATGCCGTGAGAACAGGCGGCAGATACATTCTCACTCGAGGCCTCACAAGGACCCTACCGAGTTGGCTAGTGGTACGAAACTCGTGAAATCCAGGCGGCAAAGATAGATTTCCCTCCTTGACCCCGTCGGGCCAACACAAGGTGAGTTACACACAAGTAATATACATCACCATTTCATGTTAAGCTTAAAGGTTTCCAAAAATACTTGCCTTGAATATTTTGATGACGCAACGAACGAAAGGATAATCACCGACGAACACTAGGAATCAACGAACCAAACCTAACGATTGGAAGAACATAATTACAACCAACTCTAGTCGAATACGGAAATGGAATACACCAAAACCCGCCTACGATTCATGTATATTCATACCAAAAATAACAACGAGGGCGGACCACAACCAAACCCTCTCGATTCCGTAAAAATCCACAAAATATCCATGAATCCGTAGGAAACTAAAGATACTAACAATATTAATCGTATTCATCAAGAATCCACCAACAAAACGGGACTAATCGGAAGAAAAACCCAAAACCCCCAAATTAATCGAAAATAGGTCTCTAGAGATGTTACCTTCGGAGATTCAAGTACTAAGATCCGTAGAACACGCGTTGGATTGATTGTCCGGGCTTCACGATCAAAAGGAGATGAAGAAAATCAAACACTCAAATGATTTGTGAAGGAAGAACTCTCCCTCAAGCTTACTCTCTCGGTTGAAGGTGAAGAAAAAGGGAGAAATGGGCTAAAATGCTGAAAAAAATGAATTTATAGGGGTTGACTGCCTGCCGGACACGGCCCGTGCCGGTCGGCACGGTCGTGTTGCACAGCTGGCCGATAGGGACTCGGCCGTGTTCACGATCGGCACGGTCGTGTTGCACAGCTGGCCGACAGGGACTCGACCGTGTCCACGATCGGCACGGTCGTGTTGCACAGCTGGCCGACACGATCGGCACGATCGGCACGGTCGCGGCGCGGAGGGCCTTCCGACAGTGACCCGTCCGACAGCGACTCGGCATGACTCGACCGTGTCCTGGAACACGGTCGGGCGTGTCGGCAGTCGTTCTGGCATTTCCGGACGAGCACGGCACGGGCCGTGTCGGACGACACGGTCGGGTCCTGAGACAGAAATTTTCGACAGTTCCGGACGAGTACGGCACGGGCCGTGTCGGACGACACGGCCGAGTTCGATCGGCAGTGATCGGCCAAAAAACTGAAACGACCATAACTCTCTCGTCCGGACTCCGATTGACTCACCGTTTGAACCATTGGAAAGCTAACTCAATGTTCTATAATATTGCAAAGATTAAGAATTTTTGGAGTCACCAAAAATTAATGGTGATCTAACAAAGTCGAACTCATATGAGGAAAGTTGAAACAATGAACAATAACGAGAATACAGTTCAACAGTTGACAGGAAGGACATACTGAAAGATACACGAGGGTCACTATGACCGAGAAATATACCAAAAATGAAAATACAAGGGAAAGAAAAATACCGGATATTACATTCTACCCCTCTAAAAATAAGTTTCGTCCCGAAACTTAAGAAACAAACAACTCAGGGTACCTAGCACGCATGCTATCCTCGGTTTCCCAAGTTGCCTCCTCGACACCGTGTCTCGACCACTGCACTTTGACCAAAGGGATGGTCTTATGCCTCAGTCGTTTCTCACGATGCTCCAAAATCTTCAAAGGACGCTCCTCAAAAGTAATATCTTCAGCAATATCAATCTCGCCATAATCGATGACGTGACTAGGATCCGGAACATATTTCCTCAGCTGGGAAACATGAAAAACGCTATGAACATGACTCAAGGCCTGGGTAACGCCAAACGGTATGCTAACCCAGCGACTCGCTCGAGAATCTCGAAGGGTCAAATAAATCTCGGACTCAACTTCCCATTCTTCCCGAAAAGGTAAACTCCTCTCGTTGGATACACCTTCAGCAATACGTGGTCTCCCACCTCGAATTCTAAAGGTCGACGACGGACATCGGCATATGACTTCTGTCGACTCTGGGCAGTCAACATCCGTTCTCGAATTAATTCTATCTTCCGTC
Source organism: Orobanche coerulescens (assembly GCA_033398695.1). Lineage (NCBI taxonomy): Eukaryota > Viridiplantae > Streptophyta > Magnoliopsida > Lamiales > Orobanchaceae > Orobanche > Orobanche coerulescens. The sequence goes on along the minus strand of CM065809.1, from coordinate 29,376,401 downwards.
TCGTCTCTAACACGACATCCGGCTCGGTCCCGACTAAATCGGACGCCTCATTCCAACAAATCGGCGATCGACATCGTCGCCCATAAAGTGCCTCATACGGTGCCATCCGAATCGACGCGTGCCAACTATTGTTGTACGTGAATTCGATCAATGGCAAATGCTCCTCCCAGTCGCTACTCCAATCGAGGGCACAAGCACGCAACATGTCCTCGAATGTCTGGATAGTGCGTTCCGACTGTCCATCTGACTAAGGATGGAAAGAGGTACTCAAATGCAAACGGGTACCCGACGCCTTATGCACCGCCTGCTAAAAGTGCGATACGAAACGGCCATCACGATCCGAAACGATAGACTTCGGAGTACCGTGAAGCCTCACAATCTGTGCGATAAATATACGGGCCAACTTCTCCGGGCCCCAAGTGTCCTTGATGCCCAGAAAATGTGCCGACTTGGTCAGACGATCAACAATCACCCAAACCATATTCATGCCCGATCTCGGTCTCGGCAAACTCGTAATGAAATCCATCGATATATCTTCCCATTTCCATTCCGGAACGGGAAGTGATTGCAATAACCCAGCCGGTCGCTGATGCTCGATTTTGACCTGCTGACAAGTCAAACATCTCGCCACAAACTGTGCGACCTCCTCCTTCATATCATTCCACCAGAAGTTCCTTCTCAGGTCCTTATACATCTTACTCGAGCCAGGATGAACAGAATAGGGTGTGGAATGGGCCTCACGCAAAATACCCTGTCGCAACCCTGGATCGTTCGGCACACAAAGCCGACTCTGGAATCTCAAAACACCATCCTCGTGAATCACAAACCCAGGAGACTTTCCTTTAAGAACGTTCTCTCGGATTTGAGTAATCATCGGATCCTCTAATTGCTTCAGCTTAATTTCATCGATCAAAGACGACGAAATTTCTAGGGCACAAAATTGCCCGACAGATCCAGGCAGCAAAACCTCAACATCTAACCCGATCAAAGCCCACCGAAGCTCAGACTGAGGCGTAAGGACCTCAAGCGTTCGCAACGCAATCGGTTTCCGACTCAAGGCGTCGGCCACGACATTCGCCTTACCCGGATGATAAAGGATTTCGAGGTCATAATCCTTAATCAACTCTAACCACCTCCTCTGCCTCATATTCAACTCCCGCTGAGTAAATATGTATTTCAGACTTTTATGATCGGTAAAAATCTGACATGTAGAGCCGAAAAGATAGTGACGCCAAATCTTGAGTGCAAAGACAACCGCCGCTAACTCCAAATCGTGAGTAGGGTAGTTAAGCTCAAACGGCCTCAACTGTCTCGACGCATAGGCAATGGTCTTGCCGTGCTGCATCAATACGCACCCAAGACCCTGACCTGAAGCATCGCTATACACGGCGAATCCCTCGTTGCCACATGGCAACGCCAGAACCGGAGTCAAGTCAAACGCTTCTTCGGTTCCTCAAAACTCGATCGCCTCATCGGTCCAGGCATTTAACTTCTCGGTTACGGAGCAAGCTGTGTAAGTGGTCGAGCTATTTTTGAGAAACCCTCGACGAACCTACGATAGTAGCCCAAACCCAAGAAACTACGGACCTCCTTCACATTTGTAGGCGATGCCCAATCCAACACCGCCTCAATTTTCTCGGATCCACTCGAACTCCCTACCGAAATCACGTGACCCAAAAACATCACTTCCTTCACTGAACTCACATTTCGAGAACTTCGCATAGAGTTGCTCGGTCCTCAAAATGTCTAACACTACCCGCAAATGATGGGCATGCTCTTCCTCGTTCCTCGAATAAATAAGAATATCGTCAATGAAGACGACGACACACTTATCCAAATACTCAGATAAAGACTTTGTTCATCAACCGCATGAACACCGCCGTAGCGTTAGTTAACCCGAAAGGCATAACTACAAACTCATAATGTCCGTATCTCGTCCGAAAAGCTGTTTTGCACGTCGGACTCCCTTACCCGAGGTGATAGTACCGATCTCAAATCAATCTTTGAGAATACCGCCGCTCCTCGCAACCGATCGAACAAGTCGTCAATTCTCGGCAAAGGATACCTGCTCTTGATGGTCAACTTGTTCGGGCCACGATAGTCGATACACAAACGTAGTGAACCATCCTTCTTACGTACAAACAAGACCGGTGCGCCCCAAGGCGAGGCGCTCGGTCGAACATACCCGACTCAAGAAGTTCACTCAAGCTGTTTCTTCAACTCGACGTCTCAAGGTGCCATGCGATACGGCGCCTTGAAATCGGAGCCGCACCCGGCTCTAACTCTATAGCAAACTCAACCTCACGATCCGGTGGCAATCCGCAACTCGTCAGAAAAACATCAGAAACTCACTAACGACCGGAATCGATGAAAGCTCGACTCAACATTCTCCGCCTTCAAGGCGTAGCACCAATAACCGGTACACCCTTTTCGCAGAGTCTCATCGCCTTCAAGGCGTTAATAACAAACTTGGTTTCTCTTTCGCCTGCGAAGGAGTGTTCGGTGCCGTCCTCGGCTAACATAGTGATGATTCTCGTGCGGTAGTTCATGATCGCGCCATGCCGCTCGAGCCAATCATCCCCGAGAATCAAATCCTCGCCTCGATACCCACGACAATAAGATTAGAGAGCCAAGCCCTCTCACAAATAATCACGAGCAGTCTCGGACTTCTCGATCACCGACAATTCTATCACCGCTAGGAAGTTTAACGATGAAAGGCTCACGGGGTGACAAGCGGTCGAGACTCAACGGCGCACACACTCTAGAGAAATGAATGAATGCGTAGCACCCGAATCAAAAAGTACACCAACAGATGAGAATGGATATGAACGGCACTGCCGCCACGAGTCGCCGGATCATCGCCTCTCCTCATCTCATAGATACGCGGCCGAGCAGAGCCGACATCGAAGCTCCACCCCTAGCGGGCTGACCCCGACCCTTACCTCGGCCGGCACTCGGTGGGGCGGTGGAGCAAATGAGCCCTGGTTCACACTCGGCTCCAACGGCTGGTTGAGAAGAACAGGCGCCGCGGCCGCGTTTGATCTGTTCACAAAAAGGGGCCTTGTGGCCTAGCTGTCCACAAGTATGACAAGTAAGCTTCGGACGAGAACACTGCCGGCTCCTATGGCCCTGCACACCACAGTTAAAACATGTGGGTTCATGAGCGGAGGTTCCTGCGGCACCCCGAAAGCTCCCAGAGAAACGAGCCGAACCTCCCGTTGAAATATTTGTAGCTTGAGATTTCTGCTGGCCTCCACTCTTGGGACCAGAAAAATTTCCGACCGACTTCTGCTTCTTGCTCTCACGAGCCAAATCACTCGCCGTCACTGACATATCATAAGCAAGAGCTCGACTCTGATAATCCTTCAAGGTAGTGCAGACGAGTCCATACATGTAGTCCCGAATAGGCAGCTTCATCCTCCTGGAAAAATGGAAAATTTTGTCGCTCTCAGCGACAACTTGGGTCTTCACATAACCCAACTCCTTGTTAAAGTCGGCAATGGCCTGAGATACGGGGATATCCCGTGGTTGAGCATCATAGAAAGCATGCACTCGAGCCTGTCTGACCGGCCATGGACAATACTCGGTCTCCATCAACTCCTGAAACTCGGCCCACGAAGCAACATGATCTTTGGGACCAACGGCCTCCCACCAATCTGTAGCATCTCCCGTGAGAAAGTATTGAGCAATAGGTACCTTACGGTCCTCGGGGCAGTTGGTAGCAGTGAATACTTTGGATATCTCCTTGATCCACCCTTCCCAGCCGATCGGGTCCGAAGCTCCCGAAAACTGGGGAGGATGCATCTTGATGACATCCTGAAGCCAGCGATCCGCTCCGCCCCGATTAGCATGGGCCTGGTTGGGGTTCTGGACCACCTGAGCTATAGCCGCCATTTGGTTAACCATTTGTTGCATAACAGCCGCAATACCAAGATCGGCGCGCTCCTGAGAAGAAGCATGACTGTGACGGTCGCCGGTACTGCCGGCTCTCAAGAGTGCGACGTGGCCGCCCCACGTCCTCGGCCGCGTCCACGGCCACGACCACGACCACGGTTTATTCCGGCATCCATACTGAAGTTGAGAGATAACAGAAGTATATCGATGATGACTAAGGGAGGAAAAACAACTACGATTCAAAAGTGGAAATACAATGGAAGAAACAAAAGAGCCGAATAAGAAAACTTACGAGCACTGGAAGTACTGGGATGCTGGCAGCGGTGTGACAATGTGCAAAACAAATACGACTAGACCCAAATAACCAACAAGCCTAGGTATCCATAAACCTAGAGCTCCGATACCATTTCTGTAACACCCCGAGATATTCGGAATATGTTACAGCGCCGTAGACCCCTACATGGGACCTACCAGGCTACAATAGGAAAACTCCACTCGTCTTACCATCTTGGTTAGCGAGGATACACAATTAAATAATATGACATATAAAGATACGCCCGAAACAACCGGCAAAATAAGCATCAACCAACAACGTGACAATTTAAAAGTAGTACAACACGGAGTTTGAATCGAAAAGCCTAAGTACTCGCGAGTACAGTCTATCAGTTTATAAATATAGAAAACAACCAAATCGAAATGGACAAAAGAAATAAGTAAACCCAAGTGCACATGTCAAAGACCACAGCGAGATCCTCGTCGTCCCGGTGCTCGCTCGTCCGGATGATCATAACCTGAAATCCATAACAAGAATTTCCCCAAAACGGGTCCCCAGAGGGGTTAGCAATTACGCTAGTACAAGTAATCAAGGCAAACCAATCGCTTACACATTTCATAATACATGTACTAATATCAATTTCAAAAGTCAAAACCAGACATGTCTTTTCCGAAAATATACAGTCCACAATTAGCCTTGAGAACAGGGCGGCGGATACATTCTCACTCGAGGCCTCGCAGGACCCTACCGAGTTGGCTACAATTACGTAAAAACAAAACCACGCACACGCTATGCCGTGAGAACAGGCGGCAAAGATACATTCTCACTCGAGGCCTCACAAGGACCCTACCGAGTTGGCTAGCGGTACGAAACTCGTGAAATCCAGGGCGGCAGCATAGATTTCCCTCCTTGACCCCGTCGGGCCAACACAAGGTGAGTTACACACAAGTAATATACATCACCATTTCATGTTAAGCTTAAAGGTTTCCAAAAATACTTGCCTTGAATATTTTGATGACGCAACGATTGGAAAGGATAATCACCGACGAACACTAGGAATCAACGGAACCAAACCTAACGATTCGAAGAACATAATTACAACCAACTCTAGTCGAATACGGAAATGGAATACACCCGAAAACCCGCCTACGATTCATGTATATTCATACCAAAAATAACAACGAGGGCGGACCACAACCAAACCCTCTCGATTCTGTAAAAATCCACAAAATATCCATGAATCCGTAGGAAACTAAAGATACTAACAATATTAATCGTATTCATCAAGAATCCACCAACAAAACGGGACTAATCGGAAGAAAAACCCAAAACCCCCAAATTAATCGAAAATAGGTTTCTAGAGATGTTACCTTCGGAGATTCAAGTACTAAGATCCGTAGAACACGCGTTGGATTGATTGTCCGGGCTTCACGATCAAAAGGAGATGAAGAAAATCAAACACTCAAATGATTTGTGAAGGAAGAACTCTCCCTCAAGCTTACTCTCTCGGTTGAAGGTGAAGAAAAAGGGAGAAATGGGCTAAAATGCTGAAAAAAATGAATTTATAGGGGTTGACTGCCTGCCGGACACGGCCCGTGCCGGTCGGCACGGTCGTGTTGCACAGCTGGCCGACATGGACTCGGCCGTGTTCACGATCGGCACGGTCGTGTTGCACAGCTGGCCGACAGGGACTCGACCGTGTCCACGATCGGCACGGTCGTGTTGCACAGCTGGCCGACACGATCGTCACGATCGGCACGGTCGTGTCCTGCTTGACTCGGTCGCGGCGCGGAGGGCCTTCCGACAGTGACCCGTCCGACAGCGACTCGGCATGACTCGACCGTGTCCTGGAACACGGTCGGGCGTGTCGGCAGTCGTTCTGGCATTTCCGGACGAGCACGGCACGGGCCGTGTCGGACGACACGGTCGGGTCCTGAGACAGAAACTTTCGACAGTTCCGGACGAGTACGGCACGGGCCGTGTCGGACGACACGGCCGAGTTCGATCGGCAGTGATCGGCCAAAAAACTGAAACGACCATAACTCTCTCGTCCGGACTCCGATTGACTCACTGTTTGAACCATTGGAAAGCTAACTCAATGTTCTATAATATTGCAAAGATTTAGAATTTTTGGAGTCACCAAAAATTAATGGTGATCTAACAAAGTCGAACTCATATGAGGAAAGTTGAAATAATGAACAATAACGAGAATACAGTTCAACAGTTGACAGGAAGGACATACTGAAAGATACACGAGGGTCACTATGACCGAGAAATATACCAAAAATGAAAATACAAGGGAAAGAAAAATACCGGATATTACACCGACCAATTCTGCCGACCATGACTGGTCCACCCGACTCCCGCTAGCGTGCGCTACGGCCGAAGCTCGCGCGCGCTTAATTGGCCCGGAGCCACCGGACTAACAAACTTACCTGTAACGTCGCTAGTCGGCCGGCGCGGCGCTACCTCACGGTTAGCGTGCGCTACGACCGACAGCGCGCGCTACTCGCCGATCCCGACCGAGTCCGAACCTCGAACCCCACCGTCCGCCCGATAGCGTGCGTTGGTCGACCAGAAGGCTAGCGTGCATCGATTAGTGCATAATTGATCTAAAATTCATATACAAAATATTCATTTTTCCGGCATAATTATCGATTTGTGATTAAAAATATATATTTTACAGATATGTCTAAACATGAGCTAAAAATGGTTATTTTACAGATTACTGACATGAAGCATCAAAAAGGACGGAAAACAAGATCAAATCCAACGACGGGAATTTTTCAAGGCAAAACGACCTACAACACGGCGCAAACAGGACCGTGTAATGTAGGCCGTTTCACATACGGCGCAACAAGGGCCGTGTCTTGGGCCGTTTCACACACGGCCGGCATTTAGCGCCGTGTCCTCGCGCGTATTCCTGAAGAGACCGAGTCACCACAAAACGGCGCACAACACGGGGCAAACTGGGCCGTTTTTCATCGCCGTTTTTCAGCAGATGCCATGCAAAATTAGTCCATTTTTGACCAACTTGTGAACTCAACCACAAGATATTTTTTTGGTCAAAAATCTGAAAATTCAAAGACATGGGTGAAGTGTGAACAAAGAATTAAAAAAATGATATTACAATAGATATTTTGAATTAAATAATCAATTGTATTCTTGAAAATCACCTATAAAAGGACATGTTCATCCATTGCAAAATAACCAATATCACCAACCAATTATTACCAATTCTCAAAATCATCTTCTTGCTAAGAAATACTTTTTTTAGCAATATATTTTCCTTAGAACTTTCAATTTTAGTTTGTATTTTATTTTTGGTTTGAAGTTTTTCTTTCATTTAGTTTGTAATTGAAAAGTGCTTGATCAATAAGCACTTAGTATTTTACTTTCAATTTTTTGTAAGCTTGTAACCTTTAAACAAGTTTGAAGTTATATTTTGAAGTTTGTTTCTTGCACTTTGATTCATCATATTCAAGTAAGTTTTATCAATTGTCATTAAGTTCTAGTAATTAAAAGTTTCTATATATATATTATATATATCATTATTTCTATTATAATTTTAGTTTGTATAAACCAATGAGTAGCTAATCTTTCTTCCTAGGGGAAGGGGGATTTCTATTAGGTTATATATTGAGTATTTTATTGATTTAAACTATTTTTAGGACTAATTGGTTTAAATAGAGATTGATCATATCCTATTTTTACTAATGAAACCTTCTTGATTGATTGTTGAGTGAATTGGAAACATATCTTTTCAATCTATCAAATGTTAATCTTGTTATCAACATCTTAAGATTGCGAAAGTGGTTAAGACATCTTTGATTACGAAAGTACGGAGGTGAAAAGTTGATTACTCGATGAACGATCGTTTATCCTAAAAATAGTCAAGTTAGAGAAATGAAAGGACTAATTGGTTTAAATAGAGATTGATCATATCCTATTTCTACTAGTGAAACCTCCTTGATTGATTGTTAAGTGTATTGGAAACACATATTTTCAATCTATCAAGTGTTAATCTTGTTATCAACATCTTAAAAAAGTGACAGCGATTAAGACATCTTTGATTACGAAAGTACGGAGGTGAAAAGTTGATTACTCGATAAACATTCGTTTTTTCTTTTATATCCGTATAAATCAATTCCTATACTCAATTAAAAACCTAATTTAATGTAACACCCCAAACTAGGCGGATATTACAGTGCCGTGGACCCCTGACTGGGACCCACCAGGCGAATGAAAATGAATGAATTACACAGGTAAATGTAGTACCGAACCACATTACAACATCAATTACTCCGAAGAGGAGTTTTATACAACACACCCAGGATAAATTAGAATACACGTGTATTTTATATGATGATAAAATACACAACACTGAATGAAAGGAGCACTCGAACGGAATGTCTGCAGCGGAATAAATAAAGGAAACACAAATGACTGAATAAATGATCGAGCAGTAGGGCCCCTACTAGTATCACTGACTCCTCGCCGTCACCGTGCTCTCCCCGTGCGTTAGTCTTGCCATGACCTGAATAACAGATCCCCAACGGGGCCATACAGAACAACAATCATCAAGGTTTGAAAATACACAAACATCATATATCCGAAATTATGAATTATTCTCAAAACATACGCAATCAAACATGCTATATGAATCGACTAATCAAGACGGCTCAAAGGAATGGCGCCACACTACGCCCGGATGGAAATGTGTCCGTGCACAAGCCACCAACGATCAAACACGCGTGGTCTTGTACCTAATCGGTCTCACGAGCAATCGACTCGTGTGCACGATCAATGTGAGGCCTCCAACCAACACACGACTATAATGTGCCCGACATGAAAATCCTACACATACCAACCGGCACGCCAGTATGACCCGGAATGCCACAATATGACAAAAGTGACAATGAAAATGAATAATGACTCACCAAGATTTAATGATGGTGAAATGAATGATAGCTCAATGAAATGATCGGAACCGCTGTTCCTTATGACTGAGGTGATTAATTGATAATGACGAGTTTTGATACGATTAATACAATGATGAATGAGTTATGATTATGAATGAACAACGACAAAAGGAATGAATATCCTTTTAACCGAGTAAGAATTAACTTACACAATACCGATGATGAATGTCCGTCCACGAACAACGTCCTAAATGAAATATCGGTCGCTCGAACAACCTTGAACAATAATAGATACCAACAACCGATCAATACATGAATCAAATACGATCATAACCGACCCAAACGTCGATACAACAATATCCGAACTCGTATGAATCGAAACCAACTCCAAGATGAGTATTTCAAACCATCAAAACACTTTCAAGGATATCAATAATCCATTAGGAATCCATAACTCATGATTACAACAACATCAATCGGAAAATCCCCAATTAACCGAAGTCAACCCCAAGGGTTCTTGGAATAATTCCCAAAATAACCATTTAAATCCGTAGGAATATATTTATCCAAGTTAGATAATCCATAACTAACATATTCCAATGATAATCCAAGCTTACACGAAGAAATCGGAAGGAAAACCCAAAAATCCGAAATTCTAGATCCAAGAGTTTAATACCTTTGATTCGATGTGATGAAGATGATGAAATGATGATCAATCCGAAAAATGAGCTTGAAGATGATGATTGATGATTACACCTCGAAGAATCCTCTCCGAATCGCTTGAAATCGCCCAAAACTACCGAAGGAATGAAATGAGATGGAAAATGACGAACTCTGACTAAACTGTCCAATTTATACTCAGTCCATGTTAGCGTGCGCTAGCCCTTGTGCATAGCGTGCGCTAACGTGCAATTTGGGTAGTCCAGTACCCCCTGTCCGAACACGGTAGCGCGCGCTACGTACCTATTTGTAGCGTGCGCTACGGCCATATTACTAGCGTGCGCTAATATCCATTGTTAGCGTGCGCTAGCGAAATATTCGACTACCAGAACTCGAGTCCAGAAAACCGTCTGCCCACTGATCTAACCTCGATAGCGTGCGCTACAACAACCGATTAGCGTGCGCTATAATATTGATTGCGTACGCTAAATATAACTCATAGCGTGCGCTATGAATTAATCCGGTGCAGTCCAGTAGCCACTGGACTCAACCTGATCCGTCCCTAGCGCGCGCTACTCCACACATATAGCGTGCGCTACTACAACCCGTTAGCGCGCGCTACTCACCACTCGTAGCGTGCGCTACAAATATTCTCACCTGCAGTCCAGTACCTTCTGGACTGCAGCCAAGGTAGCCTTAGCGTGCGCTAAAGCTGAGCGGTAGCGTGCGCTACCTATACCCAATTAGCGTACGCTAAAAGGAGTATGTAGCGTGCGCTACCCTCAAGCACAGCTTGCAACGAAAATGACAATGATGATAAACACGGCACGAAACTCCAATCAGATTAGTGATGAATGACTATTGATACACGATACAAATACTCTGAATGATGAATACCATGACTGAATCTGAGTGATAAATGATCAATAATGAAATTACTGAGTACCAATTACCGAATGATAAATACTGAATGATAATTACTGAGTGATAATTACTGAATGATAATTACTGGGTATTACATACACCCCCCCTTAAAAGAGTTTCGTCCCCGAAACTAAGGGTCAAACAACTCGGGATAACTCTCCCGCATACTATCCTCGGTTTCCCAAGTAGCCTCTTCGACTCCGTGTCTAGACCACTGAATTTTAACCAAAGGAATCGTCTTATTCCTCAACTGCTTGATTCGCCGCTCTAAAACTCGTATAGGACGTTCCTCATATGAATGATCGTCGGCAATCTCGATTTACGAATCAAGTATGTGACTCGGGTCGGCAACATACTTCCGCAATCGGGAGACATGAAACACATTATGAATTCGGCTCAACGCCGGAGGTAAAGCCAATCGATAAGCTAACTCGCCTACTCGATCCAAAATCTCAAACGGTCCAATGAATCTCGGACTCAACTTCCCTCTCTTCCCAAAACGGAAGATACCACGACTCGGGGATACCTTGACCAACACGTGGTCACCAGCCTCGAACTCTAATGGTCGACGACGGTTATCTGCATATGATTTCGCCGACTCGAGCCGTCAACAAACGACTCGATCAAAGCTACCTTCTCACGGCGGCTATAAGCATATCGGGCTCGGTGCCCAATGATTCTGATAAGTCGTCCCAACACAACGGAGATCGACAACGACGACCATACAAGGCCTCGTAAGGTGCCATCTTGATCGAAGCATGCCAACTGTTATTATACGTGAACTCGATCAATGGTAGTTGGGCTTCCCAATCGTCTTTCCAATCGAGGACGCATGCCCTCAACATGTCCTCTAATGTCTGAATGGTCCTCTCTGATTGCCCGTCGGACTGAGGATGAAAAGCGGTCCTGAGATTAAGGTGAGTTCCCATAGTGCGATGAATCGATTTCCAAAAGTGCGACACAAACCGTCCGTCACGATCGGAAACGATACTTTTAGAGTACCGTGCGATCGACTATCTCTTTAATGAACAACTGGGCAAGTCTCTCGGGACCCCACGTATCCTTGATCTCAAGGAAATGAGCTGATTTGGTTAAGCGGTCCACGATCACCCGGATCGTGTTCATGCCACGACGACTCGTCGGCAAACTCGTGATGAAATCCATAGAAATGTCTTCCCACTTCCACTCGGGAATAGGAAGAGGTTTCAAGATACCCGCCTGGCCGATGTTCAATCTTAACTTGTTGTGAGTTAAGCATCTCGAAACAAATTCTGCGACTTCTCGCTTCATATTACTCCACCAAGAATTTTGTTTCAAGTCCTTGTACATCTTACTAGACCCGGATGCACGAATAAGGGGTAGCATGAGCTTCTTTCAAAATCGAGTTTTTCAACTCGTCATTCGCCGCACGCACAACCGATTCTTAAACCTCAAAAGTCCATCCTCGTGGACCACAAATCCAGGGCTTTCCCCAGCCACATCCTCTCGGATGCGCAACAATGTTGGGTCCGAACCACGATTCTCTCGGATTTCCTCCTCGAGTGACGATGAAATCTCTAACATACAAAGCCGCCCGAACTCGCTGAAGCGGACCTCGATCTCGGTCTAAGGAATTCTCTGAAGCTCCTTTTGAATTGTTAAACGGGCAAGCATCTGCTCCCGAACGGACTTACGACTCAAGGCGTCGGCGACAACATTCGCCTTGCCGGGTGGTAAAGGATCTCGATATCATAATCTTTGATTAATTCCAACCACCGTCTCGCGCATATTTAACTCCTTCGAGTAAATATATACTTTAAGCTCTTATGATCGGTGAATATCGGCAGTAACGCCATAAAGATAATGACGCCAAATCTTCAGAGCGAACACCACGGCTGCTAACTCCAGGTCGTGGGTCGGATAATTAACCTCGTAAGGCCTCAATTGCCGTGAAGCATAGGCAATAACTTTCCCGTTCTGCATGAGTACACATCCGAGACCCTGTCCGGACGAATCACTATAGACCACAAATCCTTCCGTCCCCTGCGGCAAGGAAAGTACAGGTGCTGACATTAACCGACTCTTGAGTTCCTCAAAACTCCGTTGACACGCGTCGGACCACGTGTATTTCTTATCCTTCCGCAAGAGGTTCGTTAAGGGTTGAGCGATTCGAGAAAATCCCTCTACAAATCGCCGATAATAACCCGCTAATCCGAGGAAACTTCGGATTTCCTTAACGTTCTTCGGAGGTAGCCAATCTCGAATAGCCTCCGTCTTCTGAGGATCGACACGAACTCCGTCTGATGAAATTACATGTCCGAGAAAAGTCACTTCGGACATCCAGAACTCACATTTAGAAAACTTCCCATAAAGTTGTTCTCGTCTCAACATGTCGAGCACTTGATGAAGGTGAAACTCGTGTTCCTCCCGGTCACGAGAATAAATCAAAATGTCATCGATGAAGACAACAACAAACCGATCTGAAAAGTCGATGAAGACCCGATTCATTAACTCCATGAATACCGCAGGTGCATTAGTCAATCCAAACGGCATAACCACAAACTCATAGTGACCATAGCGTGTTCGAAACGCTGTCCTCGCGATATCCGACTCTCGAATCCGCAACTGATGATATCCAGATCTTAAGTCGATCTTGGAAAACACTGAAGCTCCCTGAAGTTGATCTAAGAGATCGTCAATACGGGGTAAGGGATACTTATTCTTGATCGTCACCCTGTTCAACTCCCGATAATCAATACATAAGCGGAATGAACCATCCTTCTTCTTGACAAACAACACTGGTGCTCCCCACGGGGACGCACTCGGTCGGATATAACCTTTCTCGAACAACTCCTCAAGTTGGTTCTTTAATTCCTGCATTTCGGTCGGGGCCATCCTAGCACGGTGCCTTCGATATCGGGGACGTACTGTGCTCCAACTCAATCGTGAATTCCACATCCCTCTGTGGAGGCAAACCAGGTAACTCGTCTGGAAAAACATCGGCATATTCCCTCACCACCGGAATATCCGTTAACATTACTGATGATTTCTCGGTTTTAGCCATATAGCACCAATAACCGACACATCCCTGATTGAGTAATCTTACTGCTTTCATCAAATTAATGACTTTGCCAGAACAGCCGGGATTACCTCCCTGAAACACATATTCAACTCCATCGTCTGAAATGATAGTGACCAAACGCTTTCGGACACTAATGATGGCATCATGACGATCCATCCAATCAATACCCAAGATGATGTCGTCCCTCGGTAAATCTACTACGATTAGGTCCGCTGGCCATACGCGACCATGAAACTGAATCGGACAATTCTGAATCTCACGGTTACCGATAATGCGTCTACCATCAGGTAGGCCAATGACATATGGCTCACAACTAGTAGCACTACCCAGACGTAGTCTACTCAAACATGACTCGGAAATGAATGAATGAGATGCACCGGTATCAAAAGGGTACACACGAAGTTGAGATAGAATATCGAGTGTACGAGATCATCCGGCCTCGGGATCATCGGTCTTCTTCATCTCATAAATTCGGGGCTTGCCGGCCCCGAACCGGATGCTCCGTCGATAGCTCTTGGCTCGCCTTTAGCTCTGTCGTCTTGAACGACGCCGAGTGAGTGGCTTTGATTACGCACCCGAATGACACAGGGCTTGAGATGACGCCGGAGTGGGTTTAGAGTCCCTACGGCAAAAGCGGGCCCTATGCCCAGCAATCCACGGATTGTGGCACGTGATGATCGCCGGACACTTGGTGCTGAAATGACCTGTTCCTCACGGTTAAACAGTGATGGCGAATCGGCCGCTCGCGGCCCGAGATTCCGCGGGTTTAGACGCCGGGAGGTCGCTCGGAAAAAGTAGAGCCCGCCGCGGTTTCTTGAAATGGCACGACTCCGTCGGGGATTACGGTTCTTGGACTTCTTGCTAGCGACGAAGGTTGCCGCTTAGCAATTTCCTTAGCCGTAAGCTCGTAAGTAAGAGCCTTCTCAATGAACTCGCCGCAGTGGCACGCTTATGATTAAGTAATCAAGTCTCATACGGGGTTTCACCTCTTGTGAAATACTTGATCTTGTCCGCTTCCGAGTGAATGATAGATGAGGCGACGGAAGAAGTTCTCGAAATTTTTCGGCGATGGTGAGAACGTCATCATCCGCCGAAAGGTCGGGAGTGAGTAATTCCGACAACTTGGCCTCCCCGAGTGGGGCCGGATAGTATCTCTCCATCATGAGAGTCTTGAATCGATCCCAAGTACATGTTCCGTCTCAGGCCTCAACGATAACCACCATGAATGAGCGCTCTTACCGAGATAGTAAGCCGCAATCGAAACTTTATGCCCTTCGGCAATCCACCATAGCAAATAACTTCTCAAAATGCTCAAGCCATGAACAATATCCGCCGGCTCGGATGAGCCCTCAAAAGTAGGTGGTCGCCGCGAGAGATATCGCTAATGATATTGCTTACACCCTCTCTTGCCTCTCGAGGTGGCGGCGGAGGAGCTCGCTGATTTTGATTGACGGAGTTATGCATCGTCTCCATCAACCGAGCCATCTCGGTCATTTGGGCCATCATGCCCCGCATAAATGCGAGTGGGTCAACCCGGACACCCTCCGACCGAGCCGTGTCCTGTACGACTCCCCGATAGTGAATGATCGCGTCCAGGTGAGTGAGTGGCAGCATCACTGCTCGATGAGTTAGCATTATTCCTGGCATTTGCACGTGTATTCGCACGAGTTCTCGGGATTCGGCCCGCTCCACGGCCTCGTCCTCCACGTCCCCTGCCAGCCCCTTCCATGCTGAAGTGGAAAGTCATATGATGATTATATATCTCGCATGAGTATCACATTATGATTATATTATGAAATGATGAAAATGAGCATACGCGCTCAAATACAGCGATTACATGAATGATTAGTTGACGTGACATGATTTCTGATGAAATTACTGAAATGATTATCTTGAACAATTTAACAAGACTGATGATACGATCTTCAAGATCAACAACCGAGTAATGAAATGAATTGAGTGATTAATGAGTTAACATTATCGACTTGATCACAATTGAAATTGATGAATGAGGATTGTTAATTGATGAATTATGAATGAATGATTAATGCCAGAAATTATACCATGGCATTAGAAATCTTACAGTTCTTGGTCTGATTGGCTCGGCATTTGCACAGGTCACACGTGACGCGAAAGTCCAATGATACTAGTCCGATGACGATGATTTCAAATGAGACATGACTTGGAGGGTAGTATTCAAAACCACGCTCCGATACCAACTCTGTAACACCCCAAACTAGGCGGATATTACAGTGCCGTGGACCCCTGACTGGGACCCACCAGGCGAATGAAAATGAATGAATTACACAGGTAAATGTAGTACCGAACCACATTACAACATCAATTACTCCGACGAGGAGTTTTATACAACACACCCAGGATAAATTAGAATACACGTGTATTTTATATGACGATAAAATACACAACACTGAATGAAAGGAGCACTCGAACGGAATGTCTGCAGCGGAATAAATAAAGGAAACACAAATGACTGAATAAATGATCAATGCATCGGGGCCCCTACTAGTATCACTGACTCCTCGCCGTCACCGTGCTCTCCCCGTGCCTTAGCCTTGCCATGACTGAAAATAAGATCCCCAACGGCCGGGCCATACATAACAACAATCCTCAAGGGTTGAAAATACACAATCATGATATATCTGAAATTATGAATTATTCTGTCAAAACATACGCAATCAAACATGCTATATGAATCGACTAATCAGTACGGCTCAAAGGAATGGCGCCACACTACGCCCGGGATGGAAATGTGTCCGTGCACAAGCCACCAACGATCAAACACGCGTGGTCTTGTACCTAATCAGTCTCACGAGCAATCGACTCGTGTGCACAGTCCAATGTGAGGCCTCCAACCAACACACGACTATAATGTGCCCGACATGAAAATCCTACACATACCAACCGGCACGCCAGTATGACCCTGAATGCCACAATATGACAAAAGTGACAATGAAAATGAATAATGACTCACCAAGATTTAATGATGGTGAAATGAATGATAGCTCAATGAAATGATCGGAACCGTCGTTCCTTATGACTGAGGTGATTAATTGATAATGACGAGTTTTGATACGATTAATACAATGATGAATGAGTTATGATTATGAATGAACAACGACAAAAGGAATGAATATCCTTTTAACCGAGTAAGAATTAACTTACACAATACCGATGATGAATGTCCGTCCACGAACAACGTCCTAAATGAAATATCGGTCGCTCGAACAACCTTGAACAATAATAGATACCAACAACCGATCAATACATGAATCAAATACGATCATAACCGACCCAAACGTCGATACAACAATATCCGAACTCGTATGAATCGAAACCAACTCCAAGATGAGTATTTCAAACCATCAAAACACTTTCAAGGATATCAATAATCCATTAGGAATCCATAACTCATGATTACAACAACATCAATCGGAAAATCCCCAATTAACCGAAGTCAACCCCAAGGGTTCTTGGAATAATTCCGAAAATAACCGTTTAAATCCGTAGGAATATATTTATCCAAGTTAGATAATCCATAACTAACATATTCCAATGATAATCCAAGCTTACACGAAGAAATCGGAAGGAAAACCTAAAAATCCGAAATTCTAGATCCAAGAGTTTAATACCTTTGATTCGATGTGATGAAGATGATGAAATGATGATCAATCCGAAAAATGAGCTTGAAGATGATGATTGATGATTACACCTCGAAGAATCCTCTCCGAATCGCTTGAAATCGCCCAAAACTACCGAAGGAATGAAATGAGATGGAAAATGACGAACTCTGACTAAACTGGCCCAATTTATACTCGATCCATGTTAGCGTCGCTAGCTCCTTGTGCATAGCGTGCGCTAACGTGCAATTGGGTAGTCCAAGACTTCGTCCGAACACGGTAGCGCGCTACGTACCTATTTGTAGCGTGCGCTACGGCCATATTACTAGCGTGCGCTAATATCCATTGTTAGCGTGCGCTAGCGAAATATTCGACGCCCGATCGAGTCCGAAACCGTCGCCCACCGATCTAACCTCGATAGCGTGCGCTACATCAACCGATTAGCGTGCGCTATAATATTGATTGCGTCGCTAAATATAACTCATAGCGTGCGCTATGAATTAATCGGCGATCCGAGCCACCGGACTCAACCCGATCCGTCCCTAGCGCGCTACTCCACACATATAGCGTGCGCTACTACAACCCGTTAGCGCGCTACTCACCACTCGTAGCGTGCGCTACAAATATTCTCACTGCACCCGGTACCTTCTGGATCGGCCCAAGGTAGCCTTAGCGTGCGCTAAAGCTGAGCGGTAGCGTGCGCTACCTATACCCAATTAGCGTACGCTAAAAGGAGTATGTAGCGTGCGCTACCCTCAAGCACAGCTTGCAACGAAAATGACAATGATGATAAACACGGCACGAAACTCCAATCAGATTAGTGATGAATGACGATTGATACACGATACAAATACTCTGAATGATGAATACCATGACTGAATCTGAGTGATAAATGATCAATAATGAAATTACTGAGTACCAATTACCGAATGATAAATACTGAATGATAATTACTGAGTGATAATTACTGAATGATAATTACTGGGTATTACATATAATGAACCCGTAATCCCCTAGATTTTATAAATTCCAACTCATTTTAATTCTATTCATTTTCACTAAGTTAAAAATAGTCTAGTATAAAAATAGTCTTAATATAAATAGTCTAGTATAAATAGTCTAGTATAAATAGTCTTAATATAAATAGTCTAGTATAAAAATAGTCTTATATAAACTAGTCTTATTAAAAATAGTTTAAATTAAATATAGTGCATTTTAATTTAGTTAATTTTTAAAAACCCAAAAATATCTTTTTTAATATTTTAGTATTTATTTCTGCATCTATAACAAAAATTATACGAAGCTCATTGGACAATCCTCGAGAGAAAGACCTTGGTAGAACTTACACAAACTACTTCTACCTCGTATATATTTGCGAGCGACTCAAATTCTCCTATTTTTAGGATAAGTTTTCCATCGATCAAATTTTGGCAACTTATCCTAAAAATAGGAGTTCTTGAGTCGCTCGCAAATATATACGAGGTAGAAGTAGTTTGTGGTAAGTTCTACCAAGGTCTTTTCTCTCGAGGATTGTCCAACAGGGCTTCGTATAATTTTTTGTTACAAATTGCGAGAAATAAATACTAAAATATTAAAAAAGATATTTTTGGGTTTTTAAAAATTAACTAAATTAAAATGCACTATATTTAATTTAAACTATTTTTAATAAGACTAGTTTATATAAGACTATTTTTATACTAGACTATTTATATTAAGACTATTTATACTAGACTATTTATACTAGACTATTTATATTAAGACTATTTTTATACTAGACTATTTTTAACTTAGTGAAAATGAATAGAATTAAAATGAGTTGGAATTTATAAAATGTAGGGGATTACGGGTTCATTAAATTAGGTTTTTAATTGAGTATAGGAATTGATTTATACGGATATAAAAGAAAAAACGAATGTTTATCGAGTAATCAACTTTTCACCTCCGTACTTTCGTAATCAAAGATGTCTTAATCGCTGTCACTTTTTTAAGATGTTGATAACAAGATTAACACTTGATAGATTGAAAAGATGTGTTTCCAATACACTTAACAATCAATCAAGGAGGTTTCACTAGTAGAAATAGGATATGATCAATCTCTATTTAAACCAATTAGTCCTTTCATTTCTCTAACTTGACTATTTTTAGGATAAACGATCGTTCATCGAGTAATCAACTTTTCACCTCCGTACTTTCGTAATCAAAGATGTCTTAACCACTTTCGCAATCTTAAGATGTTGATAACAAGATTAACATTTGATAGATTGAAAAGATATGTTTCCAATTCACTCAACAATCAATCAAGAAGGTTTCATTAGTAAAAATAGGATATGATCAATCTCTATTTAAACCAATTAGTCCTAAAAATAGTTTAAATCAATCAAATACTCAATATATAACCTAATAGAAATCCCCCTTCCCCTAGGAAGAAAGATTAGCTACTCATTGGTTTATACAAACTAAAATTATAATAGAAATAATGATATATATAATATATATATATATAGAAACTTTTAATTACTAGAACTTAATGACAATAGATAAAACTTACTTGAATATGATGAATCAAAGTGCAAGAAACAAACTTCAAAATATAACTTCAAACTTGTTTAAAGGTTACAAGCTTACAAAAATTGAAAGTAAAATACTAAGTGCTTATTGATCAAGCACTTTTCAATTACAAACTAAATGAAAGAAAAACTTCAAACCAAAAATAAAATACAAACTAAAATTGAAAGTTCTAAGGAAAATATATTGCTAAAAAAAGTATTTCTTAGCAAGAAGATGATTTTGAGAATTGGTAATAATTGGTTGGTGATATTGGTTATTTTGCAATGGATGAACATGTCCTTTTATAGGTGATTTTCAAGAATACAATTGATTATTTAATTCAAAATATCTATTGTAATATCATTTTTTTAATTCTTTGTTCACACTTCACCCATGTCTTTGAATTTTCAGATTTTTGACCAAAAAAATATCTTGTGGTTGAGTTCACAAGTTGGTCAAAAATGGACTAATTTTGCATGGCATCTGCTGAAAAACGGCGATGAAAAACGGCCCAGTTTGCCCCGTGTTGTGCGCCGTTTTGTGGTGACTCGGTCTCTTCCGGAATACGCGCGAGGACACGGCGCTAAATGCCGGCCGTGTGTGAAACGGCCCAAGACACGGCCCTTGTTGCGCCGTATGTGAAACGGCCTACATTACACGGTCCTGTTTGCGCCGTGTTGTAGGTCGTTTTGCCTTGAAAAATTCCCGTCGTTGGATTTGATCTTGTTTTCCGTCCTTTTGATGCTTCATGTCGATGTCAGTAAAATAACCATTTTTAGCTCATGTTTGGACATATCTCAGAAATATATATTTTTAATCACAAATCAAGACAATTATGCCCGAAAAATGAATATTTTGTATATGAATTTTAGATCAATTATGCACTAATCGGCTACACTGCCATTAGTTAGCGCGCAGCCTCTTAAGCAGGCGTGCGCTCGCCGGTTCTGCCGCATCTGTCCGGCCGGTGCCCGCAATCGTCCGGCCATCCCGCAACCGCCAGGCTCGGCGACCCGATTTCCGAAAACGTACGGAACGAACACGACGAAAAGTTCGCGGACAACATCAATGGCCCGAAATGAAAACATAATACCATATTTAATCATACGCGGCCAAGAAACGGGTCGAGACAACAATTACAGATACGGATACCCGTAACTTTCAAGAAATTACAAAATGGCCCAAAACGCCCGGAAATCATGATACGTGATCGAATAACCAAACCGAAGTTCACAGCACGTCTAAGAAAGTTAAACGGACTTACGGGAAACTCGAAACAGCAGTTTCGAACGAGATTCGCAAGAACCGAACTCAAGCGCGGAAAAGTCGCTAAAAAGCACAGAACTCAACGAAACGACACCGAAACGAACTCGGATGTCAAAAAGTGTAGAATTAATCATTCTCAGAATGACGAAATGGACATGAGCGAGTCGTCAAAACAGACTTCCGCCGAAAAAAAAGAAATTACTGGAAATCGAAATTACGGGTATTACAATAAGATCCTAAACTCTTTTTCCTTCAACCACTTCTCCCGCTGACCGACTGGTTTTTGATATGCTTTATTTTTAGCGAGCGTAAGCATATCAATAAACCGTCCGTGGCTATATCTGTCCCAATACCACCCAATTCTCTTCTCATCCGATTTCTCCCATCTATAACGCATCTGGACAAATATAATAACAACTCTCAGAAAATCGAAAAACAATCAAATATTTTTGGCACAGCAATAGAACATAACAGTTTGAGTAAAATGAATGCAACTGTAATAATATACCCCAAATTCCCGCCACAACTCATCCCTCGTCCGTCGAGAGACCTGGCTCCAATGCTCTTCACCGGAGTAGTACCTCTTAAGTAAGCCGACTATATCGGTCTCGGCCTTCTTTGAACTAAAGCCAACTATTTTTGGCAAAGGACGGATTAGTTTTCGATCTTCATACTTCTCTTTGGCCTTGGAGATCTCAGTCGGACCTCTACCTGGTGGCTATGCTAAAACCTCCTGATCCTCGTCGTACTCAAACTTCATCGGCTCCTCTGGAATAGAAATGTGATGTACCAATGGACCACCTGATGGGGGATCAGTAGTAGGTGGCTGCAATGGTGGCTGATCATGTGACACGGTCCTCGAGAGCCCCGTATATGGTCCATGGGGGATCAGTGTGTGCTGCTGTGACGCCCCTGGAGTGTCAATATGTACATCAGAAGTATTGTCGCCAGCAATAAATGGAATATGCTGGCTCCCATGAGATAACAACGAGCCATAACTCATGTACCGTGTAAATTCGGCATCACTAAACGGACGCCAATGCTGGAGTCCCGAGTCGGTACGCAAATGCTGTTGTTGTAGATGCTGCTCGAAGGGTATGTGTCGGGTCAGATCTTCTATCTCTGGTCGTATGACAGGCCCACTCCTATGTGACGACTCTGACTCGAGTATACTTGTAATACCCGTAATTTTTGTTCCCCGGAAATTTTCTATTTTTGGCGGAAGTCTATTTTGACGACTTGATTGGGACCGTTTCGTCATCCTGAGAATGATTAATTCTACACTTTTTGTCATCCGAGTTCGTTTCGGTATCGTTCTGTTGAATTCCGTGTTCTTTAGCGACTTTTCCACGTATGAGTTCGACTTTGTTAAATCACCATAAATTCTTGGAAGCTCCAAAAATTCTAAATCTTTGCAATATTATAGAGCATCGAGTTAGATTTCCAATGGTTCAAACGGTGAGTCAATCAGAGTCCGGACGAGAGAGTTATGGTCGTTTTAGCTCACCCGCTCGTTATTGGCCGATCACTGCCGGCCGAACCCGGCCGTGTCGTCCGACACGGCCCGTGCCGTACTCGTACGGAAATGCCGGAGTCTCTGCCTCAGGACCCGACCGTGTCGTCCGACACGGCCCGTGCCGAACCCTTCCGGATTGTAATATCCGCAATTTTCGATTTTCGGTAAAATTTCTTTTTTCAGTCGGAGTCCGTTTTGACGACTCGCTCATGACCGTTTCGTCATTCTGAGAATGATTAATTCTACACTTTTTGTCATCCGAGTTCGTTTCGGTGTTGTTTTGTTGAGTTCTGTGCTTTTTAGCGACTTTTCCGCACTTGAGTTCGATTCTTGCGAATCTCGTCAAAGCTATTGCTTCGAGTTTCCCGTAAGTCCGTTTAACTTTGTTAGACGTGTTGTGAACTTCGGTTTGGTTATTCGATCACGTATCGTGATTTCCGGGCGTTTTGGGCCATTTTGTAATTTCTTGAAAGTTACGGGTATTCGTATCTGTAATTGTTGTCTCGACCCGTTTCTTGGTCGCGTATGACTAATTATGGTATTACGTTTTCATTTTGAGTCGTTTATGTTGTCCGCGAACTTTTCTTCGTGTTCGTTCCGTACGTTTTCGGAAATCGGGTCGTCGAGCCACAGCGGTGGCGGATCGCCGACGGCAGTGGCGGATCGGCCGGACGATTGCAGGCACCGGCCGGACGGCAGGGTAGAACCGGCGAGCGCACGCCACGGCCGGAAGGCTGCGCGCGCTAACCGGCAGTGTAGCGACGCTAGCCTGGTCGACCAACGCACGCCATCGGGCCGGTGGGGTTTCGAGGTTCTCGACTCGGCCAGATCGGCAGTAGCGCACGCTACGCCGGCGTAGCGCGCGCTAGTCGGCAGCGTAGCGCACGCGCCGGCCGGCTAGCGTCGTTACTGCCGGCGATTCGATCCGATGGCTCTCGGAGCCAGCTAGCGCGCAGCTTCCGGCCGTAGCGCACGCTAGCGGAGTCGGGTCGGCAGGTTTGGTCGGCAAGGTTGGTCGGTGATGCCGGTCGTGTGGGCCTGGCCGAGGGTACTCGGCGATCTGCCGATAGCGCACGCTAGTCCGGGAAGGCTAGCGCACGCTAGGTCGGGCCCGATATAAATGTGGTGAGCAAATACATTTCATTTCGTTTTCACTTCCTTCCTTCCCGTCCGCGAATGGCGATTCATGGGCGAGAAGCCATGTTGTTTAACAACAAATCCATGAAGTTCTTGAGTTCATAACATCAATCAATCGTCCGTTATCATCCTTTGATCCAATAATCAAGGTAATCTTCCTTAGAACCCTAATTTCGTGAATTTGGGGATTTTTGCATTTTCGTCCGATTCGTTCCGTGTTGTTGATTAATTCATGATGGGTATGATTAATCTTGGTAGTATTGTTGTGTTTAACATCATTTAATCCATTGTTCTTCGTCGAATCGAAGTATAATTCTTGATTTCCTCCGAGTTGACTTTTTGGGGGATTTGTCCCCGATCTCGTTTTTCATCCGTTTTCGATGGATCGATTATGGTTAAATGATGTTGTTAAACATATTCTATGGATTTTATATCCATATTTCAACTTGGATTTCCGTTTTCGTGATTTGACGAGCGAATCGTGTTCTTGGCCGCTTGGGGAAATCCGTGAACTTTCGTCATTCGTTCTTTGAATTCAACGGCTTTGAGTCGTGTTATGGAATTCATTTCATTGTTATTAATTGTCCTTCGTAGTTTATGAACGTGAGTTGGCGTTCGGTGGAGTCGGCGGGTTCGTAGTCGGTTCGGGCCAACCTACTTCGGTCGATTCTCCGCGTTGTTCTTATTCGAGGCAAGTACCTTGCCCATACTTTTCTTATTTTATGGATATGATGATCGGTGATCGTCTTGGTGTGTTTGTTTGGTTGTTTGAAATGAAGTTTCAAAAGATTTCGGTTTGGCCTCGTTAAAGGCTTTCTTTCAAATGGCGTGTGTGTTTTGTGAATGGTGTGTTTTGGGGATTGATTATGATTTGGTTATTTTGAACGTTGAAGAATTTGATGATAATACTCCTATTGTTTAAAGTTATGGAATCGTGTATTCCGTAATTAATCTTGTTATGGTGTTTTGAAGAGTTTGATAATGGTGTCGAGTTAATGGCCATCTCTAGTGAGTATTCTTAATGAACTTACATTCTTAGCATATTAGTATTGCATGAGTAACGTGTGTGTGTGTATGCTCACTACGGGTTAGATCCGACGGGGTCTCGGTAGGGGTCCACAGAGACGTGGATCGACGAGCTTGCTTTTAACCACTACGGGTTAGATCCGACGGGGTCTCGGTAGGGGTCCACAGAGACGTGGATCGACGGTTAATTGTGGTGCATTTTACAAATGTGATTTGATATTGGCATTTCCGGAAATGAGTACTTTTGAACGGTTTTCATTTGCATGCATTGACTAAGTGTGTAAGAGGTAAGTTGTTCGTTTGGCCTACTTGGCTAGGATGGCTCTAGAGTATGTTGTTGTTTATGTTTTAAATCCTTTATTTGTGGATTTTGATATTGGGAGACGAACCTTGTGGTCGTTCTTGCGTGCTATGAGTTGATGAGTTTTGGGGCTAAAATCCCAATGGTTTTGTAAAGGTCATTTGACGGGTTTGGGGCTAAAACCCCAACGGTTTGGTAAAGGTTATTTTACGGAAAGTAAACTTTGGGGCGATGACCCCTTTCGTCTTGTGGATTTTGAAAAGTAGGATTTGATAATCCTAAATTGTTTTCTATTAAAACTCTCGATGGCATTCTAAACCGTTTTATAAATTATTTCCATTGATTTATGATATTTCGATTTTGAAATGTTTTTCTCAAACCCTTGCCTCGGGAAGTACTTTTCGTTTTGTTTGGATCTTTGAGGATTCCTGGTTATTGTTATTCGTGGAATGTGAATTGTATGGCTCGTATTTGCACTTTGTTCTTGCACTAGCAAAACAGTGGAGTTTTGCTAACCCCCGAGTATTCGGGGGGTGGATGTCTGTTTTTGCATTCAGGTTTTGGAGCATAACACAGGGTCGGCACGAAGGATGATGAAAGATGATCGATACTAATCACATGAGGAACCGTACATCGTGTGTTGGTTCAGTTGTACTTTTTTTCCGCTGCTGTATTGTTCCCGTTGTACGGGTGTAGTTGTAATTTGTCCCCTGCGTGGGCATGAGTTGTATTTGAGTTGTATGTATTTGTGGAAGGACCAAATCGGTCTACTGAGTCATTGTAGCCTTGAAGGCATTGTCGAGATGTTAAACGTTGTTACCAGCCTGGTAGATCCTCGAGGAGAGGGTCTACGGCGTGTAATATCCCTGAGTGGATTGGGGGTGTTACATAAATGGTATCGGAGATTAGGTTGAGGAAACCTAGGCTGTCGGGTCAAGTCGTGTTGTTTGAGTCTTGTTTCGTCGGATTTTATCTGACTGAGTCGTGTCGCGACGTGTCGTTTGAGTTTGTTGGTCGTGATTAGTATCGTGGGGCGGTCATCATCTTCGTGCGACCTGTGGAAGTAAGTCTCCCTTCTTTGTGTTGTGCCTCGTGTGACACGAGCTATTTTTTTATGATTATTTGTTAAGTGATGGAATCCTTATGTAGATTTTGATTTCACGATATGTATTTAGTCGACTCTCGTATTTGATTTATACGAGGAGTGTCATTGTTTGTGATGTCTTTTCATTGTTGTTTTTGTCCGTTGTTGATGATTTTCGAATCGATTTGCACGTTTTACAAGTTCTATTGGGGAAGCTTTGTGCTTATACGCGTTCGACTTGTTCACTAGCCAGTGTGGGAGGGTCTTTAGAGGCCTCGAATGGGGTCAGTGGTTTTGTTCTGAATCCTAGGCGGTCTTCGACTGTGGTATTTTATCGTTTATTTCCGTTTAAAGACATGTATTGTCTTGATTTTAAACTTCTTGATGCGTGTGCTAGGAGTTGTTTTAGTGAACGTCGGTATGTGTGAGTTTTGGGCATTCTGGCCTATTGGATTTTTTTTGAAAACCTTGAGTATCTTAGAAAAACAAATTCCGAGACATACTTTTCAAATGAGTTATTTTCTTGTGGTACATCCTAGATGCCACAATATATTTCAAAATTTTTCTACCTCGAGGACCAAAATGTTTTGAGATATTTTCAACACTTTTATTTAGACCCGAGGGTCGAATATTTTGAAAGTTTTCACTAAGAGAAAGTGTCCTCATTTTTATCAAATGCGAAATGGTTCTCCAATGTCTCGATAACGATGTTTCAAGTTTGTACTTTTTGAAAGGTGATACTCAAGATCAACCGGTGTTCTTCTAAATTATTTTCAAAATGAGGTTTTCGTTTTTAAAACCTATCCATTCCCGTTTGAGGGCTGGGTATGAATGTATGATGTTCGCGTTGTCATTTTGATACTTTCTTCCGAGTATGATCGAATTGGCGGTGTGAGCGTTGACTCGCTTTCCAAACATTGGTTGTGCTAGCCCCCTGTGAGAGGCGGAATGTTGGTATTGAATGTTGTCGCCTCGTGGCGATTTCTGCGTTGTCGCGTATGTGCGAGCTGTTAGAGCTTGGTTTGGTATGACCGTGTGCATCGATGATCGTTCCGTTATGTGTCGGCTATTTAATGTCTTGTTACCTTGCTCCTGTTTTTGTGAATTTCGTGGACGAGGTCGGAGGTAATACCCGTACTATTTTGACTTCGGTATTTTCTCTTTCTCCAGTCTATCGATTCGCTCATGTTCATTGATACTTTATGAACTTGTTCGGTATTTCAGTTTCATCGTACGAACGAGCTGTGATCTTGTTTTGAGTCGATCTGGTTATCGTTGTAACTTTTTCGAGTTCGGTTCGATTCTTGTGAACCTTGTTCGGAAGTAACATCATTTGGTTCTACTAGTTCTTTTATTCGAAGTGGATCGGATTTGGAACTCTTATGTTTTCGACTCTGTCGACTCATTTATGTTCGTTGACATTTCTGAGCTTGTCCTACCCCTTGTTTATGTTTATCGAACGAGTGTGGTATTGTTTCGGAATAACTCGTTTGTCGTTGTGACTTTTTAATTGCTATTCCCTTTCCTGTTGATCTTATGTGAATGCACATCCTGTTGTTTTCACCGGATCATATATTGTCTCGAGTCGAGATGTGAACCTTGGAGTTGTTGTTTGAATTTTATTATCCTTCGTGTTTCGGACATGATTGTTCGATTTTTGTTGTCTCGATCGTTTGTTTGTTCGGTTTTTGTTCTCGTTTCGTGATTGTTGAGCATTCAGGCTCCTTCCTAATTCCCTTCAGTTCGGGAAATTAGTTCAGCCCTTAGGCGGTGGAACTTCGTATTTGTTCAGCGTTTGGCTCGTGTTTTGATCAATGTACCGTTGGGTTGGTCAATCGTATTGATTTTCGTTCGATGTGTTTTGTGATTGTCGGATAATTGACTTGGCTATATTATCTATTTGATGACGCTTGTCATTTGTTGTTTTATTATATCCCTAACAGCGACGTTGTGTTGGTCGCCGCGGAGCGTGTTTTCACGCCGTATATCCCTTGCGTTGTTTGTAACATTTCGCCGTTGGGCGTTAGTTACGCATTCTTGTGTATCTCGTTGAGTTTTCTTGGCGGAATATTTCTTATCCCCACTTGTTTTAAGTTTCGGGACGAAACTTCTTTTAAGGAGGGTAGAATGTAATATCCGCAATTTTCGATTTTCGGTAAAATTTCTTTTTTCGGTCGGAGTCCGTTTTGACGACTCGCTCATGACCGTTTCGTCATTCTGAGAATGATTAATTCTACACTTTTTGTCATCCGAGTTCGTTTCGGTGTTGTTTTGTTGAGTTCTGTGCTTTTTAGCGACTTTTCCGCACTTGAGTTCGATTCTTGCGAATCTCGTCCGAAACTGCTGTTTCGAGTTTCCCGTAAGTCCGTTTAACTTTGTTAGACATGTTGTGAACTTCGGTTTGGTTATTCGATCACGTATCGTGATTTCCGGGCGTTTTGGGCCATTTTGTAATTTCTTGAAAGTTACGGGTATCCGTATCTGTAATTGTTGTCTCGACCCGTTTCTTGGTCGCGTATGACTAATTATGGTATTAAGTTTTCATTTTGAGTCGTTTATGTTGTCCGCGAACTTTTCTTCGTGTTCGTTCCGTACGTTTTCGGAAATCGGGTCGTCGAGCCCTGGCGGATCGGGCCGACGGCATGGCGGGCCGGACGATGCAGGCACCGGCCGGACGGTGCGGCGAGAACCGGCGTAAGCGCACGCTTCTGGCCGGAAGGCTGCGCGCTAACCGGCAGCGAGCGTACGCTAGCCTGGTCGACCAACGACGCCATCGGGCCGACAGTGGGGTTTCGAGGTTACGGACTCGGTCGGGATCGGCGGGTAGCGCACGCTACGCCGAGCGTAGCGCGCTAGTCGGAAGGCGTAGCGCACGCTGTAGGCCGGCTAGCGTCGTTACTGCCGGGCGATTCGATCCGGTGGCTCTTGGGCCAGTCGGCTAAGCAGGCTTCCGGCCGTAGCGCACGCTAGCGGGAGTCGGGTCGACAGGTTTGGTCGGCAGGGTTGGTCGGTGATGCCGGGTCGTGTGGGCCCTTGCCGAGGGTACTCGGCCGATACCGGCCGATAGCGCACGCTAGTCCGGGAAGGCTAGCGCACGCTAGGCTGGCCCAGTATAAATGTGGCTGAGCAGTCACATTTCATTTCGTTTTTCACTTCCTTCCTTCCCCGTCCGCGAATGGCGATTCATGGGCGACGAAGCCATGTTGTTTAACAATAAATCCATGAAGTTCTTGAGTTCATAACATCAATCAATCGTCCGTTATCATCCTTTGATCCAGCGAATCAAGGTAATCTTTCTTAGAACCCTAATTTCGTGAATTTGGGGATTTTTGCATTTTCGTCCGATTCGTTCCGTGTTGTTGATTAATTCATGATGGGTATGATTAATCTTGGTAGTATTGTTGTGTTTAACATCATTTAATCCATTGTTCTTCGTCGAATCGAAGTATAATTCTTGATTTCCTCCGAGTTGACTTTTTGGGGGATTTGTCCCCGATCTCGTTTTTCATCCGTTTTCGATGGATCGATTATGGTTAAATAATGTTGTTAAACATATTCTATGGATTTTATATCCATATTTCAACTTGGATTTCCGTTTTCGTGATTTGACGGAACGAATCGTGTTCTTGGCCGTTTTGGGGGAAATCCGTGAACTTTCGTCATTCGTTCTTTGAATTCAACGGCTTTGAGTCGTGTTATGGAATTCATTTCATTGTTATTAATTGTCCTTCGTAGTTTATGAACGTGAGTTGGCGTTCGGTGGAGTCGGCGGGTTCGTAGTCGGTTCGGGCCAACCTACTTCGGTCGATTCTCCGCGTTGTTCTTATTCGAGGCAAGTACCTTGCCCATACTTTTCTTATTTTATGGATATGATGATCGGTGATCGTCTTGGTGTGTTTGTTTGGTTGTTTGAAATGAAGTTTCAAAAGATTTCGGTTTGGCCTCGTTAAAGGCTTTCTTTCAAATGGCGTGTGTGTTTTGTGAATGGTGTGTTTTGGGGATTGATTATGATTTGGTTATTTTGAACGTTGAAGAATTTGATGATAATACTCCTATTGTTTAAAGTTATGGAATCGTGTATTCCGTAATTAATCTTGTTATGGTGTTTTGAAGAGTTTGATAATGGTGTCGAGTTAATGGTCATCTCTAGTGAGTATTCTTAATGAACTTACATTCTTAGCATATTATTATTGCATGAGTAACGTGTGTGTGTGTATGCTCACTACGGGTTAGATCCGACGGGGTCTCGGTAGGGGTCCACAGAGACGTGGATCGACGAGCTTGCTTTTAACCACTACGGGTTAGATCCGACGGGGTCTCGGTAGGGGTCCACAGAGACGTGGATCGACGGTTAATTGTGGTGCATTTTACAAATGTGATTTGATATTGGCATTTCCGGAAATGAGTACTTTTGAACGGTTTTCATTTGCATGCATTGACTAAGTGTGTAAGAGGTAAGTTGTTCGTTTGGCCTACTTGGCTAGGATGGCTCTAGAGTATGTTGTTGTTTATGTTTTAAATCCTTTATTTGTGGATTTTGATATTGGGAGACGAACCTTGTGGTCGTTCTTGCGTGCTATGAGTTGATGAGTTTTGGGGCTAAAATCCCAATGGTTTTGTAAAGGTCATTTGACGGGTTTGGGGCTAAAATCCCAACGGTTTGGTAAAGGTTATTTTACGGAAAGTAAACTTTGGGGCGATGACCCCTTTCGTCTTGTGGATTTTGAAAAGTAGGATTTGATAATCCTAAATTGTTTTCTATTAAAACTCTCGATGGCATTCTAAACCGTTTTATAAATTATTTCCATTGATTTATGATATTTCGATTTTGAAATGTTTTTCTCAAACCCTTGCCTCGGGAAGTACTTTTCGTTTTGTTTGGATCTTTGAGGATTCCTGGTTATTGTTATTCGTGGAATGTGAATTGTATGGCTCGTATTTGCACTTTGTTCTTGCACTAGCAAAACAGTGGAGTTTTGCTAACCCCCGAGTATTCGGGGGGTGGATGTCTGTTTTTGCATTCAGGTTTTGGAGCATAACACAGGGTCGGCACGAAGGATGATGAAAGATGATCGATACTAATCACATGAGGAACCGTACATCGTGTGTTGGTTCAGTTGTACTTTATTTTCCGCTGCTGTATTGTTTCCGTTGTACGGGTGTAGTTGTATTTTGTCCCCTGCGTGGGCATGAGTTGTATTTGAGTTGTATGTATTTGTGGAAGGACCAAATCGGTCTACTGAGTCATTGTAGCCTTGAAGGCATTGTCGAGATGTTAAACGTTGTTACCAGCCTGGTAGATCCTAGAGGAGAGGGTCTACGGCGTGTAATATCCCTGAGTGGATTGGGGGTGTTACACGGATAAGCCAGAATCGTCTACCGAGCACGCCCGACCGTGTCCGCACGGCCAGCGCGTCGAGTCATCTTAGTCATTTGTCGGACGGGTCATCGGAAGGCCCTCGCGCCGCGACCGTGTCAAGCGGGACACGGTCGAGTCCTGTCGGCGGTATGCGACACGGCCGTGCCGATCGGCACGGGCCGTGTCCGGCGAGCGATCAACCCTATAAAAGGCCTATGACGTTTTTCTTGCCATTTTCACCTTCTTCTTCTCCTCTTCCGCACTGGCGTGTTCTAAGCTTGAAGCCATGTTGTTAAGAAACATATCAATGGAGTTCCTGGGGTTATATCATCAATCATTCGTCCGATAACATCCTTTGATCGAGCGAATCAGGTCAGATTTTCTAGAAATCTAATTTTGGGGATTTTGGGTATTTTGTTCGATTTCGTCCGTTTAATCCGATTTAACTTAGGATTTTGAAGGATTGATGATTATTTAGATGTATTGTATCATTTCCCTTATTATCCCATGGTTGGATCGTATCGATTCGTTGTTTTGGTCGAGTTCTTGACCGACGCCTTGAAGGTGTCCGGTAAAATGTCATAGAGGGGTTTTCGGGCGTTCTACGATTATTCTTCCTCGTTTGATCGATGATTTATTCAATTTATGTTGTTAGGGTCGAATTCTTGTGAAGAACTCGAGTCGAAACCCTTCCGTTCATTGTCTTCTTCGTGGTTCAAGCTTCCCGGTCGAACCGTGTTCTTCGGGATCTTCGGTAACGTTTATTAAGGCAAGTATACATTTATGATTGTACGTTCTCGACTTTGAAAGTAAGAGGAATTGATGGTATGATATGAACGAACCGTTTTTACGGCATTCATAGAAATATTGATGGCATATCATGAACGAACCGTTTTTACGGCATTCATAGATATATTGTTGGCATGTAATGAACGAACCGTTTTGACGGCATTCCTACATGTATCGGCGTATGAGGTGAACGAACCGTTTCTACGGCATTCACATACGTAACGGCGTATGAGGTGAACGAACCGTTTCTACGGCATTCACATACGTCTTATGAGATTTTAGTTTTTCCGGAATACTAGTCTTTATTTGATGAATTGACGGATATTGATGAATTGACGGATTACATTTTCTTTATTGTCGTGGAGTATTATGTTTCATATTGTTATACTTGCTCTAGCTATTCGATGCTAACCACTTTATGGGAAATACGTTTCATGTATTTCGAGTTCCGAGAGAGCAGACAGAGGCAGATGCAGGTCGGCATGAAGATGATGGGCAAGTGTGATCTTGTGTCTTGTCTCGGTTATTTTCTTGGATTCCTCCATTCAGTGTTGTTGTACTGGAATGGATTTTTAAATACTCGAGTATTGTATTTCAGTTTCCTTGATGTTCCGGCCTGTGTTGCCGAGGTATTGATTTGTGAAGTGATGTATATGTTTTCATTGGTTATGGTTTTGAATATCAGTTGTATCGTCTTCCTTTCTTTTGTATGTAGACCTTATCGGTCAAGTTTATAGTTCCGCGTATGTTTAGCCTTGTGGGTCCCACGGCGGGGCTCACGGCGCTGTAATATACCCTGAATAACTTGGGGGTGTTACAGAATATGGTATCGGAGCCTAGGTTTATGGATACCTAGGTTGTCGGTCTTTTGGGTCGATTGAGTCGGCATTTGCCCACAGTATCACTACTCTGCCATCATCACCGTGCGACCGGTACTTGTAAGTCCTCTCACTCTTCTCGTATTTTTTCTTAATCGTTTCGTTTATAGCTTGGTATTCTTGGGAATTGGTCACTTCGAGAATGTGCGATTCGGATTATACTTACGCACGTGTGTGCCCTTCAGAATGTTGGCTGAAAGTAGGAAGAATCGTGGTTGTGATCACGGACGTGAACCCTTCCTTGAGATTTTGTTAAATTGCTAATTGCGATATTGGTGTGTAACGGTATTATGTTGAGACTTTGTTTAGGAGTCGCATGCTAGTATCACGGGAGATCTTCGTCTTCACAGACCTGTAAGTATGTTGTTCGGATTATTCGAAAATTCTTGGTTATCTTGGTGATTTTGGATTTTCCGTTGAAATGTTTGTGCGAGTGATTGCAAGTTTCGAGGACGAAACTTATTTAATACCCCGATTTTTTGGATATATTTTTTTTTCGTTTATATATTGGATATCGTGGATGGTTAATTATGCTCGAGGACGTTGTGAACGTTTGAAAATGTTATTGAATTGAGTATATGTATTGATTTTGCCGTATGCTCGTATTTGGCATGTCATGAATTTGGACAGGAATTGTTGAAATTGGCTAAGTATGGAATTATTACGTACGTTAATAAGGTGAGATTACGTACGTAAGATTGGCATGGTTACGTACGTCAAGGCTAAGGTATTACGTACGTAACGAAGGCATCGGGACACCGAGTCCTGTGAGGCGGGTGGGATCTGTTTCGGCAACTTTCGGCGGAGGATGTTGACAGTGAGTCAACGTCGTGTTACGTATGTTATACGGGACGTGTTACGTCGTAACACAACCATTGTCTTGTAGCAAGTCAACCGGTATATTACGTCGTTATATGGTATGGGTTACGTCGTAATGGATCGCAGAATGAGACAGTGAGATGGTTACGTGCGTTATGGATTTTGGATTACGCACGTTAAAGTTGTTACGTCGTTAAGAAAGGACACCTACGCGTAATGAGAGTGCAATTTATATATTGAAGTGTTGCCTTTCATTTCTCTCACAATCCTTTGAGATATTTCTCTCCAAAACTCGTCCCTCTTCACTTTTAAGAGTGTTCTAAGCACTTTTAACATGATTGTGAGCTTGGAATCATGGAATTAGAGCTTGGTTATGGAACTATTGTTGATTCTTGAAGTGATTCCTTGTGTTATCCATATTCTATGAGGTTTATGTTGAAGGAAGATAATGATATGCTTTGAATATGTTGATTATGATTATGGAATCATAGAGATCTTGGTGTTCTTGAGGCCATATGATGACTATGATGATTTAATGATTCTTGGAATGGAGTTCAATTATTCTTTCTTCGTGGTTCGTCCATACAAGGTAATCCTCGTATCCCTTTGATAGTGGCTCATTTTTTTTCTTTTTGGATTACTACTTGGGAGGGAGTATGTTGGGAATCGTATATTTTGATGTTCGTCTTATTTCAATGAAAATGCATAAATTGGACTGTACTTTTATCCGCTGCGAGAGTATTTTTGAAATGGATTTTGGTATTTTGCCAACTGAAATTTTATTTTGTAAAACTGATTCCCTAAACTGAGTTTTTGGCATTTTAGCCTTGATCGTTTTGACGGTATTTGGAAAATGATTTTTTTTTAGTATTTGAAAAATATTACCGTCATCGGTCTTTTTGGCATTTTTGAAATGACGTGAAAAATTGTGCTTAGCCTGGTAAATCCTTGTGAGAAGGGTTTACGGCGTGTAATATTCCCAGGAGGATCTGGGGTGTTACAATTATGGTATCATGTGATAATGTTATACGAGATTTATTGGAATTGTAATAAGAGATTTCGGATGTTGATATGATCATTGAGATCTTCTTCATATAGTGATAAGGGTTTTGTTGCGATTCTTGAGATTGTATGAATGACATGATGA
Organism: Orobanche coerulescens; assembly: GCA_033398695.1. NCBI lineage: Eukaryota > Viridiplantae > Streptophyta > Magnoliopsida > Lamiales > Orobanchaceae > Orobanche > Orobanche coerulescens. Next base: position 29,341,159 of record CM065809.1, on the reverse strand, counting down.
AGAAAATGGTAACATGGAGATATATACCTCGGATATGTTGTTCTGAACGTGATTTCGGATATTTCATGTTCTTGAAGAACTCTTGAATTATACGAGGTGATGAAATTTTTTTTTAGAAGTGTTGATGTTTTGAAAATGAATATGGAATATTCATATCTAGAGTTAAATTATGTGTTGGAAATAATATTCGTATAGGAATACGAATGTGATTATGAGTTTGATGAGACTATTATTCATCTCTGAATTTGGAAGCCCATACGTATGGAGCAAATATTCAAATCGAATGAATGGATTGTTTGATAACCTTTTTAATATGATTATCTATTGTTTTGAACCAGTCGGATGATTCGAATTGACGACGGTTATAAGTAAATTTTAACGATGGATTTACGAGAAGGGAACCTTGTCAATTCGTATTTAAGAATTGAGTTTGAAATATTTAGACCCTTATTATTGGTCCGAATTGGTTGCTGATATGATCATCATATTTCGACTCGTATTGTGGACAGGATTTGTAAGTGTCTGAGTTGGATTGTTCAGACTGTGATTAGTCGAGATATGGTAAAACGATTGAGTTCGTGGTTTGGTGGTATTGATATTGGTCGTCATCGAACCGGTTGATTATCAATCCTTCGTTTTACAATAAGGTATGATGTTTGATCGTGAATTATGACTGTTGTTTTGCGGTTAAGGTTGAAGGGTTCGTCGATTAACTTGGTCGAGACAAGTTTTATACTCGTACTAATCAATGAGACTAATGTTATCGTGTAGGCGTACGATTGTGTGTATCATTTTGGGACTTGGCCTCTTTATGATTGTATTGATGTCAAGGGATTGGTTGACACGACGCCGTCGGCAAATTATGCCAAATGTTACTGTTGTTTGTAAATGGCCGGTTCAAGGCATTACGATACTTGTTGGTAAAGTTGCTATCGATAGCCGGTTCGCGGTATCAATGTATCGATTATTATTATTCGCGATTAATGTCGTTCTGAGACATCGTTGAATCTTTGTCATCGAATTGGATCTGTTGCTATGATGTTGCGTTAACCGATTGGGGACATTTGATATATCCTTTTGTCATCTCCGTTTTGGTGGTCGGTTTAAGACAAGGACATCTATTCTATCGTATCATTGATTATCGATTGGCCGCTCTAGGGTAATCGAGGTATTGAAATGGGATTATCAAAGATAATTCCCATCCGTTGTCGAAGATACTCTCATCCGTTGTATCGTTGTTATCGATTGGCCATTCTACGGTAATCGAAGTATTGAATTGGGATTATCAACGATAATTCCCATCCGTTGAATTATTATTGTCGTGTTGACCGATTCAAGGAAGCACACTATTATTCTTGTGAACTCGGTAATTTTGTAATCGTTGAAGGTTGAGGATTTTCCCATTGTTGTGTTGTGATCTTTGTTCGTGTTAATCGGTCCTTAGGGAATTCTGATCCCAGGATGGTTGTTTTGAATATCGTTGGTCGTGTCGATCTTTCATTATTCGTGTGTCATCGTTCACTTGGTGAGTCGTATGATCCGTATTGGATGTTTTATCCCTTGAGTTTCGTTGTCATGTTGTATCGTGGCATATCTGGAATCATGTCTGCGTGCCGATTGGTTATGTGTAAGATTTTTAGCCGGGCACCGATGGTCATGCGTGGATATTTCCGCATTGGGTGTGCACGAGACGTAGTTCTTGAGGCTAATTAGGTACATTGTCACACGTATATTACGGATTCCGTATACGGGTGGACATGTGCACGAACACATTTCGGATCGGGCGTCTTGTGATGTCCCTCTTGAGCTTTATTGATTGATCGTTCGTAGTCCATGTTGTATTGGATATGTCCGACGATTTGCGGCAGTTGTTCATACGCCGAGGGTATGTCCGATCGAGTTTGCTTCTTTGAGATCTGTATTGTGATGATTCTGACTTTGGGCTGTTCGGCTTTCGTGCCATTGTGATGTATCGGTATTTCCGTTGGAGCCTTCGGGCATTGTGAATTCGTATCTTTTCGGCATTGGTTTGGTTTACCTTCGGGTAATGTATTGTTATGTTCTATATTGATGATTCGCCGTTTGGGCGTATGTTTGATTCTTGTGCATCTCGTTGAGTTTTCTGGCGAAATATTTCTTCCCCTACTGTTTTAAGTTTCGGACGAAACTTCTTTTAAGGAGGGTAGAATGTAATACCCGTAATTTTGTTCCCGGAAATTTTCTATTTTTGGCGAAGTCTACTTTGACGACTTTCTTGGGACCGTTTCGTCATCCGAGAATGATTAATTCTACACTTTTTGTCATCCGAGTTCGTTTCGGTATCGTTACTTGAATTCCGTGTTCTTTAGCGACTTTTCCACGTATGAGTTCGACTTTGTTAAATCACCATAAATTCTTGGAAGCTCCAAAATTCTAAATCTTTGCAATATTATAGAGCATCGAGTTAGCTTTCCAATGGTTCAAGCGGTGAGTCAATCGAGTCCGGACGAGAGAGTTATGGTCGTTTTAGCTCACCCGCTCGTTATTGGCGATCATCGCCGGCCGAACCGGCCGTGTCGTCCGACACGGCCGTGCGTACTCGTCCGGAAATGCCGGAGTCTCTGCCTCAGGACCCGACCGTGTCGTCGACACGGCCCGTGCGAACCCTTCCGGATAAGCGAGATCGTCGCCCGGCCACGCTCGGCCGTGTCGCCCAGCACGGCCGAGTCATGCCGAAGTCGCCGCTTGACGGGTCATCGCGGAAGGCCCTCCGCGCCGCGACCGTGTCAAGCGGGGACACGGTCGAGTCCCTGTCGACCAGAGGCGTGCGACACGGCCGTGCCGATCGGCACGGCCGTGTCCGGCAGGCGATCAACCCCTATAAAAGGCCCGCAGACGTTTTCTTGCCATTTTTCACCTTCTTCTTCTCCTCTTCCGCACCGGGCGTGTTCTAAGCTTGAAGCCATGTTGTTTAGCAACATATCCATGGAGTTCCTTGGGTTATATCATCAATCATTCGTCCGATAACATCCTTTGATCGAGCGAATCAGTCGATTTTCTAGAAATCTAATTTTGGGGATTTTGGGTATTTTGTTCGATTTCGTCCGTTTAATCCGATTTAACTTAGGATTTTGAAGGATTGATGATTATTTAGATGTATTGTATCATTTCCCTTGTTATCCCATGGTTGGATCGTATCGATTCGTTGTTTTGGTCGAGTTCTTGACCGACGCCTTGAAGGTGTCCGGTAAAATGTCATAGAGGGGTTTTCGGGCGTTCTACGATTATTCTTCCTCGTTTGATCGATGATTTATTGAATTTATGTTGTTAGGGTCGAATTCTTGTGAAGAACTCGAGTCGAAACCCTTCCGTTCGTTGTCTTCTTCGTGGTTCAAGCTTCCCGGTCGAACCGTGTTCTTGGGATCTTGATAACGCGTTTATTAAGGCAAGTATACATTTATGATTGTACGTTCTCGACTTTGAAAGTAAGAGAAATTGATGGTATGATATGAACGAACCGTTTTTACGGCATTCATAGAAATATTGATGGCATGTCATGAACGAACCGTTTTTACGGCATTTATAGATATATTGTTGGCATGTAATGAACGAACCGTTTTGACGGCATTCCTACATGTATCGGCGTATGAGGTGAACGAACCGTTTCTACGGCATTCACATACGTAACGGCGTATGAGGTGAACGAACCGTTTCTACGGCATTCACATACGTCTTATGAGATTTTAGTTATTCCGGAATACTAGTCTTACATTGATGAATTGACGGATATTGATGAATTGACGGATTACATTTACTTTATTGTCGAGGAGTATTATGTTTCATATTGTTATACTTGCACTAGCTATTCGACGGCTAACCCCTTTATGGGGGAAATACGTTTCATGTATTTCAGGTTCCAGGAGAGCAGACAGAGGCAGGTACAGGTCGGCATGACGATGATGGGCAAGTGTGATACTGTGTCTTGTCTCCGGTTATTTTCTTGGATTCCTCCATTCAGTGTTGTTGTACTGGAATGGATTTTTAAATACTCGAGTATTGTATTTCAGTTTCCTTGATGTTCCGGCCTGTGTTGCCGAGGTATTGATTTGTGAAGTGATGTATATGTTTTCGTTGGTTATGGTTTTGAATATCAGTTGTATCGTCTTCCTTTCTTTTGTATGTAGACCTTATCGGTCAAGTTTATAGTTCCGCGTATGTTTAGCCTTGTGGGTCCCACGGCGGGGCCCACGGCGCTGTAATATACCCTGAATAACTTGGGGGTGTTACAATACTACGAGAAGATGAGGGGCTCGAACTAATACTCATCCGGAGAGGTGCCCTGGTATGAGAAGGAACATCAGCACGCTGGTCGGTACTGCGTCTCGACATCTCAAATACAAAGTACAATAAAAATGAACACAAAAATCAGTCCATGAACACCAACTTTTGATTAAACACATATACCGCAAAACCAACTTTATTTATAGTACATAATCCATACATACTTCAAACATACTGCATAAATACTTTAAACATACTGCACACGAAATGTGAATAAATTCGAAATCAAATTCAAACAGATTTGGATACATACTTCAAACAGTACACAGCATAATGTAATACAAAGAAAACATTTGAATACATACTTCAAACACACAAAAGTCAAACATACTTCAATACATACATCATAAGATAAATACCTTTTGAAGCGATTCAATACATACATCATTCTAAAAATTTCACGAAACAAATTCGAAACACTTTCAAAAAAACAAATACGAAATCAATAAGATAAATACCTTTTGAAGCGATTCAATATGTCCTTGATATGGTGGAGAACATATTTGTAATTAATAATTTGGAAAATACCGTGGAAATTGGGGAGTGATTTTGAAATTGGGAATTAGGTTTCGAAGAACAGAAAAGGGAGGAGGAGAAGCGGGTTTCGGAGAACAGAAAAGGGAGAAGAGAAAGAGTCTGTCTTGTTAATTAAAACTAATACATTGGCGTCACACATGTGACGCCATTCGTAATTAAAAAAAAATCTAATTCCTAAAGGCGTCACACATGTGACGCCATTCTTAATTAAAAAAAAAAACTAATTCCTAAAGGCGTCACACATGTGACGCCAATACAATTAAAAAGGAAATCGAACCAAAAAACATAGCCCAGTGGCCGGCGCGGTATTCGAACCCGCGCCTATGTGATGCATGGTGTGGCATGTTGCCACTGAGCTATGTTTTCATTCATTAATTGTAGAACAAAAATATAATATGTACTTACTAAGTAAAATATTTTCCTTTATTTGTTATTTGTACTAATTAACTATCCTAAATAAGATAAAGTTTACATTAAATTATGCAATATATTTTATTTAATTATTTAATATATTACAGTAGATTAATGCTGAATATATATCATTAAATATAAATTTAACAGTATTATTTATTAAATATAAATTTAACAGTATTATTTATTATATTGCAATAGGTTAATAATGATGTTACTAAATAAAAATTTATATTAGTTTGTTATTTAAATATAATATGTACTTACTAAGTAAAATATTTTTTTTATTTAATTTAATTATTTAATATATTACAGTAGATTAATACTGAATATTATTAAATATAAATTTAACAATATTTAAAATATTATTTATTACATTAGCGTCACATATTTGACGCCATAGTTAATAAAAATAAAACTAATACATTGGCGTCACACATGTGACGCCATTCTTAATTAGAAAGATCTAATTCCTAAAGGCGTCACACATGTGACGCCATTCTTAATTAAAAAAAACATAATTCCTAAAGGTGTCACACATGTGACGCCAATACAATTAAAAAGAAAATCGAACCAAAAAATATAGCTCAGTGGCCGGCGCGGGATTCAAACCCGCGCCTATGTAATGCATGGTGTGGCATATTGCCACTGAGCTATATTTTCATTCATTAATTGTATAACAAAAATATAATATGTACTTACTAAGTAAAATATTTTCCTTTATTTGTTATTTGAACTAATTAAATATCCTAAATAAGATAAAGTTTGCATTAAATTATGCAATATATTTTATTTAATTATTTAATATATTACAGTAGATCAATGCTGGATGTATATTATTAAATATAAATTTAACAGTATTATTTATTAAATATAAATTTAACAGTATTATTTATTATATTGCAATAGGTTAATAATGATATTACTAAATAAAAATTTATAATAGTTTGTTATTTAAATATAATATGTACTTACTAAGTAAAATATTTTCCTTTATTTGTTATTTGAACTAATTAAATATCCTAAGTAAGATAAAGTTTGCCATTAAATTATGTAAAGAAGAGCATTGTCGATCAATATATTGAAAATAATTATAATAGAAAAATATTACACATCGTTAACGTCTGAGATATTACTCTGTAGTTGATTCTCAAATGCACTGAAATACATAATGTGTAAATACATGGTTACCTGTAAAAATATGGAATATCAAAATAATAATCGTACCATAGATATGGTTCTGCTTCTTCACAGTTTGTAAGAATATATAGGATTGCCATATTCCACTCAACTTCAGCCATGCGTCGCCCCTTACTTTTCCCCATTACTCGACCTTTTGGTGTAAAGATCGACAATTGTCCTTCAAATTGAGGGGCAAATAGAACCTCGTTCCTTTTTAGTCGTGTCGTTGTTGTGTCGATTTCTTTGTCAAAGTAGAAGGAACAAAAATTTGTGATCTCAGTCAGTAAGGATGAATTACTCTTTCGGACTCATCATGGCACTTTGTGTGCCATGTCATGTGTTCAGTAGTTTTGCGCGACATATACAGCCGCTTCAACCTATCAGTGATTGGAAAATACCGCAATTTCTTTTGTGCACTCGATTTCCCTTCCTCGTACCGTGGCGCTGCACAACTAGGACAGGATTTCAAACTCTCACCTTCCCCATAGTACAAAAAACAATTGTTGCTACAAACATCATACTTGATCACTCGGAGACCAAGTTTCGACGTGATATTTTTTACTTCGGAATAATTATCGGGGATTTGGCTCTGATATTGCTCCGGTGCCATGCCTTTGTTGCTTTTGATGAAATAATCCATTGCTTTTTGTGAGGCATTATACGTCGTCTTAAAATTCATTACCTCCGTAACCCACTGCAACAACGACTTATTATGCAACTCATGCAAAGGCCGATCAGCATACTCTAACAGATCATAAAATGATTTTGCTTCACGATTTGGCTCTGCCGGCTCATTATCAATATAATTACGAAATTGAGGAAAACTATCCATGACCATATCTCTTTGTGATGTAAAGTAATTTTCCCAGGTGTAGAAGATGATCCTCCTATATTGTAATCAATTGATCCCGCAATTTTGATAATCTTCACCATGGCATACCCAAACACGATATTCCGGTGCAAATCCACACTGATATAAATGTTGCATGACTGTATTGCGATCACGTTCACGCCAATTCTTACATTTTTTGCACGGACATAATATCTTACTACCAACTACTACACGAGCGAATCCAAAATCCAGAAACATATTAACACCATCAATAAATTCTCTAGTAATCATACCGTCGGGACCACGATGTTTTTCGTACATCCATTCTCTAAAAGTTGATATTTTTTCACTGCATAAAAAATAAATAACTACAAAATATAAAAATATTTTTATTGCATTCCAAATAATCTATTATCAACTAAAACATACAATTAGTATTTTAGTAAAAGACACTTAGATATATTTGCCTTTATAAATTCGGAACATTTTGTTATACCAAGTCCAACCAAATTTCGTTAGTGATCAGTAGAATTAATTAGCAAATATATGTTTTGGTAAGAATATTAATGAATCAATAATATTTTATAAAGTCGCTACTTTAGTGAATACAAGTGACTTTTATTGAAAAGAACATATATTTATTTAGTAAAATTATTTACAGATACTTATTTTTACTGAATATTATTTTCTCAATAATTCTATGTGGCTCGATTCTATCTGGTTCGGTATCGCTAACAAAAAACTTGTATAATTTAATGAAAGGGCTTAAGATATACTATCAACTAAATTTTCAACTAAATTATCAACTAAATTTTCATTTAATATAAAACTACAACTACATCAGTACAATTAATTAGCAAATATATGTATTGGTAAGAATATTAATGAATCGGAAATATTTTAAAAAGTCGCTACTTTATTGAACAAAGCTGGCTTTTATTGAAAAGAACATATATTTATTTAGTAAAATTAATTAAAGATACTTATTTTTACTGAATATTCTTTTCTCAATAATTCTATGTGCTTCGATTCTATCTGGTTCGGTATCGATAACAAAAAACTTGTATAATTTAATGAAAGAGCTTAAGATAAATTATATCTACTAATTTTACAACTAAATTATCAACTAAATTTTCAACTAAATTATCAACTAAATTTTCATTTAATATAAAACTACAACTAAATTATATTTCGTATTTACAACAAGAAAAATAAGTATAATTAAATTTCAAATGTTTCTACATACCTTATAATATCGATGGAGATTGCTTGAAAATGCTCAATATATCCTTGAATATATATTCCGGAAAAAAATCAGAAAAAAAACATGTATATTTGTATAATTTAGTTGGTTTGAAAAAAAAAAAGATGTATATATCTCGTTCATCTGTCGAACTGAGTTATATAATATACTCAATCAGATATTGGCTTCACATATGTGAAGCTAAAGAATAATATTAGAATAATTTTGGTAGCGGTAGGTGGCGCACGCGGAAATGGTGGTTGACACATTTTAGCTTCACATATGTGAAGCTAATGTGTTATCTTATTAAAGGCGTCACATATGTGACGCTAATTTGAATATTTTAAAAAAAATTGGCGGAGGTTTGAAATTTTTGGCCGCGGAATTCAAATTAGTGAAATACTTTAGCTTCACATATGTGAAGCTATTGTGTTTCAAAATATACTATAAATACACCATCACTCCAAACCTTCTTTCATTCAATTCTAATCCACATTTCATCTCATTTCTTCAACTTTCATCTCTCAATCTTCAAGGTAATTTCTAAATTATTTTCAATTTTATTAATAATTTTACTTATATAATTTTTTGTTCCTACTAACTTATTAATATTTTTGTTTTTTCTTTCTTTTGCAGGATTTTTATTTATTTAAAACTAAGTGAATTACAATATTAATATTATTGAAACATAACAAAAATGATTATATTTATTTTCTAATTAAATAATTATTTTTTTAGTATAATATAATTATTTTTTAATAATAATTAGAAGTGTAGCTTTTGGCATATTTTCTAATTACAACAAAAAATAGTTTAAAAAATATTTATGATTATATATATATATATATATATTCATACACACACACATGAAATTAGCCAGAAATTCATTCGGGCTAATTTCATTTTTTTTATTTTAAACGACTTTCTTTAGCGTCACACATGTGACACTAAAGATATAATAATTAAAACTACTGGATTTTCTTTAGCGTCACACATGTGACACTAAAGACATAATAATTAAAATTACTGGACTTTGTTTAGCGTCACAAATGTGACACTAAAGATATAATAATTAAAATTACTGGAGTTTCTTTAGTATCACACATGCGACACTAAAAATATAATATTTAAAATTACAGGGACTTTCTTTAGCGTCACACATGTGACACTAAAGATATAATATTTAAAATTTCGGGACTTTCTTTGGCGTCACACATGTGACACTAAAGATTAAAAAATAATATTCACTGCCCTGGCTTTAGCTTCACCCATGTGACGCTAATGTAGACAGGGCAATTGTTTTATTTTATCTTTAGCTTCACCCATGTGACGCTAAAGTTCAATTCTTTAGCTTCACAGGTCAAATATTGACGCTAAATATTCTTTAGCGTCAGCTTCTTTAGCTTCACATATTAGCGTCACGTATGTGAAGTTAAAGCACAAAAGCTTCACAGTCAACTTCTTTAGCTTCACATTTTTGTGAAGCTAAAGTAGTCATTTTTTAGTAGTGTACATTGTCATTACTAATTGGTGACCCAAGACTCGTCAATATAGTAGCAATCGACTCGATCTTTCAAAAGTAAGCATCAATGGTCATGTCTCCTAGCTTCAAGGCACGCAATTCGGCCTTCAAGGTAATAGAACGCGTGCGTTTGTTGTCATTAAAAATCAAAGCTAGAAGGTCCCATGCTTCCTTAGCCGTTTGAGGATCATCAACAACAAGCCTTGCTTGAAAAGTCGTGGTTAACGTTAAGAAAATCCAAGAGAGGACAATTGTGTCAATCTTCAACCATTCTGAATGACAAGGTGGCGAAGTACTTGAGGAAACTTCACCACTGCCTATAACGTGGTCCAATATACCATAACCTTTACATAGGTTTTTGAAAAAATACAACCAAGACGCGTAGTTCACCGCTTCAACATCCAACTTAACGGGAACAAGGTTGGTGTGGTTGTTGATCGTCATGAGCTTATCCGAAAGCAAGATGACGGGTGGAGTTGGGGTATCACGGGTCATGATGTTGGATTAGGGTTTACTAATGTTTATCGTGAATAGTAGGGTTTTGTTTTTAGGGCTAGGTGTAGCAGCGGTCAGTTCTCAGGTCAGTAACTATTGACATTTGACCAAATTTGTGGCTAACTAGTTGCTTATGTGATGTGTGTTTGTGTGTTTGGCGATTTAGGTGATTTCATTTCATGGTTGATCTAGTATATAGCTAACATATGCCCTTAGAATTTAAATCACAAATGGTCCTATAACTATATGTCAAAATAGATCCAGTCCCAAATTTAACTTTTGCTCAATTTTAGTCCCAATCTTTTTGAAAATGTCCAATTTACATCCCAAATTCGTCGAAACTAAAAAACGGCGACGTTTCCGATCACGTGAGACACGCGTGCCGGCGGAAACTGGAATTTTCCGGTGTAGTAGATGACATGGCATCCATGTGTATTTTTTTAATTTTTTAATTGCCACATCATTAAAAATAAAAAGAAAAAACGTGAGTTCATAAACCTGAATGCAAACCTGAATTCAAAACACGACTTCCCCAAACAGAATTCACGTTGCCACTCTCACTCCCCCCAAATTCAAGGGTTCGTTGCCACTCTCACTCCCCCAAATTCAAGGGTTCGTCGCATCGCTCACTCCCCCACATCACTCGCATCTGGGGCTAAAACAAGGAACGACGGAACCTGGTGTTTGTGCGGCAATGGTGTTTGTGCGCAAAGAAGGAACGACGGATGGGGACATTCCACAATACGGTATGTTTGTTGAACCTGAAAATTTACAACCTGAGATTTGTGTAGAGCTTGATGATGAAGATAATGACTTTGATGACCCTGACTTTATAATTGGCAATGAGATAACAGATGACGATGACGATGACTTGTATGATGAAAATGTAGTTGAAGTTGAATCTGGTCTTGAAGGGGTGGATCAAGGTAGATCTGAAGGGACTAATGGTGGGAAGGCTTTAGATGAAGATAGTAGTGTGAGAGTGAAATTGAAGAAGAGGATGATAAGGATGTTATGGAAGAAGAGAGGGGTCGGGGTATGACTTTGATAAGTTTAGACTGTCTGATGAGGAAAATGGTGAGCCTGCTTACACTATTTTCAATCCATCCACAATATTCACTACTACAAAAAAGACATTCAACATCGCTCGTTTAACATCGGTTTTGTAAAAACGATGTTAAAAAAGATGCGGTGGCATAATTGAAAATTTTAAAACAAATTAACATCGGTTCTGCTAAAAACCGATGTTAAATTAACAATTAACATCGGTTTTTAAAAAAACCGATGTTAAATTAATCCATTTCACATCGGTTTATAAAAACCGATGTTAATTTTTAATTTAACATCGGTTTTTAGAAAAATCGATGTTAATTTTTAAATAAAGTTTCGATTTTTATAAAAAAAATCCAGATTTTTTAAAAAATTTGACATCGGTTATACTAAAACCGATGTTAAATTAAAAATTAACATCGGTTTTTCTAAACCGATGTGAAATGGATTAATTTAACATCGGTTTTTTTTAAAAACCGATGTTAATTGTTAATTTAACATCGGTTTTTAGCAGAACCGATGTTAATTGTTAATTTAACATCGGTTTTTAGAAGAACCGGTGTTAATTTTTAATTTAACATCGGGTTTTTTTATAACCGATGTTAAATTTTTAAAAAATCTGGATTTTTTAAAAAAAAATAGAAACTTTATTGTTTTAAAAAAAATCCGGAATATTAATATTAAAAATTGGATGTTTATATTTATTGTTCAAAAATAAAAGGTGAAAATTGGAAGTTTTTATTTAAAGTTCGAAAATAAAAAATAAATATTAGTTCGAAAATAAAAAATAAAAATTGGATGTTTTTATTTAAAGTTCGAAAATAGAAAATAAAAATCGGATGTTTTTATTTAAAGTTTTGAAAAAAAGTGGATATTATTTTCCATAAATAAATAAAAACTGAATTATTATATATATTTTTAAAAACCCGATAGGTTTTGTTTTTGTAATTTTTTACTTTTCATAAAAAACTATTTTATGTTTTTACAAAAAATCTAAAAAAAAAAACAGATTAAATATTAATTATAAATCAGATCTAGATTTTTAATTTTTTATTTTTTATTTTCGAGCTTTAAATAAAAACATCCGACTTTTAATATTAATATTCTAGATTTTTTTAAAAAAATAAATTTTTTATTTTTTAATATATATATATATTAAATTATCTTATATTTATATAAATTTATAAATGTATATAGTATATAAATATAGCACATAGCAAAAAATATACAAGAAGTTCATCTAGCAGAGTGGTAATATCACACTTCCAAAAGCAAGAGGTGGTGAGTTCGAAACCCACCAACAACGAAATTTAATGGTATTTGTTGTAGGTTGGTGGGCCTTGGTGCGGGTGGTTGGGGCGAGTGTCTGGATTGGAGCTGGGTTGGGCTAGCTGGGTTAGCCGCAGTCCGATAAAATTTTAAAATCGCGAAAATTAACATCGGTTAAATGTCCAAAAAAACCGATGTTAAATGTCTGTTTTGTAGTAGTGATTTAATCCTGAGTTTGTCATAAGTCAGATATTTTCTAGTAAGAAAGAGTTTAAAAAGGCTGCACAATCACATGCCATTAAAGCAAGAAGAAGCATTTGTTTCCCCAAGAATGATCGTAGAAGAATTTATGCTAAATGTGTTGGTGCAGGTTGTAAGTGGAAAATACATGCTTTAAAGAGAAAAAACGAGTCCGCATTTCAGATTAGGCAATACTACCCCAAACACACATGTGCACCCTCTCAAAAAGTAAAGAACTTAACATCTATCTCGTTGAGTGGTAGGTTTATACAGAGGTTTCAGTCTGATGCTAAGAGAGGTGCTAATGGTTTCATGAGAGACGTGTTACATGACACTAAGTGTCAAGTGTCCAGGCAACAGGCTGTGAGGGCCAAGTCTTTAGCCTTACTTAGAATAGAGGGTGATCCAGAAGCCCAATATTCTAAGTTATGGTCGTATGCAGATGAATTAAGAAAAACCAACCCTGGATCTACTGTTATATTAGGGGCTACTGTTGATAATGGGATAACAATGTTTAATAGGTTCTATGTGTGCTTTGATGCTATCAAAAAAGGGTTTCTTGCTGGTTGCAGACAGATTATAGGGATTGATGGGTGTCACTTGAAGACTAAGTATGGGGGTGTTCTTCTTACTGCTGTGGGTGTGGATGGGAACAATAATTTGTATCCTGTAGCTTATGCAGTTGTTGAAAAGGAAAATGGGGAGATATGGGAGTGGTTTCTTACTGTTCTTAAGGCTGATTTGGAAATTAAGGTTGATGAATTTACATTTATGTCAAATAAACAGAAAGGCTTAATTCAAGCTGTTGATCTTGTATCCCTGGTGTAGACCATAGGTTCTGTGTTAGGCATTTGCACAATAACCTGCAAAATTCTGGATTTAGGGGTTTAGCTTTCAAACAGGCTATGTGGAAGGCAGCTTGTAGCACTACACAAGGAGAGTTTAATTTGAGAATAACAGAACTGAAGAGCCTAAATGAGGGGGCATGGGAATGGTTTAAAGATAAACCTGGAAATCAGTGGTCAAAGGCATTTTTCTCTGAGAAGGCAAAATGTGACATGCTTTTAAACAATGTGTGTGAATCTTTCAACTCAAATATATTACAAGCAAGAGATAGGGCCATTATAACTATGCTTTAGTGGATTAGGGAGCATCTGATGCAAAGGCTTCAAAAAAACAGAGATAGGGCAAAGCTTAGATGGAAGGAGAGGGTGTGCCCTAGGATTGCAAAGATACTGGAGAGAAATATGGAGAAGGTTGCTGATTACATCCCTACTAAATGTAATGATAGGCATTATCAAATTTCTTGCTTTGATGGAGGTCAATATACTGTGGATTTGGAAAGACATGTGTGCTCTTGCAGATTGTGGCAGTTGACTGGCATACCTTGTGTCCATGGAGTTTGTTCAATATTAAACAGGACCTTGAACCATTGGATTTTGTACATGAGTATTATACTATAGAAAGATACTTGAAAGCCTATGAAAATCCCATACTTGGGATTAGCTATGAGGCATTATGGGGTGATAGTCTTTATATACCCCCACTGCCCCCTAGTTTTGGAACCAAGAAAAGAAGAGGCAGGATTGCTACAAATGATGAAACCCAAGAAAGCCAAGTTATTGATGAAACTTGGTTGGCCCCAATTTCAACACAAAGTGTTCAAGGGCCTACCTGTAACACCCCAAACTAGGCGGATATTACAGTGCCGTGGACCCCCGACTGGGACCCACCAGGCGGATGAAAATGAATGAATTACACAGGGTGAATGTAGTACCGAACCACATTACAACATTAATTACTCCGATGAGGAGTTTCATACAACACACCCAGGATAAAATAGAATACATGTGTATCTTATGTGACGATAAAATACACAACACTGAATGAAACGAGTATTCAAACGGAATGTCTGCAGCGGAATAAATAAAGGAAACATAAATGGATCGAACAAGTGATGAGCAATTGGGGCCCCTTTCTAGTATCACCGGGACTCCTCGACGTCGCGTGTTCTCCCGTGCCTTTGCCTTGCCCGGACACGAAAAACAAAATCCCCAAACGGGGTCGATTACCTAACAACAATCCTCAAGGGTTGAAAATACACAATCATGATATATCGAAGTTATGAATTATCCTTAGTTATGAATTACGCCAAGAGGGTATCATAGTACGCCCGTAGTGTTCGTGCAAGTGTACAAGATGAATGACCGGACACACCCGTCCTTGTACCTAATTAGTCTCACGGAGGTAATGCTACCGTGCACGATCCAATGTATCACTCCCAATACATGGCCATAACGTGCCCGACTAAAAATTCCACACATCCGCACTGCCACGCAATATGAACCCAGAAGGTCATATGAACGAGAATGACCGTAATGAATATCAATGAATAAATAATAATCTGACAAAGT
This sequence comes from Orobanche coerulescens, assembly GCA_033398695.1. Classification (NCBI taxonomy): domain Eukaryota; kingdom Viridiplantae; phylum Streptophyta; class Magnoliopsida; order Lamiales; family Orobanchaceae; genus Orobanche; species Orobanche coerulescens. The sequence continues at coordinate 29,325,644 of CM065809.1, read as the reverse complement.
CAAGAATGACTCACCGAGATGAGAGTAATAATGAAATGAATGATAGCTCAACGAAAGGATTGGAACCGCTGCTCCTTATGGTCAAGTGATTAATTGACAATAACAAGTTTTAATATGATTAATACAATGATGAATGAGTTATGATTATGAATGATCAACAACAAAAGGTATGAATATCCTTTTAACCGAGTAAGAATTAACTTACACAACACCGGTGATAATTATCCTTCCACGAACAACGTCCTAATTGAGATATCGGTCGCTCGAACAACCTTGAATTATACAATATCCAACAACCCGTTCAAAATACGAATCAAACATGAATATAACGAACTCAAAACGTCGATACGATAAAACTAAGTCCATTGAGGCATTAAAACAAACACGTTGCGTCCAAACTCCAATTGTTTACAATCAAACTTCAAAAACAAATATCAAATCCCCGAAGAAGTGTTTCAAACCAACAAAACATCTTCCAAATGATCAATAATCCGAAATGAATATCTGAAAACGTGATTATAACGACAATTAATCGAAAACCCCCAATTTCAACTCGATATTCAAAGTGTTCTTGAATAATCCCTCAATAATCCAATGAATCCTTATACAAACTCATAATCATATACATATCCCTTCATATAACATGATTATAACGTCCAAAACATCATATCTCAACATAAAATCGAAGTCAAGGTGTCAAGAAATTACCTCTTGAATATCGACCAATTCGAACCGATGACAACGTGTAAAAACGACTATCCAAGCTTCCCAAATGATTGAAGGTGATGAAAAATACACACTCAAATGATAATTGATGAAGAAATCTCTCCCTCAAGCTATTCTCTCTCGGTTGCAGGTGAAGAAGATGGAAAAAATGAGCTGAAATGCTCAAAAAACCAATTTATAGGGGTTGACTCGGCTAACAGGCTCGACCGTGCCCGCCTGACACGGTCGTGGCGCGCAGGCAGCGAGGACTCGGCCGTGTCCTGCTTGACACGGTCGCGCGCGAAGGGCCTACCGACAATGACCCGTCCGCGGCGCTCGGCATTGACTTCGGCCGTGTCCCGAACACGGTCGGGCCTCTGGCGTCGCTGCGGCTAATCCGGAAGAGTTCGACTTCGGTCGTGCGGGCGACACGGTCGGGTCCTCAGCAGACGCCGGCACTTTCCGGACGAGTGCAGCCGCGGGCCGTGTCGGACGACACGGCCGAGTTCGTTCGGCAGTGATCGGCCAAAACTGAAAAATGAGCGGTTGAGCTAAAACGACCATAACTCTCTCGTCCGGACTCCGATTGACTCACCGTTTGAACCATTGGAAAGCTAACTCGATGCTCTATAATATTGCAAAGATTTAGAATTTTTGGAGTTACCAAAAATTAATGGTGATCTAACAAAGTCGAACTCATATGAGGAAAGTTAAAACAATGAATAATAATGATACACAACTCGAAGTTTTTACGAACGGTGAACACGGTGAATGAACATGATTGATGAATGATTATAATTGAGTGAAAATACACTGAGTGACAATTACAGACTGATAATTACTGAATGAAAATGAATGAATTACAACCGGGTATTACATACTCCCCCCCTTAAAAGAGTTTCGTCCCCGAAACTAAGGGTCAAACAACTCGGGATAACTCTCCCGCATATTCTCCTCGGTTTCCCAAGTGGCCTCTTCGACTCCATGTCTGGACCACTGAATCTTGACCAAAGGAATCGACTTATTTCTCAACTGTTTGATTCGCCGCTCTAAGACTCGTATAGGACGCTCCTCATATGAATGGTCGTCGGCGATCTCGATTTCGTCGAACTGCAGTATGTGACTCGGGTCGGCAACATACTTTCGCAACTGAGAGACATGAAACACATTATGAATTCGGCTCAAAGCCAGAGGTAAAGCTAATCGATAAGCTAACTCGCCTATTCGATCCAAAATTTCAAACGGTCCAATGAATCTCGGACTCAACTTCCCCCGTTTTCCGAAACGGAAAATACCTCGACTCGGGGATACCTTGACCAAGACGTGGTCACCCGTCTCGAACTCTAGTGGTCGACGATGATTATCTGCATATGATTTCTGTCGACTCTGAGCTGTCAACATACGACTCTTGATCAAAGCTACCTTCTCCCGGGCGGCTATAAGCATATCGGGTTCGGTGCCGATTGATTCTGACAAGTCATCCCAACACAAGGGATATCGACAACGACGACCGTACAAGGCCTCGTAAGGTGTCATCTTAATGGAAGCATGCCAACTATTATTATACGTGAACTCGATCAATGGTAGTTGGGCTTCCCAATCGTCCTTCCAATCGAGGACGCATGCCCTCAACATGTCCTCTAATGTCTGTATAGTCCTCTCTGATTGTCCGTCGGACTGAGGATGAAAGGCGGTACTGAGATTGAGCTGAGTTCCCATAGCACGGTGAACTGATTTCCAAAAATGAGATACAAATCGTCCGTCACGATCGGAAACGATACTCTTAGGAGTACCGTGCAGTCTTACTATCTCCTTGATGAATAAGCTGGGCCTCTCTGGGACCCCACGTATGCTTGTTCTCAAGGAATTGTGCTGATTTAGTTTAACGTTCCACAATGTCACTGATCGTATTCATGCCACGAGGAATCGTCGGCAAACTCGTGATGAAATCTATAGAAATGTCTTCCCACTTCCACTGAATAGGAGAGGTTTCATACCACGTCGCTGATGTTCAATTTTGACTTGTTGGCAAGTTAAGCATCTCAAAACAAATTCCGCGACTTCTCGCTTCATATTACTCCACCAGTAATTTTGTTTCAAGTCCTTATACATCTTGCTAGACCCCGGATGAACAGAATAAGGGGTAGCATGAGCTTCTCTCAAAATCGAGTTTTTCAACTCGTCATTCGCCGGCACGCACAACCGGTTCTTAAACCTCAAAAGTCCATCCTCGTGGACCACGAATCCAGGGGCTTTCCCCTGAGCCACATCCTCACGAATGCGCAACAATGCTGGGTCTGAACCCTGATTCTCCCTGATTGCATCCTCAAGAGATGATGAAATCTCTAACATACAAAGTCGTCTCGAACTCGCTGAAGCCAGACCTCGATCTCGGGTCTAAGGAATTCCTGTTGGAGCTCCTTCTGAATTGTTAAACGAGCAAGCATCTGCTCCTGAACGGACTTACGACTCAAGGCGTCGGAGACAACGTTCGCCTTCCCCGGGTGGTAAAGGATCTCGATATCATAATCTTTGATTAGTTCTAACCACCGCCTCTGTCGCATATTTAACTCCTTATGAGTAAATATATACTTTAAACTCTTATGATCGGTGAATATCTGGCAGGTAACGCCATAAAGATAATGACGCCAAATTTTCAAAGCGAACACCACGGCTGCTAGCTCCAGATCGTGAGTCGGATAATTAACCTCGTAAGGTCTCAATTGCCGTGAAGCATAAGCAATAACCTTCCCATTCTGCATGAGTACACATCCGAGACCCTGTCCGGACGCATCACTATAAACCACAAATCCCTCCGTCCCCTGCGGCAAGGAAAGTACAGGTGCTGACATTAACCGGCTCTTGAGTTCCTCAAAACTCCGTTGACACGCGTCGGACCACGTGTATTTCTTATCCTTTCGCAAAAGGTTCGTCAATGGTTGAGAAATTTTGGAAAATCCTTCCACAAACCTCCGATAATAACCGGCTAATCCGAGAAAGCTTCGGATTTCCTTAACATTCTTCGGAGGTAACCAATCCTGGATAGCCTCCGTCTTCTGAGGATCAACACGCACTCCATCTGATGAAATTACATGTCCGAGAAACGTCACTTCGGACATCCAGAACTCACATTTGGAAAACTTTCCATAAAGTTGCTCTCGTCTCAACACGTCGAGAACCTGATGAAGATGAACCTCGTGTTCCTCTCGGTTACGAGAATAAATCAAAATGTCATCGATGAAGACAACAACAAACCGATCCAAAAAGTCGATGAAGACCCGATTCATTAGCTCCATGAATACCGCAGGTGCATTAGTTAGCCCGAACGGCATAACTACGAACTCATAATGACCATAGCGTGTTCGAAACGCCGTCCTCGCGATATCCGACTCTCGAATCCGCAGCTGATGATATCCAGATCTTAAGTCGATCTTGGAAAATACTGAAGCTCCCTGAAGTTGATCCAAAAGGTCATCGATACGGGGTAAAGGATACTTATTCTTGATTGTCACCCTATTCAACTCCCGATAATCGATACACAAGCGAAAAGAACCATCCTTCTTTTTGACAAACAGCACTGGTGCTCCCCACGGGGACGCACTCGGTCGGATATAACCTTTCTCGAACAATTCCTCAAGTTGATTCTTCAACTCTCGCATTTCGGTTGGGGGCATTCGGTACGGTGCCTTCGATATCGGGGACGTACCAGGCTCCAACTCAATCGTGAATTCCACATCCCTCTGTGGAGGCAAACCAGGTAACTCATCTGGAAATACATCGGCATATTCCCTTACTACCGGAATATCCGACAACATTACTGATGATTCCTCGGTTTTGGTCATATAGCACCAATAACCGACACATCCCTGACTGAGTAATCGCACTGCTTTCATCAAATTAATGACCTTACGAGCAGTAGGGATTACCTCCCTGAAATACACATTCAACCCCATCGTATGAAATGATAGTAATCATACGCTTACGGACACTAATGATGGCATCATGACGATCCATCCAATCAATACCCAAGATGACGTCGTCTCTCGGCAAATCTACCACGATAAGGTTAGCTGGCCATACACGACCATGAAACTGAATAGGACAATCCTGAATCTCACGACACGATGATTCGTCTACCATCGTGTAGACCAATGACATAAGGCTCACAACTAGTAGCACTACCCGGGCGTAGTCTACTCAAACATGATTCGGAAATGAATGAATGCGATGCACCGGTATCAAAAAGGGTACACACAGGTTGAGATAGAATATCGAGTGTACGAGATCATTTGGGCCTCGGGATCATCGGTCTTCTTCATCTCATAAATCCGGGTTTGCTAGTCCCGCACTGACGCTCCTCGTCACGACTATAGGCTCCACCTTTAGTCGCTCCTGTCGTTTTAAACGACGCAGATTTAGTGGCCTGATTCTGAACGGCTGACTGCTTCGGGGCCTGAGATGACGCTGGAGTAGGTTTGGAGTCCCTACGGCAAAAACGGGCCTTATGCCCAACAATTCCACAGTTGTGACACGTGACAGACTGTCTCGGACACTTGGTGCTGACATGACCAAGATCCCCACAGTTATAACAGGTGATGGCCGAACTGGCCGCTCGTGATCGAGATTCCGCGGGTTTAGACGTCACAGGAGGTCGCTCGAAAGCGAGCCCGCACGGGGTTTCTTGAAGGTTGTCTGACCGCCTTCAGACTGATTACGATTCTTCGATTTCTTGCTAGCAGACGAAGGTTGCTGCTTAGCAATTTCTTTAGCAGTAAGCTCATAGGTAAGAGCTTTCTCAATGAATTCGGCCAACGTGGTGCAATTATGATTAAGCAATTGTAATCTCATACGGGATTTCAGCCTCTTGCTGAAATACTTAATCTTATCCGCCTCGGAATGAATGATAGATGAGGCGAACGGAAGAAGTTCCTGAAATTTCTCGGCAATGGCGAGAACATCCTCGTCTGTTGAGGGGTCGGGGGTGAGTAATTCTGACAGCTTGGCCTCTCTGAGTGGGGCCGGATAATATCTCTCCATCATGAGAGTCTTGAACTGCTCCCAAGTACATGATCCTTCGGTGGGCTTCAACGACAACCACCAAGAATGTGCGCTCTTACCCAGGTAGTAAGCCGCAACAGAAACTTTGTGTCCTTCGGGACACTCTACCATAGCAAACAACTTCTCGAAATGCTCGAGCCAATGAATAATATCCGCCGGCTCAGACGAGCCTTCAAAAGTAGGTGGCCTCTGGCGAGAGATGTCGCCGATGATAGTGCTCACATTCCTCTCTTGCCTCTGAGGTGGCGGCGGAGGAGCCTGTTGATTTTGATTGACTGAGTTATGATTCGTCTCCATTAGTTGTGTCATCTGAGTCATCTGGGCCATCATGCCCTGCATAAAGGCGAGTGGATCGATCCGAACACCTTCTGACTGAGCCGTGTCCCGAGTACGACTCCCCGAAAGTGAACGCCCTGGTGAATGAGTGGCAGCGTCACTGCTAGATGAGTTAACATTATTCCTCGCGTTCGCACGTGTGTTCGCACGAGTTCTCGGGATTCGGCCCGCACCACGGCCTCGTCCTCCGCGTCCTCTTCTTGCTCTCTCCATACTGAAGTAGGAAAGTCACATGATGATTATAATCCCCGCATGAATATCACGTTATGATTATGTCATGAGATGACGAAAATGAGTATACATGTTCTAACTTAGTGATTATATGAATGATTTACTGAAGTGACATGATTATCTGATAAAATTCTTGAAGTGATTATCTTGAATAACTTAATAAGATTGATAATATGACCATCCTGATCGACAACTGTGTTATAAAAGGTATTAAGTGATTAATGAGTTAATATGATCGTCCTGATCATTAACTGAGTATTGAAATGAATTAAGTGATTAATGAGTTAATATGATCGTCCTGATCACAATGAATGATGATGTTTGAGGATTGTTAATTGATGAATTATGAATGAATGATTATTGCCAGAAATTATACCATGGCGTTAGAAATCTTACAGTTCTTTCGGTCTGATTGGCTCGGCATTTGCACAGGTCACACGTGACACGAAAGTCCAATGATACTAGTCTGATGACGATGACTTCAAATGAGACATGACTCGGAAGGTAGTATTCAAAACCACGCTCCGATACCAACTCTGTAACACCCCAAACTAGGCGGATATTACAGTGACGTGGACCCCCGACTGGGACCCACCAGGCGGATGAAAATGAATGAATTACACAGGGTGAATGTAGTACCGAACCACATTACAACATTAATTACTCCGATGAGGAGTTTCATACAACACACCCAGGATAAAATAGAATACATGTGTATCTTATGTGACGATAAAATACACAACACTGAATGAAACGAGTATTCAAACGGAATGTCTGCAGCGGAATAAATAAAGGAAACATAAATGACTGAACAAGTGACTGAACAGACTGGGGCCCCTTTCTAGTATCACTGGGACTCCTCGACGTCAGCGTGTTCTCCCCGTGCCTTTGCCTTGCCCAGACCTGAAAAACAAAATCCCCAAACGGGGTCAGTTACACAGAACAACAATCCTCAAGGGTTGAAAATACACAATCATGATATATCTGAAGTTATGAATTATCCTTAGTTATGAATTACGCTGAAGAGGGGTATCATAGTACGCTCGTAGTGTTCTGTGCAAGTGTACAAGACGAATGACCGGACACACCCGTCCTTGTACCTAATTAGTCTCACGGAGGTAATCTGTTACCGTGTGCACAGTCCAATGTATCACTCCCAATACATGGCCATAACGTGCCCGACTAAAAATTCCACACATCCGCACCCGGCCACGCAATATGAACCCAGAAGGTCATATGAACGAGAATGACCGTAATGAATATCAATGAATAAATAATAATCTGACAAAGTCAAGAATGACTCACCGAGATGAGAGTAATAATGAAATGAATGATAGCTCAACGAAAGGATTGGAACCGTCGTTCCTTATGACTGAAGTGATTAATTGACAATAACAAGTTTTAATATGATTAATACAATGATGAATGAGTTATGATTATGAATGATCAACAACAAAAGGTATGAATATCCTTTTAACCGAGTAAGAATTAACTTACACAACACCGGTGATAATTATCCTTCCACGAACAACGTCCTAATTGAGATATCGGTCGCTCGAACAACCTTGAATTATACAATATCCAACAACCCGTTCAAAATACGAATCAAACATGAATATAACGAACTCAAAACGTCGATACGATAAAACTAAGTCCATTGAGGCATTAAAACAAACACGTTGCGTCCAAACTCCGATTGTTTACAATCAAACTTCAAAAACAAATATCAAATCCCCGAAGAAGTGTTTCAAACCAACAAAACATCTTCCAAATGATCAATAATCCGAAATGAATATCTGAAAACGTGATTATAACGACAATTAATCGAAAACCCCCAATTTCAACTCGATATTCAAAGTGTTCTTGAATAATCCCTCAATAATCCAATGAATCCTTATACAAACTCATAATCATATACATATCCCTTCATATAACATGATTATAACGTCCAAAACATCATATCTCAACATAAAATCGAAGTCCAAGGTGTCGAAGAAATTACCACTTGAATATCCAACCAATTCGATCCGATGAAAACGTGTAAAAACGACTATCCAAGCTTCCCAAATGATTGAAGGTGATGAAAAATACACACTCAAATGATAATTGATGAAGAAATCTCTCCCTCAAGCTATTCTCTCTCGGTTGCAGGTGAAGAAGATGGAAAAAATGAGCTGAAATGCTCAAAAAACCAATTTATAGGGTTGACTCGGCTAACGAGCTCGACTGTGCCCGCTGACACGGTCGTGGCGCGCAATGCCGGCAGGGACTCGACCGTGTCCCGCTTGACACGGTCGCGGCGCGAAGGGGCCTACCGACAAGGACCCGTCCGCGGCGCTCGGCATTGACTCGACCGTGTCCCGAACACGGCCGCCTCCGGCGCTGCCATCGCTAATCCGGAAGAGTTCGACTCGGCCGTGCTGCATTTACACGGTCGGGTCCTGAGGCAGACGCCGGCACTTTCCGGACGAGTACGGCATCGGCCGCGTGTCGGACGACACGGCCGAGTTCGTTCGCGATGATCGCCAAAATCAAAATGAGCGGTTGAGCTAAAACGACCATAACTCTCTCGTCCGGACTCCGATTGACTCACCGTTTGAACCATTGGAAAGCTAACTCGATGCTCTATAATATTGCAAAGATTTAGAATTTTTGGAGTTACCAAAAATTAATGGTGATCTAACAAAGTCGAACTCATATGAGGAAAGTTAAAACAATGAATAATAATGATACACAACTCGAAGTTTTTACGAACGGTGAACACGGTGAATGAACATGATTGATGAATGATTATAATTGAGTGAAAATACACTGAGTGACAATTACAAACTGATAATTACTGAATGAAAATGAATGAATTACAACCGGGTATTACACTACCATGCACCAACAACTACAACTGGGAAAAACCCCTTCTCTACCAGGGATTAAGTTCAAAGATCCTCCTCCATTTACAGATGGACATTTATCTCTCAGAAGCAGATTAACTGTGTGGCCAGAGACTTTGAAGAAAATTGTTATTGATGGTGGCCAAAAGTTTATGTACTTGTCATCTCAGTGTGAGAGTAGTGGTGATAAGAAGGGGAAGAAAAAAGTGTGAAATGAAGTGATTTTTCAATTCAGATTTTGTGTAGAAAAATAATGAATTCTACTTATTTTGTATGTTTTAGTAGGGAAAAAATAATGGATTCTGCTTATTTTGTTGCTTTTGAATGGTTTGTATGGTTATGAAAAACCATACAATGGATTCTGCTTCTTTATCTGAAAAAACAGGTATGTATGGTTTGTGCAGCAAACAATGGATTGCAGTAAACTTTACTTTTTTTGTTATGGTTTGTATGATTTGTTAAGGTTTGTGCAGCAAACTTTACTTTTTTGGCTGTGGTTTGCATGGTTTGTTATGGTTTGTATGGTTTGTATGGTTTGTTATGGTTTGTGCAGCAAACTTTACTTTTTTGGTTGTGGTTTGCATGGTTTGTTATGGTTTGTTGTGGTTTGTATGGTTTTTTATGGTTTGTATGATTTGTTATGGGTTTTTTTTTTTGCAATTAAACTAAATTTCAGAGGTTCTTTGCAATTAAAATAAATTTGAGCTTGTGCAGTTTGTAAAGTCTGTGTTGAACAGGTTTTTGTGCAGCAAAGTTTACTTTTTTTTCCAATTAAACTAAACTTCAGAGGTTCTTTGCAATTAAAATAAACTTGAGCCTGTTCAGTTTGTAAAATCTGTGTTGAACAGGTTTTTTTGCAGCAAAGTTTACTTTTTTTGTGCAGCAAAGTTTGTAAAGCCTGAATTTTAGTTTTTGTCTCAAGGTTCTCAGATATCAGCACAGCATCCTCAACAGCACATCATCCTAATGTTGCAACCTATCTGTCCAACACCCAAAATGATTTCAATTCACAAAAGTTTCAATTCACACCCAAAAAAATCATCAACACACACACACCAGAAAAAATGATTTGGACAGCATAAAAAAAATATAAACACAACTAACACAACAGTTTACATTGCTTCTTCCTAGAGATACATACTGATAAAACCAAACATACAAACTATTAATAGATAAAAGAGCATTTGTCTAAAAAACTATTAATGACCAACAGAAGAGCTTCAAGCTACCATCTTGCCTAAAAAATATACAAACACCACAGGATTTTAAGCTATCATCTTCATATCCATATCGATGCTTGAACTACATATTGCATTAACTACCAAACATACAAACAACACTACCACAAAGCTCAAGAGCAGCTTGCACTTTACAGTTTGAGGATGGTCTGTCTTCTCCTTCAACATTACATTCGAACCCTTGATTACTCTATTTTCTTCCACCAAATTATCAATTACACTTTGCATTGTATCTCTCAATCCTTCAAGCTCATCGATTCTACATTGTAGCACCCTTTTCTCATGATTCTGTTCATTGAGCCTTTTCAATAATCCGGGAATTATTTGCCTAGCTCTTTCGCATAGCGGACCGTCAATCCACCGAAAGAAGTTACAGTATCCATGATTCTATATAAACAAACTACTTCAATAGAAAGATATTTAAAAGAATTGAGATGAACAAACAATAATAAGCATATTCTTATCGGATACCGTTCACACCCTAGAAATCTTCTACCAATATTATCATTCTTCCATGAAGTAACAAGAATTGCTGCTCGACGACAATGACATTTGACTGGTCCTGGGCTTCCACTCGATTGTGATATATTCATGACAGATTTCTTGTGAAGAACCCTAAAATTTCTTGCGACGACGTGAACTGTGAAGTTGGGGGAGTGAGAGTTGTAGATGGGGAAGTCGTGTTTTGAATTCAGGTTTGCATTCAGGTTTATGAACTCACGTTTTTTCTTTTTATTTTTAATGATGTAGCAATTAAAAAATTAAAAAAATACACATGGATGCCATGTCATCTACTACACTGGAAAATTCCAGTTTCTGCCGGCACGCGTGTCTCACGTGATCGGAAACGTCGCCGTTTTTTAGTTTCCGATGAATTTGGGATGTAAATTGGACATTTTCAGAAAAATTGGGGCTAAAATTGAGCAAAAGTTAAATTTGGGACTGGATCTATTTTGACATATAGTTATGGGACCATTTGTGATTTAAACTCTATGCCCTTATGTGATTATATGCTATATGTGTTCCTTGGTATTCACGGTTGTGAAACATTGGTGTTGTTTCACTTAAGTGCATTTTAGGGTCTTTTCGACGATTATCGAATTCATGGTATTGGTATAAGCTCATTAAACGAATTTTTAAACTTTAAAATAATAATATAATATTTTATAAGTGAATTTCTATTTTTTGAAAGTTCATTTTGTAACACCCCCAATTTTGTGAATGCAGTGGAATTCAAACTGGGTGTTACTTCATGGCATAACAGTTATAACAATAGAAAACGAACTGTAATTGAGTCGTTTTAAAGGATTTATCATTCGAATTATATAAATATCAGAGCTTACAAAATGAGGTCCTAGTAGTTTCACGGTTTATAAATTTCATTAAATAAGTTTTCGAATGATAATAAAATTTATAAACTTCTTGAGTATCCGTGCTCCTCCGTGCTAGCCTCGATCATTAAGGACCTGAGATAAACATGTTAAAAGTATCAACACAAGCGTTGGTGAGTTCATAGAATTTATAGGTAAATAATGTGAAAACCTTGTAAAAATTACCGTGACAAGTATATGTAAATACTAAATGTAGTTCATAAAACTTTCGAGTGTATGACTATTGTACTAAATACAATATCACATATAGGTAGTGTTTCCGTTGCACTAAATTCCTGACATCGAAACCTTAAGTTTACTGGTTTCTGGTTGGTTCACATTTGTACCAAGTCTGTTGGTTTGTTATTATACCAATTCTATTAGTTTCGAGATTACACCAAGTCCATTAGATCACATAGTTTGTACCACGTACATGAAATCATCCCATTATTGTAGATGTCGATAACCTCGATAATCTACCCGGTAGGGGGCCACCAATCGTGCTATGGGTTACGTTGTTATACACCCAAAGCGTTGAAAATTGTTTGTTATTGGACTATCCTTATGAAAACCAAAATGTAAATCTCTTACTAATAGAAATTGGAATAATTGTTGCAATCATAGCCTAGTAGGTAATCTGTTGTTATACCTAGTGTTCTCAAATGTTTGTTGTGTTTGTTTGCTCTAACTGAGTCAACTTAATGGTTACATTAATCCCAATAGATCTAACCATAGTATTCGTGCTCACTACGCATAGTGCTTAATGGTCCATGATATAGAAACTCTAAGTATGACAATAATGTTATTTAGCATAAATAAACATTTAAATCAGATAAAACATACAGTTTGCAAATTATCGAGATTGAAATTAAAAGTAGTTGAGCATGTATCCCCCCAAAGTATTTATAAAACAAGTATAAAAATGGGGCTATGACTCACCGTAGTGATCAGCAGTAGGATATGATAATATATAACGTATCGAGAAGTCGAGAGCTCTAACGATAACACATTACGCGTCTTAGGTTCTAGAATAACATTTGCATTTAATCTAGCATGCTTTATACAGTTATTACATTAATTATGCTTGGGTATATATATCGTTTGTAAAGTAAAACAAGTGTTTAAAGTTAGTTTCGATACTTTAAAACTAGTCACGGTTTCTAATTTATAAGTTAAAGATAAAAAATCTGGAAATTTTGGTATGATATCCGGTTCGGAAAATAGATAAAAAATAAATTATAAGTTTCGAGTCTTTATAAATTCTAGTTTTCGCGTCTTAATTTATTCATCTTATATATATAAAGATTAAGTCCTCCTAATTAATGTGGAGTAATAAAGTTTAAATCTCATTATACAAAATACATCATTTTAATATGTAAAATGTGGAGTTACAATAATCTACTTCCAATCAATGTTTGAAGAATTTCGAAAGACACATCTCTTTATCATAAGATTTTAACGTCTATCTTTTGGTGTGCAATAATTGAATTTCAACAATAAATAAATGATTAAACTACTCTTCCATCTGTTCATTTGCTTACGATTAAACTACTCTTCCATCTTTTCATTTTCTTACAAGCTAACGTTTCTCATGACTATATATAGTCTATTTTATTGTCTTCACCAATTACATAATGCAAATTAATACACAAATGATATATAACCCGATTAATTAACTGTTGTCTCATATCACTTACACAATTGCTTAGGTTTTCGTTAAGAAGCTAAATATTTGCTTAATTAGCTTATGTTGTTAATCAAAATTGCAAAGTTGAGGTTCAGTTTACTTTAATTGTTCTCATGTTTTGATTTATAGCTGTTATAATGTTCTGTATTATTTGGTTTTGACGTGTTTTTTCTTTATGAATTCAAATTGTTACATGTAGGGTTTGGATTATATTCGAAACATGATTCAGTCATCTTTGTATAAGCAGTTGTCTATGAGGGAGAAGTATTATTGTTTTCTTCATATATCTGCTGTTTCGGAAGGATTTTCACTGCCTAAAGATGTACGCTTACTTATTTTTTTAGATAATTGCTATGCTGCATTGAGTACCTTATGGCACTTGGTTCAAGTGTAATATGAATTATCTGAATACCCTGCATTTATTGTGTTTTTTTACCAAACTCAATGTTTGATCTTTCTTCAGGATGAAGCATCTGCTTGATGTTGTTGGTAACTCTGATATGGATGCACAGTTGGATTTCTTAAGAACAAAATTAGATTTGGTAATAAATTGTAATAGTATGCAGTTAGTTATTGTTGGTTTATATTGTTCCTTTCGATTGTTGATAAACAAGGTTTTTCGGTCACGTGCACAGGTTGAGCAAGAGTCTGCTGGATTGAAGAAAGAGATCCAAACATTCAAAAGACATCTGTTCTTAATAGCCATCAAGCAGCTTCAATGAATGAATTAATTAGCCTCTAGAATCTCAGTTTCACCGTCTCTTGAATAGAGCTTGCCTTCCCAAATTATTCACATGGTGAGATCAAGAAACTGAGCAAGACGAACCCTATTTCACTGATACATTGAAGGCAGCAGAATGGATGTGTCGGGTGGATTAGGTAATTGGTTTAAATGGGTAATTTTGGTTTAAACGGCTCTTGAATGGATGTGTCGGTGGATTAGCTATTAAAGAATGCTGATGGATAATATTAAATCTCTCAATTCGATCTCTTAATATACAGTTTATCATTATTTCTTTGGTTAGAGTGTATACCTTTTATATTACAGCTCCATTAGTTTGGGTTAAAAATTAGAATGGAAGTCGGATGTCATTAATATAAAGAGCACTATTGAATTAATTTGGTTAAGTTTACATCAAGAATATTGTCCTGCAGGAAGAGAGAGCGTAAAGAGACCCAAATAATTTTGACTTAATACGTTTGTATATACTTCAATCCGTTAACATACATCTGATATAAAAAATTTTTTGACACAAATAAGAGTTTGATTTTGTAATAGCAAACAAAACATGTGCATCGCACGGGTCATAATTAGATATGTTAAACAGGCTCGGGCCCGATGGGCTGGCCCGTTTAACCCGCTAAAAAATCGGGTTAGGGCCGATATTTCCTAGCCCGTTTAAATCCGGGGTTTTTTGGCCCGGACCGTTTAGCCCGAAGCCCGTTAGGGCTAGCCCGAAGCCCGCCAGGACTAGCCTGAAGCCCGCTATATATATATATATATTGTTAATTTCAACTTACAGTAATACTATATTTATATAGCATATATTAATATTATATATGTAATATATATTAATATTATATATGTAATATATATTAATATTATATAATATATATTATTACTGTATTTTGTTAATATAGTATATATATATATATATATAAAAATGTATTTTTTGTTATATTTATTATAGTATATTTATTACTATATAAAAAATATATTGTTACTGTTTTTTTTGTGTATGACTTATAAAAAAATAAAAAATAGATTTTTTAAATATATAACCCGTTAGGGTTAGCGTTAGGGCCGATATTTCCTAACTCGTTTAAATCTGAGCTTTTTTGACTCGAACCGTTTAGTTCAAAGCCCGCTAGGACTAGCCCGAAACCGTTAGGATTAACCCGTTTAACATCTCCAGTCATAATGCCTCGTTATTTCTAAACCGTAAAGAGTTATGATTCAATCCTTATGTCGTCGGAAAGGTTTTTAAATAAACTTTACAGATTTGTGGGTCCCATGTCTCTAAAATTACTTAACTAAAGTGAAATTACCATTTTATCCCTAAATAAGCATGCTGTTGGTTACAACAGCTTTTGGTCTCACGGAAATGGCCATAAGTTGGTCTATACGACTCCGTTTTGCGCCCGGTTTTCGGCCACGTTCAAATTAGGATGTTAGCTGCGACTTTTATGTTTTGACCAACATGGGTTCTGTTGGGAAAAATACCGACAAACATCACGTCACAACGAATAAAGCGGAACCTCGTTTGATAAATTCTCACTCTTCAATAAATCTTTGTAGTTCTGCAAGCGAGTAAACAATTACAATTTGATAAAATTAATACAAATGATATTGAAAGCGATAAATAACGAGATACAATTTTTAGCGTGGAAAACCCTCAAGGCGAGTAAAAACCACGGGACCGAAGCCGCTTAAATCCACTATCACCAATACACACAAATACACAATCGTCCCTAATACAAACTAGGGGTATACACCAATCGTCAAATACTTGGTAATAAATGTTCTTCAAGTATTTCAAATCAACAACAATAAGATCAAGAAAGGAAACAACCGTAAATAGCTTACACAAAGAGCTAATGAAATACCCGTACTTCCGGACTCAAAAACTCGATCTACATCGGTGAAAAGATTTGCCCAATAGCAACCAAGCTCTTGTCAAAAGATCACGACGATCCGACCGATAAATCTCCGGGAAAATGAAGAATTGTATTTCTCTCTCTTGTTTCTCTCTCTATCTCTCTCTTGTTCTTCTCTCAAACCTGTATATGATGTTGTGTGTGAAATCCCGTCTGAAACCTGATAAAAAAGATCCCCCTTTTGCAGGTTTGACCCGTGTGCCGCGGCCCGGCCCAAGTGTGCTGCGGCACACATCGCAAAATTGCGTCCAGGACTCGGCAGGGGGCCGCTGTAACACCCCGATATATTCGGAATAATTACAGTGTCGTAAATCCTTTGTATAAGAATTTACAAGGCTAAATTGAGAAATACGGAAATAATACTAAAGTGTCATCAATGTAAAAGAAGTTCAAAACCCGTTCGACAATTCAAATGAGTCCAATATTACAAAACATCCCCAAAATCATCAACATATGCGTACTCGAGTATTGGAAAATAACCATAAAACCAAGATAACATAATCCACATCACTGGGCCACTTCATCGTCGTGTCGGTACTGTGGCTACTTTCCCGTTCCTCGGCTACCTGAACATCAAAACAAATGTCCACCCCCGAAGGGGTTAGCAAAACAATGCTAGTACAAGTATCATAATACATAAATCATCAATGCATCGTAAAACATACAAAACGGACTTCCATCACTGGAATCCAACGATGCGAATCCTCATGATTCCATCAACACAATACAGGGTAATCCAACGATCCAGCGCCCTCAGTATAGATCCCCATGATGATCCCGTCGGATCAACGCATGGTGGAAAACCCGTCCAATGATCCAGCACCCTCAGCATAGATCCCCATGATGATCCCGTCGGACCAACGCATGGTGGACATCTGGTCCAGCGCCCTCAGCATAGATCCTCATGATCCCCTTGGATCATTTACAACATAAACAGTACAATTATGCATACACGTATGCAAATCAACATGTTCATTAATGTGAACATTCAAGGAATCAATAACAAATACCATGACAACTCAAAGAAACTAATCTCATGTTCAACAACATGAATAAAGCATACACATGATCAACAATTCAATATCAACAAGTTTAAAATACGATATTTGCCTCAAGATGGCAAGAATTTAAATACTCCCACGAATGTCACTCGCCCGAAGGTCGCCGCTATGGGTGGGCACAAAAAATCAAAATCCCGATCCCGTCCCGGTCCCGTCCCAAAATTACTCGGGATGGGACGGGATCCAAAATTAAAAACACTAGGCCCGTCCCGTCCCGTCCCATTAGAATAACTACGGGACGGGACACGGGACAAAAAATCTAAGGCCCGTAAGGCCCGTCCCGTCCCGCTTAGTTTCTAATTCTTTTTAAAATCATATATTTTTATTATTTGTGACCCTTTTTTAATTAATTTAAACAATAAACTATTTTTATTTTTTACTATCTGTATATTATAATTATACACAAACCTAATCAACCGATATAAAGTTAGTAACTGATGTTTTTTGAAAAAAAAATAGATATGTTGTATTCAATGTTAATAATTGATATTTTAAAAGTTTAATTTAGGCTATTAAATTAGTTTGTTGGATATTTTTCCCGAATTTAGATGTATAAAATTATAGAATTTCTTACTTTTTTCTAATTTATATTATGAACTTTTTTATACGGGACAAAACCCGTCCCGTCCCGTTTCGTCCCGTCCCAACCGGGATTAGGCTCGTGCGGGATGAAATTATTAAATCACCAATCCGTCCCGTTCCGTCCCGCTTGTTATTACACGGGACGGGATGTGGGATGACCCCAGGCCCGTCCCATCCCGTCCCATGCCCACCTCTAGTCGCCGCCCCTCGATCTATCACCTTGTACAAGGTAATAACAATAAATTCAATAATCTTCCCGAAACTTACGCATGAGTCCCGAACGTCTAAAGTTATAAACCAATTATCGATAACGGACAATCGGTTCTCGGTCCTATTTTCCGACGAGTACTACGTTTGTAAAAAGACTTGCGAATTCAAGAGATTGTAGTGGAACACAAGGTTGGTATCTAAAGTTTCAAGAACATTCATCATATCATTATATACCATGATCCAAACTCAAATTCCGATTCTTAACTCGAATGCTCGGTTCGGTGGCTATATCGAAATATTATGAGATAATCACGTTCATTCTAGTTCTAGGCTACTTCGTCTCTATGATTCTTGTTCTTCCGCGGGTGATTCTTCTTAACAAATTCTTCATTCAAAATGGTTGTTCCAATAATCCTCTCAAGGTTCTACTCATCTAAGAAGATTTACACAAGTTCATCAAAGGCAAGTATTATAATCGAACACACTCTATGTACAACTTCACGTATTCATTTTACACAGGGGTAATCCTCACATTTGTTCATAAAAAGAGTGTTACGAAAGTATCAACAAGGTGTGTTCAATCTCAGAAATTTCATCCTTAAGGTTGTTGAAGATTATGGCTCAACTCTAACCATGGAAACCTTAATTCAACCAATACAATCCTTTCAAACATGGTATTGGATTCATTACGACGAAACAAGCTCAATAATCTCTGGAAAAGCTCATAATACAACTAAGAACAAAGTCATCATCTTGATGTAGAGTTAACATACCTTAAGAGACGTAAGAACAAAGAAAATCTTGAATAAACTCTTCACCGGAAGCTTGATCACCAATTCACACGGTCTAGGCTCCCCAGAATCGGATGTAGATGATGATATGAGGGATATGAGGTGAGGGATAGTCTCAAGAACACAAAAATCGGCCAAGGTAGGAGTTGGAAATGAGATGAGGGTCGGGTCCTATAAATAGATTTTAAACCATTATGTACGTTAACCAAATCCCATTACGTACGTAACATGGTTAGCGTATGCTATACTCGAACATTAGCGTGTGTTAACGCTCGGCCAGAGCTCACTGGACTGTTTCTGGTATACGCTTA
Source organism: Orobanche coerulescens (assembly GCA_033398695.1). NCBI lineage: Eukaryota > Viridiplantae > Streptophyta > Magnoliopsida > Lamiales > Orobanchaceae > Orobanche > Orobanche coerulescens. The sequence goes on along the minus strand of CM065809.1, from coordinate 29,306,518 downwards.
CGTACGTTAGGCTATAGGTGTTACGTACGTAACATATAGGACCTTATCGTACGTTAAAAATCTCTCCTAGCGTATGCTAAGCCGTTGACTTGCATGTGCTGGAAAACCGTCCAGGTTCATGCTGGCAATCTCCACGAATCTTCATCCGGTCCCCACACGCCGACCCTTGAAGGATCTTGACTTGACTGAGCTTACGTACGTTAAGCTCAACATATAACGTACGTTACACAGCAGACTTAGCGTACGTTAAGCGCAAGTCCGTAGCGCACGTAAGCACGTGCAGAACCATGCATGCAATGTTGAAGATATAAAAACGTAAGGGTACGAATACGGGAAACCAATCTACGATTAATAACGTCACGAAGTTGAAATAATACAAGGTCGAATACAAGGTAAATACACTATTTATCCGGGCATTATATACTACCCCTCTAAAAAGAAGTTTCGGCCCGAAACTTAAAACAAAAATAATTCCGGGTATTTCGACTTCATATTGTCCTCCGTCTCCCAAGTTGCTTCTTCGACTCCATGTCGAGACCACTGAACTTTTACCAAGGAGATCGGTTTATTCCTCAACTATTTGACTCGACTCTCGAGTATCTTGATTGGCTTTTCTTCGAACGAGCCATCATTAGCCATTTCGATCTCGCCAAAATCAATGATATGGCTGGGATCCGTTACATATTTCCGCAATTGGGATACGTGGAACACACTATGAACGTGACTCAGCGATGGCGGTAAGGCCAACCTGTACGCCAACTCCCCAACTCTTTTCAGGATCTCGAATGGTCCGATGTATCTCGGACTCAGCTTTCCCTTCCTTCCGAAATGGAAAATTCCCCGGGTAGGAGAAACCTTCAATAGTACATGGTCCCCAGTCTCAAATTCCAGCGGGCGACAGCGCACATCAGCATAAGACATTTGTCGACTCTGGGCAGTCAACAACCTTTCACGAATCAAAGCTATATTCTCTCGAGTTTGAACTATCAATTCTGGTTCCGTCCCGATCAAGTCAGAAGAGTCATCCCAACATAGGGGTGATCTGCATCTCCTTCTGTACAATGCTTCAAATGGTGCCACCTTGATGGAAGCATGCCAACTATTGTTATAGGTGAATTCAATCAACGGCAGATGAATCTCCCAATCGGTTGACCAATCTAAGGCACAAGCTCTAAGCATATCCTCTATTGTCTGTATAGTTCTTTCGGACTGGCCGTCCGTTTGAGGATGATAAGCCGTGCTAAAGTTCAGCTCGGTTCCCAAAGCCATGTGAACTGCCTTCCAAAAGTGCGACACGAAGCGGCCATCTCGATCCGAAATAATGGTCTTCGGCGTTCTATGCAATCGGACTATCTCTGTAATAAACACTCGTGCTAATTTCTCTAGTCCCCAAGTGTCTTCAATACCCAGGATATGAGCCGAATTAGTTAGTCGATCAACTAGCACCCAAATCATATTCATTCCCGTCTTGGTCCGTGGCATATTGGTGATGAAGTCCATTGATATATCTTCCCACTTCCACTCAGGGATCGGAAGTGGCTTCAATATTCCAGCAGGTCGCTGATGTTCAATCTTAACTTGCTGACAGGTTAAACACTTCGAAACATATTCTGCTACGTCCTTCTTCATATTTCCCCACCAGAAATTTTGTTTTAGATCCTTATACATCTTACTGGTGCGCAGGTGAATAGAATAGGGCGCGTTGTGAGCTTCCTTCAGAATTGTCTGTCTCAAAGCATCCTCATCGGGAACGCAAAGTTGATTCTGAAATCTCAGAACTCCATCATCTTGTACCATGAATCCTGGGTCCTTCCCTTTCTTTACTTCGTCGCATAACTGAAGAATCAGAGAATCATTCAACTGCTTAGATTTGATTTCCTCGGCTAATGACGAAGTTAGTTCCATCACGTATAGTTGCCCTTGGACTCCTTGTGACCATACTTCAATCCCTTCACGGATCAGTTCTCGTTGAATGCTGGTTTGGTACGTGAGCGCTTCTAACACTCGAAGAGAAACAGGTTTACGGCTCAGTGCATCAGCTACCACATTCACTTTGCCTGGATGATAAAGAATCTCCAGGTCGTAATCCTTGATTAATTCCAACCACCTTCTCTGCCTCATATTTAATTCCTTCTGACTGAAAATATACTTGAGACTCTTATGATCTGTGAAGATCTGACAACGAGTGTCGTACAAGTAATGTCGCCAAATTTTTAGAGCAAAGACTACAGCGGCTAACTCCAGATCATGAGTCGGGTAATTAACCTCGTATGGTTTCAACTGTCGAGAGGCATAGGCAATAACCTTATCCTTTTGCATCAATACACATCCCAGACCCTGATTTGAAGCATCATTGTATACCATGAATCTATCAGTTCCATCTGGTAACGCTAGTATAGGCGCTATCGTCAGTCTTCTCTTAAGTTCATCAAAACTCGCCTGGCATTTCTCATTCCACATGAATTTTTGAGTCTTCTGTAATAGCTGAGTAAGTGGACAAGCGATTTTGGAAAATCCTTCTACAAAACGGCGATAATATCCAGCAAGTCCCAAGAAACTACGAACTTCTTTCACATTATTAGGGGATTCCCACTCCAAGATTGCCTCGACTTTCTTAGGCTCTACCTGAACTCCATCAGCTGATATCACATGCCCAAGGAAGGTTACTTCCTTAAGCCAGAACTTGCATTTAGAAAGTTTCGCATAAAGCTGTTCATTCCTCAAAGTGTTCAAAACGATACGCAAATGCTCCGCATGTTCCACTGTGTATTTCGAATAGATCAAGATGTCATCGATGAAGACTACCACAAATTTATCCAAGTATTCTAAGAATACCCGATTCATCAATTGCATAAATACCGCAGGAGCATTGGAGAGTCCGAATGGCATCACCACGATTCATAGTGCCCGTACCGGGATCTCAAAGCAGATTTCGGTATATCCGATTCCTTAATTCTCAACTGATGGTATCCTGATCGCAAGTCAATCTTCGAGAATACTCTTGCCCCTTGCAGTTGATCAAACAAGTCGTCAATTCGAGGTATAGGATACTTGTTCTTGATCGTCACCTTGTTTAGCTCTCTGTAATCAATACATAGTTGTAGGGATCCATCTTTCTTCCGGACAAAGAGAACGGGTGCTCCCCAAGGAGAAACGCTAGGTTGAATGTAACCCTTCTGCAATAATTGCTCCAGTTGCTTCTTTAATTCATACATCTCGGTTGGCGCCATACGGTATGGTGCTCTGGAAATAGGAGCGGCTCCAGGCTCTAATTCGATATTGAACTCTACTTCTCTCCGCGGAGGTAACCCAGGTAGTTCGTCAAGGAATACATCTGAGAATTCGTTCACCATTGGAATAGATGCGAGCTCGACTCCTTCTTCTTTCTTCATGGCATAACACCAAAACCCGTAACAACCCTGCTTTAGCAATTTAACTGCTTTCATGGCCTTGATCAATTTTCCTGAGATTCTCGGTCTCCATCCTTTGAATAAATGTTCAGATCCGTCATCAGTAATGATAGAAATGACTCCCTTTCGGTAATTCAAAATAGCTCCATAACGGTTGAGCCAATCGTCTTCGAGAATTAAATCGTCACCATGGATGTCGACTACAATAAGATTTGATGGCCAATCCCTTCCTCCTATAGACACTGGAAAATCTCTAGTTTCTAGGGTTCCCATAATTTTCTCTCCGCTCGGTAACCCCACAACATAAGGCTCACAATCATATAAGCACGAGATTTTCAAACGATTAACACAGTTCAAAGATATGAAAGAATGCGTAGCCCCTGAATCGAATAAGACACTAACTGGTTGCAAAAGGATCTGAATCATACCTGATGCGACAGTAGTGTGCTGATCGTCTGACTTCCTCATCTCGTAAATGCGCGGAGGAATGGACCCAGCGCTGGACGCCTCTCTTTTCCCAACACTCTGCTGCTGGAAACCACTTTGCTGCGTCTGGTTCACACTTGTATCCTTCGGAACCGGTGTAGGAGTGCGAGTACCAAAAGATCTAGTCGCATTTCCACAGAATGTTGCGCGATGTCCTTCCTGTACACACTCGAAGCAGGTCACGGCAGGTGCGTAACAATCACGTCGAACATGCCCTGCTTTGCCACAGTTATAACATTTCTTTGCTGCGTCTGAAACTGTTGATGCTGCTCGGAACTTCTTTCCACCTCGAGAAGGATGCGGAGGTCTTCTAGATGAATGAAATGAGGACTGACCCTTGTAGGGCCCACCACTTTTGTTCTCCGTAAAGTTGCCAGACACTTCCTGCTTCTTTGCTTCCATTGATTTCTCTACTGCCGCCTCTTTCATATCGTAGGCCAGTGCTTTGTCCTGATACTGTCGCAAGGTGGTACATTCAAATCCATACATATAATGCTGAATCTCTGACTTCATCCACATGTCAAAATGGAAAATCCTCTCCGCCTCGGTCCTGACCAAGTGGCGCACATAAGTCAACTGGTGATTAAAAGTCTTAATCACGTCTGTCACAGATGCCTCTAAATTTTATGGTGAGAAAAACTCCCGGACTCGGGCCTCTCTAACTGGGCGAGGACAATATTGCGCTTCCATCATTAATTTGAACTCCGTGCAGTCAGCATTATGATTCTCAGGTCAAATGGCTCCCACTAGTCGAAAGCCTCCCCAGTCAGAAGATATTGGGCGATCGGAACCTTTCTGTCGTCGGGACAGTTAATCCCTGCAAAGATCTTCTCTAACTCCTTTAGCCAGTGATCCCAAGAATCTGTCTCAGTAGAACCGTCAAATTTTGGAGGGTGCAATTTGACCACCTCAGTAAGCCATTTGTCTCCCCGATTATCCTCATTATGCTGTTGTCCCATCGCCGTTTGCATGCGGTCAACTACCTGAGCAAACTAGTTTATTTGAGCAACCACCTGTTGAAGCACTCCCGGCATATTAGGATTTGCGTTATTATTTGCTGATCCCTGTTGTCCTCCAGAATGAGAATCGGTTCGACAAGCCGATAATTCTGGGGTAGACGCTGAATCCTCCTGTCTCGCATTACCACGTCCGCGTCCGCGTCCACGACCTCCCCTCAACATACTGTAAACACAAATACTCAATATCTAGGGCAAAATTTCTAAAAGAAAGTCCGTCAATAATCACAAAGCAGGAATTAAATAAAACGGTAGTATTTGAGATTAGGAGACTTACAACCACGGTCCACACGACGATGCTGGCTCAGCAGTGATGTTACAAACGACCCATAAATCAAATAACGTAAACAGACCCAACTAACCCGACTGCCAAGATATCCATGAATCTTAGCTCCGATACCATATTCTGTAACACCCCGATATATTCGGAATAATTACAGCGTCGTAAATCCTTTGTATAAGAGTTTACAAGGCTAAATTGGGAAATACGGAAATAATACTAAAGTGTCATCAATGTAAAAGAAGTTCAAAACCCGTTCGACAATTCAAATGAGTCCAATATTACAAAACATCCCCAAAATCATCAACAACATATGCGTACTCGAGTACTGGAAAATAACCATAAAACCAAGATAACATAATCCACATCACTGGGCCACTTCATCGTCGTATCGGTACTGTGGATACTTTCCCTCTCCTCGGCTACCTGAACATCAAAACAAATGTCCACCCCCGAAGGGGTTAGCAAAACAATGCTAGTACAAGTATCATAATATATAAATCATCAATGCATCGTAAAACATACAAAACGGACTTCCATCACTGGAATCCAACGATGCGAATCCTCATTATTCCATCAACACAATACAGGGTAATCCAAGGATCCAGCGCCCTCAGTATAGATCCCCATGATGATCCCGCCGGACCAACGCATGGTGGAAAAACCGTCCAACGATCCAGCGCCCTCAGCATAGATCCCCATGATGATCCCGTCGGACCAACGCATGGTGGACATCTGATCCAGCGCCCTCAGCATAGATCCTCATGATCCCCTCGGATCATTTACAACATAAACAGTACAATTATGCATACACATATGCAAATCAACATGTTCATCAACGTGAACATTCAAGGAATCAATAACAAATACCATGACAACTCAAAGAAATTAATCTCATGTTCAACAACATGAATAAAGCATAAGCATGATCAACAATCCAATATCAACAAGTTTAAAATACGATACTTTCCTCAAGATGGCAAGAATTTAAATACTCCCACGAATGTCACTCGCCCGAAGGTCGCCGCCCCTAGATCTATCACCGTGTACAAGGGAATAACAAGAAATCCAATAATCTTCCCGAAACTTACGCATGAGTCCCGAACGTCTAAAGTTATAAACGAATTATCGATAATGGACAATCGGTTCTCGGTCCTATTTTATGACGAGTACTACGCGTGGAAAAAGACTTGCGAATTCAAGAGATTGTAGTGGAACACAAGGTTGTTATCTAAAGTTTCAAGAACATTCATCATATCATTATATACCATGATCCATACTCAAATTCCGATTCTTAACTCGAATGCTCGGTTCGGTGGCTCTATCGAAATATTATGAGATAATCACGTTCATTCTAGTTCTAGGCTACTTCGTCTCTACGATTCTTGTTCTTCCGCGGGTGATTCTTCTTAACAAATTCTTCATTCAAAATGGTTGTTCCAATAATCCTCTCAAGGTTCTACTCATCTAAGAAGATTTACACAAGTTCATCAAAGGCAAGTATTATAATCGAACACACTCTATGTACAACTTCACGAATTCATTTTACACAGGGGTAATCCTCACATTTGTTCATAAAAATAGTGTTACGAAAGGATCAACAAGGTGTGTTCAATCTCAGAAATTTCATCCTTAAGGTTGGTGAAGATTATGGCTCAACTCTAACCATGGAAACCTTAATTCAACCAATACAATCCTTTCAAACATGGTATTGGATTCATTACGATGAAACAAGCTCAATAATCTCTGGAAAAGCTCATAATACAACTAAGAACAAAGTCCTCATCTTGATGTAGAGTTAACATACCTTAAGAGACGTAAGAACAAAGAAAATCTTGAATAAACTCTTCACCGGAAGCTTGATCACCAATTCACACGGTCTAGGCTCCCCAGAATCGGATATAGATGATGATATGAGGGATATGAGGTGAGGGATAGTCTCAAGAACACAAAAATCGGCCAAGGTAAGAGTTGGAAATGAGATGAGGGTCGGGTCCTATAAATAGATTTTAAACCATTACGTACGTTAACCAAAGCCCATTACGTACGTAACATGGTTAGCGTACGCTATACTCGAACATTAGCGTGCGTTAACGCTCGGCCAGAGCTCACTGGACTATTTCTGGCATACGCTTACGTACGTTTGGCTATAGGTGTTATGTACGTAACATATAGGACCATAGCGTACGTTAAAAATCTCTCCTAGCGTACGCTAAGCCGTTGACTTGCATGTGCTGGAAAACCATCCAGGTTCATGCTGGCAATCTACACGAATCTTCATCCGGTCCCCACACGCCGACCCTTGTCGGATCTTGACTTGACTGAGTTTATGTACGTTAAGCTCAACATATAACGTACGATACACATCAGACTTAGCGTACGTTAAGCGCAAGTCCGTAGAGTACGTTAGCACGTGGAGAACCATGCATGCAATGTTGAAGATATAAAAACGTAAGGGTACGAATATGGGAAACCAATCTACGATTAATAACGTCACGAAGTTGAAATAATACAAGGTCGAATACAAGGTAAATACACTATTTATCTGGGCATTACAGCTGCGGCCCGGCTGGCAGGGGCCGCGGCCCAAAGTACAGACGCGCAAGGCAAAATGACGGGGCCGCGGTTCGGCAGGGATGTGCCGCGGCCCCATGTGATCGGCAGCGCTCGGCAGGGAGAGACTCGGTAGGGGCCAGAAGGGGGTGCTCGGCAGGGGCTGCGGCCCGACCGGTAGGGGCCGCGGCCCAGAGTACAGTCGTGCCAAGATGTGCTGAGTGATTTCGGGGCCGCGGCTCGGCAGCTGTGTGCCGCGGCCCAGCAGTGCTGGTGAGGAAAAATGACTTTTCAAGCGAAGTGCCACGGCCCGGAGGGTTTGTGCCGTGGCCCGGAGTCCGGTCGACTCCAAAAATGCCTATATTTCGGAAATTACTTCTACAAATCTCCCCCTTTCCGGAATATAGGAAGAGTTCGCCATCCCGACGATCGAACAACACACTTTCACCTTATCTCTACTTAACGCCTTGGTTAACATATCGGAACCATTATCATCGATATGAACTTTATCAAGTTCAAACAAACCATCCTCCTAAGCATCTCGGATCCAATGATACCTCACATCGATATGTTTCGTTCTCTTGTGAAAAGTCCCATTCTTAGCTAAATGAATCGCACTTTGACTATCACAAAGAACTACGTAACGTCGTTGTCGGAAGCCTAGCTCTCGTAAAAACATTTTCAACCATAAGAGCTATTTTCTCGCTTCCACCGCCGCAATATACTCGGCCTCCGTTGTAGACAAGGCAACGCACTTTTGCAATCTTGATTGCCATGACATGGCTCCCCCTGCAAACGTCATCAAATAACCGGAAGTGGATTTTCGGTTATCTTCATTACCGGCCATATCCGAATTGGAATAACCAACAAGCATTGCTTTCCCATTTCCAAACGTAATACCCAATTTGGAAGTACCCCGTAAATATCTAAATATCCATTTTACGGCTTCCCAATGCTTCTTACCCAGATTCTATAGAAACTGGCTCACCACTCCCACGGCATGAGCAATGTCGGGCCTAGTACAAACCATAGCATATATTAAACTCCCGACCGCCGAGGCATATGGAATTTTATCCATATCCTCAATCTCCTCCTTCGTCTTAGGGCAATCTTGGCTCGTCAATTTAAAATTGTTAGTAAGAGGCGAACTAACAACTTTAGCTTTGTCCATGTTGAAACGTTTAAGCACCTTCTCGATGTATTGCTCTTGCGACATGTGCAATTTCTGGGCTGCTCTATCCCGAGTAATTCTTATCCCAAGAATTTGTTTAGCCGCCCCCAAGTCCTTCATGGCAAAGGACTTACTCAATTCTTTCTTCAAGTCGGCAATCCTCTCGGCATTCTTGCCAACGATCAATATGTCGTCCACATAGAGCAATAAGATGATAAAGTCATCATCTCCGAATTTCTTGAAAAATACGCAATGGTCGAGAGTCGTCTTCCGGTAGCCTTGCTCCCCCATAACCGACTCAAACTTCTTGTACCATTGCGTATTTTTCAACCCGTACAAACTCTTCCGAAGTTTACACACATAATCCTCTTTTCCTTCGACCTCAAATCCTTCCGGTTGCTTCATATAAATTTCTTTGTCAAGGTCTCCGTGAATAAAATCCATCTTGACATCCATTTGCTCAACCTCAAGATCAAGGCTAGCCGCAATACCAAGGACCAATCGAATCGATCCTATCTTCACAACCGGAGAAAAAATCTCGTCAAAATCAATGCCCTTCTTTTGACTAAATCCTTTCACTATGAGTCTAGATTTGTATCGGGTCAACGAGGTATGCTCCTCCAACTTCACCCGATATACCCATTTGTTTCTTAAAGCCCTCTTGCCTTTCGGCAACTTCACCAACTCGTAAGTGTTATTCTCATGCAAGGAACTCATCTCGTATTGCATGGCATCCATCCATTCTTTCTTCTTTTCATCCTCCATTGCCTCCGCAAAATATTCAGGCTCTCCCTCGTCGGTGAGTAAGACGTACTCATCGGCCGAATAATGGGTGGAGGGATGACGGTCCCTCGTCGACCGCCTATGAAGAACAAAAGATGGCATGTTCGTCACGGGTAGATCGGGATGAGATCCATCGGTGTCATCTTGTCTCAACTCATCGTTGTCACCGGTATCTTGTTGTTCATCATTTTGGACATCATCTCCAATGGGTGTCTCAACATTTTGTGGAGGAACGGGGTCCAAATCAATGAGATCATAGTCGTGTTGCGGAGCCGACTCTCCATTCTCAACATCTTTCATTGTTTGATCTTCAACAAAAACAACGTCTCTCGACTGAACAAGCCTCTTTGTCACCGGGTCATATAATCTATACCCGAAATCATCAAGCCCGTAGCCAATAAAAATACAAGGCTTTGTCTTGGAATCAAGTTTTGATCTCTCATCATTCGGAATGTGAACAAAAGCTTTACATCTGAAGACCCTCAAGTGGCGGTACGAGATCTCTTCACCGCTCCACACCTTATCTGGGACATCAAACTCCAAAGGAACACATGGCGTCAAATTGATAACATGAACCGCCGTGTTCAAATCTTCTCCCCAAAATGACTTGGGCAATCCGGCATGTGAGAGCAAACAGCGAGCTCTCTCGACCAAAGTTCGGTTCATTCTCTCCACCAAGACATTGAGTTTCGGAGTCTTCTGGGGCATCTTTTGATATCGGATCCCTTGCTCTCGGCAATATTCATCAAAGGGTCTGGTGTACTCTCCACCGTTGTCCGTCCGGATACACTTTAATTTCTTCCCGGTCTCTCTTTCCACCGAGGCATGAAATTGTTTGAAAGTGCTAACACTTGATCTTTGGTCTTCAAGGTGTATGCCCATACCTTCCTAGAGTGATCGTCGATGAATGTGACAAAATATCGGCAACCACCGAGCGTCCTAGTCTTCATAGGACCACAAACATCGGAATGAACAAGATCAAGAACATTTTCCTTCCGTGAAGGAGTATGACTCTTAAAGGTGACTCTTAGTTGTTTCCGGCAAGACAATGAGAGCATCTTTTAAGATGTACCTTGTGAACCCCGGACAAAACCTCCTTCTTCGACAATAACGCCATTCCTTTTTCACTCATGTGACCGAGCCTCTTATGCCATGGCTCGGCCATGTCATTATTGTCGATTATGTTCATGAAATTAGTCGTGACCTTCAGAAGTGTCACGTACAATTTTCCTTCCTTTTGTCCTCTCCCGACAATCAAGGAACCTCTAGTGAGTTTCCACAACCCCTTGCCAAAACCGCTATGATAACCGTCATCATCAAGTAAACCAACGGACATTACATTAAGCCTCATGTCCGTAACATGTTTTACATTCCGTAAAACAATTTCCATTCCGGTGTCGAATCTCAAATGCACATCTCCCACTCCAACAATCTTGGATAACCCATCGTTACCCATCTTGGAGTATAAGAGGAATAAAAATTTCTACGTGATGTAACATGACACGTAGCACCACTATCGACCAGCCAACTCGAATCATCTCTCGCAAGGTTGACCATATCATAATCACAACAAACAAAGAATTCTTCGGTAGTAGTATTAACTTCGGCTTTATCATTACTACCGCTTTCCTTCTTTTGTGAATTTTCTCGGCCTTGGCGATTCTCCTTCTTCAATTGTCAGCAAAATTTCTTAGTATGCCCTTTCTTACCACAATGGTAACATTCGATATTGGTATACTTCCCTTGAGAACTACTCATTTGTGGCCCTCTATTACTCGGACCTCTACTTTGACCTCTCCCCCATCTTTCGGTAACTAGAACATCCGACTGTGAAGAAGATCCTTGTGCTTTTCTTCGGACCTCCTCATTCAACATGTTCCCTTTAGCTAATTCCGTCGAAATGACTCCATCGGGGGCGGAGTTAGACAACGACGTTCGGAATGTCTCCCAAGTGTCCGGCAATGTGCCTAACAACCACAAAGCTTGCACCTCCTCTTCGAATTTAATTCCCATTCCGACAAGTTGATTAATTATGCCTTGGAATGTATTCAAATGATCCGATAGAGGAGTCCCGTCTCGAAACTTCAAATTCATCATTTGTTTAATGAGGAATAACTTATTATTCCCCGTCTTCCGAGCATACAATTGCTCGAACTTGTGCCATAATTCTCGAGCATCCTTCTCTCCACTAATATGGTTCAAAACCATGTCATCCAGCCATTGTCGAATATATCCGCAAACTTGGCGATGCAAAATAGTCCACTCCGCGTCGGACTTCCCTTCTGGTTTATCTTTGCTAAAAACTGGCATATAATAATCCTTCACGTATAGAAGGTCTTCCATCTTCCCCTTCCATACGTGGTAGTTTGAACTGTTCAAGTTAACCATTCTACTCGTGTTAGCTTTCATCTTACGATTGAGATATTAAACACCACGAAACAATGAATCCCGTGGCTCCAATACCACTTTGTTGGGAAAAATACTGACAAACGTCACGTCACAACGAATAAAGCGGAACCTCGTTTGACAAATTCCCACTCTTCAATCGTAACTTTGTGGTTACCGACGAGTAGAGCAACAATTACAACTCGATAAAATTAATACAAAAGATATTCGAAAGCAATAAATAACGAGACACAATTTTTAGTGTGGAAAACCCCTCAAGATGAGAGTAAAAACCACGGGACCGAAGCCGCTTAAATTCACTATCACCAATACACACAAATACACAATCGTCCCTAATACAAACTAGAGGTATACACCAATCGTGAAATACTTAGTAATAAATGTTCTTCAAGTATTTAGAATCAACAATAACAACAAGATCGAGAAAGGAAACAACCGTAAATAGCTTACACAAAGAGCTAATGAAATACCCGTACTTCCGGACTCAAAAACTCTATCTACACCGGTGAAAAGATTTACCCAATAGCTACCAAGCTCTTGTCAAAAGATCACGACGATCCGACCGATAAATCTCCGGGAAAATGAATAATTGTATTTCTCTCTCTTGTTTCTCTCTCTATCTCTCTCTTGTTCTTCTCTCAAATGTGTATATGATGTTGTGTGTGAAATCCCGTCTGAAACCTGATAAAAAAGATCCCCTTTTGCAAGTTTGACCCATGTGCCACGGCCCGGCCCAAGTGTGTCGCGGCACACAGCGCAAAATTGCGCCCAGGACTCGGCAGGGGGCCGCGGCCCAGAGTACAGACGCGCCAGGGAAAATGACGGGGCCGCGGCTCGGCAGGGATGTGCCGCGGCCCCAGGTGATCGGCAGCGCTCGGCAGGGAGAGACTCGGCAGGGGCCGGAAGGGGGTGCTCGGCAGGGGCCGTGGCCCAGAGTACAGTCGTGCCAGGATGTGCTGAGTGATTTCGGGGCCGCGGCTCGGCAGCTGTGTGCCGCGGCCCAGCAGTGTTGGTGAGGAAAAAATGACTTTTCAAGCGAAGTGCCACGGCTCGGAGGGTTTGTTCCGTGGCCTGGAGTCCGGTCGACTCCGAAAATACCTATATTTCGGAAATTACTCCTACAGGTTCTAGTCAAGTTTTATGAGTTTTACCCAATTGAAATCTGTTACTCAGATTTTGACACTTGTTACCGTTTTGGCTCTAATTTATTCATACGGATGAGTTACGGGGTGAGCCAAGCGGCAAAATGACCACAAGACAAAGCTCTACAATCCTATATGTTTACCTAAGTTTTCAAGTCCACAGATTTTGCCCAGTAATTACGTTTACAGCCCCTGGTCAGAATCAAACTTTGCAAATCAAGTCCTTTCGATGTTTCTAGTGGTTTAGTCCTATTTACCAAGCATAATCAAGTATAATAAGCATACAAAACATATCAAATACATGAAATATTAATATTTATAGTAATCAAAGGTAATAAATATAGGAGTTTGCTTACAATCCTTGTGATGAAATTTAACAAGAACCAAGAACTAAGAACACTAACTTAAATCCTTACAACCAAAAACCCTAGCTTCCATAATTCACCCAAGTCTTGACAAATCTTTAAGAAAACTTGTAATAATACTTGAAAACTTTCCAATAAATCACCCTTGTGTAGCTTGCAAATTAACCATGAAATGAAATAAATAGGACTTGATTCATGTAGAGCTTAACAATATCTTCAATGGTGATGTGATAATTGTTAAGTGAAAATCAAAGATGGAGAGTGTATGAATTAGAGTGTGTTCGTTTATGGTGAGGAAACAACAGAGAATGAATGAGTTATTTGGCTAGTGAATGGAAGATATATGTAAGTAAATGAGGAGGTTAGTTTTTAGGATATTTATTCAAGGAAGAGAATTCAAAAATATGATTTTGATAATTTAGATATTATTAGTTAGATATTATGTATTTCTTGGTGACTAAGTAAAATGACTAGGTAAAAATTTAGTTAGTTTAATGTAATATTATGTATAAACTAGTTGTTAGAGGATAAAACTTAAAGCGTGTTTTCTTAGAAACGTGTAAGACATAAAACGTATGAAGTTTACGTGAAAATGGAAAAAGTGAAATGTGACTTTTCTAATATGATTATTATGAACCTAAAAGGCTTATAATGTGTAGACTGGGCCTAGTCTAGTGTCGGTTGGTGTTAAATATTCGTTAAACCTAAAACCGGAAAGGTTAAATCGTGTTACACGTAAATCAGAAAACGTAAAAATCCAAAACTTGTGGAAATATTGTAAGCTATGAAAAATGCGTATTTTTCTTGTTTGTAATATTGTACGTACATATCGGGATGTTTAAATGACGTTTAGGCCAAAACGAAAATCGAAGACACGGTTTTGCGAAACCAGTTTCTTAACAACTTTGACGTATGTTGCATAAAAAATGACCCGACGAGTGTCAAACTCTCATGTCATCGTGGAAATAGGTTAACTTACGAGAATAAAAAAATACGGGAGTGAATAGTAAAATACGAGGATGAATAGTAACTTGAAAATACGAATTGTTACACATTTCCTAAGCATTTTTATTTTTGAGAGTTCATTTCCTAAATATAGTTATTTTGAGTCATTTTACGTCAAAACGAATAGGAACGAGTCATACTTAGCAACAATTTTGTAAATTATTAAATATGTGTAACTAATAAATAAAATAAAAATATAATAATAATAATAAAGATGTATAAAAAGAATGGGCCGATAAAAAATTTTAAGTTTTAATCTTTCAAGTTAATTATGTAACTTACATGGATGGAATTAGGGTTTTTAAATTATGATTGTAAATCTATAATTTTGTAGCTTAATGATGATTAGAGTAATAAACTTAGGTGTTTGCATGATTATTACATCCATGTAATAACAAGTTAGGGTTTGTAGAATTTCGATTAAGATTCTGGCAGATTCATAACCTCATAAAGATAGGGCTGGAAATCGAGTTATACAATAGGGCTTTACATGTTTCTTGACTCTATAATTAAGTTCGAGATGTCTACTTTCTAATATGTAAGCCTCTTGGTCATTGGAGGCCGGGAGGGTAGTCGTATGATTTTTGCAAGATTGGTTGTCAACCTGAATTTTTGAGTCTGATTTCAGTCGGTTTCTATGATATTTAGTTCACAAATTATAAAGATTGAGAACCCCAAATTTTAGTAGGAGAACATTCAACATGTTTATTAATTACTGTAATTTTTGTAGATTTTTCTGAAAGGCCTAAGTATGTGTATAAAATACAAACTTTTCGGATATACAAACAGGTCACTTTCTGGACAGTTTTGAAAAATGATTTTTTATTGAATACTTACATAGGAGATAAAATCTATAAAAATTATGGGAAGTACATAACACATATAGGTACTATATATTAAAATTACAGAACCTTAGGAGTTTGTTTGTTATGTCATTAAAATTATAAAAAAAAAAGAAGCAAAAATAGATAAAACGAGGTTAAATTATTTTGACATGAGCTTCAAGTAGTATGATATAGGGGAATTTTTAGTTAAATGTTCCCAATCCATCCCGTGTGAGTTACCGTGGTGAGGTTATAAGCCTTGATCACTTTTAACTTATGTTGTTTTCATTTGTTTTAGATTGCTAGTTCGTGATTGTGCATCATAATTGTTTAGCTGTGGATCAAGGTGAGTTTGTGGCTCCTACTTTTTACTTTTTTTCTCAACGGGGGAAAATGATACTTAACTGTTTTTCAAATGCTTTCATGTTGTGCTAAATTACTGTTTTCGTTGGACAACTATGTGTATATGATCTGCTAGGGTGGTGTACATACTTTCTGTGTGGTTTTGATGTGTGGTTCATTCTGTATGGTACATGTTAGATTTTCAAACTCTTCTAGATGCATTAGTCAAATAAAACAGCTAGATGCATTAGTCAAATAAAACAGCTAGATGTAGTCAAGAAATAAACTTTCGTAAAATATGGTAGGCTAATGTGAGACTTGGCATGTGTTCACAAGTATTTAATTGTGTGATGTAAGGCATGAGGTGTGCTAACTATAAGCAGCCTATAAATAGATCTCCCTACAGCAGATATAAAAACACACCAAGAAACAACAACACAGTTTGTAGAGAGAAAAAGAGCAGTAGCTCAGAGAGAGGAAAGAGAGAAAGGCTGAAGCCTAGTTGTTGTGTAAGAAAGTTGCAGCTTATTGTTATTAATATATACAGGTGTGTGTTTGTGTTATACAAAGTTTTTTATATATTTGGTGCAAGACCCATCTACGTTTCCAACAAGTGGCATCGGAGCAAGGTTCCGTTCGTGAAAAAAAAAATGGCGAATATGATGCAACCACAAATTCCGAAATTGACGAGTACAAATTACGGAAATTGGAGTATCCAAATGAAGGTGTTACTCGGTTCCTACGATAATTGGGATATTATCGAAAATGGGTATGACGAGCCCGTAGATGCAACTGCAGAAGCAACACTTTCGAATGCCGAGAAGACGGCACTAAAAGAGTCCCGGAAAAAGATAAAAAGCTTTGTTTACTATTTTTCAAGGTGTTGATGAATCAACCTTTGAAAAATTTCTAAGCAAAAGCGAAAAGATGCGTGGGAAATTTTGCAAAAATCATTCCAAGGTGTCGAGAAAGTCAAAAGGGTGCGGCTCCAAGTACTCCGTGGTGAGTTTGAAAATATCAAAATGAAAAGTTCAGAAAATATCGGTGAATATGTTACGCGTTTGAAAACGGTAACAAATGAGATGAAAAGAAACGGCGAAAGTCTCGATGATGTTCGGGTCATGGAAAAACTTCTTCGCTCGTTGGTAAGAAAATTTGACTATGTTGTTACGTCGATCGAAGAGTCAAAAGATTTGTCCAAAATTTCTATTGATGAGCTCGTGGGTTCACTACAAGCACATGAGCAACGGATGAATCAGTACGATGATACAAGCTATTTAGAAAAAGCGTTGCAAAGCAAGGCGACTATTGATGACAGTCCAGGCAGTAGCAATTATGTACGTGGAAGAGGTGGCTATAGAGGTGGCTACCGAGGTGGACGAGGACGAGGAAGAGGAAGACAATCTTTCAACAGAGACCAGAAAAATGAAGGCTATCAGCCATCTGGTCGTGGTCAAAATTTCAGAGGCCGAGGAAGAGGCAGATTTCAACAACGAGGTGACAAGTCTCATTTTCAATGTTATAATTGCAACAAGTATGGCCATTTCAGTTACGAGTGTAGAGCTCCAAAGGCGGAAGAAAATAATCACTTTCTTTGCCAAAAGAAGACGAGGATGTGGGGACCGTGTATTCCTCACATACAAAGAAAATGAAGAAGGCAAGAAAAATACAGTATCTTGACTCGGGCGCCGATAATCACATGTCCGGCCAAAAGAGCTATTTACAGAAATAGACGATACCGTCTACGGAGAAGTTACTTTTGGTGACTCGTCAAAGGCTCCAATCAAAGGGAAAGGTATTATTATGATCATCTCAAAGAATGGTGATAAAAAGTATATCAATGATGTCTATTATATACCTGCTTTGAAAAGTAATATCATCAGCCTTGGTCAACTTGTGGAGAAAGGATATGACATACGAATGAGGGACAACTCTCTCGTACTCAGAAATCGAGTTCAGGAATTGATTGCTAATGTGAAGATGACAAAGAACCGTCTGTTTATACTTGATATGCAGACAGAGGTGCACAAATGCTTAAAGTCCGTCATTAAAAATGACTCATGGTTATGGCATTTAAGATTTGGTCATCTTGGATTTACTGGCCTGAAATTATTATCAAAAACAAAGATGGTGGACGGCTTGCCAGAAATCAACGAACCAAATCAATTATGTGAAGCATGTATCAAAGGAAAGCAACACAGGCAGAGTTTTCCTATTGGAAAGTCATGGAGAGCTAGGAGGCCATTGGAGATTGTTCACACTGACATAGCTGGTCCGTTTGATATCGCATCACTTGGCGAGCAGTACTACCTAAGATTTATTGATGATTTTAGCGAGAAAGAGTTGGGTATACATTCTTAAAGAAAAGGCGAGGCTCTTGATAAATTCAAGGAGTTCAAAGCAATGGCGGAAAAACAAAGTGGTCGTGCCAGAGATGCGAGATCGAGACAGAGGAGGCGAGTATACTTCAAATTTGTTCAATGATTTCTGCATAGCACATGGAATCAATCACCAGTTGACAGCATCATATACTCCACAACAAAACGGCGTTGCTGAAAGAAAGAATCGTACAATTCTTGATATGGCAAGAAGTATGGTGAAGGGAAAGCACATGCCAAGAAGTTTTTGGGCTGAAGCCGTGCTATGTGCTGTTTATTTGCTAAATCGTTGTCCAACAAAGAGTGTCAGATTCAAAACACCAAATGAAGCATGGAGTGGTAGCAAACCAGTAGTTGGACATCTCAGAATTTTTGGATGCATTGCATATGCTCATGTTCCTGATCAAAAGAGAAAGAAGCTAGATGACAAAGGTGAAAAGTGTATCTTCATCGGATATGACAAAAGCAGCAAGGCCTACAGACTCTACAATCCATTGACAAAGAAGGTAATCATTTCACGAGATGTTGAATTTGATGAAACAGATTACTGGAGATGGAGCGCAGAAGAAAGAAAAGTTGCAGGTTTATTTTTTGAAGAAGACGATGGTGATGACTCACATAATGAAGGTGATGAAAATGATGATCCGACTCCAACACCAAGTCCAAATCAACAAATTCCTACATCAACACCATCGACGTCGAAGCAACAATTCGGGGAGCACCAAGAAAATGCGGAGTCTAGATGATATCTACGATGCAACAAGTCCAAGACAAACAACATTTGATTATTCATTATTTTGCTTGATGGTAGTGTGATCCAAGAACATTTGAGGAAGCTTCAAGAAAGTAAGTGGAACAAAGCCATGGATGAAGAAATCGGTGCAATCAAGAAGAATGATGCATGGGAGCTCACGGATATTCAGACGGACACAAAGCAATTGGTGTCAAATGGGTTTACAAGACAAAGACCAATCAAGATGGAGAAGTGGAGAAATACAAGGCAAGACTAGTTGCTAAAGGCTACAAGCAGAAATACGGGATTGACTATGATGAGGTATTTGCTCCGGTTGCAAGAGTTGATACTATACGACTTCTTACAACAATTGCGAAAGAATCGGTGGAAGATTTATCGATGGATGTCAAGTCGGCATTCCTAAATGGTTATCTCGAAGAAGAAGTCTATATTGACCAACCACTGGATATGTCCAAAGAGGCCGGGAAGATAAAGTCTACAAATTGAAGAAAGCATTATGCGGGTTGAAGCAAGCTCAGGAGCTTGGAACACAAGGGTTGATGAATATTTTCAAGAATGGTTTTGTGAAAAGTCCATACGAGCATGCACTCTACACAAAAACAAATTCAGGGGGAGATATCATGATAGTATGCTTGTACGTGGATGATATGATTTTCACTGGCAACAATCCTCGTATGTTCAATGATTTTAAGAAAGTTATGACTAACGAATTTGAGATGACAGATATTGGTCAAATGTCTTACTTTCTTGGAGTCGAGGTGAAGCAAAGCAAAGATGGGATTTTTATGTCTCGTAAAAATATGCCGAGCAGATTTTAAGCAAGTTCAGAATGGAAGATTGCAAGCCGGTGAGCACACCCGCAGAAACGAGCATAAAGCTCAGAAATGATTCAACGAGAGAGTCGGTAAATCCGACACTGTTCAAAAGTTTGGTTGGAAGTTTGAGGTACCTAACTTTCACTCGTCCAGATATTATGTATGCAGTTGGACTGATTAGTAGGTACATGGAGAAGCCAAAGCAAGATCACTTCATGGCAGCTAAAAGAATTTTGAGGTACATAAGAGGTACACTTGATCATGGTTTATTTTACACGCACTCTCAAGATTCAAAATTAGTTGGCTACTCAGACAGTGATTTTGGCGGAGATTTGGATGACGGGAAAAGCACTTCGGGATATGCTTTTCATATCGGTTCGGCGATATTTTCGTGGTCATCAAAGAAGCAACAGACAGTTGCTCTCTCAACAAGTGAGGCGAGAATACATGGCGCAGCAGCGTGCGCATGTCAAGCTATGTGGCTAGGCTACATATTGGGCGAGTTAAATCTTGCGAAGGAGGATCCGGTTAGAATATACGTGGATAACAAATCTGCTATATCTCTCGCGAAAAATCCAGTGTCACACAGTCGAAGCAAGCACATCAACATAAAATATCATTTTATTCGAGAACAGGTGAACGACAAAATTGTAGAACTGGTGTACTGCAAAACCGAAGACAACCTAGCAGATATATTTACAAAGCCATTGAAGCCAGATGTGTTTCATAAGATGAAAGAAAAGCTCGAAATGCAAAGTCGAGTTTGAGGGGGAGTGTTAGATTTTCAAACTCTTCTAGATGCATTAGTCAAATAAAACAGCTAGATGCATTAGTCAAATAAAACAGCTAGATGTAGTCAAGAAATAAACTTTCGTAAAATATGGTAGGCTAATGTGAGACTTGGCATGTGTTCACAAGTATTTAATTGTGTGATGTAAGGCATGAGGTGTGCTAACTATAAGCAGCCTATAAATAGATCTCCCTACAGCAGATATAAAAACACACCAAGAAACAACAACACAGTTTGTAGAGAGAAAAAGAGCAGTAGCTCAGAGAGAGGAAAGAGAGAAAGGCTGAAGCCTAGTTGTTGTGTAAGAAAGTTGCAGCTTATTGTTATTAATATATACAGGTTTGTGTTATACAAAGTTTTTTATATATTTGGTGCAAGACCCATCTACGTTTCCAACAGTACAAACATTGTGTGGTACTTTCTTCGTGGTTCTTACGGTGTGGTAGAATCCCATAAAGCCATAAAAAGTACACACGTTTTAGCTCCAGCTGGTAGGCTACGTGATGATTAGATTTTAGTTGCAATGGTTACAAATTTGGTTGCAACGATTACAAGTTTGGATACATTGAATATGAGTTTGGATACAATGGTTACAAGTTTGAGTACAAGGTTTTCAATTTATTTCACATACTACTATGCTGAATTATATTACATTGTCCACTGTTTACAATTGATTTGATGTGACATGCACAACTTTGGGTCAAATTCTTTTTGATTAAACCCACACTCTCACCAACTTTATAGTTGACGTTTTCAAGTATCGTTTTCAGGTGATAATAGAGATGCATAAGGATATCAAGAGATCGGGGCTAGCAAGACTTTAGGATTACTTGCATTTGGAGTCTTTTATGCTAATTTTACATACTTTGTATTTCATACTTGTTAGTCATGATGTTTATGATTTTGGTAGTTTGGGATTTAAATTTCTATGACTATGTATTGTTATGTTACGATTAACTTTGATACAAGTCTTCTCTTGTGTCGGGTGTCGTCATAGCATTTTGTATTATTATTATTACATTTAGAGTTTCTCTATTTATTTATCAAGGTGCTGTGACGATACCTATCATGTTATGCCTCGTGTTTCCGCCTTGGCGGGGTGTGACACTAGGGTATAGAAACGTGGACAGTAGGGTTTTAGGGATAGGGTTTAGAGAACAGTAATGAGCACAGCAATAGGAAAACTCACTAAAACAAGGAAACAACTTGAATCCAATGAATGATTAACCAAAAAGAGCACACAGTACTAACGATCAACGAAACCACAAAGTTGACTGGTATCCAATTACCAATACCAACGATCGACTGTAGACAATAGTCGACTGGTGTAAAGAACATGCAGCAAAAACAAGTCAACTTGCTAGATACCAACGATCGACAGAAAAACCAACGATCAATAGAAAAACCACAACGTTCACTGGTATGCAATCACCAACACCAACGATCGACTTTAAACAATAGTCGACTGGTGTAAAGAATAGGTAGCAAAAAAAACAAGAAAACTGGAAACATTTTGGAGGATCGGTTAGTGTTTTTAGGGTTTTGGTTGGATCGGTATACTTAGGCTGATACCATGTAATCGGTAATGTGTGAATGTCTCATTAATGTGAATAACATGTACATAAGTAGGGATATACAAAATAGTGTAGAACTCGGGCTTGAGCCTATTACAATATATCGACTAACAGTCATCTGAGCAATTTGGTCGTTGTATCTCTTATTATGATTGCACTTTACCCATTTGTTCTACATTTTGGCCAAAAAATGTTGTAATGTCTTATTATGTTTACACTAGTTAACAGAATATGTCTTGGTAATTAATACCTAAAAACACATGTTTCTACTTGAACTTGTCTCAACTAGTTACGCAGCTCAACGGACATATTTTTTGTCAAATCTGAAAACTTAGGAGCATATCAAATCAAATTTGTTGCTACTGGTCACCGAGTATCAATTATTCAACTAAAATTAAGGTTAATAATGTTGCAGAAATGATATTCATAGATATCCCTTGACGCATTTTGCATCCAACAATTCCATTTACAAATCATGAAGACATACTTATAAAAAAGGAGTCTATCATAAATCATACATAATAATCAATCTTTTGTGGCTTACTTTAAGTGTTGCATTCTAAGAAATTTAGCTCATTTGTATATGGATTTAAAGAATATCATATATACCATGTTTGGATGCTCTGCCGAACTCATCAAATTACATGCACCTTAATAAAAAGTGTTTTCCGTTAAAAGTTTGTAAGGATATTATTGTTGTTCGGCATGTTTTGATTATAACTCATAAATTGCGGGTACCTCGTCAAACTATATACTCCATTTCATTATCTGAGATTTCAAGCAAGAAAAACTTGTTAAAATGTTTGCATGAATAAAATCAGATAGTATAAGCTTTGTAACACCCCAGATATATTCAGGAATATTACAGCGCCGTAAATCCTTTACATAAGAATTTACAAGGCTGGAGAAATGAAAAGACAATAACAGATACCAACATATGAAAGTAACTGAAATAAAATACAACAGTTCTGGGCCAACACAAAAATACAAATATCCAAATGAAGAAATGTTAATACATCACCAAATCCAACATCACAACCGATGACGTACTCGAGTACTTATTAAAACAACACAAACAAAAGACAATTGAACCCGGCCGGAAAATCACTCTGCACTCTCGTCGTCATGCAGCTCCAGTGGTTGTTTTTCTGCTCTCATGGATCCTAAACATAAACAAATGTTCACCCCCGAAGGGGTTAGCACAACGATGCTAGTACAAGTACCACAATGTATTATTCAACATCTCACGAAGAATAATAACAACAAAATTGACAAAATACCAACGAGTCTCCTCCTACGAGAAACTCATAAATAACATACACAATGATAATCACAACATGATATCACAACATACACATGGTAATTCCGATGATCCAGCGTTCACTGCCTAGATCCCCCAATGATCCTGTCAGACCAACCCGTGGTGCAAAAACTCGTCCGATGATCCAGCACACGCTAGCATAGATCCCTCAATGATCCCGTCGGACCAATACGAGGTGGACATACAACAACGACATATATGCACAATAATATGTATGACATCAATACATAAAACAATTAAAGTACTTGCCTCTATCTGACGACAAGAATAACACTTCCACGAATATCAAAACACTCGAAGGTCGCCCCTTCGTAATCACGTTTCAAAACTCGAACCTTTAAACAAAAGAATCATACGGAGTTCATCATGCGTCATATAACTAACGTACGAACATCTAACAACCAGACTACCGCCGAAAGTTCAACAAAATGTAACATGCCTGATCTGCATAACGTACGTTACGTATACAACGTAGCGTACATTAATTCTGCCCGTTAGCGTACATTAGTTACAGGCCTAGCATACGCTAAATACATATATGAAAGTTTCTTACTGAGCAGATGACTGTCACGATTTGTGATGAAGCGTACGAAATCCTCAGTGATTAACGTACGTTATCCTCATACATATCATGCTCATACAATTATGAATGATCATACGGATTAAAACATCTTAGAATTTCCAGGATAAACATGCCATCATAATACCATACTCCAATCTTGATGACAAATCCTTAAATGAAGTTCGGAAGGTCTATGGTTGTTTTCAATGTCATTATTACATTTAAACTATCATCTTGAAGATTTGGTTAACAATCCACCTTTACAAGATACAACAAATCCTTCCATGATCAACCTCCTAGGCTCGTCTAACAAAAGTGATATTGATACCAAGTCCGTGATTACTACGAATACACCTTCCAAATGTGGATTATCAATCTCATAAACTTCCTTTACTTGTTCATCATAACAAGATTCAAATTATGATGTTCTTAACCAAGGTACTTAAAGCATAATCATCTCAACTTCCTAAATATGATGTTTGGTTGAATTAAATCATCCATGGAACTTAATATCTTGATAGCATGATCATAATATCCTTAAGGACACAAATCCAAGGCTGGAGATAGCATAACATGCCTTAAGATGAAGAAAATGCTAAGACAATAGGTAGAATCCAACTCTGGTTGCTTGTATGCCAATAAAAGATGATTCTCCACTTCAATGATCAAGTATAAGTAATCTCCAATCCTCAATGACCAAGTATTAAGTAATCTAAAGGTGTTTAAGGTGGCTGGGAACTCTACGGGGAAGAAGTATGTTGAAAGCCAAGTGAAAGAAATGAATGAAATGAAATGGGGTGCTGTCCCATTTATAACTTTCTGACCTTAACGTATGTTAGCCTTCATGCATAACGTACATTAGTCGCTTAGCGTACGCTACCCAGTATACTTAGTGTACGCTATCGTTCAATGATAGTTAACTATTCTCATTCTGTACTCTATTACGTATGTTACACCATCAGGTTACGTACGTAAACAACACCCATTACGTACGTTAGACACAGACCTTAGCAAACGTTAACACATGTTGACTTCAAAACTGTCTAGGTTCATCCGCGGAATCTCATCCGGACCCATTGTATGGCTAGCGCATGTGCTAGCCAACCAACTCAATTATTAGCTGCCTTACGTACGCTACGCTTCATTCGTAGCGTACGCTAACTTTGGCAGATAACGTACGTTAAGCTTCCTTCGTAGCGTACGTTATCATGTAAATGCATGTGAAAATTTACATGTTGATATTATCATGCATATGGATACGAATACGAGAAATATCATACTTCGATTATTGATAACACCAATCCGAATAATACAGGGTTCAATTACAGATGAAATACTCAATAATTAATCTGGATATTACATACTCTACTTCTAAAAAGGAGTTTCGTCCCGAAACTCAAGACGAAAATAACTCCGGATATCTGGAACTCATATTATCTTCGGTTTCCCAAGTGGCTTCTTCCACTCCGTAGTGCGACACTGAACCTTAACCAAAGCGATCGGTTTGTTTCTCAATTGCTTAACTCGACTCTCGAGTATCCTGATCGGTCTCTCTTCAAACGTGCCATCCTGAGCGACTTCGATCTCGCCGAAATTAATGACATGACTAGGATCTGGTATATACTTCCGTAACTGGGATACGTGGAACACGTTATGAACATGGCTCAATGACATCGGTAATGCCAACATATATGCCAACTCCCCAACTCTCTCAAGAATCTCGAACGGTCCGATATATCTTGAACTTAGCTTTCCCTTTCTCCCGAAACGAAAGATTCCCCGAGTAGGAGAAACCTTTAAAAGTACGTGATCTCCAATACTGAACTCTAATGGGCGACAGCACACGTCTGCGTAAGATTTCTGTCGACTCTGGGCGGTCAACAGTCTTTCGCGAATCAAGGTTATCTTCTCTCGTGTCTGCATGATAAATTCCGGTTCCGTCCCGATCAAGTCTGATGAATCGTCCCAACATAGGAGCGATCTGCATCTCCTCCCGTATAAATCCTCAAATGGTGCCATCATAATAGAAGTGTGCCAACTATTATTATAGGTAAATTCAATCAACGGTAGATGAATTTCCCAATCAGTCGACCAATCTAAGGCACAAGCTCTCGGCATGTCTTCCACTGTTTGAATAGTCCTCTTGGACTGTCCGTCTGTCTGTGGATGATAATCCGTACTGAAGTTCAATTCGGTTCCCAATGCCTTATGAACTGCTTTCCAAAAATGAGACACGAAACCGTCTCGGTTAGAAATAATGGTCTTCGGTGTACCATGCAATTGGACTATCTATGAAATGAATACTCGTGCCAACTTCTCGGGTCCCCATGTAACGCCCCCAAAACCATCCGGGATATTACAGCGCCGTGGGTCCCGCGCCGGAACCCACCAGGCTAAAAACCATTTCAAAAATGTTTAAAAACGCCAAAAGGCCGATGACGGTAATATTTTAGATACTCAAATATTTTCAAAAGCATAGTGCTCAAATACCGTCATAAAATACCATGTGGAAATACAAGGCGAAATGCCAAGTCTCGACAGTTCAAAGTGTACGTTAAGCCATCCTTAAACGTACCGATAAAATAGTTAGGAAAAAGGGTTTGACGAAATAACTCAAGTTTGCAAAATGCCAAAAGGCCATTTTAAAATACACACGAGTTGGTAAAGATACCGAAAAGCCATTTTAAAGTACACACGCATTGGATAAAAATACAGTTCAAAATACACATTTACAGCGGAATAAAACAACCAGAAGAGAATACTCAATACTCAAATAAATGCCACAGCCAGTATCACCCGGGAAGCTCACCCCTTCACGACCGCTACTAGCTCGATCTTCGAGTACCTAAAAGTAAAGCCCACGATGGGGTCAGCCACAATACTCAACAATGATATCAATCACATCATGATAAATAATTACATATCAATGTAATAACGAAGTAAGAATACTACCAATATAATCTTACCGTTATAACCTTACCAATTCATAGCAATCCATACTAAATCAATCATTGACATATTCCACATTTCGTATTCTCAAATGATGAAATGAATTCAACAACAATTATATGTACTGTATTCCAAAAATACTGACAATCCTCAAAACATCATCATAACTCATAAGTGTGGAAATAATCCAATCTGTGCCAACTCCTGTCCGTCGGATTACACAATCAAATCTCGACCTGGATAAACCAATAATACACAACATATCTGTAGATCAAGTACCACATGATAATGATAACAAATCCTGAAACATCGACGTACAGTCCGAATGTTCATACGATCAGTAACAATGATCAACCAATACATCAACTGAGAATATCATCGACATGATAACTCCAATATGACCAACAAAGGATCAACGATAACTGAGAGTACCCTCAACATGGTAAACTCCCAACACGATCAACAAAAATCAACAATAACCGAGAATACCCTCAATATGGTAAACTCTAACACGATCAACAAGGATCAACAATAACCGAGAATACCCTCAACATGGTAAACTCTAACACGATCAACAAATGATCAACAATAACCGAGAATACCCTCAACAAGGTAGACTCCAAATGATCAACAATAATGGATCTCAAAGAAATAACTCTGACTATCGAACATACCCCTCGGGCGTATGAACAACCAGTCACAAACCGTCGAACATATCCAATCATACATGGGATATGAACGACCCAATAATATGGCTCAAAAGATGGACGTCACAGTACGCCCGATCCGGAAATGTGTTTGTGCACAATCCACCCCGGGTATCGATCAAATACACGTGTGGTCTTGTACCTAATTAGCCTCACGAACTACGTCTCGTGTGCACGGTTCAATGCGGAAACATTCACGCATAACCATCATGTGCCCGGCTAAAAATCCTACACAATAACCAATCGGCACGCAGATATGACTCCAGATATGTCACGATGCAACATGACAACAAAACTCAAAGAATTACATATCCAATAAGGATCAAAAGATTCACCGAAGTGAACAATGACAAACTGACAAAGAAAAGTCGACACGACTAATCAATATCCAAAACAACAATCCTGGGATCATAATCCCCGACAAATGATCAACACGATCTACGATCTCAATACAATCAGTCATGGGATCATCATCCCTCAACGAAATAATCAATACGAATCCCAATATACGAAACATTATCTTACAACATATCCAACAACTCAACATAATAATTATCTCATAACTGAACAATACATAAATTATCTCAAAGCCGAAAACAACATCCTTTCCACGAACAACATCCCTGAACGAATACACAATCATACGAATAATCTCAAATAAAGTACCATCCATTCAATACCAATAAACCTTTATCCCGATACTTATGTCATCACGATAACTATCCTCGATATCCGATATTCTATATCCTTAACCAAAGATAACTCATGTCTTCCTTGAACACAATTAAATCATATACCTTATGATTTAATACAACCAGAGCACGATATACAATTCATTATCCGACAACTTACATTTCTAACAACATTGCTATACGAATTATAAATGAAATGAAAACGAAACCATTCATCAAATCTTATAAACTGAACAAGTATAAACTTGCCTCGATCTGATACCACGGCATTCACAGGAGCCCATTGCCTTTGTCTACGAGCTCCTCAGCCCCGATCAAAAGCAAACTACGAACTCCTCAGCCTCAACCGCAACACAACGGTCGTAATCCACGATCAATTATCGTAACCTAATGCAATAATCAAATGACAACACATCCGATAATAATCAACAACCGACATAACCAACGAATCGAACTCAACGGTTCAACAAAAACCTCGAATAAACGCAGTCTGAACAAACCAAATCAAACCTTCACGAATTCATAATCACAACACAAAAATACTGCATTGTCTACCTACTTAGCGTACGTTAAACGCATAATGTAGCGTGCGCTAAGTTGCTCCCGTTAGCGTGCGCTAGCCAGTAAGCTTAGCGTGCGCTAATGCTGTACAGTGGCATGCATTCCAAGCATCGACTAACACCTTGTGACTACGAATCCGAATGAAAAGAAAATCATACTCCAAGATTAACAATAACTTTCCAGATCCAAACTCATCATCATTCTCGAAATCATATTCGTATTCTTATACGAATATTATATCAAAACACATAACTTGGCTCTAGATACGAATATCCCATATTCATATCCAAAACACCAACACCTTCTATACATAATCATCATATCCTATAATTTCAGAGCTCTTTAAGAACATGAAATATCCGACATCACATTCAAAACAACATAATTCGAGGTATATATCATAATGTCATTTTCTTCATCATGCAAATCACATAATCAAACCAACCCGATAACAAGGATCATCTCATACATAATCTGGAATACAACCTCATATCATGATTTAACTCATCTAAATCGACCACTGAAATTATCATGATTCAGAAATCCATGATTCAACCTCATCAAGTTAAACGAATCACCATTAACATGAAGAATCTTAAATAACATCCGAAAACTCTTATCATAATCCCATAAAATCTCATATAATATCGTCACATGATTATCCAACATATTCCTCACATGTAATCATCCTTAAAAACGAACAACTAACAAGGGATACGAATATGACCTGGATTAGATGAACCAAGAAGAAGAACACTTGAACTCCATTCCAAGAATCATGAGTAACCTGAAGAGCAATGCTTGAATCCATGCTCTCTATCTTAATCTTGTTAAAAATCACCACCTCACCATGTTTGGGAACCTCAAGAACCTCCCAAAGCTCTCTCTATCGACTGAAGGAGAAAGAATGGACTAAATGCATCTCAAAACTCGTTTGTCCCCTTATATAATAAACATATCTAGTGCGCGCTACTCTCATAAAATAGCGTGTGTTATTGCCCTAGCGTGCGCTAACTGACTTTGTTAGCGTGCGCTATCGCAGCCCAGAGGCCACTGTCTTG